>OU898280.1:59172593-60560093 GCA_918026665.1 Diabrotica balteata
TTTGTTCTAAACAAAAGTGGAAGTTAAAAAATTATTTTAAGTTGTTGTGTAAAAGCCTTCCTTTCTGTGTCCAAATATTTTGTAATATACTATTTAGTAGAATCTAACATTAATTTTAATGTAATAATATAAGTTCACTGTACAATATTCTTCGTGTAAATGCTACTTATTTACTATTTTAAATACAGCTTCTACTGCATCCTTAAAAGTCCTGCTAAATCTACCACTATTTCGTATTTTTATACAGGGCAAAGTCAGATTAGTGATGCACAGATTAATCCATAGTCAGCAACATATAAGCCAGATGGATGGTACTGATAACAGAAAGCTAATCGAGTAGCTAAAAGCCTATATTTTGATGGTGAAACCTATCGATGCAACAACTACGAGATAGAGATTTAACAATGAGTTCACAATTAGGATACCGGCAGGGAAGACTGAAGTAAAGGTGTACCCATACAAGCTGCTGCTACCTGGTACACACAGGGCTCAAAAACATCGGAGGGTCTGAGGGCCGAAATAGTAGGGACAAATCAAGGGATATGTTTTTCGGTAAGTCTAGCTAATAATGTGACAGTTTTTCATGCAGAAATAACGGTAGTCCATCACTGCGTATAAGAAATAAAAAAGCAGGAAAGAACGTTTTGTTCAGTTGCCATCTTCACACATAGTCAGGCAGCGCTTAAGGTACTTAATTCTGTAGAGGTCAATTCTAAGCTAGTATGAGATTACCTACGTGTGTGCCCTAAATAAACTATGAGTTTGCAATAAAAAAGCAGATAAAATGGCCAAACAGGGCTCATCAATGTCATTCATTGGACCGCAACCCTTGTGCGACATTGCAAAGTCAGTAACAAGAACGACTACAAGAAAGTGGTCAGCTCACAAATCTTTGGAATGGTGGAGAAACTCACCAGGACAAAGACAGGCGAAACAATTCATTACAGAACATTTGCCAAAATTTACGGCAGACCTAATAAGAAAAGACACCAAAAAACAGCCAAAGCCATAGTAGGTCTTCTAACAGGGCACTGTAAGCTGAATAAACACTTGAAGCTAATGGGATCATTAGATGATGATCTGTGCAGGTTCTGTCACCTCGAAGAAGAAACAGCTGAGTTCATTTTAAGTCAGTGTGACAGTCTAGCAAATATGCAGTTCCTTGGATTAAGAGAAGAAAATCCACCGGCAAATAGCTACATTGAAGGTACAGTCTCGAAGCTACTATACTTTATAAAAAGGGTCAGGCTAGAGAATGTTATCTAGGACTAGAGGACCACAATAGATCTGAAAAGGTCGCAGTGAAATAGGCCAAAAGGCACCTCTCTAAATGTAATCTATTCCAAATGCAACTTCCTCTTCTTCTTAGGGTGCCTGTCCGTTCCGAACGTTGGCGATCATTCTGGCTATGATAATTTTGTTGGTTGCTATACGAAATAGCTGTGTTGAGGTCTTTCTATACCATGCTCTCAGGTTAGCAAGCCAGGATATTCTTCTTCGTCCTGGGGCTCTTATTCCTTCAATTTTACCCTGCAAAATGCATTGGAGGAGCTCGTATCTGCCTTCTTCTTCTTCTTCTTCTTCATGTACCATGTCCTTTCAGAACGTTGGTTACCATCATAGCTATTTTAATTTTATTCACTGCCACCCTAAATAGCACGCTTGTATCTACACCATACCAGTTTCGCAAGTTCTTCAACCATGAGGTTCTTCTTCGTCCTGGACTGCGTTTGCCTGCTATTTTTCCTTGCATGATATTTTGTAGCAATCTTTATTTGGGACCTGTCATTACACGTCCGAAATATTCCAGCTTTCTCTGCTTAATGCTTTTTATGATCTCAGTAGTTTTGCTGAGACGTTCTAGTAATGTGGAGTTACAAATCTTCTCCACCCAGGAAACTTTTAAAATTCTTTTATAGCACCACATTTCGAAAACCTCAAGGCGATTTAGATCGATTTTATTCACAGTCCAAGACTCGACAGCATAAAGTAAGACCGAGAGCACGAAGCAGCGAAGTAGGCGAATCCTTAATGCCAATTTTAGGTCTCTGTTACATAACACCTTGGACATCCTTCTAAAAGCAGCTCTAGCCTGCTCTATTCTGGATCTAATTTCGCCGTAATTTTCTGCATTACAATTTAATTGCTGTCCAAGGTAGACGATTTTATCAACTTGCTCAAGTTTAATATTATTTACATATATAGACGGTTTTATATTCTGTTGTTTACTTATTACGAGTATTTTGGTTTTCCTTATGTTAAGATCCAGACCTGCCTCCCTACAACTCTCAACGACACTATCAAGTAGTGTTTGCAGATCTTCTTGACTAGAAGCTAGGAGTACTGTATCGTCCGCATATCGCAAATTATTGATGACTTCGCCGTTCACAAGTATTCCTTCTTGTTTTTCAGAAGGTGCTTTTCTGAAAATTCTTTCGGAGTAAACGTTAACTCCTCTTTTAATATTGAGAGCTTGTGATTCCACACCATCTACTAAAACTGATGTTGTTTGATTCCAATATAAATTTGCAATTATTCGAACATCTCTGCCGTCCAAGCCAATGTCTTTTAGAGCTTCGATCAATATAGAGTGCTTAACACGATCAAATGCCTTTTGAAAGTCAATAAAACAACAGTATATGTCTACAGATATATCACGACATCTTTGAGCAAGTAAGTTCATTCCAAACAGTGCCTCTCTCGTTCCAAATCCGTTACGGAAACCAAACTGAGTGTCATCCAGGTATTCCTCACATTTATTGTAGATACGACCATGTATTACCTTCAGAAAAAATTTCAATAAGTGGTTTAACAAACTGATGGTTCTATAATCAGCACAGGTTTTTGCTGTTGTCTTCTTAGGTAGAGCTATAAACAGTGAGTTAGACCAACCATTAGGTAGTTGTCAGCTGGTATAAATGGTATTGAAAAACGAAGTTATAGCCTCTAAAACATTGCTATCCTTTATAAGCTTATATATTTCAGTTGTAATTTTATCAGGACCAGTCGCTCTTCCATCTTTTGATGATTGTATGGCCTTTATAACCTCACAGCGTGTTATTAGGGGTCCGTCGCAGTTAGTAATATCGGGAGGTGAACTACTCCTATCGTCTTCGAATAGGTTCGTGACGTAATTTTCCCATTCTTTAAGTTTGTCCTCTACTTTGAATATTACTTTACCATTTTCATTCTGTAGCAATGCATTTTGTTTCTTATTGAAGATACAGCCGCTTCTTTTACTTTTTTATACATGTTAAACGTGTCGTATCTTTTTTCGAGTTCTTCAATGTCATGACACTGTTTAGCTAGATGTTGAGTCTTTGCTTCTCGTATTTTACGTCGAATTTCTTTTTGTATGCTATTGTAAAGTGTTTCGTTGGTTTTTGCTAGTCGCCGTTGTTCCATCAAATCCAGTATATCATCTGTCATCCAAGCCTGCTTTTTTGGCTTTGACCTGCCTTGTAAATTTCTCACACAGATTTCTTTTACTGTCGTTACGATTTTATTTAAGCCCTCATCGACGTTTTCACCAATATTTTCCCAAATTAAATTTTCGTTCAGTTGTCTTTAAACTGATTCCTTAACTTTCTCGTCTTGTAGTTGGACTGTATCAATCTATTTGCGAGACTTCTTTTTGATCAGCTTTTTTAATTTTAATTGGGTTACAGCTACTATGGGATTTTGATCGGACCCAATGTCAGCACCTGGATAAGTTTTAACTGATTTGATGCAGTTTCTAAATCGATTTTTTATTAGAATGAAGTCGATTTGATTCCTAATAATTTTGTCCTCTGATTCTGCATTTGATTTCAAGGTGTAGAGTCTTCTCGGTGGTAGTTTAAAATGGGTATTCGATATAATGAAATCGTGTTCTTGACAGAACTGGACAAGTCGATCTCCACGTTCGTTTCTGTTTCCCAAGCCATTTCCCCCCACAATGTTCAAACAGCATCCTTTGCCGACTTTAGCGTTAAAATCTCCGAGG
Source organism: Diabrotica balteata (assembly GCA_918026665.1). NCBI lineage: Eukaryota > Metazoa > Arthropoda > Insecta > Coleoptera > Chrysomelidae > Diabrotica > Diabrotica balteata. The sequence continues at coordinate 59,176,579 of OU898280.1, forward strand.
ACTATGGTATTTTCTGCTGCTTTGACAAGATCTAGAGCATCTGTATCGTAGAATATTAAAAATACCCTGGACAGAGAAAGTAACAAATGTGGAGGTTTTGCGGAGAGTGCGGAAAGAGAAAGAGCTGATACTTACTGTTAAAAAGCGCAAACTACAATATTTGGGACATGTTATGAGGGGAGATAAATACCAGTTGCTGCAATTGATTATACAGGGAAAGATAATGGGAAAGAGATCTATAGGAAGAAGAAGGCATTCATGGTTGAAAAACTTGAGAGAATGGTACAATTGCACCAATTACCAACTGTTTAGATCTGCAGCATCAAAAATACGCATAGCTTTGATGATAGCCAAACTTCGGAACGAAGACGGCACTTGAAGAAGAAGAGCATCAGTAAGATCTTTGTAGAATGCTTCTAATTTATCTTCATCACTAGATGATGTTGGGGCATAGACCTGAATTACGTTGGTAATGAACGGCTTTGAATTAAATTTTACTAGCATTACTCTGTCAGATATGGAAATATAAGTTAAAACTGATTGAGCTAAGTGTTTTGCTACTACGATTGCAACTCCATTATAGTAATTGGCATCTGTATTTCCGGCATGGTACACTTGATATCCATGCACGTCACATACTCCTGATCCCGGCCATCGCATTTCGCTTATTCCGAGGATGCTGATTTGCATTCTATTCATTTCATTTATGGCAATATATATTTTACCTGACTCAAACATGCTTCTGCCTTATCTGCCGTATCTGCCTTGATGTCTCATAATATGTCCCAGGTACTCCAGCTTACGGCTCTTCACAATGTTTACCAAATCCGCGGTTGTGTTCATCCTCGGCAGTACTTCTTCATTGGTGACTTTGTCTGTCCATGGTATCTTAAGGATTCTTCTGTATAACCATAATTTAAACGCCTGAAGTTTTGATAGAGTTTCCGCCTTCAATGTCCACGTTTCTACTCCATACAGAAGCACTGAGTATACGTAACATTTAAGGAGCATTATTTTTGTTATCAGGGTGAGGTCATGGCTTTTGAACACAGAGCTCATAGCCAAGAATGCACTTTTGGCCTTTCCGATGCGACATTTAATCTCTTGGGTATTGTCCCACGAGTAACTAATAGTACATAATATATACGATGTAGATAAATACAGATATAAAATCATATTTTCAGCAAATAGAGTAATATAAAAATTAAATTTTCCCTTGGTCTCCCCTCCACAATCCTCATGCACTCCCATTAGTGAACGCCAGATGATTATATCCGATCCAGCTTATACGTAAGAAACAGCGCCAGGGTTGCGTTATTACATAATTGCATTAAAACGTGAAATTAATTTTAAAAAATGGCGATCAGTGGCGCGGATATATTGCCATTTAAAACTGGATGAAACACTAGTACTGGTACATACAAAATTTCTTAAATCCATGAAAAATTTACGGATTCGCATTTTTATTTGACGAAATTGTAACCTAGTTTCAAATAAAACAAGATAATTTTAGCAACATCGCCATTCGTCCGTTCTCTTCAATGGTAAACTGCATACGAAACAGGCCGAACGGTATCCTATGTATTTCTTTTTGTAGCTAACCGCGTAAGCATAAAGATAAAAATTTACGAGATATACGAATGAATATACTGTTATTTTACGTGGAAAACAAAACCAGTAACAATAGTTTTTATTATTATTAATTTAATTGTCGATTAAAAATAAATTAATACAGTCAGTTTGGCTTAAGCACATATGAATTTTTTAATGTTAGGATGTCGATAGAAAATAAGATTATGATGGTATTTATTGATATGTTAATATGTATCAACAAATGTTACTTAATTTGTCAATATCTGATTTTATTTTTATACATTTTTTATTTTTCTGTATATGTATCATTTCTAAAAATTACCGCTTCTGTTCATGTTTCTGCCTCTCTAGAATTGAAGCTTGTGAAAAATTAAATGTGTGATTTAGATTGATGGAGTGTTCGGCTAATGTACAAGCTTCTAATTTGTTTGTTTAGATCACTTTTGTGAGAAATAATTCGGCTGTGTAATGTTCAAGAAGTTTCTCCTACATAAACTTTATCATTCTGAGCAAGATATTTGATACACTACTTTATAACTTTCCTTAGTTGTTAAAAGATCTTTAGTTTTAGTGTATAAATGTGTTATGGTTTTAACATTTCTAGTGGCAGCTTTTATGTTTTCTAATCCTTTAAATAATTTGAGAAGTTTTGGTACTAAGAATGAAATATAAGGTAAAGATCCAACAGTTTGTGGTGTTGTTGGTATTAAGGTGATAACTGTCAGTCTATTGTTTATTTTTCGGTTTGCCATTTTTACTGTGATTTGTTTTTAATTGTTGGTATTGCCAATCAATGTGATGGAGGCTGGAGAGTTTGCAGTACTGAAAATTAATTATTAAGTAAGCCTACGGGATAAGAGTAGAATGTTTTTAGTCACTTTAAATTTCGCTCTCTATATGTTGAATGAGCTATTCGAGTTACTCTGCCTTTTAGCCCCAAAATTAAGTTTATTTTCATTTTTGTAGGATGTTCACAATAGTAATTTATGAATCTATTGCTAGAAATTATTTTTCGATATCATTCTGTTTTGAGACTATTGTCATGTGTGCGATGGACAATCCTATCTAAATGTTATTTTGATTGATACTTTGATAAACGAATAGCTGAACATAAAAGGGCTTTCAAGAATAGAAAAACCGATTCAACATACGCACTTCACCTTCTAGATCATAATTATTCTTTTAATGACAAATTTAAAATTCTTCACATTCAAAATAAAGGCCTTAAGCTATCTTTGTTAGAATCTATGAAAATCAACAAATTAAAAAACACAGATATAATTCTGAATGACCAACTTGAGACAAACAGTTCTCCCCTTCTCAACCTATTTCATTAGAGACTATAAATTTGTAAACCCAAGCCAAAAATAGATCACTTGAGAAAGGCAATCAGCCGAAATAGCTGTAGTGATAAGATTTAAAATAAATTTTGTGGAAGTTTGAAAACAACGTTTTCAGTGTTTTATTGTTACATAAAATGAATTTTCATCAAGTAACGGTCGAATCCATCAAACATTTTTTTAAATAAAAAGAGTACAATGCCGTTTATGTGTTTTTATGGAGCAATTTCGACCCTCGAGTTTTTTTATACGTTCCAACGTACGACACATTATCACATTATAGTTTTAAAAGTTAAATATGCGTTTTTCTCGGTTTTATGAAATTTTGACATATCTGGTTTGTTCAATGTAGTCTCTCTCTCTCTCTCTCTCTCTCTCTATATATATATATATATATATATATATATATATATATATATATATATATATATATATATATATATATATATATATATATATATATATATATATATATATATATATATATATATATATATATATATATATATATATATATATATATATATGTATGTATATGGTATATTTCATCCTCCGCATTCTTCTTAATAAGTGATCTTGGGCTTATTCTATCACCGCCCCTGTTATCTTCTAGTACTTGGTTACTTTAAACTCTTTTTGGGGTAAACTGTGGGTCTATGGTAATATAATTAAAACACGATTTTTGAGACCTCCGATGACAAATATTTTTTTAATTATAAACCTACGAACCAATTGGTTCTAAAAAGGTTTTTAAATTTAGAATAAAGAGTCTTTTGAAATACACTGGCATCCGTTTACTGAACTTCACAACATTTAAAAGCTTAACTTTGTGTGAACAATTCAAGTTGTCACTTTTTTTGTGATCCGGCACGTGCTCTTGCAACTGTAGGATATTCACTGTCTTAATTGCCTTTATTTAAACATATTATTTTACTTAACTAAGCGCATACATTAAATTATAATTTCTTCCTTCCTCTGAGACTAATATACTTAGAATGTGTACTGTCAACAACAACAATTAAAATTATGTGATCTAAGTCACGTAGCTGGAATTCCTTCTTCTCATTAGATGAACAGAAAATGTGGATTTTTGCTATAACCGTCACATATTAAGTGTGTGGTTTTGCTTTAATTACCTGCTTTTGAATTACAACTGAAACTGTGGGGTTTGCACATTGCGCAATAAGACAAAAGAGGGAATCTAATCCTTATGAAAAGGAGACCAAAAAAGTGGCCTCTGATGGCGGAAATATCCGGAAATGCGAATGCGCCAAATTTAAATTTTCCGACATTTATTAACAGTAACTATATAATATTTTTCAGAATGTGTCTTAGACGAGAAAGGTTTAATTAATTATTAACGGTAATAGTCTAAAATGCGACACAATTGTTAAAAAACTTCAATATAAATAAGATTTCATGTGACATTTAGGACAAACAATAACATAACCCAACTAAATTTGATGTCAAACAAGGAGTGAGACTCTCTTTCCTTGTTTAATGTGGCTTCTAAAGATCGCACTTCCTGTCTAACAATATGTTTGCCCCCACTACCTTTACATTCTCTCTTTTGTCTTTTTGCTCGATGGGTTTGCATTTGCAATAAACATGACAGGCTATGTATTTTAAAATGAAGAATTAGAATTATCTCTTATTGGGCAAAATTGTTTTTGGACATGTGGGGTTATGAAAATTACCTCCTTAATTCACTAACAGTAAATATCCACAAAATACAAGTATTTTCTGATTAGGATCAAGCTAAAGATAAAGAAAAAATATGGCATTGCCTTTTCTTAATCCAAATAAAATTTTCATCTTCTACTGTTTTAAAAAAAAATTAAATATTTATAAAATTGTTAAGTAAGAAACCAACAAAAAAACAAGAAAAATACCTACAAGCCCAGCCGAACGCTTTTTAATAACGAAAGAGAGAAGAGAAATAACCGGTTTATGTTTATAAAACCATTTAATCAGGATTCGCCCCCATCATTTCATTTATATTAATACCAACGGAGGTAATTTATTGAGAACATTGGGAAAATATCTGTAGAATTAAGAATGAATTTATTAAGCAGGAACACGCTAATGTTTTGCCGCAGGCAAAAATTTATGTTTTATTTAAGGAGTGGAATAGCACGATAAATGTTACAAATGACCTACTTAATCTGCAAAAAAGTTGATTATCGATTTTTTAAGTAAATTATTTAAGCAGTGAAGATATATATTATTATATCAAATACACTTGTTACTTCTTTCTTAAATTTTAAACACATATAAATATAAACCATGTTTCTGAATAAATTAAACTTAAACTCATTCCTATTTCAGAAGCCAACGAGTAAACATCGGGCTTCCTACTAATAGTATTTTGAATAAAAACTTGTTTAGTTTAATGTGATTGTTTATCAAGCAAATATTGGTAAGTCGATATCAGTTAAATTAATACTTTCGACAAATAAAATTAGGCCAGTCGTTTTTGGCCATACTTAATATTTTGGCATCCAAAATATTAAAATCAAATATGGCATCATCTTCACAAACAGCTCAACCTAGCTTCGCTGCAGTAACCAAAATAACACAGAAAAAATCTACAACAGCAACATCATGTCCTAGTAGAACTCAAGCCATTGTTATGAACGCTATCCCAGACGTAGTACTATTTGATTACATAAAGGCAATCGGCGAAATTGTTACCCCTAAAGAAATAACCTTTGCTTCACGTATTTCTAATCAACGTATATGCATCTATCTTTCTTCCGTAACCGTAGTAGATAATCTTCTAAAAAATAATCCTACTATTTCGATTAGAAATCAAACAATATCTATTCGTAGACTTATCACTCCTGCAAAGAGGCTACTACTTTCTAACGTGTGTCCTTCGATTCCGAATGCACTCATAGAGCAAGCACTTAAAAATGAACTTGGATTACAACTTGCTTCCCCTATCTCGCATATCCGTTGTAGTTCTCCGGAAGACGAATATGCTCACATCTTCAGTTTTCGACGCTCAGTCTTTGTGATACCAAATAAAGAATACTTTGAGTTAAATACTTCAATTGTAATCTCATATGAAAATACAAATTATAGGATCTTTATTACTTCGGACAAACTTGAATGCTTTTTATGTAAGCAATCTGGACACACTGCAGACTCCTGCCCTAACCCTCAAGAAATATCTAGCAATCCCTCTCCAAATACAACTTCTAGCCAAAATCCAGTCGATCCTAATTCTAGTATATCTCCTCTTTCACCCTCCACAAAAAAAGAAATCTATTCAAATAACCCACCTACTGACATAACAACCCCAAATGAACAGTCTATAACACCATTATCTGTCCCTTCTAACTCTGGCATAAAAAGAACTCATTCCACTGACACAAGTCTTGAATCACCTTCTCTACTGGTTACCGCTAGCCCCCTAAACTTAAACTCTAATAACACACCAAACACAACAACCTTCGCAACTCCCAAATCAGCTCCTAAAAAGAAAACAAAAACTGATGACAAAGAAATTTGTAAAATTAGTCTATGTGCCCATTCAAGTATTGAAAAATTAATTTGTGCGAATCCAGAAAAATTTTCGTTATCAGCATTACAAATAATTGCCTTCCTAGAAAATTCCTTTGGAAGTAGTGATCCCTCAAAGAAGCTCATAATTTCACCACGAACATTCATTCTCTCCTCGAAGATCTTACTCAAATATACCAAACTGTATCCGATAGATCACTTAAAAATCGCATTACAAGATAACGAAAAAGCTAAAACGCACATTAAATTCTATAGACGCTGACGAACTTACCAGCCTTACGTCCAATAATTCATGTGACTCTAACTGCAATGATATCGATCCTTTCTAAAATTACTAACCAAATAAATTTTTTTTCAAATTCACTATTTTACAATGGAACTGCGACGGATACTATCCGCGCCTTGAACACATTCAATATCTTATATCAATTTACCATCCAGATTTTCTTTGTCTCCAAGAGACTAATTTTAATACAACGAATATTCCTCATCTTAAATCCTTTGAAGGATACCACTTCATTAGAACGAACTGCTTAAGAGCCAGTGGAGGTGCATCTATATTTGCGTCCAGCGAAATCTTCTCAACAATGCTACCATTAATAACGAATCTTGAGGCAATTGCCATAACTACATATTGCCCTAATAAACTAACCATCTGCTCCATATATATTCCCCCAAACCATTCTCTAAAAGAAGAAGAGCTCCTAGACCTTATATTCCAACTTCCACAGCCGTTTATTCTCACAGGAGACTTCAATGCACATAACGTTATGTGGGGTTCTCAATCCACATTTGGACGGGGAAAAGTAGTTGAAAATATTATTAACTGCACAAACTCATGTCTTCTTAACACAGGATCTAACACTCATTTTAATATTTCATCTGGATCTTTCTCTGCTATAGATCTTAGTATTAGTGACCCTAAATCTGCACCTTTTTTAACCTGGCAAACAGCTGACGATCTCTTTGATAGCAATCATTATCCTATAATAATTTCCAACAATTCTAATGGGACTGCCTCAGCCAAAAGCTATTGGCGCCTAAAAAAAGCTAACTGGCCAGAGTATTCAAAAGCCGTTGACACTCTCTTGCTCGCGCATGATCATCTAATAATAAACGATGTAGACTATTTGTTAACGTCAATAACAGACACTATTCTTTCAGCTGCTAAGACTCATATTGGCAAAACATCATTCTCTCCAAATCATAAAGTAGTTCCTTGGTGGAACTCTTCTTGTGAAGAGGCGATTCGTCTATCCAAAAAAGCTTTAAATAAGTACCAAAAAAACAGAAGCCTTGAAAATCTAATAAATTACAAAAAATTCAAAGCCAAGGCCAAACACGTAGTCAAAAAAAGTAAAAAATCATCCTGGCAAGATTACGTATCATCTATCAACGAAAACTCCAATCCTAGCCAAATTTGGAAAAAAATACGACAAATTCAAGGTCACAAAACTAATAATAAAATTACTCGTTTAATTACAAATGGTACAGAGATCGCTTTATACGAACTTATTCCTAACGCCTTTGCCAAACATTTCGAAGACAAGTTCAGAAATAAAACCAATAATATTGCTTTGTCTCATCATGACTTATATTCACACAGAAATCATCTGATATCATCTGAACATAGTAGATCCCTTAATTCTCCTTTCACTATGCATGAGCTAATATCTGCCTTAGCTAATAGTAGAAACACTGCAGCTGGACCCGATGATATTCCTTATGCATTCCTAAAGCACCTGTCTAATTATAGTCTTAAAAAACTCCTTAATTTATACAATATAATCTGGAGTTCCCATAAATTTCCATCTCAATGGAGCAAATCTATAGTTATACCAATACTCAAGCCAAACCAGCCAACTATGTTTCCACAATCTTACAGGCCCATCTCTCTCACATGCACTATGTGTAAGCTAATGGAAAAAATGATTAACAAACGTCTTTTGTGGTATTTTGAAAAACATAAGATTATTCCAGAGGAACAATCTGGCTACCAAAGACAGCGCTCCACAAGAGATAATCTAGTAATACTCCAAACCCACATCTCCAACGCAATAAATTGCAAGCAAGATTTGATAGCAACTATCTTTGATATAGAAGGCGCATTTGACACCATCTCTAGAAATGCAATCCTTGACAAACTTTTTGAATGTAACCTTACTGGCAACATATACGCATTTATCAAAAACTTCCTAACATCTAGATCGTTCAGGGTTTCTGTCAATAACTTCCTTTCTTCTCCACACATCCAATATGATGGAGTTCCGCAAGGTTCAGTTTTAAGCACATCCTTATTCATTCTTTCGATTAGCAAGTTAAGTGAAAATATAGCTCCACCAATCAAATGCGTATTATATGCCGATGACCTAATAATGTACTGTCATGGTAAATCCAACGCAACTACTAGTAAAATTCTACAAGTAGGAGTAAATGACCTACAAAACAAAGTAGCTTCTCTAGGACTTACCCTCTCCCACTCTAAATCCAAAGTTATTAAATTTAGCAGAAGAATGAGTTCTTTTGATCCGGAAATCACTATCAACAACTTCAAGTTACCGGTTGTTGATAATTGCAAAATATTAGGGCTGATATTTGATTCAAGATTAACCTGGAAACAACACATACAGGAACTTAAAGGAGTTTGCCTAAAAAGGTTAAATATACTCAAAACACTCTCACATTATCATTGGGGCGCGGAAGAAACTACTTTACTGAAAGTCTACAGATCACTTATCCGCTCTAAGCTAGACTATGGATGTTTCGTCTATATGTCTGGTACTAAATCAATATTAAATTCACTGAACACAGTTCACAATACAGCTATTCGTTTATGTCTTGGAGCATTCCGTTCTAGTCCGGCAGAAAGTCTGTACTGTGAAGCTAATGAACCTCCTCTATGGCTTAGACGAGAAAACCTTCTTCTCTCCTATGCTGCTGCAATTTCTTCCAATCCGTCCAATCCCGTATATCATCTATTTACATCATCACATCATACCCAAAACAGCCCTCCATGTAACTTAATTATACATCCTATTCCTAGTCTTCTACAACCGTTACTAAAAGATATAAATTTGTGTGAAACCAGAACTCTACCATTCTCCAATAATCCCTATTGGACCAACATACTCCCATATCATGATATTTCACTCACCAAGTTTAACAAGGAAGATACCAGTATTAGTACATTAAGAATTCTCTTCCTAGAACTTATAAACAAAAATAAATATAACATGGTTCTTTACACTGACGCGTCGAAGACTGAAGGTGGGGTTGGATATTCTGTAACCACTGTACAACAGCCTATCGAACTCTCTAAAATCTCTCCTTGGTGTAGTATCCACACTGGTGAACTACTAGCTATCTTACAAGCTTTTAAATATGCCCAACGATATACAAATACACACATAGCCATATGCTCCGATTCGCTTTCATCTATACACTCCATTAATGCTATATCCACCAAACATCCTATCGTCCAAGATATTCATGACATATATCAGCTTCTTATAAAACAAAATATAACTATCACTCTGATATGGGTACCATCCCATGTTGGTATTAGGGGTAACGAAAAAGCTGATTGCCTTGCCAAAAAAGCCGCATCATCCACGAACACCATTATAAACATACAAATTTGTAATGATCTGAAAGCCAGACTAAAGAAGCTTAATTTATCTACGTGGCAGATTCACTGGAATAATGTTACCTCAGCGCTGCATGAAATCAAACCTACAGTGAACCGTCTTACCTATCCCAGTTTATCTCGAAAAAATATGGCAATCATACGGAGACTGCGTATTGGACATACCCGTCTAACTCATGGCTACCTGATGACATCATCTCCACAACCAAAATGTCAACACTGCAATACGACTCTCCGAATCAGGCATATACTTATCGAATGCCCTTTATATGCCAAAATACGCCAACAGCTCAATATCAGTACTAACTTCAAAGAGGTCCTAAACAACACAGACGAAATCAACAAGGTCATCAAATTCCTCGAGAATAGTCAACTGCTCAACAAAATATAAATGTTATATTACAAGTTTTTATTATTTTCTCTGTATGTTAGATGTTAACTACATTTTATTTTGTAATTTATATTATATTACCATGTAAATCGTAACTCGTGCTAATGACCATAGATGTCACATGCACGTTAATTTAAATAAAAAAAAAAAAAAAAAAAAAACTTAAATAATTTCAGCGGAACAATGAGCTATAGCATTTTTCATAATATTCTCGTGATTACATTGAGAATTTGAGAATTATATTAATTAAATATACAGAAAAATTAATGCTCTTTATTAATAATTTAAATTTTATGTAACAATTGTTTAGGTATATTTATTCAAAAAATAATTGTATTCATCATTATATTACACAATCGTACGCCATTGATATGGGAATACTTTACGTTTCAGTGACATGATGGTGGGATGGCAAACATGGTACAGACACAATACAGTGTTGTCAATACTTTACAACCCTATATAATATCTGTTAATTATATGTTTGTTTTGAACAATTTGATTCACAATATTTTATAAAACTTTCTTCTTCTTAGGCTGGCTCTCCATTCCGAACGTTGGCGATCATTCTGGCTATGACCAATTTTTTGGTTGCTATACAAAATAGCTGCCTTAAGGTCTTTCTATACCATGCTCTCAGGTTAATAGTCTCAGGGCCCTTTTTCCTTTAATTTAATTTTACAAAATGCAATGAAGTAGCTCGTTTCCCCTTAATTTCTCATTAGATGTCCGAAGTAATGCAGCTTACTGCCCTTTATAATGTTGACCCAATCCACGCTTGTGTTCATACTTCGCAGTATTTTTTATTAGTAATGTTGTCTGTCCATGGTATTTTTAGGATTCTTCTGTATAACCATAGCTCAAAAGCCTGAAGTTTTGATAGATGTTCCGCCTTCAATCTTCACGTTTCTACTTCGCTTAAAAGCACTGAGTAAACATAACATTTAAGGAGCCTTATTAATGTTTCTCATGAGATCATGACTCTTGAACACAGGGCTCATAGTCAAGAATGCACTTTGTGCCTTTCCGATGTGACATTTAATCTCTTGGGTATTCACAAGGAAAAAATTCCTGTAGCTGGCTGTATACAACGTATCACAAAAAAGAGTTTAGTCTTTGTAAATTAGTATATTTATTTAAAAAACCCTTAAAAGGGCTACATCAATAAAACAAACGTTTTCGGACCACACAGTCCATCATCAGGTTTTAAAATCGAAAAAATGCTAGGTCACAATTCCTGAGCCACCAAAATACTAGAGAAAAACCCTTTAAATTACATTTAGTTATAAAAGATTATACATCGTGTTGTAAAATAACTGTGATGTTCAGTATTAAATATTCATATATATATATATATATATATATATATATATATATATATATATATATATATATATATATATATAGGTATATATATATATATATAGGTAAAAGTATAGGGTTTTTATCGCGGTTGTCAAAGAATTAGTTTGAAAATACTTTTTAAATTATTATCTTTATTACATCTATTTATAACTATTATAAAACACACATATATATCTAATATAAACAATATAATCTAAAACAACATATCTAAAATTTTAAATTCTTAAAATTATTAAATTATATTAACAAAATTTGGTACCTTTTTATCACTGAATGCCTAAAGTTTTCCAAAATTAAAGTAATAATCACCACTCAATATCTTCTTAATCAGCCTCGGTTATCCTTGTATTTGTGAAATTACTTTTTTCCAGATATACCAAAATATTTTAATTATCGGCTCCCAACAATTTTAAATATCTTTAAATTTCTTCTTAATAATTTTCACTCACCATATAGATATTATATATATTATATATTATATAACGTGACAAATGAATGGAGGAGCAGATACAACAATGAAATAGAGACTCTCTTCGGGAAAGGCAACATCGTAAGATACATAAAAGCCAATAGATTAAGATGGGCAGGCCATGTGGTACGAAGTGATGACGACAGACTGATTAGCAATGTATTTTGGGAAAGACCAGATGGTAAAAGATCGACAGGAAGGCCTAGAAAAAGGTGGAAAGACGCTGTCAGGGAAGACCTAGAGAAGATGGAGGTAAGGCCATGGGAAATAATAGCACAGGATCGGAATCAATGGAAGGCAATAGTAAACGCGGCAAAAACTCACGAAAAGTTGTAAAAGCCAATGATGATGATGATGATATAGATATTATAATTTAAAATTCTTTTAATCTCATAATATATTTTCAAATATACTGTATACAATGTACTTGTACTATTGACTCCATACTGTCACTGTATTACTCTACTAATAATTAACTATCACTGTATTGAACTAACTGTCTTAATTTACTCTCATACTCTCCCACTATATCTGACTTAATTAATTATAACTGTCGTGAACGAACTTTCTTGATGAATGTAATTTATTGTAACTGACTTAATGACTTAATCGTAACTGACTGACTGACTTAATCTAACTTAATGCTTGAATGACTTCTTAATTACTTCACGAATTCTTCTAACTTAATCCTTCCTGCTCCAAATTACTTCGTATTTATATCCTTTTATCGTTCCAGACTGTTCTAGCAATAAACCATGTTCAAAACTTTTCATCTAATCAATATATGAAAGTTCTGGAATAATCGACTATGCAAATAGGGTTAACTGTCTATATTGACGTTTTCCAGAAAATTCTTTTCCTTTCTAGTGGCAAACTTATAGGTATTTAGGCTTTTTCAGATCAGAATACACTATTATATATAAACTAAATATCTTAAACTAATACGTAACACTATTTTACATCCGTAATTATGTTTAAATTAAACATCCCAAACTAATAAATAACCCCATTTTATATCTGTCAATACAGTGTATATTTGGTTGCCTATGCACATGGCTTACTTAAACATATCTATTAATAAAATAAAATGAAATAAAAAACTTATTCCTATGCTAAATTTAAAAAAAAATACCCTCATATAATTATTTTTTAATAATATTCGCTAGTATATAACTTATAAATTATTATCACTTTAATCATTATTTAAGTTTATAAATTATTAAAAATTATAATATTTCTATGCTAATTTCTTGTATATCTATTATTATTCCAATATATATATACATATATATATATATATATATATATATATATATATATACATATATATATATATATATATATATATATATATATATATACATATATATATATATATATATATATATATATATATATATATATATATGTATATATGTATATATATATATATATATATATATATATATATATATATATATATACATATATATATATATATATATATATATATATATACATATATACATATATATATATATATATATATATATATATATATATGTATATACATATATATATATATATATATATATATATATATATATATATATATATATATATATATATATATATATATATATATATATATATATATATATATATGTATATATGTATTATATATATATATATATATATGTATATATATATATATATATATATATATATATATATATATATTATATATATATATATATATCACTCTTTAATAAACTGTAAATAAACGGAGCCTATTAAGATACGGCGACACTATATCACCCACGACAACTAGTTAAAACATATAGAAAATACCCAAAAATATGTAAAAACAAAAGTCTTCAATCAATGTATACTACCTGTTCTCAAATACGGTTCTCAAAGTTGAACGTTTACGAAGGAAAACATAGAAAAAATAGCAAAGACCCAAAGAGCCATGGAAAAGCAAATGCTGAACATCAGGCTATCAGACAAGAAAAGAAATAGTTGGATCCGCAACAAAACAAAAGTGATCAATGTATCAACGCAGATAGCAAAACTTAAGTGGAAGTTCGCTGGACATACCATAAGACAGAAAGACGAAAGATAGAATAAGATGATTATACACTGGAGATCTTATAGTTACAAATGAAAAAGAGGAAGACCACAAATAAAATAGATAACTTGAAGAAACACATAGGCCCGAAGTGGACAGAAATTGCCTACAATAGAGAGACGTAGAAAAATAAAGAGGAGGCCTAAGTCCAAAATTGGACAGCAAGGGCAATATAGATAGATCAAGACCAACTTGCAATAATTACAAGGAAAACCAATGACATTAATGAAAAACTAGAAATAATATTGTAATCCTTTAATTGACTTCAATTGTATGGATAAACATTACAATGATCCAACTAGGGCTGTTTACACCATAAAATAAGCCTTTTAAATTATTTAAAACACTTAAAATTCTTGCAACAAAAACATAAAAAAACAATCAAAATAACCTTATTTGATATCTAAAAGGCTTTAATTTGTATTTTTATGCTCTAGTTTTGTCATTTTTTGTGAAGTATTAGGAGCGTATGCATTTCTTAGCAAGGAGTGTGCGATTTATGACTTTTCAGGCCAGAGTACCTTCTTTCTTGGTCATTCCCTTGATGAACTGTGTACTGGTTCCGTGCATTCTCCTCTATTCTTAACTCCGTCTTAGTTAAATTTTTTCCGTTCTTTCGTTGTAGTTCTTTTCAAGCTCTTGTCTAGTCCTCCACTCTTTTAAAGATAAATAAATGTTTTTTTTTAGAATCCTTATTACAAACATAAATAAGTTAGTGTACTACCTCATCATCATCAAAATTTTATTGTAATCTATTTTTTACCATAGAAAATAAATTCCTAATACTAAACATAATTGCTACTTAATTCTCTAAAGCAATTACCCTTTCATCCCCTTTGTGGCGAAATTTTATGGCCTTATTTATATTTATGATCTCAATGAAAATATATTACTGGAAATATTTTAATTGAAATACTTAATTATGTATGGCAATTAACTTTTGTGAGCATAGTCATATCGTTAATCACGATAATGTCAGCTGACAACATGACGAATAGTGCACAGCGCGTTTTCAGTCCCTGACCCGAGCGTAATCTTATTTTCTAGTGAAAACATAAAAGAAAGCAATTGTTGGGGCTGTGAAAATCGAGATAAGGTTTATGTTGCTACTTTTTCAACAGATGCTGCTGGCAACTGAGAATATATATTATACAAGGTGATTTAACTTTTAAAATTTGTTTTAAAAGTGTTTATTCCTTTTGAGTATGTACAATGCACGTGTATCATCTATGCAAGAGATTATTAGTCTCTATAACAAACCGCTATTCGAAATTTTTTTATTGTACATTGTAAAATACTACACTCAATAGACTTGCTATCTATTTTTTTATTGAGCTAGTTTAAATAGCAACGACGGAAAAAAAGTTCCATTATGTGTTCCAGTGTTTTGTGGAGTCCAATCTTCTGTCTTTTATGTGTTTTCTAAAAGAAGGGACTTAATCTTTGTAAGAAAAATTTTTGATTTTTTCTCTGAATTGGAATCTAAATGGTGGTGCTTTTTAAAACTTGACCATAGTCCTAAAGATGGTCTTGGAAGCCGTAAGCGCTCAGCTAGAGAATATATTTTACACTCTTTAAAAATACTTTTTTCTCCATTCTTAAAACTGTTTAAATTAAATTAATGTATTTTACTTTTACATAAACAACAAAGTTACTTGCACATAAAGGTGCTTTTATATAAAAGTCATTACAAGGAACCAGATAAAAAATGAAGATATTAAGCAAGTGGACAAAAAAATACTTAGGAATCTAAATTACGAAAGATCTGAAGCCGAAATCAGAAATTCGCTCAATTCGATCAATTCGATCAATATTATTCGATCAATAATATTACAAACGAAATAGTGTTGCACAGAATGGGAAGAGACAGAGAACTTTTGACCACCATTAAAAGGCGAAAACAGCCTATTTGGAGCACATACTTAGAAATGATAAGTACGAGTTATTGCAGCTGATTTGAAAGATAAAGTCAAAGAAAAAAGTGATCTTGGTAGACAACAATAATTCTGGTTGAAAAACATTCGCGACTGGACCGGGTTAAATACGCAAACACTCTTTGCGATGGTTATAGCCAACCTTTATTAGTGGAGATAGCACTAGAAGAAAAAGAAGTCGTACTTTTTTTTAAAGCAACTTTTTTGGTTGGGAGCTACTGCTATTTATTTTTAAACGTTGATTTCTTTCCCTTATAATAGCTAATGTGAAACATATTGTGAGTACATAGATTTATACGATATGCGTGAATAAGGTTTAAGCGAAGAAACATCTGCAGATCAACTAAGAATGCCATGACAATGCGATGACAGAAAAGCCGCAACTACGTAACTTACTAGAGATTTGTTTAGCATGACTTACATACCCACATATAAACATAGGCGCCCATTCACACGCTCAAACATTCAATAGACATGCCCACCCATACCATGTTTTAGAGCAAAATCATCAGTCAGCCATACCATAACTGTCAAAATAATCCAAAGCTATTAAGTATTGTACCCAGGAGATATTGTATGGTACGGTGGAAAAAATGTTTATTGTTTTCTATTTGATTCCCCAGAGAGTTGACAAACTCTGTAAATTTAAGTTTTGGCGCAGTACTGCCATAGGAAGCCAGAGACAAAAAGAAACGATTCAGAAGAGAACTCAGAAATTTATTACTTTCCTGCACCCATAAAGAAAAATTCAACCAACAGAGAGACAAGTCAGGTCGCTGACTCTGTTTCTACTATAAAATAGAAATAAATGACCGCAATCACTGCCTTGTAGGCAAATCTACAGCACAGTAAAACAGCTCTCAAATAACTTACTGTTGTACTGTTGTTATGAGCTAGATTTGGATCTGGAGCTAAAGCCAGGAACTTCGTTCCATATCTTATTTTTTTAGTGTGTAGCATTTGCAAATTCATTGAAATCGCCCCGTATATGTAATAAATTGAAATCCCCTCATATATGAATTATAATACCGAAGATTTTTTTCATGTTTCTCTATTCCTATCGTACGAGTTAAAACTCGAAATATATTTCAATTTCCTTTTGCGTCGCGAGTTAATGTAAACCATTTTATAGCTCTTTAAATTTCGCAGCTGAGTATGTTCCTCGATATTTCTTTGTTCAAACCGCCCGATACTGCGATTCAATTCCTGTTAAGTGTTTTGTTTATTCTAACTTATGTGAATTGATTTTAAAGATAATTTCATCACTTTCGCTGAGCCGCGCTCAAGAGCGGTGAGCTTCAGGTTTATGTCCAAATTCACATTTAATTTATAAAGTTTTCTGTTTTTGCCCCTTTTCTTAAAAAATAATTTTAGTAACGGTTAATAGTAGCAATTTAATGTTTAATTGCAGTCCTATTTTACCTGTTCCAGTTTTTTTAAAGGTGAAAAGTTCCAAGTTTTATGTTCAGTGCAGGCTTCGGCCTCAAATGATCGGTCCAATTCGCAGTGTGAGATGCAGTTCTTCTGTTCGTGTGTTCGTGTCCAGAGAATTTAACCCCAGTTATAGTTCCAGAATTTTAATGTAAAACCGCAGTGCAGTCCAGGTAACTTTTTGTGTATAAATTTCAAAGTAAAGTAGACATTTTTTTTAAATAAATAATAATTGCTTTCATAACAATTAAAAAATTGTTGTTGTTTTAAATTTAATGTTAACTTATGACAGCTCGTTTTAGTATTTTTAAAATGAATTTGTTACAGTGAATTAGATAGGACACATGCAAGTTTTCTCTGTATTTTTGTACTTTGTAACTATTTATATAGTATTTTTGTATTGTGTTATCTTTATAACTGTTTGTGGTGAGACACAATAAATGTTGAATTTTTTTTTAACATTTTTTTAACTAACCCTTTTTTGAGTTTGATTTGAAAAAGATATGTTTTGCATTTCTAATAATTATTTCCCTAGTTACAACTAGCTGTTGTAATGGTTAAAATTAGGCACCTCGAAGTGGCGTCCTTTATAAATTACTAGAAGTGTTTCCTGTTTCCTTTTTGTGTTTTGTTTTGTCTGTCACAAGAGATTCATGTTAGTATACCTTTGTTTCATTTTTGTAGTTGCCCCAATCCGACCCCTTGACATTTACTTATCCACGAGCCCAGCTCTCCTAACAAACCCTGAGTGCCGGTCGTATATGTTTTAATTATTTTGCTTGACCTATCTCCACCCCATAGTTTCTGTCCCCAATCTTCTACCTCTTTTACTCATACCCAATGTGGTAGGCAGAATATAATTCGTTAGAAGTGCATGCATCTGTTTTATACTAAACGTTCGCTACCTAAGCTATACATATAGAAAGGAAGGATATATGTCTCATTTATATATTAAAATATATGGTAGAATTATTTACATTAAAGGCAAGAACGTTAATCGTATGGCGTAAATATTACAAGAACACTTAGATAAACTAGTAAATTGGTCCTTATTTACCTAATCTTCTAAGTAAATATTCTCTATAAAAACGAAATAAAATATCTAGGAGTGATATTTGATCAGTTGCACAGTTTAATAAAATTGAAAAAGTTATATACAGCAGTTAGTTCTTTCATGTAGAAATCACCTTAACTTTTTTAAGTTCCTAGCTCACAAAATTTGGTGTGACGGTGGTAAAACACTACTTATGTTATACAAATCCTTTATTCGTTTAAAAATTGATTACGAATGTGTTGCATATGCATCTAACAGCACAACGTTAAAACCTTTGGATACGTTACATAACACCTCCCTTAAGATTATTCTTGGAGCATACAGAACAACTCCGATAAATAGCGTACAAGTTGAAATAGGTAAACCGACGCTAGAGGTTAGTGCACACCTATTAACCCTTAATAACACTTGTAGAACACGTATCACAAAAAAAGAGGTTAATCTTTGTAAGTGGGTATATTTATTTAAAAACCCTTAAAAGGGCTACATCAAAAAAAAAACAAACGTTTTCGGACTAAACAGTCCATCATCAGGTTTAAAATCTGCCTAAAATAAGTACAAACCATTTAGTTAAAACAAACGTGATTATGAAATTTTGACTATGGTTAAAAAAGCAAAATGGCTATACTTACTAGGTTAAAATGCCTAAGCCACCAAAATATATGGGTAAAAACCCTTTAAATTACTTATAGTTATCAAAGATTATACATCTTGTTGTTAAAAAACTGTGATGTTCATTATTAAATTAGATATGACTTCAGGTAACATACATTGTAAAAAATTTTTGAGTTCCAGAGCCGGGGAGAAACCTCAACGCACGGAGAACAGCTGGAAACTGATTTACAATATACCTATAAAAGGTGACATAAAAAAAAATGTCAATGTAACATAAAACTATATTATTTATACCTAGTATTACTACAGCCAAAAGATTCAAAAATTATTTTGATGATTTTAAAATAATAACAGCAATATTGGTGTTGGGATTTAAAATTTGGGTTATAATCGATGTGAAATCATCAATGGTGTTAAAATCATGTTTGAGAGGATGACCTGTGTATTAGGCAACCTATGTTGCTTTTTGTCGTATGGAGTATGGTCTAAAAGTGTATTTTGTGTTAAATGAGCTTATATATATATATATATATATATATATATATATATATATATATATATATATATATATATGAAAATTATCCTTTTATGTTTATCACATCTAGGAGAGGTAAAAATTTTAAATAGTAAATATTTAAGCTAATATAAGACCTTGTATTTAAATGACTATTTAAGACTGCTAGTATGATGAGAAATTAATGAAAACAAGTTTGGTAAATTGAAAATCTACAGGCTGAAGAAATCAGAGTTATAACCTATGTGATTAATTTAAAATAGAAGAGGCTTAGTTCCTCAGAGACTTGATGAGAAATAGAGAAAAAGACTGAAGAAGAAGGGGATGGTTAAAGGAGAAAAGGAGTTAATCAACAATTTGTTGATTAACTCCTTTTCTCCTTTAACTCAATTCAATCTCCCATATTCACGCAGAATTCATCATGCAATGAACCTACTTAACTGAAAGTAATTTCCACCCTTGTATCAGTAGAAAAATATGTCTTTATATTCACGTTGGGTTATAAAATTTTCAACAGTCAATTACAGACTATCACAGTTTTAAAAAATATATAGATCCAACAGAGATATACAAACGCTTCTAAAATTGAAAATGGGGTCGGATTGTGAAATATAGAATTCCAGATATTGTAACTATATCAGGAGAGCTATATGTAATTTACCAAGCGATACTACACGCAAATGGAAATAAAATGAACAAAATATTAATCGTGACAGATTCTATGTCAGTCTCTGTCTAATGCAGAAATAATTAGGAAAGCATACACACATCAACCATTAGCTTACTAATAAAGGAAGAACTTCATACATATGAATATACTGCATATTAAAGATATTACGATGGCTTACTTGTAAATCCTTGTAAGTCTAAGTTTTACAAATTTTGTCTTTTATGCTGAAATAGAATTTATATCTATGTAAGACCTTGTAAGTCTGGTTTAATAATAGACGTTATGTTTTACTTTGATTTTGTGTAGTGTTGTAACTACTGTTGGTGCAAATAAAGCAAGACAACTTTAAAAATGAAGAAGCAAAATAATCCTGTGGTAAGTAGAATCTGTATTTTACAATGTAATAATGACTATTTAAAAAATATTTGCCTTTAAAATGTAATTAGACTTTACGAGAATTTATAAACATTTTGGTTGTAACATACGAGGTTTTAATTTCGCTTTTTAAATTATATAGTAAGTAATCTGTTTTAGTATTGTAATAACGGTTTTTTAGTAAACATTAGGTCAATGTTTCCAACGGATAATAATCTGCCGTTTCGTAAATTCTTGATTTTATAAGCATATAATACGTAGCTATTATTTTTTATTAAGTTATAGTAGATCTTTAAATAGTTATTAGACTTACCAGGAATTGCAATGCTATTTAGTAAGATAATCATTAAGAAAGCTAAAACACACAGATATTCTTCAATAAAAATATCAAGATTTGACTAGTGGCTTAACGAATTGCAATGGTTTATTAATTCAGTGTATTAAAAGATATTGTTTTAAATAAATCAAATAAATTATATTCAGTCTATTCTGAACATTTTTGAATTTTTAGGCATCCAGAGCGAAACGTATTTTAACGATGATTAAGCCATTGGACATTAAAGATTCACAATCTTTAATGATTAATAATAAAAAAAGACAAAAAGTAGAAAATCCAATAACAAAACGAAAAAAAAAATGATTCTTTAAAGATACCGAATAATGCTGTAAACCTTTTAGAACTAAATTGTGAAATGATGGAGATAAGCGTAGTGCATAGGCCATTATTTTGTTTTGTTTAGTTGTGAAACTAAAGCTGAAAATTAATTTTCCCTCTTTGAGTAGGTACTTTTGTTTCTTTTATAACTCAAAATTTTGGTTCAAATAAAGAAACTAAAAATATATTAACAAATGAAAGCCAATGAGTTAATAATGGTGAAATGTTTAATTTAAAATAATATTTAAACTGTGATTTATAATTACATATTTTACAGGTAGAATATGATGTTTTACTCAAAGCTGCAGAGGATAGATACTGACAGAGTTTCATGAGCAGGAGTATTTCGGTATTCCAACTGAGCAGATGCAATGGACTTTAGTTGCTCGTCATGGTCCCCTATTGTTAGTTAAAAATGTTACGCAGGAAGTCTTAGTCGATGAAGGGGGAATCAATTTCAATTCTTGGTGATGGTCCAGTATTGAAAGGTAAAAATTTCATAGCAGAAGCCTTGCCCGATGAAACTTTGGAAATCGCTTTCGATAAGAATTCAGAAGACTTATCCTCGGACTCAACTGTTCGGACACAACATCAGGAAGAAACTCAGCAAGATAGATGATAATATAGATAACGAAACTAAATCTCTTTGTGACAAACGGAGCAAGATACCCAATATTTCTAAATGGAATAGATCCGTAAATAAAGAAAAAAAGCAAAGAATAGGTTGACATTAAAAAGTAGAAGGCAAATGGAAATATGATATTAAGAAGCCTGCAAAAAACATAAGGAAACATTGTAATTGTTCTATGAGTAAAAATAATAGCAATAATAATAAAATAAACTTTAACTTATTTTTAGAAGATGTGAGACTAGAAATGTTCAACAATTTTTGGTAAAATATGGACTGGCCAGAAAGACAAATACATATTAATAACATGGTGGACTTTGCTTGTACAAAAAATTTAAAAATCGAAAAGGACTTTGGAAAGGGAAGGAAGGAGTTTGAAGGACTTTGTTTTTAAATATTTACTGTATTACTGATTGGGTAATTTTAAATTGGCTTAAGGGACCGGGACATTTGAATATTACGGATGAAGTTGATAATTCTAAAATACAGCAGAAACGAAGAAAATCCCAGAAGAATGACGATAAAGTTCTGATCCTGAAAGACTTCTTTGAAACTTTGCCAAAATTGACGCTCGCAATTTGTCAATCTACATTCCTAGGAAAGACGAGTGTCATTTATGCACGAGTTACAAAAATAGAAAATTTAACCTTAGAAACATACCAAAATTACTTATTAAAAAAGAAATTGACACGAAATGAAAAAACTTATGACAACCAGAGTATAGATCATGTACTTACAGTAGACAAGCAAGCTCTTTTATTAGCACCATCCTTATAAGCTTCTGCTTTATATTATAAATCAAAGCTAGTTGTACAAAACTATACAGTGTATAATAAGACAAAAGATGATGAAGTATACCATGTTTGAAATAAAGGAAAAGGAGGAGTCACTTCCAATGAGTTGGCTTCTTTGATCACTCACCACATCAAAAATTATTTGAAACCCCTTCTTTAAGAAACAGTAATAATTTGGAGTGACAGTTGTTGCTACCAAAACCGCAATTCAAATTTGACAAACAGTTTTTACTCATGTGTGTAAAGAAAAATATAACTATTGTACAAAAATAATTAAAACATGGGCATACACAAATGGAGTGTGGATGTCATCCACGCTCAAATAGAAAAGAGTCAGGAATCGAGAAATCTATGTTACAGATGATTATATAAAAATAATGAAGAGTGTCTGAAGGAACTCAAAACCCTAGGAAATAGTTTACCATTCTTTTTTTATGGATCTCTCGAAGTCCGTCATATATACCTCAATAAGACCAGCTACGAAAGCAAGAGAATCCATTGTTAAAGACCTGTCAGTATTAAAGTACACTGCGGAAAAAGAAGTGTTTTAAAAATTAAGTTTTGATGAAAACTGGGTTCTGTTGAAAAAAAAAGTGCGAAAAACGTATACATTGATAGAGCCAAAACAGCTGTATTAACGCCTACAAAAGATTAAACTTCATGAGTACCAGTATTTGCAAGAACTAAAGCGTCTAATTCCCAGAGACTTCCACTTCTATAATTCTTTAAAATACTGATTCTTTCAATATTGAATTTAGTCCTGTTTATTTTTGTTTTAATTTTATGTTGTATTTGGATCCTGTGTAAAAATTTGAGATTTTTGTATAAAAATTTTTTTATTTCAAATACATGTAATTATTTTTTTAAATAAATTAGTACAGTCTACAAAAAATTCTTCATTAACATTGCAAACCTTTGCATGTTTCTTCTGCTGAAGGGTTAAAACTTGTATGTCTCATAATAACAATAATGTACGAGATTACTGTCTTTGTTCTTTTTGTATTATTAAATAAAATATATGTTATTAAAGTGTCTAAAAAAAACAACTCATGTTTACAAAAAGTGCCGTTTTTTTGAAATTAAATACATTCTATCGCCTCCTGAAAAATATAGTTAATCAGACATACCAGGTTTTACGTGTAAGCCATCGATAAGCATCAAGTTTATCTGGGTCATATCATATGTTGGAATAGCAAGTAACGAAGAAGCAGAGAAAAATTCCAAAAAAGCTAGAAACGGCAGCAGTATCTCCATGTCACTTTAATATGCAAGTACATATCTAAAAAGCTACTTTATAAAGCACCTGTTCGAAAACTAGAACAATAAATGGAAATCAACACCATCAAAGCGTCAGGAGATAAAAAATCAGATTGGATCATGGCAACCACCCGAGTTAACCTTCTTATGGTGCCTATCTGTTACGGATGGTGGACACTAACATGGCTATTCTGACTTTGTTGGCTGCTGCCCTAAAAAGTCCGGTAGTGGTTAAGATAAACTATTTTTGCAGGTTATGCAGCCAGGATATTCTTCTCCGTCCTATACCTCCTTTCCCATGCACTTTACCTTGAAGTATGGTCTGAAGTAGGTCATATCGTTGTTCATTGCACAATATATGGACCAGGTATTCTAGTTTGCGACGTTTTATGGTTAAGACTACTTCGCACTCTTTACCCATTCTATGTAGTACTTCTTTGTTGCTAACTCTGTCTACCCAGGAAATCCTCAACATGCGTCCATAGCACTACATCTCAAATGCTTCGAGTCTCTTCAGTGATGCTTCAATCAAGGTCTTTGACTCCATGCCATATAAAATAATGGAAAATACGTAGCATTTTAGTAAACGAACTTTTATTTCCAAATATATGTAGTGGCCGAAGTATCCAAACGAAAGAGAATAATTATTTCCCGGTGACGACTTGGACATATCCAGTTTTCTCATGAACATTTATTTAAAAAAGAATAAAGCCCAATTTGTGATGAGTGCAGTTCACCCCTTACGGTAAAACATTTACTAGTGGAGAAGTGCGAAAAGTTCAATCGTCAGAGAATTAACTATTTCATTACTGATTTTATTGTAGCGAAATAAAACAGTTTAAAATGACTTTAATGATAGTCGTTGACAACTAGAGGTCAAACAAAGTAAAGACGCCACTTTGGAACAGGATCTGTTCTTTTCGAAACAGGTTTTTATTTGGAACAGGTTGGAACAGATATTGATCAATAAGTTTTCCTGTTCCAATATAACAGTTTTTTATCACACTACAGACCAGTGCATTTACAATTACTTCAGAGACCGGTGTTGCATTGCTGTGCTTTTATATGGTTGTTGCAGTTCCAGTGGAGTGGAAAGTATGTGCATGCGCATAAACCATGATTGTAAACTGTGAATTGTCGACTCGGGACAAAACTTAAAACTTTCAAAATATACAACCACAAATACAATGGTCTATTGTTAATGCAACAGCCTTTCTGGAACAAACCGAACCGGTACTGAAACAACCCATAACACAGTGTTAGACTTGGAACAGTTTGGAACTGAAGCCGTTTTTTTGAAACAGATAATTTTTGGAACTGAAACAGGTTGTAACAGTTGTTGAAAAATCCCTGTTCCAACCATCCCTAAAACAAAGCGATTGAATTGTTTTACATTATTGCGTGTCCTTGAATCCCTAGAAAGGACATGGGACATATATGTCCCATTAGTGTTGAATGATGGTATAAATAAATTTCATCAGTAAAGAAACAAACAAACAAATATTCAAAATGAAAAAAGGTACATTACACAAAAAACATTACTTCTTATGAATGATGTGATAAAAAACAATTTTTGCATACAGGCACATTGCACCCTGTACAAATAGTCGTATTTCGAGTTTCTGATTTATTTTTTGAACATCCAAAGCACCTTCTCTTATTAAGTATTTACGGTGGCAAATCGTCTCATTGATCATATATTTCTGTCGTTTAGATATTCTTCCAGAACTGCCACTTATTCATCTTTTTACATGTGATTTCGATCTTCATAACTCAATTAGCTGTTCTGCTAGTGGCACCAATTAATTCAAAGGTGAAAATTTCGTATTATCTGTTTGTACACTTATTTTGTGAAAATCCTTGTAAATAAGTTAACTTAGCTTAACAAGTGAACTTAGCTTTTTCTCCAGTTGTTATCTTTCTGTTGACAATTCCAACAGTTGGATTATGACAATTGGACATTAGCATAACTTCCTTCGTGTGTTCCCATTTAGTTGCTAAAATTCCTTCGCATGAAACTAAAAACTCCATGTCACCTCTTAACATTTTGTTATTATCAAATTTAGCTACATTCACCCGATTAGGCATATAGGTTCCTAAGCATGGAAGATTTAGGGTGTCTAGTAGGTTGCACGAAGTGAAAAATCTATCAAACTATAGACACACATCTGGTGACCGTATGGTGTTGGCTAGAGTTTTAACAATTGGTTCTCCTAGAGTTCCAGTAGTTGGTGTGGATTCTTTTCCCGAGTATATATTGAAATCATATATATATATATATATTATATATATATATATATATATATATATATATATATATATATATATATATGTATATATATATATATATATATATATATATATATATTTATATATCCTGTGACTAAATCACTTCGTTGTCACATTTTTATACCTCTTTTCACTGGTTTCATAGGAAGATACTGCTTCAGGGCAGATCTTCCTTTGAACTTTATCATTGATTCGTCGATGGACTGATAAGAACTTGTCCTCGCTTTTACAAAAGTTTGTTTTAAACAAAAAACCACTTCATCGATATAGTATGCGTTTGATATATTACTATTTCTTTTAGGATTATTAGAGTAGGACTTAGATAGCAGGAGTAAACAGCGATCTCTTGAAATAGTTTATTTATGAGGAAATTCGAAAGTGATTCGTTTTGTGACCAGTAGTGTGAGATAGATGGTACTTTATTATAACAAATCACCATAGTACAACCAATCAGTGTCATCATTTCGTACATATCTCTTTCTTTCGTATTTAATTTTAAATTTGTTTTTTTGCGAGTGCTGCTATTCTTTGATTTGTACAGAAAGCATTATGCATAAATAAACTACGCGGAAATGCATTTAGAAAAATATCAACAGGACGAGAACTTTTATTAATATTTAGTGTTGTTATCCCATTTCTCTGCGTAGGAGTTTCTTTTTTTTTGGGCAAAAGTTTGTATTTGGTATATTTCATTTGCAGTCAATTTATTTCTTTCAGACTCATCTTCAGATATTTCTGAATATGTGTTTACATCCACACGATCAGTAGTGTTCTCAAGTACTTTATCAGAATCTAAGGCAGAATCAGAATCTAAGGCATAAGGTTCTTCCTGGAGTTTATTTTTAGAAATATTTGTGAGTTTGTCAATTTCTTCTTGAATCCCTTTTTGTGTTAAAAAACGTCTACTTGCCATAGTAAATCTGTAACCAAACAATACGAATGGGATAAATACGACCCAGTAAAAACTACTACTGGGACACCAGAGTCCCGTTTAGAAATTATGGTAAAATTAATAAAAACAATATCAAAAATAAACAATATATATCACTTCTTCTTCTTCTTAGGGTGCCTGTCCGTTCCGAACGTTGGCGATCATTCTGGCTATGATGATTTTGTTGGTTGCTATACGAAATAGCTGTGTTGAGGTCTTTCTATATCATGCTCTCAGGTTAGCAAGCCAGGATATTCTTCTTCGTCCTCTTTTTCCTTCAATTTTACCCTGCAAAATGCATTGGAGTAGCTTGTATCTGACTTGATTTCTCATTATATGTCCCAAGTACTCCAGCTTACGGCTCTTCACAATATTGGCCAAATCCGCGATTGTGTTCATCCTCCGCAGAACTTCTTCATTGTTGACTTCGTCTGTCCATGGTATCTTCAGGATTCTTCTGTATAACCATAATGCAAAACCTTGAAGTTTTGATAGAGTTTCCGCCTTCAATGTCCACGTTTCTACTCCATACAGAAGCACTTAGTACACGTAACATTTAAGAAGCCTTATTTTTGTTTTCAGGGTAAGGTCATGGCTTTTGAACACAGAGCTCATAGCCAAGAATGCACTTTTGGCCTTTCCGACGCGACATTTAATCTCTTGGGTATTGTCCCACGACTGATTGATTATAGTTCCCAAGTAATTGTATTGTAAGACACGTTTAATTCTCATTTGGTCCACATAAAGATTTGCTCCAGTTATGTTTTGCTTGCTGATGATCATTAGCTTGGTTTTGCTGGTGTTTATATCCAGTTCATAGGTTCTACTTGTTTCTGTTATTTTGTTCATTAAGTTTTGCAGCCCTTCTATGGTATTGGAAAACACTATTGTATCATCTGCATACCGCAGGTTATTAAGCTTGACTCCATTTATTGAGTCTCCGAGTGTGCTCCGAGTACAGATTGAATATCAGTGATGAAGTTATGCACCCTTGTCTCACTCCTCTTAAGATTTTGACCTGTTCTGTATAATCTCCATCTATTCGGAGTACCGCTGATTGATTCCAATACAGATTAGCTATAATTTTTAAGTCTTTTCCATAAATCCCTGTCCTTTTCAGCACTTCCATCATTTGTTCATGCCTGACTCTATCGAAAGCCTTCTTGTAGTCAATCAGGCATGCAAAAACATTACAGCTGACATCTCTACATTTCTGAAACAAGATCTGCACGATAAATAAAGCTTCCCTCGTACCAACGGCGTTCACAAATCCAAACTGATTGGGCGCAATTTGTTCCTCGCATTTCCGGTAAATTCTTTTGTGGATGACCTTTAACAACAGCTTCAGCAGATAGTTCATTAGACTTATTGTCTTATAATCTTCACAAACTTTTGCTCCTGGTTTTTTGGGCAATGGTACAAACTTCTATTTGAGCCACTCTACTGGTATTTTTCCTGCCTTGTGTATTTTATTAAATATATCAGTTATTATTTTTATTTGTTCTGTATCTAATAGCTTCAGCAGTTCTGCAGGAATTTCATCAAGTCCCAGTGTGTTTCCATCCTTCATTTGTCTGACGGCTGCCATTATTTCTTCTGGTAGGATTTCGGGACCTGAATTTTCTTCAACGGTGGGCTCTTGTACTGTTCTAAGGTCATGGAAAAGTTTCCCCAAGTATTCTTCCCATACTTTTTTTTATCTTCTTTGGTTATGGCAAGATTGCCTTCATTTTCTGTTATTTTTCCGCTGTTGCGTTTTCGAAATTTTCCAGCTATTTCCTTCACCTTTCGATGAACATTAAAGTTATCATATCGACTCTAATACTCTTCTATTTCTTGACATTGTTTTGTTTTTTGTTTCTTATCGGCTTCTCTTATTTTTCTTCTGACGATGGTATGTATTCTCTTATATTCTTTGAGATTTTCTTTGTTTTTTGTTTCTCTGACCTATAAGCTCAAGTATTTCATCGGTCATCCACGATTTGCGTTTCTGTGTGTCTTTCTTCAGGTGTTGTTCTTTTATTTCTCTCACTGTTTCTTGTATGACGGTCAGACTTTCCTCTATAGTTTCTGCATTTTTGCATGTTAGCACCCTTGTATTGAGGTTTCCACTCACCTTTAGTCGAACATTGGGTTCTTTCAGTTTTCTAAAATCATACTTCTTCATCGACTTACTTGTAACCTTCTTCATTCTGACTTTGAAATTACCTACAACTGGTACATGATCCGAATTTATGTCTGCCCCGGGGTATGTTTTGACAGATTTGCAGCTGTTCCTATACCTCTTATTTACTAGAATGTACTCAATCTGATTTCTTACAATCTTTTCCACAGTATCCGGTGGACATTTCCAGGTGTACAGTTTCCTTGGGTGTAGCTTAAACCAGGTGTTCATTATTACTAATTTATTTGCCTCCGCAAAAATCTCCAATGTAACTCCCCGATCATTCCGGTTTCCTAGACCAAATGGTCCAACTACAGATGATGTTTTGCTGGCTCCAACTTTGGCGTTAAAATCACCCATAACAATTGTTAGGTCTTACTTTTTTAACCTAATATATCACTAACCTGTGTTAATCGGCAACTGAATTATATATAATCTGTTAAAAGGCAGAGCAGACACTTTTTCCTTACTAAATTTATATTATTTACGAGTTCTTGATGCACGTGTTTAGTTAACATACATTTATAGGTTATAAACGTGATATGTAGATTGCATACTACTAGGTAATAAATAAGGAATGTCTAAAAATACGGATGCGTTCAAATAACATGAGCTTTGGGGACAAACAGATCCCAGTAGATTTTTTGAAATCCGCTGTTACTACTAAACTTATTAGGTCGTAGCGGGATTTTTGAAAATGAAAAAAATATATTATTATGTGAAGAAACGAACAAACCTTACTTACACGAACAAATACATCCCACATTTAATAGTATATGAAGAATTTTTTCACTTTTGTTTGTGTAATCACGTTGCGTCGTTAATTCAATAAAGTAAGTTTATTACAGCTCCCTTAAACCCCTTGTGGATATTTAAATTCTGCTAGGTCTTCCCAGTTTTCTGATATAAATGTATAGGTTTAAATAAACGATTACATTATTCTATGCAAGTCGTTCAAGTACATAAATTAATCATTTACACCTAAATTACCATAGTAGAAACCTCAATTTGTTTAATTGTGTAATAAATAAGGATATTATGCATTGCATGCTTATTATTTATGTACCTAATTTAATAACAAATCTGGCTTTCAATTTAGATTACACAGTAAACCCTGCCTCGTAATCCACAAACAAGGGCGTCAGGTAAATATATACTTATCGGATAGTATCTGCTAAATAATCTATCTTTGGATTAACATAAACGTATAAATACGGCTGAGAGGTAGTAAATAACCTAGAAATCCTTATCGTTACCGGATAGAGGCAGACTAAAAAAATTAAACGCTTCTAACATCACGCTATATTGAAGTCACGATATTCGACATTCTACACGGGTACCTTTGCTTTTTTGCTTCTGAGGTAATTTTAGAAGTAAACATTTCAATAGTGTAATCTTTATTAATAAAAATAAATCGCCGAAATGTTTGTACGGGCATCACATCAGAACAACTGCACTCAATTAGATAATTTTCTTTTTATTGTGTTTGTTATTATGAGAAGAAGGTTTATGTAAACGGTTATTTTCAAAAAATTGTACGCAAAGACTTCAAACACAGTTTTTCTCTTTACATTTTAATTTTTAATGGTGTAATGGTGCCAATGGAATTAAAATTGTAAATTGGTATCTTCTAAAGAGAAATATTTTGTGTTTTTTAGTGGCAATAAAACATAAAATTTTATAAAATCTCAGGTTATTTTAATCAGAAATAATAATGTATATCAAAAATAACACACATCTAAAAATTTACAGAACTACACAGTTATTAATTGGCCATACAAACATAGTTATTGGCATATAGAATTACAGTCATTGGCAATTCATAAAATTCCTAATTTTCTTTTTTTTGTTCGTGTAGGTAAAGCACACACAACTATTCAAATTTTCAATTTCTTTTTGTTTCTTTGCACAAGTATCAATATGGTAACCTCTAACACAAAATGGACATTTGATTTCAACTTTTACTTTAGATATATTATAGGAACAAGAATAACAAAATCCTGTATACAAAAGTTTATTCACAGGTGGGTTAGTGTCGTCTGATCGTTTTACTGTTATATCTGCAAGAATTTCTATTTTTTTCATGTTCTGAAGATCCCATTGTTTCAAAAAATAATTTTCTTTTAGCTGACTTACCAGCATGTTTTTCTTTGATGGTTTCCAAATTTGTACATTTGCTTTGGTATGTATTCTTTAAATTTGATGAAGTCATATTTTTGCAGCCATTAGAAAATATATTATCAATTGTGCACAGATAAACATTTTCCTCTACAGAATCAGGAAAATCATTTCGTAACAATTCATGTTGTTTTTTGAGGTAAATCAGTTCTGTTATATGTACTCAAAGTATTGCTTTTAACTGTATAATTAATGAGTGTGTCAGATTTCAAAATACTTTTATCTGCAATATCACCTGTAAATACTGTAAACATTTTTTTATTCTTCACACCATTTTGACATTTTCTGCTCCCGGAATTAATTTTTGTGTCAATTGTTATAACTTTTATCTGGGTTTTCTTATTATTTTACCTTTATTGGTTGCTTTTTTGACTATCTAAAGGAGTGAGCATGAAAAGCAACCTTTCTGTTTGCTTTTTGCACTTTCTTACTGGGGTTTTTGGCCAAAAAAGAATTTGTCAATTTCTTTGAATAATAAGTTGTCTTGATTAACTAAAGGCAGATAATTGGATGTTGATTGAATATCTAAAATCATTGTATCTTCTGTGGCATCTTTTATGTTATATTTGAGATCACCATTTACTAGAATTGAAACTCGAAAATTAGAAACTAGGTTTTCTTCTATAATAACACTTCTATAATGTACTTTGCATATGATTTTATTGTCAACGACAGGATTAAGTGTATTATCTGAAGATATATGGGTTTCTGTGATGATAGAGGTTGTATATCATTTTGCAAGAACACGAAATGTAAAGTACTGTGCATCCAGGAAACCCACAGAGACCTAACTGCAGCGAGACCGAAGGTCTCTGGTATGAAACTGATTGCGGAGATACCACACAATAAGCATGGGAGCGCGGTATTTGTGAGAACTCAAACCATAGTCTTATCTGTGGAAACAACAAATGTACACGGTATAGAGACAATAACCACTGAGATCGGAAAATGCACAATAACCTCGGTATACAAGCCCCCAAATCAGCCTTTTATATTTTCACCCCCAACTAATTTTCAATTACAAGCCAATCAACTTATACTGGGAGACTTTAACAGTCACAGTTTACTCTGGGGCTATGCAGATTCGGACGCAAATGGAGACGCAGTAGAAGCATGGGCCAAAACGATTGGCCTCACGTTAATCCATGATCCTAAAATTCCACCATCTTTTCATAGCAAAGTTTGGAAAAGAGGATATAACCCGGATATCTGTTTTTCAAGCAACAACCTCGAAGACCGATGTACCAAAGTAGTATATGGCCCCATACCAAAAACTCAGCATAGACCAATTGGTATAAATATCTTTCCAATTGTCAGACCACAAGCTATTCCATTTAGAAGAAGATTTAACTTTAAAAAGGCAAACTGGCAAAAGTATGCAAACATGCTAGATTTTGAACTACTACGCCTTGAACCAAAAGTAGAGAACTACGAAAAATTCGTAGAGGTACTCAAAAATGTGTCTAGAAAAACTATCCCTAGAGGATGTAGACAACAATATGTTCCCGGGATGTCCAGCGAGTCCAAAGAACTAATAAGAACTTACAAAACCCTCTATTCCACTGAATCTTTTAGCCAAGAAACGGTTGACTGCGGAGCAGTACTACTCCAACAGCTAAGTCAAGCCAGACAGGAAAAGTGGATTGAGACCCTGGAAAAAATGGACATGACACATAGTAGCAAAATAGCATGGAACCTTGTAAAAAAACGCAGCGGTGATCCAAAAGAACATAAACCACCTTGCAAGGTTACAGCAAACTAAGTCGCTACTCAACTCCTTACGAATGGAAGAACTACTAACCGATATAAGGGCCCAAACACTAGGAGAAGATTGGATTCGGAGACAAACCACCTAGGAACTCCTTTTACACTAAAAGAACTCAACGACGGTCTGACCAGGTTCAAAAACGGGAAAGCTGCAGGTGCGGATGATATATGCAGTAAACAAATAAAGCATTTAGGCCAAGGAGCAAAAAACTGGATCTTGCAATTTTATAACACGTGCTGCAAAACCTGCAAAATTCCAAAATCATGAAGGAAATCTAAAGTAATAGCCTTGTTAAAACCAGGAAAGGATCCAGAAGACCCCAGTAGCTACAGACCTATTTCGCTATTGTGTCACTTTTTTAAACTATACGAGAAACATACTCGCCAGAATAGAAAAAAATGTCGACAGGCACCTCATCCCACAACAAGAAGGATTCTTGCACCGGTCAAGTCCTCGCATTAACAGAACACATTGAAGAGGGCTTTGAAGAAAAACTTATAATAGGGGCTGCTTTTGTAGAGCTGACAGCAGCTTATGACACAGTAAATAGACGTTTTTTTGTTATGCTTGAGGGTAAAGTAAGTATGTGGAGAATTCAAAAAACGGCCTCCCACAGGGAAGTATTTTATCACCAATGCTCTTCAATATATACACAAACGACCAACCTACTCCGACCGAAACCAAGCACTTCCTCTATGCTGACGATCTTGCAATATGTGCTCAAGGAAATAGTTTTGAAGAAGTGGAGGAGAAACTCGAAACTGCCTTAAAAACAATGACAGCGTACTACTTGCAAAATTCTCTGAGACCCAATCCCTCTAAAACCCAAGTCTGCGCTTTCCACCTTCGCACAAAAGAAGCCAAGCGAAAACTCCAAATTGTGTGGAATGGTAATGCATTAGAACACACAAACCAACCTATATATCTTGGAGTAACTCTGGACCGGTCCCTCACCTACAGACAACATTGCATAAAAACAAGAGGGAAAGTAACAACTAGGAACAGCATACTCAGAAAGCTAACAGGAAGTAAATGGGGCGCACGTCCTGGCGTTTTAAGAACAGCGGCACAGGCACTGTGTTTCTCAACTGCTAAATATACGTGTCGCACATTCCTCGGCAGAATGTAGTAGGATCTGGTTACCAATATTAAAAGAGGAAGTTATTAATAAGAAAATACCAGTATTAGTAAGTCAGTAACATATAGAGGATACATCATTTATGTTTTTTAAATAACGTAACATATAAAATCAGAATTTTGATGTTTGTTAAAGGTAAACTAAATTCACGAACAAATACTTACAATGTCGGGATAGTATTATGAGGTTTTTTTCCTGGTTTTTCCCTCATAATAATTTACTATGGAATCACTAACAGGAGAATTTTACTGTCATCATGTCATGTGTTTGTCTTTTTAAAGACAAATTACATGCTATGATTTTTTCTGAAGGATATTCTCAAATTAAAGTTGATTTCATGTAATCGAATGAACTATCTTATAAGTAAAGTCGTCCCAGGAGCGCAACTCAACAATATTGGCAATATCATTTTAAAGTCGTCTACTTTAAAATGCATAATGTATGTCTGAATTGTCAATATAATTGAGTCAGATAAAATTAAATTATTAGAAGAATTTTTCACTATGTAACAGAAAACAAAATTTGTTTACTTTACTGTTTGTATTTTGATAACAATTTTCGAAGTGGAAACTGAAACGTCAATAAACGTATTTTTATCTTTAATTGTGGCTTATTTCCAGTTCAATAGTAATTAATTTACAATGCCACCAGAAAATAGCTTCAGAACAATATGCGCTAAATGAGACATGCAGGATAGTAACGAGGTGCATGAAATCAACGCCACTTTCAAATATATATAGAGCAGCGGGTTTTGCAGAACCCTTAACACGCAGAGGCGCTGCAGAACACATAGAGAAAATTAAACAGATCGCGGACGATCTGTTGCGAACTTTATACAAAACTCGAACACCACGAAAGCGACTAAAATCTAGGAAAAGCTTCCTTGGAACAGCGCAGAATGACATGACCGGACACGATAAAGTAAAGTAAGTGTATATCATGTGTAATTCTACCTGTCTCTGTAGTCTGAATAGTGGGTAGATATATGGTATTTTGAAATAAATTAAAAATAATATAGAGTAATTTTAAATCTTCATTTAGTTCTTTTCAATTATCCAAACTTTGAAGTTCTAATATCTTTGCGACTCTAACTGTGTGTACAAAATCTTCATATGTTATTGTTTTTGTTATAGAAATTGTATGATTAATACCTTTATTTCGGCCTTTAATCTTTCCTAAATATTTGGAATAAACTATTGCTTTAGGATTCCATGAATACAATGCAGATGATTTATAGCCGTTAATTATGAAATCTGATTTTGAATAGTTAAGTTTTATGTATAACAACAAAAAACAAAAAAAAAATTTAGTGTTTGTCGCAACTAGGTATTATTATAAGACGTTTCCTATATTTTCATAGAAGTTTTCATTTGTCATTCATTCCGTGTCGCTACATTCTATGTCTCATTCTTATGTAACGGAATTTAGAAGGTTGGTAGGAATTCGTTTATAAGGATAAATCATCATTTCTCTAGATGCTGCAAAGATAAACTTAACCGTCAAATTAACTTTGGAGTGACCGCTCACTAGTGATCGGTCAACAATTGTACCCGTTACCCTATAACTAATAGATAGCGTGTACTATGGTACTAAAGGAAACTAGGATTAACAAAATATATCTCAGTATAGGCGGTTCGCTATTTCCAGTTCGAACTGTATAGTGAATTTGGTAGCATTTTTGTGAAGCTAGTTACTTTTTGACAGACTATGTGGCTGGAAATTACTATACAACCAAGCAAACGGGCTCTTAGCCAATATTAATTAAAATAAATGCAAATAAACTAAAACTTTGCGAATTACTGACAACTAGTATTTATTTATTTACACCATACATGTTTTAATAACAAATAATAAAATTATTTATTGTAAAAAACGAAAATGTTTTGAGGAAATAAACTCCAGAAAATTGTTAAAAGAAATGATAAATAAGACCTACTCACAATCAAATTAATTTAACAATCTAGACGACTGGTTTCGCTTCCTAGAGTTTGAAGAGCATCTTCAGGTCTGTCGATACAAAGTTAATTAAATACTGAAATAATGAAACCCATATTAGGGTGTTATATTATAAAGATAAACCAAAGATCAAATAATATCAATTACAGTAATTATGCCAATATTACATGTCTGTGGTTTTTTCAAAAGATTAAACTGTTTAAGCAGACAAAGTAAGAACCAAAAATTGGTATAAAATAGTCTATTGAACTGTAATAAATTATTAGATAAACAAAATATTACTTATATGTCGGTACAAGAATACCTAATTAATGGTTAGGAGAACATAGTTCAAACTATCCTATAATTGCTGATGATGGGGATCTTTAGCTTTTAGTATTGTAACTGTTTGACAATAAATGGCGAAGTTTCTTGAGGAGGTAGATTTTATCCAATGAAGTAGAAAAAATGTGTAATATGATTCTTTGTTAAATGAAAGTGAAGTTCTGTATTATTTAGTTCTTTAAAAGTTATATATATTTATTTAAGAGATATATTTTCAAAATGTGTGTTAATTTACTGAAATTTTTTATCAAGGTGATAGTTGTATGACAATGAATAAAATTAGATGTACAATTGTGTGAGTGCGCAAATTTCTTTAACTTGTAATTATCAAATTTCTTTGATAAAGTTCAATTAGATTACTGTTGTTTGGCAGATGATTGTAAAGTCAAGTATGTTAAAATTATTAAAACTAAAACAATTAAGGACACTTAGGGACAAACAAAACACACTTAAAAGGACAAAACAGACATTTTCCGCAAATCGCCAGGAAATTTTGACATTAATCTCAAAATTTCTTGAAGAAAAAGTCAGGACTTCCTTACTGTAAGGAAATGTCATTTTTCTTACTGTAAGGAAATGATATTTCCGTACAGTTGTTAGTGTTCTACATAAATAATAGAAGTTTGACAATTCAACCTCAATACGTTTCCATAGTAACCCAAGTAATTTTATTAGGAATTTCAAAGCACCATTTATTTGGGAATAAAATTATCGCGTTTTTTTTAAATCAATCAATATCTGTCGAATTTTAAACGATTTGCGGAAAAATAGTATGTTTACCTCGTAGGAAAAGCCACATTCCTGGACTCTGTGTTGCTAAGTCTCGGCTTGCGCCTCGACTTAGCAATCTTCACAGTCGTCCAGGTATGTTAAGCTTTTCCTACCCGATAAACAATGTACTATTAATTTTAAAAAAGGGGGATTTAATAGCATTACATGTTTGAATTGGAAAACATGAGCTTTTTGTTTGTATTAAATTTTTAGAGGTAAATTTGACAAGATAATGTAGGTTAAAGTGTGACAGCTTGGTATCGACAGACCTGAAGATGTTTTGCAAATTGTAGAAAGCAAAACCGATCGTCTACATTGTTAAATTAAACCGATTGTGAGTAAGTCTTATTTATTATTTCTTTTACCTATTTAAATTGACTCACACAAACAACACATTCATGATTTAAATTCCTGAAAATTAAGCAGTCACCAGTCTATCAGAAATGGTCTTAGGGCATACTTAATTATTGTTGACGTTTTCATAGGATGGAAATAACATAAACTTTGGTTTTATTATGAAATTACATAAATATTACAAAATAAGTATACTTTTGGTAGGACTAGTTAAAAAATAATCACGAAACAAGGCTTTACGCCGTGCTTAAAAACCTGTAATAGGGGAACCTGCCCAAAATGACATACTAGGGTAAAATAACACATCCGGTGTATCTCTAACTTGGCAACATGGCTATGCGCTAAGAAGATTTATACAAGAGCGTCACGTGGCGCATAATTGATGTATCAACGGGCGTCGCAATCAGTTCAGTCGTTTACTTGTTAAAAGGTGGTTTGTGCTTTATTGAGTACCAAAATATTTTGGTAGGCGACGTATACTTCGCTACAAAACGTTTAAAACTTTAAAATTTTGTATCTCTGTTAGTTCCAAGTATGTATGTATTGTTATTCATATTAGCAGAAACATCATGTTTGGATGCTTTGTTTGTTTAAACAAAAAATTTATTGTAAAAAACGTGTTCTTGTTCACACTTGGGTAAAACGACATATTAAATACTCGGGTAAAATGACATAGTATGTCATTTTGCCCATATAAATTTTAATAATAATATGGTAGGTAGAATATTAATGTATGGTATTTTTCTTTTTTAGTATGGTGGGACACTACGAAAGGAAAAGTACACGCCAGTCTTGGGATCCAGTACAAATGCAAAGAGCCATCTAGGCAGTCCAGTGTGGAGACATGGGCTGGTTAAAAGCATCGATAACTTTTAATATGCCCCAAGGTATTTTAAGAAGACGAGCATGAGACAAAAATAAACGGGTATCAGGTACTAATAAAGGTCTTGGCCGGTACGAAACTACGTTCTCTGTAGAATTAGAAAGAGACCTCGTAACACACATAAAACTCCTAGAATCAAGTTTGTTTGGATTATCTTGTGATGACGTTCGTTCTTTAGCCTACCAGTTAGTAGATCGAAATGGAATAGTACACCAATTTAACACAACCACTAATATGGCTGGTTGGGATTGGTTACGAGGGTTTCGGTCTAGACACCCCGATATATCCCTTAGAAAACCCGAGTCCACGTCTGCAGCAAGAGCGCAATCATTTAGCAGGCCGCAAATTGCCAATAGAGGATACTATTACAAATATCAAAATTAATCCTACACGCATATGGAATGTGGATGAATCAGGCCTATCCACGGTTCAAAAACCAGGCAAAATATTTGCAACCAAGGGTCGGAAGCAAGTGAGCCTAATTACAAGTGCGGAAAGAGGGCAGCACATAACGATGGTTGCTTGCATTAGCTCAGTGGGCAATTATGTTCCACCAACACTTATATTCCCCAGGAAAAATTGGAAAAAAGAATTAATAGATGAAGCGCCTTTAGGAACTTTAGGAATAGCACAGGAAACAGGACGGATGACAGGCGAAGTGTTCCTAACATGGATGAAACATTTTAAAGAATATTCTTATCCTTCTATAGAAGACAAGGTTATGCTGTTGCTTGATGGGCATGCGAGCCATAAAAACATTAATGTTTTAACTTTTGCCAAAGAACATGGAATAGTGATATTGTGCTTTCCGCCTCACTGTACCCATCGTCTACAGCCGTTAGATGTATGTTTCTTTGGTCCATTAAAGAGCCACTATGATCAAGAAGTTATCAAGTGGATGAAGTGTCATCCAGGCAGAACAGTTTCGCAATACCAAGTTGGAGGATTATTTGCTACAGCTTATGGAAAAGCAGCTACACACCAAAATGCCGTTAGTGGATTTTTAGAGACTGGAATTTGGCCCCTTAATCCCGACATATTCCCTGATTATTTATTTAATTTTTCCAAAATAACAGATATTCAAGAAGAAGTTGCAATTCAACCCCTAACAGAGTCAAAAGAAGAGAATGATAATGTTTTGCGACATCAAGGTTTTCCAGATCAAGGAAACAAACCGGTTTCTACACCTAGACCAAACTCACTTGAAAGTTGTTCTTCAATTAATCCTGGTATTCCACTTGACATTTCACCTCTTCCATCGTGTTCAGGTGTCCAGTCACGCTCTAAAAAAAGAAAATCATAAGGAACAAAATATCTAAAGGCTAACCCAAATATGAAAGAACAAAAAGCCAAAGCACTCGAGAAGCGAGCTACAGAAAAACGTTAAGCTGCAAAGCGAGCAATTAAGAATCTGGCTTTAATGACACAAGATCGCGAGGAGGAAACAAAAAACATTGTGTCAGATGATGACGAAGACTAAAATAATCCTCCATGTTTATATTGTAACAGTTTGTACTCCCTTTCAAGGTCCAAAGAATTCTGGATTAGGTGCCAAAAATGCTCAAAATAAGCACACTGTGATTGTGCTGGTATCTCAAAATCGTGCAAAAAATTTATTTGTGAACTTTGCTAATTTAGTTTATATGACATTTTATCCATGTGAGTGTGTCGTTTTAGCCGAATATACTTGGATAAAATGACATAGCAACGTTTATTTTGTTTCCTTTTTTTAATTAAAAAATATTGTGTTGTTAGAGTTTTATGTTCCATGATCTGTTCTACTTCCAAACAATGAACAACAATTATGTTTTTTTAATTTTTTATTAAAAAAATAAAAAAGTTATTGGACGACAAAAAAGTAGTATGTCATTTTAGGCCAGGTTCCCCTATATATTTTTTTTCAACTGTTTCATCTTAAAAGCGATCTTCCTATTCATTTTGGTATAAAGCTTGTACTATTCTAAATTATAATGTAATATTCTATTTAATTTTTTTTGTAGAAGTAAATGTACATATTAATTAAAATAATGCCTCGTGTTTAGAGGTAATAAAGCTCTACAAACTATGTAATTAAAATAATTACGTTTAACACCCACAGAGATTAAATTTAAGATAAAGATATAAAAGTATTACCCAGAAGACTGTCATGGCGTATTCGATAGTATATAAAATATTAGAGAGCTAATTTCCCAAAGGAGGAAAATAACATCTATATCACATAATAAAAAATTACTCACATTATTTTAATGGATTTTGAATGAGATTAAAATTAGTCAATTTAGCTCTAGTTTTTATTTATTGTACTTATTTTTAAAACTTCCTGTTATTTTTTACGGCTATTTTTTAAATTTTCTTATAACTTTTTCCGTAAGTATTCATTTGAATCTCGACCTGTAAATATCAATACCAAGTAGGCGAACGTTTATAATGGTGATTAAAAACGGACTCCGGCCTCATTTTTACCGTCATTACCGTTTATCAAGTGGATAAACTATTTATAAACAATTTATAAATTAAAAAATACAGTTTTAACAATTAAAATGTGTGCTTCACCAGATTTATTGGTCATTGTTCCTTTTTATACTGCTACTGTTAATGGTCAACCTATAGGTATTTAAAATCAGCAACAGCAAATTCAACCAGAATGCCCAAATATCCATTTTCCACAAAATTTACAACCAAATTCTGCACAAATTTTAAACAACCTACCAACAACAATATATTATGTTTCTAACCAAGTACTATTACAATCAGTCTCAAACTGTCAATACAATCCTAAAATAGATCCCACATTATCTATACCTCAAAATAAAGCTTTTAATTTTATTAAGATGACATATATTACAAAGTGAAGAATCTTCATGGGAAATCAGTGACATTAAAAGTCATCGAATATCCACGAATGGCAAACTATACAACAAAGTAACAAAAAACGTAAAATTAATCCTCCGACACCAACAGAAAACGAAGACACGGTAGTAATCAGAAATAAATGTCAAACAATAACAGTACAGAAAATACCAACGAAACTCCAGCAACCTCCAAGCCTCCACCAATTTTTATAATGGTGTTACTGAATACAATAAAATAGTTAATAACCTATCGGAACAAAAACAGAGACATACCAAAAACGGGTAAGACATTTAAACAGCAAAAAATTGTGCATCATATGTACACAGATGTACATGCCATGAGTCAAGAAAATGCTAAAATCTCAAATATTTTATTTTAATTCTAGAAATGTATTGGGCTTTTGACGAGAAAGACGATTGAAAATGTCCCAGAATAATGGATGGATATCATTGTAGGTTTTAAAAAGTTCGGATTTCGTTATTTCAAGTTGCATCGGGTAAAGTAAATTAAATTTTGAATAAGCGAAAAACCAGTTCCTTTAAGAATTTTTGAAATGGATAAAGATTTATTATGATGTTTAATTTGATGAGATTTTGGAATGACTTGATGGTCACGACATGATTTAAGAAAAGCAAGGTCATTGAGAAGACAGTATTTGCTGTAAAAAAATTAAAAAAAGATTTAGTAAGAATGGTAAATTAATCCGCGTAGAGACGAATGAAATTTTCGACTAAATTTCTGCGGTCAGCTGAATGTAAAATATAAAGTTCTCGGGAAGAACCGCGTTATAAGTTTAAAACACGATGTTTCAGCACTTATTTTGGAGCCATTATTAAGGGGAATATGGTTTCGTTCAAGTAGGGGTCTTAATCTGCCTACTTCCCTCACTCATAACGTACCAGTATCTTGTTATCTATAAATACAAGAGCGGTCAAACGGTACTGAGGTCTCAATTTGCCTACTCCTCAGTGTCGAGTGACAATCGGTCTTACTCTGAGAAGCTGCTTTTAGACTCTCAGTAAGCACGGGAACGGTATGTGCGGAAAGAATCTGAAGGGAATCGGTTAGCACAAGGGTATGTTAAAGCAGCGGGTGTCATATCGTCAAAATTATAAAAAGGCCTTTACAGCTTAAATACGCGCGATGATGCTAAAAGACTACCGGCAACATGACGACCACTACTTCACCTCCCACCTTAACCGATGCCGCTCAGATTGTTTTCACCCATATTGTTCGCGTGCATACTAAGATTATACAGATTGAACGAAATAAATTCGGAACATAGGAATATAATGTATTTCGGCTCAATTCTGCTGTAGGTGGTTGGCCAACAAAATATTGTCAAATATTTATATTATAAAAATCCAATACTTCAGTGGGCTGCTGGATTCTGAACTCATAAAAATTGAAAGCTACACATAAATCTACGATTTATGCTGTCAAACCAGTTATAGTCCAGGAAATGAAGCATTTCACCTCGCAATTATTTCGTGCTCCCTGGATTGACTTGAAATTTAACAGAGGGTAGGTAATAGCCTAAGGATCAAAATCTATATCGAACCAAATTGCGCCAAAGCCTAAGGGGTGGTTGCCACCCCATCTCCGGAGTGAAATTTTTTTTTACGTTTTAACTACAGGTTTCGATTAAAAAGTGATTCTAAACAAAAAATGTGCTATACATTTTTTTTATAAAATGATATTTTTCAAGTTATTCGCGATTGAAAGTAATAACTTTTAGACGAAAAAATCCACGTTTTTAATCGATTTTTCGCGAATAATTCGAAAATGGTGCATTTTATCAAAAAAATTGTAGAGAATTTGTAGCTTTTAAAAAGACAAATACAATTCATTTTTTAAAATGTTTTTGGGATATAACAGGAACCGAAATACGGCCTATTAATGTTCAGCGGTTTTCTTCAAATGCCAAATTTGAAAGATTCAAAATCAAATATCGGGAAAATGATGCATTTTTGGAAGAAAACTCACAAAACCTTTTTTAAAGAGCATAAATAGACCTAT
Source organism: Diabrotica balteata (assembly GCA_918026665.1). Lineage (NCBI taxonomy): Eukaryota > Metazoa > Arthropoda > Insecta > Coleoptera > Chrysomelidae > Diabrotica > Diabrotica balteata. The sequence goes on from OU898280.1 coordinate 59,220,576, forward strand.
CATAAAAAAGACTCTAGCTGAAAAATTGAGTGAGTTATGATGAAAATAAGGTCAATACCTCATTTTTTACGAATCGATGAAAACAACCCCCTAACAACCCCCATAATTAAAATCGATCTTCACCCTTCTGAAATTCCCTTTGTACATGTATTGTTAATATGTCCAAGAAGTTTGACCCATTTAAAATGCTTTGTGTTATAAAAAGTACAGCTTAAAGCGAGAAATGATTTACAATTTCATATTTTTTACCCTTCTTTTTTTAAATATGCCCGAAAATACTGAATATATAAAAAAAATACAAATTACCAAATTGTAGCTTTTTTAATGACTAAAATTATCCTTTATTTAGATTTGTTGTACAATGAATATTTGGCAAGATATAGCCGTTTAAAGCATCGATTTACGATCAAGCACCATCTTTTTCGATCCCTTTAAACTCACCCCATTTAAAAACCAAGGGTTCCAAAAAGATTTAATTCACAGATTCTTGTAGCTCTTAAAAACCTCTACAAATCGTTTTTGAAGAAACACTCTATCGTTAAAAATTAAAGGAAATACGTTAAAAAAAACCAGTGAATTTTTTTCCGGAAAATTTTATTAGTATAGTACAGTACATTTCGGAGCATAGTAATCTACAAAACCGGTATATTAGCTAGTGGGGCGTTATACATTCGAAATTTTAAGCGTTCTTATTTTGAAATCCCATACAACAGAATAAAACATCTGCTCATATGTCTATGGCTTGGCAATGAAAATATTAGAGCAACAGATTGGGGATGGTATTCCAAAGATGGTTTGTTATTACCCGTACGCATGAACAAACAACCTGCACTCGATGAACTTTTGAAAATTATTTTTTGGCAATGCAAAAAAGGATGCGGTGTTTCATGTGGGTGCAGAAAAGTTGGTTTATACTGTAACTCTACTTGTTCTGGGTGCTCAGGTGAAGGGTGCAATAATAGTCCACCAATAATTGAAGATGAGGATGACATAGATCACGATGAAGATGTAATTGATGACGAATAAAATTAATATTACAATTGTTTTACCTATAAATGTAAATATTTTCAACTATTTATGTAAATGTATAAGAATATATGGTGCCTTTTTATGTTGATAAATTTTTTTGTATTTAATTCTACTTTTTTCAATTTATATCTTATAAATTAGTTTATAAAAACTGCAATGTTGTAAAGGGTGATTTTCAAAAGTTGAAAAGTTGCAAAATTTTGGCAAAAAATTGTTTTCACCTATAGCACTCATAAAAATTGATTTTTAAGGGTTGAAAATGTATGAATTTGTATTTTAAAGTATAAAAAAATCACTATTTAACTAATCCAAACCAAATTTCACTCATCTTAAGATTTATAATATTATTTTACAATTTTTGAAAATTAGAAGTAGTTTTCACCCCTTAGAACAATCAGGGTTCGTCGACATGACATAAACTATAAAGCAGCGGGTGAATTGAGCTTAAATCCAAATTTTTATCCAAATCGATCCAAGGTGAAATCATTTTTTTATAATTGGTAATTTTTTTACATTAATCTCTAACAAGGGTTGCTTTTTAAGGGTTGAAATATGATGGAACTCTATTCAAAAGTATAAAATAATCATTATTTAACTAATTCAAACCAAATCTTACCCATATTTAGGTTTAATATGTTATTTTATAATTTTTGACAATTAGGGGTAGTTTTCACCCCTAAAACCCTTCAGCGCACTTCGGTTCGATATAGATTTTGATCCTTGGGCTATCACCTACCTTTTGTTAAAATTTCAAATGGATACATGCAGGACGAAAAAATTGCGAGGTTTTAAGTATTTTCGAGCTTTATTTCCTGAACTATAATCGTTTCCTTAGACAAACCCGTCTTATGCAAACAACATTGTTGTGAGACAGATAGTTGAACGATATTTTATACAATGTCTATACCTAGGTATGGATTTATTTTTGTCCGAGTTTTATATTGGTCCACTATTTCAAATGCAGTTCAAACACACATGTATTAAATTGTATGTTCCGTTTTAATTTGGTTCAATCTGTAGAAGCAGCTACTAATACCAGATGAGAAGGAAGGGCCTGGAGAAGTACGGTGTCGATGAAGAGGGTGGAGAAAATGGGTGAAAGTAGGTGAAGAATCGAAGCAGAGCCCCGATAAGGGATTCCCAGGGTACAGGAGACCCTATATGGAAGCGGAAACCAGGCTGGTCGAGAGAGTTGAAAATGTCGCATATTTATATATTTATATATTTATATATTTATATATTTATATATTTATATATTTATATATTTATAAATATATATATTTATATACTTATATATTTAAATATATATATATTTATATATTTATATATTTATATATTTATATATTTATATATTTATATATTTATTTATTTATATATTTATATATTTATATATTTATATATTTATATATTTATATATTTATATATTTATATATTTATATATTTATATATTTATATATTTATATATATTGTGGCTAAACACCCCGTGCGGGGTTACGCCGCTTAAGCTCTCTAGATCTATTTTACGAGGTAGATCAGTCCTCATTTTCTTTATTTAATTTTTCTTGTTATTTTTCTCCACTGTTTCCTATCTCTGGTTTTTTCTCTCCATTGTCGTACGCCCGCCCTGTTGAGATCGTTTGTTACTTCTTGTAGCCATGTAGATCTTGGTCTTCCACGTCTTCGTTTACCAGCTGGTGTCCATTCCAATATTGAGAATATTGTCGTAGATGGTCCTGATCTCCATATATGTCCTAGCCATTTTGCCCTTTGCTGTTTTATTTTACAAACTATATCCTCTTTAATTTCGTTTAGTAGTTCATGATTCGTTCTTTGTCTATATTGGTTTTCATTAATTTTTATTGGTCCTAATATTATATATATTCCTAATAATTATATATTTATATATTTATATATTTATATATTTATATATTTATATATTTATATATTTATATATTTATATATTTATATATTTATATATTTATATATTTATATATTTATATATTTATATATTTATATATTTATATATTTATATATTTATATATTTATATATTTATATATTTATATATTTATATATTTATATATTTATATATTTTTATATTTATATATTTATATATTTATATTTTTATATATTTATATATTTATTTAGTAATATTTATATATTGTATATTGTATGGCAAGGTGGGGGTAAGACCGACTCGATATCTATTCAGGAAGATTCTCGCGATTCAGGAAGATGTAAACATTACCAGGTGTAGGTCTCCAACAGGGATGCATTTAGGATTATCTTTTTATTTAGTCAGAATATATATTATCTTATAAAAACGAAATTTATATTTTAATTTTGCAAAAGTGCTCGACAAACAACCTAATTGTTTTAGTTGCTATCCGATAATAGGATCCATTCATACAGGGCAAAAAACCCAAAAATTTATTTTTTTACCCAAGATAACATTCTACTCCAGGCACTCGAAGCGAAAGGGTCACTGTCCGCATACCGGCTCGCAATATTCGAGTGCAGTAGCAGCGAAGATCAACGATCAATTTTTAGTAAACACATGAAAACCAGTATGCCCAAATAAAAGTATATTGAGGATATATGAGTATTAATATATATTGATAGATATAGAAACATTTAATATACTTCCAAATTAGTACACATAGAGAACTAAAACTACATACACAAAAATAAAATTAATAAATATAGAAAAAGAAGTCTGATAGTCCACCAGGAAGCCAAAATTATCACACCAAAATAATATACATAGGAAATTGCCAAAATAATAAGTCCATAGAAGCTAAAATAATATATATAGGAAACCGCCAAGTAGTAGGAGGTGTTGCGAACGAGAGGTAACGTAGACTGGGAATAGTATAGAGCGTCTCCAAGGGTAGTGGTCCGCAAGGACGTCCCTTGGGGGCGTTCTTAGATAGTGCGCGAGGGTCCGTAAGTGCCTAGCGAGCACTGAAGCGTTTCTTGTTAGGACAAGACACCTTTATCCAACGAGGTTCTCTCGTTGCCGGTGGTGAGTCTGCCATTGGCCAGCAAGAAACGCCCACAAAAATCCGCTCTTTGCGCCAATTTCTTCCCCAATCTTGGACTCTGGGTCCACGGAGCTACCGGACGTCCTGAGTTGGAGATTCCATCGCCTCAGTGATGTCGTCAACTCCCGCTAGACCTAGCATGCCATCACTCGACACCCCCCCCCCCCCATACGACCGATGTGGAACCAGCTGGTGACTTTTTAATCAGACTGGCTTCCATAATTGAAGAAGCCTTCATCAGGTTTCCCGACGCCACCACAAAAATTGTTAGCGACCTCAACATTCTGAGGCCGTCCTTAATCCCGCCCACCCTGCCACAGAGGATGAAAATGACTCTGATGGCTATGAGGACTTCCCTCCTCTCCCAACTATCAAGGAGGTTAACTCCACAGCCACCTCACCAGCCAATTCGCCGGCCTCTAGACCAAGAACCCGCTCCAGGTCCAATAAAGCCAGGTCCAGGTCCAGGGCCAATAAAATCCGCCACAAAATCCAAAAGGAAAACTTCTAATGTAGCCAAAGCTACCCCATCTTCCTCACCCAAATCACCTACTCCAGCCACTAATTCAGCCACCGTTACCGCAAAAGCTAAAAGGGCTACTGTTGCTTCCATTACTGGGGTGCCTTCCACCTCCACCACTGAAGCAAATTCAAAGCCTGCCAAAGCCATCGAGACACCTAGTGCCTCAAAACCAGCCGCCACCAGTTCTGAGAGCCAAGTGAAGCCTCCGCAAAGGTTCACTTATAGAGTGCTCAACATCCCTGGAGCTTACGACACCCAACGTAAGTTTTTCCAATTGGTCAACACCCAAGAACTATTCAAGGGTGTAATGGTTAACCTTAATTTCGTGCCGAAAGATCAATTGGCATATCTGGAAGCGTCCAAAACGCTGAACATAAAAGATATGTCAAGGGCGCTTCAGGACTAAACTGGTGACCCCGCTATTGTCATCGAGCCTAAAAACTCACGACAACGTTCTTCCAAAAAGTCCCAACCAGACACAAAATCCCCTTACCATCTCGTCATCTGCGATGTTGACACCACAATCACCACCGAGGAACTCGGACTAAGTCTTGTTGAAATCGACTTTTCGTTCAATTCTCTTCACAGAATAGTCTCCAAACGATTCAACAAGCCTACCAGAATGGTCCGAATGTTCCTCGACTCTGAGGAGTATTACACGGGCGCCTTGATCAACGGCATCTGTATAGATGGCTTGATCAGGCCATGTGAGGCTCCTCTCAATCCAAACATTATAAAACCCACCGCCAAATACTGCAGCAGATGCTGCCAAAGCGGCCACGAGATCTCTGAGTGTCGGACGCGACAGACAACTTGCCCTAATTGCGGTAGCGGCGAGCAAAAAAGCGCCGACTGCCCCAACTTAAAAAACCCTAAGTGCCCAAACTGCAAGGGAACACACCCAGCTTGGTCACCTAGATGCCCCAAAAGGCAGGAGACACCTTCCTCGTATCAAGAGGCAAAACCTCTGACCACTGAGAGAAGGATTCCTCCTGCTACACTCACAGCAGACGTTAGGTTGTGGATCCAATTCACAACCACGCTGCTGATGAACGTCCTGCCAGATAGGAGAGAGACAATCGCAAAGTACTCGTCCGACCTGTCGGGTAAGAAGTTCGGGCACTCTATAGTGCCCACCGCCAGAAACAATAAGGTCGAAATGACCTTCGTCCCCATCCAATAAGTCGCTACATTCAACTGTGTAATAGGTACGGTCAACTGTTCGGGAGTCGGTCGAAAGAGAGCACTAATAAAACATTTACTCTTCTCTCAAAACATACAAATCCTCTCTCTCACCGACACCCGACTTAAAACCCCCCCTAATTTCGCAGGATATACCTCTCACCACTTGAACAAAAGCCAGGCCAGTCATGGCAACGGCCTATTGATTCACCACACTATACCCTCCACACCTCATACTCCTCCTCCCCACATATTAGGCCATCTCCATGACACCGACTTCCTGGCAGTTGACATACACCTACAAGACAACACTAAGATCACGATAATATCCTACTACAAACATCCAAACTCACCCCTCTCCATACCTCTTGTCGAGTATTTTTCCACACTAGACAAGGCGGTTTTAATGGGCGACCTAAACAGCAGGCATACTCAATTTGGTGATACAACTTCAAATAGGACAGCTCTCAGACCTTCTTCTAGAGCTGCCAATTTCCAGAATCACCAACCGAGAGGTCACGTTCTTCAACCACCAAGGAATGTCCATAGTCGATCATATCTTATGCACGGTTAACCTGCTTGATAGAATGGACGATGAATGTTTCATTGGTGATTCCATAACCTCTGACCATCTTCCTCTTCTAGTCAACACTGACTTTAACTCCTTACCCCAACCAAGACCTGCAATCTATAGGATAAATTATCGTAGAGCAAATTGGGATCTTTTCCAAGAACATATCAACCAAAATCTTCCTGAGTTAGGCAACATGTCAACACATAACCAAGTTGACACAGGGATTTCCAAAGTTGAGAAACTTCTCCAAGAAGCCTCATCCCTGGCCATTCCCAAAACAAGATATAATCCATATACTCCAACACTTCCGCCGCAAATCATCGCGCAAATCAAAACCAAACGTAGACTTCTCAGAGAGTATAAAAGATTTAGAGACCCAATCAGCAAAACAGAATACAATAGGCTCTCGGCGGTCATAAGACTCGAGGTGAACAAGCTGAAACAAAGACAGTGGATGCGAGTCACCTCGGACCTCGACTACCGTGATGGCTCTGCATTCTGGAATAAACTCAAAGTCCTAACAAGACAAAAAAGTCAGCCACGATCTCATCTCAAAATCAATAATGTCATCCTAAATAATCCACAAGACAAGGCCGAATCATTCAAAAACACACTTCAGGCCACCCTCGTTTCACCCAATAACCCAAACTTCAGCGAAAGATCCAAAAGAGCCACCGAACGGAGAGTGGAAGATATATTCTATTACCCTCAGCCACATGACGGACCACACCCACATCCTCATCCGATGATGGCGCCAGTGACTGAGGAAACCGTCAGTCAGATGTGTAAAATAGAAAAAAACACGTCTCCTGGCCCAGATGGCATCCACAGAAGATGCCTCAAAAATCTTCCACAGAATATCATCCCGTTGCTTACTAATATAATCAATGCATCTCTTGCGCTGAGCCACTTTCCTATCCCGTGGAAAGTAGCCAGCACCGTCATGGTCCCAAAAAAAGGGAAAACCCTAACCAACCCTGAATCGTATAGACCAATTTCTTTACTGAGCACCCTAGGTAAAGTCTACGAGAGGATCCTTAAGGAGAGACTCGTAGAATTCCTAGACGCTCACTTCCTCATTCCAAACTACCAATTCGGATTCAGGGCTGGACACTCCACACAAAATGCATTGGTTGAAGCAACAACCTTCATTTCACAATCCATTAACGAAAGAAAGCACGTCGTAGGCATCTTCCTCGATGTCCAGAAGGCTTTCGATCAGGTCTGGCACGCAGGCCTGATCGAGAAACTCCACCTTGCTGGACTGCCAACATCTTTCGTTAAACTAATAAATTCCTATCTCTCCCATCGGACGGTTCGGATCAAAATAGAAGAGCATCTCTCCACTCCATTCACTCCTCAAGCAGGAGTGCCCCAAGGCTCAATACTTGCTCCAATATTATACACAGTATACAATAGCGACATCCCCCGCCCACAGCAAGGATCAGAGTCTCTCCTCCTATTTGCTGATGATACAGCCATTCTTACCTCAGGCTCCTACAGGGAAGGAGAGCGACGGTCAGTATTCGAGAAATCGCAAGATTATCTTGACAGAGTCGTGAGGTGGTGCAACAAATGGAGGGTTACGTTAAACCCATCCAAAACCCAAGCAATATTATTCAGACCCCCATACGGACGCAACCTTCAGGGCCGGGTGACACTTTTGGGAGAGGACCTTATTCTCAGAAACTCAGTTCTCTACTTGGGAGTTCGTTTTACGAGAACTCTCAGCTGGAAGGCTGACGTCCAAGAATCCCTTGACAGGATGAGAAAAAGGTTCAACCTCCTGAAAGTGTTGGCCGGTAAACTAGGAGGAACGTCCACTAGCACTTTGCTGCACACCTACAAGACTTTTATCAGACCGATTATCGAATACAAGGCATGCGTTTACCTCTCCCTGAGGAACCACGAACTTAATGCCATCACTGCCACAGAGCGTAGAATACTACGTTTCTGCATGAGAAAAGACTGGTTGTATCCATCAGCCCACATACACGCATTAGCTAACATCACGCCTATTAAGGACAGAATCCTAACCCTCAGTAGGAAGTATGTCCTAAGAATCATAGCTGGCTCGAACAATCGAGCAAAACAAACACTAAAGACACCTTGCACACATAGAGGGCAAATACTCACCAGGCATCCCGCCGAAAAAGTTCCATTCCCTCCAGCTAAACTTCTGCACAACGCTGGACCTGAACTTCCTGATGAGTATTTTGATATTTTAGAATCTTTCCCCATATACTATCGCAGATAAGCTGCGCACCAAAAACGCTGATAAAGAGCCGTTCCTACTGTATGGCTGGTAACCCTGAAGTACCTCACTGCATGCTAGGCGACCCCCAATTCTTCTTGTGCGTTCACGATTCTTATCGATCACAAAATAAGCCACCTTCTTTTCCCCTTCTTCCTTAGCAGTTCTCTGCTTCTTAGGCCGCGTTTCGATCAGTTGACGTCTTATCTCGTAACCACCACAACTCCGTCAAAAAAAAAGGAGTTCCCCGTTCCTTGAAGAGGCGTAAGCCTAAACAAGGTTAAAACTCAAGGTTAGTAGGTTAGTACACAAGATAAGTAGGCAATGGGTGTTATTATCTATTCAAAAAAACTAGTACATAATAAGCATGTTATTAAAGGGTAGTAAAAAAAAGGATAATATATAAAAAGTTTTGAAATTTCAAATATGTAGATTGCAATAAAGTATATGAAGGATTTTTTATTCCCGTTGTTAATCCATCCAAAAAAGCTTGTCTTGATGTTTTTACTTAGTGTCGACCCATATTTTAGACGTTGTATGGCCAGCGTTCAACCATGTCTCATCCACAAAATATATTTTCCGCTTCTTCTCTCTATAAGCTCTTATCTTTTGATGATATTCTATTCGCCACATCTCAATGTCATCTCTATCCAGTAAAAGAGCGTTTCGATGGCTTACATGTAAAACCTGGTATGTTTGATTAAGTATATTTTTCAGGAGGCGATAAAATGTATTTAATTATAAAAAACGGCCCTTTTTATAAAAATAAGTTATTTTTCAGCCACTTTAATAGCGTATTTAATATTACAAAAAGAACAATAAATGTTACCTCGTAAATTATTGTTACTATAAGACATACAAGTTTACATTACATTACATTACATTGTAAACTTTACTGATTTATTAAATAAAATACTTACATATATTTAAAACAAAAATTTTTCCACACAAAAAAACTCAATTTTTTAACACATAAAGATAAAATCACAACATAAGATAATTAAAATCAACAGGACTAGATCCAAAATTATGAAAAATTAGTATTTTAAAGAATCATAGAATCCGTGGAAGTCTTTGGGACTTCCACTCCACCAGACTTTCCACTAGACTTCCACTAGACTCTTTAAGTCTTGCAAATGCTGTTACTTATGAATTTTAATCTGTTATGGGCATTGGTACAGCTGTTTTGGCTCTTCAAACGTATTAGTTTTTTGTACTCTTTTTCTTAACAGCTTTTTATCAAACCCAAATTTATGCCTTCGTACCTGGTATTATTGAGGTATATAAGACGGACTTTGAGAAACTCATAAAAAAATATTGGTCCAGGTAAACTACTTAAGAAGGTTTTAGGTTTCTTGTCGCGCTTTTTATTATTTTTATGTAATTAGCTAGAACTTAGATTTCTGGATTTTTGATTCTTTTTTGAATATTTGTGTATGACCATGTTCAATATAACCATTGTATTTTTGTACAATGGTTATATTTTTCTTTGCACACAGGAGGAAAAAACTGTTTGTCAAATTTGAATTGCGGTTTTGTAACAAAAACCGTCGTTTCAAATTATTACTGTTTCATTAGGAAGTGGTTCTAAATGGTTTTCGATGTGGTGAGTGATTAGAGAAGCAAACTCATTGGAGGGGACTCTTCTCTCTCATGCCACACATAGAACACTCCATATTTTGTCTTGTTGTTAACACTGTATAGTTACGTACAACTAGCTTTCATTTGTAATATAAAGCAGAAGATTTTAAGGATGGTGCTAACAAAATAGCTTGCTTGTCTACTGTAAGTACATGATCTGTACTCTGGTTTACATTAGCTTTTTCATCTCTTACCAATTCCTCCTTTTTTAAATGAGTTTTGGATTTTTGTAAGGTTAAATTGCCTATTTAATACCTCGTGCATAAATTGCACTGGTCTTTCCTAGAAATGTAAATTGACAAATTGCGAGCTTCAAATTATTCGTGAAATCTTTTAATGCCAACAAAGAATTTTTCCATTTCTTTGCATTTTTCCTTCTATAATTCATAAACTTGCATTTTGTTTTGAAAAACTGGTTTCACATAAGGCTTCGTGTTATCCCTTTTACAATAGTGGCTTTCGTCTTTTGGCAAGGTTTCAAAGAACTCTTTCAGGATCAGAATTTGTCATCATTCTTCAGCGATTGTCTTTGTTTTGTCTTTATTTCCAAATTACCAACATCATCAGTTATATTTATATGTCCTGGTTCTTTAGGCCAACTTAAAATTACCCAATCAGTAATGCAGTAAGTCTTTAAATACAAAGCCTTACAAACTCGCAATCGTTGACCGTTGCGTTTTAAATAATAACATAGAGGTAAATTTAGTCTAGAAACATCATTCTTTCGGTTTTGTAAATATATTGTACAAGCAGAGTCTATCATGTCGTTGATATGTGTTTGACTTTTTTGTCAGTCCATATTTTTCTAGAATTTATTGAATAGTTCTCACATCTCACATCTTCCAAAAATAAGTTTCAGTTTAGTTTATTGCTTTTTTTACTCATAGAACGATTACAATCTTTCCCCATGTTTTTTGCAAGCTTCGCAATATTATATTTCTATTTACAGTCTACTTTTTTAATGCCAACATATTCTTCGCCTTTTTTCTTTTTTCATTTTTTTATTTTCCTTCATTTTATCATTGGACTTTCTACATTTTGATTGTGAATCAGTGTAGTTTAACGGCTTAATCATCTTTAAAATACGTTTCGCTCGGGATGCCTAAAAATTTAATAATGTTCAAAATAGACTAAATATAATTATTTATTTGATAACTTTTAATACAATATTTTTTTAAAATACTAAATTATAAAACCATTATATATGTTATATACAGTAGAACCCCGATTATCCGTGTGCGGATTATCCGGGCTGCGGATTATCCGTGCACTTAACATTGAATTGGCGTTTTATCAGAATGACTTTACCGCAAATTACTACGCCGTGGGAAAGGCGCATAATTTAATATCCATAGCGTCAGTGCTCGGGGAATCCCTGGAAACCGGTAGCTTATGTTATGCCGCTGCCTACGTGTTTCATCGAATGTTTGAGATTTAATACATATTTACATAGTTGGAAGCTACAAATCGGTCGCTCCTCTGATTATTCGTGTTTTTATTTTCAAAATGTCAACAACCATTGTTAAACGAAAGACAAGTGTTTTAACGATTGAAGAAAAACTAGAGATTTTAAACAGAAATAAAAAGGGTGAAAGTGTGACATCATTATCATTGAGCTACGAAGTTGGTAAGCAAACAATACGCGATATTAATAGAAACAAATTAAAACTACAAAATTTTATGTCTGTACCTACCTAATACCTACAAAAACTTTAGTTCCAGGTAATGAGATCAGTACACCTGAGTATAAAAAAGTAAAGACATGATAACCGTGTTGTGTTATGCCAATGCGTGTGGCAGCCATAAACTGAAGCTAACTGTGATTGGAAAGTTAAAAAATCCTCGCGCTTTTAAAAATAAACGACAAAATCTCTCAATTCATCATAACCAGAAGGCTGCCTGGATAACTTGTGAAATTTTCAAATATTGGTTCCATGGAAAGTTCATTCCCGAAGTAAAGTTATATTTGAAGAATGAAATATTACCACAAAAGGCAGTTCTTCTTTTGGATCATTCTGTTGCTCATCCCAATGAGGCTACCCTAAGATCTGACGATGGAAATTTCTTTGTTCTTTTTTTTAGCCAATGTTACATCCATTGCTCAACCAATGGATCAATGTGTTATTGAGACAATAAAACGACTTTACCGAAAATAATTTATGATGAACTTGTTGAATGAAGTTCATCTGATGAAGTTTTGGAAATCGTTCACCATAAAAAAATGCAATTTTTGCAGTGGCAACTGCAACGAATGGAGTAAAAGAGACCACTATCAAAAGAGCTTTTTACAAAATAATGATGGTTCATAATAACACGGGTCAAAGTGACTTATTTTTTTTTTCTAAAGGATAGCCACCTAAAATATATAATACCTTTCTGATGTTTTTATTTTTATTATTTAATATAAAAATTTATTTCGGTAGAAATCTGTTTTTTGTTCTGTTATGTATGTTTTTATGTACTATAAAAGTTAGTTTGAACTTATGAGTTTGATTTTTTCTGTTATCTTTTTATGATAGGTATATATGCATGTATGTAAAATGTACTTATGTACATATACAATAAAAAAATGTTCGGATTATCCGTGCATTTCAATTATCCGTGCCACCGCACGGTCCCGTGAAGCACTGATAATCGGGGTCCTACTGTATAATTAATAAACCAATAATACGTATTATATGCCTATAAAATCAGAAATTTACGAGACTGTAGAATAATATCCGTTGGAAATATGAACTTAATATTTACTAAAAAACCATTATTACTTTATTAAAACAGATTACGCACTTTGTAAAAGACAGATTCTACTTATCGCAAAATTATTTTGCTTCTTCGTTCTTAAATTTGTATTGCTTTTATTGGCACAAACAGTAGTTAGAACACTACACAAAATCAGGGTTAAACATCTTTATACCAGGCTTACAAGGTCTTACTACCATCTTTTGAACCCACTAGACTTACAAGTATTTTTAATTATGCATAAATGGCGGTGAGGTTGACAAAAACTTATACGGCTTTGATCAATGTATGTATACTAGGTAGAAGAATCGATTTCAGCATAAAAGACAAAATGTGTAAAAATAAGACTTACAAGGATTTACAAGTAAGCCATCGGTTTCTTCTCTGGCGTTTATATTGAAATTAAGTTTTTACAATATTCAGTAAAACGTGGTTTTCGAAAAACTTGGCAAATCAGGGTCATCGTTTACCTTCTTCAAAACCTTATCAACGGTGGGTATTTCGTTGCTCATAAAAAATTATGAACCAGTTTTCTAATGGCATTTTTGTCAAAATCATCAATTTTGTCAAATTTCTTTTTCCGGGTCAGACATAATTTTGGTCTAGCGAACAGATGATTCGTTTTGTTTTCCTTGATCACTGTAAACACACTTCTATCACAAACTCCTCAAACTATAGTGGCCACTTTTTGCACAATATCTTCAACCACTAACTAGGGATTTTCTTGTCTTTCACATTTAAAAACATTTAAAATGGTTTTTTTTAACTTCAACGCTAAGAGGGCTTCATTTATTTCGTTTTCGAGAAGGACACCATATATTTTAAACCAATTCATTAGAATTCAGAATCAGAACCAATTCAGAATCAGTGAATGACATTTTTGGTTTCAATGTATGTTATTGAAATACGTGGTTACTGTTACAGTAATCACAATCACGTATAGATATGGTCGTTAAATAAAAAAAATATACATAGTTTTAAGTCGCACAACAAAGAATTGTTAATTCAAAATTAACAGCATAAATATATTCATTGTTCTTTAACCATCAAGACTACTAAAAATTTATCCACAAACCGATTTAAATTACAAAATTTCAATACCGAAATATAATACCTACTTAAATCGTCTCCGAACTGAATGAGCTGCCGACAACGTCGGCAGTAACGAAATAAAAATGGACATTTCGGTTAGTTTTTAAATATTCTTGAAGAACTGTTACTTGCATGTATGCATAAAATATTCAATAATTTTATAAATCGAATTATTTTTTCACCTACTATATATGTGATATTATGTTAGTGATAACAATAATTTATTTACTATGCAATAAACACTCATAGTTAAGAAAAGAAAAAAAATATTAGTGTCATAATTATACTGGTACCTATCGGACCCAGTAGAATCATTTGGAACACCTTTAACAATTATCTGTTAAATTTATCGTTGTTTATATGTCTTGCATCGCTTAATGAAATATACTTTAGGAGTACGCAGATTGGGTCCTCAGTGCCGTTTAACGGTTCTTGTATTTCTAGAGAACAAGAGACTGGTATGTCACGAGTGAAGGGAGTAGGCACATTAAGACCCCAAACTCGAACGAAACCATATCCCTTTTGATAACTAAACGTCGAGTTTTAAATTCTAAACGCGGTTCTTCTAGTCATTTTCATTAAACGGTATATATACCGGTAAAAAACCGTCAAATAATATTTTTACAGTAATATGTTTTAATAATAAGCAAATATGACATTAAAATAATTCTAAACCGACCATATATATGTATCTGCTAGTTTTATAGCTAATATATTACAGAATATACCTACATCTGTTACCGACATAACTTGATTCATTTTAGTAACCAAAATATGAAAAATATATGAGATATATTGAACCCATTAATCATTTGTGGCTGCTCTTTTATAACGCATTGAGTGAGTGTGTGGCTTTAATACTTCAAAATATATTACAATCCATTATATTCCCAAATGGCTATAAATGTTGATTGAGCTATCTTACAAATTGGGGCTTATACAAAGTTTTCGTGTCAATAAATAATGAGATTTTAATGTTATTAGATAATCGATTTACGCCAATATATTCGCCCAGATTATTTAAAGACATGGCTTTTAAGACTTCTTACATAAAAGCAATAATAAAATTTTGGGTTATATTTTTTTATTTGCTATATTCAAAATAATTTTACTGAATAGTTTTATTTGTGGTTTATTCCAAACTTTAATTTGTACACAACATGACCCTATAGTGGTTTGATAATGTAGCCGTATCAATATTTTCTGCAGCGGATACGAAATAAATTTGAAACTTTCATACTCTTTAAAATAACTATTCGCTAATTACAACTTCACTAAAAACGTATGACGGGGTCAAGTCGCCCGATCTTGGTGGATAGTTCACCTTACCTTCCCGTGAGATGACCACGTGATGTTGTTAAAATGCAGGTTGTTTGTATTCATATCATCTAATTGAGACCAAAAGAAGTTGCTAGTCATTAACCGATAGCGCTTGCCATTATATTTGATGAGAATCAATTTCTACTGATATAATATATATATATATATATATATATATATATATATATATATATATATATATATATATATATATATATAAATATAATATATATATATATATATATATATATATATATATATATATATATATAAGTATGTATATATAATATTTATGTATATATTTGCCCTAGGCCTTAACGGAGTACGACCGTCAATCCAATATAAATTAAGGATCACTGTCACGGTCCATTATATTGGTCATGTTTTCTTCTATTTCTTATTTCTTTTCTATTCGCTTCTTTTAATTGAAGGAATTGGCACAAACTATCAATATTTTGATAGTTTCTCAAAATCGCGTGATCTTCCAAAGTTTTCTTAAAATGTCTGCTGATCATTTCTATCAGCTGTTCGGTAGAATATTTGTATTCCAGATATTTTGAATTGTTATATTTCTGCAAAGCATATTCTTCAGATATTTCCATTTTTTCGTGATATTTTCCATTCTGTAACTCTTGATTGATTTCTCTTAGTTTATTTTTTTCCCAGAAATAGTTGAGAAATTTATTTTCAAAATCTGTCAAATTTTTAAACTCATCTTCCTTGCTTTCATACCATAACGCTGCTCCTTCTTTCAGATGGTTTCTAATTGTTTCTTTGCAATCGTCAAAATGTTGCAATTTGGTTTTCAAATTTTGAACAAACGGTACTGGGTGTGTTTTCCGAATATCACCGCCAAATTGTATTTTCGCCTCGCTTGTTCCATGGATGATAACTTCTTTTCTCTCTACCCCTCTTAGTTCAATTTCTGCCATTTGTTTTTCATTTTGCTTTAATCTTCTTTCTATTTCCTTCCTGTCTTCTTGTAGCGCCATTTAAATTTTTTCTTCTAACTGTTCTAATACCTTTTTCTGGACAATCTTGATTTCCTTCATTTTGTCTTCTTGTTTTCCCATTTTATTTTTAATTTCATTAATCTCTTCTATCTGTTGTATCATTTCTCTTTTCGTCTCTTCTACACATCCTTCAATTTTCTGTTCATAATTTTCCAAACGCTGTTCTGTATTCCTGTTATTTTCTTCTATTGTTTGCTTTGTTTCATCCATTTTTTGCTTTGTGTCCTCTTGGTTTCTATCCATTTTTTGCTTTGTCTCCTCGTGGTTTCTATCCATTTTCTTTAATGTTTCATTCTCTATTTGCACCACTGCTAATAATTTATCTATTCCTGATGATTCTTTTTTCTCCTCAATTATTGTAACATTTCCTACATTATCCGATCTTTCTTCAACAATTGTTTCCCCTTATCTGTTATCCTCCTTGCTTTTTTGCATTTTGCTTTGACTCCTTGTGGTCGACATGTTATTTCTTTTCGTTACTGTTTTTGTCCCCGCCAAATGTGAAATTTTACACCACTCTATACGTTGCAGGACACGACAATATTTCTCCCAATTGTAATAAATTTTCACGACAAATATCAAATATGCAATCAGTAAAATTCAAATAATTTAAAGTAAATATTAAATGTACGATTGGTAAAGAAAATAAAAATCAAATAATTCAATAGCAGTAAATATCAACTAACTACGATCAATCAATAAATTAAATTTTTATCCACTGGAAAAAATTGTCAAAATACTTTCAAATTCAAATTTCCTCAATGTTATATGTTTTTATCTCTGGATCACCTGTACTTATTCCAGATCTCTTTCCCTTCCTTCAAATGTAAAGCTGCGATATTATCAAGCCCCACGTTTTGGAAGCCAGTTATTGTAATATTCAAAATCTTAGTCCGCCAAGCAATTAATTAGCTGATTAATAAATAAATAATTAAAATTATTTAAATCATATGATTATGATTCTATCACATTTTTGAATTCTCTTATCTCAGGGTTACATTCGTGCTTCAATATCTATGCTTTACATGTGAAAGGTAAGGTCAAACGAATACCGGAATAATAAAAAACATATATGATATAACATTATATATTGAAATAAAAATAATGAAATAAAATTCACACTCAAATGTTTTTAATAAACAATATCTCATATAATGATTCTCAAAATTTTGTTCTACGTACGTGAACCTTCAAAATTAATGGTACAAACAATATTAGTTATAATCTCAAAATCCCAATTATTATTCTAAATCTCCTAATCAAAATATTTATATCTTTTCTAAAGTAATTATAAAAATTGTGTTATCAATAAAAGAAAAACTGCAGAAAAACAAAACTATCTCTCTCTCATGATGAGTGGTCCAAATCCTTGTTCCTTGTAGCCTATACTATCTATTCTTAGCAGCTCCCTAGGTAATCAGCAATCTTACAACAAGTTGTTGCAAGTTTATCGTCCTTAATGATCTCCTTCAAATGCACGAATCGTTCAAATTATGCTAGCCCCTTCTCCTCTCGATAAACTGAATCTCTCGTTGGCCTGAGTAGTGAATCTTTGAATATAAGTAGAAACATATGACTTACAATCTTTTACTGGATCAGCTTCTGTCAGATACACTAACTCCACTAAAACTCACAAATTTTCACTGCTACTGCTTCCTACCTCGGGGAAACTACCCGAGAACAACATCTGTTCGCCTTGCACCCTTGGAAACCAACTGACTATATTTTTTTTCTTCAAAAACTAACTAAACTCTCATTCTCAAACCAACCATCCCACCTTTTTCAATCTCATCCTAACAAAACGCGTCATACATCTCCCATTTCTTCATTTCGAACACAACACAAACAAATTTTTACCTACAATTATAAAATTTCCGAACATTATTTACAAACTAATCTTTCTCTACCAATTCTTATGAACTAACAAAAACATATCTTTCTAAAATCTATTCTATTGTCGTAATTACTGCATAAATATATTTGGAAAACTCGCTTCCATTGTCTAAGATTTCACTTAAGCTCCTCACGTCACTCAAATATATTTTAACAAAGAAAATAATTTATGCATATCTCACTTTTTGTTCAATATACGTAATCCAAAGATAAAGGACTTTCATTCTTTGAAATGTTTGTAGTTTATTATTCGACTTATCTGAATTATTTTAATTTTTTGAACTTTGAAATATTTTAAGAAAACCAATATTTTTCTCAATTTTACATATCATAACAATATATATATATATATATATATATATATATATATATATATAATATTGCCAACCTGAATGACCGAATAAACCTCTGAATTCACTAGTTGAATACTTTATCAATATAAATATATATATATATATATATATATATATATATATATATATATATATATATAATATATATATATATATATATACAGTGTAGGTAAAATTTTATGGTCGGTATGGTAAAACTTAACAGGATATCTAACACAGATATAAAATCATATTTTCAGTGAATAGACAAAGATAACAATCATATTCCCCCTTGGTCTCCCCTCCATAAATCTTCTTGACGCCCATTTTGCCTGTTAGTGAGACGATTAGTTCCGATCAGAGATATTTTACATATTCTGTGGTTCCGATCCTCATAAAGCTAAGAAGCTAGAGGTGGGTCCTTTAGTTTTTTAAATTTTTATCGGAACCGTTTTTCGTAAACTATAACTAGTTGATTGTTTACCAGTATTCAAATTAGCGAGTACACAAACATATTGGCTATTATCGTTTATGTGTATAAGTATTAAAGTGAAAGAAACTAACGAAGAATATATTTATTATAACTTGAAAAATAAATTAAACAATACAAATAGTACTTACATTTACATGGACTTAAGTCATCTTTATCAGTTTCTTTTTCTTCTACTAGTCAATTTTCAATAGTATAATCTTCTTTTTCTTATTTTTATAGAAGTAACCAGTTTCAACCATCAACTAGTTGATTTTAACGAATTTAACCGAAAATTTAGAGTTTAACACGGTTTAGTGAAATTATTATTCAGTGGGGTCTAAAACAAAAAGTAAATTTTGCAGTAACTGATAATGCCTCAAATATGGTCATAGCTATTAAATATGTTTTGGAATGAAAACATTTAAATTGTTTTGTTCATACGTTAAATTTATTGATGGAGGACGCACTTAAATGCTGTCGTGTACAAATAGATAAAATAAAAAGTCTTTTTTTCGACAATTCGGCAAAAAACACATTTCAAACAAGTACCTTATCTTCAGAAACGCTTTTAAAGTATCAATTACAACATAACAAAGATCCCAAACGGCCAATCCAAGACGTGGACACTAGGTATAACTTCACCTATTACATGTTAGAAAGAATGACGGAGTTAGAAGAGGCAATCCGTTCCACATTGGTATCAGTTAATACAGACTTAGACCAAATCTAAATAATGAAGACTGGATTATTTTTTCGTAATTGTCCTAAATTTTACGGCCTTTTAAAGAAATAACAAGTACAATGAGTGGCCAAAAATACTTGAATGATAGTTCAGTGATTGTTCTGGTACACTGCCTGCAAAAATCTTGCAATAAAATTTTAGCAAACAGTAACCTTACATCCATAGTTAGTATCCGACGTAGTACGGGTTTCTATTACTAATTACGGGATAATTACTAATCTCGGGTTTAGCAAAAAGATTTAGAGGGATAGAATACAGTGGCATATTGTCATTATGTACGTTTATGGATTCACGATTTAAAGTGCAGGGATTTTCTGATAAAAATGACGCTAAAAAAACAAAAGAAAGAGTTAAGAAGCTGGTTACTTCTATAATTAAAGAACAAGAAGATTGTACTATTGAAAATCAACCAGTATAAGAAAAAGAAACCGATAAAGATGACTTAAGTCCATGGTGTATTTTTGATCAATTAATTGGACATGACTCATCTAAACGTACACCTGTAGCGAGAGTCCATTACAATGGTGGAAAAACCATCGCCATGTATCTCCTAACTTAACCACTATATTCATAAAGTATTGTAAATGTGAACACATGTTCAAAATCAGGTTTAATTTTAAATAAAAGAAAAACACAATTAATAAGAAGTAAAGTAAAAAAACTTATGTTTTTAAATGTCAATTTAGACGATTCGTGATTTAATAATAACGTGTAATGTAAACGTAGGTACGATTTACTATTTGTATTGTTTAGTTTAGTTTTCAAGTTATAATAAAATATTTTATTAGTTTCCTTCACTTCAATAAATATACAGATAAACGATAATAGCCATTATGTTTGTTTATGTAGGTAGTTTCTTACTTGAAACTACTATTAAAAAATCATAGTTACTTGTTTACGAAAATCGGTTTTGCGACGTCAATGACCCACCTCTATTCGTAAATACCTGTGTACGTTTTGATTCGGTGAGTTGACCACGCGACACGCCACGTTGGCAAATAGTTTTGTACGAAGCTTTTTTATTTATATGCAGTTTAATATTTTTATTGGAAATAAGGCATAATGTCACTTTAAAATAAGCTTATTTTGATGTTTAGATTTTTAATTCGGAAATCGTTTTTAAAATACCAAACATTAATAAATTTTATTTATATAAAACGATTTCCGAAGTATAAATCAAAATGTTATATTACACTTATTGTAAAGTAAAATTGTGGCATATTCCCAATAAAAAACAATAAGCTGCCATTTAAATCCATTTCGCCCAAATTTCATTATCTTGGAGCATTGTTCAAATGCGAAAAAGACAACAGGTCAAATAAAACCAATAAGTTTGGCAACGTTGAATTTCCCCTTTTTATTATATCCACTCCATATCCACTCATTTATGTTCGGTGATATAAAAGGCGGACACCTAATATATCTCTCTCTTTTTAAACAGTTGTTTCTCACTCCATCTCATGTAAGGTCCATACCGACCATAAACTTTTACCTATACTGTATATATATATATATATATATATATATATATATATATATATATATATATATATATATATTGAAATTTTTACAATAATTAAATTATATTAACAAAATTTGATACCTTTCTGTCACTGAATACCTAAATGAAACTGTTTTCCAAAATAAAGGGTCTAATCACCACTCAATATCTTTCAACTTCGATTATCCTTGTTTTTGTGAAATTACTGTTTCCAAATACACCACCATATTTTAATCATTAGCTTCTACCAATTTAAAATATTTTTTTTCTTATTAGCAAATATGTTTATTCTTCTTTTTACTATACCAATCTCCAATCACCATATAACCATTATAATTTTAATTTCTTCTAATCTCCAATCACCATATACATACTGTACTGTATAATTAATACTCTAATACTGATCACTGTATACTATGTACTATGAACTGCTTGTACTGAACGACTGACTGACTAACTTCTTAATGAATTCACTAACTAACTGTCTAACTTTACGCTCAAACTGTCTAACTGTCTCACTGTTACTGTCCTAATTTACTCTCATACTGTCCAACTGTCCTAATTTACTCTCATACTGTCTCACTGTCCAACTTTAACTGTCTTAATTTACTCTCATACTGTCCAACTGTCCTGAACTGTTATCTATTCTCCAAACCACCTAGTAGTTATATCTTTTCATCGTTCCCGAATATTCTTGAAATAAATCATATTCCAAATTGTTCTATTTCCTAAATATATGAATGTTCTCGAATAGTCTACCTCGCAAATAGGGTTAACTTCCTTATATTGACGTGTGCTGGATAATTATTTACCCTTCTATCGAGAATTTTATGAACATTTAGGATTTCAGATCAGAATATAAACTCAACAAGTTTGTTGATCAACATCAACAGGTCCTCGAAGACACTTCGTCTCAGAACCATTTTACATATGTAGGGTCATACGTCGCCATGTTAATGGTAACTTAAACAACCGGTACAACAACTTAAACAAATGGTAACTCCAACGGTAACTTAAACATCATAATTTGTAACTACATACAATGTAAAGCAACTGTAAATTTATATCATTTAAAGGGTTTTGACCCATATATTTTGGTGGCTCATAGCATGTATACCTCGTTTGCACTGATGATGGATTTAACAATCCGAAAACGTTTTGTAATATATTTGTGATAGCCCGTTTGGACATTTTATTATATACCTTTTATAAAGTATTTGAAATAAATTTTTTGTGATATATGGTATACAGCCAGCTACAGGAATTTAGTTTCCTAGTGGATGAATGGTAAGTTTTACACTTTTCATATTATTTTCAGAAAGACATTTACATAATTTATCTTATAACTAATCCCAAATTTTGGTTTTTATTTTAGGCATACACAATCTTCATAAGAACAAAATGAACACCTGCTCAAAAATACCAAAAGCATGATGTTAAATTGATACATTATTCCACAACAATGAAATCTACCATCTGTCTTTCTCAACACATCAAGTATGTCTAATGAAATAGATGTATCAGTGTACTGTGAATATTGTGAACTGTTTGTACTGTTACTATTTACTGCTATCAGTGTTAAAAGTATAGAAGACATTATTCAATCAAAAAAAAAAAAAAATTATTTTTGATGATTTTAAAAAATAATAACAGCAATATACATGTTGATATTTAAAATATGGGTTATAATCGATGTGAAATCACCAATGGTGATTCATCATTAAGGGTTTTTAAATAAATATACCCACTTACGAAGACTAACCTCTTTTTTTGTGATACGTGGTATACAGCCAGCTACAGGAATTGTTTTCCTTGTGAATTTTACATTATTTAATCTCATCATGATATTTAAAATATCAATAATATAATATATAACTCCGCCTGTGGTGACTAATGGGTGGATTGAATAGCTCAGGAGTCACCATTGCCGGTCCTAAGCCCGGGCAAAGGAGGAAGGTTGGGCAGTGGGCTAACAACCCACTCCCGGAAAAACACACTGTTATGAAACCTAAACATTTGCCTCGGATCAAGGGGAACTTTCGGAAACGACTAAAGCTACGAAACATGGACTATGCATTTGGAAGTTGGAATGTGAGGACGCTAAATAAACCAGGAGCTCAAACTGCACTTCTACAAGAACTAAAAAGATATAATCTTATGATCACTGCTCTTCAGGAGACAAGATGGCTGGGGAAAGGTGTCAGGGACACCAAAACGCACACAATTCTATATAGTGGCAAAGAACAAGGAATCAACGAATGTGGAGTTGCATTTGTGGTAGATAATGATTTTAAGTCAAAAATCATAGACTTCCAGGCAGTGAATGAAAGGATATGCAAACTAAGAATCCGCACCCACTTCTTCAACCTTACTATGATAAACATCTACTGCCCAACAGATGAACAAGAGCAACATACAAAGGAAAGCTTCTACCAACAGCTGGAGATAGTATATGACAACGCGCCAAAAAATGACATTAAGGTTATAATGGGTGATATGAATGCCAAAATAGGCAAGGAACCGCAGTTCTATGGCACAACAGGAAAACACTCACTGCACAATGAAACAAGCGAGAATGGGGAGTTTTTGATAAATTTTGCCACCAGTAAAAACATGGTTATAAGCTCCACATGCTTCCCACATAAAGACATACACAAAATGAAGTGGATCTCACCAGATGGAACCACAACCAATCAAATTGACCATGTGATGATAGACAAAAGGGCAGCCAGTAGTAGGTGAGAACACGACGAGGAGCATGCTGTGGATCAGACCATCTTTTACTGCAAACCAAATTTAGGTGCAGAGTTAACAGAGAAAGAAACGAAAGACAACAAAGAACAAACAAACTAGACCTGGAAAAACTGAAGACTCAGGAATGTAGAGAGAAGTTCGAGCAAGAAGTCACAAATGAGCTAAGGACACAAGAACTGCACTCCATAGAGAGCAAATGGAATAATATCAAAACAGCAGTGCTGACAGCAGCAGCGTCCACCGTGGGAAACAAGAAAAAGAAGAGAAGAGGAACATGGTTTGATGACGAGTGCAGGCAAGCGATAGAAGAAAGAAACGAAGCGTACAAAATGTACATAACAAGAAGAACACGGGAAAGACGAACATCATTTGAAGTCGCAAGACGGAAAGCAGACAAGATATGCAGAAACAAAAAGAGAGCTTATGAAAATGGACAAATAGAAGAAATGGAACAAAATTTCAAAAAAAAAACGAAATTAGAGGAGCTTACGAATACCTAAAAAAGATAAAAAGTGGATATAAACCTCAAACAAGCCTATGCAAAGATGAAAGTGGGCAAATAATCAGTGACCAACAGAAAGTCACAGAAACCTGGAAGCATTATTTTCAGACCCTACTTGGAACACAAGTAGATATGGAAGATGAAATGGGTACGAACCATGTAGAAGAGAACGAAGTTGAAGTAGAAGCTCCAACCATAGAGGAAGTTCTCGAAGCTATTAAGGCCCAGAAAAACAATAAAGCCCCGGGAGTTGACGAGATTCCAGCAGAACTGTATAAGGTAGGTGGCAACCACCTATCAAGTCATATCCACACGCTTATCAAAGAAATATGGCAAGAAGAGAAAATACCCGACGAATGGAAGAAAAGTATAGTATGCCCAATCTATAAAAAAGGAGACAAACTCCAATGCAAAAACTACCGTGGAATTTCTCTACTATGTACAGCGTATAAAGTCCTCACGTATATTATAAACCAGCGACTCCAACCACTAGCAGAAAATATTATTGGAGAATATCAGACGGGCTTCAGACGGGGAAGATCGACAATGGATCAAATATTTACAGTCAAGCAGGTCTTGAGCAAATTGTGGGAACACGACATTGATGTTCACAACGTGTTTGTAGACTTCAAACAGGCATACGATTCAGTCAAAAGGGACAGACTATACTATATATTGGCAGAATTAGCAATACCACATAAGCTAATTAGACTCATTAAAGCCACAATGGATGAAACTCAGGCATGTGTACGAATACAAAACAACCGGACAGACTTTTTCAAAATCTCGCAGGGACTAAAGCAGGGAGATGGGCTGGCACCAACATTGTTTAACCTGGCACTGGAGTATGCGGTCAGGCAAATGCAAACTGGACGAGAAAACCTACTGACCAATAAAACGGTTCAACTGGCTGCCTACGCCGATGATATTAATATTATGAGTAGAACATCAACAGGAGCACAGGAAGCATACGCAAAGTTAAAAACACAAACGAAAAGGCTAGGTCTGGAAATTAACACAGAAAAAACAAAAATAATGGTACAGACGAGAAGAAATATAATCCCACAAAACATTATACATGAAGATGACATTGAAACGGTTGGAAAGTTTACATACCTGGGAGTAGAAATATATGCCGATGGAGCAGAGGATGGAGAAATACGAAAAAGAATAACGCAGGCAAACAAAGCTTATTTTGCCCTCTCCCATATATTTCGGTCTAAAAGTGTCCACCGAAATACAAAGATGAGAATATATAAAACTTTAATTCGGCCAATAGCATGTTATGGCAGCGAAGCATGGGTCCTGAAAGAAACATCCAAAAACAAACTCGACACATTCGAAAGAAAAGTACTGAGGAGAATACTAGGACCTGTGAGGGAAAACGGAATCTTCAGAATTCGATATAACAACGAGCTCTATCAACTGTATAAGGAAACACCCCTGTCAAACTTCATTAGAATACAAAGATTGCAATGGGCCGGACATGTGATACGAATGGGAGAGGATAGGCTACCAAAACGAGCACTGAACGCCAGAATGCAGGGAAAGAGACCAGTTGGAAAGCCAAGAAAGCGCTGGGAAGACACAGTAAGCAGCGACGCACAAGCACTTTTAGGAGTCGGTGTATGGAGAAGAGCAGCCACAGACAGACAAGGGTGGAGGCAAAAAATAAAGGAGGCCAAGGCTCATTTTGGGCTGTAGTGCCGTAGAAGAAGAAGAATATAATATATCCCTCTAAGTTTATTATCTGCATTTATCAACATATATCTGTTCAGTCCATTTTGATTTTTGATTCTGTATAGACTTTCAAACATTGGTAGTAATTTCTTACAACGCTTTTCTCTCATATCACAGGTTGATCCTGGTTGATCCTGATCCTAACTATTCTTAAATATTTTATAACTTCTTTAATATATCTTTCTGCTGGATTTGCTTGAGGATGCCTGATGATTGTAAAATAAATGTTGATCCCCTTTTGATCTCAAAATGCCCGAAATTTTTGGTTGTTAAAGTATGTAGCGTTATCTATTATGCAATTTTTAAATGATCCTATTTCTTCGAAAAACTGATTAATATATAATTTCAATGTTTTAACATTTGTTTTTGAGCAAGGATATAGTTTAATAAATTTTGTTATAAATCAACTATCACTAGTATATGCTTATTTCCTATTGGACTGGGAACTAAATTTGAGATGAAATCGATGGAAACTGTATTAAGTTTTTCATATGCAACATTAGATTTATATGTGTTCTGGTTTTTGAAATTATTTTCTTCTTCGTCGTTCTTTGCAAACTAATTATCCCTGAATAGCATCCATAGCTTTCTTGAACCAATATGCATGTAACTGTTATGCAAATCTTTCAATATTTTCCTTGCCAAAGTTCTACTTATTACATGTACTTCTATGCCATTAATTATTTTATAATATCTTTCCATCTTTCCCATCTTTTCTAAGGACTTTTTGTTTTTTACTCAAATTGATCTGATCGCTTATGATTTCCTCTT
Source organism: Diabrotica balteata (assembly GCA_918026665.1). NCBI lineage: Eukaryota > Metazoa > Arthropoda > Insecta > Coleoptera > Chrysomelidae > Diabrotica > Diabrotica balteata. The sequence goes on from OU898280.1 coordinate 59,247,692, forward strand.
TAGAATATAATCCAGGGCTTTCTACTAACTGATTTAATCCAAATTTTATTGTTCGCTGCCTTTTTGTGATGTATTTTTTAACTTTGACAAGGCATCTGCCACTATGTTGGACTTTCCAGAAATATATTTGATTTCAAAACTGTATTCATTCAGTATTAGGCTCCAACGGTGTACTCGACTGTTTAAATATTTGATTTTTAATATAGATGTTAAAGTTTTGTGATCTGTTTCTATGGTAAATTCATTACCCAACAAATAAAATCTTAATTTCGTGACACAATGTATGATACTTGCTTGTTCTAATTCTGAAACTGAGTAACCTTTTTCATGTGGCTTTGTAATTATTGAAACGAATTGTATCGGGTATTCGACCCCATCGTGTATTTGTAATAATACCCCTAATAATTTTTCTATTGATGCATCTGTTCTTAATATGAATGGCTTTGTGTAGGTCAGGATGGAATAGTTTTAAATTTGACAGAAAAATGTTTTTGATTTCTTGGAATGCTAGTTCTCTTCTCTGATCCCATTTCAATTTTACACCTTTCCTCAGCAGTTAAAGTAATGAAATTTCTTTTATACTTAGATCTGGTATCATTCTTTTATAATAATTAATTATTCCAATAAATCCTTTTAAAGTTCTTAAATTGTTTGGTGTTTTATATTCCTGAATGACCTGTGTCCGATCTGGATCCATTTTAATTCTTTTACTGTTAAGTTTATAACCTACATATATTACTTCTTTTTACAAAAATGTACATTTTTCTTGATTTATTTTTAGTCCAACTTTGTCTAATCTGTTATTGTCTGTAATTACAAATTGTTCATATTGATCCAAAATATCATGAAGACATCTGCATAGAGCACTGCAAGATGATTGAAGTCCAAATGGCACTACTTTGAATTGATATACTACTCCATCTATCTGAAATTCCGTATACTGTCTACTTTTTCTTTCTAAAGGTATTAACCAGAAACTATGCTGTAAATCGATTCTAGTGAAAAATGACATTACTGTAATTCTTCCTAGTATTCCATCTATACTCATTGGTGCTTCAAATTGCTTGCCTAAGTGAACTTGTTAATATTCCTTGCATCCAAATTTAACTTGATTTCACCTAATCTCTTACGTACTACTACTATAAATACACGTTTATAAAACGTGTATCTGCCTTCTCAATGATTCCATCTTCTAACATATTATTAATCGTTCTGTTTACTTCTTCTCTGTTTAAATATTTTTTATAATATTCTCTAATCTATGACTTTTAAATTATTTATTTAATCACTATTTAAGAGTTTATTAATTAAAAATCATAATGTTATTATGCTAATTTCTTCTTTATTTATTATTATCTCAATATATATACATATATAGTATGTATAGCATTGAAAGCGCCGTGATAGCATGCAATCTAAACAATTAACCTTTTAAGTATTTCCCAAGTTTTTTTACCGTTTACTTGATTTAGATAACATTTTACTTCCAACATGTATACTAGGGATAAAACATGTTCATATTTTTTAAAAGCTAAGCAAAAATTCAGTAAAATATATTTGGTAAAATAATATTCCAATATGCTTATTCAGGAAATCCTTTTGATAATAAAATAACATGTTTCTCTCTAGCCGAATTTCAATTCCACACCAGGGAGTGTCACACGTCAACCCTTGTTCACGTTTCCACTTGCTTTTTTGATTTACATTTGTACTTTTTATATGACGCTTAGATTAACAAAAATCATCGTAGCAGAAAAATCAGAGGTTTATGTAGTAGAAAAAATACAATGATAATGAAATCAGAGGACGCTTCAACTTAAATATAATTTAATAATCTCTGGGTTTTATGTTCAAATGAAAACGCTTATATCTCTGAAATGTAAAAATACAATGTCAACAATTTAATTTACTGTTAAGTTCATTTGTTATACCCATTCAAATGTTTATCTACAAATATTTCCAATAAGAGAAATAAATAACTAAACTAAACATAAATATAAAAATAACTAAGTAAATATTTACCGCCGAAGAAGTCGCTTTTGTCTTTAAATCTCCTATAGACACTACTCAACAATTGAAGTGGATAATTTAAAAATTCCTAAAATTAACATATAAAACTATTTTTAAAATAATTGCCTGTACTGTACTCTATATTCTATCTTTATTGCCATTATTTTTTGCACGTGGTTTGTTTCTCCCTATTCTTATCTGCCCTTATCTCGTACAAAGAGGAAAAATGTTGTTCCAAACATGAATATATAATTCGTATAATAGTGCTTGCATTGGCTTTACCAGTTGTCAATTAGTCAGGAAACCTATTTATCACAATTAGTTCGTTGGATCCAACAAGGCCTAACTCAACAAGAGGTTGCTGTGAGACTAAATGTGTCGCAAAGTGTGATAAGTCGTAGATTGAATCTGTATGTAGCAACTGGATCTGCAACATACAGGCACGGAGGAGGAAGAGAACGAGCTACAACTCGTCGGCAAGACCGTTTTGTAGTTCTGACGGCAAAAAGAAACCCAACATTCACGGCTTTCAGAATTAACAGTATCTTCAGGCATTCTACTGGACGAGCGATTTCCAGTCAAACTATTAGAAGACGGTTACATGCATCCCATTTAAGGGCTAGACGGAGCACTACCCATCCACGAGTAACTAGGGAGCAGCGTGCATGCAGATATCGCTGTGCGATGGAACATTATCGGTGGTTTGACAATTCAAACTATCGACTATTAAAGAGACAATTCCTCCAATTTCGAAAATTGGAGGAATTGTCTCTTTACTGATGAGTCCAGATTTCGTTTGTATACGGATGATGGCCGAATATTGGTGTGGAGGGAAAGAGGATAGCATTACAATGAAAATTTGAGTCCCAACCACTCTTTTTGGAGGTGGATCCTGTAGTATTATTCCTAAAATATTATAATTCATATTCGTATAACATAGTTTATACATATAATTCGACAACCCGTTATTTACCATTTACGACGTTAGCAGAGTATGGGTCGGTTGGGCCAGACAGCCAGACAGACATGGCGCCAATGTCGGTAAGCATTGGATCTGCATTACCGGCCGACTTAGCCAAGACCGGAACAGATTAGCCAAGACCCGAACCATATGTCAAATTATTTGTCACGTATTAACTCTTCTTCTTTTCCATCTGTCAAATCTTCTTCTGTCAGCGTCAACTGTCAATTCATTTTAATGCAATTCTTCTTTTTTATAGTGTCTAAAAGCCTTAATATAAAGAGACGTATTTAGCGAATAGATTATAACGATATAGAAAAATCGAAGATAGCAGTATAGCGAAAGGGCATATCACCGTTGTTACTGGATCGATTGGAGCGTGTGACGCATTAAATGAAAGGGGATAGCGAATATATTAAGATAGAAAAACAGACACTGCCAAAAGAGCACTACACAGTATCTTCGTTATTAATATAACGTATAGTTACATATAAGAGAGAGATAGGGCACCAAGGATGAAAAATACATGTACAAGGTAAATTTGATTTTATTGACACAGTTCTATTTGGCGCATATCAAACCTGTAATGTTTCAATGCTGAAAGTTAACCGTAAAGAGTTGCACACTATATTTTATCTACGTCAAACATGAATTAAAAACTTATATTGAACATAGGTCTCCGGTAAGAATATCTGTTGGTCGTAGACGGTTCTTTGATAGCCATCAGGCAACAATTTCCCCTGATCATGTTTATAAAACATACGGAATGCACTGTATATACTAACCCAAGTCGACAACATACTTTGCAGATATGGATTACGATCAACTTATAGGTTTATGTACAACTCCCTTCGTAAAGGTACACATTCGTGCATCCGTGCGGGATAAAGTCGACCGTCCGTTTTATACTCCAAGAGGACCACCACATATTCAGCTCTAAAGTGTAGCAGGTATATTTTGAGATAGAAGATTCAAATTATATAGGGTAATTGGCAACGCTAAAAGCTTATGATAAAGTATAAAAAGTGCTATAAAGATCTAATAGTGGACATATCGTTGTAAAGAGAAAAAGCGAGGAGAATAATTAGAAAAAATAAAAAAGTAACACAACATCATATAGTGTCTAAAAGTTTAATTTGACGAGGTAGGTGACATATTACTGTGAAGAAAAAGAGAATGACGGTAATATTTTTGGATCAAAGAAAATATTGAAGGTGTTGATTTCCAAACCACCCAGGAGGTACAACACGTGGCTCGTTGGTGTTTTTTTTTTTTAACGTGGACACCGTCCCAAAAGGCCTACAACCACTAAATTTTGTCAGAGGAATCATTTAAATCTGATGTTGATTCAAGATAAACTACCACACATTAGACGAGCAAAACTGTAATGTTATAAAAATACAAAAAAATATATTTTTTTGATACATTTTAAAAATATAGGAAAGTGGTTCAATAGGCATCTTTTATTAACATTTTATACTACATTTTATCAAAGAACAAGAGCACATAATACGAGGGTTAAATGAAAGGCTCATTAACCACTCTATGACCCGTATCGAATATCTTTTAGTGACCTTAACTGAACATCTTTTTAAACTATATAAAACTATATGGTTCAGCAGGTATCTTTTTATTGATGCGTCAGGTATCTCTTATTAACATTATTTATATTACATTTTATCAAAATACAATGAGACCTGTGACGGATATCTTTTAATGACCTTAACTGAACATCTTTTAAGGTATATAAAACTGTATGATTCAGTAGGTATCTTTTATTGATTCGTCGGGCATCTTTTTTATTAACATTATTTATATTATATTTATTAAAGTGTAACTGTAGTTAATACTAAGGTTAAATGAGCCGTTCATTATCTAATACATGATCCGTATTGGATGTCTTTTAGTGGCCTTGACTGAACATCTTTTGACGATCTGACAAAGTATCTTTTTAGGTAGATAGGACAAACGACAACTCACTACAGCTTTATAGCAACCCACCTTTTTGGTGTGGCAGACAATCTTTGTATCATAAAATAGAGGAAAACAAATTACGCTGCTGAAAACAAAAAACAAAAGTAATATATTAATAAAAAATCTTTAAACATAGCGTGTTCTATATTTTATACTTTGAGTTTTTTAAAGCCGAAAGGTATGGATGTAAAATCATCAAAAAATTTTCTCTTGTTGAATTTGGTTTATATTTTTTTCCAAGAGTTTTCGTAACAACTAGATGCTCTGCTGTTCGTCTGATTTGTTTAGTTAGTATAGAGACAGAATCGGACTTCTGAAGTACCATCTTTTTAATGGTATCGAAATTTACTACTTTAGAAGCCTCATAATTTATGGAAAAACCTTTAACTTTACAACAAATATGTTCTTTACCATCAGGAAGAGTGTATTTATATGCGTAATTTTTAGGCCCTCCAGAAACGAACTCTGAAATATGTCCACCTTTTAGCTCGTCAGTAAGATCACCGATACATTCCCCAGTAAGCAGGTCAGAAAATGCCGCTCTGGAAACATAAATACATGAATCTGTATCGTAATACAAAGCCCTGTCCTCAGCAATCTCCAGATAAGAATATAGTTTGAGACGAGCCAAAGCTGTGACATATGAAGCAAGTACCACATTTACTGTGGGAGACATAGAAGCTGCTTCCTCCACATATTCCCACGTAACAATCAGTGTTTCCTCATTTACAGGAACAACTGTGTTAACATGAATGGAAGGATTGACCAGCATAGAGAAGAATACTCCAGGTTTGTTGACAATCGCGGTTTTAGGAAGATTTTCTCGCTGCGCAAACTTTCCCCAGAACGAATTCAACATCAGCTTAGCCAAATTCCTAAGACCAGGATTCTCCGTTATTTCGGAAAATTCCAGTCTAACATCTTCCCTCTGGAGAAACTCCGCGATGTATCGATTCTTTTCCTCGTCCGACACACATCCGCGGGGCCACCCTGAAGCCTGCTGTTTGATTTTGATGAATTTGTTCATCATATCGGAGAACAAACCTTTTTCAGTGTTCGACAGCTGAATTGTGTCATAACTCCATATCTCATATATCTCTAGCATCTTATATCCTTTCGATAACGCTTTGACCACCTCTTCCGCAACCCACGTTCCAGTGAGAGCCCTCTCTTCGTCAGAATGCTCACATTCTCCTTGAATAAAGTCCTCACCACATTTACGACATAACACAAACATACACTTACTGTTCATCTTTGCAGGAAGAACAGGGTGATAAAGATTAGTAGGCGGTAATATCTTACACTTAATTAAACCAGACACAGCGGAAATATCAACACCTTGACATTCATCCCCGACATACACTTTAGGGTGATTAGTTGGAAACCTCCCCCTTTTGCAGACCCAGGGATAAAGTGAGCAAACATCGACGTACTTGATCTTTTCACCCTCCTTACACTTGTAATATTCCACGGTATTGCCTGTACGACCACCATACAGCGCATCTCTAGGATTTAGAGGAAGAGTTGTCATGAGGGAGTGACCATCGGTATATGATTTTATTTCGGCCGTCAACATTTTGCGGAAAGCACACTCCCACATTTCAACCAGTTCATATCCCAGAGAACGCAAATGTTGGTTTTTGGCAACAGTTTTATCATAACGATTCTCCATACAATCTGAAGGATCATCATGAAGAGGAGATGTTCTGTTTTCAGGGTAACAAGTAGGGCAACCGTGATAATAACAACCTTGGAATTCAAAAATGATGTTTTCGTAAAGACCATCTACCCTGCAATTTCCAATAAGAGATTCCAAACCCCTGGCTGCGTGATGAATTGAAATACCCCTCTGTTTCTCTTCCCACAACAACCACTGCAACGCTATTTTAGAGTGATTATCTTTAAAACGATAGCCGCCCTTAGGAATGAGACCTATAGTGTTTGGCTGTAGAAAGTTGCGCCTGAATACTTTATTGCAGGTGGAAGCAACAGTTGTAGCTTCCATGAAAGGACAAACATTTGACGTTTCGATCAATTGATTCCTAAAAATAAGACAAGCCTGAGTCAGAATTTCAACATCAGATATACAATATTCAACGAGCTCCTTTTGGAAATCAAAGACATAGCCCTCATTTACTCTTTCAGCGTGCCACGTCATCAACTCACCACGTGCTTTTTCCTTCAAATTATTGGGATCATAGAATTGTAAATCAGGCATAGCTCCAACATAAGATTGGTTTTCCTCTCTGTTAAACAGATGAGGAAAGTACCCTTTCTTTAACTCTATCAAGCCAAAAGATTCAGGTAGACCAGACAGGGGCATAGGAAAATAGTTTAAAGAATCGAGAAACCGAACATTACCAACACTCATAGACACTAGCTTCGTACCACGCATAATGACGTCAGGGGTCAAATCGGTTTTTGTGAGGATGTAATTGAGTATAAATTGATGATCGAAGCCACCACCATTATGGGCCATAACAACGACTCTTTTAAAAAGTTTACGTTGATTAAGCACAAACTCTACAAAACGTTCAATAGAATTTTGTTTTAGAATATGTAAGCGAACACCGCATTTTTTGCAAATTTTGTTATCGGATTCTAAACATTTGTCACATACCTGTTTAAAAACACAGAGATTTGGTTCTTGAAGAAGCGAACCATCAGACAAAACTTTTTCTTGACGAGTTTCCAGATCATAGAAAATAAAAAGAAAATCTTTTGATGGAGGAGCACCGGAATCAGGCTGCATATAACAGAGATGCCCTGATGGACAACTCTTTTTACATGTTTTGCAGAAAACCTCACCACAAACATGTTTTTTGGTGTAGATTTTGTAACACTCCTTGCACCTTTTGATTTTATCACACACCGAACCAATATGAGCATTGAAACATGTCTCACCGTAGAAGCTTCGGCCACATTTCTCACAAGGAATTTTCACAACATGTTTGGAACAAGCAGGTGACCGTCGACAAGCAAAACACGTACCACCACATCTATGTTCGTTTTTATTGTTAAAAGGTTGATGGCACTCCTCACAATAATACACACATACAAATGCAGCGGTCAAAGAAGTGATGACATTGTAATGTCCTTCATGAAATAAAAGATTAAGTCTGGGCCCTTCACCAACACCCTCGAAAATGACATCTCGACCCTTACGTCCATAACTATAGACCACGAGGTTATAATCCTTTAGGAAAGACTGAAATTGTTGTAATTCCTGAATACCTGCTCCGTCGTCGGGTAAAACAACACCAGACCTATCTAGTAACTGTACCGCCCTTTCTCGTTGTTTTTTTTTAATATCTTTACGTATTTTTACGAGCTCAGGGTCTTTATCCACGTAAGCTTTAGCAACCACAAGAGCACGAGGAAGGCAAAGGTTATCATTGTTTTTGATAACAACGATTCCCCGACGTTTAGAACACTCTTCGTTGAACGAGTTGTAGTTCTTTACTCTCGGACTGCCCCTCCCCAAAGGCATCTTTACAGTTGTAATACCGAGACAGAAGGTTTCAGTATTCAACCCTGTAGAGTTTGACTGATATATAGAGGAAATTTTATCCCATATATCATCAACAGCAACTTCCGAGGCAGGCTTGAACCTCATCCAACCCTGACCTCTAGCGAAGTCCTTGGAGCAAAACGTAAACCCTACCTGATCATGAGGTTGAATATTCTCTGTACCTTTATGTACAATATCCACGATAGCGTTCTTAACCCAGCCAACAGGTTCTTCACCTTGAGGTACGTCCCTGATTTTAAATTCCAGAGTTCGTCCCTGTACACCAAATTTACGGATTTTCTTAACAGTATCTTTAGTGACTAAAAATTTTTCCATAATTCGCTATATAAATCGAAAAAAATATGGACCAAATCAGACAACAGTAGTAAAAATAAATTTTTCAAAAACTCAAAATTTTAAAAACAAATTCAAAAATATTTATAAAAATTTCAAAACTTTTCAAAATTTAACGCTCACCACAGCACACGTCTGAACACTATGAGGTTCTGAAATAGAATGAAAAAATAACGTTATGCAGGGTATTAAGTATATTTCTGGTTGTATGGTAGTATTCAAAGTGGTGGGGGTAATTTTTTTTATCAAAGTGGTGGGGGTAATTATCAAGAACCATCAACTTTAAGTGATAAACAATTGCAACTTTTCTGGCAGCTCATTCTGCATTAGTTTGTTCAAGGTGTTGGGCGACTCAACCAAAAAAAAATGTTGAGGTGCGGTGTATGTATGAATGAAGCAAAACAATGCGATAAATGTTTAATAACATCAGGCGAAAATCAGGGAAAATGGATACCGTTCAACAGTAAATCTTGGTCAGATTATAAAGAATTTAAGAAATGGCAGTATAAACACGATAGAAGACCAGTACAGTGTGAAATTTGTGGTAAAATTATGGGACGAACATGTATTTATAAACACATGTACAATAAGCATAAAGTACACGATTTTCATGTAAAATTTACTTAATATGGCGAATCAGAGCATAACAACCACTCTCATTACTAACACAATTAATAACATTAAATAATACCGTTCATTCTTAATTCAACCGTCGGCTAGACCAACCCCTAAATTGCAACCCCTAAAATCGCAACCCCCGGTCGTAAGTTCCAAACGGCTTAACGTAGGATGACGTACGAGGGCTCGTTGGAAAGGGGATGAAAAATGGGGTTGAATGCAGTATGTGCCGTGCGCATCGGAGCATGCCAAAAGGTCATTATGGGGTATCTTCGTTTCTATTGGTCCGATTGGGGCGTACGAGGGCTCGATGGAACGGGGATGAGACGGGGAATACTTTGACACAAAAAACAAAGATGGCGGCGTTGCCAAATGGGCGTTAAAACGTATCTTCGTTGCTATTGGTCCGATTTTGACGTATGAGGTGTCAAAGCGTTGGATGTCACGTGACATTCAACGCAGGACGTGACATTTGACATTTTAAAAGACAAAGACACACTAACAGAGGACAGCAGAGGGTAACAGAGCGTCATAACAGTGACATTTATGTGACATTTGACATAGAACGTACAATGTCACGTGAATTGACGTGACATTTGACGCAGATCGTGAATTGACGTGATATTTAACGCAGGACGTGACATTTATGTGACATTTGACGCAGAACGTGAAATGACGTGACATTCGACGCAGAACGTGAAAATGTTGCGTGAATAACGTGACATTCGACGTAGGACGTGACATGTATGTGACATTTGTCACAGAACGTGAAATGTCAAGTGACATTCGACGCAGGACGTGACATTCAACACAGAACGTAAAATGTCAGGTGACATTCAACGCGGGACGTGACATTCGACACAGAACGTGAAATGTTGCGTGAAATGACGTGACATTCGACGCAGGATGAGACATTTGACGCAGGACGTGACATTTATGTGACATTTGACGCAGAACGTGAAATGACATGACATTCGACGCAGAACGTGAAAATGTTGCGTGAATAACGTGACATTCGACGCAGGACGTGACATATATGTGACATTTGACGCAGAACGTGAAATGTAGGAATTACGTGACGTGAGACGTTTTGACGTAACAGTTATGTGTCAGTCAAGACATCGCTTGACATAAAACGTGACATTCAACATAGGACATATTCAGTAGGAATGCGTAGGAGGAATAAACATATCTTTCATTAAAATATCTTTTATTATTGAGTTACATATAGATACAAGTTATATACAACACTGAAACTTGAATATTAAAAAAAGACATAGACATGTAGAAGTATTGTTTATTTACATTAGTTCCAAAAGCACTTCTTTATAATCTTCCTCCATCTTTAGTAAGCGATTAGGATATGCCAGCCAAAATCGTCCCTTTTTCACAAAACCTAGTAGTTCAAGTAGCGTTTTATTCAGGTAACCTCTATTCAAATATCGTATAAGGGTATTTCGTCGATCAGTAGTTTTAATTATGTGATGTAATTTAATTTGAACGTCGTCTGTTAATGCCTCTATTTGCGTTTTTATGTGTAAAAGTTGTTCTTCTCTAAGTATTCGTTCTGCTTCCAATCTCCTTTGATCTTCAATTCGCAGGTTTGTCAATTTTTCTTTACATGTTTCACATAATATGTACCTAGTCCTAGTATCATTCCAATCGTTCATTTCGAATAGTTCTATACAACCGCAAGGTTTTATAGTTTCACGTAATGTCTCATAAGGCATTGTGTCTGCTAACCAGAGGAATAAATGTAAGAGACTTCTGAAGAGGTATCCCAAACGTTTAAGAAAAGAACTAGCATACGCCAGAGTGCTATTCTCTGCACTCACAGATACAGAGAGCAACAATAAGGCATGTAAACAGACCACCACCTTGATTTATACTAATATCCAAAAATTTGTACTATAGTTATTTATACAAAATTCACAAAAACAGAATTATATACTGAAATATTAAGACAGAAATATTTTAAATAATAATATGTTAAAATTGTGCATTTGATAGCAAACCGGATGAAGCCTCATGATAACAATACACCGCGTTGTTCAAAACACGTAAACAAGTGTGATAACAAATTTTATTTTAATCATTGGAAAAACAAGTACACCGGAAAGAAAACCGCAGTTGCTACATTTTGTAAAATGTATGAAGATATCAGCAACCACATCAACAAAATTCTAAATTGATAACAACGATTCTCTTACCGCAATATCAATTTATTGTATACCATAAATATTAGTTGAAGAAATAAAAATAAATATAAAAATATTAGCATTTCTAGAACTCAAGGTGTTGCTTATCAATGAAACGAATCAGTTGATGGTACCGTAGGCACAGTAGGTTGACGCAACTCGGGCTCGGGTGGGCGATATGCTGTTCTGTTCTTTAAAAGGCCGAGGAGCGCATACGTTGTCACAGTTCGCTTCGCAAACGTACTACAACAACAAGTTCGCAGTAGTCAATACGGTGTGCAGTGACTTACATATATCTGATAAAGGTAAGCGGTTTTTGTCTTTCGTATATTTCTATGTATTTATTATGTCCTTTTTATCATTGTATTTTATGAGAATTGTACATCTCTCTGTTCGTATTTCATGCAGTATTTTATGAAAAATGTATATTTCTATGTATTTATTATGTCCTTTTTATCGATGTGGGTGTTGTAAAACATTCCACGTCTGCTATTTTTTATAAGAAGTATTCTCCGCTGTTCGTATTTCGATTTCTTGTAGTATATGGTTCTTCTCTATTGCCAAGTATGTAATGCATCTCTCCATACACGTTAAGCGGAAAAACTATAGTTTTTTTTGTTATTATTGTAGATGGATCTATCAAAACTAAATAATGCATCCTTGGTTGCAGAACGTAAGCCAATAAAAAAACTTAAAGATCTACAAATTGGAAAAAAATTTACCATCCACAGTGCAAAGGTGGTAACAACACAATTTGGGGAGACAGTTCTGGTGGATTTGGGTGCTGAAGTTGTCTTCTTACCACAGCGGGTAACCAAAGCCTACCAAGCAGCAATAACGGACCTCAACAGCGGAAACTATTCGCTGATATACGAAGGGGAAGTTGATATTGGAAAAAGCAGACTCCTAGCATCTTTTAAGATAGTTGAATAAGGTAAGTGATTTTTTCTTATTGTTTGTTTGTGTGAGTAGCCATGCATATAAAACAAGTGATTAAACAGTCTGATGATTTGATGCACATTATTAAAAAGCTTAGTAAAATAATTTTCGATAAATTCACTGAAAGAGATCGTAAAGTTTGGACAAGACGGTTAAATAGTCAAATTTTTAGATGCAGTAAAGTAATTAAAAACAATAAACTATCAGTAGGAACAGTTAGAAAATTGCAAACTTACATAGGACATTTTAAGCATTTTAGGCAAATTATTTTAAATTTCAATAATAAGTACGTTGGGTTGGGGCTTAATTCAAAATTACACAATAGAGTTAAATGGGAAAATGTCATTTCATGTTTTGCTAGTCGAATTAAAACTGGAGTTATAGTTAATTTATCGCATAAGGACTTAACACATTTCCTAAATGATTGTTATATTATTTTTAGTAGAAAAATTAACAATATTTTAAAACATTACTTTTATTTATTTCCTAGTATCTGTGCTACAGTAATAAAAATGTTTTTACGTAACTCCAGTAGAGATTCCGGAGCCTCCTCAAAATATGCTACCGTTGATCTGTTTTCTTAAAATCATTGATAAATGTCAACCATTTTCTGTCTTCATCACTTTTACACATGACCATTCCTTTTTTTCATAGTAAATTTGATGTGATGAGGTAGATGATGGTTTGTAATTGCTTCTGCTGGATCGTATATTATTTCATTATGAACATTCCAGAAATGTGGTGTGATTGTAACTCCGTTTGAGTAAAACTTTGTACCTACTACGACCTTTGTTGTTATTCCATATTGGTTTGCGACTTCATGCAATATTAAACTAGCCGGTAAACAAGCACCTACGCAGTTGGCCCGAATAAATTCTTGATCGATACCTGCTTTAAGCAAGTTTAACTGAATGTAGTGTTTTATAGGGTTGGCCATACTGGAGCAATTAATGTGACTGGTCTAGCCGACGGTTGAATTAAGAATGAACGGTATTATTTAATGTTATTAATTGTGTTAGTAATGAGAGTGGTTGTTATGCTCTGATTCGCCATATTAAGTAAATTTTACATGAAAATCGTGTACTTTATGCTTATTGTACATGTGTTTATAAATACATGTTCGTCCCATAATTTTACCACAAATTTCACACTGTACTGGTCTTCTATCGTATTTATACTGCCATTTCTTAAATTCTTTATAATCTGACCAAGATTTACTGTTGAACGGTATCCATTTTCCCTGATTTTCGCCTGATGTTATTAAACATTTATCGCATTGTTTTGCTTCATTCATACATACACCGCACCTCAACATTTTTTTTTGGTTGAGTCGCCCAACACCTTGAACAAACTAATGCAGAATGAGCTGCCAGAAAAGTTGCAATTGTTTATCACTTAAAGTTGATGGTTCTTGATAATTACCCCCACCACTTTGATAAAAAAAATTACCCCCACCACTTTGAATACTACCATACAACCAGAAATATACTTAATACCCTGCATAACGTTATTTTTTCATTCTATTTCAGAACCTCATAGTGTTCAGACGTGTGCTGTGGTGAGCGTTAAATTTTGAAAAGTTTTGAAATTTTTATAAATATTTTTGAATTTGTTTTTAAAATTTTGAGTTTTTGAAAAATTTATTTTTACTACTGTTGTCTGATTTGGTCCATATTTTTTTCGATTTATATAGCGAATTATGGAAAAATTTTTAGTCACTAAAGATACTGTTAAGAAAATCCGTAAATTTGGTGTACAGGGACGAACTCTGGAATTTAAAATCAGGGACGTACCTCAAGGTGAAGAACCTGTTGGCTGGGTTAAGAACGCTATCGTGGATATTGTACATAAAGGTACAGAGAATATTCAACCTCATGATCAGGTAGGGTTTACGTTTTGCTCCAAGGACTTCGCTAGAGGTCAGGGTTGGATGAGGTTCAAGCCTGCCTCGGAAGTTGCTGTTGATGATATATGGGATAAAATTTCCTCTATATATCAGTCAAACTCTACAGGGTTGAATACTGAAACCTTCTGTCTCGGTATTACAACTGTAAAGATGCCTTTGGGGAGGGGCAGTCCGAGAGTAAAGAACTACAACTCGTTCAACGAAGAGTGTTCTAAACGTCGGGGAATCGTTGTTATCAAAAACAATGATAACCTTTGCCTTCCTCGTGCTCTTGTGGTTGCTAAAGCTTACGTGGATAAAGACCCTGAGCTCGTAAAAATACGTAAAGATATTAAAAAAAAACAACGAGAAAGGGCGGTACAGTTACTAGATAGGTCTGGTGTTGTTTTACCCGACGACGGAGCAGGTATTCAGGAATTACAACAATTTCAGTCTTTCCTAAAGGATTATAACCTCGTGGTCTATAGTTATGGACGTAAGGGTCGAGATGTCATTTTCGAGGGTGTTGGTGAAGGGCCCAGACTTAATCTTTTATTTCATGAAGGACATTACAATGTCATCACTTCTTTGACCGCTGCATTTGTATGTGTGTATTATTGTGAGGAGTGCCATCAACCTTTTAACAATAAAAACGAACATAGATGTGGTGGTACGTGTTTTGCTTGTCGACGGTCACCTGCTTGTTCCAAACATGTTGTGAAAATTCCTTGTGAGAAATGTGGCCGAAGCTTCTACGGTGAGACATGTTTCAATGCTCATATTGGTTCGGTGTGTGATAAAATCAAATGGTGCAAGGAGTGCTACAAAATCTACACCAAAAAACATGTTTGTGGTGAGGTTTTCTGCAAAACATGTAAAAAGAGTTGTCCATCAGGGCATCTCTGTTATATGCAGCCTGATTCCGGTGCTCCTCCATCAAAAGATTTTCTTTTTATTTTCTATGATCTGGAAACTCGTCAAGAAAAAGTTTTGTCTGATGGTTCGCTTCTTCAAGAACCAAATCTCTGTGTTTTTAAACAGGTATGTGACAAATGTTTAGAATCCGATAACAAAATTTGCAAAAAATGCGGTGTTCGCTTACATATTCTAAAACAAAATTCTATTGAACGTTTTGTAGAGTTTGTGCTTAATCAACGTAAACTTTTTAAAAGAGTCGTTGTTATGGCCCATAATGGTGGTGGCTTCGATCATCAATTTATACTCAATTACATCCTCACAAAAACCGATTTGACCCCTGACGTCATTATGCGTGGTACGAAGCTAGTGTCTATGAGTGTTGGTAATGTTCGGTTTCTCGATTCTTTAAACTATTTTCCTATGCCCCTGTCTGGTCTACCTGAATCTTTTGGCTTGATAGAGTTAAAGAAAGGGTACTTTCCTCATCTGTTTAACAGAGAGGAAAACCAATCTTATGTTGGAGCTATGCCTGATTTACAATTCTATGATCCCAATAATTTGAAGGAAAAAGCACGTGGTGAGTTGATGACGTGGCACGCTGAAAGAGTAAATGAGGGCTATGTCTTTGATTTCCAAAAGGAGCTCGTTGAATATTGTATATCTGATGTTGAAATTCTGACTCAGGCTTGTCTTATTTTTAGGAATCAATTGATCGAAACGTCAAATGTTTGTCCTTTCATGGAAGCTACAACTGTTGCTTCCACCTGCAATAAAGTATTCAGGCGCAACTTTCTACAGCCAAACACTATAGGTCTCATTCCTAAGGGCGGCTATCGTTTTAAAGATAATCACTCTAAAATAGCGTTGCAGTGGTTGTTGTGGGAAGAGAAACAGAGGGGTATTTCAATTCATCACGCAGCCAGGGGTTTGGAATCTCTTATTGGAAATTGCAGGGTAGATGGTCTTTACGAAAACATCATTTTTGAATTCCAAGGTTGTTATTATCACGGTTGCCCTACTTGTTACCCTGAAAACAGAACATCTCCTCTTCATGATGATCCTTCAGATTGTATGGAGAATCGTTATGATAAAACTGTTGCCAAAAACCAACATTTGCGTTCTCTGGGATATGAACTGGTTGAAATGTGGGAGTGTGCTTTCCGCAAAATGTTGACGGCCGAAATAAAATCATATACCGATGGTCACTCCCTCATGACAACTCTTCCTCTAAATCCTAGAGATGCGCTGTATGGTGGTCGTACAGGCAATACCGTGGAATATTACAAGTGTAAGGAGGGTGAAAAGATCAAGTACGTCGATGTTTGCTCACTTTATCCCTGGGTCTGCAAAAGGGGGAGGTTTCCAACTAATCACCCTAAAGTGTATGTCGGGGATGAATGTCAAGGTGTTGATATTTCCGCTGTGTCTGGTTTAATTAAGTGTAAGATATTACCGCCTACTAATCTTTATCACCCTGTTCTTCCTGCAAAGATGAACAGTAAGTGTATGTTTGTGTTATGTCGTAAATGTGGTGAGGACTTTATTCAAGGAGAATGTGAGCATTCTGACGAAGAGAGGGCTCTCACTGGAACGTGGGTTGCGGAAGAGGTGGTCAAAGCGTTATCGAAAGGATATAAGATGCTAGAGATATATGAGATATGGAGTTATGACACAATTCAGCTGTCGAACACTGAAAAAGGTTTGTTCTCCGATATGATGAACAAATTCATCAAAATCAAACAGCAGGCTTCAGGGTGGCCCCGCGGATGTGTGTCGGACGAGGAAAAGAATCGATACATCGCGGAGTTTCTCCAGAGGGAAGATGTTAGACTGGAATTTTCCGAAATAACGGAGAATCCTGGTCTTAGGAATTTGGCTAAGCTGATGTTGAATTCGTTCTGGGGAAAGTTTGCGCAGCGAGAAAATCTTCCTAAAACCGCGATTGTCAACAAACCTGGAGTATTCTTCTCTATGCTGGTCAATCCTTCCATTCATGTTAACACAGTTGTTCCTGTAAATGAGGAAACACTGATTGTTACGTGGGAATATGTGGAGGAAGCAGCTTCTATGTCTCCCACAGTAAATGTGGTACTTGCTTCATATGTCACAGCTTTGGCTCGTCTCAAACTATATTCTTATCTGGAGATTGCTGAGGACAGGGCTTTGTATTACGATACAGATTCATGTATTTATGTTTCCAGAGCGGCATTTTCTGACCTGCTTATTGGGGAATGTATCGGTGATCTTACTGACGAGCTAAAAGGTGGACATATTTCAGAGTTCGTTTCTGGAGGGCCTAAAAATTACGCATATAAATACACTCTTCCTGATGGTAAAGAACATATTTGTTGTAAAGTTAAAGGTTTTTCCATAAATTATGAGGCTTCTAAAGTAGTAAATTTCGATACCATTAAAAAGATGGTACTTCAGAAGTCCGATTCTGTCTCTATACTAACTAAACAAATCAGACGAACAGCAGAGCATCTAGTTGTTACGAAAACTCTTGGAAAAAAATATAAACCAAATTCAACAAAGAGAAAATTTTTTGATGATTTTACATCCATACCTTTCGGCTTTAAAAAACTCAAAGTATAAAATATAGAACACGCTATGTTTAAAGATTTTTTATTAATATATTACTTTTGTTTTTTGTTTTCAGCAGCGTAATTTGTTTTCCTCTATTTTATGATACAAAGATTGTCTGCCACACCAAAAAGGTGGGTTGCTATAAAGCTGTAGTGAGTTGTCGTTTGTCCTATCTACCTAAAAAGATACTTTGTCAGATCGTCAAAAGATGTTCAGTCAAGGCCACTAAAAGACATCCAATACGGATCATGTATTAGATAATGAACGGCTCATTTAACCTTAGTATTAACTACAGTTACACTTTAATAAATATAATATAAATAATGTTAATAAAAAAGATGCCCGACGAATCAATAAAAGATACCTACTGAATCATACAGTTTTATATACCTTAAAAGATGTTCAGTTAAGGTCATTAAAAGATATCCGTCACAGGTCTCATTGTATTTTGATAAAATGTAATATAAATAATGTTAATAAGAGATACCTGACGCATCAATAAAAAGATACCTGCTGAACCATATAGTTTTATATAGTTTAAAAAGATGTTCAGTTAAGGTCACTAAAAGATATTCGATACGGGTCATAGAGTGGTTAATGAGCCTTTCATTTAACCCTCGTATTATGTGCTCTTGTTCTTTGATAAAATGTAGTATAAAATGTTAATAAAAGATGCCTATTGAACCACTTTCCTATATTTTTAAAATGTATCAAAAAAATATATTTTTTTGTATTTTTATAACATTACAGTTTTGCTCGTCTAATGTGTGGTAGTTTATCTTGAATCAACATCAGATTTAAATGATTCCTCTGACAAAATTTAGTGGTTGTAGGCCTTTTGGGACGGTGTCCACGTTAAAAAAAAAAAAAACACCAACGAGCCACGTGTTGTACCTCCTGGGTGGTTTGGAAATCAACACCTTCAATATTTTCTTTGATCCAAAAATATTACCGTCATTCTCTTTTTCTTCACAGTAATATGTCACCTACCTCGTCAAATTAAACTTTTAGACACTATATGATGTTGTGTTACTTTTTTATTTTTTCTAATTATTCTCCTCGCTTTTTCTCTTTACAACGATATGTCCACTATTAGATCTTTATAGCACTTTTTATACTTTATCATAAGCTTTTAGCGTTGCCAATTACCCTATATAATTTGAATCTTCTATCTCAAAATATACCTGCTACACTTTAGAGCTGAATATGTGGTGGTCCTCTTGGAGTATAAAACGGACGGTCGACTTTATCCCGCACGGATGCACGAATGTGTACCTTTACGAAGGGAGTTGTACATAAACCTATAAGTTGATCGTAATCCATATCTGCAAAGTATGTTGTCGACTTGGGTTAGTATATACAGTGCATTCCGTATGTTTTATAAACATGATCAGGGGAAATTGTTGCCTGATGGCTATCAAAGAACCGTCTACGACCAACAGATATTCTTACCGGAGACCTATGTTCAATATAAGTTTTTAATTCATGTTTGACGTAGATAAAATATAGTGTGCAACTCTTTACGGTTAACTTTCAGCATTGAAACATTACAGGTTTGATATGCGCCAAATAGAACTGTGTCAATAAAATCAAATTTACCTTGTACATGTATTTTTCATCCTTGGTGCCCTATCTCTCTCTTATATGTAACTATACGTTATATTAATAACGAAGATACTGTGTAGTGCTCTTTTGGCAGTGTCTGTTTTTCTATCTTAATATATTCGCTATCCCCTTTCATTTAATGCGTCACACGCTCCAATCGATCCAGTAACAACGGTGATATGCCCTTTCGCTATACTGCTATCTTCGATTTTTCTATATCGTTATAATCTATTCGCTAAATACGTCTCTTTATATTAAGGCTTTTAGACACTATAAAAAAGAAGAATTGCATTAAAATGAATTGACAGTTGACGCTGACAGAAGAAGATTTGACAGATGGAAAAGAAGAAGAGTTAATACGTGACAAATAATTTGACATATGGTTCGGGTCTTGGCTAATCTGTTCCGGTCTTGGCTAAGTCGGCCGGTAATGCAGATCCAATGCTTACCGACATTGGCGCCATGTCTGTCTGGCTGTCTGGCCCAACCGACCCATACTCTGCTGACGTTATTTACGATAATCCGTTTGCGTGTGGAAAGGCATATATTTCGACGGTCGCAAATATTTAGTCGTCTTAACGTATAGGTAATATATTATATAACCAGGTAGGCAAATTGTCATTTCTAGAAAAATTACTCTGTATATCCGTTACAAGTGTAGTTAGAGCATCTAAAGTTCTATATCTTCGTTTGTATCCAAACTAATTGTTAAGTAGTAATTTTTTGGTATTGTAACGACAATATTTAGCCTACCACAGGGGGCATTAATACGGGAGTATAGAAAATTGGAGGAAAATTGGAAAAAGGGCTCTTGGCATAAACAAAATAAAAATAAACAAAAAAACACCTCAAGGAATTTAATATAGGGCGCCACTTGAGGTGCCTAATTATGCCTATTACAACCACTGGTTGTAACTAGGGAAATAATTGGAAAACAAAATCAAAACATAAAAAACATATCTTTTTCAAATAAACTCAAAAAGGGTTAGCTCAAAAAAAAATAAAATGTTAAGACAACAAAATTTAACATTTATTTATGTGTCACCACAAACAGTTACATGGAGAAATACAAAATACAAAAACTTACATGTGTCATCCATTAACAAACGCCATTGCTACAAAACTCACAAAATTGCATGGAGGTTAACCTTTAAAAAAAAAACAAAACAAATCAACATCAAAAATACTTAAACGAGTTGTCATAAATTAACATTAAATTTCAGAAAAACTAAACACAAATTGACAGCTTTACTCAAAACCTAAAATTTACAATTTCAAATGTCAACGAAAGCAATTATTATTTTATAAAAAAAATGTCTGTCTTTAGTTTAAAATTTGAACAAAATGTTACCTTAATTCACATGATCACACTTAAGTTTCTGAAACCATAACTGGAACCTGGAACTGAGGGCTCCACTCTCTCTGCATCACGAAAACCTCCATCTCCAAACTGCCAAAAGCCTTGGATAAAAGCAGGAACAAAAAAAAAACAAAACGAGGATGTCCTCCAATCCTCACTCAAAACATTAATAATTGAAGCATTTACTGCCACAAAGCAGATAACAAACTGCTACATTTTCTTTATAACAAAAGACGAAAACAGAATACTTTACAAATTCGACGTGAATTTGGACATAACGCTGAACCGCTCTTGAAAGCTGCTCCAACGAGAGTAAAGAAATTCTATTAAAATTGAACGCATACATACAAACGCTGACATAACAAGACACCACGAAACGACGTACATATTCTTTTGCGACGCATAAACTTGAAAAGAATTTGCCGAAGTAAAATAAATAAACAACTCTAAAATGGTTTATTTTAACTTGGCCGACCTAAGAAAGAAATGAAAAGATATTTGGGTTTAAATACGTACGAAATATTTTTAGATCTATCAAAAATATATAAGGTGATTTTAATATTTCGTATACGAGGGGACTTCAATATACTTAAAAGAATCAATGAAATTGAAAATGCTACAGTATGAACCCACCATTCTAGTCTATGTTTTAAAGTCATTTCGAAAGTTTTAAATACACATGACAAGAGAGAAATGAGTCGATAATATTTGGCTGAGTTTGGATCTTTTGCAGGCTTTATAATCAGAATAACAATGACGTCTTTAAAAAAATCTAGCTCAAATGGTCTTGAATGATCCGATTTAAAAAGTCTAATAGAAAATGTGTTACTACCTCTGGAAGGTTAATAAGCATGGAGTATTTGATATGATCGTTTTTTTTTGCATGATCGTATCTTTACGATAATTTATAACGAAAATTAGTTCATTGTAAGTAAAAGGTTTTGATCGAAAATAAATTTTGTCAGATGGAGTTGAATCTATGTAGCTGTATGTTTGAGGGTTTGCAGTTGGTGGACCAACTTTAATAAGTCATCCATCTATTTCTGATCGAAAGATTTTATTTTTGGTAATGGATTTCTGTCAATTTCGTCATATATTGTTTGTATTTTTAAAGGTTTATAAATAGATACAAAATTAAACGATAAAGTTCCATATTTAACATGGATAGCACACACCATATTATGTTAATTGTAATTTATATTGACCTTATATTCCACAAATCCAAGAGATTTGTTTACCAAAATTGCCACACCAGCATAGCCATCGTTTCTGTCATTGCGGATTATATTGTAACCACTAAAACTATATTATTTATTATTTTTAA
Organism: Diabrotica balteata; assembly: GCA_918026665.1. Lineage (NCBI taxonomy): Eukaryota > Metazoa > Arthropoda > Insecta > Coleoptera > Chrysomelidae > Diabrotica > Diabrotica balteata. The sequence continues at coordinate 59,269,935 of OU898280.1, forward strand.
ACCAAGTCTCGCTTATAAGCGCAATATCGATATTTTTATCAATAAGAAATTGCAGCTATAGAAGAACGTGCATTCCATTGCATTATATTTAAATTGCGTGTTTTGGGATTAAATTTTATTAATTTTTCAAAGTATCCTCCAATACCTGTTCTATTCTACTGGTGATTACGTTAAGATCAATAGGTTGTCTGTTGTTACTTGAAATTATTTTATTGTCAAAGTCGATGATAAACATCGATAAATTGAATAAGAGTTGGACCTCAGCGGTTCAACAGTACAGACGTGCAGCGAAGAGCGTAGCGACGAGCAGCGAAGCGTGCTTTGGTGGGGGCAATCGACCTGAACGCAACGGGGCTTATTAGCTCCGGATGAGTAAGACACCCAGTTTGCACAGGCCTTTGTCCTTCAACAAAGTGAAAAGCGGATGCGGGGCTATTTTTAAGTTAAAGCGCCGAGGGGTTGCCTTTATAGGCTCCTCGCGGAGGCTTTTAATAGCTTCGTGTCAGCGAAAAATACGGGTTCACCTCAATGGGTCGACAGGTATGACACTGTAAGGCCTAGTTTTGAAATCTAGGTCGGACAGAAACGGCCCCTGCCTCTGAGGTGAGAGAAACTTGAAGAGGATTCCTCCCTGAGAAATCAGGGAGAGAACTACCGAGAGGTTGCTGGGACGACACCCAGGAAAACCGTCAGGCATCGGCCAGGCAGAAAGACAAAAACAGAGTCTTCAGAGTAGCAAACTCAATATAGTCTTTTGAACACTTATGTTCACTGCCTTACGGCATTATGAGTGATCCCTCCCCCCAAAAAAGTGATGTCACGCAGGTGACATCACAAGAAAAAGAAGATGATGACAATTAGAAGTCACCCACCCCGTCAGTTACATCTGCAATTAAATTATATAATGAATTTACTTCAAATTTAAAACCCGAATCCGCGTTAATCGTAGAGACTTCAGACGACGAATCGTTCATACCGGACGAAGAAGATGCCGAAGAAGACGAAAGCGAGGTGGAAACAGACGACAGCGTCTCGATCACCATGGAAGTTACCCTCGACGAAGAGCTGAGCCCGGCCACCGAGTCGATTGAAGCCCCGCCCCCAACAAACGATGAAATAGCCCCCATAGTGGACATCATCTCCACCGCAACTAATGCCGAGCTGGAGGTAGGTAGGAAGAAAAAACGGCAAAGGCCAACCGCAGACTCCTCAGAAGACGAGGAAGAAAGAAAAAGAACAAAGGAAAAAGACGAAAATGAGCTCTATAAGTCGGTAGATCTACTGACCGAACAGATCAGACTGCTCAAAGAAGAGAGCCGTCAAAGGGAAAAACAAGCAAATGCCCAAATACAAGACCTCCTAACTCAGATGACTGAGTTACGGAAAGAAAACAAGGCAAAGGACGAAGAAATAAAGAAGCTGGTCGGCCATATAATGGCTCTGACCGAAAGAAATTAAAGGAAAGAGCTAGAAGAAAAGAGAAGAGACGAAGTCATCTGGGAAATAACCAGACCAGGAAGCCCACCCTGGATGGGAATCGCCGCCCCTTCTACGTCTGGTTGCGGAGGAAAGCCAAAAGAACAGAAGGTAATACAAGAAAAAGAAAAAAGCGAAGCAGGATGGACAAAAGTCCAAAAAAAGGAAAAAACAAAAGGCACCGCTACTGAGAAATCAGTCAACAGTAGCGAGAAACCGAAAAAAACACTGAGTATTGTTGAGAAACAAACTCAGAAAATCAACGAAAGAAAAGATGAAGCGCTCACAAAAGCTGCTAAAGAAATACAAAAAAGAAGTGAGCAGAAAAAAGCCCAGAAAAACTTGGAGGTACCGAAAGAACCTCAAGTTGATAAAGAAAACAGCGTTGACCCTCAGATACCTGCAGAGGTTAACGTTAAGAGACCTAAACCTCCTGCGATCATCTTAAAGACGATCGCAGAACATCAAGCGATCCTGCAAAAAGCAGCAAAGAAAGGTATCGTTTCTGACAATAAGTTTGCCAGATCTGGCAGATCTATTGTCATTAACACCAAAACTAGGGAAGATTACCTAGGAGTAGTCAAAATACTAGAAGAACACACCCCGAAGGTAGAGTACGTTGCCTACCCGATAGACAGCGACAAATTAAAGAGGGTAATCCTAAAAGGGCTAGCGGCGAGCACAAGCACCGAACTTATTCTTAATGAATTAAGAAATAAAGACGTCGACGTAACTAGAGTCAGTAACATGTACTCTAAAAAAGAGGGAAAACCAATACTGCCTTTCTTTATAATCACCCTCAAAGAGGATGACATACAAAAAATACGCAAAATAACAAACTTGTGCTACATGAAGATTCGTTTCGAAGACGAAATCAAGACCACAAAAGATACCCTACAGTGTTTCAACTGCCAGGGTTATTACCACAGTTCAAAGGCTTGCCACTGCGACTCCAGATGTGTGAGGTGTGGTGAAAACCATCTCAGCAATGAGTGCGGAAAAAGCAAAGAAACGGCTCCAAAATGCGCCAACTGCGAACAGGCGCATACGGCCAATTACAGAGGATGCTCAAAAGCTCCAAAAAAGAAGACCCCTGCCCCCGTAAAACCGGCGGGCAGACCACTCAACCCAACAACAACAACCACGGGTTTCAGCTACGCACAAGCAGCCAAGAAAACCCCAGAACAAGCGGCCCCAACGATGCAAGACGCAGCCGCACTCATTGCCACATTCCAGACGGAATACAATAAGAAAATGATGGAGATGATGTCCGTGATGGATAGGGCCACAAAAATGATGACTGCATTCGGTGAAATAAATCGACAATGTTAGCGAACCATACGGAAGATCTACGCATAGGGTCCTAGAATTCCGGTGGAATTTTCCAAAAACTCAACCTTTTGGACGAAATGATAAATAGATTAGAGCTCGATATCGTAGCCCTTCAAGAAACGAAACTAGTGGAAAGGAAGAAAACCAAATTTCCAGGCTACGATATCTATAGAACTGACCATAGACCAAGATCAGGAGGAACAGCCATACTAGTTAAAAAAGGCATAGAACATGAACACATCCCAACACCAGGTGGACTGGTCACAATGGAAGCCACGCTAGTAAGACTAAAGGCCAACAACGAAACACTAAAAATAGTGTCAGCTTATGTCAGACCTAACGAACCGATATTCGATGAAAATTTGAGCCTAATCCTCGACACAGAAGAGCCCACGGTAATCATAGGAGACCTTAATGCGAGATCTCCCAACTGGTTCGATAGAGCGACCAACAATAACGGGAGACGACTTTGCGGCCATCTCGAAAATAGACCAAACACCTACGTGATCGGACCAACAGAACCGACCTGTTTTCACGGACAACTCCCTACACATCTAGACATTGCAATCCTACACAACGTGGGTCAACAATACGAGATACGCTCTCTAAACGAAGGCGATTCGACGCACAATCTAATCGTTTTGACCCTGGGCGCAATAGAACTAAACTATTCGCAGCCCCACAAAAGAAAGATAACAAGTTGGCCAAACTTTAGAAGAATTGTGAGCGAAAACATCGGTAACATTCCAACAATAAACAACATCACAGAACTAGAAGACAGCGTAACCAAACTAGAAGAAACTATAATTAATGCTATCGATGCCAGCTCCAAAACCGAAACAATCACAAGACAAAAAGGAAGATTCGGAGATATAAGTCAGGAGCTACAAGACTTAATTAAAGAAAAAAACAGAAAAAGAAGAAGAGCCTATCGTACTAGAACATTAGAAGATAAAAGGATTGCAAATGAGCTAGACAGGGAAGTTAAAAGAAACTACGAAATCACAGAAATGAAAGCTGGGACAACTATAACCAAGAATTAGACCCTAACAAATCCGCCTTCTGGAAATTATCGAAAATTCTCCGACAGGACAAGAAACCCATACCTCCCTTACATGGAGTAAACGGGATTGTCCACACGGAAATAGACAAAGCTGAAGTTCTAAAGGACTAGAAAGGGCATGTAGAAATAACGAAAATCCCAATGAAGACATAGACTTTGAAGAAGAGGTAGAAAGAACAGCCAGAAGACTAAAGAGAAGAAAGGGCAGAGTAGGAATAACACATACATCTCCTGAAGAAATAAAAGAGCTAATAAAACTAACAAACGCCAAAAAAGCCCCAGGACCTGACAACATCACAAACAGGGCACTAAAAAATCTACCCAACAAAGCTACTGTCTACATAACGAACATTGTAAACAACATGCTCAAACTAAGATATTTTCCAGATAGATGGAAGGAGGCACAAATTATCATGATTAAAAAACCAGGGAAGGATGGCATTTTTCCGCAAAATTACAGACCTATCAGCCTACTATCATCAATAAGCAAGATAGCGGAAAGAGTTATATTAAAAAGACTCAACGACGAATCGGAAGCACTAGGCATCATACCAGAAGCTCAATTTGGATTCAGAAGCGAACATTCATGCGAACTACAAGTTCTACGTTTTACTGAATTTACAACAAAAGGCTATAACGAAAAAATGTATACGGCAACAGCATTTCTGGACGTCAGTAAAGCATTTGACAGGGTCTGGCATGACGGACTCATTTACAAAATGAACTCTATGGGATACAGCGAGGCGATGACATGCCTCCTTGGATCATACCTAGCCAACAGAAGGTTCAGGGTTCGAACGGGGGCAACTCTGTCCGAAGTCGGGACCCTGGAAGCAGGTGTGCCTCAGGGAGCTGTTCTGTCGCCTTACCTGTATACCATCTATACGGCCGACACGCCAAAAGAACCAGGTTCCCTGTTGAGTCTTTACGCCGACGACACAGCAATAGCTGTTAGCTGGAGAAATCCAGATCATGCAGCTAATCATCTGCAGAGAGCACTTAATAGATTCGAAAGATATTGCATCAAATGGAAAATAGCCTTAAACCCGGACAAAACACAGGCTGTAATGTTTAGTCACAGAAGAAGTGTACCGAACCGAGAACTAACGATTGGGAACACCCAGTAGAATGGACAAACGAGACCAAATACCTAGGAGTGTTACTAGACAAAAAACTCACATTTACGCAGCACATAAATCAGCAAACGTATAGAGCCAAAGCGCTGAAAAATCAGCTCTCAACGCTTATTCAACAAAATCAACTAATAAGAGATGCCCTGAACTTACCGAGATATGTACCTCTGAGAAATTTATACAGAGACTCAGGACAAACAAGGATCCTTCACACAATGGACAAAAAGGCATACGAACTATTCAACGGACTAAACAACCACCCAAGTAGCATGTTAAGAGAGCTGACTAACTACAACGCAAATACCAGGACGGTACACAGAAGACCTAAACAGAAAATAGCCGGATATAGGGTCCCCAACGAATAAATGAAGAATGAGATGGTCGCAAAGACGTCAAATAAAAGAATGCAGTCATCAGAAAAACAACCACCAAAAAAATATCTATTTTTAGGACTCTGGCGAGAGGATACAGGTGCCAAGGCACTTAGTTAAGGACAATATACACCTGGGTGTGTGGAGGCCATATACACCCTGCAATGCACACCCCAACACACCCACACAAATTAGCATGTAAGAATAAAAGGGTAAGAATTGTGCCGGCATTTTATAGTCCCAACGCCAAGGAAGACCCCCATACCCAAAAAAAAAATCGGTTGTTTTTCTTTTAAATTCAGAACTTCAAAAATCAATTTCAATTCATTAAACGTTTTAACGTAAAATTCATCCTATTTTTCTATATAGAAGGCCCGTCAGGCCTTCTATATACCGCTGATGCGGATTAGGCCCTTAAGGCGGATCAAATGAATGCTGATCCTTTTCGCGACACCCGAGCACTCAGGTCATGTGCGGCAAGCATGGGCTCGGTTGCCGGACACACTTCGGGCGCCCAGCCGGCGAGGAGAACAAAATTTACTTTTGCCAAATCGGCGGCTGAGTGACCGAGCACACACTTTTTTCCGTACATGAAGTCGACAGCCCAGGCTGTCGGCTTCATGGACGGAACACACGCTCTTTTTCTTTTTTTTTAGGGACTCCAGTCCCGAAGTGAAGTTAGAGTAAAATCTATAGAGTCAGTAAAGTAAATAGGGAGAAAAGCCTAGATGTGGCTACCCCTACAGTCAGGTGGCATAACCACAGTAATTAAAAACAGGAGGTGTCTCATTATCCAGGGCACCTCAAGTAACTTTCAGATCATAAGCCTCCTCACGTAAGTCACACGATGAGGAGGGGTGGTGGAAAAGCCTGGGGGTCAGATAGGTACCACTTCAACTAGTGAAGTGTGACCGGTTTGATCTTCGGACATGTGGATCCCATACTTAGTTTGGTATACACATGTTCCTAGGGGTAGGGTTGATCGCTTAGCGTGATTGTGTGTGTGTGTGTGTGTGTGCATCGATAAATTGCTAGCTATACTAAAACAATTTTTAATTGAGGGTGATTAGTTGGCAACATCGCACTTAACTAAGCTCTTAACGATAACTTTTTAACGAAATCATATTCCACTTGCTGCAATGCTGCAATGCTGCAGAGGCGTACCAAAAAAAATTAATTATTTATTTAAACACATAAGTAACTACGTAAAAATTAAATCTAAGACCGATATAATTATTAAATTATCATGTGTCTTTTAACAGGTAACTTATAGCTGGCTAACAAATTAAAGTAAAATTTTATTCTAGAAAACTGTAGCGTTTACGCTACTGATTAACCCCTTTAGAAATTTTTATTACCCGCCTACGATCGATTTTAAATCGACATTTCTCCACCCACGCGGTTAGCGCTTTGAAAGATTGGTCGAGTTTGTACGAAAACGATCAGTTTTGGTCAGAACTCGAACGCAGTTACCTCAACCGGTGAAATTTTTCACCTTCAAAGTGACGGAATTGGAACAAGGAAGATAATTTGGGGAAGAATATAGTTAATAAATAATAATATAAATAATTAATTTTTCTAATAAAATCAACAATAATCTAAAGAGTTCCACATAAAAGGAAGATTTTTTTGGCGTGCTGCAGTTCCATGTAAGTGAATCATTTCATACGTATTATCTCTTTATCATATAATCAAATTTATCATTGTATTTAGTATTTCTTTAGAGATTTATTTTTGAGTTCCGAAATAATTTAAATATAAAATTTCCTTGATTTACTTGCAAAGAACAGAAGGTAATTTTTTTTATATAGTTAAACTTAAATTCTGTTTTATTCCATGTCGTTACCATTAAGTTTTTCTGGTTTTTTTTTACCTTACTTTTTTGGTGGACTATAAAAGGTTCTACAAATGTGGACAGCCTTCTATATTCTGCGCATGTTCTTTTCATGGCGCAAGCTTGCCATGCCTACGAAAGTAACTTCATAAATTTGACATGATGTTGACTTAACCTAATACCTGATATTTTGATGTTTTGTTTTGGTGCAGTCAATCCATGCTGCTACACCTATTGAATTGTATTTATTAAATTAAATAATAATTTTAGATTCCGTCACTTCACTTGAGGATATTCTCTTCAGAATATTCCCTCAAGGACTCAAGTAACTGAATCCTTAAACTAGTTAGCAACTTTAACAACCAGTGGATTTTGCTGTCACCCAGAGACCAGTGACTGGTTGTGGCTTTTGTGCCCAGGATTCGTCTTTACAGCCATAAACTGATGTAGCCGTGCCAAGAGGAGTTTTTCCTATGGACTTATAGTGCTGTAAAGATAAGTTGTTTAACTATTTGACTTTTGTGTTACTATCTATTTATTGTTTAACTTTTGTTACTTCCTATTTAGTAGTATACCCTCTGCATATGCATATGATAAGGTGATTACCTTTTTGATAATTTAATTATAAAATATTTGGGGAGAAAAAAAAAAAGGACACTTCATGTGTTATTAGGTTTTAATTAGGATTTCAAGAGTACTGACCAAACTCACTTTTGCTATAATATTTTTTTAATACAATACATTTGATATAAAATACAATTTAATATTGGGAAAGGGAAATCAATTTAATGTTGTTTTTTTAAATATGATATAATGAGTATGGAACAACTCATTTTTTGGATGTAATATAATAATTGTAATAGACTTATCAAGTGTGATATGTTTACAATATTGTCATTAGTATCTCATATTAGTAGAACTATTTAAGTTAAATTACTACCTTTTTGTGTTAAGACTTAGGCTACCCTACGGACTATTCTTGTTGTATACTAATATTTCATATTTTATTTGGCCAGTGGTAGTGACTATTCATTTGTTGAGGGGCTATTAGGTCCTATTGTATCTGTACACCATCCACTACCACTGTTATTTGGCTTTGCATTATATGTAAATTGTTTATACACATATACCTATATACATTTGTTTATAAATATATTTATTGTTGCTATTTTGAGTTTTATTTCAGTTCTACTAACCAGTATATAACATAGCAAAACAAGATTATTATTTAGTATTTTTGTATTTCAGAGTATTATCTCCAGATTCATTTGTTACTTCAAAATCTCAACTATCGTTGAGTTGGCGCCCTTCTTTTCTCTTCTTATTGTTCTCTTTCTATAAATTTATACCCAGTGACCTTCTTCAGTTGTATCACGTTTGATATTACCAGGTCTCATTTCTTTCTTGTCTCATTAGCTCATTATCTCTTGTTATTGTTGTTTATATCTTTAAAGCCACAATCCAGTGCATTGAAGCTAGCCCGAACACTCACTTGAGATTTAGTGTCTCTTTGGCCATTTAAATTTGTTCCTCTGAGCTTAGCCCTATTTTTAGTATTTTTTTTCATCACTTCTCTTTCAGTTCTTCTGAAATTTGGAAGTTCTACACTTCCAAAAACCCAATACTCCCGGAGTATTGAGCGTTTCAAAACACCTAACATAGAACTTCAAAAAACAGAAAACTTTGAAAAATACTAATTTTTTTCATTAGACTAAACAATCTGAAATTTTAACACACTATCTCGTCATTACACATCATTCTCTATTAATGGAATTGCTGTGTGATGTAAATGTTATGTTTCTTTTTTTTTATTAGTTTGAAAGTTTTCTTGTGTTTATTTATTTATCTAAATATAAAAATAGATTAGGAAGTTCATATAAATTAAATTTTTTATATAAGCTTTTATATCCGTTGATACCGATGTGTTTACGATTTCTAAAACACATGTTTCGTTGCCTTTTATTCCTATATGGGATGAGATCCAGATGAAATTTATCTCATTATGATTAATATTATAAGCCTGAAGAAGTACCGTTTTAATCTTTTTTAAATCTTTTGTTTTTTAAAAGGTGTCGGATGCTTTTGTATGGTACTAAGTGAATCTGATAAGATAATATATTTGCAGCGTGTTGTCAGATTGATTAGTTAATCGTTATAGTCCGACTCTGTTTGTTCCAAAATCAGTTGATTGGCCCGGCAATCACCAAATTATCTAAATAACGATAAGAGTACAACCAGTTCTTTGGTTAATTTGCAACCACAGTCATTGATAAGAATATATTGATGCCTAAAAGTGTCATTTTTAATCAACCTATGATTAATTGGAAAGAAGTACCCACGGCACCCAATAAATCACTGCAAACCTCCTTGATATATATCACCCCCAATTATATACATTTACACTTTTTCTACTAAAAAATATAAAAGTTGTGGAGCCCGAATCAAGTCGACTTTCATGCCTGACATTCAGGGCCGGAGTGTTTGACAATATTTAACATTTGAATATTTTTATTTTATGATTAAATTGTAAACAGCCAAATTTCACAAATACTATTACTACTAGTGAACATTAAATATTACTTTGTAAACAATACAATAAATTTTTTACAAAGCAATAAAGTTGCTAAAATGTAGTCAGTTCACAAAAAATCGCAATAATGTTATATTCAAGCAATAGTACGAGCATTGCCAGATCTTTATTTAATGTAAAATATTATAATATACTCCAATTTAATTTCAGGTTTCAATGTTTAAACAATGAGCCATTTTGTACTAAGCAGTATCCTACTCGATTGTAAAATTCTCTTCTAACATTAGCCAGACCGCGTAGCGGTTTTTTTGCACACTCTTAAATATCGCATTTTTAATGCATCAATATCTGTAAATTTTTGATCAGAAATGGTTTTTGATTTTAGATGCCCCCAGATAAAATAATCGTTTAGAGCTAGATCTCTCGATCTCGGGAGCCACTTAATATTACAGTCAGATTCAATCAAATAATTATTAAAATGGTTTTAAGGAATTCCTTAACCTCCCAGTTATTATGCGCAGAGCATCCAGCCATTTGAAACCAAATTTCTTTTTCATCTGTAGCTATTCCTGCAAGTCTGGGTGTAGTCTCTTCTTGTAGGAAGTCTAAAATTTTTTTTGAATATAAATTTTCCTCATAGAAAAATGGTCCAATACTATTGTGTCTAAATATTCCTAACCAGACATTTATTTTTTGACGATAATGGGTATGGCTTTCAATAATATCCTTAGGCTTTCTTCCTTTCTTCTGCATTAACCCTCTCTAAAATTTCATAACAAAATTCCAATCGTCGCTCAGCATCTCTTAGTTCTTGATGACATTGAAATTTGTATGAACGGAATTTATTTCTTTTCAAAATTTTTAAGGCCGCGGAATTATGAATATTAAACTGGTCTGCAATATTCCGAAAACAACTTATTCTAGGATTTTCTACAACTGCTGTGTAAATTTTGTAAAATCCTTAGAATTGTTGAATGACTTGGAATTGCTGTATTGGGATATTTCAAGTTAAATAAATTGCCTAAAAAAAACATCTTTATTATTGCCACTTTCCCCTCAACTGAGTACATCTTTTTAACTTTATTGTTTTTTAAATAATAAATCACAAAATAAAATTTTGGCAATTCAAATATTGTCAAATATCAGAAACATCAATATGACCAAACGCAACATCTCATACACATTCTGGCCCCGCGTGTGGCCTGATTTTAAAGGATGGCTTGAAAAGTGTATTATTCTTGCAAAATTTTGGAATACGTTTAATTCGTAGAACAATGTTAACATTTGTTTTTGATACATATTTTAGTCCTCAACAAATATTATTATTTGACTTTTGGCGTAAAAATAATTAGGGAAGCAGAAATTCAAAAATTTAGAATTTCTCATTTAGTTTCCTATGGCCCGTTTGACGATTCACTACCCTGTATAAAATACTGTTTTTATTTGAATATTAATATTTATAAAATCCACTAGAATAGAACAGAAACTAGTGGTTTCTTGAAATGCACATTTTTAAAATTTTTGTGTATAATTTGCTTATATGTGCATTTTTACGCGCATATTTTATTAAAATTGATTGCATATAAATCTTCTCTCTAATGATATTATTTAGATTATTACTTGAGTTTAACATAATACAGTTATAAAGTTATATTATATCTTCATTTTCTGCTTTACAACTCTAATTTTTTTAATGGCAATTGTTAATTTTTAATTTAGGCCATAGATTTATGGGTATTATTTTGATTTTTAATTAAATATAATATATAAAGATACCTAGCACCAAATCACCAGGAAGCGGAATCATAACAATAATGAAAGGCTAATTTGATTAAAAATATTTTATTTAACATAAAAATAAGTTTGAAATTTCTGACTCTTTTATTAGTTTTTGGGTATGCATGAGCTTGATGGCTTATAACACAAAATAAACCAGTTAGAGACAAGTAGGTTAGAACTCGAGAGTGATGAGTTAGTAGAGCATGCATTATTTCAACGTCCTCTAAAACGGAACATCAGAAGCCGGAACATTGTTGGGATTTGGGTTGACAATACTTTATTGTTTGAATTTAACTAGCAGACATTAGACGAATGCGATGGAGTTAACGATAATTCATAACAAAGCTTAGGATTATATACCGAAAAGCTGTTTAGAAAAGCTAGTTCAAGTATAACAGCGTTTCTAATTAGTTTTCATAACACTTTGGGATGCATACCAGAATGACGTCCCCAATTTTTTGTGGCATATTTTATCAGTGGAGTCTATTAGATAATGAAATTATGATTGACAATAAAATTTCATTAAAAAGCAACTTTAGAAAGATAGAAATTAGTAAGAATTTTTACTACTTCTACTTAAAATATTTTAAAAATAAATAGGTATATATTATATATACGGACCGTTTGACAAATTGTGCTCTTTGCTGATCCTATTGGTTCCAAAATTCCAGGGAATTATTTTAGATATTTAACTAGGCAGTGTCTATGGTTAGATTATTTATGGAAAATGAAAATGAAAAATTTAAATACCACTTCTTGAGAACTAGGTATTGTGTGATTTTAAAGATAAAAAAATGGTTATGAAAAGACGGGAAGAACAATTTTGATTTGACTTTGATTTGTAAGACAAGAATTTGGTTATATGTTGCTGACCTCTGAAAGAAGAACATCCTATCCTGATAAGTAAACTAGTGCTGATAGAGACTAAGACCTCAGAAGTCTGAAGAAGACAAAAAAGAGGATGTCAAAATTTCGGTGGAAGATTTTTTTTTTTTCGAAAACGAAAATGGTACAGTAGGCGGTATTGTAACCTAACGCGAAGCTCCGTAATATGTTTTCTAAACTTTAAATAAATAAACAAATTGAAGGTAAATTTAATATCTATTCATTATTTTTATTTGAAACAAATTATTATTATTATTTTAACAAAATTATAATATACTATAATGATTAAATAAATCAACATGTTTACTCCTAAAACCACCTGCTTACGTACTAACAAAGAATTTCTTCTGACAGACCTGTCAAATTCAGACTGTTGATTCATTGACCAGCCAAATTAATAATAAAATCATTAATACTAGCGGGCCATCTCGACATCGAGTTTTTTAAATGAAATTTTTATTTTGCGAGAAAAATTAAGAGATCAATACAAACAATATAAGCAAGAATATATATAACGTTCATCAATAATAATGCAAGTAAAAAGTGTATTAAATATCACGAAATATTTCGTCGAAAAAAATGTTTTTTGTTACAATGTCTTCATTTTCTGAAAAGTGGTGAACAAGAAAAGGGCTTAGCGTTTTAGTATATAAGATCATTTGATAATCAATTTTCATATTATTAATATACATATAAGCTAAATAAGATGGCCAAAAATAGTAATTGTCTTTATAAGAAATTATTTTACAACAAACAGGAACATAAAAATTTTAACAGATTTTTTACTATTTTTATTAATTAGATGACATTTATGATTTTAAAATTTTGACAATCGTTAGGAATCTAATCGTTTATTGATATATATATATATATATATATATATATATATATATATATATATATATATATATATATATATATATATTCTTTTCATTTTTAACTTCTCGGTTAATGTCTGTATTTGTTTTGTTATTTTTCATGCAGTTTTTAATTTAATCCTGTTTAGAGTAATAACAAGAAACGAATTGTTCAAAAGTAGTAAATCAATATGGAGGACCGCTATGGTGGGACACTACCCGTAACGCCTTCTCGTGGTGCTATTTCCGCAATGCACGCGAATAAAACGCCAGTATAAAATCGTCGCTTCAAAAAAATATTATATGTTCTAGATATACCGCTAATTGACAGGCCTCTCTTTCCGTCCGTTTATGTATTTTTTGCCAATATACACAATGTAGTTCCATTTAAGCACTGAAATAAGCACAGGTAAGTGCTTATAAGTTACCCCAAGTAAATAAAACGGAATCCTGTGAATCCCGTTCTTTAAAAATTCATTTGTAATGGTACGCCACCACAGTTTCCTCTGTCCCTAAGAAATCTAAAAATGTCTTACTACATCTGCATTATTTAATATCGTCTTTGCATCAATTCGTCAACTAAAGATGACCAAAAGCCAGAAATAATATTTTTCTATAGCGTAACAAAAAGTGGAGTAGATGTGGTAGATACAATGGCTCCAACGTATAATATAGCAAGGGCAACTAGAAGATGGACAATAATAACATTTTTACGTTTACGGACTAGTTTATGGATAGTTTATGGACTGTTAAATGTAGCTGCAATTAATGCTTTAGTTACAATTAGGTATATTAATCCAGAGGCATAGTAGAATTAGGCATATATAGGAACAACACAATCTGAAGCGCTATTTTTAAGTTTAAATAAAGGGGTTTATTAACTGAAAGTGGCCCAACGTACTTTCCGCTTTTTCGGCTGTTGGAAATGAGGATGTGGTACCCAATTTTTATTACTCGTGGAAGGGGAATTGTTTGTTATAATATTACCATTCAGCTTAGGGAAATTATTTAGGTAATATAAAATATCAAAATTATTATGTGTTACTATTTTAGCGTAAGACGGATTTCCTCCAATACCTTCAGATTCTTTAAATGATACACTTTTTTCAGACATGATCTTTTTAATTTTTAATTGTTCCCTGATATTTCGGGCAATTTTTAGATATGGACTGATGGTCATGCATTTCACAGTATATGCCATAAGCGTTAGAAGTGCAATAGATATCGTCATTTTCATTATGGTTCTGGCCACATTTTTTACATTTAGTCATAATGCTTCTGTAGTATTTTGCTGTAAGACCATATCGAAGAGTATATATGGCTCAACAGCAAATCTCACTAAATTAATTTTATCAAATTTTGGCAAATTATTTCCTAAAAATGTTAACACAATCATCCGTCTTGGGACAAACTGTGTCTATCCAGCTGTGTTATCCAGCCACAGGTGAAGATTGATTAAACTTCCAACAGACCAAGGTTCATAACATTTGGAACTAAGATTAATAAAGATGCTATAAACTAATTTTAATTATAAAATTTTATTGAACTATTTGATGAGAAACAATTATTTCAATTCTCAATTTCAATCTGTAACATTGGCAAAATAATCAATAAAATGTAAGTAGCAAGAATCTAAGTCAAATAAAGTAGAAAATATTATTTTATTTTATTTTACTTATATTTGAAATTATTTAAGGAGAAAATACGATAAAACATACACCTTAGGAGACAATTTTTAAGTAAACAACATAATATGTTGTTTACTAAAAAATTTAGGCTTAATTTTATTGAGCCTAATTTTGCAATATAAATGCATGATAAATTTAAATTTGGCTCAAATTACTAATGTCCGTTCTCTTATTACGAGCGTTAGGGTGTTTAAGTATTGAACACATTTCCAAAAACTGACTTTTAACGAGATTGCGTTAATTGCCAAGAATCTTAACTTTATTATTAAAGTCCACTTTGTGCTTAGATAGCATGCTGGGCAAGAGCACAAGTATGCTTAGATAAGTTGATATCACTGCGGTGTGTCGTAAGATGCCCTCTCAGTGATCTCCCCGTCTGGCCGATGTAGCACGAGTCACACTCAGCACAATGTATATAATAGATGACATTTACTTCTTCCAGAAGGGACAAGGGTGTTTTTGTTTTAGAAAACAACTATCTGATAGTCTTAGCATTCTTAACTGCAATTTTAACAGGTACGTTATTCTGTTTGTACAGTTTAATAGGTTTTTTAGTAACCTGAAAAAAAAAATAAGGTAGAGATGAATAAAAGGTAGTTGGAGTTTCAGGTACAGTATTAGGCAGAACAGTATTATTATTGGAATTATTTGATAGTAGTCTAAGTTGGTCACCATTGGGTATGTCATTTAAAGAGGAACCATAGCTTTGTAAGTAAACATATTTATTAATGAGGGAGGATGGATAGGAATTCTCAATCAGAATATTTCTAAGTAATTGAAGGGGTTTCCTTTGATTAACCGGATGTGTTGGTCTATTTAGCCTACAACTTAAAGCTTTAATTATTAAGTTTAATTTTTATTTGAAAGAACGACAAGAATGGTAGTTGAGAAACCTATTGGAGGCCATTGTTTTCTTATAACAACTTGTGGTTAAGGTGTTATCTCCCATTCTAATCACACGCATGTCTAAGAAGGAAATACTATTAGTGATGGGGTCCTCAAGTTCAACAGTGAGCTGTAAGCGAGGATCAAACTCATTGAACAAAGATAAGGTGGCCTGTATCTTGTTTGGGGGTAAGGTTAGTAATAAGTCATCAACATACCGCTTAATAAAAATGATTTGTAACTCGAAAAGACCCAAACGGTTAGATACTAAATCAGCCAGTACAAAATTAACTAGGATGGGAGATATTGAGGAAACCATAGGTGTCCCAAATATTTGAAGATAATATTTGTCGTCAAAGACCAAAAAATTAGTGTCAAATACTAATTGAAATTAAGAAGACTCGATAAAAACTGGATAAGAGCGGCGCAAGATAGATGGGGTTGGAAACATGAGGAAGAGGCCTATGTTCAGCAGTGGACTATTGAGGCTGGATGATGATGATGATGATGACTAATTGAAAGTTCTGCAAACACATCCCAGGAAACAGGACAGTTAGGTTGGATGAAGTTTCAATGATTTCTTAAAGAGGTAATAACACTACAAAGAGGTAAATTAGGGAAAAGAGATACCACATCAAAACTCACTAAAACGTAACCTTCTGGAAGTTTAAAGTTATTAATAAATTTACTAAAGTGAAAAGAATCATTAATATTAACGTTGTTATTATAATTTTAAGATTTTGATAAGAATAAGTTAAAAATTTTGAAATAATAATATTTGGTGAATTAATGGATGAAACAAAAGGTCTCATGCTCAATGTAGGCTTATGTATTTTCGATAGACAATAAAATCTGATGGCATACCCATCATAATTATGTAAAAATTTAGCAACCGGTTGATCTATGATCTTTAAATTTTTTAAGTAAGTAATGAATTTATTTATTTTATTAGTGAATTTAAAACTAGGGTTGGTATATAGAGGTTAATAGTATGTGTCATCATCTAATAACGGTTGACTAAGACTGAGATATTGATCTCTATCCATAAAGAAAGTGGCAATCCCTTTATCACTAGTAAGAACGAGAAGATTAGGGTGGGTTTTTAAAAACGATACCGTCTCCCTGTAAATCTTGTCTAACTAGTTGTCTAGGGCGATTACAAACATTTAACAGAAAATTGTTAGAAGAAGACCAAAGAGATAGAGGGTCGGAATTATCAGCATGTGACAAAATATCTTCCACATCTGCTAAGATTCTACTATAAGCGTAATCTCTGAAGGTTGGCTCTAAGCCAAATTTAGTACCCAAAGATAACAACTTGAGAATGTTCTGAAGAAACTCAGTATTGGATAAATTTTTCTTTAAAAGTTATTGAGTTTATTACGAAGGTGTGCCATGGATTTATGATATACAAAATTTAATTTCTTACGTAAAGATGACTCAAATGTGTCCAAGAAATTGCCAGGAAGGTGATTACAGGAGAAGCAGTGACATTCTTGATTTTAGAAATAATAAACTTAATATCAGAGTGAACTTTAGAGATATGGAAATTAAGTAATCGTGCCCTCACCTGTCTGTTTAAAGCTTGGCTTTTTTTATGTTGTTTATTTTAGATGAACTGATGATGCTTTCTGATTAGAAAGCAAAACGTCTTTAATAAATAGATGAACTAACCACCTTCTTTGTCTTTTTTCTCTCCACCTTTTGGTCGAAGAACCCACCACTCTTCGAGTGATCCTTAATTTATATTGGATTGACGGTCGTACTCCTTTTTTCGAACGAACTGCCGTACGTTAATGTCAGTGTCACGTTTAAGTTTTGAATCTTGACAAAGGCAAGAGTTTCCTGCCGAAACGTTCATTGATTGCTATGGAAAATAAAATCTAGTTCCACATGTAATATATAATTATTGAACCAACCTAAACCCAAGAAACATTAATTTTATATTGTATATATATATATATATATATATATATATATATATATATATATATATATATATATATATATATATCATATATATATATATATAAATATATATATATATATATATATATATATATATATATATATATATATATATATGTATATATATATTAATGTGATATTTAAAGTCTTGGTGCGCCAAGCTATTAATTAGCTAATTAATTAATTAATTAATTAAAATTATTTAAATGATATGAATATGACTCTATCACACTTTTTAATTCTCTTATCTCAGGGTTAAATTCGTGCTTCAATATCTATGCTATTACATGTGAAAGGTAAGGTCCAAAGAATACCGGAATAATGAAAAACATATATATAAACGTATTTTCGCCTCGCTTGTTCCATGGATGATAACTTCTTTTCTCTCTATTCCTCTCAGTTCAATTTCTGCCATTTGCTTTTCATTTCTCTTTAATCTCCTTTCTACTTCTTTCCTGTCCTCTATTAACGCCATTTCAAATTTTTCTTCTAACTGTTCCAGTTCCTTTTTCTGGACAGCCTTAATATCCTTCATTTTAGTTTCTATTTCTTCTCTCTGCATCTCTAGTTTCCATTCTGTTTCACTAACTTTTTCTAAACAGACTTTTACTTCATTTTCATATTTGCCCAAACGCTTTTCCATTTTCCTATCATTTTCTTCTATTGTTTGTTTTGTTTCATTTTGGTTTTTTTTATTTCATTCATTTGTTGTGTCTGTAATTGCATTAGTTGTAATATTTTATCTATTCCTGATGATTCTTTTCTCTCCTCAACTATTGTAACATTTCCTTCATTATCCGATCCTTCTTCAAAAATTTTTTCCTCTTCTCTGTTATCCTCCTTCCTGTCTTGCATTTTGCTTTGACTTCTTGTGGTCAACATTTTGTTTCTTTTCGTTATTGTTTTTGTCCCCGTCAAATGTGAAATTTTACACCACTCTATACGTTGCAGGACACGACAAATATTTCTCCCCAATAATTCAAAATAAATATCAAATGTACGATTGGTAAAGAAAATAAAAATCAAATATTTCAATATCAGTAAATATCAACTAACTACGATCAATCAATAAATCAAATTTTTATCCACTGGAAAAAATTGTCAAAATACTTTTAAATTCCCTCAATGTTATATGTTTTTATCTCTGGATCACCTGTACTTATTCCAGATCTCTTTCCCTTCCTTCAAATGTAAAGCTGCGATATTTTCAAGCCCCACGTTTTGGAAGCCAGTTAATGTGATATTTAAAGTCTTGGTGCGCCAAGCAATGAATTAGCTAATTAATTAATTAATTAATTAAAATTATTTAAATGATATGATTATGAGTCTATCACACTTTTTAATTCTCTTATCTCAGGGTTAAATTCGTGCTTCAATATCTATGCTATTACATGTGAAAGGTAAGGTCCGAAGAATACCGGAATAATGAAAAACATATAGGATCTAACACTATATATTGAAATAAAAATAATGAAATAAAATTCACACTCAAATGTTTTCAATAAACAATATCTCATATAATGATTCTTAAAATTTTGTTCTACGTACGTGAACCTTCAAAATTAATGGTACAAACAATATTAGTTGAAATCTCAAAATTCAAATATTATTCTTAATCTCCTAATCAAAATATTTATATCCTTTCTAAATTAAGTGAAAAAATTTGTGTTATCATTAAAAGAAAAACTGCAGAAAACAAAACTATCTCTCTCTGATGATGAGTGGTCCAAATCCTTATTCCTTGTAGACTATACTATTTACTCGTAGCCGCTCCCTAGGTATTCAGCAATCTTACAACAAATTATTGCAAGTTTATCGTCCTTAATGATCTCCTTCAAATGCACGAATCGTTCAAATTATGCTAGCTTCTTCTTTTCTCAATAAACTGAATCTCTCGTTGGCCTGAGTGAAAAATGACTCTTGGAAAATCTTTTCTTTACGATAAACTGAATCTCTCGTTGGCCTGAACAGTGACTCTTGGAATATAGGTAGAAAATATAACTTACAATCTTTTACTGGATCAGCTTCTGTCAGATACACTAACTACACGAAAACTCACAAACTTTCACTGCTACTGATTCCTACCTCTGGGAAACTACCCGAGAACAACGGCCGTTCGCCTTCTACCCTTGAAAACCAACTGAATATCTTTTTTGTTTCAAAAACTAACTAAAGTCTCATTCTCCAACCAATCATCCCACCTTTTTCAATTTCATCCAATCAAAATGCTTCATCCATCCCCATTTTTTCATTTCGATAACAAACAAATTTTTACCTATAATTATAAAATTTCCTAAAACTTATTTACAAAAAATATTTTTCTACGATTCTTAAAAATTAACAAAAACATATCTTTTTAAAATCTATTCTATTGTCCTTAATCACTGCATTAATGTATTTGGAAAACCCGGTTCAACTGTCTTTGGATTTCACTTAAAATTATGCGGGTCACTCAAGTATATTATAACAAAGAAAATAATTTATGCATAGCTTACATTTTGTTTAATACAGGTAATCCAAAAATTTAAAGACTTTCCTTCTTCGAAATGTTTATTGATTATTATCCTACTTATCTGAATTATTTTAATGTTTTTGAACTTTGAAATATTTTAAACAAATCAATATTTTTCTCGATTTTACATATCAACAACATATATATATATATATATATATATATATATATATATATATATATATATATATATATCATCATCATCATCATCATCATCATCATCATCATCATCACTGGCTCGACAACCCTTTTTGGGTCTTGGCCTGTTCAAGGATTCTTCTCCATTCTGACCTGTTTCGTGCTTTTTTTCAGTTTTTAATTTTTAATGTTGTTATATCATTTTCTATTTGTTCTACGTATCTCAGCTTCGGTCTTCCTCTTGTTCTTTTTCCTACTGGCACTTGTTTGAATATTTTGTTTGGTATTTCGCCTTGTTCCATTCTTTCCACATGCCCAATCCAACGTAGCCTTCCTATTTTAATGAATGTTATGATATCCGGATCCTGGTATATGTTGTATAGTTCAAAGTTATACCTTCTCCGCCAAATCCCGTTTTCTTTTGTGCCCTTATATATGTGTCGCAAGATTTTTCTTTCAAAGGTGGCTAATAACGTTTCCTCCCTTTTAGAGAGTGTCCAGGTTTCTGAACCGTATCTGAGTACCGGTCTTATTAAGGTTTTGTATATTTGGCATTTTGTTTTTCTGGAGACGTTATCTGATCTTTGTTGCCTAATTAAGCCATGGTAACATTTATTGGCAATAAATATTCTCCTCTTCACTTCCTTTGCAACGTTGTTATCAGACGTAACTAGGGATCCTTAGTATGTAAAGTTTTTTACCGCCTCAATGTTGTATTCTCCTATTGTTAAATTTGGCAGCTGCCTTATTTGTGCGTTTTTATTTGCAGGCATATATTTTGTTTTTGTCTGATTGATTTTAAGACCACTATTTTTTGCAGCTCGTTCTATTTGAGTGAATGCCTCTATCATTTCTCTTCTTGATCTTGCGATTATGTCAACATCGTCTGTAAATGCTAGTACTTGCACGCTTTTATTAATTTTTGTTCCTCGGGTATTAACTGTTGTGTCTCTTATTATTTTTTCAAGTATGATGTTGAATAATATGCATGATAGAGCGTCTCCCTGGCGTAGTTCCTTCTTCACATCTATTGTTTCCGTATTGTTTCTTCGGTTCTTCCCGAGAACCTAGTGATTTTCATTCATCTGACCGCGGAAATTTATCCGAACATATATATATATATATATATATATATATATATATATATATATATATATATATATATATATATATACATATATATATATATATATATATATATATATATATATATATATATATATATATATATATATATATATATATATATTTACGGCATAAAGTGGAGTCCGCCCATGTTAAAATTCAGGTTTAAGCGAGCTCCGTGGTCAAGTGGACACCGATATACGGAGCTCACTTGACCATTCCCTAATATTGGTTCTGTCGATTCGTTAACATACAGAGGTTCATAATTTAAAAAAAAATTTTGGAGCCCATAAATACCCCTGTATCATAAATGTATATCGTGTAGTTCACGTGTATATATTATAGGGGTCGTTCAGGTCTTTTTCACTGTATATTTGAACAATTAGTTTATCGGTTTAAGTAAGCTCTGAGAGTTTGGCAACCGTGCGATTATAGCGTATATTTTCAAAGTTTACTCTGAGCGGTTTATATGAGCTCCTTATTTTTATCTACTTTTTGTAGGCCGTGTAATGCCATACGCATTACACTGTGTAATCAAGGATATCTTATTACCGGGTATTACTACGTGCTAATAGGTACAAGGTACAGGTTATTTAAAAAACAGGTATATAGATACAAAAGGACTTGGGCTTATTATTTAATGGAATGGTCACTTGCATAGAAAATTTTATTTTCTCTGCATTTTTAAAAATGTTATTTTTTTACTTAATATAGTTTTATTAGTTCAATATTGAAGTCTACGTTTTTTTAATTGTGGAAGTTTCGTACTATTTATATTTTTTTACGTGACTTTGTCTTTGTACGTTTTATAGAAGCATCCCAATAATAAAAACTGTTTTTATTTCATCCAATGTTCTGCGATATCTTGTATAAAGTTTTTTTATTATTTTAGTTTTGATCTTATTTGTACTACATAATATGATATCTTGATAGAAGGTTATCTCAAAATAAATATGGTTAAGTGATATAGATATATAATAGATATTTTTGTGTTAAAATGTGTAGTAGTGTGCACAAAAAGAAATAATGGTTAATTTGTAGGGCGAAAGGACGTTCGCCTCATTTTTAGCTGACAAATATTATTTCTGACCTCAATTTACCTTTTAGTTTTTAACAATGATCTGTGAATAATCACGTGCAATACAAGCTACTTTCAAGGAATTTATAGATAGTCTACAGTTCAACGAATTCATGACATTATTGGAGGTTTAGTTTTGTGAAAGCGTTTGTGTTAGGGAAATTGAAGGAGCACAGTTTTTCAGGCGTTTTGGCTGAAAATTGATTCATAGATTATTTTTATTGTGCAATAATAGGTGTATCGTCTGTATATTAGAAGTCCTAGTATCTATAGGTATGGGTTAGTCGTTTGTTTATACAACGTAAGTGTCTTTTTGCTATCCCAAGCGAGACCGTTCTTCATCTGCTATTCTTACCATCGAGTGATACGAAAAATATTCTATTGTGTAGGCATACACAGATAATTTTATCGTTTGTTATCTACGGGGATATCATATAGTTTTTGGAGAAATATCCTGATGAAAAATACCACCCCTGATACTCGATATTTTTCGTACCCGCCTTTGCTCTCTTGAGTAAGATTTAGTATTTGTAAAGTACGCGATCTTCCTTATCTATAGCCACTTTCGTCTTGAGTTTTTTTTCTAATATCGGTGAAATCATATCATCGTCTCTTGTGCAAAAGTATTTTAAATAGGTGACAAAACAAAGATATTGGCCTTAGTTTTTGTGGTCGTTGGAGTTTTTGCCAGGTTTAAGCAAGGTAACAACTTTGGCTCGTCTCTAGACTTTGCGTATCTGCATAATTTGAATACAGTTGCTCATCATCCGGATAAGCCACTGTAGTGTTTTGGTCCAGATTTCGTAATTAACTATGTGTTCAGATCCTCAATGCCGGTAGTTGTATTATTTTTCATTTAATATGTAGATGGTGGATCCAATCAAGCTGACTGTTTTTGTCCTTTCTTATTTTAAGTTTTTCTTTGCTTCTTTTACGACAGAGATAGCAGATCTATATCTATAATAAGGTTTTCAGCGATCAGCTTAACACCAAATATCCTAGGTTAGGCCCTATATGTGTTTCCTGTACTAGAAATACGCCAGATTCATGTTTAGCGCATATGTCTGATAAGTTTAAGTAAAGTAAAGTTTCTTTATCTCTAGATATACCCTTAACATATATAGGCATATGTTATTAGAATTGTTGGTAGTAAAAAGAACAAATTTGACAAAATAAATAAGTTTGTGATATCGGTTGCAACTCATACATGTACAGATAGATAATAAGTAAGTATAGATAATAAGAAAATAAACAGCTAAAATAAGCGTAAAAAATTCCAACTACATACACCGGTGCCATTGTTTAAGTGATGGGTTTATCACAGATATCAAAGATTACATTTTAATTCAAGGTTCCATTTACATATTTTCAACATGAAAAGACATGTTTATTCTTTTATTTTTTTAAATCTATTATTTTCTCTTCTTGCAGCTATTTTAATGTTCTTTATTAATTGTCTTGTTTCTGCAGTAGGAATATATGTGTACCATGATAGGTTGTTATTTTATTTAATGTAATTACTCTTTGCTTTTGCCAATTGCTTTCTTACTTCCTCAGCGATTGGTCTTTTTTTTCTCATCAATAACCTCATCCTCTCTCGATATAGCTATTCTAAGATATTTAGATTTCATTATATGCTCCTATCATTTGGTTTTTATCTCAAATTTGGACCTATGATGAAATTTTTATATCTTAACTCTAATGCTTTCATATTAAACTGGAATAAAATACTTAAATACTAGCCAAATTGACATTAATTTTATAGTTTCCATTTTATTAGTACTGATGGTACATGATTAGCATCTGTTGGTACTATATATCAATTTTAACACGTGGAAGTGGGAGCAATCTCCTGTTAGTAATTCCAGTGTCAATTATGACAAAACCCTTGATTGGATATTATAGGGTATCCAATATTTCAATCAACGGTATTTCAGAGTGATTTTTTTTTTAATTTTTATATATATTTGCAAAATGGAGAAGGAAGTTCAGTACAGAGCCGGTTAAACAGCTAATCTGTCAATTTAGAAGTAAGAACAAGTACCAACTTGTTAAAAAGCACACCCATACACAAAAGGGATAATAAAATGTACTGCACAAACTGTAGTGGTATGAGTTACATATAAGCTATATATTAATAATTAGGATATACAGTATTTTTTCTAATACACCTGGAACGATTGAGTAAATAGGTGAACTATCAAACAGGAGACTATTAGTGTAGAATTAGAAAAACTTAAAAAATCGTTGATCAAATATTCTCTATTAGGCAGTTAATGAGAAATGTTGGGAATACAGAAAAAAACATTAAACCAGTTATTTATAGATTTTAAACAAACACATGATATAATTATAAGAATAAAACTATGAAATACCATGGCAGAACAAGGCTTACCTAAGAAATTAATTAATTTAACAAGGGTGAAGGACGAAAACTGGACAAAGTGCTTTAAAAAAGGCGAACGAATTAGCGTAACAGCTGTTTTAAAAACTAAACAATATGAGACGAATTGGGGATATTATATTACACAAACTAAACCCCTTGGATACAAAAAAATATCAGGAAATAATGGTACGGCAGAAAGACTAATGACTTTACAGCTAATTGCTACATAAATAGCAATGTAATGCAAATAAATGATTTTGTATATAAGACTAATAATATATTATAAATTATACCTATATAAATACAAATAGTAAAATAAAACTACAACTATTATACAATATAGTAAATACTTATTTAGATAAACGTAAAATGTTCCACTGAACGTTAACGATAAATGTTTCAAATAAAGGTTAAAACATGCTTTTCAATTCGCGGTAAAAGACTTACTAGAGTTCAACACACAAGATAAATTCGTAACAAAATTGATATATCAGTACACGGTACCCGATACAGCAGCAAATTAATTTTAACAACAAATATGTAGGTTGTACTTTACCCCAAAGGAATCATAGCATCCGCTATGGAAATTGGTATCTTCTTTGACATACAGCAACCACATGTGAAATTAACCGTTGATGAAATATTCACTCTTATATACTTAATGAAAAATGTTGGAAATAAAAAAAACATTAAGCTAGTTATTTATAAATTTTAAACAAACATTTAAATATGATATAATTATAAGATTGTGAATAAAATGTTATGGAAGAACTAGGCATACCTAAGGAAATTAACTGCCAACTTACTTTTAAATGGACAGTAGCCTCAAACAAGAAGATGCCATGTCTCCAATCGTGTTTACCATTGTTTTGGAGAGCATCGTCCGGAAACTCTAATACCGAAAATCTCACAGTTTAATATCAAGGTCCTCACATTATACGGACTTTCGACGATGAGTTTAATATAGTAGGGAGTATAATCATTATTAACAAAAAACATTAATACATTCAATAGAAAAAAGCGCAAAAAAGGGTCTTCCAAATCAACGATGATAAAAAATATATGGCATCATAAGAGAACTACAAAACAGAATAGGACATAATATTTCATTAGACCAGTACAACTTTGAAATGGTTCATCGGTCTAAATATTTGGTATTTAAGAGCACTTTGAACAAAAACACTACAGAATAGGATAACAACAGAACACAAGCTGGCAGTTCCTACGTTTTAAGCAAAAAAATTAAATCCAAAATACATCCCGCAATACCAAAAATAAAAATCTACGTATGTAAGTGAAACACGGGCAATGAAAAACAAAATAAGAGCCGATTGAGCGTCGCAGAAAGAAGAATTCTTAGAGAAATATATGAATATGTTATGCATAAGATTACAAACATTAACTTTGGCGTTGAGATTTAGTTTCTTGTACGACGTTACAATCTTTATCTTTGACCTTAGCATTAGTTCCCGGTCGTAAAACACTTCTGGGGGATTTTCTAGCAATCCTGATCTAATTAATACCTGAGTTTTACTTGCATTGTTTTATACATTCTGATTTTAGTGGTTCATATTAGACTTCTGAATTTAAAAGTGTTATGAGAGTTATATATGAGTTATATTAGTTTGCTACCTGAATTTTTCCTTTTATCTCTTATTTGACAACGATATCGCGATATCTAAAACACTCCTATCTTTCAAAATTATACGTTACTCCTGTTACGTTACGTTACGTTACTCTTGTTACGTTATATCGTGTCTTTTGTCTTTTAATGAATATTTAGTTGGTTTTCTCGTTACTGACTATTATACAATTTTTTTTGCTGCTAATAGCATTATTGTATAGTATACTAATATTTAATGTATATATTAAATCTGGATAGTGGATAGATATTCTGTACTTTCTCGGAGAAATTATATTCTAACTCACAAAAATCCTATTAAATTGCCAAAACCGCCCTTGCATGTTCTATTTACTTATGAGACGCAGCAGCAATATCAGTACCATAATAATGCGTATAGTCCTGGACTGGCTAATCGTTGGATAATAGAAGCATGCATGTAGCAGTTTTCATGGTTTGATGCCTGCTTGCTGAAATCGGGGAGCAGATATATCAGAACCAAGGTAATGACTATAGTAATTGTTGCTTTACCGGCAAAATATTAAATACCAGAAGGTATAACGCTAGCAGTCTCACTGCAGCCTGGATGGAGAAGGCAAAGTGAGACTTTATTATTATTAACCAACATTATATTTTCTAGTAAAATCATCATGATTTTACAGCAAGACAAATTTTACAATGTTGGTAATCAAAACATCATGTAAGTACCACCAGGTTCCCTATGTTGGTATCCAACAAAATCCTTGTAATAACGATACAGGAAACAAAACTCCAGAGATATAAAATAAATAACCCAGATATCTAATAAAATACAGATTCTTGATTCCAATAGTTAAAAAATTAACCAACAGCCTACCGAAACAGATATAACGTCCATTTAACATGTAATCCGTTAACGGTCCAAGGTACAAAGCAGCTCCTAGCATAATGCTGATGATATAGATTTGATAAGAAACTAAAACATAGACGAAGTAAAAACCAAATACAAGCAAATACACAGAAGAGACCAATTAAATAAACCTAGATAAAACAACTAGATAAAAAGTCAACAACTACAATTTCAAAAGTATAGAAGACTTTAAATATATTGGATCAATAACCACAGTTAATAATACCGCCACTGGAGGAATAAAGAGCATAATATAAACTTTAGACCTATTTTAAGACCAAAGAAGACTTAAAACTTCAGCGGTATTTTGACTGACTGTACAACTTTTGTCCAATTTGTTCGGTCTTCCATCAACATAGGGTCAAATAAAATGTTCATTTTGCGGAGATCTGCTTGGATGTTATCTCTCCATCGCATTCTAGGACGTCCGAGTAGTCTTTTGCATGTGGGAATCTCTTCCCACACCAATTTTCGTCTTTCGTTATCCAATCTGTGCACGTGCCCTGCCAATCTTAGTCGCTATGATTTAATTTCTTGGACTATATTGGCGTCGCTGTAGAGAGCTTTTAATTCGATATTAGTTCTGATCTTATACTGGTTTGTGGTGATGTCATGGTAAAGTTCAAAAATGTTTCTAAGTACTTTTCGTTCAAAGCGTCTGAGCTTTTCTTCGTTTGCTTTGGTCATGGTCCACGTTTCGCATTCGTATGTTAATACAGGTCTGACGATAGATTTATAGATTTTGATCTTTGATTTTCTTGTGAGATTTTTTGATTTTATGAGCTTATCCAGTGCAAATAGACAGCAGTTTGCAGATTGGATTCTGTCTTTTATTTCTTCAGTAACATCGTTGTCAGCTGTGATTACGGCCCCCAGATACTTAAACGTTGTACTCTTTTGAAATTGAATTTGTTGACCGTCACATTTTGTCCTATTCTGTCTCTTCATGTCGTTCTATTTATACACATATATTAAATATTTCGTCTTATCTTCATTAATCTTCAGCCTTACTTCACTTGTTGCTCCTTCCACCTTGTTGAAAATGTCTTTCGTGGATAGGATGGAGTCTCCAACGAGATCTATGTCATCTGCATATGCGAGTTACAGCTTGGGACCTTGAACCGATAGCAATTCTCTTTTTATTTCGGCCGACCTCATGGCTTTCTCTAATACAAGGTTAAAAGGTAGTGGAGATAACACATCACCCTGTTTAAGTTCACTGTTGATTTCAAAGCTGCCAGACAGTTTATTATTTACACGTACGCGAACTTTAGATATTTCAGAAGTTCTGCTGGTATCTAGTCCGTACCCGGCGCTTTGTGATTTTTCAGCTTATTTAAGGCCTTTTGGGTTTTTTGACTGGCATGTCCGCTGTGATATAGATCTCTTAGTTATGCTGTTCTTCCTGTATGATGTTTAGAAGGTCCCTAAAATACTTTTTCCATTCTTCAGTTACTTCTTTACCGTCGATTATCATACGGCCTTGGTTCTATGTCTTCTTTTCTCATGGGAAATTGTTTTATAGAATTCTCTGGAGCCTGGTTTGGGCTGGTCTCTCTCCATAGCTTCATATTTTTGTTGTTCATAGTTTCTTTTGTTTGTGCATATTATTTTTTCTTGGTTCCTTTCGGCAGTCGTCATATTCCTTTTTACTTTGGTCTGTTTGCAGTTGTATCTAAGTCTTCCTTACTGTTTGTCTTTTTCCAGCTGTTTCCGACATTCCTCGTCATATCATGTTTTTGCCCTCTTCTGCCTACTCCTTCCAAATATCTTGTCCGCTGTCTGGGTTATTATTTCGGCAGTCGCTTTCCATAGCTGTTTTATATCATTGTATTCTCTTTCAGAGTTCAAGGTTTGTTCAAGTTGTTCTCTATAGTTTTGTTGTTTCTCTGCATTGTGTATTTCGTCCATGTTCCATTGTGGATTTATTGTTATTTTATTGTATTTGTGGCTAGATATTCTGGATTTGACTTTTGCTCTGATTAAGTAATGATAATGATCTGTGTCTCCGTCTATTCCTCTCAGGCTTCTTACGTCTATAATATTGTTACCAGGTTTGCTTATGAATGTCTTCATGCGGAAACATGGTTGACCTTATTAGCATAATATTAGCTGCTGCAGTTTCTGTGATTCTTAAGCCATTGTCCTTGGATACATTGTGTAGGCTGTGTTTACCTATTGTGGGATATAGGCTAGGCTCTT
The DNA here is from genome assembly GCA_918026665.1 of Diabrotica balteata. Taxonomy (NCBI): domain Eukaryota; kingdom Metazoa; phylum Arthropoda; class Insecta; order Coleoptera; family Chrysomelidae; genus Diabrotica; species Diabrotica balteata. Next base: position 59,299,687 of record OU898280.1, read on the forward strand.
TGCCTATTTAGCATTAAAGTCCCCGCAGATATATTGTATTTTAACAAAGAGTGAGTGTGAGTGAGTCTTGTCCATAGAAAAAAGAGTGGCTTTCTTTAAAAGTGCATATCGCAGGGTAATTATCGCCCACAAGTAGCGTCCACTTGGCAAAATAAATTCTATAAAACCCCATTTTTTAAGGAGAGCTGTTCCACTTGCCAAACCACACAGACCTGTGTTCGAGTTCTAATGTCTTTAGTTACGTGCTAGTGTTTTGCTGCATCCATCCTACATGGTAAAGTACAATACACCATATTTATTTTGTTGTATGCATAGTCTATAGATCAAGTACTTTTACTTGCTATTGAATTATTTCATATTGTGTCGCGATTTGAACCTTTTAATTGAACTTTATTTTACTTTCGTTTAAAAATTATAAACTTTTTTCATAATTTGAGCTTTATACCGTTGTGTATTAGACAAGTATTCTATTTCTTTTTATCGTAGTGAGTCATTATTCAGACAAAATATTTAAGTCTTATGGTAACTTGATTCTGTAATAAAATTCATGGCAGACGACAAGCGGTTTCATAATCACTAAACATATATATTTCTTTATGGGTTCATATGTTTTACAGTTATGGTATTATGTTCGGTCTTATTGTTTTATATACTTTGTCGCTTGTATAAGCTACCATTATCTTGCCTTTCTGTATTTTTCGTTTTCAAGCTTATTTTAATTATATAGACGTTAATCATTTAAAAGTAAATGAATATTTTTTTTGTCACTTGGTTTAAATATAGTTCTTATTGCTTATTTATTTTTATTCGTAATACCCAAGTCGAAAGGGAGAAACCAGCGAGACGAATTTTAGATTAAACATAAATTATACATGTCTCGTTTCTGATGGTGATGGCCACCTATATTACATATATGTATATGTACAGAAAGCAACACTTATTTCAGTTCGTACGATTTGCAGTAATTTTTTTATTGTTATTTCGGGAATTTCACGTTAATACTCTGTTTCTGTTGTTCCGCTTATTTATTTGAGATATGTTACTTTTTCTTCTTTTTCACAATAAGCAATTCTGCTTGTTCATTGGCGGATTAATACCTTTATGGAAGGTTGTCACTTCATCTTTTGCGCGGTCGTCCGATACTTCTTTTGCCGATTGGTGACTTATCTCTTGCTATTTTGACGACACGAGTCTCCTCCATTTTGCTTATGTAGTTATTCCATTTTTTACTTCTATTTTGTGTCCATATATTTATACACAGTACGGTAAATTTTCTTTTAATGTTTTCACTTCTCTTTCGATTTCTCAGCGTATTTCCTGTAATTCTTCTCAGTACTTTCATCTCTGCCGTTTCCATTATTCTTTGCGTTGTGGCTGTGTCGGGTCTTGTTTCTGCTGATGCCATCAATTTCTATTTTACATCTGGTTGTTTCTTTGCTGACTACTATTGTTTTAGTTTTTTGAGATGAGATTGTCATATTAAATTCTTTTGCTCTTATATTAAATCTGTGGTCTTAGTCTTTGCAAACTATCTTCATCTTGGGCTATTAATGCATAACAGAGTATTTTGATTTTTTTGTTTTCCATTTTGTATCCTCTTCGTTTGTTAATGCTTTTTATGATATCATCCCTTGTCTCGTTCCGCTGCCAATTTTTATTGGTGTATAGTTTTGTAAGTTGTCCATCTATTCTGACTTCCATTTTGTACTTTTGATAGATGTTTTCGATAGTTTTTATAATATTTAGGGGAGCTACTCTATTATACATAATATGAATTACATATTTTAGTCTTACTCTTATTATACTCTAGTGATTTCTGAGCAATTTGCTCTATAGCGAATATTGCATCTGTACATGATCTTCCACTAAAAAAATCCGGTTGTTTATCTGCTTAACTTATATTCTGATTTATTAGCACTTGTAAAATTTTAGTTGTAAGTTTTAGTGAAGTATTTAACAAGTTTATACCACTATAGTTTTCGGTTTGCTTTTATCTTCTTTTTTGACTAGTATAATTAGTTCGCTCGTTCTCCATTCTTCCGGTATTTTATTTTGTTTTATAATTTTATTACGTAATGTTGGTAATTGTTCTGTCATTGCTGCTCCAAAATATTTCAGTACTCGTTTGGTATCTCGTCTTTACCTTCTGCTTTTCTATTTTTCAGATTTTCAAGTATTTTCCGAACTTCCTGTACATTTATATTAGGTTTTTTATTTGTGGTAATATCTGGTGTTTCCGGTTTCAGCGTCGTTTGATCTTCTCCTGCATATAGCCTTTTTAGGTAGTCAATCCACGTATCCTTTCTTTGTGTTTTAGTTCTATTAGTTTCTTTACCTCCATTCTTTGACCTCTTATGAAGCGCCCTATTTCCTTTTGTAGACCGTAAAAATATGTTTCATTTCTTTCGGAAAACGTTCCTAGTGATTATTTTTTATTTTTCTGATAAGTTCATGAGTTTCGTTTCTAATTATCTTGTAATTATGGTATGCCTCTTGTATTTTTTTTGATGTGTATTTCAGGTAAGCCTTTTTATTTTCTTTACATTTTTCCTTCACTTCTCTGTACAAAACCATGAAGTTCTTCGCCTTGGCAAAGATTTATTTTTATTTATATTTCTTTTAACAAGAACTTTTTTGGCCGAGGCTAAGATATTAGACCCCATTTTTGCCCAGCTTTCTTCGACTCCATCACTTTCTGTGAAACATGTGTTTCTGCTTTTTTTTTGGTCATTCTTTTTTGGAATAGGTATCTTGTGGAGTCATCCTAAAAGCTTTCGAGTTTTATCTTTGTAGTGTATTCTGGTATTTTGTTCAATCAATCACATATATGTGTTTTCATTCGGATTTTGTACAATACCAATTTCTGATCGCTTCCTATTTCTCTGATATTAGTGCTCTTACATTCAAGATTTATGAGGTCAATAATTCTCTATTCGACCGAATATAGCCCATCATAGATCTTTGTCCTCTACTGTTTTCAAAAGTGTATTTGTATTGTTCTTTTTGAAGGAAAAATGTATTATTAATATGTATCTCGTTTATGCTGCTGAGGTCCGTCAGAAAGTTTCCGTTTTAATTTCTGATATTTTCGTTATATCGCTGTTTTATTCCTGGAACTATATCATTGCCAACACAACAAATGATGAATATATAATAATTATATATTCATCATTTGTGGTCTCGTTTTTTTATAGTCTGAAGGTGTTCGTAGAAGTTTTCGCTTGTGGTGGTATCTTTGTTGTTCTCTGGTGCATGGATTGCTATTACATTTAGAGATTTGATATCCAGTTTAATTTTTACACTTACTATTCTTTCAGAGGTATTTTTACATTCTTATACTTAATGTAAAATTGTTTGTGTACTAACAGGGCGACTCCTCCTTTGGCTCTGGTTTCTTTCGCAACACTACTGTAAATCATCAGATAGTCATCTAGAATAAGTTGACATTTTTCTTTTTCCTTTGTATCTTTTAGCGCACATATGTCTATATTTTTTTACAGGCTCTTTTGTAATTTCCTGTTCTCTTGTGTTTAAAAACTTTACGTACCAAGTACCGATACAAAATATATTTCTCGTTTACCATAAACTCGTTGTCCTCTTTCTCCCGTTAGTTGTCGTAATAAAATAATTCCTGTTTTGAGGCATAATCCTGTTTCTATGAACTGTATGGTTTTAAAGTCTATCAGTAGGGTACTAAACGGCTTGGGACCGATAACAGTTCTGTCGAGCTACTTGATTCACCCAATAAAATTGCAGGCGGATTTGAGATATGTTACTGAGAAATGTTTTCATTCCTCTCTAGCGATGTACTTAATCTCCATTAATTCTTTGATTTATTTTACTGAGCTGTTACTGAGATATGTTATTCATATTTCTTTAAGGATGTACTTAATCTCTATTAATTCTTTGATTTATTTTTTGTCCTTTTTCACATCTGTTTTATATTAGGTAAATTCTTGTTTCAAATCCTCCGGCGCACTTGCAGGTCTATATATTATATAAGTATTTTATTTTTCTTGGCATTTTACATTTACCTCTTTTTATACTTACTTTACTTTCCGTGTCTGGAACACCAACAGCTTTAAATTTTGTATTTCCAATGGTTCTCTCATATCTGTGCATGATAGATGGTGACTATTTTAAACCGCGCTACAGTCGCAGGTAGCGTCCTCCTGGTATCCCCATTTCTTCAGGTTACTAGCACAACGTGAAATGCCAGTTCTTAGTATAGCGCTTTCCATGGGATACCTCTTTTGATAGATGAGTTTATTTTCGTTTTCTCAAACAGTCTCTTTTATTTCAGTTTTTATGATAGTATTCTAATTTTTTAAATTAATTTAATATTTTTCCCACTTGGTTCTTTTGTTTCATATAGTGCTTTAGCCTAATTTGATAATTTTTTCCTTTCACTCATTAAATTTTCATGGTTTGTTTATATTTGTTTATAATAAAATTGTTTTCTTTCACAGTGAATTTTTCCAGTTTAATACTTGTTTCTAATGAAAATTTTTGTTTTTCAAAATGTAGTTATATCAGCGATTTGTGTCCGCTTGGTAAAAGTATAATTTTGTTGATCTTATTTACTGAAATGTGTTATTATTTTTGTAGTCATTTTAGGCGCAGAAATTTTAAAGTGTTCTCCATTTTTATTTTGTATACTTTCACAGATTTACTTCATGCCTGGTACTATGTCGTTACCAAATCTTGTATTTATATCTTTCATGGTGATTAATGCAATTATTGTTTTTATTCTCACCATCTGTTTAAGATTTTCGAAATATTTAACTCTGATTTGTATTGGTAGCGTTCTCTAGGGCCCACATATACTTAATATTTTTAATCTATATTGTTGCGTTTTTGTTTCATCCACTAGGATTTGCTTAGAGACGCAGTTAACATTTTTAATGTTATTTATTCCTCATCGTATGGTTTTATTGCTGTTGTTGGAGCTCTGGTATATATGAGTGAGGTATTGGCCTAACTATTTCTGTCCTGTGACCTTTTTGCCTCATTTAAATGGTGCACATGTCCTTATGACAATTTAATCTATTAATTCTGTTACCAGTTTTTCCCTTGTTGTTTAATGCTGTAATATTACAGATTGCTATTATTTATTTATTTATGTTTACTTTTACTTTCGAATATTTCTTCGTATACCGTTTTTAGTTCTGTCCTTGCCAGGAGATAATCCTATCAAGAATCCCTCCTCATTTGTTCTGGCTGGGTAATTTGTATTGAACTCGAAATTTATACCTTATTAAAAATGTAGAATAATAAAGTTTTTTAAATGAATTTACTTATGATTAAATTTTAGATGTTGACGAATATAAGTTTAAGTAAAATATTCATGAAATTCCACCATGAATAAATTGATCGATATTTAAATATATTTCAAGTTCCAAAATGTAGCTGCTGTAAAATTTGAAAATCTACTACTAATACAATTATTGGCAACATCGCAGGAGTTAAGAAGTGTACGCAAAATGGTAAATACGGATCCCAAAAATGTTTTATCCTGCTGTGGAGTCCACTTACTCCTACATGTTGGTCGGAGTCTACATAAAGCGCTACTCAGATAATAATATACACGGTGTATATTCTACTGGAGTTAGTATAATACCGTTTTAGTACGGAGCCTACATTAACCGCTAGAAGTATATATATATATATATATATATATATATATTAATCCTGCGTGCCAATAGTCTTGTTTAATTATAATTAAATTATAAATAAGAGGTAATTATTTAGTCCTTGATATGTCCAGTGAGTGACATTATCATGCTGTAGGCACAAGCCATAGATAGTAGATATGCATTTAGAGGCTGTGTAGTTAACCGTTTATAGATAGAACGGTTCTCATCACCCCTAATATGCTAAACTGAAGTTATATTACGAACTACCGTGGAAGATACAAGTGTCTAATAAATAGGTCTTAAACTAAAGGTTCTAGTCTAAGATATTGTGGGGGTAATGGAATTCTAATTAATGGGTAAGGGTACACTTTAATTAAGTATTCATACAATACAGCTATCTTCAAAATAATCGATTTTTGTTAAATTAAACATAGAAAATCATGTAACGAATAAAAAGAAAATGTTAAATATTGTAAAATAAGTTTTCAAAATTACTGTGATTTTATGCTCATTAACAATTAAACAATTATTTTCTTTATTCGCCATGTAGACATTTTTACAAGAACTATATAAAACATAATGTCCTAGGAAACTTAAAACCCAAGTTTTTTTTACAGGCACTTTGATGATAAACATTAAGAAATTGAAAAAAAAGAAATTTAAAGGATTAAGAGTTCAATTCAAAGAGTTTTTATGCCCAGACTTAAACATAAATTGAAAACAAGCAATGTGATTAGTTTTAAATAATAATTTAATTATCTCTTTTTCAGTATAAAATAACTTTTAAATAAATTAACTAGTGTTTGTTGAAAAAAAATGCATTTGAAAAAAAAATTCCGTATAGTGTCACTTTTGTTTTTATACAATCAAGTAATTTTTGTTTAATGGCATGTTTAATTCATTAACTCTTCTACTATTCTACTACTCCAAAATAGTAAATGAATGTCAGAAATAAAATAAAAACTAAATTTTAGATGAATAAATTATTTATTTGTATGTACTACAAAAGAAAGTCTTACTCGAATCAGTCAGGACAATATCACGCAATGGTGTAATTAAAATCAAATATTTTAAGACTATCAAAATGAACTAAGAAAATAAACGAATCGTAACAAAAAATGCAAATAGGCATTTGTAAAAATGTGATAATACTTAAGAGCTATTACATTTTCAATTAAAAATACTTTCATAGTAGGATCGGTAATATCCAGGAATCAACCCCGCATCCACAAGACTCCTCACTTCATTTTTCTTCCTTTCGGATATATCCAATTTTTGGTGGTACAATGGTTTAAGTTCTTGAGGTCGGCTGTTTCTGGATGTTCTTTTTGCCAAATCGAGTTCCTTGAAGTCATCAAAATAAGACGTTTTATAGAATATTTTAATCTCATTCATTACGTTCTTTTCAATTTTAATGACTTTTATATCAAACAACTTTACAACCACACCATCAACACTCCTATTCAGCTTAATAACTGGCAGTTGTTTCAAATCCATAAAATCTTCGTATCCCATCTCATTTACAATGTACGGCTTCCCACATTTTTTCGAACTTCAGATGGCACAGGCGTATTGGGAAGGTACGTAAATGGGTCCAGATTTAAGACTTTTTTTACTTCCTTCTCAATCGTTGAATGTACTGCGTCCCCTTAATTTTGTGTGTGGCCTCGGATTAAAAACTTATGGGTTATTAATTTTACTTTGAGATTTAATACTGCATATACGTACATTCCAATGATAAACTGGTTCTTTTGTTGGCCACAGCAGTGGCAGCACTATATCAAGATCTTTATTAGAAAAAGAAGACTTCTTTTGCAAAAACTTCAAAACACAGCTACCTATTTCATTGGCTCCACGATTGCCTTGAGATTCATCCCAAAAGTAACATTCAACATTGTCTGTTTTCATCTCCGATATGGTAAATTGCAAACAATTTATTTTGGACTTATAATAGAATGTTGATACGTCTCCTTTAGGAACGGTTATTACCGCTTGTAAGTCATAGCATGCAACGATAAAACAATCTGTCACTAGCTTTTTCTTCGCGACTTTTTTGTTTTTCTGCTAAGTGGCGGTCATAATCTTCCTTCAAAGCTTCCTTTCTGGGATCTTCAGCCAGCTTATATATTGTGCATTGTTCACATTGGTCCTTTTTAGGTACGAACAAACTAATATTAAATTGTGAAAAAGACAGCAAATATTTGATTTCACGCAAACAGCGCCTTTGTATCTGTTGATACGTATTTCGACCTAATAGGTCTCATCAGAACAGTTATTCAAAGGTGTTCTCAACGTGAAAGATCAATATTTCCTGTCTTTTAAGAAGCAACAATAACATGGCTTCGAATACGGACGCACTAGCGACATCTAATTTAACAATCGTAAAATAGTTTCGAAACACAATTCAGATTTCTGCTTTTATCTGTGCTTTCTAAAAATTGCAAAGCAAAACAGACGTTGATAAAGGTGTTAAAAGAGACGTGGGGAATCTAAAATTTGCATTCCACGACACATCTTTTCAACTAAGCAGAAATCCTTAGCGAATTGGTTTCTTGTACTCGTACAGAGTAAATCCGAAAAAAGTGAAAAAGACAGCAAATATTTGATTTCACGCAAACAGCGCCTTTGTATCTGTTGATACGTATTTCGACCTAATAGGTCTCATCAGAACAGTTATTCAAAGGTGTTCTCAACGTGAAAGATCTTTTAACACCTTTATCAACGTCTGTTTTGCTTTGCAATTTTTAGAAAGCACAGATAAAAGCAGAAATCTGAATTGTGTTTCGAAACTATTTTACGATTGTTAAATTAGATGTCGCTAGTGCGTCCGTATTCGAAGCCATGTTATTGTTGCTTCTTAAAAGACAGGAAATATTGATCTTTCACGTTGAGAACACCTTTGAATAACTGTTCTGATGAGACCTATTAGGTCGAAATACGTATCAACAGATACAAAGGCGCTGTTTGCGTGAAATCAAATATTTGCTGTCTTTTTCACTTTTTTCGGATTTACTCTGTACGAGTACAAGAAACCAATTCGCTAAGGATTTCTGCTTAGTTGAAAAGATGTGTCGTGGAATGCAAATTTTAGATTCCCCACGTCTCTTTTAACACCTTTATCAACGTCTGTTTTGCTTTGCAATTTTTAGAAAGCACAGATAAAAGCAGAAATCTGAATTGTGTTTCGAAACTATTTTACGATTGTTAATATTAAATTCTTTTAATATGTATATTAAATGTCGGATAATACTTTAGATGTCGGTGTTTAATATCCTAATTATCTAATTAAATATACATTTTTAAATAAAACAATGACACTTTACTAAAAATGACGTCTATTTAATATGGCAATAAATTAAAAATATGACATTTAAACCACAAAAATGACACTAAGCACAATATGCCCCTTATTTATTCTATATAAACACAGTTATCTGGAATAGTTGAGTAAAATATCGACACTTTACAAAATATGCCAATAACGAAATCATAATTTGTTGTATTTTTACTATCAAGTAATTAAAAAAAAGACATACAAAATATGTCACTTTTTCACTCACCTCAGCTAAGACTCGTTGCGGCGGCTGGAGCTTTACTGGTTTAGTGTCGGTTTATCGGTCACGACCCATGCTCGCGACATCAAAGTAAGAAGTGACATTAGCGACGCCTACAGAAAACCGAGCAAGCTATTACAACGGAGATCTTTGCAACAGACGTAGTTTTGCTCGTAGATTTTAGATGTCGCTGTAACTAAAAACTACCGAATTTTGTATAATGTCACTTTTGTTTTCAATGTGCGATTACATAAATATTTGACAGACCTGTCATTTCATAAGCTTTTATACTAATATTAATAAGAAAAAAGTAAAATTTTGCAAAATATATATTTAAATTTTTTCAACAAATTACTCAGGTAAATAAATAATTCACAAATTAACTAATTGAATTCTTAACATTGTAACGAAATATTTTGCTTACCTCAGGGTAAGAACATGGGGTGGAAGATTGGGAACAGAAACTACTAGGGGTAGAGATAGGGCAAACAAAATAAACGCTACTTGTGCGAACGGCACTCGGGGTTTTGTTGGAGAGCTGGGTCGTGGTTCCAGTTCAATCAAATGGGTCGGATTAGGGTAACTACAAAAAGAAACAAAGGGATACTTACATAAATCTCCTGGAACAAACCAAAAAAATATGGCAAAAAAAATATAACCTATCTTACAATATTTAGCGTACATTTTTTTAATTGTTAAATAATTAATTTTGATTTATATAGACTTAAAACAGGAAAGTCTACTCCTAATATAAGGAATATTTTTTCTAATGAATCAATGCTGCCAACATATTAAATTACCATCTGAATGGAAAATCGCTCACCAAGTGTCCATCTTTAAAAAGGATAATCGAAAAGATCCGAACTGCTACAGAGGATTAACTGTGCTGCTTACTTGTGGGAGATTGTTTGGAAAGATCATAAATGGGAAAATACAAGATGATGTAGGACATCTAATTAGCGAAGACCAAAGTGGATATACGCCTGGTAGATCTTGCACTGATAACTTGTTTATACTCCAACAATTAATAGAAAAAGGAACTGTGGTTAGTACCCAAGTGTATATAGCCTTTACTAACCTAGAATAGACGTATGATACAGTTCCAGGACTTAAATTGTGGCAAGCTTTACAACAACTCAGCATTAGTCCATACCTTTTCAGAATAATTGCAGAAATATACAGAGATAACACTACTTATCTAAAAATCGGAAATAGACTAGCGGTGCTAATAAAAGTAACTAAAAGACTAAGACAAGGTTGCAGTATGTTGCCCTTACTGTTTAATTTATATATTGAGGCAGCCCTCCAAAATTGGAAAAACCACTGACAAAGAATGGGTATCCCCATAGGAAATGACATAATGATCTCTCTAAACCATGCGGATGATCAATTCGTCCTAGGTCAAAATTTTTATGATCTAGAATTTATGATAAAGCGTCTATACAAGGAATATGCAAAATGGGGGTTACAAGTCAGCATGAAGAAAACATAATATTTAGTTTTCACTTCAGATGCAAGGTTTGAATGTTGATAAAGGAGGACGTGGAAATCAAACAAGTGAACAAATTTTAACATTTAGGTGCACTCATTGATAAGAACGGCTTGGGAGAAAACGAAATTAAACACCGAATTAATCTGGGAAGTAAAATTGTAGGATGTCTGACTCCTTATGACGGGATCGCAACAGTTCCAAAGGGAACAAAAAAAGAAGATTGTTTTTAGTTGAAATGGATTATTTGAGAAGAAGTGCTAGGACACCAAGGCTGGAAAGAAAGAAAGGACCAACGAATCAATAAGAAATAACATGAATGCCATAAAAACGGTCATTGCCAGATTAGAAAAAAAAAGGTTTAAAATTATTTGTACACTTATTAAGAAAGCCTGCCGAAGTTATCCCAAAAAGTTTCACAGATGGAAGCCATCTGGAAGAAGAAAAAGAGGTACACCTCTTTTTCTTGTACTTACAAGCTGGATCCTGTAATATATATATATATATATATATATATATATATATATATATATATATAACTTCAAAAAAGTGGGCCTTACTGACTAATATTTGTAAAAACACCAATATAAAATAATATAAGTCTAATATCAGTATAATCTTTTCCATGTATAAATATACCTAATATAATTTTTAATTGGAGTTAGGAGTTTTTATAGATTTAGTTACGGAGTTATGTGGTATTACTTTAACAGATACGCGGTTTGCAAACTTTCAATTAGGGAGTTAAGTGGTTTAAACCTAATATTTGATTAATTTGAACTAATTTCATTTGACCCAATGTTACAGAATATTATCTACATAGGAGAAATAAAATATGGACAACTTGAATTGAAAACGTGTAATACATTTTGTTTTAAAACAATTACAAAGTTTTGTTACATGGCTAAATTATCATAAAATAAGTGATAGTCTTTTGCAATACTTGGTTTCAGTTCTTTTAAATATTGATATTTAGCCGCAGTAATTTTCAGTCTGTCATTGTAGAGTGGTTAAAAGTTAGCTTAAAGAAATTCTCGAACTTTGTCTGGTAACTGGTCACAGATTTATTCAGATCTTGGGCTTATCTTTTGGATTTTCTGGATCCTTTATCAATCTTATCTTTGCTATCATTTTGAAGTCATCGTTGAAGAACAGTTTGTAGTATATTTTTCCATTAGCATCATATTCAAGCATCTGATGTCTGACTTTGGGGTCCACTTTTCTAATACCAGCACAAATTGATTTGAAAACCAATGGTTTCATAAAGTCTTTAAAAAAAAGATCCGAATACATCACTATGTATGAACTTCTTTGACTTGCATTTTTTGTATGCGTCAATGTAGTCTGCCGCCATATTAATTTTTCTGTGTTTTAAATATCGTTTTATAGTAGCATACATATAGAGTCACACTCCATCTGAGTGTCAACCTTTTCGAGATATTTATTCTCTATAGTTATTTTATGTTTAACGGCCACATGTAAGAGGGCGTTACTTATAACTGCACTTCGGTTTTGATAATTACATCCATCACTAAATATTACAATCTTCGTTACATTGTTCCACAGAGGAAGTTGCGATTCAACAATTTTTTTTTAAAATGCTGTCAAATTCATTTTCTAAAAGTTCCCCTTCTGTCTCGTTTCAAAGGTAGCAAAACCCTTCCTTTGTCTTTGGGGTAAACATACTAAGGTTGTGTACCGAAAGTTTACGCCTGTAGTAAAGGCCTAATCCGTTTGATTTCGGGCATAGTAACAGTGATTGAAGATCAACTGTGTGTATACATGCTCTTCATTAATTTTATCTTTTGACTTTTCTTCTCTAGCTTCATCTTCTTTGTTCTGTGGGTTTCAAAATTTTCTTTAGTAATGTGATTTAGCTTATATGCCCTGCATAAATCACATTGATCCTTTTTTGTCCTGTATGAAGATAAACGCAGGACCTCGAAGGTCTTGTGAAATGTGCAAAAAGAAAGTGGCTTATAATCGTTTGCCTTGCACCAGTCTTCTGCATAGAGCTGATACAGTTAAGCTTGTAATAACCAATAACCAATGCGGCTCCAAGTAATGTTTTTTTGAGCTCGCCCATCAATAGTGTGGTTGCACGTTCGGTAAAGTCGATAAAAATTCTCTTAATAATTCCAATCTTTTGTTTAATCAGTTTCCTATTATGAAGTTTTAAAGGCTTTTGAGCCAAAGCAAAGTTTTGTTTGGATTTTGGAATTTGTTCGTTGTGTACTTCAGCATATACCACGAATCTGTTTAAAACATCATCCTCTGGATCTAACTCTGAAGCATAGTTTGTCTTAATTACTGTCTCCTTGTCATGACTGTTAGTATTTTTTCCGCATTAAAACTATAACTAGAATAATTAGGATCAACATATTTAAGGCTACTCAGGGTTTTATCACAGTTTATTTCTTTAGGGGCTGTCAGGGCTTCACTCTCTGAAACATCTAAACTTAAAAATAAATAAAAAAAGAGGTGGAGAGGTGGCTATACCGCTCTGACAAAATATAAAGAGGTCGAAATACGTATAAGCGGCTTGCCGCCGCTCTGTATTGAAACAAAAATCCAGTAGCGTCTGTATATTTTAAAGATAAATTTTCAAAACGCAAACTAGAGTCTCCTATAGCTGTCTGTATTGAAAATAAGGTACCGTCATCTTTTACAATGAGAAATCCTGATTGAAAATCATCGCTTCCAACATGTGTGTTGTCTGAAGTTGAGTTCGATATTTCCTTTGCTGGAAAAGATTCTTCTTTAATTGATTTTGTGGTGCATTCTGCTACTATGTCGGTGTATAAACCGGAGTCATCTAAAGTGACTTTATTGTAGGTCTGAACCGGAAGTAAGGTACCATTATCATTCTCTATTAAAAAATCTGATTTGGAATCACTGTTGTCAACTGCTGTGTTAGCCTCGGGAGTTAAGTTGATTTGTTTCTTTGTTGGTATAATTGTATCGTCTTGAACCGATTACGCTGCACATTTTGCTAAGTCTAATATTATTCTTGTTCTCGAAAACCTTTTTCTCCTGCAAACAAAACAAAACCCTGTTAGTTGTCAGCTTTATTTGAAAATCTGACACTTAACTGACATAACACGTAACTCCCTGAGTTTATACCATCCTTATGTAAATCACCATTGTAAAAACAAGTAACGCTGTTATCATTCATCGATAAAACTCGTAACTCCAAAAGAAGATTGTTACATAACACGTAACTCCTAATGCTAAAAATATTTATACTTTGTCATAAAATCCTTATGGTATAATATAGTTCATAATTATTTAACATGAAACATATTAAAATTTTAATATATCTACATATTTCAACAGTAAATTATTTATTAAACCAGGAGTAAGTAACAAAACCCGTAACTCAACTGAATAGGAAACTAACCAAACATTTTGATTTGTAAGAAAACCAAGTAACTATATTGCCCTTGAAATTTATCGATATGCTAATATATTTGAGCTTAAACAGGAGAGAATAAGTTAAGGTTAGGACACTAAAGAAACTTACCATCAAATTTAAGAATCATTGGATGAACTGGAAACATATATTTACACAGGCAGAATGAATCAGCCAAGCACCACACAACTCACGTGCTGCACTATGGAAACAGGCTGCCACAGCCAGGAGTTACGAGGTTTGCGTTAACAAATTTCCCACCAAAAAAGATACGTGTTTTGTTTTTTCCATTTCTCTAATTAGTTATTTTTTTTTTTGGAGTTTACTGCTTAGGCAGAAATGTAGAGCTACCGTAGATCATTATAATAACATTAAAATCCAAAATTCGATTTTTTTGGAGTTACGTGGTTTGTTAATTAGGCCGTCGTTATGCTTATTCCTTTATTACCTACAACTTTAGATTTGGTTTGTAAATTTATATCAACTTATATTAATATAAATTTATATTAAAGAGGTGGACATTTTAGAAAAATTAACTTACCAGTTGTTGGATTTTTTTATTTTTAGGAAAAACATTATCTTATTGCAGATACTTACCTGAAACACAAAAAAACTAGATTGTCAACTAAAACATACAATATTAATTTTATGTACAAGATCTTGATGAGACAGAACAAAAATAGAGGGAATATGACAATAATCTCTTGATTTTCCCTAATAATAAGTTCAGATAATATTAAATATTATTACAATCTTTTTATTTTAGTTGAAGTTTCGACACCTATTCAGGGTCTTATCAAACTTATATCTAAAATTTATCGATTATTCTAATCATGATATTACAAAAAATTATTAAAAACGTACCTTAAAACGTAAATTATTTGATATAAGTTACATTATTCTTCATGAATTTTTTAAAAAATCTATTGTCAAATTCATTGTCTACCAGTGGTAGATTGTCTATCAGTGGGTTATTGAAAAGTAATATTTTTTTTGTATTTAGTAAAGAGTAGATTAGAAGATTTTAAAATAAATTTATTAAACAGTTTATGACTTTTTGTTATTTATAGTATTTCTTCTACTAGTGCTACGAGCACAATAATTATTTTAGTTAATAGTAGTTTCTCGTTCACGATTAGAAGCTATCAAATATGCATCTAGCCGGTAATCAGGGTATGTGTAGATAATTAAGATATTTTAAACGAAATACTTGTTATTAAATAAACGCCCAACAACACATCATTAAGAGCTAAAACAAGAACGTTTTCAATTATATTGGCAAACTGGCAATTAGTATCCAAGTATTAAGGACATTATAAGTTTCACACTCAAATCTTCACAATCTTAACCCTAATCTGACTCATGCTTAATTTTTAAAACACACATTACTGCATTTTTTTGTATACCGCACAATAGTCATCCATGGTCAAATTGCAACACAAATATACATAGCAACGGCAACTATCCGAATGTAGCCCATATTTTAAGTAGGTGATAGATTCGATCATATTTTGAAAAATCTCGCATCTTTATTTACACCAGAAAACTGAATTAATAAAAACACACCAAACAAAATATATAATCAAACCGCTTCAGTCATATCAAATCTTAAGCCAACTCATTCTGCTAACATCGGTAGCGTAGAATAGCTGAATGACATTTCAGTTACTAACAAAATCCTGCTCCTTAAATTATGAAAACCACCGAAGAAAGTTAGAATTATACGAAACGAACTGAGTATCCAATGTAAAATAGCTATAAATCTAAAGTATATAGAGACGATTATCTTTACAAGAAAAATGATGGCCCAAAACATCCATCATTTGTGCACAAAAAACTCATTAAATATATATCTGAAGATAAATACTTGGAAGTCACCATAGACCAAGGTTTAATGTTTACACCATACATGAACCTGACAGTCAAAAAAAGCGATGGTTAGAGCCGCAACAAGGGGAATAGTTTCGTAATACCCAAAATCACATACATATCTCTTGCGTGTAAAGTACATGCACCTACAATAAAAAGAAGAGACCAGCAGCACACAAAAAATGTTTAAGAGAGGCTACAAATGTACCAAGATGTGTAGCCGTATCTCCAAAATCCACAAGAATGACAATACATAAAAAAAGGCAGCTTCCATAAATGCGACAACTATAAAAAAAGCTCCCGTATCTCAGATGCCAGCAAAGTAATGCAACACATAATCAATGAGAGACTAAAAACTTTCCTACAAAGAGAAATACCCCCAAAAACAAACTAGATTTACCAAAGTTAGAGGTACTTACTTGAAACCATCTTCTAGACATATGACTAATAATAAAAAAATTTAAAAAAATTTTATCCTGCTATATATTTATTTTAAAGAGAATCGCAAAGCATAATTTCGCTTATAACTGACCTAAACGATCTGTTTGCAATGAACGTTCTCTCACAGAGATGCTTAGACATGAATCAATAAATTTATGCCTGCTTTATTGATTTCGAAAAGGCCTTTGACAAAGTACAACATGAACCACTAAGACAAGTTCTAATAAAGAAAAATATAGACAGCCGAGATATTCGAATTATATGCAATCTATATTGGAATCAAACAGCAAATGTCAAGATTGAGGGCAGACTAACAGAAGAAATTCAAATCCGTCGAGGAGTCCGGCAGGGATGTATCTTATCGCCACTTTTATTTAATCTGTATAGTGAAGCTATCTGTGAATAAGCACTCGAGGAAGAAGATCTTGGTCTGATAATAAATGGTGAGACGATCAACAATATAAGGTATGCTGACGATACAGTTCTCCTAACGGGAACGCTAGTAGAACTACAATATCTCGTTCAAAGTCTCAATATATACTGTAACAGTTACGGCTTGAAAATTAATTTGAAAAAAAAACTAAATTTATGGTAATCACGAAATCAAAGAACATCAGAGCTAATCTTGTAATAGACAATACAACGATTGAGCGTGTGTCCTGTTATAAATATTTAGGTGCTTGGATCACAGACGATACTGATCAAACAAAAGAGATTAGCTGTAGAATAGAAATCGCTAGATTAGTCTTTAATAGAATGCGCAAATTTTTTTGCAATCGTAATATCAATATAAAGTTACGAATACGAATGCTGCGGTGTTATGTCTTTTCTACCCTGTTATATGGAGTTGAGGCTTGGACACTAAAACAGTTGACCATAAAAAACATCAAAGCTTTCGAGATGTGGTGCTATGGGCGCATTCTCAGAATATCATGGATGGACAGCGTCACTAACACGCAAGTACTCCAAACTTTAGACAAAAGATGCGAAATTCTAAATGAAATAAAAACTAGAAAGATGGAATACTTTGGGCAGATTGTGAGAGGTCAAAAGTACGAACTTTTAAGAAATATAATGCAGGGCAAAATTAAGGGCAAAAGAAGTATGGAAGAAGAAAAATATCGTGGCTTCGTAATCTACGTGAATGGTTCGAGTGTAGTTCGATTGAACTTTTTAGGCGCGCTGCTAACAAAGTCGCAGTGGCCATGATGATTTCCAATCTCCGCTAGGACTGGCACGAGAAGAAGAATGACCTATACGAACACATTATTAAAGCAGTTAAAGTGCTTGATTTACTATTAAACAAATTATGCCCATACAAGGTAACAGACAGGAATGTAGACTGTCTCTACAATCATTTAATATGTATGGGGAACATATTATGGAAAAAGCGCTTAAAGGATGAAAAAAGGAATCCCAATGAATGGCACGAAGAATTTGATGAAGAAATTTATTTATTATTCGAGTGCATCTACTTTTAATTTTTCTGTTATTCAAGTTAGAGTATATTTTTGTTAGTAGATCTGTGACTTCAGAAATTTCATTGGTACGAGTATATATTCTTGCAATACTAAGTGGGTCCGAAGATCCTGTGGAGTTTTTGAATAATCTACTGAAACTATTACATATTCATAGTTTAAGGGATAATTGGAATTTTGGTCGCTAAATAATAATTATTCTATTGATTTCGGCATTTCCTCTAGCGTCTAGTTTGGTTTATTTTCTTGGTTTAATTTAGTCTTTTTCTTTTTTGATTTTTGGTAAGTTTGGTAAGTCAGTTTCTTTGTTTTAAATTCATTATCTCTTTCTGTTTCAAAATTTCTTTCTATTTCTGTTTTCTGTTTCTGTTTCTGTGTCAAATTCATTATCTGTTTCTTTGTTCATTATCTCAAACGATAATGGACAAAGGCTGGTAGAGCTAGCATCGGCTAGCAATATGCTTGTAAAGTCTACTATGTTCCAACATAAAAACATTCATAAACAGACTTGGATCTCTAATGACAACTCCACACGGCACCAAATTGACCACATAATTGTTGATGCTAGACACGGAAGTAATGTCCTTGACGTAAGAAGCCTCGGGGGCGTAGATGGAGATACAGACCATTACCTAGTAAAAGCAAAAATCAGGTTGAGAATATCATTACAGAAACTTAAAACGAACAAAGCATTGGGACAGTGGAACATTGAGAAAACGCAAAATAAGGAAATCCGAGACAATTGCGTACAGGAAATAGAACAACATCTAAATAGAATAGACTAGAGCAATGATGTCGAAAGGCTGTGGCAACAAATGGAAAAATCAATTACACAGTCAGCAGAACTAATAATAGGAAAAAGAAAGACGAAAACAAAGAAATTTGATAAAGAATACCAAGAAAAACTACAAGACAGACAAAAAAAGCGAAACATTATGCTTGAACAAGAAACAACAGAAAGTAAAGAAAACTATACAACATCACGACGAGAAACAAGAAAACTAATTAGAGAGAAAAAAAGAAAATACGAACAACAGCAGTATAAAGAAATGGAAAGAAATAGACAACAGTCAAATAGTCGAGCATTTTACAAATCTGTGTCAAACGAAAAGAGAGAATTCAAACCTAACTGCGTGTCTGTACTGAGGAAAAATAATGATGAATTAATAATCAACGAACAAGAATTACTCCAAACATGGCAAGAATATTTCAAAAAGTTACTTAATATACACCAAGATGAAGAACATGGAGAGGATATATACCTTGGGGTGGACCTACCGGTAAAGTACCCAAAAATAGACGAAACATTGCAAGCAATTAACAAATTGAAGAACGCAAAAGCTCCAGGCTCTGACAATATACCAGCTGAATTTCTTAAGTACGGAGGAGAAACTTTACACAGACAATTACACAAACTAATAACACTTATATGGAACGAAGAGAAAATACCAACAAAATGGCACGAAAGTGTAATAATTCCTATCCATAAAAAGGGAGACAAAACCAAGTGCTCTAACTATAGAGGCATCTCCCTACTTAATACGGCATACAAAATCTTATCGAACATCCTATTAAATAGACTAACCCTTTTTGTAGAAAATTTCATAGGGGAATACCAAGCCGGATTCAGAAAAAATAAATCGACCATAGATCAGATTTTTACTCTCAGGCAGCTGCTTGAAAAAGGATGGGAATTCAATAGAACCATTCATAATCTCTTCATAGATTTCCGACAAGCATACGACAGCATTAAAAGGGATCAGATGTGGAATGCAATGGCAGCACTTTCAGTTCCAAAAAATCTTATCCAGCTCGTTAAACTTTGTGTAAATGGCTGTAGATCTAGAGTGCGGATAGGTAACAAGCTCTCAGAGTCGTTTGAAATAAACAGTGGACTAAAACAAGGAGACGCGCTGTCACCTCTTCTTTTTAATATAATCCTGGAAAAAGTACTAAGAACCGCACAAATTAGAAGAGAACTACTAACAGTAAAATGGACCAAGATTACTACTAGCATACGCGGATGACATTGACATTGTAGGAAATACCGTCACCAATGTAAAAGAAACCTTTAGAGAAAGAGAGATTAAAGAAAGAGAGGCAAAAAATACCGTTCTAAGGGTCAATGAAGAGAAAACCAAATATATGTGCATTAACAGACAAAAGAGACCAGATGGAATAGGACAAAATGCAACAATAGACCCCTATAACTTTGAAAGAGTGGAGAGTTTTAAATATCTCGGAGCGACTATCACCACAGATAACGATATCACGGAAGAGATAAAAGGGAGAATTCAGGCAGCAAACAGATGTATGTATAGCCTCCACAACACTATTAAATCCAAGAGCCTAACACGAACATCAAAAATCAGGATATATAAAACAGTAATTAGACCGGTGCTCATGTATGGGTGTGAGACGTGGACGCTGGCAAAAGCAATGGAAAGTAAACTCAGATGCTTTGAGAGAAAAATCCTCAGAAAGATCTTCGGTCCCTATCACGATCCGAATACTAACCAATACCGAATGAGAACAAAATGCCGAGGTCAAACAAATGTATAGTGCTAGCGACGTAGTCCAAGAGATTAAATCCCAGAGAAGGCCCTTAGGACGTCCACGAATGCGATGGAGAGATAATATATGGTCAGATTTGAGAACAATGGGGCTACCCACTGACTTAAACATCATGGACGACCGTTCGAGATGGAAGCAGGTTGTGCAGTCAGCCAAGGCCCACCCCGGGTTGTAGTGCTACCAGAAGAAGAAGTTTTTTTGTTTAGTTATATTTGCTTTTGTTGGATGGCACTATTTACTTCTTTAGTCACCTGTTTGTTACTATTTTTAATTGGGTTCTTGCTTTTATATTATTAGGTACAGAAGTTGTATCGTCTGAAACAGCTACCTTTGCTGGGCAGTCTTTTGCTAAGTACTTGGTATTTTTGCATATTTGGCAAGTCTGGTTATCTAAAGATAAGTATATTCTGTATGATATTTCCTTATGAGTAATAACAAAAGAATCGGGTGAGGTATGGTTGGTTAAAGGAGATATGTAGATTTGCCGCCTGAACCTTAATATATGCTGGAATTCAAGACATGTCCCTATACGTAGAAATGACAAAAGTTTGACATTAAGTGCTTGCAGTTCAGATTCTAAGATTAAGTGTCAAATGAACGGACATCCATTAGAGAGTACTAGTCGTTGGCTGGGGGTGATTAATCGACGAGCTTGTAAGAGTTGTTGATTAATGGTGATTTTTCCATGGTTGGTAATAAAATCATCGACCAATTTTTCATTTGCTAAGTTAATACATATTCTGTTGTCGGATAGCCTTGAGCAGAAAATAATATTGATTGGTCGAATAGTTAGGCGTAAACTGTGAAGGTAATCTTCAATATTATTGTTGTCTATTGTGTCAAATACGATTGCCTGATTTCTTGATGGAAAAAGACTAGTAGTCGGTTGTCTGGTTACGGAAGAGTACCTTTTTGGTTTTAGAGGTTGTTGGTCTAGTACATAACTAGATTGAGTAAGGTCGATAGACGAGGATATCATGATGTGGATATTAATATTTTGTATGCCAAAATATTAATTAATTGGGACTAGAAAATTCTGGTCTATCTATATAGTTATCGCTATTAGTTGATATAAAGTTACCTTACCAATGTTGATCATTTAAAATAAAACACATTTACAATACGCGTTTTTAACCTTTACAAAAACAGAAAAAGGAATAATTAGAATTTTATGTGCTTCCTCGTTGGCTGTTCTGACAAGACTCCATAACTTTTATTTTTAATTGAAAGATAGTCCCAAAGCATTAGATGATGGCTCAGAAGAAGCAATTATTCAATAAAATTAAAAATTTGCACTAAACTATGTTTTAGCTAATAAGTTGGAGATTTGTTTTCTGTTTATCTTAATTTTTCTTTTTTTGGGAAAATTACTTGTTTTCTTATATTAAATGTGCCTAAACATAGCTTAACATACACGTTAGTCTAGAAATATATTGTTTAATAACGACAGATGTGTCTATACGTTTTTAACACAGAAATTATAATAATAAATCTTAAGTGAGATTTTTTATTTAATGTTGTTTAAAGATATCGGCTTTTCCTTAAAATAATGTTACACTTTTTTATCATAAAAATTGTATATTTTTTTACAGTTAACATGATTGACAACATTGACATGATCTATCACACAACTCTACTTTGTGACTTTGCATCTGAGCCACTCATACGATTATATATGTCGTTATAATAAAAATACAAGTTGTTATTATTGTTGTGATTTAATAAATCGTAAGCGAAAGTTTAGTGTTCGAGACAACTGTAGAAAACAGAATACCTATCATCAAAATTTTAAAATGGTTCATCAAAAAATATAAAAAACAGTAGGAAAATTTTTCTGTTTTGCGAAAACTCTTCGAAGTTACTAAAACATTTGATAGAATATGGCAAAGTTGTCACCAAGATAACAGTGAAAAAGAAAATGAGATATATTTTTTGTTTTTTTCCACAATCATTTTGAAATCCAGTGATTTTCTGTTAGCATTTTTAGTATATATATTTTCCCATATAAGTCCATTTAATCGCTTTAGTTTTCCGTAAGTCACATTCGCTTCGTTATATCTAGATTTTTTTGTTATTGTAAATTAATGTTTTTGGAAAGGCTTTACCGATACAAATATCCTCCTAATGTTTTAGACGTCACGTTTAGTATTGGCTGTACTTTCGTTTTGTTATTTATTTTCGTAGCTACGTGATGAATCTGTGTGAGCTACGCTAACTAATTTGTTTTATTTTAATCTTACTTAGATGTGATTAATAATTCGATTGACTGTCGGAAGGTAAGCACGTGTGTGTGACTGGGTGTAGTGAAGCGAATAAACCAGTATAGATGCGGTAAGCGTTTAATTTAATTAAAGATAATTGATAAGTATTCATAATTATTGTTAAATAAAGAAACAATAAAAATAGGCCTTGAGAGCAGGTCTGTATTCGAAGAGTAGATCTGGACAGACCTGATATCGCCATGTTTGTTTTTGTTTTTATCGCTTGTGTCATAAATAAAAATAAAATAGTCCAGGTCTTAAACAGAAGTTAGTAAATTATTTAAATTTATTTATTTATGTTAAATATTCTAAATATGGCTTACACCTAACAGCCTGTATTAGACACACACGAACTATTGGCACAAGCCAGCCAAAATATGCTTATGCAAACAAACCGTGCACTTTTTGAAAAAAATTACCAAAGGTTGCAAAACGAACAGACTCTATCCAATGCTTAAAAAGCTTCCGAGAGCCACAAAACTAATTTGTATAACACAGTAAGCATACTTGAAAGAGAACTAGCACAGTAAAAATCTCAATGTGATCAGTTGGCAACAAAAGTCAATTTATCTAAAAAAGAAAATGAAATAGAATATTTAACAGATAATATGGATAGTCTCCATCTATCTCACCACAAAAAACTCAGCTTTAAAGAAACTACAGTTAAGAAAGATGCCTCCAAATGTAGTAGTGGAAGGCTTCAAAGAATATGATGGCCTATATAACTTCTTTAAATAAAAGTTAAATAACTTTACTATTAAACTTGTGCATAGTAAAGTAATAAAAGTTAATGTACCAGATGGTAAAGGGTACATAAATTTAATAAAAGCTTTTAGAGAGAAAAATTTCCAATATCACTTAAATGAAAACAAACAGGAAATACCGCTGAAAGTTATAGTGAAGAGATTATATCACATGGAAATATTGTTACAAGGAACCAAGATGTATTAAATACATCGGTAAGCACCTTACAAAACATTGCAAGAAACTACCAGAAGACAAATCAAAATGCTTCCATTGTGGCGAAAGTCATCCTGCAAATTACCGCGGATGTTATGTAGCCAAAAAAACACAAAAGGTGAGAGAACAAAGGACAAGTCAAGAAAGTGCTACAAAACTCCCACAAAGGGGTAATGTGAAGGAAAAAACAAAAATGCAAGCTGTCACTGAAAATAAAAAGTATAGTGATGTAGTAAATAATACAAAACAGTCCCATTAAGAAGTAAAAACCGATAAGGCATTGAAAATAATATTAGAATAACTCATTAAGATAGCACAATAATTCAAATAGATATAAGAGTGATAATACATTGAAAATAATATTAGAAAAGCTCATTAAGATAGCACAATAACTCAAATAGAAGTAAGAGTGACCAGATGTGAACATAGCGCTAAAGGTGCTATACCGAAAATTAAAAATTGTTTAGCAATTTCCGATCATGGAATGGAATGCTAATGGATTGCTACCACATCAAAATGAGCTACAAGCAGTCCTAGACATAAAAGAAGTTGTTTGTGTCAACAAGTCAACTTCTTTAGATACAAGATATAACACACTATAAATCCTGACAAATCAGCAAAAGGAGGCACCACAATAATATTAAAAAATAATATTCAGCATCATGAGAAGCTAAAATATAAAACTAAACACATACAAGCAACCACAGTATGGTATACAAAAAGCAGCTATCAATATGCAAATGATAGATCTACAAAAAGCAAGTTTACAAAACTTCAAAAAAAACTAATCAACCATTTAGGGAAAGATATTTCTGACTTAGATAGTGACTCTTCTGTAGACAATTGTTCAGTATCATCTAACTCCGAATCTGTTAACAGCATTCAACTCAATACTTCAATGGAACATTGATGGATTTTTGCATCGCCTCCCTATGCTACAGCTTCTTTTATCTGAATATTCTCCATATATTATTTGTCTACAGGAGACAAACTTAAAGACCAATCAGTTGTACAATTCAAAAAATTTTACTTGCTTTCGCAAAGACCGTACAGATGCAAGTCGTGCAAGCGGTGGTGTAGCAATACTAGTAAACAAATCCATCGAGGCGATACAAATTCCAATAGTCAGTGATTTGGAGGCCGTTGCTATCAGAATCATATCTACCAGTTTAGTATCTATTTGCAATGTTTACCTTCCTTGTGACAAACAAGTAAGTTCTAATAGCCTTTGCAGGTTATTAGAGCAACTGCCACGTCCTCGTATAAATCTAGGCGACTTTAATGCTCACAACATAATATGGGGTTCAGATCACACGTCTGTCAGAGGTTCAAGTATTGCCGATACCTTAGATCAACTTAATATAAATTTTTTTAATGATGGTAGCCCTACAAGAATCAATATTTCAACAGGATATTCCTCATGCATTGATTTAACTCTCTGCGACCCAAATTTAGCTTATTGCCTCAGTTGGGATGCTCAAACCTATACATATGGTAGTGACCATTTTCCAATCCTAATTAGAAACCATAATTATCCCTCATCAGGACCCATATTCATATCTAAGTGGAGAATAAAAAATGGAAATTGGCAAAAGTTCTCCCAATATATCGATAATAACATTTCCAGTTTGCATATAACAGACGATGTTAACTCGAAAGTAGAGCAGTTTAATCAACTTAACTTAAGCGCCGCCCACAAATTTATTGGTAAATCTAAATCTGTTAAAGGCCGATGTCCTGTACCATGGTGGAATGACCGTTGTGCGACAGCAATCCGTGAAAGTAAATCAGCCCTAAACCGATACAAAAAACATAAAACATCCGAAAATAAATTAAAATTCAAAATGCTTAAAGCAAGGGCACAGCTAACTGTCAAAACGGCTAAAAAATATTCATGGAACAAATACGTATCGGAAATTAATAGCAATACCCCCCTCTCTGATGTCTGGAACAAAGTAAGGAAAATTTCTGGTTTACATACTTCATATAATTTCACGGGGCTAAAAGAAAATAATAATTTCATAACATCGAGCAGCGATATTGCAAACATTTTTGGAAGAATCTATCAAAGCCACTCATCAAATCAACAGTATACCACCAATTTTCTCAAAGCCAAAGAATTCGCCGAACAAAATCCTATGTATCTGTTTCAAGCACAAAATAATTCATTAAACCATCCCATCACTTTTCAAGAGATAAACTCATCTATTCTTAACTTGAAGGACTCTAGTCCTGGGCCTGATGATATTCCTTCAGCATTTCTGAAACACCTCCCTGTTTCAGCCATAACGTATCTCTTAAACGTATTCAACAGAATTTGGCTTCACCACCAATGGCCAGCTATTTGGTCAAATGCAATAGTCATTCCTCTCCTAAAATCTAATAAACCTAAATATGACCCAGAATCCTATCGACCCATATCTCTGACATCGACAACCTGCAAATTACTAGAAAATATTGTTAACTCCAGACTCTCATGGGTTTTAGAAAATTCCAATTTCTTAATCTCAGAGCAAAATGGCTTTAGAAAAGATCGGTCATCCACAGACAACATTTTAGATTTAGAAAGTGAAATACATGAAGCTCTTGCTACAAACCAAAAATGTGTTGCTATATTTTTTGACTTAGAACGTGCATTTAATAAAGCTTGGAAATACAACATTTTAAGACAACTTTATAAATGGAATATTCAAGGTCACTGCCTTGCTTTCATCCAAAACTTTTTAAATAACAGATCTTTTCAAGTAAAAATAAATATCTCTTCAAATATTTATAGTTTGAAAAATGGTACACCCCAAGGATCCATACTCAGTCCAACACTATTTCTGGTAGCAATAAACGACATCATTAAAAACATTCAAGCACCCTTACAGGCTCGTTTATACGCTGATGACCTAGTGGTATCTATTAAAGGTAAAAATATTTCCTCAATATCATTAATTCTTCAAAACTTTTTAGATACTCTCGAAAATTGGTCCAACTTCACAGGTTTTCAATTTTCAATAGAAAAATCAATAGGAGTCGTATTCTCTTCAAGCTCCTTGCCACAACCTCCTAACCTAAGAATGTATGAGAAACAGCTGGAGTTTAGAGATCACCACAAATTCTTGGGTTTAATCTTCGATTCAAAGTTAACATGGAAAAACCACATCTCACAACTCATCCTTTCCTGTAATAAAAGAATAAACGTATTAAGATCTCTCTGTAATAAAAACTGGGGCTCAGACCAATCCACTCTACTCCTCCTGTATAAATCTTTAATACGTTCTAAGCTAGATTATGGAGCAATTGCCTATTCCACTGCTAATAAATCTCTACTGAAATCATTAGATATTATTCATAATAAAAGTCTTAGACTAATCTTAGGGGCTTTCCCAACTACACCTGTATCCAGCATTTATGCTCTTTTAGGAGAACCATCGCTACATCACCGCCGCATGTACCTCGCTCTATCACATGCAGCCTCAGTCGCTGGAAATATTTCAAAGCCAATATATCAAAATACTTTTACAAATAAATATGTAAACGTATTCCAAGATATTCGCTATACTAAAAAACCATATTACGAAAGAATTAAATCCATTCTTCAAAACCTAAACATTAATTTTCCGGAGGTTTTCTCCTCAGATATTAAATACCCCGAGCCTTGGCTGATCGATATACCAACTTGTGACGCATCTCTAGAGTATATAGATAAATCTAATATACATCATTCTCTGATTCGGTCCAAGTTTAAGGCCCTCATAAATAAGTACCCCGACTACCATAAAATCTACACAGATGCATCTAAATCCGAAGACGGAGTGGGATTATTAATCGTTTCTTCAGAAAACAATCTTCTTTTCCGTTTACCCTCAGCATGCAGCACATATTCAGCTGAACTCTACGCCATATACCGTGCTGTGAAACTTCTTAACGAGCTTACACTCACTAAAGCCCTTATCATAACAGATTCCCTTAGCTCTCTAAACTCATTAAAACACATTTTTCCGAAACATCCTTTTGAAAAGTTGCTAAAATACCAGCTTTCCCAAGCTCATGAACATGGAAGAAGCGTCCAATTTTTATGGGTTCCCTCACACGTTGGAATAACAGGAAATGAAGAAACTGACAGGATTGCACGAGAGGCTATTAAGTGATTTGTCGGAGCCGATAGACAAGTGTGTTTCCAGTGACTTAAAAGCTTATTTTAAAAATAAAGTGTTGTGTTTGTGGCAAAATGAGTGGTCTCGAACTAATTCCAATCTAAATAAAATTAAAAATAATGTGTCTCAGTGGTTTCCATCGTCGCGCAATAGACGGGAACAAATTGCGGTTGCGCGTTTACGTCTAGGACATACCAGATTAACGCACTCCTACCTTTTCACAAAGAATAATCCACCTATATGTGATCACTGTAATGTCCGATTAACAGTCGAACACTTTTTATTAATTTGTAGTAAATATGACCAAGAAAGACAGCGCTACAAGATCTCAAACGCTCTACCACAGGCTTTAGGTCAAAACTGTTCCTATGAAAATATAGTGAATTATCTTAAATCCATAAACATTTTGTACAATCTGTAGGTGTCTAACTTTGTTATTCATATTTTGTTCCGTCGCTAATAACCTTTTGGTGGATGCGACATCTTTTTCTAATAAAAAAAAAAAAAAATTTTTGGGATGCCATCCAAGTATTTAATTCTAAATTGTCCTGTATTGTTAGCGTTCTTAGCTTCTAATTCTTCCTTTAATTGTTTGTGGTATGCATTTTCTTTTTTCGTACGGTCATATGAAATTGACACATGGCTGTAGATACCAGTTTTTACAACCTTGGATTGTCTGATTAATGCTGAGACGTCATTTTCATTTTTAAGTGTAATCTTGATCGGACGATTTTTACCTAGTACTTACCAAGAATAAACATTTTGAGTTAATTGACATTTACGCTAATATTCATACTTTAAATTATTGTTTGGACTTCCTGTGTATCACTATTATTGCGACTATTGAGAGAGAGCTGAGTATTTGGCTAAGGTACACCAAATAAAATAGCATTCCGTTTGCGTTTTCTATTTTATTTCCTGAATGATTTCTTCCATAACCAACATGCTTGAAGATTTCTTCATTGATTAGTTTTCATTTTTAAATGCTTAAATATCAGTTCGTAAAGTTAAAATAAATGCTTTCATATCTTTTATTTGGTTCCCAACCTGTCTTCAACCCATGCAGGACCAATCGAATCCTTTATCATTATCATTTAACAATTCCAGTTCTGTAGCGTTTACGCTACTCATTAACCCCTCATTTGTGTTCCGCCAGCGATCGATTTTTAAATGGACATTTTCCCCACACGCGTAGTAGTCGCTTAAAAAGAAAGATTGGTCGAGTCTGTACGAGAACGATCAGTTTTGGTCAGAACTCAGCGCAGACACGCCAACCGGTGAAATTTTTTCACCTTCAAAGTGACGGAATTGGAGCAGTGAAATAATCTGGGACGAATAAAATAATATCTAATTTAATAATCATATCTCAATCATAATAAGTAAATTTTAAAAATCAAGATTTCCTAATATAAGAGTTCCACAGAAAAAGGAAGATTTTTTTTTGGCGTGCTGCGGCTCCATGTAAGTAAATCATTTCATACGTATTATATCTTTATCATACAATCAAATTTATCATTGTAGTTTAGTATTTCTTTAGAGATTTATTTTTGAGTTCCGAAATAATTTAAATTTAAAATTTCCTTGATTTACCTGCAAAGAACAGAAGGTCATTTTTTTATATAGTCAAACTTAAAGTCCGATCTATTCCATATCTTATCAGTAAGTTTTTTGGTTCTTTTTTTTTTCTCTCACTTTTTTTTGGTGGAATATAAAAAGGTTCGACAAATATTGGACAGCTTTCTGTATTCTGCGCATGTTCATTTCATGGCGCAAGCCTGTCATGTCTACGAAATGAACTTCGGAAATTTTGACATGTTGACATAACCTAATGTTTTAATGTTTTGGTGCAGTCAATCTATGCTGCTACACGTATTAAATCAAATAGTAATTAAATCTGATAATTCTTTTAGATTCCGTCACTTCACTTGAGAGTATTCTCTTAAGAATATTCCCTCAAGGAATAGTTACAGAATTTATTGAATAGTTAACAACTTGGTTATGGAGTTACCGATTTCTCGGAGCAGATAGACCAATGCCTGGTTTGACTAAATTAGACTCCCCTGGGTTTGTCCTTACAGCCACAAACTGATGTAACCAAGCCAAGAGGAATTTTCCTATGGACTTATGGGGCTGTAAAGATAAGTTGTTTGACTGTGTAATTTTTTTTGTTACTATCTATTTTGTTAACTTTTCATATGCATATGATCAAGTGACTACATTTTGATAAAATATAATTTTGATATTATTGGGAGAGGGAAAATACATTACATGTTTTTATTAGGTTTTTAAATAGGATTTACAGAGTCTGACCAAACTCACTTGTTGATTTAATATATTTTTTTAATAGAATACATTTTGATATAATACAATTTTGATTTGGGGAAGGGAAATAAATTTCAGGTGGTTTTTTTTTAAACATTATATAAAGAGTATTGAAGACTCACTTTTTGGATGTAATATAATAATTTTTAATAGATTTATCAAGTTTGATATCTTTACCATACTGTAATTTGTATCTCATTTTAGTCGAACTAGTTAAATTTAAATTACTACCTTTTGTGTTAAGACTTTGGCTATCATACGGACTATTCTTGGTTTTTACTCATATTTCAAACTTTATTTGGCCAGTGGTAGTGACTGTTCGCTTGTTGAGGAGCTATTAGGTCCTATTGTATCTTTACACTACCCACTACCATTTGTTACAACTTGTTATTTAGTTTTGCATTATATGTAAATTGTTAATACATATATATCGATTTACACATTTTTATAAATATATTTATTGTTACTATTTTGAGTTTTATTTCAGTTTCTACTAACCAGTATATAATATAGCAAGACAAGATTAGTATCTAGTATTTTGTATTTCAGGTTATTATCTCTAGTATCATTTGTTTCCGGTCATTTGTTACTTCAAGATCTCAACTATCGTTGAGTTGACGCCCTTCTTTTATCTTAAATTTATTTCCAGTGACCTTCTTTAGTTGTATCACATTTGATATTACCAGGTCTCATTTCTTGTCTCATTGGCTCAGTATCCTTGCTATCTGTTTATATCTTTAAAGCCACAATCCAGTGCATTGAAGGTAGCCCGAACACTCACTTGAGATTTAGTGTCTCTTTGGCTATTTAACTTTGTTCCTCTGAGCTTAGCCATATTTTTAGTATTTTGATCACCTCTCTTCCAGTTCTTCTGGAATTTGGAAGTCTTACACTTCCTAAAATCCAATACTCCCGGAGTATTGAGGTTTCAGTTCGACATTACTAACATTCACACAGATATGTCTAAAAATTCTATTGCAAACGGAACATTTTATCAATAAAATCCTACCTAATCCTTTTATCTATTAAATGTTCCTACTACGGCAGGAACAAATCATATTCGAAGTCGAAGGTATGATAAAAAAACGTTGAATGCCTATGTATTTATACGGTAATTAAGAATTCTCGTTGTTATTATTATTATCTTAATTGGTGTTTTAGTTGTAGGTTAGGACGTATAAATGCTAAAAAATGATTAAAAATCCTATCAAAAACTACTTTTAGGAAGATAAATTTCTTACTGTTTATGTCCGTATATTTAGCTGCAAATATTTGTGTAGCTTCACAATTACTTTCACCTTATTATACGAGTTTAAAAAAAAGGAATAGTTATAAACGATAACAGTATCCCTATATGAAAAACCACATCATCAAAGCTTTAGGAGACAAAAAACAAGATTGAACCACAGCAACCACCCGTTGTATTCAGACGACAGCATATTCGCTCCGTGCGTGACTGACACGACACCTACCGCCTTTTTCTGACAATTTTGGAGTCCCAATTTTCAGGTTAAACATATGACATATGTTTGACATTGTTAAATACATGCGAAATTGACAATTATTAATAAATTAGCTTTTTAACTATATTTTTTCAGTTTATGTACAAAATAAATGTAGTATTAAAAACTGGGTTTCTCAAAATTCATCATAATATATCTTTTCAACTCCAAACGTAAGAGAAAGGGAAAAATCTAGTACTGACAAATCAAGTTTTTCACGCAAAAGAGCATATAATTAAAAACAATAATAGTGAAATTTATGATATAAAAGCTAAAGTCATCTGCAGTTAGCTTGAAGACTTATGAAATATCATTCAAGGTAAATTATTTAAATTTTTCCTATTTCAATTGCGTAAAAATGAAATTATGTGATATTTACTTTTTCATATTAATAGCAGGAATTTATCTTTTTCTTTTCTCTAATTTATATGTAATCTTTGGGAACCTATAAAAACTACACTCACTGTTTTTGCTATTATTAGCACAATTAAATACGCAACATGTATTTGCACACATTTTTGATAACATTTATGAGTAAAAATATTTTGTCCAATATTCCAATTTTGTCATATTTCGCCGCTATGCACGCTGGCGTCGTTTCAATGTACCCCTACCATGGTCACGCACGGAGCGAATAATTATTTCCTGTTTATGACTTGAAGATACACAGCTTCCTCATAAACATTTGTTTAAAAAAAGAATGCCTAATTGTCACAGAATTAGAGATCATTTACCAAACAATAGATACAAATAGATATTTTAAAATTAGTATATTACATAACGAGAGTTGTAAGAAGCTTATTACATGCGAGTAAAAAAGTTGCGCGCGAGCCGCGTAGCGGCGAGCGCAATAATTTTACAAGCATGTAATAAGCTTACAACTCAAGTTGTAAACTATACTTTTTCTACCATTATTTTCATTTATAAAAATAAAAATTAAATTACCACTATATTTCCACTGACAGACTACAAGTTTTTAATCTGTCAAAATAACATCTGTTAATTCGTTTCCATTGTAACTCGACCAACTGACTTACGAGGCTTATGTGATATTACACATTTTTATAAAACTCAAGCGTTATTTTTTTTATTACGTGCTAGTCATTACGTATCAGTATCTGTTATGATGCATTTACTTAGCATCCAAATAGTAGGTAATATACAATTTACTAGTAAGAGAGTAGAAAAAGATATTTTAAATTTAGAAAACACCATAGATAACCTACTTTTGTTTTTAAAAGAGTTTAATTTACTAATCAAATTGTATGAATCGGTCATTTTAAAAACTACATATATCCTGTAGTAGTGCTTTTGAGAAAAACGAGAAAAATTGTTTTAACGCAATATATTGTTTGAGAGACCAATTATTGCGGCTTGGTACTAATGTACATAATATATGCAATTCTTTCTATCATGTTATTATGTTTTAGATTTTTACATAATACTTTTTTATAAAACACCATTAAAGTAGATGGATATATGTGGTTTTTAAAATGACTGCTATTTTTCGAAAATTTTCTAAAATAAAACTACGTTTTCGCAATGTCAACTTAATAATATCTTTTACATATTAAACTTTGAATAGAACAATAAAAAGTAATTGCCGTAAACAGTAATGTATACAAAACGTAACAATTTTACTACTCATCTTTGTACTCTACTGCTGTTGTAGGCCAGTCAAAAATTTCGGAATAAAACTCCTTAAAGTCTTCTACTTCTTAATTTTTTACATAAGGCTTAAACTTGCGTAAATTTATTATTTTCTTGTCTTTAATACAATTTTTTTTGGTCAGGGTTTGTTAAGTACGGACCTGCTCACGCACATTATAGTTTAAAACCTACAAATTGTGCGCCTGCGTCACGATCCACCACGAGCAACCGAACGCGAGCGAGAGAGAGAGAGAGTGGTTTACGCCGGGAGGGAGAGAAGCCAAGACGAGATCGACGCCAACCCCGTTTGTGGATGAAGACATTTTTAAATTATATATTTAAGTTATTATTGTACAGTTAGTTTGTTGTTTATAGTGTTTATTTAATAAAATTATACGTGAAATCCTCAAAATACTTCACACACGCTCATACAGGGTTAGCGTTCTCTACAGAAAAACCAGAAACAGTATCTGTGATTGAAAGTTTAAACGAATGTTATGTAAAACCATCTATGAAGTCACGTGCGATCAGATATCCTTTTGTTGTATTATAGTAAGAAAAGTGATGAAACGATGCAATGGTGAATGCTAGCTTTTGATCTTTTGGTACATCTCTGCTAGAAGTTTTCACAGATAAGCACGTTTTTTTATAATATTTAGGTCACCATCGTTTAAAATCATTTATGAGGCTGTTGTTTTCAATCAAAAATACAGTAAAATTATTTTTTTTACTCGATGACAATACTTATTCCACATACTGAAGTGATTTTTTTTTATTAAATTTGCAAATTTACAATCTGCTATTGTAAGACTTAGTCGTCTAACCTAATGAGACAATGACTACTACACGATACCGAGACCGAGTCATAGTATCAATGGTTGTTGCATTTTTTGTGCAATAGGCAAACAATTTGTTCTGATTGATGATAATGCTCGCCCTCACCGTGCGAAAATTGTTAACGAGTGTATAGAAGCTCATGGCATTACAAGAGTGGAGAGGCCACCATGTTCACCTGATATGAATTAAATTGAACATATTTGGGCCGAAATATCTAAACAACACAACAGGCTCCTTCAAGCGCACCAAACCTTAGATCAGTTGGCCAATACAATAATTTAATAAGAGGTTTTCCAAATAGAGTTAATGCACTAAGACGACACAGAGGTGGACCCACACACTATTAATTTTTCTTTTTGGGATAATTCAGAAAATGAAGGAATAACACCAACTTTCCGAACAAATAACAACCTAGGTAAATATATTAAAAATAACAAGAGCCAAAATAAAAAACACTTAAATAGTGGTGTGTAGAAACTTCAATGTGGCGACTGCCCAAAAACTTACATCGGTCAAACTGGTAGAAACTTTGATAAACGAATAGCAGAACATAAAAGGGTTTTCAAGAATAGAAAAACAGATTCGACATACGCACTTCACCTTCTAGATCATAATCATTCTTTTAATGACAAATTTAAAATTATTCACATTCAAAATAAAGGCCTGAAGCTATCTTTGTTAGAATCTATGGAAATCAACAAATTAAAAAACACAGATATAATTCTGAATGACCAACTTGAGACAAACAGTTCTCCCCTCCTCAACCTATTTGATTAGAGACTATAAATTTGTGAACCCAAGTCAAAAATAGATCACTTGAGAGAGGCTATCAGCCGAAACAGCTGTAGTGATAATAGTTAAAATAAATTTTGTGGAAGTTTGAAAACAAAGTTTTCAGTGTTTTATTGTTACATATCTTTTGTTTCTAAATACTATATTAGACGGAGATTTAAAATGTTTTTCAGTATTTTGCACATGCTGCATGTGAGAGAAATAGGACGGTACGATGAGGGTATATCTTTGGGCTTATTGGGTTTAATAATTGGAATAGTTATTGCCTGAGACCAAAGTTTTGGAAATTTATGCTTTAAAAAACAGGTATTGAATAAATCCAACAATATTATTTTTGCTCTGAAAGGTAGGTGTTTTATGAATATTGGTGGAATATCATCTTGTCCTGGGGATGTATTTTTGGAGTTTACAATAGAGTGTTCTAGTTCTTGAAGAGTAAGGCTAGCATTTAATGGATTATCAGATTCTTTATCAACGATTTCGAACGATTCTATATTTTGCTTATGTATTAAGAATTCCGGCGTTATATTTTGGTCGCTAGAATTTTCTTGGTAAACTTCGGCTAAAGTTTCACCAATAGCTTTTTTAGAGGTGATGATATTATTATTATATGTTAGTGCATTGATATGCCTACAGGATTTGGTACCTTTAAGTTTCCGAATTTTAAACCAAATAACCTGTGAAGGTGTTCATGAGTTTATGGACGATACGTAGTCTTTCCAAGTTTCTTTTTTCCCTTGTTTCATAAGACATCTTGATTTAGCTCTGAGTTTTTTAAAATTGAGTAAGTTTTCGTCTGTATTATGTTTTTTAAGTTTATTAAAGGCATGTTTACAAGATGAGAGTGCTTTTGCAATTTCACTATTCCACCAAGGTACGGGTTGCCTTTTACAGGGTTTTGTCTTTCCTTTGTTTTCTAAAGCTGCTTCAATAATAATATTATTTAAAGAGGTGATATCATAGTTTATATCATTGCTTAAATAGAAGTTTTCAAGTTTATCATTGATATAGGATTGATAGGATGCCCAATTTGCATTTTTTAATTTTCAGGACTGATATATTGGGAAATCAAGGGGACGAATGTGACCTGATGTTATAGAAATTGGAAAATGGTCACTATTATATAATGAGTTTAAAGTGTTCCATGAGAATGTAGTTGGGAGTGATTGACTGCGTAGGGATATATCAATGGCGGAAAATGAGCCGTTGTAAGGATTAAATCTAGTTGGATTTCCTGTATTAAGTAACAATAAATCTGAACAATCAATTAGGTTTTTCAATAAGTTACCGTATTTATCAGTTTTGTGGCTTCCCCATTCCGAATGGTGGCAGTTTATATCTCCTAAAATTAATTTAGGATGTGGAATTTGGTCATTAAGTTTATTTAATTCATGCATATCAAGATTACTAGGGTGTGGTAAATAAATGTTACATATGTTAATCTTTTTATGATAGGTAATAGAGACTGCTACAGCTTCAAGATTAGTACTTAGCGCGATCGGTTTAGCTTCCAAATCAGCACTGGTGAAAATAGTTTTTCGATTTTTTTTTAAAACATTGAACATTTTTTAAATTCATGTTATTTTGTTTAAAGTGGGTTTCTTGAAGACAAAGAATTAAAGGAGAAGCTCGCCGATTAATAGTTTTACCTGTTCATAATGGGTATAAAACCCATTTATGTTCCATTGCACTATAAATGATTTAGTCATCCCTTGATTATCCTTCAACTAGTGATAATTCGTCAGTATCGTTGAAAAATTATTTTTGATAAAATGTGGATATATGTGGTTTTTAAAATGGCCGATTCGTATATAACTGGTACCATTTCGCTTATTAAATTTGTTAAAAAAAATAAGTTCCTTTTATGCATATTATTTATAGACATTTTATTTATTTTATTATAAATTTAACACTAAATTTATATTAATTCTATACACATTTACGGTACATTTAATTAAGAATACGAAAAAGGCGTAAAAGATCTTTATAAAATGTATTTTTTGCGGTCGAAATAATCCAATATATCTGTTGAAAACATTTACTATTTTATTATCAGTTAACTCGACAATACTGACCGAGCTTGGGTATCATTAACTTGCAATTATTTTTGAAGCCGAGGTCAAATCCAAACAAAAAAATCTTTACAAGGTACCAAGCGAAAGAAATTTTAAAATGGCCGATTCGAATATAACTGGTACCATTTCGCTTATTAAATTTGTTAAATAAAAATAAGTTCCTTTTATGTCTATTAAATAAATATTTTGTATAAGTTTTATTTAAAAATGTTTATTATATCATTAAAACAATAGTAATCAATTTAATACTAAATTTATATTAATTCTATACACATTTACTGTGCATTTAATTAAGAATACGAAAAAGGCGTAAAAGATCTTAATAAAATGTATTTTTTGCGGTCGAAATAATCCAATATATCTGTTGAACACATTTACTATTTTATTATCAGTTAACTCGACAATACTGACCGAGCTTGGGTATCATTAACTTGCAATTATTTTTGAAGCCGAGGTCAAATCCAAACAAAAAAATCTTTACAAGGTCCCAAGCGAAAGAAATGAAACTACATTTCCTTTTTTGTGTCGTTTTCAGGAGATAACTCATCTTGGGAAACATTTTATTTTGTCGTCACTTGTCTCTAGCGTTTTCATTTTTTTTCTGAGCTTGATTATGTTTCCCGGAAAGCTTGGCAAGATAAAGGATAAATATTGCAAAATGAATGATATCCAACCAACGCCGAGCTTTTATTTTTGCTTGAACCTATTTTTTATTAAGACCGTAATGACGAGAAAAAACAGTAAATAGTTTAAAATTTACAACCATTACGATTTTAAGAAAAATATACAATGTGAACAATTTTAACAAAGCAGAAAAATATTTTATTTATATAATATTTCATTCAAAGACTAGAAGGTTGGGTTTCTCAAAACATTAGCACTATTACCGACGAAAAATTGGTTTATTCTCTTGGTACCATCAAAAATGGAAATCCACAAATTTTAAAAATCCACTGCTGCGATGGCAAATATTTGCCTTTAATCAGTTTGTTTACGTTCTTTGCGAAATTAACCTATATATTTATGTATTTTATTATTTCAAAAGAACTAACTTTATCTCAAATTGATGTCACTTCCAGCTTCTTAATACTTATCCGGGCAACACATGTTACTTACGTAATCGGACAACTCGGGTCCGTTGGGCTCACCACTGTTCTTGAGTGTATACTGTATCCAGAAATTTAGTGTCTCATTATAAAAATTATTTTAATAACAGGTGTAAAACTGAATAATCTCTAATAAATACTTTATTGCTGTATAATTATCACAGCTGTCAGGAACGGCATATAGCCAAGTCAACTGTTGGTAAATAGGGGGGTGGGATGTTCTATAATTTTTAATAACATTTTAAATTCTGGAGATATTTTATTAAATTTAGGTACATAGGTAGGGGTAAATATTCGTTTAAAATCTATTTTTTTTTATTTTTCCTTTGATATTTTACGCAAAAAACTGACTGTCCCATTATGTTCCCCATGTCTCATTGTCTACCATCACTGGTACATATTGGGACGCCCTATGGTTCATATTGGGACATAAGAAAATAATGTTTTTAGAATGGTTTATTATATTTCTAAATAATCAGAACAAAAGCAAAACCAACGTATTCGATAAAAATTTAATTAAAAAGAAAAAACTTAAAATTGGAAATAACCAAAAATAAAACAAATTCGGTAAAAAAAAATAAAAAACTGAATATGAAGTACACTAAACTAACTAATAATTCATGTTATAAGACGATAGATCATAATCAAAACTATAAGCTTTTTCATAGATCTCTGCATTCCTCCAAAAATTGCAGGTTTGTGTAAATTTTGAATTATTTGTCCTATTGTAACAGTGTCCTCGTCCCTTGCATCAGGGAAAATGAAGTTAGGTGAAGTAGTCTTGCATTTTTTTTTAAAGTTTATGGAATATTCATCTGCCTCTATTTTTTTTATTTGTCCTATATAATGCTTGTATGATTTCTTGGGAGTATATTCAACTATCACAAAATCTTTTATCCTTAAAGTTTCATCCTGGGGAATATTTTCTATATCTTTGAAATCATCCTCCAGATTATTGTATATATATATATATATCCCGTTTATAGCGTAATCCGCCTTTGGGTTCCCGTTCGCCAAGCCTGTCTATTCTGCCAGTCTTCTTCAAATAGATTTCTTGCTGACATGGCTTTTGAAATTCCTTGCATCCATGTTGTTGGTGGTCGTCCTCGTTTTCTTTTCTCTGGTGGTACCCATTCTAATATTTTTTTTGGTAGTCTTTCTTCCCCCATACGTCTAACATGTCCGTACCATGTCAGTTGTTGTTTTTCGATGTCTTCTATAATTGATCTTTGTACATTCATTTGATTTCTTATGTCCTCATTTCTCACATGTTCTAATCGAGACTTTCCCGCTGCTCTCCTCCAAAAATCCATTTCAACTGCCAAGAGGTTACCTTTAAGTTTTTGTGATAACTGCCATACTTCTGAGCCATACACGATTACTGGTTTCAATATTGTGTTATATATTCTTTTTTTCGTTTCCGGTCTTATATTTTTCTGCCATAGTACTGAATTCAATGCACCTATAACTCGTTTCCCTTTGGTTATTCTGTCTTTTATGGCTTCATCAGTTCTTCCTGTCTTTGTTAGTTTTACCCCCAAATATATACATTGATCGCATTTCTTAATTTTCCCGTCTTCTAAGTCGAGGTCATCTGCAGTATTTTCTCCTCCTATGCAAAGATATTGCGTTTTTTGTAAATTTACTTCGAGGCCCCATTTTTTGTACTCTTCCATTAGTTTTCTAGCCATATACTCTAGGTCTTCCTTGTCTTGGGCAATAACTACCTGGTCATCTGCATAATGCAGCGTGTATAACGTTTCATCCCCAATAGACAGCCCCATCCCTTTACACTTCTTTTTCCATTGCCTGAGTGCTTCGTCGATATATATATTAAATAGTATGGGAGATAAACAACAACCTTGCTTCAGTCCTTTTGTTACCTGAAAACCATTAGTAACCTTATTTCCTATTTTAACTTTTGATATTGTGTTGTTATATAGATCTTTAATAGCGTCGATTAGTGAAACGCTGATACTGGTTTTCTCCAATACTTCCCACAATTTCGCAACAGGCACGGTGTCATATGCTTTTGTTAAATCGACTAAAAGTAAATGCACTTCTCGAGATCTCAGTGTTCTTTTCTCGAGTATTTGGGATAAGCAAAAAATACTATCTATTGTGGATCGTCCCGCTCTGAATCCGTTTTGTTCTTCTGATTCAAAAGGACGGTA
Source organism: Diabrotica balteata (assembly GCA_918026665.1). Taxonomy (NCBI): domain Eukaryota; kingdom Metazoa; phylum Arthropoda; class Insecta; order Coleoptera; family Chrysomelidae; genus Diabrotica; species Diabrotica balteata. Next base: position 59,339,964 of record OU898280.1, read on the forward strand.
TTCTTCGCATATGCGTTCTTTTATAATTCTCCCATATAATCTGCTAAGCGTACTCGTAACAGTTATACCCCGATAGTTATTGCAATCTTCCTTATTTCCTTTTTTATGAATAGATGTAATCCATCCTTCTTTCCAACTTTGTGGCACTGGTTCTCCGTGCAAGTGCCTATTGAAAACTTCTGTTAGTATCTCGAATAGTTTGTTGGTTCCATTTTTTATTAACTCTGCATATATCCCCTCTGGGCCCGGAGCACGTCCATTTTTCAACAATGATATAGCTTTTTTAGTTTCTTCGATGTTAATTGTTGGAGGCTCTCCTTGAATCAGGATTTCATGTTGTTCTATGTTTTTGAATTCCGGTCTTTCTTCTACTAACAGTGTTTTATAGTGTTGTTCCCATTTTTCGGACTCTATGGAGTGTATGGCTATTTGTTCTGTTCTGTTGGATCTGATGTTTTTTATAAATCTCCAGGATTCTCTTGATTTGCGGCTGCCAATATACGTATCTAATTCCTGACATTTTCTCTCCCAGCTTTGATTTTTTGACTCTATTATCGTGGATTTAAATTTATTTACCATTTCTCTATATTCTCTTTTGTGTTCTTGATCCTTTGTTCCCAACCATCTGTGATATAATTTTTGCTTTTGATCTTTCATTTCCTGTAGTTCATCATTCCACCAATTATTTGTCTTTCTGAGTTTGTTTACTCTTATTCCTAATGCTTCTTTGGCCGCTTGATGTATTCCTTTTCTTATTATGCTATGTAACTCTTCTGTTGTTTTATGTTTAAATTCCTGTGGTAGTTGTTGCTCCAATCTTTTTTTATACAATTCTCTAGTACTATCGTTGTCTAAACTTGTTAGATTATACTGTAGTTGTTCACCTTCTGCTGAGTGATTTTCATTTAGATTTTTGTTTTGTTGGTGTTTACCGTTTCCGCTTAGCGGTAGTATCATTTTAGCTTTTACTAGATGGTGGTCACTTCCACATTCGGCTCCTCGAAATACTCTTACGTCATGCACTTTTATTTTAGATTTTTGTTTCATTATTAGGTAATCAATTACTGATCTTAAGTTTCTTGTAGGCTGAGTCCATGTATATGTATGTATTTCCTTATGTTTGAAATACCCATTCATGATCCTTAGTGAGTTGTGTCTACACATTTCTATTAAGTTATTGCCATTATCGTTTGTAGTGTTTTCTCCATATGGTCCTATTGTTTTATCTTTTATTCTTCTACCAGTTCTTGCGTTGAGGTCACCTAGTATAATAGTTTCCCTTGTTTGACCTATTTGAGAGATAGTTTCATCTAGGACTTCATAGTATTTTATTTTTTCTTCTAGGCGTGCATCATCATTCGGACCGTATGTGCCTATTATTGTTATTTTTAATCCTTTCAAGTTGAGGTTGATCTTTATGATTCTTTCATTTATTGCTTGCCAGTTCGATATATTCTTTTTGTATTTCTTCAATATAAGTATTGATACTCCTCTTTTGGCATGTTCTTCCTTATTAACTCCCGTGTGTATATGTATATATCCATCAAGATTTTGGGTTCCTTGTCCTTTTTTCTTTGTTTCTGAGAGTACAGCAAAATCCATTTTATGTTTTTTCATTTCTTGGATAACATCTTCGATTTTATTTCTAATTCCTTGTGTATTCCATGTACCACAAATCAGTGTCCGTTTTCGTTGCCATTGTCGTCGTCCTTTAGTTCCATCCATATCCCGAGGCTTGGTTTCGGTATTTTTAGCATTACTATTTTTTCCAAGAATGAGTTGCTGGCCCATTGCTAAACCCCCTTGCTAGGAGGACCAGAATTTTCTGTCGGGGTTTATTCCCTTAGCCTATAAATAACTCACCCCGCTGGCAGACGTGTTAGCGAGTGGGGGGGGATTAGGTAAGGAATTTGGAGTTTAGGTAGGATAATACTAGGGTTTGGGCCTGGTTTCACCTAAATAGGGAGTGGAGGAAAAACCAGGAGCTCGCGTGGGCAGGGACGCTACCTCCCTGAAGTAAGTCTACCCTCTATCGGGACCATAAAGGGGTACCTACCCGCTACCCCAGATTATTGTCATAGTCAATAACTACTGCCTGTACAATATCAGTTTCGGAAGATGTTTCATCAAAAACCTTCCTCTTTGCATTGTGAGCAACTTTCTTCAGTGGTTGTTTTTCCTTTTTTTTCTGAATTCTCTCCTCCTTACTTTTCTTTTTCTCATGCATAAAAGGTGAACTAGTAATAATTGTGGATTTAAGTTTAGGCTGGCCCTTTCTGATGTTTTTTCTCTGCTCTGCCTTTGGGTAAGGTTTAATTTGCTCTGGCGAAAGAAATTCATATGTTTGATTTACACCATGATTACTAGTGAAAGGTTCTGGCTCTAAATAATTTTGTGGCTTTTCATTATTGTCATCGGTCTGTATGTTAGCTTCTAATGGTCTATCTGTAACATAAGAGCTTAGAAAGTCCTCCTATTTAAAAATTTCAGAACCTACAGGTGATATTTCAGTTTTTGACGACAAAATATTAGTAGGGGCAAAAGCTTTTGGTAGTATTTTACCCACAGTATAGGCAACATCATAAATAGTAACAGGAATACCTGGATGGATATTCATCCAATTATCAGTCTCTTTGTTATAAAAAGTCTTGAATGGTCCTAGACATCTTACGTCAAGAGGCTGAAGTTTATGGCTGCAGTGGGGTGGTATTGTTAGTAATACTATACCGTTGTCTTTGGAGTATTTCATAATTTTATAATCACAGTGAGCTTCGTGATTGTCCATGATTAGTACTATATTTTTTTCTTTACTACATCTTGTAACGTCTACTAAATGTTTAAGAAAATTAAGAAAATTATCGGTGGTCATCCAACCAGTTTTGAATGCGGCCCCTTGAGATCCAACAGGTGCTCCATTTAACATATGGGATTTAAAATGTTGACTAGGAAATATAAAATAAGGAGGACAGTAATTTCCATTGGCACAAATTGCTATACACATTATTACTAACGTACCTCGTTCTGCACTTGTTACTTTTCCCACTTGTTTCAGTTCTTTGGGTGCTATAATTTTTGGTGGTCTGTGCACCGTCGTGATTTCGGTTTTATCGCAGTTGAATATTTCCTTTGTTAAAAATTGATATTTTAATATAACACTTTTAAAATTATCCAAAAATGCCAATACGTTATGAGCATTAAAACTAGTAGCTCTGCTTAGGCTCGTTGCCTCAGGTGTTCTTAATGTCAAGTTGCTGCGAATTCTAAATAGCCGCATCCAATCAATACCAGCAGATTTATTTTGCTCCAATGAGATTGGAATTCTTTTATTGTTTGCCACTGCATATTGGTACGCAAACTCACAAGTAGTTTTTACAGTAAGTCCATGACAAAGCCTACATGCTTTTATTAAATAATCAGCCAGAAGTTTTTCTTCTTCATCTAAGAATATCTGCGTGAAGCCATGATTTCGATTAAAATTAAAAGATTATTTTTCATCTTTACTACATCCCTTAAATTTTAAAACCATTCTTTGCAAAAAGATTTCGTAACTGCAAATTTGTCTGCTGCTGCACGTATTGACAATTCTCCAGCTACAACCATCTCACTGGCTTTTTTCATTTTATATACTCTTCATGATCTTGTTTTCTTTTCTAACTGAATTTCAACTGATCCTTTCTACTGTGTTTTTGCATCTGTAAGACAAAACGTGCGTTAAGTTGCTTTACCCTTAAAGAATACAACAAGATTAATTATCCAAATATCTTTTTCGTAAATACTAAATATACAAAGGAACATCAAATTATGTTATGGTACATAGTGGGACACGTCCCTGTATATACCACATACAAGTATCCCACTAAGTACCATTACATTAAATTTATAAACATTACTATCAGTTTGCATAAATCGTTTTTAAGAAAAATATACCAATACACATACCTTTTACACTCTTTCCAGCACCTAACTGTGAAATTTCAGAAACTTCAAAAAGAAAAACTTTATGAATTAGTTAAGAAAAGGTTTTGTATTATGGCAACATCTGTTCCTTGTGAACGGATATTTTCTAAAACTGGGCAAATAGTAACAGAAAAAAGAAATAGACTAAAAAGTTCAAAAATCAGTGAAATTATTTTTTTATAATATGTGAACATTTAAAAATTGATTAACTTTATAATAACATTAGAAATTCGTTACCTCTTCTAGTTTTTCTAAAAGTGATAAAAAATACAAGAAATACAAAAAAAATAGAATAATGAAAAAAATCACGTGGACAGCCAACAAATATATTCATTTTTTGACAATAATTTATATGCTTATAGTTTTTAATTAATATTTTACACCTCATAATTATAAGTAAAATAAATAATATGTTGCTCTCCAAATATGCTCGTCCTAACAACCGTGAATCAATTCACGATTCACGTTCCTTTCAAACGAGCAAGACCACAAAATATCTGAAAAGATAAGATTCTGTTTATAAGAACTTCAGATTCAACATCAGCTGACTCCTCGCTTTCGCTTAGAACTACATCTTTCCGCGCGTCATATGTGTTTGTTACTGACTCGTGATCCGTTAGATTTATTTTTGAGATTCGGTTCAGTTGGATCTTTCTGAAGATTCGGCTCATTAACCCATTTATGCCCACAAGTATTTTTGTCAAATATATCAATGATTTTCTCAAGAATGTAATAAAATACCCTAAAATGCATTGAAAAATTACTAAAAAATTTTTTCAAAAACGGCATTTTGAAAAATATGCTGGGTCGTTAACGACCCGTTGGGCACATAGGGGTACAAAATAAAAATAATAACTTTTATGAAATTATGTACATTTTATTTTACTTTCTCCTAACAAATTAAACATTTACTCCCTAAAATGAAAACTATGAAGCAGGCATAGTTTAATTATATTACTTAAAGCTTAAAATAGTTTGTATGATAAGCTTTGAAGCATTTATCATGGAGTGGAATTTCACATCTATCGCAGGCTTTTGTAGTTTTATTTGAACATACACGACATCTTCTTCTTTGAGCACCAGTAATAATTAGATGTTGTGTTGATATGGACGGAGCAGGAATTATTGCAATATTTTGAGGTCCAGTAGAACGGACTGACTTTCCATAATTAGACAATAATGTACGAACTATATGTCTTCCAAATTCTAAGTTGTCATTTTTATATCCAAATTGTCGTGCTAGTGTCCAAGCATTAGTTACACAAACATCCAGCATCCATATCCATATTGGAAAGTACAATTTTTTTCCACGTATTTTTATTCTATAGTTTGAAATGTTATTGTCCATCAAGTCGACTCCGCACATAAATTTGTTGTATTGCAAAATTACAAATGGTTGATCTATTTGAATTTTTAATTTTTCTTTTGCTGAATATCGGCTTGCTTTTTGGATTGGCTCAGTTCCATGCTCATTAGATAACATAGTGACAACATTATTATCTTTCCATTTTACAGCCGCAATTTTACTGCTGTCATCAAAAGAGCTACAATAATATCCTCTTGGTTGTTTCATCATACTTTTCTTATCTTCTAAAGGACACTTTTCTGTTCTGTTTTCGCGTACAGTTCCAGTGGCACTAAACCCCATTTCTGCAATTGATGATATCAAAGACATACTTGTAAAAAAGTTATCAAAATAGAAGGAAAATTTTATATTTTTATACGTATTTCGCAAAATCTCTGCAAAAGTCAACACCACACTTTCTCCTAATCCACAATATTTATCAGCACCAGTTGTTAATTTTCGGCCTTGATATATGTCAAAATTTAGGCAATATCCATTTGATAAAGCCATTACCCATGCTTTATAGCCAAATCTTATTGGTTTGCCGCGAATAAATTGTTTGCACCCATTACGACCAAAGTAAGGAATCATAGATTCGTCGATAGAAATTTGATTTTCAATGGGTGCAAACGTTAAAAACTTTGTATTTAATTTTTCGATGAAAGGTCTAATCTTGGCCAATTTATCATTTTCAGCAAGGTGATTGTTGTCTGCAGCGTGAAAAAATCTAAATATCTCTTCAAATCTATTGCGTCTTATAGATTTCGTTACTAAAATATTATGTGTATCATCTGAGTTTTCCCAATACATTCTTTGCCTTGGTAATGGAACGTAACCACTTAAAATTAAAATTCCCAAGAATACATAAAATTCGTCAATATCTATTGTAATATTTTGATTTTTCGAGGCAGCATAATTTGTTGTTTCTTTAATTAAATACTCTATTATTTCTCTGCTCATGAACAATTCAAAAAATTCAACTGGATTACTTTCAGAATTAAGTGTCAAAACTGGTAATCTCTGTAGATCGGAATCCGCACGTAATGTTGGTAAATTTATCATGTTCGACCATTTTCGGGGCGTCTTCTTTAGTTTCTTTGTTCGATGTTGTACTGTAAAATCAGATACTTCTTGAAGAACTTCATTTTCTATGTTTTCCTCATCACGCTGAAATTGTACTTCAGCGCAGGCATTTAATTGACCTCTATTTAGTCTATCCGGATCATTACATTCCTCGTCTCCAGAATCCGAATCGGTTAACCAGCCATTATTATCTGGATGCAATATATATATATATATATATATATATATATATATATATATATATATATATATATATATATATATATATATATATATATATATATATATATATATATATATATATATATATATAATATATATATATATATATATATATATATATATATATATATATATATATATATATATATCATCCGGTATAGTCTCACTGTTTTCAATTTTTTCTATTTCCTCCAGAATTTCTGCCGTAGATAATGGTTTCTTACTAAAAAAACCTTTTCCCATTATGATATGTCATATTCCCAACGGGTCGTTAACGACCCATCAAAATATAATATTATATTTATGACATATATCAAATTATTTTCATACTAGTAATATTATAATGTGTTAACAAAACTTGTGTTTAACTATATAAAATGAATTTAAATAATCAAATAATTTATTTAAATGTACTTACAAATGTTTGAATGAAGCCATGCTGTGAACGTTATTCAAGTTCTATTTTGATGTACACTCTACGAACACTACGAGCGAAATAAACGGTTTTGCACTAAATAAACTGCTTACTTGCATAGTCAGGAATGAACTTGTAAACATACGGCGACTGGTAAATTCGACATATTTGTTTGGAACATATTTTTGTTAGTTGGGTCGTTAACGACCCGTTGGGCATAAATGGGTTAAATCGGGTCACTTCTGATTTGCACATCACTATATACGGCTGACTTATCAACAAGCAATAATCTTTGTCTAAAATTTTAAAGTCAATGTGCAGAAATTGTAGATAATAGCCTAATAGGTCAGTATTTCTTCCAAACAATTTAGATGGTGAAAATTATTTACACTTTTTACAAAACGTGTTACCAAAGAACTTGGACGAGGTCAACCTCGCAGTCAGCAAAAATATTTGGTTTTTACAGGATAGTACCAGCGCATTATCATAATGAAATAAAAGAATATCTTTTTAATCGGTACCTGGACGTTGAAACGTAAAGGGCCCTGTATGCCACCCAGAAGTGCAGATCTTAACCCAATTGACTTTTGTCTCTGAGGTTTTTTGATGAAAGTGAACGTATATTCCATACCAATTATGATCAAACACGAACTAAGGAATACAATCATAGAAGTTGCAAATAACTTTCGGCAGAATTCCATGATTTTCCAAATTATTCGATTTTCCTTTTCGAATATGTAGTCAAGAAAATGGAGGTCATTTTAAATATTTGTAAAATTCACCACATACTTGTAATGGTTAAGTATGCTTATCGAGACCTGGTAATAATATGAAAATGTATTTATATTTTACATTTTGTTAGTTACTCAGAAATTTCGAAACCGCATCTGGATAAAAATTGCCAAAAAAATACTCGAAAAAGTACTAACAGATAAAAAACTTTTAAAAAGATTTTGTTTAACTAATCGTATTACAATAATAATTTAATTGGAACATATACAAACATTTGGATGAGTTTAAGGGAATTAAACCACTGTGCAAATTTCACCGTTATTTTGTTAAATATTTACTGCCATAAGGAAGCCACATATTTATTTTTAATATAAAATAATTAACAGTGTTTGATATAGTGGAGAAAAAACGATTTTACAAAATGTTTTACCTTACAAAAGGTATGCAGCATATATAGATATATTGGAAGTGAAAATCGTTCAGTTTGTAGTTCGAAAAATAAAAACAAAAATAAATTTTGTCAAATATTTTATTGCGAATAATAGAACAAAGAACTATCCAACTTAAACAAACAGTCTAATCTAATAAAACACATTGCTATAATTTATATTTAACTTCAGGTAATATAATTAAATAAGCTTGTTAAAATGTAGTAATTGACAAACTAATATCTGTTACCAACGGAGCAACATGCGAATACTTCAAAGGTTAGGCTAAACAAATAAAGACCTGTCCCTACACATGTCTGTGCAATTAAAACACGCCCACGAATGTGTTAAAAAATAACAGCTTTTATTTTATTTGGCTTTGTGTCCTTTTCAGAGGCATTCAAGTAATTTTCCTAATTTTTTTTAAATTTTGTAAAATGTTCGGCTGTATTACTTTCAAATTTTATAGGATTAGGTAGTCTCACCTTGTATTTTTAATTATAGGTCCCGCAAGGTTATTTCGACTCAACTTAGAGAGAAACTTTGTATCACAACAAATGTAATTTTCTTTTCCGTTTGACTGCGCCATTCTATATTATTACTAAATGTATTTCATTTTATATTTTCTTTAACTCTTATTTAAGAACCGTGACATGATACAGTCATGAACTGTGACATCTAAAGTACAATATAAAACTAATATGACAACTAACATAAAACTAACAGAATACTACCTAAAACTAAATATATTACATATCAAAAATGACTGAATGTGAAATAAATAATCATTTTACCGTTGAATTAATAATAACGAAATTTTTCTTAATATTGTCCTGAACCTATTTTCTCGTGGCATTTTAAATTAATTACTATTTAACTGGGAATAAGCCACAATTAAAGATAAAAATACGTTTATTGACGTTTCAATTTCCACTTCGGAAATCGTTCTCAAAATACAAACAGTAAATTTACTGTGTTCAAAGCTGCACAATGAAAAATAGCATTGACAAAAAAACAACTATAAGGAAGAACTTTCAATTCAACTTAAGAATCAAATCAAACTATTACTTGTTCTATGAACTACATTCATTAGCCACAGATAATCTTCTTCTTCTTCAAGCGCCATCTCCGCTACGGAGGTTTGCAATTATCATAGGTATTTTAATTTTTAAGCGTTTGCTCTAAATAGTTATTTTGAGCCGCATCTAAACCATTTTCTCAGGTTCTTAAGCCATGAAATTCGTCTTCTTCCGATGCTTCTTCGGTCATGTATGTATCTTTCCTTGCATTATGACTCGCAGGATGCCATACTTCTCGGCCCGCATCACATGTCCCAGATATTGAAGCTTTCTTTCTTTAATTGTAAGTTCAACTTCCTTATCATTACCTATTCTTCTCAGTACTTCATTGTTCGTAACTCTATCTACCTAGGAAACCCTCATAATTCTTCTATAGGTCCACATTTCAAAGGCGTTAAGTCGTCTCATTGTGTCTAGATTTAACGTCCATGATTTTACTCCATAGTACAGTACATTGTATATGTAATATTTTGTTAGGCGTACTTTAAGAGCCAATGTTAAATCTTTGCCACATAAGACCTTTTTCATTTTCATAAAATTAGAACGTGCTTTGTCGATTCTGACTTTGATTTTTGCAGTGTAGTCATTATTTTCTCTTATAATTGATCCTAGGTAAGTGTACTTTTCTACTCTTTCGATCTGCTGGCCCTCTACTATCAAGATTTCGTTAGTACCTAGTATGTTTGTTTTTACAAATTTTCATAAACTTTGTCTTTTTGATATTAAGAGAGAGTCCGTACTCCCTACTACACATTACTATTTAAAAAAAATATATTAAAAAACCTTTATAAAAGGTATATATTTATTTAAAAACCCCAACGGGCTAATTATACAAAACGTTCTCGGAATCCATATTCCATCATCAGTGTCCTAAAAAATATATAACCACTTAATTAAAAAGAACATGTGATTGAAATTTTGACTAAGGTTAATGCAAAGTGTGGTTAATACTTACTAGGAGTACATGAATCTAGCCACTAAATATATGGGTAAAAACCCGTTAACAAATAATAAGTTTCATTTGATTTACAATATTTCTTATAATATGTTATGATGTTAAAGTTACCGTTGGATAAGGTAACGTGGCATGGCATAACATATTATAAGAAATAATGTAAACCAAATGTAACTAAAATTTCAACCTCATGTTCTTTTTAATTCAGTGGTTATATATTTTCTAGGACACTGACGATGGAGTATGGATTCCGAAAACGTTTTGTATAATTAGCCCGTTGAGTTTTTTAAATATATACTTTTTATAAAGGTTTTTTAATAAAATTTGTTTAATATATGGTATACAGCCAACTACAGGAACGTAGATTCATTGTGGATTACTATTTTACTTATGAGTCTTTTTAGGTCTTTTAAACTATAGGCTAATATTACTGTATTACCTGCATATTTAATGTTGTTAACAAAAACTCCAGTTACTCTTATGCCGACTGTTTTATCTTCCAGAATTTCTCGAATTTCAAATTACCCCTTTAGAATAAGCGTAAATTAATAGAGGTGATAGTATGCAGCCTTGCCTGACTCCTCTATTTATTCCCATTTCTTTAGATCTCTTTTCTAATTTGTACCATGGCTCGCTGATTGTAATAAAGGTTTGTTATTAGCCTTAAATCTCTCTCATCTTGCTGTTTATTTTTTAGAATTTCCGTTAGTCGGTCATGTTTTACTTTATCAAATACTTTATTCTAGTCTATAAAACAGACATTAAGAGGACAATTAACATCCAAATATCTCTGCATCAGCATGTTGGAGGAGAATAATTCCTCTCTGGTACCCATATCATTGCAGAACCCATATTGTTTATCACTAATATCCAGCTCCAGTTTGGAGTCAATTCTGGGTTGGATAATTTTTAACAGAATTTTCAAGGTATCTGACATTAAGCTTATGGTTCGATAGTCTCTGCACTCTTTGGCATTCACTTTCTTTGGCAAACACACAAATGCTGATGTCAACATTTCTCTAAGGATGAGTCACGTAGTATAGGTAGCGTTGAACAGTTCCACTATTATGTCCAGGTTTTATGTCCACAGATCATATGAATCACAAATTACTTACTTAAAATTTAATGTATTGTAATATACTTAGGTACCTGCTTTTAAAGTGTAGGTACTGGTGTGGAAATGACATTTTAACCCGTTTTCTGCAAGCGCAAAAATATGGTCACACTAAATAATGTTCCATCTTAAATATTCAGCATTTAACACATAAAACTATATTTGCAACCAGTAATACGATCATGCAGAGTAGAGACATCTATTTAATTAATGACATACTCAGTACCTGATTCGTTGGCAAAGTCGTGTTAAAGTTATTTTTTGGTGGTGTTACAACGATAAAGCATCAAAGTGGATGTTCGCTTTAGGTAAGTAATATTTTTTAGTTTTATTTTTAAAGATATGAAAACTACTTTTGAAAAAATAGGATCTAGGTGCATTTTTTTAAGACAAATTTATACAATTTATCACACAAGTATTGTATTCAATTTGTTTGTGACCGTACCGTCACATATGGATAATATATTATGATAAATAATGGGTTTTTTGTTTTCTGCTTTTAGACATAGTTTTACTTTAGAAGAAGTACTGACTATGTTATATGACGACGAAGATATAGAAAATGATGGAACATCAATGTTTATTTGTCCTCCATATGTTCAAGAGAATACGAATGAAGATTCCGACGACGAAGACGGTGGTAGTTGGAAAGTATAAAACAAGAAGAGCAAACTTCTATGAATAAAATAAAGAAAAAAACATAAACAAGGGAGTCAAATAAATAAAGGAAAAAATAAAAAAAAATAAAATTTCTAAAAAAACCGGGATCAAGCAATAATCCAGATCCAAATCTCTCTATTGGCGAAGTAAAATGTTTTTTGAAATTTTAATTTTATCCGGCTGCCATTCCGTACCAAACATAACACATTTTTGAGATCAATAGGATGACATGGAAGTGCATATGGTAAAAATTCTATGCGCAGGAATATATTTGATTAAATAATTATCAAATGTATACATTTTGCCGATAAAAGCAGAATTAATATAACTAATAAAATGTAGAAACTACGCTCTATTATAAAAAAGGTGCAAATTAAATGTCTTCAGTACTTTCAATCAACTTAGCACATGAATTGAAGACATGAGTGGATAAAGGTCATATGTCACTTTTTTGAAAAAATTGTTTTATTGGTTTTTTGTGCTGCTAATATGCTGTTTAACCTTTTAAAATTTTAAAATTACTTATTTTTAGCTAATTAAAAAAAATAGGAAGGTATTAAAGCAATATGTCCCACTAAATTTTCGAATTCTAGTGGATAAAGGTATTATGTCTAAAATCGCGGACATATTACCTTTATCCACTCAAATTTTTAGTCGCTCAGCAGTTGGTTTTCTGACATTTGACTTTATAGGTTATGTTATGAAAATCAATGTAATTGTGTAATTTACTTTGTGCAAACATTTTTACAGTTTTTAAGTCAAAAAGTTACGAAAAAATTATGGAGAGTAGAGGAAAAAGAATTTACAGACTATATCTTCAACAGAAAGAAAAGAATACTGTTAAAAAAGGTAATATTACATTATTATATAAAGGTTCATATACATATATTTTTTAATACTTGTTGTTTTATGCAAAGTACCAATTAATGCTTTTTACTGTAGTTTTTATCACATACTTACAATATTGTTGGTTTTAGGTGTATTTCCTCCTAGTTCGTCAGATTTAAATACCCGTAAACTCAACGATTTATCCAATAAACAGTATTGTGCAGACATGCAGATACCATCGACTTCCGGAAATTTTGTCGGTAAGGGAATATTTATTTGACATTTCCAGCCTCGTTGACAAGTTAATATAATAATAATTTAAGATAATATTAAAGTTATCTAGTATTTTCTAATCTGTATTAATAATTATTTTGTAATATCGGTTATTTGGAGTGTTTCAATATCTCATAGACAGATAGACACTATGCATTGTCTAAATTTTAATAAAATTGTTCTCCAACGTTTTTAATATGAAAAAATTTGGTTTTGTGCTTTTGAGATATTTGGTATAAAATGAAAAAACACATGGATACCATACGTAAGCCTGGCTGGAAAGGTTTATAATTTCTTAGTAGTAAATTTATTTTAATTTTACTACATATAGTTTTATATTTTTAGAAAGCAATGAGTCAGGAAGCGAAGCAGACGGATATGTGTCGTCCAGTGATGAATTCGTTCCTTCAGGTACGGGCTATTCGGATGAATCAGACTACTATGAAGAAACCACAAACAAAATGTTTTCCAAAAAAATACATGATGCTAAACGAAACATCTTTTCTGAAAAACTTCCTAACAAAAATTTGTTAAATGAAAAAAAGGAACAAAACATGAAGAATATAGACAACCAAGCAGAAGTGAATGCTGAAAATAAGACAAAGAAATTTCAAATAAAACCCAATATTGAAGACAGTCAAAGTGCGGTACATGTTACCGCAGAAGGACAAGGAGCTGATGTTTCCAAACCTCACAGGACGGCGAAAAAAATTTTTGAGCTTAAAGAGAAGAAAGCTCGTAAAAGAGAACGCAACCCTGTTGAATGGAAGAAAAAAAAGGCAGCAATACAAAAAGAAAAAGGGTTGGAATATGTTTCTCAAAATGGAAAAATTATACCAGCAAAAGAAATTGAGGAAGATTTAGTGTTATGTAAAGCAACATGCAGATTAAAGTGTGGAACCAAATTCAGCTTAGAAGCTAGAAAATCTATATTGAAAAGGTTTTATAATTTAGAAAATAACGCAAAAACCTGTCTTTTGTTTAAAAGCATTGACATAAATCAAGTTTCAAGACACCGAATTCGTTCTGGAGGTAAAAAGCAGAAGTTAAGAGAATGTTCTTTTAAATACTCAGTAACTTACGACAGAGAAAAAATATCTGTCTGTAAGGATGCAATTTGTTCGCTGTACCAAGTTGGCTCAAAGAAAATATTAAATCTTCAAAAACAACTTAAACAAGGTCAATCAGCTCCAAGTCCAAGTAAACAAGGGCAACATACAAATAGACCTCACAAGATCGGTGAAGCGGTAGTAGAATACATTACTGAACATGTTCAAATGTTTCCAGCTGAGAGCTCTCACTATTCTCGAAACAAAAATCAGAATAGAAAGTATTTGTCACCATTATTAAATGTAACAAAAATGCATGAACTATACCTAAAAAGATGCGATGAACAACAAATTGGTGAAAAATACTTAGTTAAACTTTCCATGTATCGCCATGTGTTCGATACTAAATTCAATCTATCATTTGGATATCCAAAAAGTGACACATGTAGCACATGTGATTCTGGAGAAAATACTATAGAGCATAAAGAAAACTGTAGCATTGCATTTGAATCTCAAAAAGTAGATAGGAAAAAGCCAATAAGTGACAATAATATGTGCTACATCACAATGGATCTACAACAAACCATGCCGTTACCTAAGCTTTCAACATCAAGAGCATTCTATTTACGTCAAATGTGGCTGTATAATTTTGGTATACATTGCATAACTTCATCAGGATCAAAATCTTACTTTTTTACGTGGACCGAAGATGTAGCTAATCGAGGTAGTACTGAAATAGCGAGTTGTCTGTTTCGATTTTGTAAGCTTTTAAAAGAAGAAAATCCCCATATTATTCATTTGATCATATGGTCAGATTCATGTTCTGGTCAGAACAAAAACTTTATAATTGTAGGTCTATATCAATATCTCATTTTAAATGGATATTTTAAAATAATAGAGCACAAATTTCCTGAAGTGGGCCACAGTTATTTAGATTCTGACAGGGACTTTGGAAGGATAGAAAAAGTTCTGAGAAAACATCAGTCAATTTTTATTCCAGATCAATATCGTAACATTATCACGTCGGCAAGCACAAAAGGTAGCATTTGTGTAAATATGGAGAATTTTTTCTACGACTTTGAAGATCTGCTAACGAAGCTCTATTTATGTAAAAAGACAACAAACAGTTCAAATGAAAAGATTAATTTTCGTGATAATGTAAAATGGATAAGAGTGGACGAATTTGGATTCTATCTCTATAAGACATGTCTTAATGACTACATGCCATTTCAGCAAGTAGATTTAAGAAAAAAAAGGACAGCACATCTGACCAGAAGTGAATATAGACCAAGAAGACTGGAAAATAAAACTGGTGGTTTGAGTTTGGAAAAACTGGAAAATTTAAGAGACCAAATAAAATTTGTTCCCGAAGAGTACAGATGGTTTTATGAAAACGCGATAGAGGAAAATAAAGAAAATCCTAAAAAGAAAAGAAAAACCTACTAAAAAATTTATTTTTGTTAATTTTTCATTTTGTATTGTAAGTGTTTTTTGAAAATAAATGACCATTTTTTATACTTAACTCTTTTATCCACTGAACCCTAACATTTTTTAATTATTTTTAGTATGTGGATTAAGGCAATATGTCCACAAAATCTGAAATATTTGGCTTAAGGTAACTTTTTTTAAATTCAATTTAAAGTCTAAAAAAAGTACCTTCAGATACCTGTTTAAAAAAGTGCAGCAATGCAAATTTATAAAATAAATAATTAACTTGGAACAAAAGACACTAAAATGGTCATTACTCAAAAATATCATTTTGTGACATATGACCTTTATCCACTTATGTCTTCAATTATGATGAATCAATGATCAAGTATTTTGGAAAACACAGTTGTAAACAATTTATCAAAAGAAAACCAATACCTTTTTGGTCATAAAACTGGGTGTTTGAATTTTGAAGACAGTTTTTTAATTAATTTTCAGTTATATCAAGGTAAACTGATTTCAGCTGATAACAATTATGTAGAAAAATTTGGAAATGCAGCAGCTCCTTTAATCCAAACGATTGATGATCTTCCAAATAATATCCGAAATTACCATATTTATATCGACAATTTATTTAAGAATATTAATTTGCTTACAGAATTAAAACTAAAGGGATATGAATGTTCTGGAACAATAAGACAAAATAAAGTTCCTAAGTGTTGCCCCTTACCAGACAACAAAGTAATGACTACTAAACCTAGAGGTCCTGTTGATTACGTTATATCTTAAAACGATATACTTATCTTGGTCAAGTGGATGGATAATGACGTAGTTACTGCTGCACCAACTTGCTACGGCAGTAGTCCTCAAAGTTTAGTCAAGAGATACTCTAAGCATCAAAAGAAAATTATTTAAGTACAAAGGCCTTTGACTATTGCAAAATTTAATACTACTGAATGGATAAGGATGTGGCACGATACAGAATTGGCATCAGAAGTAAAAAGTGGTATAAGGTTTTTTTACTTGGTTTGTAGACGTATGCATTCATAAGGCGTGGTTACTTTATAAGAAGTCCTCAAATGAAAAAAAGAAAACAGCTAATATAGTTTTCTGTCGAGAAATAGCACATATGTATATGCGAAAATATGAAGTTCCACCTAGTCCTCCTGGTAAGCCTACAGTAAGCAAGAATAGTCTGTCCATAAATTGAGTGTCCAATAATCTGTGATATGACAAAATTGGTCATATTGTTGTTAAAGTTTCTAATGGTAAAAGACTCAGGTACTCTGGAGAAGGGTGTTCATCCGTGATACGTAAACAGTGTAAAACATGTGATTTAGGACTTTGCATTGAGTGTTATGACATTTTTCCTACACAGTAGTAAGTTTATAGTGTATATATAGGTAAGCTTCCTGTGTAACCATATGGTCACAACGTTTTTTTCTTTTTTTTTTACACGACGTTTTTACGACGTTTTTTTCTAAAAAATTATTATTAAAAACATATTTTTACGTTTATTTAGATTCATTTCATTATCATCTGTAGTTATATTTATGAAACAATATATTTATCGACATTATGGTAGAAAATGGGTTAAATCACTACGTTTATACGTTTTTAAATAATTTAAATTTGCATACCTATTTGAATGAATGACAAACAACTCTTTTCTAAGAACATTCTTATGCGTTCTAGGATATCTTCCACGAGACAATAAGATGCACGACACATTCATATGTGACTTGACAGTCCTGTCATCACACCAATACCGTAAAAATAACATATATAACTAAAATAGAAAATAAAATCAACAAAACCGGTAGCCAAATCATTTTTCAATTTTAATTAAAACCTACTACGGATTGTGAGTAGAAAACGTAGAGATTCGCTGCGGAAGAGGTGATTCCGCAAAAGAAGAATGTCTTAATAATAAAAAAAATTATTATGAATAAGTATTTTTTTTGTAAAAACATTGTAACATTGTATACAAGTATTAAGTAAATTTATATTACTTTATTGTAAGTTGTGATACAAGAAAGCAAGGTAGAGGGATATTACTACGAATAACATTGTAAGTCAACTTACCATGATTTTACATACAATACTTAACATTTTGTGGGGAAGACGATCACTGAACAAAATTGTATTGTGTTCTTACGATGCTATTTATGACTAATTTCGCAGTCTACTAAGAAAAGACCAAACCAAAATAAGAAAAATCTTGGAAAAAAAAGGCTGTAAGTGTGTGGAAAATAAATGTCGTAAAGAAACGGAGGAACTCTGGCTAAGATTATACTAGCAAAACTAAAAGATTAGTGAAAGTAAGTCGATAGAAACTAGGTCTAACAATATTGGGCTCCAGTTTATCACCACAAAAACAAAAGCTATATATTTTTTACGAAAATCAAATCCATAAAAGCTCCCAAATCCATTTTTATACAATTCTCCTACAGAATATACAAAAGAAATAAAATTTCTAGGAATGCAACTGGACTTAAATTTAAGCTGGTAAAGTCATATACACTTGCTAAGACTATCGTGCCAAATAGAACTAAACATTATGAAATCTGTATCACATAAAAATTAAGGAGCAGATTTTCCAACTTTAATAAATTTATATAGAGCTTTAATTAGATCAAAACTGGACTACGGAAGTGTTGTGTATAACTCTGCAAACCAACCATAACCCCGCAAATCAGCAAATGGCTAAACCCTAAAGAGTATCCAAAGTTTTGAACAATGATTGCTTGTTGTTCCAGAGTTTTTAAGCCTAAACCAGGTAAAAACTCCGGAACAACAACCAAGCATTGCTCAAAACTTTGTATTCTCTTCAGAGTTCAGCCTTTAGACTTGCTCTTCAATCATATTGTACCAGTCGTGTGGACAGTCTACGCTGTGAAGTTGGAAAGAAACCCTTACTAAGAAGAAAATACTTAACTCTATCGTATGTCTTCTAAGACCATAAATGGAGCAGAAGCATGCTTTGTGATATCACATGAAGATTCCATCTATAAATTGTCTTCTGAGACAAGTATTTTTACAGCAGAACTATTTGTCATAATTAAGGCCTTGTATTAATTAACCGCTATTCTAGAAAAAGAATTTTCCAAATCGCTTATAACATATGATTCACTTAGTTGTTTGACATTAATTTGTTAGATTTTTCCTTCTTATTCAACATTACAGCAGATTAAGTTAATTTTTTACCATACATACCCAAACAATTTAACACTAGAGTTCCTTTGGGTACCGTCACACGTTGGAATAGATTTTAACGAAAAGGGAGATAGTCTAGCTAGGTCCGCAGTAAGTCGTACAGCTGCATCGGTGCTAAATCTAACGGTATATTTAGGTTTACAGCCTTACTTAAAAGCACAATTGCACGACGTTTGGCAAAAACAATGGACTAGAAACACCACTGTATTGATAGAAATAAAATCTTTCGTCCTTCCGTGAAACTTCTGGCCTTTAAAGCGAGAATATCAAGTCCTAATAACACGACTCAGATTAGGACACACTTCTACAACACGTGAATACTTGTTGAAGAGAGAAGAGGAACCAGTGTGTTTTGTTTGTGAATGTGAAGTGACTGTGAAGCACATTTTGATTGACTGTCCCATATATATTATGTTCTCTGACTGCCTCATATCTAATCCTGTCTAACTTGGTTATACCCATTATTCTTCTAAGAAACTTCATGTCTATGCTCTGTATTTTTGATTTTAATTTATTAATAAGCGTTTAACTTTCAATACCAAAAGTTAAAATCTGCACAAACACCCTCTGGTAGATAGTTACGTTGGCTTTTTGGGATAATTCTTTTGTCGACAGAAACGTACTTTTAATTGCATGGTTCATAAGAGCAGCACTTTCTATTGTAGAAATTATTTTAATAGCTTCAGTTCCTCTGTTCTCTATTTTTACGTGTCAAGTATTTGTAAGTATCAACTTGTTCAAGTGTATTTTTATTAAGTGTGATCTTCGTTTGTTTTCTGTTTTTTCCACATAAAATTACTTTCTGTGAACTTCTCATTATTGATCCTTAAATTTCGTTTAATTAGTGCAACGTTCCATACTTGTAAATTTTGTTGAGTGCTTCTTTATTTATTCCAAATATCACTAGATCGTCTGCGTATGCACACTTTAAGATCCACACTGCTTCTAGTTTTCTATGTCCGGTATATAATTTTAATATTTCTGCTCAAGTTTCTTTAATTATGTCATCCAAGACTAATCTACCGATCTGTATTGAGGTCTTTCCATGCTTTTTGTTGTCGTCCTTGATCTCCATTCTAGAATTCTCCGTGTCCACTTGTTGACATTCTATCGGGCTGAGTGACCTGCCCAGCGCCATTTCATTTTTGTAATTTCTTCCACAATATCCCTAATCTTCTTTCTACGTCTTATCTCGGCGTTTCTAATCTTGTCTCTTAGTGATATTCCAAACATGATTCGTTCCATTGTTCTTTGCGTTGTTTCTAATTTTTTAGTAGATTTTTTGGTAAGGGCTACTGTCTCCAAGCCGTAGGTACAAACTGGTAGTATGCATGCGTTATAGATCTTTTTAATAATATAAAAAAATATTTTTAAATTTTTAATAATATAAAAAAATTTAATAAATACATGTTCTATTTTTCTTCCACCAATTTTCAACATTTCAATTTGTAATGTTATCCTCTCCCGCACATTTATTCGTTTTTAGTTGATTTAGGGGTATTCTTATTTCATAGTCGGTTATGTCTCAATATTTCTTCTGAGCCGGTGTTAATTATTGTTCGTTCAGTACGGCGTTGTTTTGGTTGTGTATTTACCGAGTATAACTAGTATGGCCTCGCTTATTTCCTTTCTGTCTCGGACCGTAACGTTTTTCTCATTTTTTATTTCTATGATTTCTACTTTTCTTGTGCCGCTTGAGTTTTTTGCTTTAAGTACTTTCATATTGCAGTTATGCTGTATTATATTTTTTATTAGATTGTCAGTATAGTTTCTATGATCTATCCTAATATCTTTCTTGACGTTTTTGTTTAAACTTTTGAAGTAGTCCGAAGTTCGATCTGTTCTGTTTCGTCGTTTTTGGAGTAGTTTAATTGTATTAGGTTGAAGTTTAGATGTTTTGGCTGTTTTTGTGTTTGAGCATATTTTCTTAACCGATTTTGTTACAGTTACTTTTATTTTATTAACTAGTCCGTTTATATCTATTTGTATCAGTGTCTCTTCTGATTTTAGTCTTGTGCATAGCTCTTTCTGGTATTCCGTTTTTTTTTGAAACAGGACATCGGTAACTAACAATAGAATAGGAGCACCACTAAATTGATAGAAATAAAATCTTTTGTCCTACCATGGAACTTCTGGCCTTCAAAGCGAGAATATTAAGTCCTAATAACACGTCTCACATTAGGACACACTTGAATACTTGTTGAAGAGAGAAGAGGAGCCAGTGTGTTTTGTTTGTAAACGTAGAGTGACAATAAAGCATATTTTGAGTGGCTGTTCAATACACTATATCACCACATTTTAAAAACATTAAAAGAACTTCTAGGTTAATCTAAATACGTAGCTGACTTAAAATAGAATTCTTAAAATCCATAAATTTTTGAAAAGCGTTTAACAAAATATATCAATCATTAAAGTTTATCATGTAATTGAAATTTTAAATATGCCTATGTATTTCCTTATCACTTTTTGTATTTTCTTATACTAATAACCCTAAGTGGTTGAAGCAAAATAAATAAAAAAAAATACAAAACAGGGATTTAAACATAGATAAACTTTAAATTTTTAAAGAACAGTAGGTAAAATATCTGAAGAGCAACAACATCTTCACAGTTTTCAGTACAATCTTATTTCTAATCAATTATCGTTTATAAACCTAGAATTCAAACCAAAATTGAGTAAAACAGCTACCAAATCAAGGAATAAAAATATACAAGGTTTACCGGAATTAAAAATTACTTTAGTGTATAATGGATTACTTCCCTTAACAACTTCAAAATATAAAGATCTTGTTACTTTGTGCTCTAATATAGCTGGCTAGAGTTAACTGGAATACCAACGTGTGATGGGACCCACAATATCGTTACTACTATTCCATTATTGAGTCAATATTTAAGGGTACTCAATGGCAAGATATGGGCATCAATATAGATGGAGAAAGAATAAATCACCTAAGGTTTGCAGATGATGTTGTATTAATCGCAGATAACTTACATGATACAGTTTTTATGATGCATTCGCTTAAAAGTATGTCTGAAAGAGCAGGATTAAAGATAAATTTTGAGAAAACTAAAATTATAACAAATTTCGTAATGAGTGGAAATATAACTATTAAAAATAATACCATACAACAAACAGACACAAATATCTGGGACACGAAATCAAAATAAGCAGAGACAATCAAACACATGAAATACAGAGGCGAATAGCTCTAACATGGACAGCATTTGGCAAATTAAGCCATATTCTAAAAAGTTCAATTCCCATGTGTCTCAAGCGAAAGGTTTATAACCAATGTGTTTTACCTGTACAAACTTATGGAGCAGAGACTTTAATACTCACGCAAAAATCTGCGAATAAACTTAGAGTTACACAACGAGCCATGGAACGTGCAATGCTGAACGTGAGCCTTCGAGACCACATAACAAACCAACAAATCAGGCGAAGATCAGGAGTTCAAGACGTCATCGAAAGAACCACGACGCTTAAGTGGAACTGGGCAGGGCACTTAGCCAGAACACAAGATGGACGGTGGACAAGACGTATTATGGAATGGAGGCCCAGAAATTATAAAAGAAGCCGAGTACGACCACCGACTAGATGGACCGATGACATTAAACGTGTAGCGGGAAACTGGCTACAAGCGGCCCAGTGTAGAGAACACTGGAAAGAACTGAGGGAGGCCTATGTCCAGCAGTGGACGCGATTGGCTGATTGATGATTCCATTATTTTGAAGATGATTACATATACTCTGGATTTCTTGAACTATTGGGTGGATAGAATGTACGTTTCTTATGGACTACATGGAAGACAGAGAGTCTGTACAGACTGCTATAGTTTTATCATCATTGAGTGGAGTTTTCACCGCCTGTATTCCATATAGTTCAGCAGTATAAATACTGCAATTGCTGGAGAGTCGAAACAAGCTGACGGTGGTTGTAGTCGTTGTAACAGCACAACCAACACCTTCTTCAGTCTTAAATTCGTCTGAGTATAGGATCTTATCGAAGTTGCATTGATGTAGTATTTCATAGAATCTTTGTTTGATAATGGAAGGTGATATTTCATTTTTATTATATTTGGATAATTCGATATTAAAATTTGGAAGTTTACATATTCATGGAGGGGTTTGAGGGACCGTGAATACAATATTATAAAGTGTTTTATAATTTGTTAATGCTTATTTTGTAATAAATAAATCTAACAGATATTATTTTATTTACTTTTTGTTAGTATATACGAATTTTTAGATACTTGTTTGAGTAAAAAAATCACATTTTAAGGTAAAATCAATAAAACAAAAACTAATAATAATTTGTTTATTTTGATATTTACTCATTAGTTGCCATTAATATAAACATAATCAAAGAAACATACTTAGTTAAAATATTGTTGTATAAGCCACTTACGATGACCTTCATCTAAGATTTTTAAAAAAATTGGTATTGAAACTCGACCTAAATCAGGACTAATGATTTAAATAACAATTTGATACGTGAAAGTGAAGAGCTAAGGAAGAGTTATAAAATATGGATTAAGAAAACTACAAAAAATATTAAAGCAGACGAAGTAAAAAACTAAATTGTTGAAGATTTTTTTTAAAATCTCTCCTTTTTCAAACTAATCAAAAGTGAGTTACAATGTTTTTCAGACCAGGTTTCGATATATTCTGAATATCCATTAGTTCATGCCATAGATGAAGCAACAAACTGCCTCACTTCTTCTGGAGCAAACATAACATTAATCTGGATTCTTTTTCACGTTGGCATTTTAGGTAATGAGATTGCTGATACTGTTATAAAAGAAGCAATTACAACCAAACCGAACATCAACTTTATTTATTCAACTAGCATCGGATCTAAAACTACTTTTCAGCAAAACAATGGAAGAATTCAACCTCGAAATTATACAAAATACAACCTACCATCGAAAAGTTTAAGCTACCTAACTTAAGTAGAAGAGACAATTTAGTCGTAAGCAGGCTAAGAATTGGTCACACACGGCTGACACATGGACAACTGATGGCTTCAGAGAAATCACCTGTTTGTATGTAATATAATGTAATGTAAAATGTATATTAACAAAATTGACGCAGTGTCAGTAGCATGTCTTTTAATTATACATGATATATTCCAAAATAATAAGATTAGTTTAGGTTCGCAAATAGACTTTATTATTGCTTATTATAAAATGGACAACTTTTTAAATATTTATAGATATATAAGATATTTCCTAAATACTTACAATTACGTTAAAGGTCGTTCAACTGTGTTTTTGGTTTTATCTTAGTTTTAATTTGTATTATGTTTATCCTTACATTTTAAATGTGAAAGTAAAGTAGACAAACTTTTTGAACTAAATCTTACATGTCGAATCTAGCTGGAATTCACATTGTAATCAACTCTCATCTGATAAAGCTTTGAGTGTAATATTTTGTCGATATGACTAAACTATTTACGTCATTTTCGAGCACATATAAATTTTTTACTATAACAACGCACATTATCATAGTTTTTATACTTCTTTTCTAAGGAACTAAATACTACAAAATAGAATCATTTAGATAAACTAAGAAACAAAAGCTATCATTTTCAAGTTTGAAAGGGTAATATTATTAAATGTTTCCTTATTTTTACTTTTTAGCTAGTGCCAATGTTACCATTGTCAGTCCCTGAAAATTGAGTAAAATCTGCAGAAAGCAGGAAAGTTTTCTTGAGTTGTATTCATTTTTAATCATTGTCGAAACAAGAAAGATCAGTCTCAAAGTATGTTAAAGTAAAACTTCTGGAGTTCTTAGCCAAGGGAATTGTTTCTTTTCATGTCACACAAAGGATGTAAGGATGTTCAAAGATTTCCACAGGGGTATATATAAGTGTGCCCATAACAAAGTAAAGCAAAAAATGTATTAAATACGTAGAAGTATTGTACAAAAGTTAAAATTTTGGTTTTATAAAGATTTAGTATTTAGTAAGACACATATATACATAATTTTTTTAACTAACTTATAATCCAACTAAGTGACGTCCAATATGACTGATGGTTATAAAAAGTAGACGATGCTTCAGTAATTTCTAATATATTGAAAATAACGAATTTTCTAGAACATATCGCACCCTTACTAAAGTATAGACACAACTCAAAAAAGTTAAATGTTGAGAAATCACATTTAAAGTTTTGAGTAACTAGGATTTTTACGAAAATGCTCTATAACAACGCCTGTGTATTATATAATTCTGAAAATGTTTAAACTAATACAGTAAATCATGTTACAAAAATATTAGATGTTTTTAAAGTATTAAATATAATAATATTTTTTTATAGGAACAAGAAAAAGTGGAAGACCTCGAAGATTCTGTAGGAACGAAGTAGACGACGCCATGTGTAAGAGAGGCCTAAACGATGGAGAATGGGACAACAGAGAGAAATGGAAACGGTAGAGCGGGGAAGGAAAAACAAAATAATTTTAATGTTTAATTTAACGTCAGAAGACAAGTTAATTAAAAACTAAAAAAATGTTTAAAAATGTTGTAAAAGAAACTTAACATTACATTAGTCGTCTGGAAGTTTTCTTGTCTCAACATTAAAACACTAAAACTATTTATGAACAAAATTTTTATACCTGTGAGAATTATTATAAAGTTAAAATATGTAATAATATTATTTGTTAGGCTATTTGAAAAGTTACAAAATATTACTGTAATAATCTGTCATGTAAGTGTCACGTAAGTGTAGTACGGATCTATTAGTTTCTTGTTACTCAGCTCTCTCTGATCCTTTCTTTTGCATCATATATCTCAAATGGCTCCAAATACGCTTTTTGGATAGATATCCCTATATGTTATAACAATTTTCTTTTATTTTGAACAAAAATTTCTTTGAATTCATCATTATAAGATGATACAGAAAAACCAAAAATCTGTCCTTTTATGGACTTTAAGACTTTGATATCATTCCAAATGACATTGTTTTTCCTTCATCAACAATAAATTTGTATTCCCAATGATTTTGTAATACCTTAATTTCATACACACATCGAATGTTAAACTATGGACTGTAAAAGGAGTACCCGTTTTCCTTGCTCTTGTTGATCTTGTTGATCACATGTGTTGCTGAAGAAGGTTTTACATACTCTTATTTTCTTATTTCCACAATTCAAATAGACAGCATTATTTGGTTGCCTTAGTTGCTCAGGGTTTGTATATTTGTACCTAAGATGTTTGCCTTGTTTATGAAAAAGTTTAATGTTACAATAAAACACTGAAAACTTTTCAAACTTCCACAAAATTTATTTTAATCTCTTATCACTACAGCTGTTTCGGCTGATTGAATCTCTCAAGTGATCTATTTTTGGCATGCGTTTACACTTTATGGTCTCTAACGAAATCGTTTGAGGAGGAGACAACTGTTTGTCTCAAGTTAGCCATTCAGAATTATATGTGTATTTTTTAAGTGAAGAATTTTAAATTCGTTAGTAAAAGAATGATTGTGATCTAGAAGGTGAAGTGCGTATGTAGAATCTGTTTTTATATTATCGAAAGCCCTTTTATGTTCTGCTATTCATTTATTAAAGTTTCTGCTAGTTTGACCGATGTAAGTTTTTGGGCAGTCGCCACATTTAAATTTGTACATACCACTGTTTAAGTGTTTTTTATTTTGGCTCTTGTTGTTTTTAATGTATTTGCCTAGGTTGTTATTTGTTCGGAAATCTGGTGTTATTCCTTTCTTTTTTATGTGTTTGGCTATTTTTGTTGATATTTTGCCTGTATATGTAATCCAGCAGAAGGTACTGGTATTTTTCACTGGTGGTGGAAATACTAATTTCAGGACTTTCTTGTGTAGTTTTTGATTTAACATTTTATTAATGGTATGTTCGTTGTATCCGTTGTTAACTGATAATGGCTTGATGATATTTTTTTCTGCCTCAAATTTGTATTTTGACATCGGAATTTCTGTTAATCTATGTATCTATATATCTATGAATGATGAAGAGATTAAAATAAATTTTGTGGAAGTTTGAAAACAAACTTTTCAGTGTTTTATTGTTACATTAACCTTATTCAAAAACAAGGCAAACATCTTAGGTACAAATATACAAACTCTGAGAAACCAAGGTAACCAAATATTGCTTTCTATTTGAATTGTGGAAATAAGAAAATAAGAGTATGTAAAACCTTCTTCAGCAACACATTTTATAAGAATAATAGTACTGCTGGCTACGTCGGTTATGATAATAGACGAAAGCATCGAAGTCATAAAACTGTAAGCAGCAAGTTGGTAGATGATATTACACAGTTTGTAACAACTATTTTGCTTACCACAGGGTAAGAATATGGGGGGACAAGATTGGGCAAACAAAATAATCGAAACAAGTGCATACGGACACTCAGTTGGTTGTTGGAGAGCTGGGTCGTGGATAAGTTGAAGATATTGGGGGTTGGATTGGGCAACTACAAAAAAAAGAAATAAAGGGGTACTTATACAAATCTCTTGGACAAACAGAATGAAAATAAACGGAAACACCTCAAGAAATTTAATATAGGGCGCCACTTGAGGTGCCCAATTATACCTATTACAACCACTAGTTGTAACTAGGGAAATAATTGTATAACATCAAAAATATAGAAAAAAAATATCTTTTTCAAATAAAACTCAAAATAGATCAGAGAAACAAATTAAACATTTATTTTTGTCTCAAACAAAACAGATCAAAAATACATATTATAAAAGAAACATATCATATAACATAATACAAATAACAAAAACTTACATGTTCTTTGTTTACTATATTATGGCCAATTTGATTATCAAAAATTAAGGATCCTTCTTAATGAAAACATATAAATTTAAACTTATATATGAAATATCGTTTCTACATAATTATCAAATTAAAATTGTCATAACAAAAAAAACAAATTAAACTTGCTGTCAGGTATCACATTTAATTTTGATGACAAAGAATGAAAGCAATTATTACTTTAGCCAAAAAATATCTGTCTTTACTTTGAAAAATTAATATATTGAATTGTTACCTTAATGTTTTTTTTTTATACAAACACTTTGAAACTTTGCATCTCTGGGGAAGCTACTCGGACAAAACTTTCAAAACTGGAAGGCAGCAACCATCAGAAACTAGTTCTACACTCCAGGACAAAACGATAGGAACAGGAACTTGGTGGAAGAATCGAGCCGACTACGGGGACATCCTATATCATACTTCTTTAAATATTTAGTAGTTACCCTTTTCTAAACCTGTCTTATTACAGAGGGTAATTGTTCCTCTAATTAACAAAATTTGTCGACTTTTTTCTTCGAGAAATTCTTCATCACTTCCTCTCAAATCTTTTACTCCATTCCCAAATGTCTGCCCCGCTTGGAACTTAAATCTCGACTTCGTTTCAAATCTTTGACTCCATTCTCACATGTCTGCCCCGCTTGGAACTTAAATGCCGACTCTTTTTCACATGTCTGCCCCGCTTGGAATCTAAATCTCGACCTTTATCACATGTCTGCCCCGCTTGGAATCTAAATCTCGACCTCGTTTCAAATCTTTGACTCCATTCTCACATGTCTGCCCCGCTTGGAACTTAAATGCCGACCCTCTTTCAAATTCAAATCTTTGACTCAATTGTCACATGTCTGTCCCATTTCAAATCAAATCTTGGGCTTTACATGGTAGCACGTCTGCCCTGCTTGGAACTTAAAAGTCGACTCTCATTGTCACATGTCTGCCCTGTTTGAAACTTAAATCTCGACTCCCTTGCTTCGTTACATTTTACCAGAATCTAGCCAAAAATTTCCCTTCCGTCTTGCAGCTAACCTGTCCCCCAAACTCAAGAACCAAAACCCGCGCTCGTATCGACAAAAAAACCTTTTAAATATTCCTTTATTGCCTAAACAAACAAATATTCTTTTTTTGACCCTCGACTAATAACGAAAAACAACTTTAATATTAGGGGAATTCATGATTTATTGCGTTTTTAACGAAGAAAACAAATAAAACCTTTTTTTTATCAGGGGGCATCATAAATTTACATAATACAAATTAACAAAATACGTGCGTATTTTAAACTTGAGTTTTACCTGGCTTATAACAAAGGGTTCGATATTTGAATCTAAACACAGACAAAAAAACATCTATATTTACTTTTGAATCGGTAGAAATATACGCATTTAAAAATCTCGTCAAAAAAACTTGAAATATTATTTCGATTGTTTTCTCTGGTAAAAACAACAGGAGCGTAACACAGAAATCTTTTCTATACACTTTAAATAAAAAAACGCTACAATGCCCCTTCTTAAAAGAAAAAACTCGGATAATTCTTATCCAGTTTTTGATAAAGGCAAAACAACAAAAACCAAATCAGAAGATGACCTCTTAACTGAGTCGAAACTTCTTAATAATATCTTTTAGATGATGGCTAGCATGGGATTAAACAACAAAAACAAAGTTAGTTACAAAGAATGGGCTAGCGTGCCATCGATCGCCAGACTCTTTAAAGTCGAGTAGACTGAAATTTTTGACTCTACTTGAACTGTAGGTGACATGAGTTTCTATGCCTTGGGGGAAGCTAACCTTATGCCCTGCAGTGAACCTCGCTGACATTCACAGCAATAACACAAGTGATTTGTCGGGCAGGCATAGCCATGACACCTCGTTGCCTAAACCAAGTGCTATACACAAATCCAAAATAAATTGCTCTACACTTAATATGTAGGCGTTACTATCTCCACTATACGCCTAGCGAGACAGGGAATTCGGCAACGGTTCCACAAAAAAAATTAGGATATAGACCCAAAATCTATATACCTACATATGACAAAATGTGATTCTCACATGTGTCTCCCAAATGGGTTACCTGAATTAAAATTATCAAAAGTGAAACAATATTCCGAAGGGATGAAATCAAATCAACATATAAACTCGAAAATACAGACATGGGATAGGATGAACTAATTACTTAAAGATGACATATTGTCCTCATCTGACACAAAAGGCTTTAAATCTTTAATGTGCCACTTACCAAGATCATAACCATTTAAATCAGACAAACGATAAACCACTGGTGACAATTTTTCCTTGATAGTTGCTTCAATATACTTCGGTGCTAGTTTGGACATAAACTTGTTGACAGCACAAGACAAAACCTTATTTCTTTTCCAAACTCTATCACCCACTTGAAATTGGACTTCTCGTCTACGTAAGTTGTAACTTCTAGCGTTACGTTCATATCCTTTTCGAAGATTAGCCTTAACCTTTTCAAAAACTTTATCTATACCTTTGACTTCTGAAGCATACATGTTACGGTCACCTGGAATTATCTCGATATCTTGATTCTGTTGATCCTTATGATCAACACCATAATAGTTTCCACTTAAAGGAACATGACGGCCATAATTCAGGAAAGCTGGAGTATATCCAGTCACTTCATGCTTTGCAGTGTTAATAGCTTGTCTGATCTTTGCTAAATTCTTATCCCAATCTACGTGGTCTTTAACATATGTACGTATTGCTGTACCAATGGTTCTATTGTTCCTCTCCACAAAATTACACTGAGGTGCATATACTGGGCTAAACCATACTTTCTGAACGTTATACCTATTACAGAGCTCAATTAAGAGAGGATTGTTCAGATTTGAGGCATTATCACAAATCACATATTGAGGAACACCAAACATTAGGAAAACATCATTTTCCAAAAACTCAACAATATTCTTAGCCGTAGCCTTTCTCAAAGGTTGGACTAAAGTATATTTACTAAACCAATCAGCAACTACTAATAACCACGTATAACCTTTCTTTGAACGAACAAAGGGACCTATCAGATCTATTGCAACTATTTGCCAAGGAAACTTGGCCTCTCTCTGTTTACCCATTTTACCTAATGGAGCATAATTTGGTGTCTTCTGAGCACCACAAACTTTACACGACCTGACAAACTTAAGCACATCAACACGCATCTGGGGCCAATAATATCTTTCCTGAATACGGGACAAAGTTTTGGAAAATCCAAAGTGAGCACACGTAGGTGGCTCATGACAAGACTTCATAATTTCAAACCTTTGTGGTTTGGGCACAAGAATTTTCCACTCTACATCATTAGTCTTAAAAGAATTTTTGGTAGGGGCAAACTTATAAACAAGATCATTCTCCACCTTCCACTGTGGAAAATCAAGGGGGGATCGGACTATCTTTGATCTCAAATTATCAAACCAAGGGTCTATTCTATCTACATCAACTTCTAAACAATTAACATGGGGACGACTATCAAAATCTTTCTTTTCAAAAATTGGGTTCACTGATGACCTGTAAGGTCTATTGGACTTAGACCTATTCGAAATACAACACTTAGGACAAGAAGATATGATCACACCTTTATGACCACAACGCCAACAAGATACTGACTTACTTCTACAGTCACGGGAAATATGACCTGGTCTATTACAATTGAAACAAATAATTTTTTTCAGATTTCTTGGAGCTTGATAAGGGACTGACTGCATTAATGGAGGTGGGGACGAAAAAGATTGCATCATTGGGGGTGGGGACGAAAAAGACTGATTTCTTATTTCAGTATTCTCTGGAGGACTGGGTCTATTATTCTCATACTTATATTTGGGGTTGAGTCTCATAGATACAGAATTTTCTCTGTCCTGTCTGTTACCTACTCCACTTCCATCTTGCTTGGTTTGATTATTCACCACATGAACTTGTTCTTTGGGCTTTTCTGAATCATCAATCGAAATACCTGCAAGACCTTTAGTAGTCTGCAACAAGGGCAGGACATTCTGCTCTAAACGTTTTATAGTTGCTACTAACATTTCTACTGTAGCAAAATCTTGAAGGGCTATCAGTGGAATGTAGTCCACTAAAATATTTTTCCTGATTATTTTCACTTTTTGAGCTTCACTAGGATATGTTTCCAAACGTTTAAAAAGGTTTTCCATCACTGCTGAATAAATGGTTATGGATTCATTCCTTTTTTGCTTTCTACTTTTAATTTCTTCGAAGAAATTATCATTATAATCTGGGTGTAAAAAAGCAGATTTGAGTAGGGCTACCAACTCATCCCAACTATTAATTTTATCTCTAACACTCCTATACCAAATAGCAGCATTACCTTCAAATAACTCAATGGCTGACCGAAATAGGATGTCTTCGGAAATATTCCTAGACCTAGCAGAATCTCTAACTTTCTCTAAAAATGTGGGAAGGGCTTTACTCTCACCATTAAACTTAATATGTAGATCAGAAATAATGACAGGAGTTGAAACCTGTATTATTGGGGCTGGGACTGTACAACTGGGAACTACAGGGACTGAAACTGGGCTACTAGTGGATGGTTTTACTAAATCATCAGACATTTCTAGTTTTTCTAACACATTACCCTTCAACACTAACAAATCATCTTTACACTCTTCAACAAACTTTAATACATCTTCCTCAACATCATTCATAGGGAAATTTTCTAATCTGGTATCTAAATGTGTAGACCTTGTCTCAAATCTAGCAAAATCAGCTTTGTTTGATTCTGCATTCATTGATTGAGCAATACTATATAAATCTTTTATAATCAACATGATCTCATTCAACTCTTCCTTAGGATCTACTACATTATTAACCAAATCGACTAAACTTGAAGACAAAGTGGCCTCCTTGGCCAACAAAGCTCTTAACATCTTTCTCTTATCATCAACTGTCTTATTTGGGACATTTTTACCTCTTATGAAAAGCTCATAAGATAACTCTCCTGATTTCAAATGATTAACCTGAGTGGACTTCATTTTTCAAAAATTGGATGAAAACAAACACACAAAATAACTGAAATCAACCTCAACAACTAGTAGAAAATATGATAAATTTAAGAAACAACCGTTTCCATTTATCACCTGATAGTAAGTCTCACTTGCACTCCCGCGTACTGAAATCCAAAACTCAATCAGTTTGCTGCAACTTCTGCTCTTGACTTAGTAATCAGTTGGTAAACAAAAAATGAGGTCTTTAACCTGTCTCCTAAAAGTTCACACTTCCACTAACAACGACTAAAAAAAATGATTTCAAACAACATGGGACAACATGGACACTAACAAGCAACATAAACCGTACATACAGGGAAAGACAAAATACTAATAATATTGAAAACTTGACCTTTGAGTGAGCTACACTAAATAACACCAAAATAAACCAACTCTTGTTCCGAAAACTAAATGAGACTGCTCCTAGTCAAAACTAAAACAGCATCTCCTGATCACAAATATTACACCTGTGGTCATTCAGATACAAGAAAGGATACGCAATAAACAAACAGTCTACTACTGAGACTAAACTTGTCGAATCTTCTCTACGACTCACAATGACTACCCCTCGTACAACAACATTAATTAACCCTTGGCATTTAAATACACCTTCAGAGACGGTTAATTAGAAGACAAATTGCATAATACTACTTCTCAACTACATAGCTCAAAAGTCACTCAAACGAATACACACATTTACTCAAAATGACCCAACAAATAAAAAATTACAAAAACCGATTATTCTGTAAAATTTGTCGAATCAATAAAAAAATAAATGTAACAGTAACTGTATAATTTGCTACTGTTTTTAAATTCTTTTCAATATCAATACTTCAATTAAAACTCATATTTAAATATTTAACTCAAATATTTGCTTTCATTTACCATTACATATATGAAGAACAATACATATGTCACTATAAGTACATTACCTGAAAAAACAACAATACATAATGTTGGTACAAAATACATACATTGTAATACAAATACACTACTGTTTGTGAGACACTTTGGGGCACTATTCAAAAGGAAAAAAGTTTCATATAAATGGCAGGGAACTGGGGAAACTGAAAAAGATATGTGGCTTCAGGAAAAGGATCAAAAATCTAAAAATTGCCCCACGCTATGGGCGTCAAAATTTGTAACGACAGGTACAATTGGCGCAAATCTAAGACAAGCCACACACGTTGGGCGCTAAAATTGTAACGAAAGTACAATTTGGA
Source organism: Diabrotica balteata (assembly GCA_918026665.1). NCBI lineage: Eukaryota > Metazoa > Arthropoda > Insecta > Coleoptera > Chrysomelidae > Diabrotica > Diabrotica balteata. The sequence goes on from OU898280.1 coordinate 59,373,763, forward strand.
GCAAAACTAAAAGAATGCCACACGTTGGGGGCGCCAAAATTGTAACGACAGGTACAATTGGCGCAAATCTAAGACAAGCCACACACGTTGGGCGCTAAAATTGTAACAACTATTTTGCTTACCACAGGGTAAGAATATGGGGGGACAAGATTGGGCAAACAAAATAATCGAAACAAGTGCATACGGACACTCAGTTGGTTGTTGGAGAGCTGGGTCGTGGATAAGTTGAAGATATTGGGGGTTGGATTGGGCAACTACAAAAAAAAGAAATAAAGGGGTACTTATACAAATCTCTTGGACAAACAGAATGAAAATAAACGGAAACACCTCAAGAAATTTAATATAGGGCGCCACTTGAGGTGCCCAATTATACCTATTACAACCACTAGTTGTAACTAGGGAAATAATTGTATAACATCAAAAATATAGAAAAAAAATATCTTTTTCAAATAAAACTCAAAATAGATCAGAGAAACAAATTAAACATTTATTTTTGTCTCAAACAAAACAGATCAAAAATACATATTATAAAAGAAACATATCATATAACATAATACAAATAACAAAAACTTACATGTTCTTTGTTTACTATATTATGGCCAATTTGATTATCAAAAATTAAGGATCCTTCTTAATGAAAACATATAAATTTAAACTTATATATGAAATATCGTTTCTACATAATTATCAAATTAAAATTGTCATAACAAAAAAAACAAATTAAACTTGCTGTCAGGTATCACATTTAATTTTGATGACAAAGAATGAAAGCAATTATTACTTTAGCCAAAAAATATCTGTCTTTACTTTGAAAAATTAATATATTGAATTGTTACCTTAATGTTTTTTTTTTATACAAACACTTTGAAACTTTGCATCTCTGGGGAAGCTACTCGGACAAAACTTTCAAAACTGGAAGGCAGCAACCATCAGAAACTAGTTCTACACTCCAGGACAAAACGATAGGAACAGGAACTTGGTGGAAGAATCGAGCCGACTACGGGGACATCCTATATCATACTTCTTTAAATATTTAGTAGTTACCCTTTTCTAAACCTGTCTTATTACAGAGGGTAATTGTTCCTCTAATTAACAAAATTTGTCGACTTTTTTCTTCGAGAAATTCTTCATCACTTCCTCTCAAATCTTTTACTCCATTCCCAAATGTCTGCCCCGCTTGGAACTTAAATCTCGACTTCGTTTCAAATCTTTGACTCCATTCTCACATGTCTGCCCCGCTTGGAACTTAAATGCCGACTCTTTTTCACATGTCTGCCCCGCTTGGAATCTAAATCTCGACCTTTATCACATGTCTGCCCCGCTTGGAATCTAAATCTCGACCTCGTTTCAAATCTTTGACTCCATTCTCACATGTCTGCCCCGCTTGGAACTTAAATGCCGACCCTCTTTCAAATTCAAATCTTTGACTCAATTGTCACATGTCTGTCCCATTTCAAATCAAATCTTGGGCTTTACATGGTAGCACGTCTGCCCTGCTTGGAACTTAAAAGTCGACTCTCATTGTCACATGTCTGCCCTGTTTGAAACTTAAATCTCGACTCCCTTGCTTCGTTACATTTTACCAGAATCTAGCCAAAAATTTCCCTTCCGTCTTGCAGCTAACCTGTCCCCCAAACTCAAGAACCAAAACCCGCGCTCGTATCGACAAAAAAACCTTTTAAATATTCCTTTATTGCCTAAACAAACAAATATTCTTTTTTTGACCCTCGACTAATAACGAAAAACAACTTTAATATTAGGGGAATTCATGATTTATTGCGTTTTTAACGAAGAAAACAAATAAAACCTTTTTTTATCAGGGGGCATCATAAATTTACATAATACAAATTAACAAAATACGTGCGTATTTTAAACTTGAGTTTTACCTGGCTTATAACAAAGGGTTCGATATTTGAATCTAAACACAGACAAAAAAACATCTATATTTACTTTTGAATCGGTAGAAATATACGCATTTAAAAATCTCGTCAAAAAAACTTGAAATATTATTTCGATTGTTTTCTCTGGTAAAAACAACAGGAGCGTAACACAGAAATCTTTTCTATACACTTTAAATAAAAAAACGCTACAAGTTTATAAACTTTATCCCTCGAATAGAGTCTCATTATTTGAGAGCAGCCACCACCCGATCGTTCATTAATAACGGTAAAACTATTTGTGATTTATATAGAGATTTTACAGAAATACAGAGACATAAAGACAAGAAAGTGGGCTATACCACACTTGTTATGAAGTATTTACAATTAAATTTAATTTAGGATTTTTTCAGTCCAAAAAAGATCAGTGTAATCTGTGTTTACAGTTAATCAATTTGTCAGGGAGTCAAAGAGGTAATATTACAGAAAAAAAAATCATATAAAAGAAAATAAGTGAGCCAATTAGAGAAAAATAGAGACCTAAGAGAAGTTAATGGGTATAATGTATGCGTTTGTTATGATCGCAAAATAAAAATCACTTACACAGTGATGTGAACTTAAATGTGGCGACTCTCCAAAAACTTACATCGCTCAAACTAGTAGAAACTTTAATAAACGAATAGCAGAACATAGGGCTTTCAATAATAGAAAAACAGATTCTACATACGCCCTTCACCTACTAGATCACAATCATTCTTTTAATAACGAATTTATAATTCTTCACATTCAAAATAAAGGCCTTAAACTAACCTTGTTAGAATCTATGGAAATCAACAATTTAAAAAACACACATATAATTCTGAACGACCAACTTGAGACAAATAGTTCTGCCCTCTTCAAACTATTTCATTAGAGACTATAAAGTGTAAACGCATGCCAAAAATAGATCACTTGAGAAAGGCAATCAGCCGAAACAGCTGTAGTGATAAGAGATTAAAATAAATTTTGTAGAAGTTTAAAAACAAAATTTTCAGTGTTTTATTGATACATAAAATGAATTTCCATCAAGTTACGATCGAATCCATCAATTATTTAAAAAGATTAATCATTTTTAATCTCTAGATCCCATAATTATGCAACAACACAAAAAATTTTATGTAGTTTTTTACATTATGTATAAAATATTTATGTGAATATTCATTAATAAAGAGGCACTAACTTTAATATTTCATTACATTTTACATCTTACAGAGGCAAAATCATTACTTGACTTTATGTCTGTGGTTTTGTTTTTGTAACATAAAGATATAATAATTGAAAATACACGTAGAAAATAAATTATTAGTTTGTAATATACATAACCAATTTGACATGCGTGCGTATTATACCTCTAAGTTTTGTAATACAACGACATAAAGAGACACATAGAGGTTTCTCGCACACTATTTCATCTTTCTCGCTTTGCATAGAGTGTTAGGTTTTATGACTATATCAGATTAAAACTCAAAATTCGAAATTTTCAATTTGGCCTTTACTTTACTAAGTGTGCGATATACACTAAATTGCGCAGGGTACGTAAATGATACTAAATGAGGGGTATAATTACGAAACTCACATTCCCAATTTTTAGTAAAATTCAGATAACATTTGTTTCATACTTACTTAAAATGGATATGATTGTAAGATTTTGATAATTAAAACCCCTGAATATCTCATTTAAAACACGCTTTAAAAGTGGCGTTTGTTTTCAAAAGTTTTATACCTAAATAGCAGCCAATCACAAACGTTAATTATAATCGCATAACAACACAGCTATTGTACATCTAAAGATGTACAGAAGTGAGAAATACAAAGTGCTTTTCAAAGTAAAGAGATTTGTTTTAAAAGTTTTATTGTTACCATGAATTTTGATATGACACCAGTAGAAATTTAAAATGGTAAGAAACCAATGAAAGTTATTCCCATACTTGGTAAATGAACAAGATCAACAGTGAAAAATAAAACGTATTAATATAATTTCACACTGTCATTATCATAGGTTCTAGTTAGAATATGTTAAAACATTTTATAAACAATTTTCACTTTTGTGTGATATAGTACGATTTAGGGTTATTAATATAAGTAAGCGGTTTATTAATTGTAGTAAATTATCGTTTTCTGTTAGCGGTTGCCACTTCTGACCTTGTATTTGATTTTTGCTATGACTTTATTAATTTCATTTAAGCTAAGTTTATCTAGATGTAATACTTTAGCGGGTTTTAATTTGCTTTTATATTAATCTGTATTAGATTTTAGTTTATCTGTGTATATAGTTCAAGTTCTTTTAAATTTATTTTTATTTTTATTATGTTTTATAAAAAAAAATGAGAAATTACCCATACTCCAGTATAAAAAATTAAAGCTCACTTTATAAATATATAGCAAGATAACTGGAAAGATGCAGAAGATGCAAATGAAATTTCTCTTTATGTGAAAACTATCTTGAATAATAGGGTGGAGCGAAAATATGTTTTTATTAAATTAGTCATGCCTGGCCTACAGAAAGCTGTACACGTACAAATAATATTTTCAGAGGATTACAAAAATATATGTCGAGTCCTTTTACCGCCCCCACCACTTTCATTATATTTTCACTTTGAGACTGATATAGCGGTGGAAGAACAGGTTAGATTGCTTTTCTTATTGAAATGTATTGCTTTATTTATTATAATAAATATTTTCAGTGATGAGCAGTTCCTTTTTTTTTTCTAAAGAAAATTTTTTTTTTCTTGAAATGTTATAGATGATATTACCGGCCAGTATGGTAGTAGGCGTTTAATAAGAGGCCGGGCCTGTTTCACTAAAACTTGTTGTGACTTGGACGACCAAGACAAACTACTAGACGCTACACCAAACACCGTTAGTCATCGTCTACATACAGGGAGGAGTGTTACACGCTAATCAATTTTTTACTTACTACTTTTTGCTATCTTAACTTTAACTTAAAATGTCTAAAAATGCAAGAAGTGCAATAGAGTACCCCTTTTTAGTGTACCAAAAAAATTTAAATTGTTCTATTTTACCCACGTTTTGTGATCTAATAAAATATATAATAAAATACTTTTTATGGGTTGAATATAATTTGAAAAATAATGCTACTAATCGAAATCTTTTTGTATCAGAGGCTTTAGAAATTGTTGCTCAGAAGGTTGAAGATATTTGGAAATCAGCTTCCATTCCAATTATAATCTATCAAAGACTGGTACATTAACAAAAGAATACCAGAAAAAGAGAAAAGACCTTCTGAAGCTCTATTTAAAAAGAAAATACTTCGTCTCTTTGTGTTTAAGAAAAACAGTTTGCGATTGTTTGACATTGCTGTATGTAAATGTGACAATTTTAATTCATGTTTGTGTTTAAAGCAGTACAAGGTAAGGAAATAAGTTTATTATTTAATATACATAATTGGTATTTAAACCAGTCGTTACAGGAATGTATAAACTTCAATATTGTTTTAGGTTCCAATAAAGGAACATCCATTGCTCTAAGACTATAGGTCTTGTCGGCAAATGATGATTTTGCTCTGTAGATTTTGAAGCTGTTCGGCAATAAAATAAACATCCTCTTATAACTGACAAGTAGATGGTTTGGAAGTAGAAATTAAACCGGGATTTAACAATATCGACGGAAATGAGGTTACTCAACCTGAATAGAAAAAGGAGTAATCTGCTGTTATTTCTGATGAACAAACTACCACCGACCAATCGTAATACAAGTAATCTCTCTGAGTTAGCTAAAATTACTAAATTACAGAATAGTCTACAACGAAGACACTCAAAATATTATTGACCGTCACAAAGTGAGAAGCGTAAAACAAAAAAATAGAAGAGATCTTCAAAGATTCTTAAAATCAATAGTTTTGCTTGGTTTGTAATTCGATGGTCGTAAAAATAAAACATTGACTTTTGACGATAATAGGAAAAGAACGATAGTAGAAGAACAGGTTAGTTTAATACAATAACTTGATTCAAAACATCTGGTCCATGTATCTACTATCTCTAAAACGGCAGCAAATATCTTTTTAAGAGCATTTAATATTTTTGTTCAATTTTTTTCGATTTCATTAGACAGTTTAGAGGTAATTGGATGTGATGGCACAAATACCAATGTAGGAAGTAAGGGCGGAATTATTTCGTTGTTGGAAAAAACAATTGGGTGGCCCTTGCAATGGTTTATTTGCCAATTGCATGCGAACGAACTTCCTTTGCGACATTTGCTACAGCATCTTGATGGTGAGACAACTGGCCCTCGAGAATTTGCTAGACACATTGGAACGCTTTCACATAATTGCGAAAAGCTTCCTATTGTGGAGTTTTCTAGGATAACATTTATATTACATCTGATATAACATCTGATTTTGAGTTGAGTACGAATCAAAATTATTTGCATCAACTATATTCTCAATATTAAACGGCAGTTACTTCGAAGCTCTTTCCAAACGTGACCCTTGAAAACTAGTTCATTCCCGTTGGTTAACTACTGCTAACTGAATCGTTTGCTTGTATTTTAGTACCAAAAATCTGACTCAAAATTTAGTTTCATTGGCAACATTTATAATTAAGGTTTATGCTCCAATGTAGTTTTTGATCAAAACTAAATCTTCATGCATTTATGGCGCATAACATATATTCAAGTATATTGAACTATGTCATTATTTGCCCGATTATTTAAAAAATGTTGTTTTCAAAGTGATTAATAGAAATTGATTTTTTGGACACCCTGAAAATATATTACTTTCTATGTTGTGGTATAAGCGCCAACCTATAAGACATTTAGGTTATTGCAGAATTTTACTGTATAGGACCGTAAGCGATGGTAAAATAATTATGTGCAGTTTTGCAGTTAGAGATGACAACTATAACGCTAAAAACTATTATACACTAGTAGATTTCCGAACCATCCTATGGACTAAGGATCCTACGGATATCCATCCTATGGATAAATACTCGATTGACAGATGCCCAGTTGAAAGAAATAGTAGAGGACACAGAGAAATCTGAAATTTCTTATATAAAAAAGTATCCTTGTCACACAAATATCGTGGAAAGAGCTGTCAAAATGAAGCTTCTGTTACAGTTTGTGGATATGAAAGACGAGATGGACTAATTAGAAACCAACTAGCTTCTAGGTCTATCATGCCGTCATTTGAAGGCAAGAAATATTTTATTTCAAACCAGTAAATATTGTACACATGCGTTAGTTTAAACTTCTTGTAGTAAAAATTAAAAAATAATAAATACATTTTGTTCTAGTGCAGTATTTTAATTTATTGAGGACTGGAATTGTTGTAAATAGTAGTGATCAACAATCACTATAAAAGGAAAAATTGTTGAATACAAAGGTGATGTGTTTAAAAGAATTTAACATCACTTAAAAATAAAGTATGTTTTTCAATTACTAGGGTTCAGGAATCACTTTTCAAAAAGAAATTTTTAAAAAAATGTCGTGGCGATGGAGAGGATACTGTCAAAACAAAATAAAAAATTCTATATTCGAAATTACAACTGTCCGGCAGTAAGACGTCCTGATTTTTCTAAAAAAAAATTTTACATACATACCGACGCCTGCTGCGGTGGAGGGGATGCCAGCAAAAAAAACAAAAAACATAAAAAATTATATATTCTAAATTACAACTTTCCCGTAGTCAGGTCCAGGCGTCCTCATTTTCCTAAAAAAATTTTTTGCATATATACCGACGCTCCATCTTATTGAATAATCCATTAAATAGGAGACGCGAAGTAATAATTAATAGACTAAAGATTAAACACAAAGCAATAATTCATAAATTCTTAATCAAAAAAGAATCGTCACCAACCTGCAGAAACTGTTGCTTCCCATTGACGGTGAAGCATATTCTGATAGCTCAGCATGAATGAGTGATGAAGCAAAACTCTGCGTTGTTAATGTACATTGAATATTTCTAAATAAAAAAAAATGTATTGATTTTTTCAGGATTGTATTCTAAAGTAACATCTAAGAAATTTTTATAATAATTTTTTTAAAGTATTTTCCATTTGAGGATTGATATATATTTTTTGGATCAATATTTTCGTTACTTTTAATAAACATTCTATTTGCATAACATAAACTAAAGAGTAAAATGCCGAAAGCAATTACCATTTTTATAATCCCGCCTCTTAATATTTTCAGGATAGAACGTGACTTTACTCGTAACTAAAAAGAAAAGGCAAGCAAGCAGAAAGCTAAAATAAATTTCAGTTAATTTGCAGTAAAGTGCTCCTTTGGGATAAAAGCCGGCTATTACTAAAAGGCTAAACTATTGAATTCTAAAGTTAAATGCAATAAACGTACAAATTTGCTATTAGATCTAATTTATTTGTAAATATCCTACTATCAAAGGCTAGAGCGGGATAAGACACTCAAAAGTGTCTCCGCACCGATCAGCACCGCGACTTGTGCATATAAAAACATGACTTCATACAAATTTTTAGCTTCCCAGAGCCCACAGAACCTCTTAAATCTAAAAATAAGCTTTTTTTTCTGGACGCAATTTTCCTTTCAAAAATTAAAAAAAATTCATGAATTTTCACTTATCTGTCAAGTATAAAATAGGCTGATTTTTTTCAAATTCTTATATTGAAAATTGAGCTCAAGAAAATTTTTTAAAATTTTCAATCATTTTTTTGGGTTATGTTAATAAGTTTTAGCCAATTTAAAAATAGTAACTTGTTATGAACTTTTTTTTTTCGTTCTTTTAAATGATTAAGGCAAAATTTTCAATTTATGAGCGGAAAGCATCGAAAAATTAAAAAAACTGAGTTGATAATTCAACATTTTTCAATATTTGTTCTTCCACTGTATTAAATACCATTGTAAAAGTCACCAGTTACTTTTTCATAAAGATAAAATTCCAAAATACCACGTTTTTTATCCGTTTCGCATTTTTTTCATCTTACCTCAAAATCAAATAGTTAGATGTATGCTTTTCCATCTATTTTCTTACGGGCTATAAATCATTATTGTTAAAATAATTAATTTTAACTTACAAATTCTCAAATTGCAAAAAAATCGGGTTTTTCTAATATTTTCCTACTTTATTGGCTCATAACCTAAAATCTAGTAGATAAATGATCGAATTTCCGCGTATGTTTGATCGCACCCTTCAATTTTGTTATGACTTGTCTATTTTTTTTTTCTTAAATAGTCAAAACTTAAAAAACTATTTCTAAGCATTATTTCTATTTTTGACTCGTTAATTGCAGTGATGTATCTCTAGGATTAACTCGAGATGAGGTAACTTAACTTTCCTGAGACGACTGAAAGGTGACCTCAAAATTTTTTTCGGTAACCTGTCAGTTAGGTCAAACGATTTGCTATTTGTTTGAGTTGATAGATGATACTAATAACATCAGTTTGAAGTATATTACAATGAAACCCAATATTACTAAAGTGCTGATAAAATCCAGACATATAAGCAGTACCACCTATAAATGTTATATTGAGTATAAACTGATTCAATTGGATACGGTGGTATTTTGCGCCTCGCATGTGACTGTGCAAATAGGTTACGCACTGTGGGTTCGTGTTCTCATATAGCCACAGTCATTTGTTATCTCAGTAATTTAACATATAAATACAGATTCATAAGACAAGTAAAAATTCTATCATAGATGAGAATAGCGATGAAGACTAAAACGTAACTAAATGTTTAAACTGTTAATTAAATAACCTATTTTAAAACCATTTTATAAAATAAATATGTTTTTGACCAAAAATTTTATATATGTCCTCGTTTATGTTCAAATAAATTTAGAAAATATATATATTTTTTTAATATTTAAAAAATAATAATAATATTCTTGCCTATCAAGGTCCTAGAGATACCTATACCACTGAAATTAACCAGTCAAAAATAGAAACATTGCTAAAAAAGAGTTTTTTTAAGTTTTGACTATTAAAAAAAAAGACAAGTGGTAAAATAGAATTGAAGGGTGCGATCAAAAATACCGGGAAATTCCATCATTTAGCTACTAGATTTTTAGGTTATAAGTCAATAAAGTGGGAAAATATTAGAAATAACGATTTCTTCGCCATTTGAAAATATGTATGTTAAAAACTATTATTTTAGCAATGGTGATTCATAGCCTATAAAAAAAAAGATCAAAAAGCATACATCTAACTATCTGATTTTGAGATATGTTAAAAAAAGTGCGAAAATGATAAAAAAGGTCGTTCTTTCGAATTTTATCTTTATGAAAGAGTTGAATGGGGACTGTTACAATTTAATTAGTTAATGTGAAAAAAAAAATGTTGAAAAATTTTGAATTACCAACGGAGTTTTGAGGTTATCTGCAAAGAAATGACTAAAAAAAACGGTTATTTTGAGTTTTTGTTGCTTTCCGCTTAGAAAATAAAAATTCTGCCTTGGCCATTAAAACGACGACAAAATACATAAAAAATTATTATTTAAAAGATAGCCAAAAATTATTAACATAACCTAAAAAGTTATTGAAAATTTCAATGACTTGAGCTCCTGAGCTCAATTTTTAATATGAAAATTAAAAAAAAATCACGCTATTTTGTATTCGAAAGATACATCTTCATGCATTTTTTAAGATTTTTAAAAGCAAAATTGCGTCTAAAAAAAGCTTCTTTTTAAGATTTAAGAGGTTCTATGGGCTCTGGGAAGCGAAAAATTTGTATGAAGTCATATTTTATATGCTATATTAAAAGCACAAGTTGCGGTGCTGATCGGTCCGGTGGTTCTTTTAATCTTATCCCGCTCTAGCCTTTGCCAAAAAATTTAAAATAGAAAAATTACACAATTTTCTCAGCATAAAAAGTAAAATCCTTGATATGTAAAAAAGCGTATCGTAAATTAAACCACACATTGAAATGTTTATAAATTAAATAATTATATTAATATCTCACCACAAGACTATAACTACCATGAACAATCCAACGTTCAGGAAAGTTTAAAGAAGTATTTAAATACTGTCTCACTCCGCTTTCTCTGTAATGTAATAGTGTACCATCTTGTAGAAACCACATATTTCGCGTTAAGTTTGATGACAATTATTCCAATAAATCAATAAAATCATTTTGTAAAGAATGTAAATAAATCTCACCATTCAAATTGAAAGGTAATTCGCATATCCGTAAAACATCATTCAAAATTGATATTTAAAATGCATGTCCTATGGTTTGGAACCATTGATAATTATTTTTTACGGATATGCGAATTATCTTGCAATTTGAATAAAGAGATTTATTTACATTTTGTATAAAATGATTATGTTGATATATTGAAAGAATTGTCATCAAATTTAAGACAAAATATGTGGTTTCTACAAGACGGTAAACCATTAAATTACAGAGAAAGCGGAGTGAGACAGTATTTAAATACAACTTTCCTGAACGTTGTATTGTTCATGGTAGTCATATTCTTGTGGTGAGATATTAATATAATTATTTAAGTCATAAACATTTTAAAAAATTATTTATTATTATATTTATAACACTTATAATAAAAACTGCAGCAGTTTCTTCAGAACCAATGACGCTATTTAATATGAGACGATATTTTATGGAATGTATTGACAAATGAATTAAAGAAAATGATGGACATAGTGAACACTTGCTTTGACAAAAAGTTTAATTTCATTTACTTTAACTATTTCTTAATTTGGTTCATAAAATGTTTTGATTATGACTTTAATTTTAGGGAGAGCGCCCACCAAAGTGGCGTGGCAGTGGCAAGTAGCAAGTAGCACGCGTCTAGCATAATGTAACCAATCCTAACGAATGATTAGAATGAATAACGTCACTGTCATTTTGGTGTGAACTTAATCATTCGTTTTCATTGGTAGACGCGTGCTACTTGCTACTTGCCACTGCCACGCCACTTTGGTGGGCGCTCTCCCTAATACAAAACGTAAAATGTTTTATGCAAAATTCAATTATTCTGTTATTTATCAAATCCTATTATTTTATTTTGCTGATATATTTATTTTATTTAATAATTCATTAACTATTAACTTTATTAAAGGTATTTTATACCAAAATTCAGAAGTATTGATGTTTTTCTTTAATTTTCTTTCGTTGCCTGGAGTAATTGCGATAAATCAGAATTATGTAGTTGATTTCTAAATTGCGATTATCTCAAAAACTGTTGAGTTTTGAAGGTACTGACAAGTATACTTTTTTTTTTGTTAAAATAACGTATCTTTAATTTTTTTTAATAACGTATCTTTAATTAATAAATATATTGGTAACTTAAAGAGCAAAAAAGTTACGTGCAAATGTATGCCACATATGTGCCGCCCTCTATCAGCTACATCAAAGTATATATCAAATTATAATTTCTGATATTTAATAGTACCAGTTGTAAATTTTTATACGTAAATGTTAACAAACATTAAAGTTAATATTATATATTTATATATATATATATATATACATATATACATAATTATATATAATATTAACTATTATATAATTAATTATATATATATAATAATATATATAATATATAATATATATATATATATATATATATATATATTATATATATATATATATATATATATATATATATAATTAGTATAATGGTAAGGTTGATTGGATTAGCAGCTGAATAATGAAAGCCAAAGTGTGCTCTTTTCAACGATTTCGTTATATTTCGTTAAATTTCTTTAACATCTTCAGACGAATGCTACAATATGTTACAAAATGGCATTGTAGCATTCGTCTGAAGATGTTAAAGAAATTTAACAAAATATAACGAAATCGTTGAAAAGAGTACACTTTGGCTTTCATTATTCAGCTGCTAACCAATCAACCTTACCATTAAACTAATTAATAATTGGACAGCTGTGATCATTCTTCGTTTATATATATATATATATATATATATATATATATATATATATATATATATATATATATATATATATATATATGTATATATAAATAGTATTACTATATATATATATATATATATATATATATATATATATATATATATATATAAATAGTATTACTTTTGCAGATCCTACATTTTTGCACTATCGTCTCTTTTTTATAATGTGACCAATATTGTCGAATCTGGTTTCATCTGGTAAAGCAAATTTAGATTGACGTCCATGTACTAAGTGACACTGATGTAGCGGTTTCTTCACTATTATAAATTATAAATATGTCGCTCATGATTTCTCTTATAATATGCACTTTTTATCCCCATCCTTTGACCAATTCATATCAACTTGAAGCAGAGTGTAAACCAGACACATAATATAAGTATGTTAATATATTTTTTTAAATATATGTTATTCATTTTAAAATCGTGACGGTTTTTCTGGAACACATAAATATTTGTAAAATATAGAATGCTCTGAATTACTTTTTTATCAAAAAAGAGTGAAAAAACTTCAATATGACTTGCCTACATGGTTGGCTTTTATATTGTCTAAATATCAATCAGACTTATGTTGTATTACTACCGAGCACGAATGAATATCTTCTGTTGTTACAACTTTGGATTTACTATTTTCGCCTGGTTTTTTTTCTGTGGACGTTTTGTCTGTCGTTTAGAGGAATATCAGAATCGTCAGAATCCCCAATCACTTGTATTTCATATGTACCTGCAATATCCGATTTTATTGATTCTTCACAAATAATATTATTAACAATGTCTTCTGCATCAGAAATTTTCTAATCTAATCTCGGCGGCAAATAAACCACATTAAGTGAGTCATCATTTTCACAAATTGAGTCTTCTTCTAACAAAGCTATTAACACTTTAGTAGTTAGTGTCATCCTTATTTCATATTTCTAGAATTTACTGAAATAAACAAATGCACCACTATATAAACGCTTACTTTATTTTAATTTATATGAACTTCCTAATATATTTTTATATTTTACAAACAAATAGACACAAGGAAATTTCCAAATTAAGTTAAAAAAAAAAACAAATATATCGTTTACCGCACACAGTAATTCTATAAATAGAGAATAATATGCAATGATGAGATCGAATGTTAAAATTTCAGATTGTTTTTAGTCTAATGAAAAAAAAAGTATTTTCCAAAGTTTTCTGTTTTTTAAAGTTCTGTAATAGGTACTCTCTAATAAGAATAAAATATTACTTTATTTTGTTAGACAACTATAAGATACCTGTTAAAAGACACATGATAATTTAATAATTAAATTGGTCTTAGATTTAATTTTTACATAATTACTTATGTGTTTAAATAAATAATTAGAATTTTTTTTGGTACGCCTTTGCAAAATTGATAAGTGAAATATTATTTCGTTAAAAAGTTATGGTTAAGGGTTGCGTTAAGTGCGATGTTGCCAAGTTATCACTTTCAATTAAACATTGTTTTATTATATAGATAAAATAGAGTATAATAACAAAACAACAGAATTTTTAAATATTCAAAATATTAAAACGATAAACAAAGATCCGACAGAAAAATATCAAAAACAAATTAAGCTAGAGTTAAAAAATTTTAAATGAATTGTAAGTTCAACAGAACATAAATACCTTAGTATCATGAACCCACAGCCTACTAAACTATACTCTCTAATTAAACTACACAAACCAGATCACCCAATAAGACCTGTAGTTTCTTCTTGTACAGCTCCTTCATGTAAACTTAAAAAAACTGTTTAGGACTGTTTAAACCGTTTAAAAGATTATTTTATAACACACTAAATTTTCACCTAAATTTACCGTAAAAAATGCAATAAAACTAGTTATTAGATTACATTGGATATTAGAATACAAACATTTTCAATTACCTAACAACTCCAGATTAATTTCATTTTTATAAAATTTTCATTTCATAACAAATATTTTTTCTAGTATTCCTCCTACAGAAACTATTGTTCTAGTAAAAACCCGTTTAGACCATAATATTACAAATGCAATCATTACATTTAAAATTTTACATCTTCTTAAAATATGCATAAACCATGACTATTTTGAATTCAATAATCAAATATATATACAAATAACAGTGCAGGACTTATAATGGATACTCATCTAAAGCCATTGCTATCAGATATTTTTATGGATCATCTAGAGGCAAAGATTTTAAGACATCCCGTATTCAAACACTTTTCGTATTTGTAAAGATACGTAGACGATGTACCTATTGGTATTTTTTACAGGAACTAACTTCATCAATTTTTAGCGTATATTAATTCACTACATAGTCATATTGAATTTAAAATAGAAACAGAACAAAATCAATCCATAATTTTTTTAGATTTAAAAATTATAAGACCCATACTGACAAGACTAAACACAATTCATCATCCCATCCTTCTTTTTCTTCTTTGAGTACCGTGCCCAAGTTTTAGGCGTGGGTAGCTTCCATGACGATTTGCCGATATCGTTCTCGATCTTGCGCGGCATGTAATAATTCATCTGCTGATAAGCCAGTCCATTGACGACATGGTTTCGGAGACATGAGTGTTTCTTTCTACCAATTCCCCTTCTTCCGTCGATCTTTTCGTTGAGTATCAACTGCATTATCCTGTATCTGCTTCCTCTTATTATCTGCCCCAGATATTCGAGTTTTCTCCTTTTTATCATCTTTATTAAGTCACCTTCACCTTGTCCTACTCTGTTCAAGACTTCTCTGTTTGAAATGTGTTAACGTCATGATATTCTGAGCATTCTACGATATAACCACATCTCGAAGGCTTATAATTTGTTCATCATGTTAACCTTCATAATCCAGGTTTCACATCCATACAGTAATACTGCATACACATAACATTTAAGGAACTTAATTCTCAGCTGTAAATTCAGCTGAGAATAGATCTAAGTTTTATAAATGCTCCTCTTGGAATTTCTATACGAGTTTTAATTTCTTCATCCGGATTTACTGTCTCGTTTATCCAACATCCTAGATATTTAAAATGGTTAACTTTTGTTATCGGTTATTATTGACAATTAGTTGTATAGCGCCGAGGTCTTGTTTACTAATTACAAGTAACTTTTGTCATCCCAATCTAAACAAAATAAACTGGCAGCCTGTTAAAGCATGTTATATACATTAACAGAAATTTCGATGTCAAAATACAACTTTGAGACAGAATTAAATATCATTAAGCAAATAGCAGTAAATAATGGGTACAACGGACAAACAATTAATAAAATTTTAAATCAAAAACTACACAAGAAAACCCTGAAACTAGTATTTCCACCCAGTACCTTCTGCTCGAATACATATATAGGCAAAATATCAACAACAATACCGAACACATAAAAAAGAAAGGAATAACACCAGCTTTTAGAACAAATAATAACTTAGGCAAATATATTAAAAACAACAAGGGCCAAAATAAAAAGCACTTACATAGTGGTGTACAAAGTTAAATATGGTAACTGTCGAAAAACTTACATCAGTCAAACTGGTAGAACTTTTAACATAAGATTAGCAGAACATAAAAGGGCTTTCAATAATAGAAAAACAGATTTTACATTCGCACTTCACCTTCTAGGTCCTAATTATTCTTGTAATGACGAATTTCAAATTCTTCACATTCAAAATAAAGGCCTTAAGCACTGTTTATTAAAATTTATGGAAATTAATAAATTAAAAAATACAGACATAATCCTGAATGACCAGCTTAAGAAAAACAGTTCTCCTTTCCTCAGCCTATTACGTTAAAGACTATAAAATGTAAACACATATCAAGAATAGATTACTTGAGAAAGGCACTCTGTCGAAATAGCTGTAGTGATAAGATTTTATAATAAATTTTGTGGAAGTTTTGAAAACAAAGTTTTTAGTGTTTTATTGTTATATAAATTATTTAGTGTGGATTTTATAACTACTTAAGCCAGACCGGGAAACAAAAACTAATACTGTGCCCAATATTAGTTTTGTGCTTTCACGTTTTTTTTTCTTTTTTTTTTCTTTTTATTTCAAAAATACAAAAAGCTGATAACTTTATAAGAAGATAAAATAATATTTTTTAGAATCAGAAAGTCATTATTAAAAGAATTAGAAAAGACGTGAAAGCTGGACGAGGCCATAATAAATAATTATTTTTAGTTTACTTTTTCTTTTTCTTCTAAATTGTTAAAAATATTCATTTATCGTCAAAGTGAAATTTATGTAGGTATTACGATTTTGTTAATTTTTTTTTATTTTAACATTTAATCCACATCAACCACGCAGGGTTATTAGTGGAGTAACATACACAAGAATTCATTTTATTTACATTTAATTATTATAAACGTAAATCTTTTAAATAATTTATTACCTGGTCAGTGTTTATAGTTAATGTGGTTTTGATCATGGTCATCTGAAACTTTATATTTTCTTCTTGTTTCTTCGTGGTACTTGCAGTCAATCAGAATATGCTTCACCGTCAATGGGAGAGAACAGTTTCTGCAGATTGGAGAAGATTCTTTGTTGATTAAGAATTTATGGGTCAGTGCAGTGTGTCCAATTCTTAGTCGGTTAATTATTACTTGGTCCCTTCTATTGGATAGATTATTCAAGATTGTCTTCACAAGGGGATAAATCTCATATAGTTTGGTTCCTGAATCCTTCCAGTAGTCTTGCCTATGTCTATGTTCATACAGTGGTCCTTAATTAGGTTTTTTAGATCGAAGTATGGGTGATTTCTTAATTTGTTTGTGTATTGTGAGTTTATTTGACTTGTGTTTACTAGGCTATCCACTTTCTCATTTCCAGCTATTTCTACATGCGATGGTACCCAGATAAATGCTACCTCTTTTCGATTTGACTGAATTATATTTATCTCATTTTTTATGGCACGAAATATTGGATTTGTAGGGTATATTTGTTTTACACCTAATAGAGCATTTAATGAGTCGGTGATCAAATCAACAATCAACAGCTGCAGCATTTATATATGTAACCTCTGCATTTGATAACATAAATTTATATATTCTACATAAAAAATTGTTATATCTTGATATGCCAGTTAAAATTTCAGATTTCATTATATCCTTGTACAAGAATAGATGGACTTACTTAAAAATAAATGAGACTCTTTTAGCGCCAAGGCTAACAAATATAGGTATACCACAGGGTAGTATTTTAAGTGCACTTCTTTTTTCATTGTATAATATAGATCTAGATCAGATAGTACCTCCACACTCTAATATATTGCAGTTTGCAGATGATGTTGTGTTGTATACCTCACATACTACCCTTGAGATTTGTAGGCGTCAACTCTAATCTACACTAGATTGTGTAAAAAATTATTACCATTCTCTAGGCTTATCAATATTAACTACAAAGACTGAAATTTGTTTTTTTTTCCAAAAAACGCCAAACTCCTGAAGGTAACTTTAAACTAGGAAAAATAGAATTTCCAATCAAAAATATCTAGGCACATATTTGGATCGTAAACTGTTATGGAAGGATTAAATTCATTCTATTACAAAAAAATCGGAAAACTCCATGAATATCCTTAAAGCATTTTGTAAAATCAGTTGGGAAGCTGACCCGAATATTGCATTGCTATTTTATTGCTCAACGATTCGACCAATTTTCGACTATAGTTGTCATTTATATGGGTCTGCGTCAACAGGACATCTTAATAAAATTGAAACCAAAAAGAATAAATGTTTGAGGCTATGTCTCAGTTACTTAAAATCTACTCCTATTAGTATTATTAAAATTGAAGCTAAAGAGCCTCCCCTTACACTACGCAGACAGTTCTTTACAGATAAGTTTGTAGCAAGAGCTATATCAAAAAACTTCAGCTATTTAAAAAATATTCGTAACTTGAATATATCAGACTTAAGCCATAAATATTGGCGTAACAAAAAAACTCCCATATACGTTGAAATTTATAGGAAATTAACAATATTTGAAGAACAAATGTATCAAAGTAAAAACCACCAATTTATACACAACCTCCTAAGACTCTCTTCTCTAAGATAATAGAAACATATTATATGGATTCAAATCTTCCAGGAAGTATGATCAACAAAATAATTAAAGATAAGTGGCCTGTATCTCAATATATTTTTACTGACGGCCCTAAAATTCAAAATAAAGTGGGTTGTGCAATATATCACTGGAATGCTGATTACAAAGAATCATGTCGATTGCCCAATGAAGCTTCAATATATACTGCCGAACTATTAGCTTTATTTCTTGCATTAAAATATATAGCCTCTATTGGAATGAATAATTATATCATTCTGACTGATTGTAGAAGCATTATGGACAAACTCACTTCTATAAAAACCACAAAATACTTAAACCATATTGAGATAGAAATCAAGAAGTTACATTATGATATTATTTCCGCAGGTAGTTCCATTATTATTTGTTGGGTAAAAGGACACTCTGGAATATTAGGAAATGAAGAAGTCGACAAATTAGCTAAATATGCAGCTTTAACCAAACATAATATAAACAACATACTAACTGCAAACAAAGATGGCAACGTTTATACAACCAAAGTACAACTGGAATCAACTTTAGAGCTTTACAACCAATAATACCCAATGCAAGATGGTTCAAATATGAGACAAACAGGTTATTTATAAAAACAATAAACAGAATAAGATCAAACCACGCACTCACTCCTGCATACAAACACAGCATGGGCCTCACTTATAACCCATATTGCTCCTGTGGTAAAGTGGGAGATCTGCAGCACCTTATATTGGAGTGTAGACAGTACAAACAAAGTATCAAAATGATGTATGAAAAACTAATTGAGCTAAATTGTCCATTGCCTGTCAATTTGAATACAATTATTTTTTTAAATAATAATCAGATATTAAAATGTATCTACGAATACATAACGTCCTGTAAATTTAAATTATAAGTAGTTTTAGGTATTCAAATTAAAAATTGTAAATATGTTAAAAATTGGATGTATATACTAACATATTACTTCCTGTAAAATTATATAATAAATAGGCTTAGGTAATAAATCAAAAATTGTAACTACCACAAATAGTCTGGCTAATTGGTTATGCCAAAGCCATTATACAATAAAAAAAATGAGTCGCTGATGATGAGATTTTGTTAATTATTGTAAGGAAAATATGGTATTTCGGATAACTTTATTGCCTAATTAATATTTATTAATTAATACTTTTGGTAGTTTGCTTTATAATCAGAATCAACAAATGATTATGTGTTCTAGACATCAACTTGGTTCTCCTGATAACCAAATGTAAACATTACATACCGTTATACCTCTGTGTCGATTTTGATACCAATTTATACCTATTTTAAACTATTGATAACAATCTGAAAAAAATTTAACTTTAACAAATTTCTGTTTCCACAGCATTATTTTATATTGACTAATGGGCATATTTTGATTCAAATAATCCTATTTTAGTTTATGTATGTACCAATGGATATATCTTTTCCTGTATTTTACACTTTGTTAAAAAAATTGTTTTAACTTCATAATTCACTCTTTAGCGACTCGTTTTTAATGACTTTGGATGCAATAATTAGGCAAACAAAAGGTTAAAATTTTAGAATTTCTCTCAACGATGCAGCACTCTGTATAATAAAACAATACTTAAATTTATTAATGATAGTAGTCGTGATAATATCGTATGATCTGTGATAAATCAGTTGCAGAGAAAAGTTCTGAAAAGTATTTGCTGACCCAACACACCAATTGGCGCTGGAATGTCGAATAGCTGCCCATATACAGTGGTTTTTTAGTAGATTACACTAAATGACCGCTATCCGGGCTCTAGCGGTTGCGAAACGTAAATTACTGGGCATCAAGCCAGCCACCAGCGGTTTTCCTATACGCTTCCGTTAAATAATATACTTCCATTAAATTGTGCGTACAGACATTTACAGAAGATTTTGAGCTGACGCGGGGCTTTCGAAAATCCTTCTAATTCAATTTTGTCTGATTTATTTTCAGATGACTGGTTTCATCGATGTTAATTTAGAAATAATGAAAGGAAATATATTTAAAGATAAAATTGACTCAAAGGTTTTGGAGTTTTCGAAGCCAAAAGGAATTTACTGAGCTTTTAGCTTCGTCCAAACATAAATATAATTATAAAGAGCAAAATTAAGGTTTATATTAAATTGTATTTAATATTCAATTACGCAATAAATGCAGAAATATCATAGTGGAGATAGTATTGGAAATTTATAGCCGGTATCTCTTAGTGATTTATAAAAGATTTTAATCAGATAAGATGTATCCGATATGAGAATAGTAAAATACTAATTCACGAAAAGGATGTCAAAAAGAAATATAAAAGGTACTTTAACAGGTTATTAAATAAAAAACTTGACAGACAACTAGTTGAATTAACGGAGAGAGTAACAGCAATGGTGACCTAAATAACAAACAAAGAAGTGGCTTAAGCTGTTTAGAAAATAAAGAAACGAAAAGCAGTTGAATCAGATAGTATTCAAAGCATTGGGAGAGACAGGGAAAATTGATAAACAAATATATTTAATAAAATTATAAAAGTTAAACAAATGCTAGACAAATGGATAACCAGTGCATTAGTACCTGTCTATAAAAACAGAAGAGATGTACAACAATGTACCTACTACATCGTCATCAATGGCGCTATAACTCTTCGTGAGTCTTTGCCGCGTCTACTATTGCCTTCTATGTTTGTCGGTCATGTGCCAGTAATTCCCATTCTCGCACTCCCATTTTCTCTAGACCTTCTTTGACTGCATTTTTTCACCATTTTCTAGGCCGCCCTACAGACCTTCTTTCATCTGGCCTTTCCGAGAACACATTGTTTTTAAGGTTATTGTCGTTACTGCGTATCACATGCCCTGCCCATCTGGGTTTATTGACCTTTATATATCTGACTAGATTTTATTTTCCGAATAGAAACTCTAGTTTTTATTGTATCTGAGCTAGAAACTCTATTCGTAAAAGAAAATCTAGTCAGATATATAAAGGCCCATATACTCAGATTGGCAGGGCATGTGATATGCAGTAACAACAATAACCTTAAAAACAATGTGTTCTGGGACAGGCCAGATGGAAAAAGGTCTATAGGGCTGTACTAATGTGCTAACTACAGGGCCATAAAATTTTTTAGTCACACCATGAAACTATGGAAGAGAGCAATTGACAGATACGTGAAGAAACCAAAATATTCGATAATAAGTTTGGCTTTATGCTAGATAGATCAACAACACAGGCAATTTTCATTATAAAGCAGTTGATGGAAAAATACAGAAATAAAGAAACAGTCACTCATATTGTATTCACTGATCTTGAAAAATCATATGATAGAGTTCTTCGGGAAATTATACGTTGTATACTTAATAAAAAACGAGTCCTTGGTAAATATGTAGAGATTTTGAGAGACATATATAAGGGAGTAACAACTAATGTTGGGATAGGTGTGGAGCCTTATCCTTGATAGCCCTCCAAGACAAAAATACTATCAAAAATGGATTTTGTCAGGAATTATCTACATGGCTTGCCAAAACTGGAATATCATTATGGGAGAAAATCTACCAGCAAATTATTATTAATTAATATTTAGAGCCTATTACAAAAAGCATGTGCCAGTTCTATAATCTATACTGTGAGTTCAGTAAAAGTAAAAGTATAGATGATGTTGTTTCACGGTGCACAATAAGCAATTTGTTTGATGAAATGACTTTGCAGCCATTACACCAGCATTGCTGGTCTTATTCTAATACCTCGTATTCCAGAAAACCTAATTTTTCAGGGGAGTTAAAAAACGGTTCTAATGCTAAAAAAACTGAATGATTGCTTCGTACTGTTGCTCATTTGGATTATTGATTCCAATCAATTATTTATTTTTGATTTTTTTTGTAAATTAATGTGAATAATTAACTAGAAGTTGGGTTACGAGTTAATGAATAAAAAAAGTGGCAAAAATCTGTGTCTTACGAGTTTTTTATGTTCTGTAGTCAGGGAAAGTTTCACATTACCTTTAAACAAAAATTTATTAATATTTTTATAAAAATAGTCATCATCATCAATGGTGCTACAGCCCTATAAAAGAGCCTCGACCTTCCCAAGTCTATTACGCCAGGCAGTCCTATCCATTGCCAACCGTTGTAAGTTTGCTGCGCCTATCTTTCTACCATCCTCATCTACACCATCCTTCCATCTGTGTTTTGGCCTACCCCTGTACTTTTTTATAAAAATAGTACAAAAGTAATTATTATTCAAGAAAATAAACTTTGTTTACTATTCAGTAATTACTGTTTAAAAATAGATCTGTACGCATATTGTCAAGAAACCAATGGATGGCACTTCGAACGTTTAATTTAAAATAATTATTATGCCTAGTTTGGTTACTTAAAAGTACATTAATTATCATTAATATAAATCATTAGTAATCTAGTTGAATTTAAATTAAAAAAAAATTGTTTTTGTACCTACCCTTAAAAAATATTTTAGTTAAAAAGACCTACTGTCGTTAAGTAGAGACGTATTACATTATACCAATTTCTATTTAAAAAAAAATTAACGATTACATCACTACACCTACACCGGTGACGTCATCCCTACTCCATGTACGTTATAAAGCCGCGTTTTCACGATGGCAATTGGCGAGAAAATTGTCAGACGACAACTGACTGGCTTGAAATGATTGTCTTCGTGTAAACACTTCAGGCCAATTGCCTTGCCAACTGCCCTCACAATTGGGCCAAAATTCAGTTGTCTCCGGGAGTAGACTGAGGACAATGAGCTGCGTCCAGTTAGCCCCTCCACCACTCGAAATCTCAATTGTCGCGACAATTGGTGCCGTGTGAACGGTGTAGGCCAGTAGTGCTGCCAGTAGTAATTTGTATTGGGTTAAATTTAATTTTCGTACAATGAACATAACCTACAGATATGTTTGACGTTAAATGTAAGCTTAATATACGTCAGTGTTGACATATACTCAATTATTTCACACTCTCATATATAAAATTATGGACAAGATTTATATATATATATATATATATATATATATATATGAAATAAAAATTTAAAATTGAAAAATACATATATAATTAAACAAAAACGTGAAAAATACATATATAATTAAAAGCCTTAAAATTATACCTATAAATATTATAAAATAAAATTATATCTTACATTTAAAATACTTATATAATAAAAACCATTAAAATTATGCTTAAGGTAAAAATTAATAGTTTAGAAACTTTAAAAACTACAGAATAAACTAAAGTTAAATGTAAATAAAAAAATTAAGTTAAACCTAAGAATACACTAAATACTTATCTATATTTAAAGTAAATAGTACTATTTTATGAATGCTTTTTAATATCAATTCAAAAATTGTGACTTCTCATAACAAAACAATATATAAAAATTATTGGGAAAATCCCAGTAGTTGGCTGTATACCATATACAGAAGTAAAACACTTCACATTTACCTAAATATATACCTAAATACAAGTGTGAAGCATTTTACTTCTGTATAAGTTTTTTAAAACATTATATATAATTTCGTCAAAGTATCTTTCTATTTTAAAAACTCCTATACTTTATACAAAAAAATGTGGCAACACTGTGACGCACAAACAGATATTATTATAGTTGTCATGTTTTAGCTGTCTACTGCCATGGCAATAGTTGGCCCCGTATAAATATCTTCTCATTCAACTGGACTTTCCTCCGACAATCCGAAACCACGTGATGACAATTGTCCAATGACAATTGTCTCGATAATTGTCATCGTGAAAACGCGGCTTAAGATGGGTATTAAATACCCATTATTAAATACCCAAATAAATAAAATTTTTATAACAAAAATCTACCTGTTTCGGTATTTCCCTCAAAACTCGACGGATCTCGAAATAATGATAATATTCCATAATTTAGCCGTTCACTGTATATACATAGCTAATATTTATATACGTAATAATATTCAACATATATATAAAACCATTATCGTATTGAAAATAATCATATAAACAATATAAGAAAAAATATGTAATTAAAAGTACAAATTTATCAGCAAAACATATTTCATCCTTATAAAACTAACATAATCTTAAATTCATGTAACAATTTATTTTTTTTTATTTTTTGCCGTTTACTTTAAAATTGCTTTCTTGGAAGTATCAAATGTCTCTTATATTGCGAGAAAGAATTTAGTATTTAGAATCTTTTCAGATTGAACATTCTTGCAGAAATGGCCATAGCATGCTACATTACCAAATAATATTAAAATTTAAAGTGTATTTTCTAGACAAGAAATTAATTTATATGAATACAAGCGGATTCACTATTTTAAGTCGCTCTCACAGTCCACTCAAGATGGTGTTCCACAACTTTGTTCTGGTAACAATTTATTACACCTTATTTATTAGTTTTATAAGTTTAAATGCTCGAATGCTGAACTTTGATAACATGAAAGGCAGATATCGAGCACAGTTTTATTAATTAGATCTTACTCAAGTACTTTCGCTTCCTAGAGCATCTTCAGGGGCATGTCATGAATTTTGGACTATCCAACAAATGCAAAATGTTATAAACATAAAACCAATCATAAAATTGTAAATATCACTACACTAAACAAGGACAAAGAGTTTAAAATTATTTTAAAAAATAGTCGAAGCTACATTCTGGTCGGGTTAAAACCTTTTACAGAAAATTTAGAAAATTTACAATATTATCATAAAAGGTACAATTTTTAGTAAAATACCTGTAGATTGTTGAACATCCGTTATTATTAGCGCTATTTTGGTATATTGCAGGTAAATAGACAAAAAAATTGAAAACCAGTTACTAAAATGGTACGAAGAGATAGACAGCGATGCGAAACCAATAGATTCTAATAAGGACTTAAGTAATGTTCGTTTTGAACATAGTATTCACAATACAGATTCTAAGTAGTTCACACAAGATCTTCCCAATGATCTTGAAGATGCCATGGAAAAAAGCGTTTAAGTTGATGATTATCCAAGATTTTATGGCAAAGATAAAACACAATGGTTAAAACATAAGAAAGACACTCCCAAAGGTAAGACCAAAGCTTGTAGTATTAATGCGAAGTTAACTGGTATAAAATCAGAAGCAAAAGAAGCTAAAAACATATTAGAATGCTGGAAATTGATTTTCTCGGATTTTCTATGATCAAACATATAGTAAATGATACAACTGAATAACTAAATATGATAAGAGTGTATTATACTCACCCTAGGGATTGTCCTGCTGTTGACTACGAAGAAATGCAAGCATTTATTGGACTTGTATTCCTTGATGGGGTAAAGAGAGCGAAACATTTAAATACTGATGAACTCTGGTAAATGGTACAGCTCTAGATATTTTTGTAGGTACTATGCCCAAGAAAAGATTTTACCAAATAATTAAATCCGTAATATTTGACGACACCACTAAGAGGCAAAAAAAAGAAGTAACCCTGCATTTTGTCTTTATTAAATTTTCTGGCCGTATTTGGTGCAGCATACGTTGTAAATCATCTTCACTTTGAGAGAGTTGTATTGCGTCGTCTGCATAGTAGATTATTTTAAGTTGTTTTTCTCCATTTGATATCCTTTTGTAGTTCTTATTTTTTATTATTTCATCCATAATCAGGTTAAACAATAGAGGACTTAGGAAATCGCTCTGTCTTATCCCATTGCCAGCTTTAATTGTGTCGGTTAGTTCTTCTTCTACTTTTACTTTTATTGTGTTGTTTTGGTAGTTATTTTTCGATCGAAGTTATTCTTAGAGGTATCTCTCTTGCATACAGTAAGTGCATAAAGTCTTTTAATTTGACCCTGTCAAATGGCATTGCTGGGTCCACGAAATATAAATGTGTCGGTTTGTTGAATTCTAATGATTTCTCATGCACTTGCCTCAT
The DNA here is from genome assembly GCA_918026665.1 of Diabrotica balteata. NCBI lineage: Eukaryota > Metazoa > Arthropoda > Insecta > Coleoptera > Chrysomelidae > Diabrotica > Diabrotica balteata. Next base: position 59,400,478 of record OU898280.1, read on the forward strand.
TATAAATATAGTGTCGGTGTATGATCTTCCCTACCTAACACCTTGTTCTTTTAAAATTAAATGTCTGGACTGGCATTTTAGGAGACAAAATAATAAGTTCATTTTTTATCAAATGCACCTTGAATAGTAGAGTATACATTAATTTGTTACGGAATCATGTTCTTACCGCTATTCATAATTTTTCTTATGTAAATCTTAATAACGTTTGCTTCCATGAGGACGGCTGCTCAGTTCACAATGCTCAAATAATTAGGAAGTACTTAAACAATACTTTCTTGAATCGAGTTATCAGTGGAACAAGCGATATTAAGTGGCCTATGCGAACTCAAGATCTTACACCCATGGACTTCTTTTTAAGGACAATTAAAAAGTATCATCTACGATCATCTTTGGGTTAGAGCCAAAAATTATGATGAATTAAGAAATCGGATATGAGAAGTCTAAAATTCCATTACAGCAGAATTATTAAAAGCCGATACGAAGGCACTACCTTATAATAGTCAGTGTATTTTTAAAGTTTATGTTTTAAGAAATAAACCAGATATACATAAACAAAACAAAAATCGACAGACGAAGTTGCATATCTCTTGCCTTGTTATGGTTTTGCTGGTTCTCTGTCTATAGATGTCGAAGCAGAAGAGATCGGAGAATTTTAATTACCTTATACGAGAAAATGTTGCCGATTTTAGCGCTTTATGTATTTGCAATCATCATCATCATCATCATTACTGGCTCGACAACCCTTTTTAGGTCTTGGCCTGTCCCAGGATTCTTCTCCATTCTGATCTGTTTCGTGCTTTTTTCCTCCAGTTTTCTATTTTTAACCCATTCGCTGCCATGGTCTAAATTTGGAACGATTGTTAGTTTTGCTGCTGGTTACAAGATGTCACTGTTAGTCTTAAATCTTATAAACTATTTTTGTTCGGTAGTGTCAAAACAACATGTCCATACTAAATTTACTCACTGGTTTCGTATAAGTGGCATTTGATTTGTGATTCATATCAAAATTTCAAGGAAGGTGCAGTTGTATAAATTCTAGTTTGTTTTTATCTATTTTCTGTTGTGAAATATTACGATTGGGGTAAGTTTAAGCAATATTATATGCCTATACAATGTATCTATATCGTTTAAATACAAACCTCAAATTAAATATACCGAGTAAACTCTAGTTTTTGCATGTTCCAAAAATGGAACTTGGCGGTATATGTTGCTAAGTGAGGTTTTTCTTTTTAGTTTGGTATTATGGATGTGAACACATTTTATGGAAAGAAAACGAGTTGTTCAGCTGATACTCTGAACAATCTAATCGATGATCTAAATAAGAAGCAGAAGAAGTTTAATTCTGCAAACATATACATTTATCCTCCAGCGGAAGATTCTGATGGAGATTCTGAATTATCGGATGAGGTGAATTTCAATGATTTTTCTGATAAGTTTTCATCAAAGATACTGAACGCCCCAGCTGAGGCAACTCTTATTTCACAATGTGAGACACAAGACACAAGATATGTTCTTGACGAGCGATGACGAACTTACAATAAATGTGTGTCAATCTGAAAAAAGGGCGAATAGATCCAATAGACAAAACGACTGGAAAAGAAGTGACTTGTTCCTAGATAACCATCAAGAAAATATCTCACTGTCAAATCGAAATAATGTTCACTGGAAAGTGCAGTTGATTTCTTGACACTTTTTTGGAGTGATAATTTTTTTTGAATACATAAAAGACGAGACTGTAAAGTATGCCCGACACAAAAATGCAAACACATCATTTGAGGTTACGATTTAAGAACTCAAAGTATGCTTTGCAATCCTACTGATTTCTGGTTATTCCCAAAGGCCTCGGAAAGATATGTACTGGAGTTTGGATTTGGATCTCAGAAACAAAGCAATCGCCAACGCAATGCCGAGAAATAGGTTTAGAGAAATTTTGCAAAATTTACATTTTTCAGATAACACTAAGCTCCAAAAAAATGATAAGTTTGCTAAAATAAGACCACTCATAGAACATTTAAACAGTTCATATATAAAATATGTGCCGGTTGGTGAAACCATATCAGTATCTGTTGATGAATCCATGGTACCGTACTATATCCATCATAGCTGTAAATAGCGTATTCAAGGGAAACCTATTATATATGGGTTTAAATTTCGGTCCCAGAATGTATCAAATGGTTATCTTGTGGGTACCGAACCTTACCAAGGAAAAGGAACCTTACTAGGAGAGAGTACCTTGAGGCTAGGTGGATATGTAGTTACAACTTTTGCCGAGCGGGTGAAGCATAATTTTCCAGATCAAAAATTTTACTTTTTTATTGACAACTTTTTTACCGGACTTCCACTGATAAAGGCCGTGAGTGAATTTGGATATGGTTGCACGGGCACCATTAGACATAATCGAATTGGGAAATGCGCATTGAATAAAAACGCAATAAAGAAATCAGTTATTGGATCCGTTGATTCATACACAAGTTCTGATGAAGATATAATAATTATCCAGTGGAAGGATAATGCCATCGTTCACGTGGCTTCAAATTGTTATGGTGATCAACCTACAAAATCGGTACGTCGTTATTCTGCAGCAGAAAAAAATGCATAATGGTAGACGATACCTACGCAATTCAGCAGTATAATACTCATATGGGAGGTACTGATTTAATGGATAGAAATATCGCTAACTATAGACCAAAACTGCGTAACAATAAATGGTGGTGGCAAATTTTTGTTCACCTTTTGTCTGCTTCAATCTCTAACGCATGGATTTTATATAGAATTCAACACAACAATAACATTCAATCCGTCCATTGTATTTATTAAGGATTACAAGAAGCATTGTGGCAACATACCTACTACTCAACCCTCGACAACCAAAACCTGATAAGACACAATTAGGAACATTATTTTGAAAAATTCCAGGATGTGTTTCAGAAAATATGTCGGTTCTGCATTACCCAATTCTTTTAAAACAAAACAGATGCAAGATTTGTAAAACAAACAAAACTTTTGGATGCGGTATTTGTAAAATTAATGTACATCCCATTAATTGCTTCAAATCTTTTCATAAAAAAAATTAATAGATCCTCTCAAAATGTTATCATTTTTTTTATCAATAAATGTTTAAGGTTAAATTGACGTTGTTAATTTTGTATTACCTATTTATAGCCATGTTCCATGGGAATTTTTTAGACACAGGCCTATTGTGAAAAAGAATTTTTTAAATATTTTTTTATAAGTTCAGAACATAAAATTGACCTATAGAAGCTATAAAATTAAAAAAAAGAAGAAGTTTGGGAGCAAATGGGTTAAGGTTGTTATATCATTTTCTATTTTTCTTCCATTCTTTTTACATGTATTATCCAACGCAGCCTTCCTATTCTAATGAATGTTATAATATCCGGATCCTTCATTTTGTATAGTTCAAAGTTGTATCTTCTTTGCCAAATTCCGTTTTCTTCTGTGCACTTTATATATATTATATATATATATATATATATATATAATATATATATATATATATATATATATATATATATATATATATTTGTCGCAAGCTTTTTCTTTCGAATGTAGCTAACAAGTTTTCCTCTCTTTATGTGAGTGTCCAGGTTTCTTAGCCGTATGTGAATATCGGTTTTATTAAGGTTTTGTATATTTGGCATTTTGTTTTTTTTTCGATGTTATCTGATCTTACTTGCAATATTTAATTAAAAACTTAACCTACTGTATATGCAACACCACGTATTCACGGCACAAATTTTAACAACTGGTTTATAGCACACAGAGATTAGTTATAAATATATCTTTTTAATCCATATAGTTATTATATTTTTGTTTCTAACCAAAATATTTATAGGTAAAATATTTATTTTTATTATTTTGTTATAAGCTTAACATTATATTGGTCGGAAAATTTATTTCAACTTATAGTAATGTTAATTTATTTAAAAAAAAAAATAATTGTTAGACATCTTATATACTAAAACGATAAGCCCTTTTCTTGTCCACCACTTTACTCAAAAACCATATTGAATAATTAAAAATTTTTTTCGGAATATTATTAGTATTACGTATGAGATTGTCAAGATATACTTTTGGTAAAAAAATTCACTTCCGGTTTTGAGATGACCGGAAGTTAAAATTTACTTTAAGTTTTAGACCCCACAATGTATATATGGATCGAAAGGTCTCGTCGAGAAGAATCTAAATATGTACTTTCAGTTGCGATCCAACACCGGAAATGACTCGAAACGCTCATAAAACGTCAAGATAGAGCAAATCGGACACCGGATTCGTGATCAGCATGCAAAATTAACGGCTAAATGTATTCGATGAACTAAAAATTGTTTTCGACGAAATATTTCGTGATATTTAATACACTTTTTACTTGAATTATTATTGATGAATGTTATATATATTCTTGCTTTTATTGGTTGTATTGATTTCTTAATTTTTCTCGCAAAGTAAAAATTTCATTTAAAAAACTCGATGTCGAGTTGGTCCGCTGGTTTAAACTAAATAACTTACCGGTTGATGAATTTTATTATTTTTAAGGAGGAACATATTTTATTCCAGATACATACCTAAAACAAAAAAAAAATATTGTTAACTAAAATATTAAATGTAAAATAATAATAGACAAAATGAAAATAAAGAGATTATGACAATAATATTGCATTTCGGAGAAAAATTTTCATTTCATATTAATTTTTATTTCGTATCCGTCTAAATAAAACGTAGTGTATATACACATAACTAAACTTATATGGAATCATCTCATATATCTTATAATTTTAATAAACTTAAAAAAAGGCGCACACACAAAGTCGCAGAATATTTACTTTAAAGCAGTTTAATCACCAATATATAAAACTAAAGAAAACGACAAAATTTTGAAATATTAAATTGAAACTACTTGTTTTAAAATCACTAACATAAAAGGTTTTAATATAAAATGACTAATGTTTAAATTGAGTTTATTTATTTATGTTCTTTTCTAGTGGTCATAGTAACCCCCCTTACCGTTAATAAAGCTTAAATTCGCGTGGACATGCATTTAAACAAATTGTCATCAATATCTTGTGGTAGACTGTTCTATTCTTTAAGAGCTAAAACAAGAGCAGCTTGTTTTAGCTGTTCATTGTTTCGTGAATTTATTAAGTGCACGTTAATTCTTATTTTAAGCATATCCCAGATTTACTTTATAGAGTAAACAAGCAGGCCACTCCCGAATAGAGATATCTATTGCTTTAAGGAAGTCTGTAGTCATTCTGCTGGTATGTGGAGGCACATTATAATGCCTTAAACTTAAATTTTCTCTCACTGCGCCTCTCCAAAGCTTAACTATAGGCTCTAGAATTAAATATACATACCTACAGCTGTTAAAGTAGGTTAGCTGGTACTTGGTTGATAGATCATATATTTGAAGAAGATTGAAGACTCTGAAAGCAAGAATGGAAACTTTGGATTCGAAGTAACACAAGAGGAGAAAAACTCATGAAATTCCTGAAACAAGAAAACATGTATGTTATGAATACCTTCTACAAAAAGAAACCTAACAGAAAGTGGACATGGGTCGCGTCTAACGGAACTATCAAACATGAAATAGACTATTTTCTCTGAAATAACAAAGGAATATTTGAAGACGTCACAACTATAAACAACGTAACAACGGGCAGTGACCATCGTATAGTCAGAGCAAACATAAATAATAACATAAAAGAAGAGAGAAAAAGAATTTTTAAAAAAACAACGAGGACAGATGCCTTTAAACTAAGAACAAACAAAGAGCAATTCCGAGAGGTCTTAGCGGATAAGTTCGAATCTGATCCTTCACATAATCAAGATCAAATTGACGAGATTAATAAAAACCTAAATAAAAACCTTCTCGCAGCAGGACTACAGGTCGCAAAGAAAACAAGGACTAAAGAAGACAAAATAAGCAATGAAACTAAACAGCTAATGACGGAAAGAAGACAACTATTAGCGCAAAACAAACGCCATACTCAAGAATATAGAGAACTTAATAAAGCAATTAGATAAGAACTAAAACGCGACATACAAAAATGGAACGAGAACTTAATAGAGCGAGTCATTGAAAACAACAGAGGCTTCAAATGACTAAGACTCGCACTGGAAGTTCAAAAAACCATCAAAATTAAAGACGATATTAATAAGGTAGAGACGGACAAATATAAAATAACAAATATTGTCGAAGACTTCTACACATCCTTGTACAGCTCTCAAGGCCAGCCTAATAAAACAACAAAGGAGAACGGTAAAAGAAAAATAAAAAACGTGGGATCACAAGTACTACCAAATATAAAGGGATAGGAAATAGAAAGAGCTTTAAAAGAACTAAAAAATAATGAAGCTCTAGGACACGACAATATAATTGCCGAGCTCTTGAAAACAAGCAAGACATTAACAATCCCTGTACTAACAGAGTTATTTAATAGATGTCTTCATAATAGCCATATCCCTAAAGACTGGAACGAGACTCTAGTAATACTCTTACACAAAAAAGGGGACAAATGTGATCTACAGAATTATAGACCTATATCGTTGCTCAGTCAAGTATAAAACTATTTATGGGAATTATTAATAACCAGTTAACCTACAAAATCGATAATTATCAACCGGTTGAACAGGCTGGCTTCCGCAAAGGATATAGTACATCAGACCATCTGCTGACAATGAGAACATTGATAGAGAAGGAAAATGAATACCAACTACTCGTATTTATTGCCTTCGTCGACTATAAAAAGGCGTTTGATAGTATCGAGATGTGGGCCATAGAACAAGCTATTAATAATTGTAGAATAGACTCGAGATATAGGCAACTAATACATAATATATATGAAAATGCAACTATGATAGTACAACTAGACGAAACTACAAATCCCATCCTCATTAAGAGAGGAGTGAGACAAGGAATCGTAATATCGCCAAAGCTTTTCAACCTAGTCCTAGAAGACGTCTTCAAAACTACAAATTAATGAACCTATGGCAATAACGTTAATGGCAACAAGTTAAACCACCTTAGATTCGCTGACGACATAGCGATTATAGCGAGCACATTCGAGGAACTACAAATTATATTGGGGGAACTAGCAGCCAGCTCCCAATATGTCGGCCTAAAAATGGATATGAAAAAAACAAAAATAATGACAAACAGAGAAGACACCAGACATATAACTATATATCGCACTGAGATAGAACAAATATAGGAATATATCTACCTAGGCCAAATCCTGAGACTTGACAAAGAGAACCAAAGTGCGGAAATTACTAGAAGAGCAAGACTAGCATAAGCAGGATTTGGAAAACTTAGTTGAATACTTAAGAACCGCAAAATGCCCCAATACTTGAGGAGCAAAGTGTTCAACCAATGCATCCTTCCTATCATGACATATGGATGTCAAACCTGGACCCTAACCAAGGCAAACATGAATAAACTAGCCACAACAGAAAGAAGAATGGAAAGAGCAATGTTAGGTATACGACTGTTAGATAAAAAGAGGAATGACTGGGTAAGATCCAAAACAAAAGTCAAGGACATAACAATAAAAATTTCAAAACTTAAATGGAGCTTCGCGGGCCACACTTCTAGACAGAACGACCAACGTTGGAATACTACAACACAACATTGGAGACCTTACGAAAGTAAACGACCAAGAGAAAGATTACAGATGAGATGGGTTGATGACATTAAAAGAATAGCCGAAACAAATTGGAAATATGTTGCTCAGAATAGAGACCGATGGAAGGAGTTGGGAGAGGCCTATGTCCAAACATGGACGAGAGAAGGCTAAGAAGAACAAGAAGACCTTGGTTTTCTCTCTCATCCATTCTATTCTTTTTTATTCTCTCTTTATTATACCTAGCATGATTTTCTCCATTGACCTTTGAGTCTCGATAGTTTCGCAGTCGTTTGTCTTAATAAATAGTATACACTGATCGAACGTTTTTTTTTTGTTAGGTAATTGGTATCATTGATTTGAATATAACTGAACAGATGCCCAAGAACGTTTCATTTTTCTGTTGATTTCTGTGGGAAGTGGGAAGCCAGATATTTTGGCGATGGTTGATTGTATTATGTAATTGTCAGTTAGATTGTATATTTATCCTCTTTGGGAAAATGTCAAGGCACTTTTCAGAAAAGCTCAAAATATGTACTTTTAATATTTATAAAGATTGTTAAAGTGAAAAAATGTAAGTTTTATATTATCTACCCCTTTGAAAATTGTTTAAAATAAAAAAACTTTGTTCTACAACATTTCCATTTTTCCATAAGAGAATAAAACAAGTGTGTTTACTGTAACTGTCTCCACGGTAAAATAAACAAGTAATATGGAAGTAAAAAATAGAAAACTATATTTGTTTTAATATTTCTTCATTTTTTGGTATTTAAAATTTTCTATTTGCTGCAAAAGAAAATATTTCTTCGTTACTTTCATTGACCGATGTTTGAGTTTAAATTTCAGAAGCCACCGTAGAAATAAAACTCCGTATGTTTAAAAAATTAACTTTTAGATTTGTATTATTTAGTAATAATATAAAATTATTATACTATTAATAATAATACTGTATAATTTATTAATAAATAAAATTTCCTAAGCTTTATATAAATCTCTTATAGTTTTCTACTTTTGGGATTAATGGCAAACAAATTTGTTCTGGTCACATATTGTTCCATTAATGTTCCCATTTATAAACTTCTCCTTTCAGTCTTCCCCTTTGAAACTTCTAATTAGGATGTGGTCTTGTAACAAAATACCAGGAACATTACTGTCTCTGGAGTAATAGATTGTCCTTTTCGAGTTAGTTGGACATTCTAGACAGGAAAATATAAGAAGCTGAGAAGCGACACTTTTATTGTTTTGCGACGAGCCAGAAATTTCTTTTCTCTCTGCCAGAAAATATTTAGTTGCAGATAATGTAAATCAATTGTTAATATAAGACTTATTATTGAATTACCATGGTGAAATATTGTTTATTAGGAAAGGACTAGGAAAAATTATTTAACATACATTATTGTATATATATATATATATATATATATATATATATATATATATATATATATATATATATAAATTTTTTTGAAAATGTAGTAGTCATGGAATTCGATTGTAAACATGCATATCCATCCCCTGTAAAATTTAAGTAACATTCAAATGCTTAACCGGCTAAATATAACAACAGTTTAACTATATTACATTTTTGTACATAAGTTCCGTGCAAAACTGTTGTAATTCTAATGAAACAGAGTTACAGTTTTGCACGTAACATTGCAATAGTTTCGATAAAAAGCAATAAAAGGCACGAATAAAGTAAGATATTTTTTTATTTTAATCTCTATATTAGTCGTGTTTTATTTTAATTTTCAGCGTGTCTATGTAATCCATTAACGGCCGAGACAATAAACAAAGATTTACGAGACCAATTTATTCATGTTGTTTTATGACCTTTATGTGACATAAATTTTCCATAAAATGCGTGTAATATCGTTTGACCATTTATTTGTTTTTAAAACACATAAATTAGGACTAATTATTTACAGGCAAAAAGTATTTTTTCTTATGAAAGGAGAAACAGTTATCTTAAAACTGGTGTATTAACCATACTGAAAGGTTAAAAATATGTAATCTAAGAAAACTTGTTCCATAAAAACTAACTTCCAAATTGTATTAAATCTTCAGGTAACCTTCAGGGGCGGTTGTCTTATCATATTGTCCCCTCGTAATTCCCAACTTTTACTAAGGTAATGAACTCGAATCCTTTTGTTAATCACTGTACTCAAAGTAGCCTGATTTGCATATTTTTATTGTAGTCCTTTTGTTTTGAATTTATATAAAAATATTAAAAGTTTACAAATAACTTTTCTACTTTGTTATGACATTGACATTAAAAACAGAAGGAATTGTGGCTAACAGAAATATGTACAGAGATAGAAAGATTAAATTGCCGCTACCGATAAGTCGTTTTATTAGGTACCTATTTATTCTACGTATCTATCTGATTTCTTGAAATCTATTAAATGTAAAGTTTAATACCATACTAAACTCCGATTGCTGCTGGGAATTATTTTTTCTTTACTTACCCGATAATTTATTGGAATTCATTAAACGTATATATAAAACCCCGAGAATTACTTTCCCTCTGTGCAAAAGTGTTGTTACTTTAAAATTTTAATACTAAATGCGTAGTGATTAACAGTTTTCTCCGTGCAAAATTGTCGTAACTTTGAAATTCCTAATTTTTTAACATTAATATTATGATATTTAAATTTCTATTTTTGGTTAACGTAACATAGGCTGAAAAGCACGCAAAAACTTGTGTCCTATTTCACCGATATTAGCAAGAAAATAAACAAAATCGTCTTTATCTCGAAACTTACTTATTCTAAGGCCTATATATATATATATATATATATATATATATATATATATATATAAAGATATATAAATTATGATATTAATACATACATATATATATATATATATATATATATATATATATATATATATATATATGTATGTATATATATATTATATATATATATAAATATATAAATATATATATATATATATATATATATATATATATATATATATATATATATATATATATATATAGTAGTTTTGAGTTTCTTGAACCGTATTATATTTAATATAAAATTAATGTTTCTTGGGTTTAGGTTCAATAAAAATATGTTACATGTGGAACTAGATTTTATTTTCCATTGCAATCAATCAACGTTTCGGCAGGAAACCCTTGCCTTTGTCAAGATTCTAAAATGTGTATATATATATAAGGACAAACAGATATTTTAAAATATGTATATATATATATGACTTACCAAAACGTAAAACGTGACACAGGCATTAACGAACTGACATTATAAAAGTTGATATCTGATATCTCATTGTTTACTGTCATTAGTATATAATTATTTTTATATGAGCGTATCGTTGATGTTTTCGAAAAAGGTAAGGTGGAGATATGTTATGCCTTTAAGAGCTTTTTATGATGTTATATTATTATTGTTTAAATCAGATTGACATATATTTTATTTAGGTTTTGTGTATCTTTTTTGTCATTTATTGCGTTGGTGTTTCTTTTTATTTCTATTGATTCGTATATCTCCCTCTTCTTTTTGTTTTTTTTATGTTTTTAAAATTCTGATGTTTTCAAAATCAAATTTATGCTTCTTCCCGCTTTCATGTTTTGTGAGCGCAGTGACGTTGTTCTTGTCGTATTTGTGAGAACGAATTCTGGATTGAAGCAGTTGACTGGTTTGACCGATATAGACACCTTCACAGTTTGTACATGGTATCTCGTAAACAACATGTGATTTTTTAAGTTTTGGAGTTTGTGTTTTTAGTTTTGTGAAATATTTATTTAAGAGATTGTTGCCTTTGTGGGCCACTGTTATGTTATGTTTGGCTAAAAGATTGGTTAGTTGTTCAGATAAACCTTTTATATATGGAAGAGTTGTATAAGTGGTTTTGATACTGTTGGGTTTGTTGTTAGTTGTATTGTTATAAAATTTATTGAGTCTTGATCTGAAAATAGTTTCGATTAGATGTTCGGGATATGCATTCTTTAGGAGGGCATTTTTTGCTTTTTTTTATTGCAGTTGGTCTGTATTCTGGATCTGTTAGTTTTATAGATTTATCAGCGAGACTTATAATTACAGACTTCTTATGGGAAAATGGATGATGGGAATTGTAGTTAAGATATCGTGAAGACCATGTTTCTTTTGTAAACCACATAGTTTTAACTGTATTGTTAATGCGATGTAAGGTGACATCCAGAAAGTTTATTTGATGAGATATGATGAGAGATGAGAAATGAGATATCAGATATCAACTTTTATAATGTCAGTTCGTTAATGCCTGTGTCACGTTTTACGTTTTGGTAAGTCATATATATATACATATTTTAAAATATCTGTTTGTCCTTATATATATACACATTTTAGAATCTTGACAAAGGCAAGGGTTTCCTGCCGAAACGTTTATTGATTGCAATGGAAAATAAAATCTAGTTCCACATGTAACATATTTTTATTGAACCTAAACCCAAGAAACATTAATTTTATATTATATATATATATATATATATATATATATATATATATATATATATATATATATATATATATATATATATATATATATATATATATATGTATATATGTATATATACTTGAAGAGGCTTATGTTCAGATGTGGACGTGAATGGCTAGACGAAGAAGAAGAAGAAGAAGATATGTATATATATATATATATATGTATATATGTATATATATATATATATATATATATATATTATATATATATATATATATATATGTTCGAATAGATTTCCGCGGTCTGATGAATGATTATCACTAGGTTCTCAGGGAGACCCGCTTTGAGAATTTAATGCTCGACGTTTCGGCTCCCGTTTTGGAGCCATTATCAAGAGGGATACGGTTCGGTTCGAGTTAGGGGTCTCAATCTGCCTACTCCTCTCACTCGACACGTACCAGTATCGTGTTTTGTAATATAAATACAAGAACTGTCTCTCGGCACTAAGGTCTCAATCTGCCTACTCCTCAGTGTCGAGTGACAATCGGTCTTACCCTGTGACGCTGCTTTTATACTCGCTGTACGCGCGGGAACGGTATGGGCTGAGGTGGTCTGAACTGACGTGGCCTGAACGGTATGGGCGGGAGGTCGCTGAAGTAGGGGTCGCCATGTTGGCGGCAATCGTTTTGCATCGTCGCGCGTATTTAAGCTGTTAGGCTGTTTTTCGATTTCGATGGCTTCACGAATGATTCTTGATTTTTAGAAGCGGATGGGGGCGATGGTTTTTGCTTTTTCGAAGTCTATTTTGTGGCCTGTTTGAATGTCATGTTGGGCTAGGACTGAAGTAGTATCGAAATGTTTGTCTGATATAGAATGTTCGTAAACACGGTTATGGATTCGTCGGTTTGTCTGTCCGATGTATGTACGTGGGCAACTGGAACAAGGTATCTCGCAGACACCATGGTCTTCATTAGGGATTTGGTCTTTTACGGATCTGACAAGATTGGACAACTTGGAGTGAGTAGTGAAGATAGTTTTGATGTTTAGAGGAAAAAGAGCTCTACTGATTTTGTCAGTGACACCTTTAATAAAAGGTAGAAAGATTTTGGGTTGGTCCGGCGGCAAGGTTTCTTTTTTGAATGGAATGGGGTTTAGATGTTTTTGAATGCTCTTATTGATTTGGATTTTGTGGTAGCCGTTTTGTAAGAGTGTTTGTCTTATTGAATTAATTTCGGATGACCTATGATTGATGTCGCTAAGTCTTATGAAAGGAGAAATGAGAGTGTTGACCACTGAATTGAGTTGGGCGGGGTGATGATGTGACTGGACATTAAGATATCGGTTGGTATGAGTGGGTTTCAGGTACACGGAATAGGAAAAACTGTGAGGTGAGTTTTTCTGAATAAGAACATTAAGGAATGGCAAAGACGCTTCAGACTCGACTTCCATCGTGAATTGAATACTAGGATGTATTCCATTTAGGTGGGAGAGGAAGAGATCTAACGCGTCCCTACCATGAGGCAAAATGACAAAAGTGTCATCAACATACCGTAACCAGCAGGTGGGTTTAAGATTTGATGAGGACAGGGCTGCTGTTTCGAAATGTTCCATGAAAATATCAGCTATTACGGGAGAGAGGGGAGATCCCATTGGGGCACCTTTGATTTGACGATAGAAATGATTTTATTATTAAATTAAATTATCAACGAGGTTCTTCCCAAGACTAGTGATAATCATATATATATATATATATATATATATATATATATATATATATATATATATATATATATATATTTATATATGTATATATATATATATATATTTATATATTTATATATATATATGTTATATATTCTGACTTACTATAATATAATACAATATAATATATATATATATATATATATATATATATATATATATATATATATATATATATATATATATATATATATATATATATATATATATATTATATATTCTGACTTACTGCAAGACTGCAGTGTCAGAATGAGTAAGTTTCGAGATAAAGAAGATTTTGTTTATCTTCGTGCTAATATCGGTCAAATAAGGCACAAGTTTTAAAAAAATTAACATTTATTTACGATTTTGCATACTTTTTAGCCTATATTACATTAACCAAAAATAGAAATTTAAATAAAATATTATTAATGCTAAAAAAATAGGAATTTCAAAGCTACAACACTTTTCCACGGAGAAAATTGTAAAAAGTGTAGACACATTTTCTGTTAATTGTTGTCCTTTTCTCGTATATCATCTTGGGCCAAAATATTTTTATAAAAACTATGGTGGGCTTTCGGTATCATACCCAAATGGCAATAAATCATCGGGTAAGTAAAGAAAAAATAATCCCCAACAGCAATTGCGGTTGTTTTCAATATTATTATTTAAATTCTAAACAAAAGTACTAATAAAAATATGAAAATTAGGCTACCTTGAGTACAGTGATTAACAAAATGATAGAAATTTATTACTTTAGTAAAAGTTACGGAGGGCAATATGATAAGACAATCGCCACGGAAGGTTACATAAAGATTTAATACAATTTGAAATTTAGTTTTTATAGAACAAGTTTTCTGAGAATATATCGCTCATTTGCGACAAGAACGACATAATTCAAAATTTGAGGTTAACGAGATTTTTGTTACACATTATCAACATTTGTGATATTTTATTGCTGCTAGGACGACATATGAGAGTTACCTTCGGTAGTGAAAGGAGGGCGACGGTGTCGTTCTAACTCCACTCAGTACTCGCCTTCCGCTTGCTTCAACAACGTCGAATTTCAGTTGTGCTGCAGTGTTCAGTAGAATCGGTTGCGTGTATTATCATCAAGAACGACATATTTCATAAGTAGACGTTATTCTTGAAAAGGTAAGTTCAATTTTATGATAAAACATTTTATTTAGAATGGCCGAGTTAGTGTTAGGACGCTCTTCTTGAAAATAACTAATAACATAACACTTTGTTTATTTTGATATATGACGTTTTTAATGAAAAAGAAAATTTATTGTTTTAAAACATTTTGAATTATGCTGTTATTATAGTAGCAATATTTCTTTAATGCTTTCCTAAGTATGTATTATTTAGTATTATGATGTTATTATAGTTATAATTAAAGACAGTATGTATTAAAATGTATATTATACTGTATTATGACGATCTTGATAATAACAAATTAGCAAAAGTTATTTTCAAAAGATAATTATTTTTTAACAATTATACTTATTTTTATATTTATACATAAAGAAAATTAAATTGTGTTTATATTTGAAGTTTTAAATTTGTAGCATAAAAATGGGCACTCGTGGTAAATTTATACTAGACCTGGCTACAAAAAATATTGAAGAAGTTCAGCATTCCGTTGTAAATGAAAAGCTTGCTTACGATGCCGAACAATCACAGATCAATCCAAGAGGTAAACTACGTTATACTTATAATCTAGTAAATATTTCATAACTTTTTTTATTTTTAGACGCAGATGCTTCATCGCCAATTGTACCGGCACTACTCGATACTTTACATAAAAATGATCAAAATCGTTCTTCTATAAGTCATTCTAGAAGTTCTAGTTCCTCCAGCAGTAGTTCTAGTTGTAGTTACTGTAACAGTTCATCTTCAGAAGGTACAGTCTTTTCTAATGTTAATTTCTGGAAATTCCATAAAAACTTGTAGTAGTAATCAAGTAGTCGCCTTTTACGACCTACAGGCGGTTTTTCAGTGCCCGAAAGATGATGTGTCCCTTTTTTACTATAAATCAAAATTAAATGTTTTCAATTTTACAGTTTACGACTTACACTCAAATACTGACGATTGCTTTGTATGGGATGAGTCTAGTGGAAATAGAGGTGTTAATGATTTGGGCACCTGCGTTTTTAATTATTTTTCGGATGCGTATTTTCTACTCGGACAACTGCGCTGGACAGCAGAAGAACAAATTTATGTTGGCTGTTTACTCATACTGTTTACAAAAACTTCCTAATATCAGATTCATAACCCATAAGTACTTAATAAAGGGCCACACTCAAAACAAGGGTGATTCTGCACATTCGCTCATAGAAAGGCAGGTGAAAAGACAATTAAAAAGTGGTCCCATGTACACACCAGATTCATTCATTGCGGCAATCAAATCGGCAAGAAAAAATGGACAGCCATATCACGTACGTGAAATGTACAATGATTTTTTTGACTAGAAGGATATTTGCACACAAATGGGACTGAATGTCACTAAAAATGTAAAAAACGAGCCAGTTAAACTTTCAGATATCAAAATTTTGAAACTTGAAAAATCATCCCCACAGGTTTTATACTACAAACACTCATATAACGATGAGACTTTTAAAAAGGCCGTAATAATTAAAAGGAAAAAATATCCAGAAATAGTGGTTAAAAAAGCTTATGACTGTAAGCCAGGAATTTCTGAAAAAAAAAATCCGATTTGCTTAACTTATTAAACAAAAATGTTATACCGAAATACTATGCACCGTTCTATATTATAAATATTTTGATTTTTTTTTCTTTGGTTTAAAATGTTCGTTTTGTATTAATTGCATTAAAATTTAAATTATTATAAATATGTTATGTTAAAACCTTCTTGTTCAGTTGTAGCATAAGCATCAAAATGGTATTTTTTTGTAAAAGGTATGTTTTGTTAATAAAAATGTTTACATGAATTACCTTCCATAGCCTTTTAGTTAAAAATTAATACTTACTTCAAGAAAAATTGCAGTAATATAGACATAATACTAAATATTGTCTTGTCTTTCTTAAAAAAATTAAAGCACTTATCAACAATAATGTCATTTTTCGGAATAATACCAAAATAGGTCCAATGTTTTTTAGAAAGAACGACATAAAAATTTATTTATTTTTATTTAGACAAAATAATGAGAAACAAATTACGGAAAACATTAGGTCTTATTAAATTACGATATCTGTATATATGTATACCTTGCTAATATGTTATAAAAAGTCGGATAAGCAATGTAAAACTAGAAATCATCTGAGAAAATCTTTATTAGCGATTTCTCAAAATTTTACTTTTTTGAATTATGTCATTCTTGTCGCAAATGAGCGATATATTTTTACCCTGTCAGTATTGTTAATATACAAGTTTTAAGATTTTCCTTTCATAGGAAAAAATACTAGTTGGCTGTAAACAATTAGTCTTAATCCATGTGTTTTTAATTTAATCTAAGAAATAAATGTTCAAATGACATCGCACATACTTTGTGAAAAATATAATGTCACACAATGGATATAAAACTTACATGAATAAATTGGTAAATCGTAAATCTTTGTTTATTGTCACGGTTGTTAATGGATTACGTAGACACGCTGCATATTAAAATTAAACACCACAGATATAGATAATAAAATAAGAAATATCTTACTTTTTTCGTGCCTTTCATTGCTTATTCTCGAAACCATTGCAATGTTCCGTGCAAAACGGTTGTAACACTGTTACACTAGAGTTACAACAGTTTTACACGGAACTGCGTAGAAAAACGTAAAATAGTTACTGTTGTTGTTGTAATATTTACCCGGTTAAGCGTTTGAAAGTTTTACAGGGCATAGATATGCATGTTTACAATCGAATTCCATGATTACTTTATTTTCATAAAATTTTTAGTTACTGCTGTCTGGCACTGAGGGTGCGATATATATATATATATATATATATATATATATATATATATATTTATATATATATATATATATATATATATATATATAAGGTGTTTTTTAGAGGTATAGAAATGTAAGTTGGTAACACCTTTTTAACTGACGGCAATTCGAACAAGGCTTCCAACTTGCACAAATTCAAATTCAAATTTATTTTGAAAATTGTGGTTTTGTTCGAAATACGTATTGCGCGCTACGTCCATTTTATTATCAACATAATAATCCATCAGAGCAAGTAATTCGATTAACCATGAAACGCTTTTGCCTTGCGTTTCTCTAAATGATAATATTAATCCACATACACGTCTTACAGTGCATACAGAAGAAGTAATTGCTGCTGTAAAGCGTACATAGCATACAGGAAGACCCGAATGAGTCTATTTTTCATCGTGCACAGGAGTTGGATTAGTGCCCATCCAGTTGGCATCCAAAGGCATCAGAATTAGAATCATCAAGTAGCAAGGCGTAGATTCGCATATTCGGTGAGTGGGTCCAAAACGAGATTGCCGTTATTCCGATTTTTATAAGCGAATCTTGTGAATTCTGAATAGAAGTGTCAAGCTGTACAAGTGTCAAGTGGCATGCTGGTAAAGGAAACATAAATTATTATACACATTTTTTGTTAGATTTTTATGTTTTTTATTGACAACATGTTAAAAAGTGTCATTAAATTAGTGCATAATTTGTTTTTGATTATTTTAGCATAAAGAAATCACAGTAAACTAAAAGTAAGCGAAATTTATTTGCCGGCATTTTAACGGTATATCATTTTTTAAAATACAATTAAAATTAATTATGTTGTATTTGTTAAAAAAAAGTTTGTGTTCCATAGGCATTTTTTATGTGATTATTTTAAATATTTTCTAGGCAAGTCATAAAGATCTTTTAAGTGGTAGAAAAATATTAAATAAAAAACGCTGGTTTCATTCTCTTTTTGTACTTAGTATTATTTTGTAGCAAGAATAATAATTTAAAATATTCTTAACCAGTCACATCTTACACAAGGTGTCCAGAAACTTTGCTGACAAACAAACACCGGAAATTCCTTAGACAATTATTGTAAGACATTTCTAATTTACCTAGTGTGAAAATGATTTCTAAGGAAGCTAGAGGTCTTTGAAGATGGCGCCTTGTATTTAGTTTTCTTTAATATTTCAGAACGAATCTATTTAAAATTAAAAAACGAAAACTAGTACAGTTATTTATTCTCCAGAGTTAAATCGATTTCATAAATCGCTAAATTCTATTACCAATCATGGGCGTCGTTTTGGATATGTCAAGCGTTATTTTAACGCATAACTTTTTTGTATTTACCTTTTAAGCATTTGTGATACAATATTATTAAATTTTAGATATTTTACTATTTAAAGGTACTCTTACTCTAAGTCGATAGGATACATCCAGTGGCGGCTGGTGTGGTAAATAAAATTTTGGGTAGGCCAAGCCAGCAAATTACATATAGCTATGTCTAATCACTGGCGGACCAGAGGAAGGGTCACGGGGTCATGACCCACCCCTTAAAAATATTTGAAAATCCACTTATCCTATTGGTGGTAAGACTAAAAATAACTTTGCATCAGAGAAAAGTAATCACCCTCAAGATCCATGATTTTTTTTTACATACATGCAAATATAAATTTATTTTTATTTATAAAAATACTTAAAATTATAAGGTAACTGTAACAGACTTACATTTAATTATGTTATTTGTAAACTATTTGTTTATAAATAAAATTACAAACTACATGAACTAAAATATACACGTAGATTACAAAAACATTTTATTATTTATAGAGCAGGTTTATTCTTCTCTCTTTGCTTTGTGCAAATTTGTCAATTACTCGTATATAAAATGTGTCGCCCGTTTCCATTAATCGAGCAAGAACATCTTTCTGGATTGATACAGTAGCCAGTGATGAAAGCCGATTTTGCGTCATTGTATTTCGAAGAGATGACTTTATTCGCTTTAAAGTGGAGAACGTTCTTTCAACTGAAGCGCTTGTTGCAGGTATTGTAGCAAGTAAACAAAATAACTTATAGCTTTTAGGAAGAATTTCATTGGTTTCGTTATTAAACATACTTTTAATTAGTTCTAACAAACTCTTATCGTGAAAATTTTCACGATGAATAGCAGAAAAAATCATTTCCAGTTCTGTTTTTAATAAAGATTTATTAAAAAGTGGTTCATATGTATCCATCAATTAGTCCAAAGCTTTTTGTGGAAATTTAGCGCCATATTCTGTGAATCTTTTATTATCGCCCAATTCCAGAAATTGAAACTTTGCGTAATCCGAGAAACGTTGCTCTAATTGAGTGATAATATTGTCCAAAATCTCAAAAAAGACCCTTCTAAATTTAGTTTTAGCTTTCTCCAAAAAACTTTGATCTCCGTTATTAGATACACTACCAGGTAAAATATCAAGTTCACTACGACTTAAGATGGGTTAAGAATGTGTTTCGCTAACAGAAATGTTATAATGGATAGAAAATGTAAGGTCATTTCTCCAGCTCTTTAACATTGCAACACATCTGGACACTGAATTGGCACACAATTGGACATCATTATTTTTCTTCTGCAATATGTTGTATAAGAGCTCAGTTTGTTGAAATATATCACTAAAAACATTTAATAAAAATACAAATTCCAAGTCCTTCAATTTACGTTTAAAACCATCTGCCTGCCTAATTAATTTTGCATTTGATTCTGGGCAATTCATTATGTCCTGAAAGACTTGTAACAATTTATTTCTTTCTTGTGACACAGCATAAACTACTTTTGCATTTGAATTCCATCTTACTTCACTATTTGTGGGAATTCGTTTTCCAAGTATTTTATTTAAAAAATAGGATCGTTTGGACGATTGGTGAAAATAAGCTGGTATACCTTGAAGCGTTGAGAAAAATATTTTGACTGTTGTAATGTTGGAGCAACTTTGCTGTAAAACTAAGTTGAGGCGGTAAGCGAAACAATGGGTAAATATTGCCAATGGTGCAGAATCTCTCACTAATTTTTGAAGTCCATTAAGTTGTCCCGACATAATACTAGCTCCATCGTAGGTTTGAGCAATTAATTTAGCTTTACAGTCAAATTTACCGATTACACTAAACAGTAAGTCACGTAACGCTGGAGCACTTCGGTCTTCCCCGAGATCAAAAAAACCTAAGAAATATTCTTGAACAACGCCTTTTGTGTCCACTAGTCTGCATACTATTGAACATTGTACCCTTTCAGTAATATCGGTTGTTTCATCAACAATGCATGCAAAAAATGTGGAGTTGTTTATGGCATTCTCGATAAAAATATGAATTTCGTCTTTCACTAGATCGATTAGTTCGTTTTGTATCGTTTTTGAGATACCTCTGAAATATATTTTTTTCTGCCAGTGATCATTTAGTTCTGGAGTTGATTTTAATATTAATTCCCAAATCGCTTTAAAATTTCCAGGATTTAGAGAATCATCGGATTCGTCGTGGCCACGGAAAGCCAGTTCCTGTTTCGCTAAAGTACAAGTTAAAGAAACTAATTTTTTAATGATTTCTCTGTTCATTTTAACTTCTGCATTGTATCTAATTTTTGCTATTTTTGATTTTTCATCTAGCAAATCGCGAACAGAAAATGCCCTCTTCTGCACATCCTTAAAGGACAGGGAATTACTTAAATGTTCCTTGCAACTGGAATGTTTTTTTAAAGAGGCAGACATATTTTTTAAATCAAAGTATCCTTCACAATTCCATACACATTTCTTATTAGAAAATAACAAACACGGCCAACAATATAGTCTATTTTTTGTAATACTTCCAGACAACCATTTATAGACATCATACCAAGAACAATTAAAAGTACGCACATTTTTCCCATCTTTTTGGTCAATACGCAATGTTGGAGTAGGCCTTTCATTCATAATATTTTTTTTTCTATCAACTTCAGTTCTTCTAGATAATGGCAATTCCAATAGTGAAACAACAATGTCCAAACACTCACTATCAACATTACTATTACTGCAACCTGGTAAAGCGTCAGAAAAACTCATTTTTATGTATCAGTTATAACTCACTATTCCAAGAAAAATTTTTAAAAATCAACCTTGATCGACCAAACAACTAGTGCAACTATAAACAGATAACAGTGAAAATTGAACTAATGCCAGTGTTGCCATATATAAGTTACATACAATCAGAAGATATAGAAATCATGCAAATGTGATTTTTTTTTTTTTCGAATTTTACGAATTCTTTAAAATGTATTTATGCAACCGTGAACTTGTTTGCAATTGTGTTGTTTGTTAAAAAATATGTTACAATTATGGATTATGTTACATATTTTTTTATCATAATTTAAAAGAAAATTTATATTACAATTCGATAATTACGTTACAAGTGACAACGATGGTCGACGCTAGGCCCGATCGTCTGGTGCCTACACAGCGAGCATAAACACGCCAATATAAATCGTTGTCCGGCAAACTGCTTAATCAAACGGTTTTTGTACGGGGATCTTATGTGCGCTGGATCGGCCAGTTACTATCGGGCCTATTAATGATATTTAAAATGCCTGAATACGATTTGATGCTTTCTGTGGTAATATAATAACATAGTTGTTTTAGCGGACGCTAATGTATTGAGTGATTTAGTACATTTAAAAGTTATTTACATGCATTAACATAATTTTTGAATATATATTTTTCAATTTTAAAGATCTTAAAATTATTGGGTATGCCCGGCCTATCCTGCCTACCCACAAAAGCCGCCACTGGATACATCGTTATCCAGAAAAATCGAATTTTAATTTTTTCATTTTTAGTCATGCAAGCTAAATTAAAATGTTTTGCAATATTTGGCTTTGACCATTTAACACAAGTCTAACTTACGATTTTTATTGTCAAATTGTGGTTTGTTCGCGATGTTTATCTTTGGGTTTATTTCTTTTTGGCATTCAAATATAACAATTTCAATTCAACAAAAATGGTTTTTACTAATGAGAAATACGCTGATATGCTTTAGTTTATGGCAAAATGAGGTGTAATGCTTGAGCAACACAAAGTAGATACCCTGAAAAATTTCTCAATTGTGATCCCACTCACTTAATATTTACAGCTCCTCAATAACGATTCCGAGAAACAGGCTCATCAGTTCCAGAAAATAATGAAAGGAGACGACATGTTTACGTAAAAGCAGCACATAAATATGTTATTTTATTAAAAGTTAAGAAAAAACCAAAAATTAGCGTTCGAAGACTATCTGCCATGTACACGCAAATTTTAAAATCTTCCGTAAAAAATATCGTACACAACAAAAATTTATATCTTTTTTATTTTACAAAGGTACAGGTACACTTGTATCTTGTTCTAAAAATCGCCTTGTAGCAACAAGGTGATTTTTCTACTCGTTGCGAATTCGTTAGATGGTTGCAAAATCAGAAAAATCAAAATGATAATGTTTTCACTTAGATTTTGTTTTCGACAAAGCTATATTCACAAAACATAAAATTGTTAATATGCATTGTGACGGGGCAGATCTTTCGTGGCGATAAACTCAGTAAAACACAGGTTGCAATAAAAATAAATCTATTAATTCTAACGTATATACAAAAATAAAAATAAAATATATTCTTTATCCCCGCCTGAATCTCGCGACAGTGAATTCCCCGGAGGACGTCTGTAAAAGAAAAATTATTATTACTTACAGAAAATGAAATACACGAATTCGATCGCAGGCAGACTTATACTCACTTCCACCTCAGTCCAGCGAAAGCGCCAAACGCTCTCGCAATTAAAATTTTCGATTATTCAGATCTACGTTATACTCTGAGTCAGAGTTGACGGTAACGTTCAATCCACTATACCCACGGGTTCTGCTTCATTAAGGACAGAGCATAATCCTCACTGCGGAAGTCTCTCTGTCCGAGTTCGCTCGCAGATTCAATGCACTAGCAAGTCAGGGAGCCTACAGTGTTAGCCACAAAACCCTCTTTAACTCCGCCAGCCGCTTGCTTTAAATAGCCGCTCTGGACCCCACCTCGTCGTCTTGTAGTGGAAATGGATACATGATTATCGACACTCCCACGGTTCTAACTGTTATACGCTGTTGCTGTAGGACGTTTAGCACATCGTTACAGCATATTGCATACTATTATTCATATGTTGGTAACAATCCTTACGTTGTTTAAGAATTTAAGCATCAGCTAAGATTTAGCATAAACTTCTGGATAGAAGTAGTTACGCGATTATTTACTTGAGGCTGTAAAATTGTCAGCTCGTTTAAATAATGCTGATTACTTACATTTTCTGCCAAATGTTTTACCTGATTTATAAAATGATCTCCGTTTAAATATTCGGCAAAACTTATGGTTTCTACATGACGGCTATTCGGCCCAATTTCGCAGGAATGTATGAGACTTTCATAATAAGAACTATGAAGACCACTAGATTCAAAGAGAAGGTCCAGTTTCTTGGCCAGCAAGGTCATCGGATTTTAGTCGTTAGGATTCTTGTGTTTGATGATATATAAAATAATTTGTTTATGTCCTTTAAAATCAAGATTGTGCCCAACTTTGGCTATGGCTACAAGACCCTTACAACGCATTTAAAATAACTTTAAAAATATTGCCATAATTCGATATGTAAATTGTTGCATAGCCAACAATGCTCATCACATTGAGCTTTTTTTGTAACTATCTACTTTAGATACTTGTTCTTTTCTGGTTATTGTATCGTAAAAAATACTCTGTTGTTAAATCTCTTTATATAAAATTTTGTTTCAATTTAATTTCTTGCTCCTTATTTCAAACTTATTTTACGAATTGTGTACTGCATTTGTTGAAACAAAAGATAATTTATAAAATTATTTAAGGTACCTAAACTTACTTTTATAACGAGAAAACGAAAAATTATTAAGTAAATCAATTTTTCTAGGTGTCTCATACCGACTTAAAGTAAGAGTACCTTTTGGTACTAGAATACCTATGCTTAAAAGTTAAAAACAAAATGTTGACTATGACCGCTTCTAGAAATTCGCAATTAACGGAATCGATTATCTCTAGATGATAAATAATCGTACCTGTTTTCATTTTTCTACCTAAAAGCGTCCTGAAGGTATTAGAAAAAAACTAATTACAAGGAGCTATCTTCAAAGAGCTCTAGCTCCCTTTGGAAGCATTTTCGGGCTAGGTGGATTAGGTTAAGTTGTTTTAAAATTATCTGAGGAATCTTCAATCTTCATTTGTCAGGAGAGTTTTTGCACACCCAGTATATAATTTTATTATCGGTATTTTTTTATTAATAATCAGGACCTATTCGAGAAAAAAGATAAGTCAATTATTATTACTACATTTCTGGCACAACTTTTTCTGTAAAAATCAGAATGCTACCTCTCATATTCCTCTCAAAATAGAGTCACCCTGGTATTGTATTTGGTAGATTTAGATTTTTGTATTTAAGATTAATAATAGTCAGTGATTTAGTAGCATATCTGTCTATCTAGATTAAATTTAATTAACTATTTCAACGACTTTTTAATTTACAACTCAATTTATTCTAAAACTTATCGCTTCTAAGTTAAATTAGATTAATTTTTCCTCGTTCTTTGTCTTAGATTTTAATACATTACAATGATACTTTGTTTTCGCATTTAAATCATTCGCATTTATACATTTCTTAAGACTGACTGCTAGAGATAAATGCAAATAACTCATGCATTTCAGTGATAACATAGTTTAATACACTTTGTAAGTTTTCGCAGTGTAGTTAAATCCCATTTCATTTCCATTCGGAACGAAACTATTTACTTAACATAAGCAAACAAATTCGTTTACGATGCACATAACTTTTAACGAATGTTTAAGAAAGAGAAGCAATTTATTTAGATTACTCTTTAAATTACGAATAAAGATTGAGGTATATTGTATACGTTGAGTAAATTAAGGAAAAACGACATAATAAATTGGCGTTATATAAAGTAAAACACATTATAAATCATTATTAGCTGTTTTGTATCTACTGCTGTAGATTGGCCTCCCGTAATTAATTTCGTTGCATCCGATCTTGAGCACCCTGAGTCCAAGAGAGCTCGATGCCCTTGATGTCGTCTATCCACCTTGTTAGAGGATGTCCTAGAGACATCCTGTTAGAGAGAATTCTGTCTCCAGCTTCTATATAACATGTAGCTTCTCCATTTTTGAAAATTTTAAAGTGTTTGTTTGTCTTTGTGTATTGTATTGTTATGTCCAAATTTACATGTATGACATTCTGCTCATGTCGGATAGGCCACAACTGACGAAATGCCCCTGAGGATGATCTTTATTAAACTATAATATAGCTTTATTAATCATTCGGTAAATTTTGGTTATAGAGTTTTAACATACTTTATTTCAGCAAATAAACTCTTTAATGGTTTTTGTTTATATCAAAATTCATCAAATAGCCACAGCTCTCGGTGGTAGAGAATTGTGGGTCAAATATAAAAACATTACGGATGCATAAAGTTGAAACAACATAACAACCTAACCGACACGGATTGTTGTGGTACTACACAAAATTGTTAATTATTGAAACTAAGCATTAAAAAATTATTCATTAGCAAAATACATTACAATCAATATTGTTGCTTTCATATAGCTGTTTGTAATATTTTAATTATAAAACATTGTTATGTCGTTTTTGAAAATTACTAATTTAAATACTAATCAACATTTGATGCACAGGTATAAAATATAATCCAATTTAAATGGAGTTATAATTAAAGTTATTTACAACGGTTTGTTGTTACTACTAAATCAATTGCAATTTAACAGTTAAATAAAACACATGTAATTTTATACTGAATATTTATTTCTTATTTGCGATTTATATTTTGTAATTATGTACAGATATACAAATTATAAAAATCAATTAAGACTTTCAGTTAAAACTGCAAAAGGAATTATTATACAAAACAACGAATTAAAAAAAATAGGACCTCTTCTTCATCACTTTGGTATGAAATTAATTCTTTGTGCGGAAAAATAAAAGGAAATACAAAAATTCAATCGGTTAAAATCAAAACATGTGAAACAATAACCGATAGAACAAAATTGCAATAAATTTAATTTACATCAAAGTACATTAGAACAAAAATATGCACAAAAATTACCCATTCGTAATGACCAGATTCAGGAAATAGATAGGATGGAAAGCCGCATGTACTTGTATCTCGTTGAAAAAAAAAAGAAGTGGTAAATGCAACATAATCTTTAAAGCACCACAAATATTCTGGCTGGGATGGTATCAAGACAGAAACCATCAAACAAATTAAGGAAGAAATTATTACTCCTTTAACTTTTCTCATTAATGAATGTTTTCAGGATGGTTGTTTCCAGGATGTCTGAAAATAGGCAAAATCAAACCTCTGTTTTAAACAACAAGTAAAAAAGACGTGAATAACTACAGGCCAGTCTCTCTGTTATCTGTTTTTCCAAAATATTTAAAAAATAGATTAGTAAGTTTTTTTGGATAGATTTAGTATAATATCGGATTACCAATACGGTTTTAGTAATTTCCGACACGATGCTATTTGTAAACTAACATCACAAATAGCGGAAGCTTTTAAGTCTAATAAACTAATGTTTAACACGTTTGCGACGACGCGTGTACCACCGGTGGTACACGCCTAACTTTTCAATCAGCTGCTTGTGGCCACCGCTGGTACACGGTGCCTTTCTATTTCTTAACTCTCTAAAATCTCACAGTTAATAGATATGTTGTTCATATTAAGTACACACGTAAAGTATAGTTTTAAATTTATGGGTTTGCCGTCGTCTTGGCATATCATAATGTATATGGTCACAAATAAAGGCTAAAATTCTACAGTAAAAATAGTTTATTAAAATTAAAACATCGAAGTATAAAATAAATATTGTACAAAACTTATAAAACAATTTGAATATTATACAAAACTAGGTGGGTTTGTGATTTTTATTAAAACAAGGAAGGCACATGGCTGGTCTATCCTCACATGAATCGCACTATGTACACACTCTTTTTGTTTTTGTTCGAGCTGCTTTTGAACCTTGTGTATTCTGAATTTTCTTATAACATGAAAAGCAGCGTTTTCTTGTTTGTCTAGCACTACCTTCATATGTTTGTAACTTATGTTTTATCAAAGATAATTTTGGTTTTTTTACTGGAACAATATCTGGTTCACAAGGACTTTCTGTGTCTTCACTTTGTAATATTCCTTCAATAATTTTTTCTCGAATAGATAACATATTGGATGTTTTAGGATTATTACCATAATTATTAAAAAGATCCCACGTATTTACTATGCATGTGCCAAGACAAATTTCGAAAAACACTTTTTTGTACCACTTTATGCTTTTTCTTAACGGGGTATAATATGAAGACATTTGATCGGACAAGTCCACACCTTTCTTTGCATTATTATATGCAATAACGGCAGGCGGTTTTAGAATGTCTTCACCTTGCCTATTTTTTTTTCCTGTCGGTTGGAGGTTTACTGTATGGCTGGGAACTGTGCTAGTCATTAATACCGGACGTTTTTCCATCCATTTAGCAACTCATATGCCATCATCATTTTGTTTTCCATATATTTGCCCTTTCTTCAATTTTTTTTGACATACATCTATGGGATTTTTTTTCCTATTCGATCTAAGGGTTCTGCAAACATATGTTTTAAACTGAAGAAGCTTTTTACATAAATCTACACTAGTATAGTAATTATCAACGTATAGTGTCCTTCCTTCATACAGAAGCCTCTCAAGTAATTCCATGCAAATATTGTAGGAATGTCCAAAATCATTATCAGGTTTATTTGAACCATTTTTCCAGCGTATATTTTTAGGTTATATGTATAACCATCGACACTGCAGAGTTTGTATAATTTTACACCGTACTTATTACTTTTTGCTGGTAAGTATTGACGAAAATTCAATCTACCTCTCCAAGGCACTATACTATCATCAATTGCCACATTTTCATGGAGATATATAGTTTGTTCAAATTGATAACAAATCATGTTTACAACATTCTTTACTTTGAACAATCGGTCTTGAATTTCTGCAGAATCGTCATTATTTGCGAAGTGCAAAAAATTTAAAATACAATCAAACTTGTCACGTTTTATAATATTTTGAATAAGTTTATTCCCATATATAATATTGTTAGACCAGTACAAACGCATATTTGGCAAAGGACATATACCCATTATGAATAGTATCGCTAAGAACTGCTTCAGATCACTACGATCTATATTACTCCACTTATGAATAATAGATCTTGGACGATTTGTGTGGGTCCTGATATATTCGGAAGCATAACGATTAGTTTCCTGAACTATAACGTCAAGCAAATCATCAGTTATAAATTTTCTATACATACTGTATGGGTTTGATAAGTTCACGTCATTACATTTTAGACCACTCTTCCCAGAATAATGAAAAATATTACTGACCTCTCTGCAAAAAACCCATTCGTCAATAACGCTGGTATGGTTGCTGTTAACTGCCTCCTGACCATCAGCTTCAGTTTCATTTTCTACTATGGACTCATCTGAATCGCTGTTGTGTGATAGCTCTTCATAATCATCGTTGTTTTCGGAAGGCCTATATGACTCCTCGGAATCGCCGAAGCGATCTGACTTTTCCGAATCAGATGAAAAGTAATATGCTCTTGATTGATTACCCAAAATCAGATTGTTGTATTGAACTTCGTTTGATAGTGACGAAGATTACTAAAAATGGAGTCAGTCGATGATGTACCAAGTAAGTTGAAAATTCTGTTTGTTCTTGAGGACATCTCGATCTACACCTGAAAAAAAAACCAATGAACTAAACAGGCTACTTTGATACATTTTTAGCAATAGAAATACCCCTGTAATTTACACATATAATAAATGTAATTTGAAAATACTCACCAAATGTTATTTTATATTCAAATAAAACAAAGTAAAGCTGAACAAATCTCACAAAAGACAAGCTGCACGTGTACTGTCGCCGAAAAAACCGTTACAAATGCAACAAAATACTACGACACCCACGAGCAGTGATGCCACTCCTCACGAGTTCACATTGTGTCCCCCGGTGGTACACGACGTTTTTTCTTGAACAATGTTTACTACAGCCGGCGTGTACCATAGGTGGTACAGCAAAAAATAGCTTTTAAATAGAAAAATATGGTTTTAAACATCAAAAAAATATATTGAGAATAGTCAAAATACAGATTGTTAGTTAAAATACATAAAAAAAATATACGGTTCAGAGGTAAAATCTCGGGAATCTACGTCGTCGCGAACGTGTTAACCTGAAAATCGGGAGGTCCTAAACTGTCAGATGAAGGCGGTAGGTGTCGCGTCAGTCACGCACGGAGCGAATACTCCCAGCGGAGATGTTTTTTTTAACGGCAACTGTCGGAATATAAAGTTAGTGTTTCTTCAGCCTTTCTTTTTTTTTGTACAATAAAACTATAGCGAAGTAAAGACCTAATGATGTTTTTCAGACGTTAGATTTTTTTGAAAATTTTGTATTACCAACAGTAACAAAATTAAACGGTGAACCTTTTTCATAACCAACACTAAAGGGGAAAATAATTGTCCGTTGTGTAGGGTTACCCTTCCTTTTTCTTGTAGTAGTCTTGTTGTAGGGTTACCCCTAGTAGTTCTTGTTGTAGTACCAGCCGACATGGAGTAATTATTAAAACATCGAAAATTATCGAAAATTTTTACTTTTATCAATCACCAAAGCTTGTAACGTTATAAACGTCACATCTGTATTCATTTATATTTAAATAATTTTTTTTTTCTGTTCGTTTCTTTATTAATTTATTTTTTCCTTTACCTTCAGTTTTTTAACTATTTTTTATTCAAAATTTATTTGCCGCCCTCTCTCTCTCTCTCTCTCCTTTTGTCCCGTAGAATAAATATTCGCTCTCTCTCTCTCTCTCTCTCTCTCTCTCTCTCTCTCTCTCTCTCTCTCTCTCTCTCTCTTACTTTGATCTCCCTTTCTTTCGGGTAGAACAAATATTCGCTCTTTCACTTTCGGTTGGCTAGTAAACTTTCTCTTCTATGTTGATAAAAGAGTTAATTCCATCATAGGCATATGTCCTATGTGCTTAACATCATTTTTGTTGACATACTTTCTTTCAATAAACTTTCAAGTTGGGATAC
Source organism: Diabrotica balteata (assembly GCA_918026665.1). NCBI lineage: Eukaryota > Metazoa > Arthropoda > Insecta > Coleoptera > Chrysomelidae > Diabrotica > Diabrotica balteata. Next base: position 59,431,413 of record OU898280.1, read on the forward strand.
CCTTTTTTGACTGTAATTGAAATTTATAAAGGAAGACAAAAATTATAATAAGGTTCATTTTATCGTCTGCAGAATTCGCTTGTGGTGAGTACTTTCATTGTAACAACATTCAACAGAATTTAGCTAATTTTAATAGTAACTTAATTTTATTTTATCCTTGCCATTTTCTATTTGTTAAATTGTAATTTTGGTAAAATAAATGACAAGGAAGTTAACCACCTTTGATTTTTCTCTAATACAGGCTATTTAATATTATAGTTTATGGAATATTTATGGAAGATTTTATGGGATATTTCTGGAACATTTTATTGAAATATTGTATGGTTTGTTCCCCGAAAATTTTATTGAAAATACTTTATGGGGTAATGTGGGCCTAAACATCTGTCTTGATGACATACTTACATAGTTTGGAGCCAGAAACAAGACCTGCCCACATAATCTGCAGGCAACATATAATAAGAAACAAGCAACTCATCGATGCCACAAGTATCATTTAAATTTATTTAATGCAAAGTTTAGGCAGGATTGTTTTTGCCATTTAAATATTAGGTTTTATGTGTTAATATGTGTTAAATGCATATGATTAGTTAAATTATTCTTTTACTTACTACCAGCTAGAGGTTTATTGTTTAAAATAGGTAAAAAAATAATAAATAAGACCTACAATCAATTTAATTTAACTATCAGATGACCGGTTTCGCTTTCTACAATATGCAAAGCATTTTCAGGTCTTGATACAAAGTTAAATAAATGCTGAAATGATAAAAACCCATATTAGGGTGTTGTCTAATAAAGATAAACAAATTAGATGTTGTAAATTACAATAATTATGCCAATATTACATGTCTGTGGTTTTATTTCAAAATGAGTAAGTTAAATAAAAAGGTATAAAAAGTTTTACAAGGTTAGACCCACAAATTGTTATAAAATAGTCTATTAGATTGTAATAAATTAATAAATGAGCAAATAAATAAACATTACTTACATGCCGATACTCTATTAATTGATAGATGATAGAAAATTGTTAAAACTACTATGTACTGTTGAATGGAGAACTCAATTCTGCTATTGTAGTTGTTTGACAGTAAACGGGAAGTTCTCGAGGAGATAGATTTGATCCAATGAAGCAGAGATATTGTTTGTTAAAGTTAAAGTGATGTTATATACCATTGTATTATTTAAAAAATATTTATACTTATTCGAGAGATATATTTATGAAATGTGTGTTATTTATTGAGTAATTGTTTTATGAAGGTGACAGTTTTATGACAATGAATAAGTTTAGATGTACAAATTTTGTGGTTGTGCAATGATTTTTCAACTTGTAATTATCAAATTTCTTTGATAAAGTTCTATTGGCAAAATAGTAGATTATTGCAAAGTCGAGCAAATAAAATATTAGAATTAAAACAATTAAGGACAATTTAAAACACACTAAAACAGAAAACACTTAGAAGGGACGAAACCAACATTAAATTTAAAAGGGGAAGGACTTTTATGCACCACATCTCAGTCTTGGGCACAATGAGTTTTTTATGTTATCTATTAGATTTTAGTGGTAAATTTGACAAATGTAGGTTAGCATGTGACAGTTCTTCTTCTGTTTCTCAATACTGCAAGTTAAGTTATCTAGTTATCTATATTAATTAATGTCTATAAATTGTTTCAATTAAGATATCAAACGTGAATTGATGTGTTTAATATTGACATACTTTAACAATCTTTAATTAATTAAATTTAAATGTAACAATACGAATAATTGAAATACATCCCACATTATAACGAACTCAGTCCAATGTCCAAATTACTGAACAAATTAAAGTGATTCTTTGGCAACTGAACATGTACATTTTATAATCAAACGTATAACAAATTTACAAAAAATTTTTATTTTTTATTTGAAATTACTGTTGCTGTGAGTATTCTGTCATGGTGTTTATAAATATTTTAGATATTTAATTTAAATTCTGATATATTAATTTATTAATATCTGATATATTAATATGTAACCAAAGTAACAAGTGGATAATTATTGATGATAATTAATTTATGTGCTCAAGAAATTGACTGAATTATAAAGCCTTCAATAATTAGTTGGTAGTTCTAATATCTAACAGTTGGAACCGGAAATTGTTATACGAACAGGTAAAACGATCCTCTATTTAAACCGGTGTAAAGTAAATTTACTTTTATTTCAATTTTTCGTGTCATATGAACAGATATTCCTCACACCGGCATAAACAATGGTGAGCTTGTACAATTGTTTTAAGTAACACTTTAAAATTTTTTTTTAATTATAGCTGTTTATGAAAGTTAATATTTCTATTTGAAATGTAAATTTGTGTATGATTGTGAATAGTAAAGATGTATTCAATTAATACAGCTAGTCTGAACTATTTACATGTTATGTTGGAAATCCTCAAACCACGTGTTGAGTTTGAAATCAAAAATTTTTGTAAGATGAGTATATTTCGGAACCAGATGGAATGTAATAATAATTGTGGGTTAAATAAGTTGAGGTACCATACCAGGTCAGTACTGATATTTAATGTAGTTTTTAGGAAAAATGGTAGTATGTTACAGAAATTCTGTGAACAAAGAACTAGATCCATGCTTACAAGATTTTAATTGTGATGTAGAAGATTTAAATAATATAAGAAATGTATCAAATGCATCTGATTATATTTGGTATTGTGGAATAAATGTTGTTTGACCATAATGTTAAAGTTACTTTTGAAAAATATGTGATGATAAAGGATAATATATATGGAAATCTAATATGATAAGTTGATGTTTGGGGTAACAATTCTATAAGTTTGCTGTAGAGCAAGAAATGGAGTAGGATCAGGTAATATTATTTATATAAATTTTTTATATTAATACTGAGTATACTGGTGTGTATTCCACTTCCAATTGTGCATTTTGTGTAACTGCTGTGTGATTTTTTAATGATTTTAGAATTTCTAAATGTTCCAGGTTATTTAATAAGGAGCCTTTATTACAAGTATGAAGGATTGTGAAGTCTGTTTGTGGATCAAAGATGTGGTTTGTTTGATGGATATGTTGGGAGAAATGTGATTGACCTGATGTTGGACGTTCTATATATCTAAGATGTTCTCTTAGTCTAATGTTGAAGGATCTAAAGGTTCTACCGATGTAACACGCATTGCAGGTATGGCTGCTCAACTTATACACTCCACTATACTTAAGTAAGCTACGTTTGTCCTTGTTATTCAAGAAAGTCGGTCCTAAATTTGAGGCAGTTTTAAATGAGATAATTATATGGTCATCCTAGAAGAGAGAGAGAGAGACCTATATCGAGACCTGAAGATGCTTTGCATATTGTAGAAAGCGAAACCGGTCGTCTGATAGTTAAATTAAATTGATTGTGTGTAAGTCTTATTTATTTTCTCTTTACCTATTTGAAATGGACTCACACAAGCAACACATTCATGGTTTATTGTTTAATTCATAGTTTAAGACAAGACGAATTTACACTTAAGAGACTGAGCTAGGCGAATCATAGACGATGATCTCCCAGGGTTGATTGGGGTATTATTCTTATAATAGTATTTCAATTCCCTTTGGTAGTCTTATCGTTACAACGTGTTTCTTTTTTTCTATTTAAAGTTGCACATAATAATAGGGTCTGCTTTTCTTCGCAGATTTACCCCCAGTGCACTTTTCATTAGGAAATGTAGAAGTTCTACTTAATAACGCTCGATATTATCGAGCAGTCTCGTGAGCGTTATAAATCTCTTTAGGTAAATAGTTACTTAATAAGTGTTGCAGTTTTCTTTGGCACTCTGAAACATCGTCAACTTTAACAGTTGTAACTTCTCTAGAAATTGCTCTTTTGTGGGTGTTAGAAACTTATCTAGCCAACCATTGGAAGCTTTAAAATCTAAATTGAGTTCTTTCGCCAGCTCTAAAGCTCTTTATTTTATTATAGGTCTAGATAATAGATTGTTCTTACATTACATTTCACTTTACAAAACCAATCGTATACTATAGAATCAATAAAAACACCATCTGTTTTAATTCTCGTTTTTTATTGAACATTTCTACTTTTACTATACCTCTTTTTAAATCGACTTTTTTCTTTAAAATGTTAATAACTAGAATTTTTCTTCTTTGAAACTTTTCAGTCAAAACTTAACCTTCAGAGTACGGAGATTATTTCACTAACTTAGATTGCTATAATGGGTCAAGCGTGACCCATTTTCATTTTATTTATAAGGATGTTTTAAATTGTCAGTATGATTAAACAGTATCTTTAGTTCATCAAAAATCAAAGATACATAAAAACTTTAATCCTAAATTATTGTTGCGTGCAATGCTGAACGTGAGCCTTCGAGACCACATAACAAACCAACAAATCAGGCGAAGATCAGGAGTTCAAGACGTCATCGAAAGAACCACGACGCTTAAGTAGAACTGGGCAGGGCACTTAGCCAGAACACAAGATGGACGGTGGACAAGACGTATTATGGAATGGAGGCCCAGAAATTATAAAAGAAGCCGAGGACGACCACCGACTAGATGGACCGATGATATTAAACGTGTAGCGGGAAACTGGCTACAAGCGGCCCAGTGTAGAGAACACTGGAAAGAACTGAGGGAGGCCTATGTCCAGCAGTGGACGCGATTGGTTGATTGATGATGATGAAATTATTGTTACTGACTTCCCTTATCCTGCACATTCTTCAGACTTAACATCTCCAGATGCATACATCTGGAGCATGGCTAAAACTGCCGTTTTTAAACGGCACCACAAACCATCAATAAATTAAAGGATGCCGTTAGAGCCATCTTAAGACAATGTTAACATATTATAAAGTGTCAATAATATATATTTTTTAAAACAATATAATCACCAATTCCCGTGAGGGGATTTGACAGTTACCTCCATCGGGTGCGTCCCTATGGGAATTAGGGGAAGCTCGCTGGGTCTACAAGCCAGTAGATTCAGAGGTTAGTGAGGAAATAAAATACTCACCGTAAAACAAAAACTGTTCTGGCCCTCCAGGATGGGGGGTTAAGGCATTAGACTGGTTCTCTAATACTCGGAAAAATCTAAACTTACCAAACAACCTAACAGAAGCCTCGGAACATTTGACGGATCAAATATACGACGGACGCGGCAAAGAAAATGGAATATGAGTTTCGCTTCGTGGAATGTACAGGGTATTAGACTGAAAACGGATATTATTGCATCAGAAATTCAGAAACTAAACATCGATGTAGTAGCCCTAACAGAGACCAAGAAAAAAGGACATGGTACTGGAGTTATCGGAGAATATATTCAAATTTTTACTGGAGTTCCAAAGGAAAGAAGAGCAGCTAGAGGGTATCCATATTATTAAAGAAAAACTGGAAAAGTAAAATTACAAATTGGGAAGCTGTAGATGTAAATATCTTAACGGTAAACTTAAAACTACATAACATCGCCATTATCACGGCATATGCTCCATAAGACGACAAAAGAATAGACATTAAACAAGAGTTCTTTGACAAACTTGACGAAATCCTAGAAAATATTGGAAAAAATAGAGAAATTATAATGATGGGGGACTTTAATGGAAGAACGGGAAAGATGAGCAATAGCCCAGTTGTAGGCCCATTTGGGGAAGAAGTAACGAACGATAGTGGCCAAAGGCTGATACATATGTGCGAAACCCACAATCTCAGAATAAACAATGGATTCTTTATACACAAAGATATTCACCGCTACACATGGACACAGAATACCCGCAAGCTAAAATCCATCATTGATTATGTGATAAGTAAACAAGAAACAAATTATATATAATTTATTTAAAACTTTAATAGAGGTAAACGAAGTAAGAGTGTTGAGAGGACTCACTTGCGGATCAGATCATTTTTTAGTAAGAGCCAAAGTAAAAAAATAAAATTTAGAAGAACAAATCAGGCCAAAGATGAACATAACAACGATTCCGTACTCACCGACGAAATGTGTACAACAAAGTATAATTTTCAAAGTTTTAACGATGAAAGCACGGTATTTCTTTATCAGAGACACCTTGACAGCAAACTATCAAATGCGGAAGAATGCACCTTTTATGAAATCTATGAGAACGTTATCGAAAGTCTAAGAAATACCACCAGAGAAGCAGTAGGAATAAAGGCAAAAGAGATCAACAAAAAATAATGGTGGAACGAGGAGATAGAGTTACTCAGGAAAAGAAACAAAAATATTTAAAATGGTTGGCAACAAAAAATGAACAAGAATTGGAAGAATATAAACAAACAAAAAGACAATTAAGAGCGGGCATTAATTTAGCTAAGAACGAGACGTGGGATAAGAAATGTGAAGAAGTTAACAATTATATCGGAGGACGGAAATGCTCGGAGGTATGGAAATTTAAATCAAATTTCAAAAACCCCGTAAAGGACAGAGCAAATATCCAGATAATCAAACCGGAGCAGTGGATACAACCCAACAAAGGTCTACTACAAGAAACTAGACAGAAATACATGATTAAATTTCCAAAACGTTTTGTAGTAAATGGAGAAGAAGTAGAGGTATCGAAAGAAACAGTAAAAAAGACAGTTTTGAACCTTAAGTTAGGGAAAGCTAGCGGACCAGAAGGGATTTTCTCCGAAATGTTAAGATGGGGAACGGAAAAACTCTTTAGAAATCTAACAATAATTATCAATAAATGCCTAAATGGAGATCCTGTTCCAGAAGACCGGAAAACGGCTTATATACCATCCATCTATAAAAAAGGAAATAAACTGGACTGTAACAACTATCGAGGCATATCAATCACGAGTACACTGCGCAGACTATACAGTAGAATACTGCGAGATCTAATTGAAGAAGACTATAAAGAGAAAGAAGAAGAAGATCAAAGCGGCTTTAGAGCAGGTAGATCGTGTACCGACAACGTATTTTGTCTAAAACAAGTCAAAGAGAAGAGATCTGCTAGACATCTGTAAAACCATCTTACATTTGTGGACCTACAAAAAGCATATGATACAGTCCCAGTATCGAGACTGTGAAAGGTATTAGAACAAACGAACATCAATCACAACTATATAGCTGAACTTAAATAACTGTATAAAAATCATGAATGTGTTGCTTATGTGAGTTCATTTTAAATAGATAAAGAAATAATAAATAAGACTTACTCACAATCAATTTAATTTAACTATCAGACGACCGGTTTCGCTTTCTATAATATACAAAGCATCTTCAGGTCTCGATACAAAGTTAAATAAATCCTGAAATGATAAAAACCCATATTGGGGTGTTGTCTAATAAAGATAAACAAATTAAATGTTGTAAATTACAATAATTATGCCAATATTACATGTCTGTGGTTTTAATTTCAAAATGAGTAAGTTGAATAAAAAGGTATAAAAAGTTTTAAAAGTTTAAACAGACAAGGTAAGACCCACAAATTGTTATAAAATAGTCTATTAGATTGCAATTTTTATTGTATTTTTATGACAATGAAACCTTCATAAAACAATTACTTAATAACACACATTTCATAAATATAATATCTCTCGAATAAGTATAAATAACTTTTAAATAATACAATGGTATATAACATCACTTTCATTTAACAAACAATCACACACATATCTCTGCTTCATTGGATCAAATCTATCTCCTCAAGAACTTCCTGTTTACTGTCAAACAACTACACTAGCAGAATTGAGTTCTCCATTCAACAATACATAGTAGTTTTAACCACGTTCTACCATCCATTAATTAATAGAGTACCGGCATGTAAGTAATGTTTATTTATTTGCTCATTTATTAATTTATTACAATCTAATAGACTATTTTATAACAATTTGTGGGTCTTACCTTGTCTGTTTAAACTTTTAAAACTTTTTATACCTTTTTATACAACTTACTCATTTTGAAATTAAAACCACAGACATGAAATATTTATCTTTATTAGACAACACCCTAATATGGTTCAGCATTTATTTAACTTTGTATCGAGACCTGAAGATACTTTGCATATTATAGAAAGCGAAACCGGTCGTCTTATAGTTAAATTACATTGATTGTGAGTAAGTCTTATTTATTATTTCTTTACCTAACTGTATGAAAATTCACAATCAATAATTAAGATAGGTAAAAAACTTACAGATGCCTTCATAGTGAATAAGGGACTACGCCAGGGATGTCCTATCTCTCCTACACTATTCAAAATATATGTAGCAGCGGCACTTAAGAACTGGAAAAGGAAAATACACGGAATGGGTATAGAGATAGATGACAGATACCTGTTTACTCTTCAGTTTGCAGATGATCAGGTCATAGTGGCCAATGACAAAGACGACATGCCATATATAATTAGAAAGCTGATAGAAGAGTATGAGATAGCAAGATAGATAGATAAATAGAAAAACGAATAGTTACAGCTAAAAAGATAATAGGATGTCTGAATGGCATCTTGTGGAGCAAGGAGATATCAAAAAGGAGAAAATATAATACATACGAGACAATGGTTAAGAGCAGCCTATTGTATGGAGCGGAAACATGGAGAATTCCAGACAGACAAAAAAATAAGGTAGAGGCAGTCGAAATGGATGCGATAAGAAGATGTATGCGAGTCTCACGAAGAGAAAGAATGATGAATGGCCATATAAAACAACGAATGGGAATAGAAGGTACGATAATTCAGGATATCGAAAAGAAACAACTTACCTGGTACGGACACGTAGAGCGTGTCCGTACCAGGACACGCTCACACCAGGACACGATCAAAATACTAGATGGCCCAAAAAATACTGAACTGGACCCCAATAGGAAATAAAAAGCGAGGAAGACCCAAACTAGAGTGACAGCAAAACATAAAAAAGTCAATAAGCGAACGGAATCTATCAACGAAAGATTGCCATGATAGAAGAGGATGGAAGTTAGGTGTCGGACAACGGAGAAGGCCGTTCTAAACCGGCATATATATATATATATATATATATATATATATATATATATATATATATATATATATATATATATATAATATATATATATATATATATATATATATATATATAATATATATATATATATATATACATATATACGGCATATATATATATATATATATATATATATATTTTGGATATATATTATATATATATATATATATATATATATAAGAGTAAGAAAAAAGAAGTACTTGTGACTCGTTTGGAAAAAATATAACACTGTTTTTGATGGGTTGGAGTCAATAAAAGGGGCTATTTGTTGACTATTTTTTACTCGAGCTTTCAATTGTGATTACAATTTTTATCAAGAGCTTCTAAAAAATACAAAATGTCTTACAAAGTTTATATAAAAAACTAATTTTATTTGGTGAGTTAACAAAAAATTTTTTATTTCTAGTTCAACTTTGTAAGACATTTTGTATTTTTTAGAAGCTCTTGATAAAAATTGTAATCACAATTGAAAGCTCGAGTAAAAAATAGTCAACAAATAGCCCCTTTTATTGACTCCAACCCATCAAAAACAGTGTTATATATATATATATATATATATATATATATATATATATATATATATATAATTATATATAATTACAAGTTCAGTACTATTTATGTTGGATTATACTGTAATATTACCAGGATATTGTATTTTGCAACAAAAAATTCTTTTAAGTCATTGTTTCTCAAAAGTAACATACGAATGTTTCAAAAAGTGACATTCCATATTCAAATACATCGAAATTACCATAAAGGTCGCAGCGAATTGTTTCTAAATTATCCAGGCATTAAAATCTCGTGGGTATTGAAAATTCGGTCAAAATAGAGCAGGTAAATTGGCATCGCAATATTTTGATTTGTAGCTGTCAGCTTCGAGTTCACAGTTTACGCTTCGGTATTTTAGGCATACCTTTAATCAACAAGCTGGTCGTTTTTTATGGAGATGAAATTTGTTGGATTAATATTAACTCGTTACGACTACAGATAGCATTCTTTAATATTCATATTTTGAGCAGATTACCAAATTTGTATCATGTCATGTGAAATAAATTCAATTTTGGATTCTAATACAATATAGTTTCACTTAAAAACATTCGAAAAAGAGCACGTTTATATTTTTCTGAATATGTTTCTAGTACTTAAAATATTAAACTATAACAAAAGAGCCATCCGTTTTACTAACATATCTTCTTTATTTAGGTAGTTATCTATTATCTTTTTTTTAACTTCTTCTGCAAATACAAATGAAATTGGATCATCGTCATACTGTTTAGTAATGCAAGTTCTGGTTTCTATATTAGATCAAATCAAACCATCTATTATTTCGTAGCGCTGCTTGTTCCACTTCAATTTTTAATAATTCTCATATAGCTTTAATAAATACGCTATTGTTAATACTATATAATGAGTTTTTTAAAAACTTTATAGGATTACAGAACAAAGATCTAACATGAAAGTTGTAGAAGAATATACAACTTATTTTTGGACTACGTTCTAGACAATTTACCCAGTTTATTTCGAGGGTAGACACTTTTTGTCTTGCTTCAGCAATCAGTGTCTAGCTTGTTTGTTTTGGGTTATTCTACATGTATACTTGTACTGGTATTTTTTGTTTATATATTCTTCACAGGCTAAAATTTTAGTAAGACAACACAACAAAGGTATAAATCTTTCTCGCTCGGGGTAGCCTCCCAGCTTTGGATACACCAGAAATGCTACCGACGGACAAAGTAGAAGCATCGAGGACTGAAAGAAGGAAAATCATAATTTATGTTTTTATATTGAAGGTAAAAATAAAGTTGCATAAGGTGTTTTATGTATTTTCATTTATATTTTTGAGGATTGTGAGTTTATTAAACCATGGTAATGTATGGATTCTTTTATTAAGTTTGACATAGAATAAATTACTTGTGCCATTCCCTTCGTACTGTTCAGCTGCCAAGTTAGAACAAATCTTTTTTTTAAGTAGGGTGTAAAATTTGAAAACTGTAGTTTGATATTCGTGGGAATATTAAGGAAACGACCTATATCGGCAAGTTGGTCAGCCTTGTAGTTTCCAGTAATACCAGTGTGTCCTGAGATTTATGCTAGTAAGATTTTTTTAAAAATAAAAAAAACCCAGTTTTTTTATTTTTTGTAGTGCACTTTTGGAGTCAGAAAAGATAATGGCTTCTGTGCTATTTTGTTTCAGTATAATTTGGACTGCCGATTCTCCTAAGAGGAACACAAATAACAATTCTGGTGGTATATGCCGTAAATGAGGACTACTCATTACAAGAAAAGGAAGCTTTTGAAGAAGACTTTAGAAAAATCCTGAACGAAATTCCTAACAGCAATGAGATTATATGCGGAGGAGACCTTATTGCCAGAGTAGGAAAACAAGTACAAAGTAAAGTGATAGGCATGCATGGAGAAGAAACTCTTAACACTAACGGAGAAGGACTCATAAATATATGCCAACAATATGAGTTAAAGATTTTGAATGGCTTTTTTGCCCTCAAGAACATACATAAATACACCTGGTATCAGCACACAAGAGGTCTAAAATCGATAATAGATTATTTCATAACAAGATAACAAACTAAGCTAAGAGTACAGGACGTAAATAGCTAAGAGTCCTGATAAAAGGAAAAATATATACACCATTCGTAGACAGAAATCACACAGACATCAACAAAAAACACAGAGAAAATATAGAAAGAACGACGTACACCTTAGACAATTTAGTTAACGAGAGCACACAATTACTTTACTCCTGGAGACTAACACAAAAACTACAGGAATCACAGAGATCATGGACGGATGAATACGGACATATAAAAAACTGCATGAAAGACGCAGCGCTAGAAGCCTTAGGGCCACAGGTACAGAGAGTAGATAAACCATATTGGTGGGATAAAGAAGTGGAAGAAAAGACAAAAAGAAAGAAGGAAGTATATTAAAAGTTATTACAACAGGGAGTCGAACAAACAAAACAACAATATAAAAACTTGAATAAAGAAGTCAAACGAGTAGTCGTTACAAAGAAAACTAGTGCATGGGAACAAAAATGCCAATACCTAGACAACTATATAGGAGGGACAAAGAGGTATGAAGCCTTAGTGAAATGGGTAAAAAATGTAGAATAATGGGAATAACGGTGGAAGAAAACACGCTATATACACTTTTCTTTGCGAATGACCAGGTAGTAATTGCCGAAGATAGCTACGATTTTAGCTATATGGTAAGAAAACTGCAAGAAAAATATGAGGTGGCAGGTCTAAACATAAATATGACAAAATGTGAATATCTATCAGTGGTAACAGATGAAATATGTGACCTAGTCTTGGAAGACGACAAAATCAAAGGTGTACAATCCTGCAAATATTTGAGGGTCATTTTCAATAAGAAGGGAAATAGCGCAGATAAAATCAGGTCAGAATAAACAAGCGTAGACCAGCGACCCGTGCCTTAAACTCTCTCCTCTGACAGAAACGAATTTGACGAGAAACCAAAAAACACATTTACGGTAGTATAGTCCAAAGTATTACACTTTACGGTTCGGAAGTATGGGACGTCACCAAAGCTAATAAAAACAAACTTATGACGACAGAAATGGATTATCTGAGACGAAGCTTCCGTAGATCGAAACTAGAAAGAGTTAGGAGCAAACAAATAAAAAACGAAATGAAAATGGAGCGAAATATTAATGATGACATAGAAAAAAAAAAACGATTAATCTGGTTCGGACATGTTAAAAGAAGGCCAGAGTACAGATGGCCTAAAAGAGTACTGGAATGGATCCCTCCTGAAAGAAGAAAGAGAGGACGACCACGGAGAAGTTGACGCAACGATATTGATGAAGCAATGGCAGCAAGAGACTTAAAAGAGGCAACTGCGTATGACAGAAAAAGATGGAAATTGGGAGCGGAGAAGCGGCGAGAGCCGTAATTAATCCGTTATTATATATATATATATATATATATATATATATATATATATATATATATATATATATATATATATATATATATATATATATATATATATATATATATATATATATATATATATATATTACCTACAATGATGCGTCCATACATTTATGTTTTTGCATGTAAAGCTGCGTCCTGCGTATTTCTGCATCCGTATACAGACGCAGCAATGCAAACTTAGTAATATTATACAAAATGGAATTAAATGCGTGCAAGCAAATTTTCAGCCGGACGTTAAAATGTTGGAACAGTAGAAAATAGTGTATAATTTAGTTCTCAAATGTCACGATTTACGCGCTAGAGTCGGGGCTTGTATATTATATTGTTTTTCACCATACCGATTTTGCTGCGTCATGTAGGCTTGGCAACAGGGCATCATCGTTTAACGTACGTAATTCGTAGTGTGAATTAGTTTTATCTGAGATTTAGACGCAGCAGTGAACACGTGGTAACTATACAATTATATTTAAATTTTGCATATAATGCACATTACAGTAGATATTATGTATCTTGACTTGTTTAACTAAAAATTTAAAAAAAAATTCTGTTTTTTGAGTTGTGACACTAAACAGATAAAATAAAGAAAGATTTACCAAATATTATTTATTTAAAGTGGTTTTAGCAATACAAAATGTAACATTATTATTTTTAATATCCTAGTTTAACTAAAAGTAACAAAACTAAATAAAACATCCATCAACAACCATCTCGTTTGCACTGGTCCACATAATCCCTATGGAGATCAGTAATGGTCTTTCCTCCGTCAATATATTCACGTGAAATTTGTGCCCTCAAGTAATGACTTTCTATTTTAGGTATTGATTTTATATGAACTCTAATTTTATTTTTAATAGTTTCGCAAACTGTAAAGTGTTTCTTACGCCTCCCTCTTTGGTCTCCTTTCAAAAACACTCCCTCCGATTTGTCTATTACAGTTCTGATGGGTCTGTCGTTAATATCCAAGGTATTTTTAACCATGGTTTTGCAAACCCGTTTCAATACACCTTCAACTTCAAAGTAGAAAGCATAATTCTCTTTTCGTGGATTTTTTGCTTGGACATAGCGGTACATAACTTTGATAGGTTTTAAATGCTTATATAAGAATTGCCTCTTCTTTTCTAAATCTTGCAAGGCCAAGTAACTTTCAAATAATTTGAGCATTGTTCCGCGAGTAAAAACCACATTTTAATCTACAAAGTTCTCCACAACCTTCTTTAATTGATTTTTTAGAAATAGCTCGTCCAGATTTAGTTTGATAAGCTAATCCTAAATTTCTTAAAAGTTTAATCACATTTTGCTTTCATTGTCCTTCAGTACGCTGTTTTTTATGTGTAGTCTTCAATTCTTCTGTCTCAAACTCTTTTTGTTAGTGAGTTCTATCATCAGAGGTCTGTAAAGTAGAAGGACGTTCTTTATAGTTGTTTTCCCCACTTGACAAGGATGACGAGCTCGATGAGGATGAATTATAACTGGACGATGAAGAACTTGAAGTGCTCGATGATAATCGACCGTTAGTTAGGAAATAATTATATATTTTCCTGTTCTTCGGATCACTCTCCTAGTTCGGATATTTAACTGAATCATCTGTTTCTTTACTTTCAGTTAAATATTAACTGAAAGTAACTCATTAACTCAAACTAAAAGTATTTCCCTTATTTGTACTGTCGTTTAGAGGTTTAAGGTCATTATGATTGATGATCAATATTTTTGAATTATCTGTGTTGTCTTGATTATGTTCACTTTCAGTTAAATAATCTTAAATTACTTTCTAGACCAAAATTAAAAGTATTTTCTTTATTGGAATTGTCGTTTGAATGTTTAAGATCGTTATAATTTATTGTCAATCTCTCTGAATAACCTGTTTCTTCTTGATTATATTGCTCCTTGATCTGTTTCAGGGACATAGCTAAGATTATGCTTGATCTGGACATTATAATAAGTAAAGTACAGCCACCTTAAAACATAAAAATAATAATTAAATACAATATTATTATAACTTAATTAATACATACAAATACTAAAATTTTTAATTACCAATATCTGAAACAATTTTAACACAGGCCATTAACTTTAAAGATATAAGACTCTAAAATTGTTATCAAATTTATTGTCAAAATCTAAACGTAATCATTCATTTTCGTCGAATAAAAAAGTTTTTTATTGAATCACCTTAATCACTTATATCGTCATTAGATGGCCCAAAACAGTTTCATTATAAAATAAATAAACTTTTTGAAAAACTTTATTCACGTTATACTGTCTTGTGTCCATATAATCCACTTTAAGTGATATAAAAATATTCTTTCTTTATTAGCCTCAATCAAGTATATTGTCATAAACGAACACGGAACACTTTATCGTAAAAAATAGGTATTTATGACTTACCCTAATCACATAAACTGTTCTAGGAGATAAGGCGTCAATCTTTTTGAGCACATTCGCAGAGTGTTTTGAATAAGACAATTACATTATGCTGTTTACACTCGACAAACGACGCTTTATACTAATTTTCGATAGACAACCACCTTGCGCAAGCCGATACATGACATTGTGTTCGGCGCGTCGTTGATTTTGGTTAACTGTATAATGACACTAGTGTCATCTCAATACTTGACTGATAGACGTGACACTTTGTGAGATAAGAGTTTGTAGTTATATTAAACTGTTGGTACACTAAAACAGTTTTTATTTTTTTTATGTTATGACACTCTTTGAGCGGAGGTGCGTGTTTTCAACTTATTTATAACTTTTCTAAGCACTGTGATTAATCTTAGTTAACTTATGTCATTTACTTTTCTGGATTTTTTAAAAACTTTAGATCGATTTTGCAAGCACGAAAAATAATTTTAAAAATCTGAAAAAAATTACAATAATTCCTTACTTTACTAGCTACAGAACGAACTGCGCACCTGCGTAAAATATTAGTTAGAGAGTAAAAATATTAGTATGTTGCAGTCTTTAAAGAAGACAAAAACTTTTTTTAATTGTGAAATTTTGGAAATTAAAATTAAAAAGTCTTTTATAGTCAAAATTTTACAAACCTATTATATTTTTTCATAACCATAAACGTATAAACAGAAAAAAATAATAGTATATTACATAACGAGAGTTGTAAGAAGCTTATTACATGCGAGTAAAAAAGTTGCGCGCGAGCCGCGTAGCGGCGAGCGCAGTAATTTTACAAGCATGTAATAAGCTTACAACTCAAGTTGTGTACTATACTTTTTCTACCATTATTTTTGTTTATAAAAATAAAAACTAAATTACCACTATATTTACACTGACAGATTAATAATTTTTAACCTGTCAAAACAACGCCTGTTAATTCGTTTCCATGGTAACTCGACCAACTGACTTACAAGGCTTATGTGATATTACACATTTTTATAGAACTGAAGCGTAATTTTTTTTATTACGTGATAGTCATTACGTGTCAGTATCTGTTATGATGCATTTACTTAGCATCCAAATAGTAGGTAATATACAATTTACTAGTAAGAGAGTAGAAAATAGTATATTACATAACGAGAGTTGTAAGAAGCTTATTACATGCGAGTAAAAAAGTTGCGCGCGAGCCGCGTAGCGGCGAGCGCAGTAATTTTACAAGCATGTAATAAGCTTACAACTCAAGTTTTGTACTATACTTTTTCTACGATTATTTTCGTTTATAAAAATAAAAATTAAATTACCACTGTATTTATATTGACAGGTTAATAATTTTTAATCTGTCAAAATAACGTCTGTTAATTCGTTTCCATGGTAACTCGACCAACTGACTTACGAGGCTTATGTGATATTACACATTTTTATAAAACTGAAGCGTAATTTTTTTTATTACGTGCTAGTCATTACGTGTCAGTATCTGTAATGATGCATTTACTTAGCATCCAAATAGTAGGTAATATACAATTTACTAGTAAGAGAGTAGAAAAAATAACTTACATGAACATTTTCACTTTTCTGTTTAAACTTAACTTAATATTCGCTCTTTACAGTATTAACTTGGTTAAATAACAAAGATGATTGTAAAGAAATGGATCATCAACAGGCCGAGAAAGAAAATACAAGTAGTTTACAAAAAATAAAACAAATTATAAACATTGATAGGATTGGTATAGAAGAAAAAGAGAATAAGACTTACTTAGTAAACGAAAATAAAGAAAACAATGAAACATCAAAAAGTAACGATTTACAACAAACTAAACAACTGTACAATTCTGAATCTGTAAAGGACAATTCCAAGATTCTGGGTAAATATATTCAAGTTAAATAAAATATTTCTAAGTATTTTGTTTAAAATAACAGGTAAGTTTGTTGAATTCTAAATCATTATTTGTTTTAGACAACTTGTCAGATCGGAAAGCAGACAGTTCAGTCATCACGGAACTTATTTCTAATACAGATGATGAATCATTTACCTCTGGCCACACGAAATATATTCCTGATTCAGTGCCTTCCGATTCCTCTTCTTATCTGTCTTAAGACAAAGATTCAATTGTTTTTCACAAGAAGCCATTTAATCAATTACAAGAGTCTAAAAATACCTCATTTTCTTCAAATAATATTTCACCAATTTATTGAAGTGACTTCTAGTGAAAGGAACCCGAGGAAGCGAAAATTGGACGCACCGTCAACGCTAAATGAAGATCATTCAGTATCTGGACAATTAGTAGCTATTAGTTTTTTGTCAGATAACGAGGAACTACTTGGAAGTCACGAAAAGAATACAATGAAAAGAAAATGGCAAAAACGTGAAAGAACGGCAGATATGTGTATTTTTTGTGAAACAGACGTAAAAAATTTTGCACGCCACTTATTACGCAATCATTCGAATGAAATAGAAGTTCAAAGGTTTTTAGCCTTGCCACCGAATAATAAAAAAAGAAAAGAATTGATTACAGTATTAAGAAAGCAAGGAAATTATTTAAAAAATATTGACACCTGCATAAAACCCGTAAAAAAGTCCAATCATCCCGATGATGACAAAAATATACTAAACTATAATATACTAAAAATATAATAAACCTAAACAACTATGGAGACATATTAAAAACTGCATTCAAAACTCTGGTGGAAAAACTAAATATTCCCATTTAGCCGACGCACAGGACCTTTTAACAAAATATTTACCGGTTGACAAGCAACTTACTGTATTTCCGAGAATGCAGGCAGATAATATTTCTTTAATTGCCAAAAAAAGATCATCTGATTTGCAAATTTGGAGCTCGCTACCTCAAAAACCATAGAGAAAAACATCTTATAAATGTGTGTTCTAGAAAAATGCGTGAGCTTGCAAAACTATTAATCGAGATACAGAGATTGCAACCATCGATAAAAAACTTGTATGATGCTATCCAACTTATATATTTTGAAATAGGTAAAGAAATAATAATAAGACTTACTCACAATCAATTTAATTTAACAATCTGACGACCGGTTTCGCTTTCTACAATTTGCAAAGCATCCTCAGGTCCAGATACAAAGTTAAACTAATGCTGCAATAAAATAAACCCAATTAGGGTGGTGTCTAATAAAGATAAAATAAATAAATAAGTTAGTTCATACAAATTATAGTAATTATGCCAATATTACATGTCTGTGGTTTTCAAATGAATAAATTTGAATATATAAAAGGTATTAACAGACAAGGTAAGACAAAGTAAGACCCACAATTGGTATAAAGTAGTAATATTATATTGTAATAAATTAATAAATGAGCAGATAAATAAATCAAAACGAACATTACTTACATGCCGGTACTCTATTAATTGATGGATGGTAGGTCATGGTTGCAAAAATATCATATATTGTTGATTGGAGAACTTTAATGTGCTATTGCAGTTGTTTTGACAATAAACGGGAAGTTCTTGAGGAGAACAGATTTGATCCAATGAATTAGAGATAGGTATATTGTGGTTGTTTGTCAGATGAAAGTGATGTTCTTTACTATTGTATTATTTAAATTATTTACACTTATATCAGAGATATATTTTTGGAATATGTGTTATTTATTATGTATTTATGTAATGAAGGGGACAGTTGTATGACAATGAATAAGAGTAACTGTACTGATTGTGTGGTTGTGCAATTATTTTGACTTATAATTATCAAGTCTATTGGCAAAATTAATCAATTATTGTAGAGTCAATTATGTAAAATGTATATAAAAAGTATATAAAATTATTACAATTAAGACAATCTGGGACAAATTAAACACACATTAACAGGAACAGAAACACTAAATGACGGGACAAACATTGAATTTAAAACTTAAACTTTGGGGGGGAATGGAAGAAACTGCCAGCACTACATCTCTTCTTCTTCTTCTTGTAGTGCCTATCCGTTTCGGATGTTGGCGACCATCATAGCAATCTGCACTTTACACACTGCTGCTCTAAAAAGATTTGTGGTTGTTGTATTGAACCACGTTCGTAGATTTTTCAGCCAGGAAATCCTTCGCCTTCCTGGTCCCCGTTTTCCTTCTACTTTTCCCTGCAAGATTAGTTGCAGCAGTCCATATCTTTCGCTGTTCCTCATGATGTGACCGAGGTATTCGATTTTAGCTGTTTTTATTGTGGTTAACAGCTCTTTTTCTTTTTTCATTCTCAACAGAACACCCTCATTAGTAACGTGGTCGGTGTACGATATCTTCAGGATGCGACGATAAAGCCACATTTCAAAAGCCTCAATTTTCTTGCAGGTGGCGTCTGTGAGAGTCCATGACTCAACTCCGTACAACAGTATAGGAAAGATATAACATCGTAGTAACCTGATTTTTATGGGCATTGATAAATCATGACATTTGAATAACTTGGCCATTTTTTGAAATGCAGATCTTGCTTTCTCTATTCTACATTTGATTTCTATGGAATGGTCCCAATTTTCATTGACGTTCGTACCAAGGTAGGTGTATGTTTTTACTCTTTCTATTTGTTGACCGTTTACACTGATTTGTTCAAATTGCTGTTCCTTCTTAGAGATCATCATGCATTTTGTTTTCTTGGTGTTTAGTGAAAGTCCGTATCTCTGACTGACCTCTGTGATTCTGTTCATTAACTCCTGGAGGGCTTCAGAGCTGTCAGCAAATACTACCGTGTCGTCCGCGTATCTAATGTTATTGATTAATTCTCCGTTGATTCGAATTCCGGCTTCAACATCACCCACTGCTTCTTGAAAGATTTCCTCAGAGTATATATTAAACAGCAGTGGTGATAGTATACATCCCTGACGGACGCCACGTTTGATTTTGATGTCGTCGGATTCTCCTGCCTCTGTCCGGATAGATGATGTTTGATTCCAGTACAGATTGCTGACAATTCTTAAATCACAAGTGTTTATTCCAATATTGGTTAGTATCTCCATCAGCTTGTCGTGCTTTACTGTATCGAACGCTTTATGGTAGTCAATGAAGCACGCATAAATGTCGCAGTTCACGTCTCTACATCGTTGGAATAGCACTTGTATACTAAAGAGAGCCTCTCTCGTACCCACTGCATTCCGAAAACCAAACTGTGTACGGCTGATTTTTTCTTCGCACAGTCTATATATCCTTTGATGTATGATTTTTAGAAATAATTTTAAAATATGACTCATTAAGCTGATGGTTCGGAAATCACTGCAGGATACGGATTTTGTTTTCTTTGGTAAAGTAATAAAGGTCGACTTAAGCCATGTTCTTGGTATTACTCCGCTTAAGTATATATCATTAAATACCTTTGTTAGGTGTTGAATACCGTCGGTGTTAAATAGTTTTATGAGCTCAGCATATGCATTGTCAGGTCCAGGAGCTTTGCCATCTTTTAGTTGTAATATGGCTTTTTGCACTTCATCTGATGTGATTGGTAAGTGGTCATCACATATGTAAGATGGAGGTTGTTCGGATCTAGTATCATCAAAGAGTTCTTGTATGTATTTTGTCCATATGCGGATTTCTTGATTTTTGTCTGTGATGATATTCCCCTGTTGGTCTCGCAGTTTGTTAGCTGTGTTGGATTTCTGAAGACCAGCTGCTTGTTTCACCTTTTTATGCATGTTAAACGTATCATGTTTTTGTTCTAACAGCTCTATCTCTTCACACTGTGATTTTAACCAATTTTCTTTGGCCTTTCGTATTTCGGTTGATTCGATTCCTACATCTCACTGTTGGAAATAATGAGTTTTTTCATATTTAATCTATTAGATTTAAGAGGTAAATTTGACATATGTAGGTTGAAGTGTGACAGTTCTTCTTCTATTACTAAATACTGTAAGTTTAGTTATTCAGTATTATGGAGTATGTTGATATTAATGAATGTCTCAAAATTTGTTTTAATTTAGTAATCAAAAGTAAATTGTTGTGATTAATATTGGCATACTTTAACAATTTTAATTAATAAGTTTCAAATTCAAAAAAAATTTTCTCATTGTAACAATGTGAATAATTGAAATACATCATCTGTTATAACTAACCAATTTTAGTCTGAATTTTCCAGAATAAATTAAAATGATTATTTAGTAAATACAAACAAGTGTACTTGTAATTGAAAGGTATAACAAATTTACAAATTGCCTAAAAATTTTTTATTTGAAATAATTAATTATCTTTCTTCTGACAAACAACCACAATATACCTATCTCTAATTCATTGGATCAAATCTGTTCTCCTCAAGAACTTCCCGTTTATTGTCAAAACAACTGCAATAGCACATTAAAGTTCTCCAATCAACAATATATGATATTTTTGCAACCATGACCTACCATCCATCAATTAATAGAGTACCGGCATGTAAGTAATGTTCGTTTTGATTTATTTATCTGCTCATTTATTAATTTATTACAATATAATATTACTACTTTATACCAATTGTGGGTCTTACTTTGTCTTACCTTGTCTGTTAATACCTTTTATATATTCAAATTTATTCATTTGAAAACCACAGACATGTAATATTGGCATAATTACTATAATTTGTATGAACTAACTTATTTATTTATTTTATCTTTATTAGACACCACCCTAATTGGGTTTATTTTATTGCAGCATTAGTTTAACTTTGTATCTGGACCTGAGGATGCTTTGCAAATTGTAGAAAGCGAAACCGGTCGTCAGATTGTTAAATTAAATTGATTGTGAGTAAGTCTTATTATTATTTCTTTACCTATTTGATATGAACTCACACAAGCAACACATTCATGATTTTTATATATTTTGACCTATTTGTTCAGGCAACTAAAATTGTCGCTAAGTATGACCCGGTACGAGAAATTTTCGAATCCCCAACTTACGCTATGAATATTCAAACATCACTTAAGCAATGTTGTGACATATCAATTTTATTTACAGTAAAAAAATAATTTTCAAAATTTATCTGTTTTAGTGGCGGAAGCTGAAGCAAATTTTAAAACTTTTAAACAACTTCTGGAGGACGCATGGAGATTTGAAATTTTTACCTTAGCAGCAGCTGATCTACATTCTAAAAAATGGAATAAAATTACTATTTTGCCATTAGCAGCTGACTTAAAAACCTTTAGACAATATCTTTTACGAAAAGCATCGGAAAGTCTTAAATCTCTTGAAAAAGATGCAATTGATGTAAGCGCCTACAAATTATTAATGGAAACTATATACTGTCGACTACTTCGTCTAAACCGTAAACGGGTTGGTGAATTACAAAGAATGCTTTTACATGTTTATCAGAACGCTTCTGCCCATAATAGTTGTGAAGAATTTAGTGGTGCGATTAATCCCGCTGAAAAACTGTTGCTCACAAAATTTAAAAGAGTAGTCATTCGTGGAAAACGTGGTCGTGGTGCCGGTGCTTTTTAGTCCTGATCTGCAGCAGCATACTGATGCACTCATTAAATTAAGAAAGAATTTTGTAGATAAGACCAATATCTACTTATTCCCTAAATTAAAAACAAATAACCCAATCACAGGGTATCAAATAATGCAGAAACATGTAGCCGCAAGTGGCTTAAAAAATCCAGAAGCAATTACTTCAACTAAGCTTCGTAAACATTTGGCAATGACCCAAGTATTTAATATGTCTTCGAACGATATAGAACAATTGGCATCTTTTATGGGTCATACGGGTGATGTTCACAAACAAGTTTATCGGTTACCTGACGATATCTATCAAACTGCCAAAATTTCTAAGTTGCTTCTATTGATGGAAAAAGGAGAAGCTGCAGAATTTAAAGGCAAAGCGTTGGATGACATTGACATTAATTTGGATGAGGAAATAGTTCCCGAACTTGACGATTGGGACAACGAAAATGACGTGTATGGGGCAGAAGATGAATTGGAACACACCCCACCAGTGTTAGAACCATCTACTTTACAGAGAACAAATAAAAGGCGAACTTTGGTTCCTTGGACAGCCGAGCAAAAAAAAATTGCCCAATCATTTTTTGCATCACATATTAAAAACAAACTTCCTCCGAAGAAGAAGGAAGTAGAAGAACTGTATGCCAAATATACCACTATTTTTGACCATAAAACATGGCCACAGATTAAAGTTTTTATACAAAATATTTATAAAAAAAATAATAACTAAATAAAATAATTTTTTGCACATGTTTGTCTTATTTAATTAGAATTCCATACATATCTTTTGTTATAATAACAGGTCCCCAAATAGGTTATCATACTATTGTAAATAAACATTTACAGTAGTAAATAAAAATAAACATTTACAATAATATGATAAAAAACAAAAAACTTACATTTGTTCTTTTAATTGAGAACGTATCCTAATATTTTACATAAAATTGTATCAAAATGGAAAGTTGAGTGAGACAGTAAAATTTCAAAATTTCTGTAACAAACCTTAATTAGCAATTTAAGTCATTTAATTTAGTTATTTAGTAATTTAAAGTACTGGTTTTATAGTATGAAACTACCTGAAGAATTCATCAATCTGATTCGGAACTATAAGCAATTCGCACAGCAACGAATAATTATTAGTTATTATTTCTTGACAATTTGAATATTTTAAAAAAGTAATATTTCCTCCCTAGATCTGACTGAAGCAGTCGCAGTGCGAAACAGAAGAACGACAACAAACAATCATTAAAATAATTGAAATACGAAGTGAAGAAAACATTGGCAACACCGCGGACGTAGCAAAGTCGTTATGATAAAAAAAAACGGATGCCGCAATAACGTAACTCTGAAAGTGTATAATTCCGGACGCAACAACAGCTGAGTTATTGAAAGACGCCCATTTACACTTATACACATTTTTTTAATTGTTGTTTTAATTATGATAAAAAACCGCGCACTGTGTTGTTCATCAGTTAAGTAGCGACTATATTCAATAAAATTTAATTATATATAGTGGACGCAAAAATAACCTAATAGTAAAAGGACGCAGCATTGGTAGTAATTTACATATATATATATATATATATATATATATATATATATATATATATATATATATATATATATACATATATATATATATATATATATATATATATATATATATATATATATATACATTTTTGCAGATTTCCCCAATATTTAAGAGTTTACTATATATATATATATATATATATATATATATATATATATATATGTTTGTGTGTGTATATGTATATATATATATATATAATTTAAACTGCACGACTGACCATGGTTACATCTGCTGTACATATTTGGGTATGATTGGGTAGTTTAGGTGAAAATGAATAGTTTATATCTAGAGAAAAACTCCAAATCCTGCATTTCTCATTGTGTCCGTTGAGCCATATGTAAAGAATTTTTTGTATTAATGGAATTTTTCAACTAAGTTCTCAAAATAAGGTTGAATACATTTTTTAAAATGTTTTCAATCAGAATTCCTATTGGTTGAAGTTGTAGTTTCAGTTTATATTCATGGCAAGGAATAAGTTTACTGGAATATAGGTTCTGCAAATAACGTTGGATTTTTCTAAGAGTTGCTATTAATATGAGCTTTTTTTTATTTCTCCAGTATTTATTGTCCATATTACAATGTGCTTGTAATTCAACGATTGATTAAATAACAGGGTTGTTTTAAGCACTTAGCTTCTTAGCAACAATGCTGTTGTGAGCCATTCTCTTCTGCATTTTAATGGCAGTTCTCCAGACTCTAATACCAAGGCTTGGATTGCAGTTGACTTTATGCACCCTGTGATAATCTGAATACTTGAGTAGTGCATCTAATCTAGTTTCTTCAATGTATATTTAGGGCATGTAGATAGGTATTGACCCACATAGTTTAAATATCTAAGGATAAGTGCTTTATGGATCAGTTTTATTATTTTTTGGTCACTGCTCCACCATGTTCTACACAAGGCACGCATTACATTCAGTGCTTTACCTATTTTGACATCCAGCTGGTTAATGTGTGCCTTACATTTAAGATTCTTTTGTAAAACCATTTTTTTGGTATTACCTTTGTAAACAAAATAGATTTAGATTTAGTTGGAGTTATTAATGACTGCTCCCATTCAATCAGGATGGTCCCTGTACTTAAGCTCTTAGTAAATATTTGTAACAATAGTAATGATCCTGAATGAGAAAGTCAAATCCCGTACCATTAAAAGTAAAAGGAGAACTTGTATTGCTAGTTTGTACACTTTATTGATGTAAGTGTATACTGGGCGGAGCCAAGGAATTCAGTATCTCTTGTACCATATTAGGATCAGGAAGGGAGTTAATAGGGCTATTACCATATCCAGCTATTTTCATAATTTTATCCCATATTGTCTTGATTGGCAAGTTTCTATTAAAGCCTACAATTTTTTAAAATTTTTCTTCCTTTTTTTCTTTAACGAATCTTCTAGCTATAGCACATTTGTTTGTTTATATTAAATAATTTTGTAAGTTTAGTGTTGATTGGAATTGCTTTGTTGCCTTAATTCTGTTTTTAATGACTTAAGCGGGAGATTCGTCCCGTGAGTAAATATTATAATATTGCTTATTCCGTCTGTTTTTCCGTAATGTAATCCCCAGAGCCACCTATCGACAAAACCTACTACTAATTTATTAAAAGATATTTTTTATTTAATAAAGAAATAATGTTGTTTGTAAAGAAACAACGACTTTGAAAAATTTATAAAATAATATGTATTGTCTTTAAATGATTTAGAGCATGTATCGCTCTTAAATATAACTTTTTTCTTTATTTTCAAATATCCTTTTTTTAACTACACTTTCTTTGTTATTTTTCATCTTAATTATGTGTTCACATGCACTTTATTGCTATTTGTATTATCCTACATGTTTTTTTTTTTATAAAAAACTGTACCTACTAGAAAAATAGCTGACCAACTCGCAAAGTTTTGCAATAGAATTGTAATTGTTTGTATTTAAAATTAAAGAAACATTAAATATTTAAAATAATGAAAAAAATGAAGATCATTTATCATCAAAGGGTTTTCAAATCTTATGACTGTAAAATAAAAATGACTTTAATGATAAAGTTTTGGGAAATATATAGGACAAAGAATGAAAGAGGAAAAGAACAAGGAACTGTTAAAAGAACGAAGACCATAATTCACTAGAAAAGAAAACAGACGACGACGAAGTAGATCCCCACAACAAGAAATAGAAATAAAAGATAGGGAAATGGGAACGGCCATAAAAGCAATCAAAAATAAGAAAGCACCGGAATCTGAAGGG
The DNA here is from genome assembly GCA_918026665.1 of Diabrotica balteata. Lineage (NCBI taxonomy): Eukaryota > Metazoa > Arthropoda > Insecta > Coleoptera > Chrysomelidae > Diabrotica > Diabrotica balteata. Next base: position 59,457,993 of record OU898280.1, read on the forward strand.
ATCTTACCTGAGCTTATAAAGTACAGCTCAAAAAATTACACCGCATGATTAAATGAAAATTTCAAAAAGTCATGAATAAAGAACAGCTCCCAAAGGAATGGACAAAGACATATATGATATCTATATTTGAGAAAGGAGATAGAAGACGATACGAAAACTACAGAGGAATAAGTGTAATATCATCAATAGAAAGAGTACATGGAAAGATACTGCGAGAAAAGATAGAGCAAGTGATAAAAGGCAAAATCGGAGAGGATCTGGCAGATTTCACGGCAGGAATATCATAGCACAGACCACATATACACACTGAAACAGCTGTTGGAAAAGAAAAAAGCAAAAAATAGAGATATAGAGTATGACTCTGTACCAAGGTCAGAACTATAGGAGGCAATGGACAAATTAGAAATACAGACGGAAATCGTAGAAGCTACAAAAGCTCTGTATAATGAAAATAAACTGTCAATTAAAATTGAAACAAGAAAATATGAGACCTCACCATAACAAAAGGTCTCCTGCATGGTTGTTCCACATCTCCAACCCTATTTAAAATATACTTAGAGAAAGCCTTGACGATATTGAACATAAAATGCGAATTCATGGGAATACCAGTACGAATCGAAAACTTATATACGTTAAGCTTTGCAGACTATTAAGTAGTGATTGCACAAGATCAAAAAGACCTCATTTATATAATGAAAAAACGGATATCTAAACTATACAAGATGAATATATCAAGGCTACCCTAGATATTAACCTCGCGAAAACGGATTACCTATCTAGATGTGAAGAAGGCATGGAAGATCTACAGATTGACGACAATGAAAAAATCAAAGAAAAGGATACAAATACTTGGGGTTTTTAATCATAATATGACAACGCAACAATCGATAAAAAAGGATAAATTCAAATACTTATGGTTAATAATTACGCAAAAGGCAACAAGAGAGCAATAAATTAAGCAAAGATTAGAACAAAGAAAAACAGCAATCCCACAATCAGTATGGTGAGATAGACATCTAAATATAAAGATAAAAACACAGATTCATAAAACAGTTTCTTCTTCTTCTTTTTCAGCCTTAAGTAATCCAACTTTGGATATAGGGCTCCCCCAAATCAATCCAGTATCTTCTATTTCGCGATGCTTGTTTCCAGTTCTGTCCTCCGATGTTCGTAATGTCATCAGCCCATCTTATTTGTGGTCTTCCTCTGCTTCTCTTTCCTAACCATGGCCTCCATCATTGTTGTATTTTGTGGTTACATCTCTTATCCTTCAGTCGGGCATTGTGTCCTGCGAAGCTCCATTTTAATTTGGCAGCATGCTCTCCTGCGTCTTTTACTTTAGTTTTGCTTCTAATCCATTTGTTTGTTTTTTTTTGTCTATAAGTCTTACCCCGAGCATTATAGGGAGGATACACTGATCGTAAATCCTGGTTTTCAAATACTGTTCAATTTTATTGCTTTTTAAGATCCAACTCAGTTTTCCAAATCCTGTCCAAGCTAACCTTGATTTTCTTTGTTAATTTTCATTATATGTTCCAGGTAAATATATTTGCTTACTGTTTCTAAATTTATGTCGTTCAACGTTATTTCTGTAATGTTTGGTGTATTTGTCATTATTTTTGTTTTTTCCAAGTTTAACTTCTTCTTCTTCCTATGCCGTCCCCATCAACGGAGGTTGGCGACCACATGTCTAAAAGTTTTTCTGCCTTTTGCAACGTGAAATAATTAATCTACAGTCATGTTTGTTAAAGTCTTGAATATTTCGCAGCCATGACTTCCTCTTTCTACCTTTTCCCTGTTTGCCATGGGCTTTACCCTGCATGATGACCTGAAGAAGACTATATTTCTCATTCCTCAGTACGTGTCCACGGTATGCAGTCTTGCGTACTTTTATTGTTCTCAGCAATTTTTTGCTCGACCCATCCTTCTCAGCACTTCTCGGCACTCCCCATGGACTGCCAGGGTCACATTGGTGACCCTGGCAGTCCATGGAATTCTGAACATCTTAATACCTATTTTTTCCGAAGCTTGAAATAGTAGCGTTATCATGGTCTGTAACGAACTTCGAAACTTCGAAACGAATATTACAATGTCATTAGCGTATCTTAAATGACTCAGTTTTCTTCCATTACCATTTACTCCCTTACCTGCCCAGTTAATGTCTTTTAAGACATGTTCAAGTATAAGTGTGAATAGCTTTGGTAAGATAAGATCTCCCTGGCGAACTTCTATGTTGATTGGTATAGCTTTGGTTTTCATATCATTTTTTTTTCGTATCGATTTTTTCATTGTAGCTTTCTTGTATATATTATGTATGAGTATTCTGTATCGGGAGTCTATCCAACAGAGAGAGATAGAAACGTTTGTTCAAGGAAAGGCAGTGAACACTGTCGAATCCCTGGTTATATACGTATATATATATATATATATATATATATATATATATATATATATATATATATATATATATATTGTTATGATATGTTAAATCGAGAAAAATATTGGTTTGCTTAAAATATTTCAAGTTCAAAAAAATTAAAATAATTCAGATAGGTCAAACAATAAACTACAAACATTTCGAAGAATGAAAGTCTTTTAATTTTGGATTACCTGTATTGAACAAAACGTAAGATATGCATAAATTATTTTCTTTGTAAAAATATATTTGAGTGACCTGCATAAGCTTAAGTGAAATCGTAGACAATGGAAGCGGGTTTTCCAGATAAATTTGTGCAGTAATTAGGACAATAGAATAGATTTTAGAAAGATATGTTTTTGTTAGTTCATAAGAATTCGTAGAAAAAGATCATTTTGTAAATAAGTTTTAGGAAATTTTATAATTGTAGGTAAAAATTTGTTTGTGTTATCGAAATGAAGAAATGGAAGATGTATGATGCGTTTTGATTGAATGAGATTAAAAAAGGTGGGATAGTTGGTTTGAGAATAAGACGTTAGTTAGTTTTGGAAGAAAAAAAAGATAATCAGTTGGTTTCCAAGGGTGCAAGGCGAACGGCCGTTGTTCTCGGGTAGTTTTCCAAAGGTAGGAAGCAGTAGCAGTGAAAGTTTGTGAGTTTTTGTGTAGTTAGTGTATCTGACAGAAGCTGATCCAGTAAAAGATTGTAAGTCATATTTTTCTACTTATATTCCAAGAGTCACTGTCAAGTTACTTATGTTAGTTCTTTTATTTAGAGCATTCGGGTGTTTAAGAATTAAACACATTTCCTAAAACTGTCTTAATATTATCCAAATATAAATCACTTTAATAATGCTACCTAAAGTCAAAATCAAAGCATAAATAATTCTTTATTTATTCTCTAATATAGTTGGAAGTGAATCTATGATATTCTTAGTTCTTTTTCACTACTTAATATTAAAATAAACTGTTACGACTACATTAGACCACATCTTCTGTTGCTGTGCTAATTTTTTAAAAAGTTGCTAAATACTGTTAGTTATTTGATTGTTTATACAATCATCATCATCATCATCATCCGGCCGAATTTTCACATCCATTGTTGGATATAGGCCTCCTCCAAACGTCTCCAGTTCTCTCTATCTCTAGCTGCTGCAATCCAGTTTGTTTTTATTCTCCTTAGGTCGTCGGTCCATCGGATGGGTGGTCTGCCTCGACTTCGCTTGTCGGCTCTTGGTCTCCACTCCGATAATCTCTTCGTCCATCTTCCGTCTTCCATTCTAGCAACATGTCCAGCCCACCTCCACTTTTGTTTATTGATTCGCAGTATAATATCGTCTACGCCAGTTCGTCGGCGTATCTCCTCATTTCTTACGCGATCTTTCAAGGTCAGGCCCAACATTGATCTCTCCAATCGCCTTTGTGTTACCCTCAGTTTTTCGGCAGTAGCTTTCGTTAAAGTTAAGGTCTCTGCTCCGTAGGTCAAGACTGGTAAGATGCATTGGTTAAATGCCTTCCTTTTCAGGTGAATTTGGATATTTGTTTTAAAAAATTTTCTCATCCGTCCATATGCCGCCCATCCCAACATGATTCGTCTATTTAGCTCGCAGGTTTGGTTGTCTCTGGTTATTCTAATTTCATGACCCAAATATGTGTATTTATCGATTAATTCTACCTTGTTGTTATTGATCTGTATCTCTTCGTTGGGAACCATATTGGTCATCATTTTGGTTTTCTCTAAATTTATCTCCAGCCCAGTTTCTTGTAGTATGTCATTCAGTTCTTGACAATATTACCGTATAATGTCCATTTACTTGAATTTACTCAATCGATAATATCATTGACTGCTACATGTCTTTGTAAGGTAACACTTATAACATCTTCTCCATGATTTTGTGGTTCTCATATTGTACTTTTAGATGAACTGATGATGCTTTCAGAATACGAAAGCGAAACGTCTTCAAAATAGATAAAGTAGCCTATCAACTTTGTCCTTTATTTCTCCACCTTGAGACCGATATAAGAATCCACCACACGTCTGAGTGATCCTCATCAGTTTTTAGATAACATAAATTATTTTTGAATATTATGTGCATTCAAAAATGTGTCAGGAAGTCACGTACCTATATTCTCATAATAGTAATGTAAGATCGGGTAATTACGAAATTCACAGAATCACAAAGCTACTAACAGAAACATAATGATAAAATGAATTTATAATAAAATATCATAATTCTAAAAAAAATATGAAATTGCTTAACCTGTCTGTCTGTCTGTCTGTCTGTCTGTCTGTTTGTCCGTAACGAAAACCCCAGCGCCAAAAAAACGAAAAATTATAGGAAGGAGATAATTAAGGGAAGGATTCAATTAAGATAGAAAAAACAAACAAGGTGGCTAACAAATGGGGACTACACAGTATCTTCAATATTATTAAATAATTATTAAACTCTAAAAACTATGCCGTCAATTTTGACTATAGCGACTGCAGTGGCTACACTGCTAAATTAAACTAAGGAGATGGTTTGACCGCTGATGCGCAAAAATCTTTCATGCAGCAATTTTCAACGCTACAATTGCCACTTAAACCGTCAACCTTCGAAAGGAGACAGTGCAATAATAAGAATGATTTTAAAAACGCTAAACAAAATTAAACATGCCCATGATTAATCATAGCCTGTCCTAAGCCTGGATAAAAGGGGAAGGATTTTTCAAATGTTTGTACTTAACTAATACACATCTTAGGGAAGGAATTCCAAATTTTGAATTTATAATACTTTTTAACATTTGACATAAAACAAATTTGGTTTATATTGTTTGCTAAGAAATTCTTCTAATAATTTAATTTAATCTGATCTGACTCATTCATATTGACAATTCAAATATATATTATACATTTTAAAGTAGACAAGAAATGAAAACGTATAGAAGGCTGTTTACAACACTGACAAAAAAACTAGGCGGATGGAAACCAACAACAGTGACGCTTGATTTTGAGAGCTGTTATTCAAGCTCTCAAAACTGTTTTCCTAGACATTAGACTGGATGGATGCAACTACCATTTTAATCAGTCAATAAATTTAATTTTCAACGTAAATTGTGACTTATTTCCCAATTAAATAGTAAATTGCATAAGATGCCACAAAGAAACAGCTTCAAAAAAATATTTATTCATGTGACACTAAGGTTTATTAAATCAACTACCTTAATTTTTTTAATTAATGTACATAATCCCACTAAACTTTCAAAAAAAGCAAGCTTTTTATATCAAATTACTTTTTGCCGTACTAAAATTATTAGTAAACATTCTCTCCTCTTATCAACGTCTCTGGTAAATATTATTTAAATCTTACCAAAATTTGGTTATAGAATTATTTAGGTGATGGTGGTAGAAAAAGGTAAAAATATTGTTTGTTTATTAGGCAATGACCGCACATGCAACGATAAAATCAACATATTTTTGTATGACCGCAAATGGAACGATAATAGCCATGATCGTAAATGCTACGACCGCATCTGCAACGACACTAAATATTTAACTCTAAAAAACAATTTCGCATGTAAGACTTTTATGAATTAGGTTATCAAAAACAAATATTACAAATTAACAGAAAACAATATATAACGTTTATATCATAAAATTTTACTACGATAAATTTGCCGGTTTATTTATTAAGAATCATATGGCAGATAGTCATAATGCCAGAGGCCTAGCAATGTTTCATATTTTATTTCTCTTTGTTTTTCTGATTAAATCTAATTGTTGTCAATACTTTTTTTAATGGCATTGTTTTTAACATACTGACGCCTCTGGTTTTATGGAGCTTTATGAAAATTTTGCCATTTAAATTTCATTTTATTGCTGCGTCAATATCATAAATTTGCCAGACATCTACCCAATCAATAAAAATTGAATTTCATATAGCATATTGTAACTTATGGGGCAACCAGATTGGTAATAAATTCCAATTTAAAATACGGCATGTCGATAAGGCTTTAACGATGTTATCTGACTGTTACAAATTGCAATGAGTCTAGAATGAAGTTTGTAAGAAAATGTTAATTTATGTAGCGAAAGCGCTTACGGATATTTTTCATTCTGATTGCGGTAAAAACTAATTTTCTTAAAATATTGAAGAGCATTCACATTAGGTTTTTGATGGTAACAGGTAAATAGAAAATGGAAAAAGAAAAGCGTCTTTAAATACTTTGAATTTTCATTAATTAGAAAAATATTTGTTTACAGTATTTCTAACTTTATGCATTTCTAAAAGAAAAATTTACATCACATTATCATCTATATATATATATATATATATATATATATATATATATATATATATATATATATATATATTGGAATGATTTCAATATGTTAAAATATATACAACTTTAATGGATTTTTATATGAGTTTGTTGTTTATGAATTTCATGAAGCCATCACAATGTGGGTTCGACTCTGAAATAAAAGAGAGAAAAAGATTAGTAAATTGTTAAAAAAATAATTTTGACTTACCTGGTATAGTGTTAATAATTTCTGAATAGTATAGTTGCCTAGTGTATAGGTGAATCGTCTAAACCTTAAAAAGAACAAAAAAAGAAGAATTTTAAAAAAATATTTAAACATAGAAATTTTAATAAACGTCAGAAAATAAACTGCTTGACAGTTTATTTGACAGTCTGTGGGAGCTAAATTAATAGGGGTTTTGTTAAATAAGAAATTACAATGATGTGGAGATGAAAAGAATAAATTAGTATTGTAATAGAATAAGTTTTATATCTAAACATTTTTTTTTGTAAATTCCCAAATTATATGTGATTAAAGTGATTATGAGAAAGTAATGTGGCTTGACAAATATGTCAAACAGGACAGTTTTATGGTTTAAAATATTTAAATAGAAGACAGAAAAAAAAAGAACGTTGGTTGCTGTTAGCAACGGATAATAAGGGAATTGGTTTTTGGGAGAGGACGCCGACGAGGTTTTTTTGGACGAAGGAGACCCCTAAAACTGTGGAATAGGTCGGGAGTGTTTTTTTAACTCGTCTAATGAGAATTTAGTTTTTCCACAGTTTCCACAGCAGAGATATCCAGAAATTTGTTCCAGAGAGTAAGAGAAACAATTTCACTTATAAATTATATTGGAGTATAGAAATGTCATTTAAATTGAGAAAATTTAAATTCATGAATTAACATAATTGCGATAGGCCTTGAAAATTGAAATTATTAATGATCATTAAATTAAAAATAGAATAGTACGTACCTTAACTTCCGAAGAGAGGATTGATATTCCAGTTTCACCAATTATTTTTGAGTAGTTAGTTTCCTTTAAAGAAATCAGAACTGTTTTAAAGTGAGGTTGGACAATAATTTTGGGGATCATCTGAAATTTTGATTATATTTGAGTATCAGCGGAATAAAGTGTTCATTTTCTTTTTCTTTATAGTTTATTTAAACACTTTATAAAGTTGCAATATTTATTTAGTTTTTAGGTACTTGTAGAGAGTCTCCACATTTTGTAATACATTTTTATTGTCACGTCACTAAACCACGTTAAGACTTAAACGATTCCTATTTTTGTAAATTTTTAAAGGCAACCGAAGTTGCAGACGAATTTTATTGTTTATATTAAATTTGTTCAATATTAATAAATAACGTGCTTCATTTGGGTTAATTTATCAAAGGTCTAAAGTAAATTTTGGTTTAATTTTTTTTTTTTTGAACTCTACCAGGAGACTACAGAGTCGACGTCACACAGTGACAGATTGCTTAGAACGAACACATAATTGAGCTAGCCGAGGTATATTAAATTAAACAACGAACCACATATTATAAAAATTACATTTATTATAAAAAAAAAAAATAAAATTAATAAAATACAACTTTTTCAATTGACGCTAACAACGTGGGGCCTCTGGGAAAACAGAAATAAGGGTGTTTTTTAAGCAGATTTATTAATATTACACAGATTAGAGTAAAAATAAATTGGTGTGATTAGAGTTGCAGAGATTCTGGGGCAGTTAAAGTTAAATTTGAGAATAAATAGATATTAGGATAAAATGGCAGACCGAATGACTTTAAGAAATGGAAACGAAGTCGTACCGAAAGAGAGTAAAGGAGAACAGGTGTTAGAACAGGAACAGGATATACAGGTAGATGAAGAAAGCAGAGGAGGATCAGGAGAAGTTGTAGTATATTTAGAGCAAGGCATACAAGAAGCAGGACAAGGTGATAGAGAGGGAAGTCTAACAGATAATTTGAGAGAGGAGTTGGATGAGATAGTGAGAGATAGATGTGATGTAAGTGAGGATGAAAGTAGAGTGCAGGAGGAGAGACGCAGGGAAGGAGATGTTGGAGATTCAGGGATGGCACAGATGATATGAAGCAAATAATGCGGATGCTACAACAGATGGATCATAATATTAGGGGGGATATGCACAAAATGGATAGTAATATTAACAATATTAGGGGGGATATGAACAAAATGGAAAATAATATTAAAGGAGAACTTAGGGGAGAGTTAATTAAAATGAGGGAAGAAATCAAAGAAGAAGTGAAGATAGTCAGGGAAGAGATGTTACACATTACACAAGGTTTAGAAGAGAAAGTAGAACAGGTCAGAGGAGAAAGTGAGAATTTTAAGAGGAATGTACAGGAGGAGATATCCAGAGAAAAGGCCATAATTAGAGCGGAAATAGGACAGGAAATTGGGAGCAGATTTGTAGAGTTGGGAACAGCCATTCAAAAGAATTTACCAACGGAAATAAACAAAGAAGTTAATAAGCAGAATAAAGAGATTGTTAGGGAGGTAGAAAATGTTAAAAGACAAACTCAGGATCATGAGAAAAAACTTACCATTATCAAAAACAATATAAAGATGGGACTGCAGAATTTGGAACTGGAAATGGGTATGCATGCAAATTAGGCGGAAAAGGGAGATAGAGTATTACAGGGACAAGTTGAAAAATTTTTAAATGAGACATCACATGAAATCACCAAACAATGCCCATATTTTCTAATGTCTGGGAAAGTATCCAGAAAGACCCTGGGAAATCAGTAATACAGGGGACATTCAAGAAGTAATGAAGAAGGTGAACCAAAATTTATTAAGAAATGCTAATCGTTATGTAAATAGAATCAATAAGAAGAGAAAGAAAAGAATTACTTTTGAAAAAGGGAAGAAGGTACTTATCAGGTCACTACAGGTGACCATAGTTAGTTTCCTTTAAAGAAATCAGAACTGTTTTAAAGTGAGGTTGGACAATCATTTTGGGGATAATTTGAAATTTTTATTATATTTGAGTATCAGCGGAATAAAGTGTTCATTTTCTTTTTCTTTATAGTTCATTTAAACACTTTATAAAGTTGCAATATTTATTTAGTTTTTAGGTACTTGTAGGGAGTCTCCACATTTTGTAATACATTTTTATTGTCACGTCACTAAACCACGTTAAGACTTAAACGATTCCTATTTTTGTAAATTTTTAAAGGCAACCGAAGTTGCAGACGAATTTTATTGTTTATATTAAATTTGTTCAATATTAATAAATAACGTGCTTCATTTGGGTTAATTTATCAAAGGTCTAAAGTAAATTTTGGTTTAATTTTTTTTTGAACTCTACCAGGAGACTACAGAGTCGACGTCACACAGTGACAGATTGCTTAGAACGAACACATAATTGAGCTAGCCGAGGTATATTAAATTAAACAACGAACCACATATTATAAAAATTACATTTATTATAAAAAAAAAATAAAATTAATAAAATACAACTTTATCAATATATATATATATATATATATATATATATATATATATATATATATATATATATATATATATATATATAATATACTACAGTAGTAGTAGTACAGTAGTAGTGACAGTGCAGTGATCAGTGAACAGTGTAGTAGTGTCTGGTGGCTCGGGAGACTGAGACCTCTTAAGCACTGAGGAAGACATCAGAAAGGATGTCGAAAGCTCGGAAAAATGGATATCGACGCGGTTCAACCCGGAAAACTGGTGAGTTTAATATTAATTTTTGTACTTGTATTATTCTCAGCTCTAGGTTTCATTGTACTAACCGCGGAAATTTTTCCGATCATATATATATACATATATATATATATATATATATATATATATATATATATATATATATATATATATTAGCCTCGAATATCGGCTATCAATGCGGCTCTCGTTTAGTGCTTCTACTATAACACTGTCGAGTTCTATTAAGTCAAATGCCTTGTGAAAATCTACGAATGTTAGAATTACGGGCTTGTTATATTCTATAGATTTTTCGATGAGTTGTTTTATTGTTTGGAGGTGATCGTCGGTTTCAAAGTTTGCTCTGAATCCAACTTAATCTCTACTTTGATATAGGTCTAATTACTTATCTAATCTTGTGGTGATTACTCTCGAAAAAGTTTGTAAACATGGTTTAAAAGACTGATTGATCGATAAAATTTCCAGATCAGTTTTTTCTCGGTTTTTTTGCAGAAAAATTGTTTTGGCTCTATTCCATTCAAATGGTATGGATTTCTTTGTCAAACATAGATTAAAGAGATCTTTTATTTTCCTCATTAGAGGTTCACCGCCATTCTTAACAGCCTCGATCACAATTTCATCGTCTCCTGGTAATTTATTGGATTTCATTTTATTTATCGCTTGTCTAATTTCACTGAGAGGTATTTCTGGCATGAGTTCAGAGCCATGATTTATTATTTTTGTACTTGTTGCATCTTTTACCTGTGTTTAGTTTATCTGTCTGCTTTCATAAAGTTCTTCATAGAAGTCCTCTACTATTGTTAAAAGCTCTCTGTTTGTTGTTATTTCGCCATTTGATTTTTTAATTTAATGATCTGACTTTTTCCATTATTTAGTTTTCTTCGCAGATTTTTAGGCCTTTAGTGTATTGTACTTTCTTAAGTCTTTTCTTATTGCTTTCTTGACTTCTCTGTTTATCTTTCTCTTTTGCTCTTTTATTGGATAATTTTTTTTCTGCAATAAGATTTCTTTATTTTATTAAATTCCTGCTGTTAGTGCTAAGTTTTTCTTTATTCTTATTTCTGGGACAGTGTTTTTTCATGTTTTCTCCAATGGCTTGCGTAATATGTTGATTTAGTACATGTATGTTTTTGTTGGGAGTTATCTCTGTGTTGTTTCTCAGTTCGGTTTCGATGTCGGTTTGATATTCTTTAATATTTCTAGGTTGGGTCCATATTGGTATTGTTTCGTATTTACTAATTTGCGTCTCTACTGTTTTGTGCTTATTTTAACTCCTTCTCTTACCATTCTATGGTCGCTACCAGTGTTAAATGCATTTAGGACCTTTCGTATTGGATGATTTCTTTTTTGTTTGTAATTATGAAGTCAATTTTGTTTTTTGTTTTATTATCTGGGCTTGCTTAGTTATATTTTCTATGTGGTTTCTTATAGAAAAAGCTATTCATTTGGACTAGATTATTCTGAAGGAGAAAACCAATTAACGTCTAAATAAAATAAAATAAATGTCGGTTGCGTTTCGATTTAATTTGAGTCTCTCACCATTCTCTTACACGTGTTTTTTACACGGTCCATCCGTCATCAGAGAGAGTTTGTGAGAAGATTCAAACCAAATCCAAACGCACCAACTACTAAGGCATTTATAGGAAAATAATTACCAGAGTATGCTACTAGAGACCTCTCTGGTATAAGTAATTAAGTTCTCTTCTCTTTAGTTCTTTCCATTTAGTCCAAATTGTGTAAGTGATGTTTTTTCTGAACATGATTTGTTTTTTTAGATTTTTTTCCCGTTTTCACATTGAAATTACCACATATTATGACGTATTGTGTGGGTACGTCGCTTAGGGCTAATAAGATATTGTCGTAGAATTCTTCGACTTCTTCAAATGGGTGGTTGTTGGTGCATAGGCTTGAATTATTTTAATGCTGTATATTTATTGAGTTGTAATGTTAAGAAGGCAACTTTGTTTGATATTCCCTTAATAGATGTAATTTTCTATTCTATAATCTATTAATAGATGTAATAATAGATCTAGCTTTCTATGTATAATATATATATATATATATATATATATATATATATATATATAACAATAATACAATAAAAAAAAAACAAATGACAATATTCTGACATTGGATTGGTACTAAAAGCCTACTGCATATGAAAAATAGGGTAATGTCCATTGTTGAAGATAATTTATTACAGAAAAATCTGGACATATTATACAAATTTTTTCGAAACAACGGCTATCCTAAACATATTTTAAAAAAACTCATTTACAGCAGTAATTTCTATGATGGTCCTGTCCTATGATTCCAACAATGAGTCAATTAAATATAAAAAAACTCCCCTTTATCAATGGTCTAACTCATTCAGTCATATCCTTATTTAAAGATGTTTCCAATATTAAAATAGCTAAATACAATACCATAAATAGCAAACAACTTTTTTCCAAAATTAAAGATCCAGTACCAACCTAAATAGGAGTAATGTGGTATATGAAATACCGTGTCTAGGATGTGAAAAAAGCTACATTGGCCATACATCGCAGTGGCTAAAACAACGTATCACACAGCACAAAAGTGATTGCCGCTTAGGAAAAAATAGTTGTGCAGTAGTCGAGCATTATAAAAACACCGGTCATCTGTTAGACGATAACAATGCTCGTATTTTGGCACAGACTGAGAATTACAAAAGTAGGTTATTTTTGGAGTTGTACCACATCAACAAAAATAAACAAACTTTAAATTATAAAACAGACACGGGGCAATTAAGCAACATTATATTGCAATATATTATACAAAATTTAAAACTCACTCACCTTAATGCTTAATCATACTAATTAGCCTTAATGATTAATTATAGAAATAATATTCCTCTAATGTTTTCTTACATTGTTAGTTTTTGCATTTTAAATAACTTTTAGTTGTTTCCACCTTATTTATTGTTAACGAAGGTGCTCAAATATATTTATATTTTAACATTCATATACCTTATCAAAAATGTTTATTTTAATGTCAAGTTTATTTATGTGTGAAATCTTTTAATTTCTGTAAGTATTGTAAATCTAAGTGTACGTCAGTTTTTAAAATGTTTGTTTTTTACAGTTACTTCTGATAAATATATATATATATATATATATATATATATATATATATATATATATATATATGTATATATATATATATATATATATATACATATATACATATTTATAGAAAAATTAATGACATTTACGTAAATAAATTAAGAATTAATGCTGGAAAATTACAAAATCAAGTTAAATATTGTTTTTAATCTTTCAATATTATTGTTAAATGTTGTTTTTACTATTAATTGACGTTTTTTAGCTTGATTTTATTTATCCTTGCTGTTTCCATACCATCCAGGTTAGACGGAAACTTTATCTACTGGTGTAATTTCTCAAAAATTCTGAGAAACCAGGTATTGCTGAAATCTCGTATCACCAACGTAGCGCAGAAACATCTCCATCCTTTGTGGATAGCAAAAGGGAAAATATTTAGGACCATCAATCTACTACTGTAAGTTTGCACACTTTACTGGCATAAGTCTTCTTTTTATTCACGTAAAAAGAAGTAAGAACTGGAACAAATTATGTATAACTTTATACTTTCAGTAACTACTTAAAAATAACACGGATTATTTTTGCTTAAGGTAAGTTCTTTTAAATTAACCCGGCGCCAGTCTGGTGTGGTATGACATACCCCAGTGAGTTTAAAATTAGCACCAATATTTTTATCGGTAAATCAGCGCAACAGCCAGTTCAGTACCTTTCGTTAGAACCTTGAAGGAGTTTTGATCGCAGTTGTTGATTTACTTTAGAAGTGAACGCACGCATCGCTGTTTTGATCCAAACGGCACTGGGGTATCATATTATACCCCACCACACAGGTAAGTTAATATATTTATGATAGTATTGTTTGAGATGCGCATTCACAATTTTATATAATTTCCGTTGAAATTATTTATTTTTAATAAAAATGTAAAATTTTATAAATACATTATTTATATTTTTGTTATAGATTATGGCTTATCGATATGAACGGGAGCAGGCGAGGCTTTAAGCTTTAGGGGACGATTCTCAAGACGATGGTGTAGTAATTGAATCTGCAAGCGAGAACGAATCCTACAATGAAGACATCAGTAGCCACAAGTCTGACATCGAGAAAGATGCTAATGATTTAGAACAGTCGGTGGCTGATATAGAAATCGAAAATGAACTTTTGGGGCAAGGACAGGAGAGTCAAAAGAAACATTACATAGTTAATGTAGGTAGGGATGGCACTAAAATAAATGGTTTTCAACATGATTTCCTATAAATGTAAAAACACGCTTAGTAAATATCATTACGCATTTATAAGGTGTAAAAGAAAAAGCAAACATGGCGAAAACTCCCGTGGAATGTTTAAATTTACTTTTTACACCTACTATGTTGGATGATGTCTTAACTTGGACTAATATAAAAATAAGAAGAAAGACCACTTGCTACGATGAAAACTATCAGTACGCAGTTGGCGAAACCAATGCACCTGGATTAAAAATATTGTTTGGACTATTGTATTTGACTGGAATGTTCAAGTCTGCTCGGCTTAATTTAAAAGATCTTTGGTTTACCGATGGAACTGAAATAAGCTTATTTAGAGAGACGATGTCTTTACAACGATTTATTTTACAGTCTCCTCTACGTTTTTACAATATAGAAAATCAACAAGGAATAAAAAAACTCCATAAAATGACTGCAATTAGAGCGATTTTTTATTTAGTTTAATACATTTTTAAAAAGCATTATATATACCTTTTAAATTTCTCTAATGCTTAAGAACATAATAATCTACTTATTTTACTACACAATAAATCTATTTCGTTTTCCATACCAAGTAACAACTTTTAAAATAAAAAATGAGCACCAGTATAATCACATTATTTTAATACCATACAACTTAAATTGTGAATCTTGAACGACTAAAAATAAATCTCGAAAGCTTTTTCAAGGAATGTTTGAGACGCTTCTATTTCATTTATGTCTACGAATACTCCAGATAAGCTTTAATAAATTTTCCGCCCCAGAGAGCTTCGATAGGACAAAAAGTTTCAAGTCAGAATTTAAACTAATAAAATGTTACAAGGCAAGAATATGTAGATTTTACTCTGAGGATAAAAAGATAACGCACGGTCTGTATTTCACCATTTTAACAAATAGATTTCACTTTAGAATATTAACCTTATTTGTTATCATATAGATTCATAAAGTTGTTTGGTTGCCTAATAAATATCTTATAAATTTTACACAGTTTGCATAAACAGATTCGGAAAATAGCCTTAGTGAGATGACAAAATGTATAGATATTTTTTTTTTTATTGAAATTAACGTGTCTCGATATCTATGGACATTGACACGGATACAAAAACGTCTGGAATATTACATTATACAGATACGATTATTACAATACATAGGATAAGTACAGTAAGTTACATTTTTTTTTAAACGAACAATGTTACAATATTTGTTATATACGATAGTATAATCTACAATCTTTTAAAAAGTCAATTAGAGCACCGTACACATTTGACGAACTAAGTATCTGTTTCAGGTTACCGTTTAAATTATGAGCTAATCTATATAGTCTATAATAACTGCACTCGACGAGTAAGTGTTCTATTGTAAGGCGTTGACAATCACAATGTTCACAAGCAGGTGGGTTTCGGAAGTCATCAGGTATCCGTGAGTGATGTGTGTGTGTTCTATTCGGAGTCTTCGAATGATAAGTTTGTCCCTCCTAGTCATTGTAGGTGTCCTAAATGAATATACAGTGGGATTGATTATATGCAGTTTTATGTTTTGTCCATTTAAATGATTTTGCCATGTTTTGCAAGTGTTTTGTTTTATAGTTGCTGCTAGATCTTGATGAAGTTGAATTTTTTCTAGGCTTAGGTCAGAGCAACTTATTTTTCTTGCTGCGATGTCTGCAGAATAATTTCCACGTATCCCCATGCTGTGGTTTTGATGACAAATTTGTTGAATTTTTTGGACTATCGGATTTAACGAGTATATGTTAGCAATGGACTGAATTGAAGACAGAGAATCAGTGCATATAACTAAAGATATTATATTAGGAGAAGTCATTTCAAGAGCTTTAAGGATACCATATAATTCTGCAGTGTAAATACTACAAGTGGTTGGTAGTCAGTGTAGAGCTAAGGTTATGTTTTTAGTACAGACCGCACAGCCAGTATTCTTTTCATCTTTAGAGGCGTCGGTATAAACAACTTGATTGAACTGTTTTGCATTTACTGCTTCTTGAAATAATTTTCTAAGGAGGTGGTTAGGAGTGTCTTCTCTTTTATGTCGATTTAGACTAGTATTGAAAGCAGGTAACTTATTGGTCTATGGAGGATTATTGGAAGTACTGATGGGGGTAGCTATATCCAGGTCTATAGCTTCTAGCAAAGGATTTACTAATTGTGGTAGGGGGTAAATACATCTGTCTCTATTTTCAGGAGCGTAATAGATGTAAGTGAGCTTAAATACTGTTTTTTTTTTGTGGGTTCGCTAAAATAAAAGCTGACGTCGTATGAAAAGGGGAGGTTCCAAAGCTTCAATGCACACAATTTCAGCGGGGCTAGATCGAAATGCACCAAGGCATATACGTAAGGAGGTCGTTTGTATTGAATGTATGGATTTAAGATAAGTTTTACAGGCGGTCATGTAAAGCATGCATCCATAATCTAATCTAGAGCGAAAAGAGCTCTATAGATTCTCAGTAACATATTTTCTTCAGCTCCCCATTGATGCATAGTTTACCAGCACAGTTGTGCTTTAGGTTTTTTAAGTGTATTTTCCAGTTTAACTTCTGATTGAATATTAGCCCCAGGATTGTATGATTATTTACTGTAGGTAAAGGAACATCATTTAGATGTATTTCCGGGTTTTAAACGCTTTGTTTTTTGGTAAATCTTAGTAATTTAGATTTTGAGCTTAAAAGTTTGAATCCGTGTTGTGTGGACCAAGAATATACGTTGTTTAGATCATTTTGAATTAAAATTTGATGTACTGTTGCCGGTTGACGAACTTCTTTAGAGATGTCATTAATTGCTAAGTTAAACAGAGTTGGACTTAAAACAGAGCCTTGAGGTATACCATTGAGTTGTTCGAGAAGATTTGACTCATTACCGTTTATTGAAACTTTAAATTTACGGTGATTTAAAAAGTTATCTATGAACGTGTAAATATAAGTTCTGTAAAATTACATTCTTTGGAATAGCTTTCAATATCGAAGGCTGCCACAACTGTATCATGTTGCTTCTTGAAATTCTCGGTTACATGGTTTTGTTGAAAAACCAGTTAAGTCTATTATTGATTAGTTTTTCTATTATTTTGCACATGCAACATGTTAATGAGATCGGCCTATAGGAGCATGACTCTATTGAAGGATGGTCGTTTTTTTTTAAAGAATAATGGATTGTCCCCACAGGTTGGGAAACTTTTCGCTGATCCAAAGAAGATTATAAAATGAAAGTAGCTTTGTCAGTCCATTGATGGCTAAATTTTTGAGAAATAATGAGGGTATATTGTCAATTCCTACTGTAGAATTTTTTAAGGTAGACACAGCAAAGAAAAGCTTCTGAAAAGCAAAAAGGTGAGTTTAAAGTGAGGAGGTCATCTGAAAGATCTGTAGTAGAAGGAATAACTTTATGTTGAGTCAGAGTATTTGTGTAGTTGTCATTTTTGCTTTAATTATGAATATGAGTTGCCATAATTTTAGCAATTTGATCATCTTCAGTTACTATTGAATTATGATAACTGAGCGCTGGAATTGACAAGTGTATTTTTTTCCCGTGCATTTGTTTAATTTTCTTCCAAACTTGACTGGAAGGGGCGTCTATAGATATGAAAGATATGTACTTATTTCAACAGTCTTTCTTGCTTTGTTTTATCACTTTTCGCGCTATAGCTTTTAGTTGTATAGATTTGACTCAGTTCTGGTTCTGGTTCTACGATATTTATTCAATACTGTTTTGCTTTCTATGATAGTTTTCTTACATTCAGTATTCTACCAGGGTATAGTTTTACGAGAAGACGATATTGTGCATGTTCCAATGTGCGTCTGAGCAGCCAGGGTGATTTAACTCACTAGGGAGTCTAGTGCTATATCAGGATCTTCTGAAAGGTGTAGCTGGTTAATCTTGTTTTCAATGAATTCAGAGAAGTTTTTCCAGTTAGCCTGAGATAATTTCCATTTTGAAATTTTTGCTCTGGGTTTGCTAATAGAATTAGAAATCAAGATGGGAAAGTGATTACTGTCATAAAGGCAATCGATTGTAGTCCAAGTAAGAAGTGGTGTTAACCTTAGGTCACATCAACTAAGATCAATTGAGCAGAAAGACCACTAGAAATGTTGAAGTATATTTTGGATCCAGTATTTATTACACAAATGTTAGAGGAGTTTAAAACATTTTCAACGACCTTTCCTCTACCAAATGTTTTTTTTTTGATCACCAAAGTGAATTATGGGCACTAAAATCGCCTACTAATATAAAGAAGGCTAGAAGTTGATTATTCAAGTTTATTAGCTTAAATTCAGTAAGGCTGTGAGAAGGTGGTATGTATGATGCTACAGATTGTAACTTTATTTGGACACAAAAGAAAAACAGCAACAGCCTCTAGTGAGGTAGTTAAGGGTAATTCTTTGCAATAGAAGTCTTTAGCAATATATATAGATATGCCTCCACTATCTCTGATATAATTTATTCTTAAAAAGTGATGTGCTTAAAAACCATTGAGATATTTCTTGTCCGTTTGCTTGAAGTTTGTTTCTTGTAGGCAAATGATATCAGCATTCGTGTCCATGATAAGTTGTTGAATGCGTTCTAGACGGGGGTAAAACCCGTCGTAGTTCCACTGAATTAGATTGAAAATGAGTATGTTATATTTTTGAAGTGGTTGCCTCTTCAGACAGATGGTCTTCTTCGAAATTGTCTTGTGAGGATACCGAGATTATGCTTTCTGCGTCAGAATTGTTAGAGCCTAGTTCTGTTTTAATTTTTTTTTACTAATTCTAGTTAGTCGATTTTGAGAGACCTTTCAGTTAGTGATTTGTAAATCTTGGAAATGTCGAAGAGTAGATCTTCTATATTTTTTTGTAGACAGGAGTGCTTCGCTCAGTGGGCTGGATTGACCGTAGCAGTTCTCTAAGAAAGCTATGAAGTTATCAACCGTTATATTTGTAAAGGAGTCTTTTTGGTAGTGTTCTCTGAATGTATTCTTAGATTTCGGCGACATTATGCTGTCATCTTGATTAGAAGAATCCCTTTTGAGTTTCTTTTTGGCTTGATTTAATTTTTTTGTGGCTGGCTCTGGCGCGATAAACTCTGAATCAGTTGGGTTTTCTATTTCTGATGAGTCAGTTGACTTTGGTCTCTTTTCACATTTTAAAGATATAATAATTTTGCGCGTGTCCTTAGGTGTTTCCGAATTATCGTCTTGTTGAACTACCGGTAGTGTGTTTTGACTTTTAGCTTGGGAAATATTAGGGGGAAAAGGAGATGGGTTGTTTGAATTTTTCTATTGATTGGATTCAGGGGTGGGGCAATTTGAAGCTATGAGACCAGGTTTTTTAAAGTAGAAACACATCATTTTATCTGTGGATAAAAATATTCTATGCTCAATATTGTCAAATAAAACAATCAGGGATGTTTATAAATCTCAGAATTATCATTGGATGGAACAAAATATACTTGCCTGTGGAAGGACAAGATATGGTGGTATTTATCTCCTGTAATGCCAGCTCGTAGGAATGATATTGGAGAGACTAGCTGAAGTCCTATGTTTTTAAGGGAGGTCTCTATTATTTCATTGGGTATTGAAGGACAAATGTTAGACATGATCAGTCGTTTTGCTGGTGTGATTAGTCTTCTGATTGAAAGGATATCGTTTCCGATGGTAATAATGAGATTTGTGGAAATGAGCTGCTTAACTAAATCTGTTTTGGTTAAATAAATACACATTCTGCTGTCTGAGATCCTTGAAGCGAAGCATATACCTATTTCTTGGTCCAATATTATCTCCTATGGATTTAACGTAGTCATATAACTTTAAGTCTTTTTCTGAATGGATCAGTATGGCTTGCTCCTTCTTTGGAAAGGAGCATTTCGGTGCTGTTGTGCTAACTGCTGCTGTGTAAGAAATGAAAGGCTGTGAGATGTTTGCTGAAGTAGATTGCTGTGACATGTTTGTTGTTGTGAGATTATTTTCAGTCGGTGAATTCATATTATTATTTGGGGTTCCATCGTAGTCAAAAGCAACCCTGGAAATCTTTTTAGTTTTATTTTCTATTGGTGAATATTACGTTTAGCAACCAGTAACTACTCGTCGTAATTCTGGCTGCCTATTCGACAGGTGGTTGTTTTAATAATAGGTTTATGTTTATTGTACTGTACTAATTATTGATAAGGGGAGCAAAAAGTCGTTTACTAAATTAATTGTTGTGAATGTTTTAATGCCAGTAATTGGAAGTAAAATTAAATTATACTCACCGAAATATTACTCGCAGGTGCACAACACAATAACTTTACTCCACTGTAATTCTTATCAATTGATATCAAATATTTCTCTATTTAGACAACAAAATGTTGAAGAGATTGCCCGATTCGATCATACACGTTCTAGCTTGATTAGGCCAGTCATATAGATATTGAAAACCGCTATTGTGTGTGACACTGAAATATTTTACATTTAATTCATTGCATTGCAGTTGACGGGGTAAATAGAATTGCATAGAAAATTTAAAAATCCGTTGGTGATCTATTTGTAAAATTCCGTTGGTGAATGATTTCATAAAATTTATGAAAAAGATTTTGTATGTAGTAAGTTTTTAACCTTAGACAGTAAAAATGCTTACTGCGTAATTAATATATCATTGTGCGAATGATTTATAGTTAAATTTACATTGAACCCGAGTAAACTTACAGTGAATGAGTGGCATTGAAAACACACACTAGATTGTATAAACAAAAGTATATATACGCGGACAGGATTAAAATAGCAGTCAATAACAATTATTAATTAATTAAACCTAACCTAACCTTCTTCGTATAATTATTAATATATTATTACAATAGTCATTGTAGATATACATAGAATAGAATTTGACAATTTTAGAGCATGTAGTACGTACGTTATTGTTGTTGTAAGCAAACGATATTGTACATAAAGCAATGACCTATTGTACTGAAATAAATACAATTTTACTGTTCAAGTACCAAATAATTAACAACTCTCATCAATATCCTTTTTATACCGCATCGCGATCAGTGCGAAATACATAATATGTATTTCGCACAGATTATTCATTCGCATTATATTATAAGCTAATCTTCTGATGGATCTCACAGGACTGGAACAGAAGACTGGTAAAAAGATTATAGTATATAAGTAAGAATCTAATCTATTTTTTGTAACAACGGGGCCGCTTCACAACGACTCTGGACAAAATTTGCTTTAGTTTTTCTAAAAAAATATTGTAATTTTAACTGCCAACCACGGACAGTCAGGTAAAAGCGATTAAAATATTATTTACATTAGGACTCTGGAAATTAAAATATACAGGGTGGTCCTTAAGTAATTGTATAAAAAGAAACCGTATATTCTACACTTTAAAATATTACGATTAAGGCCAAATATTTTTAATAAACTGTTGATATTAAGACACATACATGGTGTTAAAGTGGAAATTTAAAATTTGAATTTTCACCATAACTTTCGTGTTTATGAACCTTTTTGTATAAAAGTTCATAACTGTGTACTACTGAACATCAGAAATTGTAATTTGATGCATCATATAATGTAGTTGATAGAGGGCACCACACATGCCACATATGTGGCATACATTTGCACTTAACTTTTTTATTCTTTAAGTTGTTGGTGTTTGTTATAAAAAATATTAAAGATACATTATTTTAACAAAAAAACGTATAGTTGTTAATAACTCCAAAACATAATAGTTTTCGAGATAATTGCATTTTACAAATCAACTACATAATTTTGATTAAACGCAACCACTTCAGGTAACGAAAGAAAATTAGACAAAAACATCAATACCTCTAAATTTTTGGTATAAAATGCTTTAATATAGTTAATAGGTAACAAAATATTAAATAAAATAAATATATTAGCAGGATAGTTAATAGTGAGATTTGACAAAATAACAGAATAATTGTATTTTACATAAAACAGTTTACGTTTTGTATTAAATTAAAGTCATAATCAACATATTTTATTCATTAACCAAATTAAGAAATAGGTAAACTAAATAAAATTAAACTTTTTGTCAAAGTAAGTGTTCGATATGTCCACTATTTTCTTTAATTTATTTGTCAATACATTCCACAAAAGAAGGTCTCACATTAAATAGCATCATTGGTTTTAAAGAAACTGCTGCAGTATTTATAATAAGTATTATAAGTATAATATATAATATATATAATATGTAATAAATATAATATAATAATACAGTATTCGTTTGGGATTTATAATATCTCACCACATGAGCAAATATTATGAGTACCACGAACAATCTAATGTTCAGGAAAGTTGTATTTAATTATGTTCTTATTGCTCTCTCTCCATAATGTGGTTGTGTACCATCTTACATAAACAAAAATTCTTCCAATAAATCAACAAAATCATTTTATAAAAAATGTAAATTAAAAAGTAAATTTCACCATTCAAATTACAAGGCAATTCGCATGTCCGTAAAAAATAATTACCAATGGTACCAAGCCATTCGATAGGCATTTTAAACATGAATTTTAAATAAACGTTTGGTTTGGAATCATTGGTAATTATTTTTTTACTGACATGCTAATTACCTTGTAATTTAAATGGTGAAATTTATTTACATTTTTTATAAAATTATTTTATTAATTTATTGGAAGGTTTATCATCACACTTGAGGCTAAATATGTGGTTTATGCAAGGTGGTACACCACCACATTATAGAAAGAGGGCAATGAGAACATACTTAAATACAACATTCCGGAACGTTGAATTGTTTGTGGTAGTCATATTCCTTGGTCATGTAATGAGATATTAGTACAATTAGTTAATGCATAAAAATTCCAAAAGAATACTTATTATTATACTTATAATACTTATACTGGAACAGTTTCTTTAGAACCAATGATGCTATTTAGTATGAGATATTCTTTATTGGAATGTGTTTGAATAACTTACTTTGACAAAAAGTTTAATGTTATTTAGTTTTACTATTTATTAATTTGGTTTGTAAGTAAAGTATGTTTATAATTTAATACAAAACGTCAATTGTTTGATGTAAAATACAATTATTTTGTTATTTTGCCAAATCCTACTATTAAATATTCAGCTAACCCCCTCTGTGGCTCAGTAGTAAGAGCGCCTACCTTTAAACCTAAAGGTCGTGAGTTCGCATCTCACCTGGGTGGAGAAATTTTTGTTTATTAAAAATTAATGAATGAAAATAATTTCTATCCTTGTGCGATCGGTACTCACCGGAGGGACCGCAGGCGTTCAGATACAATTAGCGTCTCTTAGCAAAGACAATGACGTCGACTTTGCTAAGTATCAAGACAATCACTCTACACACACACTACACTAGGTACCAGACTGTAACATGCCAATGATCATAAGTTGTCGAGGCATTAACTCAATAAAAAAAATATCCAGCTGATATAATTATTTTATTTAAAATTTCGTTAATCAATAACTTTATGAACGCATTTTATACCAAAATTCAGAAGAATTGATGTTTTTGTCTAATTTTATTTCGTTGCCTAGAGTAATTGCGTTAAATCTGAATTATGTAATTGATTTGTAAAATGCGATTATCTAGAAAACTGTTTAGTTTTGAAGACATTAATAGGTTTACCTTCTTTGAGTTAAATGTACCTTTAATATTTTTTATCACAAACACCGGTGGCTTAAAGAGCAAAATAGTTCAGGGCAAATGTATGTTACATGTGTGGCATATGTGGTGGTATTTATCAGCTATATTAAATATGCATTAAATTATAATTCACATACTTGAAAGTTAAAGCAAAAATTAAAATTTTAAATTTCCACTTTAACACCCTGTATCTTTCTTAATATCAACATTGTATTAAAGCAATTTGGGTTAAATCGTAATATTTTAAAGTGTAGAATCTACGGTTTCTTTTTGTACAATTACTTAAGGACCACCCTGTATAATCACTTATAGTAGTCATAAAACTAATTATATAAGTAGGTACTTATGACCATAGAACAAGATAGTTTGGGTACATCGAGTTTGATTTGGCTAAACTCATTTTAGAAATAATTCATCCTTTAATGGTATATTTAAAAATATCGGTAATAGAAGCATATGAAAAAATACGTACAGTGCTCGAGTTTTGGTCGAAAAGCTTTAAATAGGATAAACTCAAGTTAGTGACATTTTAAAGAAAAAGGCTGATTTAAACAGTAGTATAGTCCTACCAGAGATCTAAGAGAGTCATTAATATTTATTACCGATAAGTGTCTACCTCAATGCAGCTGGCTATCGCCTCTGGCGATAATAAATAATGATAATAAAAGATATATTTGCATGTTTCGTGGATTTAGAAAAGGCATTCGATAATGTACAGCATGTATAATTAATGCAAATACTGAAAAATATCGGAATAGATGACAAGGTTATTCGTGTCATTAAAAATTTGTACTGGAATCAAACTGCTATCGTAAAAATTGGAGATAACTACACCGATGAAATCTCCATACAGCGAGTCAGACAAGGTTGCATTTTGTCGCCAACATTGTTCAATGTTTACTCGGACCAGCAATTTAAAAAGGCACTTGAGAGAAAACCATATGGAATAAAAATCAACGGGGAACTACTTAATGTGATTAGATATGCAGACGATACAGTAATTCTATCAGATAATATTGAGGATCTTCAAATTCTGCTTGATCGTATTCACGAGGTAGGAGAGGAAATGGGCATTAAAATAAACTCAAACAAAACCAAATTTTTAGTGTTTAGTCGTGACCCACATCCCGATGCAAAGCTTCAATTGAAAGGAGTCCAAGTTAATAAAGTTCACAAAATGACATATTTGGGAACTGTGATAACGGACCAACTAGATCCCGACATAAAAATAAGACGTAGAATAGCAATTACTAAAATTACTTTTATGAAAATAAAGTCATTTCTTTGCAATAACCATCTAAGTTTATAACTAAGTGAAAGAATGGTTAAGTGATATGTTTGGTCTGTACTTTTGTATAGTGCAGAAGTGTGGATGCTAAAAGTATCGATCATGAACAAAATTGAAGCATTGTAAATGTGAATTCATAGACGAATGCTGAAGATGCCTTGAACAGCAAAAAAACTAATTAAGAAGTACTAAGGAGCGTCAACAAAGACAGAGAACTGCTAACGACTGTTAAACATCGAAAAATGTCTTATCTAAGACATATACTAAGGGAAAGTCGATAAAACATTTTACAACTGATCCTTAAAGGCAAAATAGAGGGCCGTAGAGGTATAGGAAGAAAACAAGTTTCTTTGTTAAAAAACATTCGTGAATGGACTCAGATACCAAATGCAGGACAATTATTCCATATTGCAGAAGATCGAGAAGGCTTCGCAATGGTGATCGCCAACGTCCGATAAGTCTGATAGGACACGGGAAGAAGAAGAAGATACTACATTCACATATTTACAAAACTTTATCATTTCTATATAGAGTACAAAAAAATCATAGGCAAAAATATCTTAGAAAATTATTTTTAAAATTAAGGTGTGTCCAGAAGCTGGTTTTATACTGTTGTCAACTGAATTTCAAAATATTTACATAAATTACGTATACATACAAAGTTTACCAATTATATATACAATTCAAAAGTACTTATATTAAAAAAAATACATGACAAATCAGTTTCACTGTCGTTATCTAGATCTATAATAATTGTTTCTTTAAGCAACCTACCTGTATTTTTCCAGCTTTCATTGGTTGTTTTTTCCATTTCTAATTTAATTAGACGAACCACAGATAAATTTAGGGTGAGCGAAACATTACTTCTCCTTACCAATGCTTTTACCTTATGACATATTGTGCGCCGCGGAAGAAAACTGTTACAACTCAAAATTTATCATTTTTGAGATTTTTATCGCAAACGACTTAAAAGAGAATTATCTTTTTTCTAGAAAAGGGCTATAAGTTTGGTTAATCTACTTCTCAAAAGATGTCGAGATGTTACACACGCACTTTTTAAAAATAGCATTTCGGTTCTCGAGAATATTGCGGCAATTCAGTTTACCACCAGCTTAAATGAAAAACAACGTCTGTACTGATCAAGACTGTTACATTTTGTAATAGTTCTAATTCTTAGTGTTTTTCCCAAGAAAACTGTTACAATTGTATTTATAACCCAATTTTTGTTCCGGTTTGTAGAATTCAGTGTATTATTTATTTACAAGAGTGCTACATTTAAAGATATAAGTTACTTGCATAAAGAAAAACATAAAATAATGTTATCAACTTCACGTTGAGAACACCTATGAATAGCTTTTCTGATGAGACCTATTAGGTCGAAATACGTATCAACAGATACATAGGGGTTATTTGCGTGAAATCAAATATTTGCTGTCTTTTTCATTTTATTTCGGATATACTCTGTGTGATTACTAGAAGCACAATTGGCTAAGGATTGAGACATGTCGTGGAATGCAAATTTTAGATTCCCTATGTCCCTTTTAACATCTTTTATCAACGTCTGTTTACCTTGCAATTTTTAGAAGGCTCAGATTATAAGCAGAAATCTGAATTGTGTTTCGGAACTATTTTACGGATTTTTATTGTGAATGTTTATGTTGCAGTTTGCGTGTACTAATTGCAGTTTACGGTAATAAAATATTCCAAGCAGTAGATAGATATACTTAAATTTAAACAAAATAATGGATAAATTTTTAACTGGGCGTAAGCGAGCATTCAATACTAGTGAAACATCAACAAGTGTACAGGCGAGGGTGGTTCCAAAAATAAAATCAAGAAACTATTCTCAAGATTACTGAAATTTTGGGTTTACGTTTACTGAAGTGAATGAAGAAGAACGGCCTCTATGTGTCATTTGTTCAAAAATTTTAGCAGCCGACAGTATGAAACCAAATAAACTTAAAAGACATTTTCGCATTAATCAACCCCGAGAATTCTTCGAGTTAAAATTAAAATCACATGAAAAACAAAAATCATTAAAAAAACAACTTTGACTGTTAATGAAAAAGCTTTACTTGCCTCTTAGTGAGAGCGCCCACCAAAGTGGCGTGGCAGTGGCAAGTAGCAAGTATCACGCGTCTAGCATAATGTAACTAATGAAAACGAATGATTCAGTTTACACCAAAATGACAGTAACATCATTCATTCTAATCATTCGTTAGGATTAATGATACCGTTGCCTGTCGAAATTGTGATATAGCTGAAGATGTACAGGATCAGCTACTCGGGAGGTTACACGACAAGCTGTTTTTGATTTAGCTTGATGAGGCAACAGACGGCAATAAAGATGCTCATTTTATTGCCTACGTCCGATTTTGTGATGGCATATCATTAGTAGAAGACCTACTTTTTCGCAAATATGGTGTTACAAACATGGTTACTAACAATGTGTATATGATGGACACACTTTATGATCCACAGAGCTCTGGCTTCCAAAGAAATATCTCCTGGCCTTAATGTTGTGCTAACAACGGTTTTAACAGTAGTTAATTACTTAAAAATGAGACCTTTTAAAACCAACATTTTTTCTGCACTTTGTAAAGACATAGGTGCATTACATTCAGCATTATTATTTTATTGTTAGGCAAGATGATTATGACGTAAAAAATTTTTACAACGTGTTTTTGAATTAAGACATGAAATTTTTCTAGAATAAGAATATAGACCGGAAGCCGAGATGTTCTGAGATAGTTTATTTTTGATGGAATTGAGCTACTTGGTTGACATATTCGAGAAACTAAATATTTTGAACATTCAGCTTCAAGGAACCTATACACAATATATTGGATACAAGTGATTAAGGTAATGGTTTTTGTAAAAAATTGGAATTAGGAAGCAGAAATTTAAAGTAAAAAAACCTAGAAATGTTTGCAAATGTGGAGGAATGTATTAAAACTTACAAGGTTGAAGAACAACACGTCAAAGTTATTTTTGTTAACATTGAAAATCATTTAGCGATGCTGACTAAAAATTTTAAAAGGTATTTTTTTGCCGACGACAAATTATTACGTAGTTACGAGTGGGTTAGGAATCCGTTGCAAATTACACCGGAAGGGCTCTCTACGGCCTTCATTGACTTAGACATTGACAAACAGTTTAATAATAAATCCCTCTTTAAATTTTGGGCAGGAGTAAATGATGAGTTCTCTGCACTAAAATCCAGAGTGTTCCGTATACGATTGCCGTTTTTTTACGAACATCCTACCTTTGCGAAACAGGATTTTCTGCGGTGGCTGCTTTAAAGACCAAATATAGATCGCAGCTAAATATAGAAAAAGAACTAAGAACGTCTATTTCTAATATTACTCCTCGTTTCGATCAACTTTTCTCTACAAAACAAGCTCAAGGAAGTCACTGATTTATTATTAAACTTGTTCATAATTTAGTGTTCAGTGCTCTTTATAATAAAATTATACCTGTTATATCAGTGTTCATGTGTATTTAATTTTTTATTTTGTAAGAATTTATTTTTGCTTTGATTTTAGTAAATTAGTCAATGCTGTTGATGTTTTTTTTTTCGAGTAGGCTCGCCCCCCCTATTAATAATAACGCGTCCCCCTCAAGGGGCGCGCCCCACAGGTTGAGAATCAATGTGTTAACCTTTAACTACGGGCATCCTTTTAGATATCCTCCCGAGATCTGACCTGATCTTTTTTGTTTGTTTTTATTAAATAATAGAATTATTATGATTTTGAGTATAAAAACACATGTAAATTTTTCTGAATTAATATTTTCTTGCTAATGTGAAAAAATATGTCCATTTAAAAGGGCACCAGGATCCATCAATAAACAATTATAGTAAATGAAATTGTGCAATTGTTATTTCCTTTATAAACATAAAAATATGTCACATAATTAACAATAAACTGTTTTTGCAACTTTTGGAACTATATTTAACTAGCTTTTAACTTTAAAACCTGGAAGCTTACATCTAATAGAATTTTTTATGTTGTGTATTTTTCTTAATAGACGTTTGAAGTGATGTTCCAGGTTTGGAACTATTTTTAGTTATCAGTGTTGACATGTGTTTAAAATCAGAATTTTTAGAAATGTTATTTTTAAGGATCTACTCAGAAACAGCTCTTTTAAAGGTCAGGAATCTTATAAGGGTTGTATTAGCCTCAGCAAGTTGATTATGGTCACCTCTCTATAGAATCCAGGAAATGCCAATCGCAAGGTCAAGAAGTGAAAAATTGGTTTTGACTGTTCATTTCTTACTTGTAGCTCCGATTCAATTATAAATGTCATCCTGTCAAATAAATTTATTTCCACATGAATACACTGTGCTTTTTAACAATGTTTGGTCTAGGTACCTTTATCAGGAGTCCTTTTTTATTCATCGCTTACATTTATCTAAAAGTTATATTTGCCATGCAGATAGCGCTAGCATAACTAATTTTATATCATACTATTGGACTATATTAATTTTTTCATCATATTTTACATCTTGCTCATAAGAGCCACGACCTGATCGACTCATTACCTTATTCGCTGTTACATGAACTGTTTTGAGTATTTTGGATCTATTTATTGTACCAGTTAAAGAAATGTTTTTGTTTAACCCATCGTTGACCAAGGGTAATAAAAACGAATTAATTTGACAAAAGTAGTTTTATTCATTTACCCGGCGCCAGTATGGTCGAAAATTACAACATGTATGGTATGGTGGGGTATGAGATACCCCGTTTGAATATTTATTATATTCTTTTATATACTACAAAATTACCTGAATCAATGTATTATTTATATTACTAAAACAAAGTTGAGCATGAAAGGAGATTTAGTATTACAAAACATATCAGAATATGATAAAAATTTACCGATAACACTAGAGTAATCTTAACTTGGACACTAAACGTATATAAAAGCTGCTTGTAACATAAAAACTCTACTCTTATCTAAATCTAATCTGCGTCACTTATTTTACATTTGATACATATTTGCTCTGAATGTTCCATGCAAACCCACTGCTCATAAGCAGAACAAATTAGATGAGATTTTCTATCTTTTAACCGTGGACAGATACAACATCTTCCCATTCCTTTTCTTTTTTTGGACGTTGATGGCTGAGGTTCATCTTCGTCCTTGCGCTTCTTTGATGATGTTATTATTTTCTTTCTCAACACTCTGGGTAATTTTGAATTTTCTTTCCTCTCGTGAAGGGGGTCTGTAATCAAAGATAGTCCCAACTCTTTTAAGAAAAAACGTCGCTTCATCCGTTTATCCACAGGATTGTTTGCATTAAAAATT
This sequence comes from Diabrotica balteata, assembly GCA_918026665.1. NCBI lineage: Eukaryota > Metazoa > Arthropoda > Insecta > Coleoptera > Chrysomelidae > Diabrotica > Diabrotica balteata. The sequence continues at coordinate 59,488,954 of OU898280.1, forward strand.
ACCATAGCATTAATTCCAGCGGTATTCAGCAATGAATAAAACATGGCTAGCGGCCATCTCCTAGTATTTCTACTCACACTATAGATACCACTAAGTTCGTCCACCACGTCTACTCCTCCTTTAGTGAAGTTGTAAAAACTAATCATCTCTGGTTTTTCAGCTTCGCCAGTGGCTGGATCTATTTTGTCATCATGATGGAGGGAAGAAAGAAGTAAAACATTCTTTCCTCTCCGAGGGATGTATGACAGCAATGTTACATCATGCGTAAAACCGAAGAGTGAACTCCGTTCAGGTCTCTTCTTTGTCTGAACAAAGGCAGGAGGAAGCTCCCTTTTATTTTTACGTAAGGTGCAGACATCTGTCAATCGATGATCTTTTAGTAATTGTCAAAAGTAACGTTTTTGACAGTGCCACTTATGGGTGCTATTAATCTAACAACAATGTCTTCTGGTTTGTTACTTATTTGAAACGGACCTTCGGGTTGTTTTCCGAGGTACGCCTCCATATTAAACAGGTAAAATGTTCTCGCATCTACAACGGCAAACATTTTCAAGCCGTATTTTGCCGGTTTATTTGGCATGTATTGCTTGAACGGGCATTGCCCGCAAAAGGACTCCAGTTTTTCGTCTATAGTGACGTATTCTCCAGGAATGTAGTAAGCTTTGCAATTTTCGGTAAAAAGATCAAACATTACTCGAAAAGGGGCAAATTTATCTAACTGGCGTCTTTCATTTCTGGACTCTTTATTATCAAATCGCATGGAAGATACAATGAACATAAAACGTTTCAGTGACATGGTTGTTCTAAAAATATCTACGCCTAAGCCATCAGTATTCCATATATCTTCTAAATTCATCCTATTGGCACGAAATACACCAGCCAAATACAGAAGTCCAAGCACCGCCTTCATTTCTGGTATTGTTGTTGGTTTTACGAGGTATTGCATATTCTTGTTATAAGTTGTTGCTTTCTGACCTATATTCAGATTCGTATACTTTACAATATCTGCCAACATAATATTGTTCAAAAATAAATTAAAACGCTCAAGAGGAGTTTTCGCATTTCGATCAACGCCCTTTGGTCCCGGAAGATGGCTTACGATATTCTCGCGTCGTGTGCGTAATTTGAGGTTACCACAAGATTTTGACCACTTAGTTTTTCCATCACGTCCTATAAAATATTCTCTTGTATTTAAGGATTCATCGTCTATTGCTGAATTGGTGGATATGTTTTCTGTCATTGCTTCAGGCACTTCTGGATCCACAATTTCAGAATCTGATTCTGACATTGAATTTTCGCTGATATGATCGGGAAGTTCTCCCTCAGATTCTCAACCACTAGCGTGTTCATCTTGCGATTCTTCCCACAATTGCAGGAGCCTTCTTTGTTCTTGTTCATAAGACATTCGGTAATAAAATATCACTAAAACCCTGCAAATATACAATAAATATCAATACATTTCCTTAAAAAATATATAACACTACCGGTATGGTGGGGTATACAACACCCCAACGCTGTTTACATGAAAATATTTTACTACTGCTTCACTCGACGGTCTCGAACAATCTGCTGAAGACAGTATATAACCTAACTCGAAGGTAGGCGGGGTTTAACTGTTTGATGTTTGAAGTTGCGCAAACGCGGGCGTTTTAAATTCTCGTGGGGCATGTGATACCTCACAATGCCGTCGCCGGGTTAAAGTCAAGCCTAATTAAGAAAAAAATATAACAAAAAAATGTTTCATGTTCGTAATTTACAAAAAAAAAACACTGATACGTAAAAGCACCACTGGCTAAATCCATTAACAATGGTATTTCGAAAAACAGTTGGCGTGCAAATGAACTTTGCACTTTTGGCACGTATATACTGTATGCTTATGGCACACTCTGCAACGTCTACGCTTTTCCTGTTTAAAGATAACGTGATCCAGATGCAGATCTGTGCGAAATTCATTTGATACATTTACTGGAGTCGCTTGAGATTCGCTGGTATTTTCGAATTTCGAAAGCCGCAAAGCTAGGTAACATCTAAAGTCGATTTGCGATTTTATTATCATTTGCTATATTATATATTTTCCACGAATTTTACGATAATATTATCCAAGATATTTTTAAATAAGGGCCACCACCACTTCTTACCCATAACCTTTATCCGGTAGTTGGATACACTATTGTCATGTATTGAGAATGTATGGATGTCATGTATGTAAGTTGAAAAGGTCTTTTCTAGTTAGACTAAAATCATATCTGTTATTTACATGAGCATATTGTAAAGAATATTAAACAATCATATCTTGAATATCCGTCAAAAAATAGAAAGAAAATTTCTAATGGTGTCAGTCCTTCCAAACCCTTCAGAGATTAAGTAGATGCTTTTTCAGTTGACTCAAGTAACTGCTTATGCAAAAATTGACATTTTTTCTACTTGGGACTCTCTTTCACATTTTTTCTTTCTTACTTCTGGATTTACTGTTTGTATGTAATGAATTGTTACTCGAAGATTTCGCTACGAATATAAATTCATTTTTAATTCCCTTCTTGTTCTTCTTCATGTGCCTTGTCGGTTCCGAACGTTGGCAATCAACATGGCTATTCTGACTTTGTTTACGACAGATTTGAATAGTTCAGTAGATGACAATCCGAACCATTGCCGCAAGTCTTGGAGCCACGAGTGTCTTCTCCTTCCTGGACGCCTTCTGCTGTTTATTTTTCCCTTGAGCGATCAGCTGTAGTATTAATTATGTATATAGTATATATTATTTATATATAGTATATGTTATTTTAATTCCCTGTGGATCTGGAATATATTCCTCATCAGTTAATTCGTTCTCGTCTGGAGGAATATAAACAATATCTATTTCACCTAAAAATTACAGCTGCTGTAGTCTGCATACAAGACAATGTAAAATGAAAATACGTACCATCATTTTCCAACTCATCAGCTATCTCCTCTAAAGCTTCTTTAAGCTGTTTTTATGTAAGAATTTTGGGCATGATTTTAACAAGAATGAAATGAGTAATTTATTATCACCAAGTAAAAAACAGAATCAAACTCAGTGGCTTTTCTAACAAGACTAACATAAAAGATAAATACAACATTCCAATACTTTTAGATCCTTCAAGGTCAAATCCAATAACATTGTTAGTGGGGATGAGAGGTTGACACCGATATTTTATGAGATTATAGTGAAACTACATATTTAGCCAGTGGTTCGTTAACGCATCATGTTTGGGGGCGGGCATGGCGTTTGGGGTAACGTTACCAAAAAAAAATTAAAAAGACACAAACATTTCCTTGTACACTATTGTAATTTCAGTCTTTCCTGTTACTGATTTTAACATATTTTTAAAATATACGGAAAATCAATAGTTCAAAACATACATAAAAGATGAACGTCCAAACAACACCAATTTTACTAATTTTTGAATATTTATTGTAGACTTATTTTATTTGCTATATAAAAGGATGTATTTTTTATGAGTTGTAAGGAACTTCAAAAATTAAATGAATTTATAAAAGTTTTAAAATATTTGATTACTGATGTCAAGAAAAAATTAAAACTGAACTGGTGGTTAACGCACCAGTGGTAAAAGATGAGTTAACACTATACTTAAGCAAAGGTAAGGTGGAGAAATATCTATCAATGAGTACACGTGCTCCAAAAAATAATGTTGTAGATAACTTTATAATTGTGGATGGACCAACACCTAACTTCTTAACATCATCATCATTCTGAAGAAATTTATTTTTTTCTGGTACATATTGAAGTCTAATCTTAATTCTTTGGGAGTCGTGCAAATAAAAATTTTTATTTCTTCTGGATTGGGTGTACCTTGAACAAATTGTTTTATGTTACACACGTCCGTAAAAGATATTATTTGTTCATTCACAGCAACCTCACTGTATCTCGGAAGTGTTAAGCGACCTCCTCGTATTATTTCAACTAAAGGCCGGATCTTTAATATTTTTTTACCTTTACGATCTAATGGTACATTAGGGCCAAAAACTACTTTTAAATTGCTTCTGATTTGAAAACATCTATCACGTGTCACGGATTGTGCAGTACTATTGACTTTTGTTGTCTTAGCCCAAAGCATTATAGTTTGAGGATACTTAACACATAGAGTGCCATGGTGGGTCAACGTTGTCCACCCACTTGGGTTGAAATTTTTTTTGTCTAGGGGCCGTGGTGGGTCGATATTGTCCACCACGCCTTTTTACGTTTCAGGCCGTGGTGCATCGCGTTAGTCCACCAGATCCATTCTGAATATATGTGGAGTGTTAAAGGATGGTTTTAGCAATATTTTACTACGATTGGTTTTTATGCCGGTGGACTAAGTTGTCCACTATGGCCACAGTAAAAATACGTTAACTTTTTTTAGTTTTGTTTTTACTAAATTACATTACACAATTGTTAATTACTTAGGAATATTTACTGAACGCACAAACTTGAAAAAATATTAAATAAAAAAAAATATCAACTTTCTATTGTTTTAACTGTGAATAATGCATTTAAAAAAAGCAATTAAGACACAAGTGCTTGTTACATATATCGCAGCGGAATTTTGTTTTATTCGTTTTATTTTTTGCAAGCTTCCTTCCCATTTCCGTGACATTTTTGTGGTAGCAATTAGAACAAATCTGTCTCTTATCCGATTCATATAATTTATGATCTTGATTATTAGAAACAAATACAGAGGTAGAAGTCATTTCTTTTGATTAGACCTGAAAATTTAAAATATTTAAGATTTGAGAATACAAAAACCTTTCGTATCTACCTTGTATTAGTTCTTCCCGAAATGTTGTTATTGACATTTTATTGTGTGTTACATGCTGATACAGCCAGTAGGCATTGACAATTGCTGCACCAACTACTAACTTGATCGCAAGTTTACGATACCATTTAACCCCGCGTCTGAGAGATGTGTTATACGATTTTATCTGATCTAAAATTATATAGTTATTGAGAGAAATAAAAATTACTAAAAATTTGGATTACCTGAAATGTCAATATAACTTTTGTGCTTATTATACTTAATAATGGATTTAGGCTTTTGCATATCTCCTGATTTTTTATGCACAGTAACCATACAGTATACCTTTAAGTCATACAAATAGCCACCTTCTAAACATAATTTAAATTATTTAATACCAAATTTGTGGCGCTTATTGCTAATTTATTGTTTAAATTTTAATCGCCCTTTAAATGGTACCAAAGTTTCATCAATACATAAAAAATCTGATGGTACAATAGGCATTTGACAATTTCTTTTGAGCTTTGACAAAAGAGAACTAATCTTATACAATTTGTCCTTGCTTTCCTTAACAGCTTCGTTGTCAGCGAAGTGCCAGTTCTTTAGAAGTAATTGAAAACGATTTTTTGACATTAGCTGACAAAGTTCATTTTTATATATGAATTTTTTGGACCAGTACGAAGAAATTGTGGGAAGAGGAAGAAGTCCCATCTTTTTCCATTTCTTCTGGTGTTGTATCTTTCCATGATTGTATGCGTGATCTACGTTTACCTTGAATCTTTTGCTGCGCAGCATATTGATTAGTTTCGTTTGTAAATAGTTCAATTAAGTCATCAGTAATCACAAGTTTATAAAAGGCGTATGAAGTCATATTATATTTATCATATATAGAACTACGGATCCCTGGATTTTCCTCTGAAAATACAAAGTTTTTCAGATTAAAATGAGAAAGGCAGCAAATATTTGATTTCTTGCAAACAAATCCTATGTATCTCTTGATACGTATTTCGACCTAATAGATCTCGTCAGAAGAGCTATTCATAGGGGTTCTCAACGTGAAAAATCAATATTTTCTGCCTTTTAAGAAGCAACAATAACATGGCTTCAATACGGACGCAGTAGCGACATCTAATTAAACAATCGTAAAATAATTTCGAAACACAATTCAAAGATTTTTTAGTGTGATTCATTTTTTTTCAGATTATTTCCGGTAACAGGTCCCCACTCGGTTGATTGTAACATTTCTACATTATTCGTAGTATTATCGTCGTCAGATTCGAGAAAGACTGTATTTTGCTCATTAACATCCTCGATAGACTTTTCAATATCACATGTATTGGCATTTAGGTTTGAAATCTGTGGTACATTACCTGGAAAAAAATACTGTTCTGACAGATCCGCTTCTGCTACATTGGACGTCTGTTCAATTTCTCTTAAACGAAACTCTTCTGCTATCGGTTGTTGAGAACTGATTGATTTCAAACTCATATCTTGTGTTTTAGAACGTGAATCCAATAACCTTTGACGTTTCTTTGGAGATATTGGACCATCAGAACTAGCTGAATCTGAGTCACTTGGTTGATATTCAGACACGTCAGGTGAAAAATCAGACTCTTCAGAAAGTATTTCATTCCACAGTTTTTGTAGTTCTTTCTGTTCTTTTTCATACGACATTATTTTCGTTCACCATATAAATACTCAATTGCAATCATAAAAACACGACGCGATGGCCGACACTAATACATACAATAAAGGAAATACCAACAGAACTGAACGAGAATGAAACGAGTTGCCGATCAGGTGATGTCAGCCGCGCATGTCCACCGCGGCCACAGCGGCGGACTGAGTCATTATGGCCGCGGTGGGTTGATGTTGTCCACCATTTTTTTGCATTTTTTTTTCAAAAACTAAATGGTTTAAGAAGAAACTAATAATTTTATGTCACATTTATAAACATTTTTAATGAATTCCTGCAAAAAAAAAGTTTGGCCCCTATGGACCGTCAAACAACATTCTCATGGTGTCACTCTATGTGTTAAGACAGGACATTAGAATATATATTTCAAAAAAAAATTACCTCAGTTAGAGCAACATTTAAGGTTTTCCTTTTTCTTTAAAAAATTAAATATTTGCAAAATTACGAAAACTAAATCTTGCAGCTAAGTCAAGAAAACCCACACAGAACGTTTAAAATAACAAACTAAATATTCAGTCTGTGCCATTTTTTTGATTAGAGTAATTTATAAATTCAAAATTTGGTATAACAAAATATTTTCTAAATAATTGTTGTAGTACTTTAATCCTGAAATAGAATATATTCATAGCAGAGTTTGAAATAATTAAAATGTAAAATTCTTCTCTGGCTTTATTAATAATTCATAAGTTAATTACGTCGAAACTTATGAAGTTGAGACCGATTCAAGACTACCTCTTGCTCTGGATTTAAAAACCAAATTTTGGCTTTTATACACGTAGATCCAAAGAAATGTTCGTCGAAGGCCCCGAAATATTCTTATCAATTTGCATTAAGCCACAATAACAAATGAAGCCGAGGGATATTTTAAGGAGATTTTGCATTTCTAACTCCCACCAACAATAATCTTTTTTACCCAAGACGATAAAAAAACGTAAATGATTATTGCAGAGAGTTGCGGAGAAAAATCTGCGGATAAAATAACAACCTCTCTTAAAAGTAATTTGCAAATTCATCCACATCGTCCTTAAAAAAATACCTTAAAGTTGCTTAACATAATAATACTGTTAAATGAAGTAGCTGAGATAAATTGTTTTAGTCCTATTCTAATAGTGTGCATATAACTAAGTACATTACTTTTCACAAAATTCCAAAATTAATTTTTTATTTATAATTTGACTTTAATCAACTACTAACGACATATTAATTTACAGTCTATTAATTTATATTTAGGTATTGGTTACTTAGAAATATAAATACCTAGGAAACTGGATTCCAGACAATAATGATCAAACAACCGAAATAAGAGCTAGGATAGAAATAGCAAGAAATGCGTTTGTAAAAATGAAAACAATTCTCTGCAACAAAGATCTTAGATTAGAACTGAGAGTAAGAGCACTGAGATGCTACGTGTTTTCGATACTGCAATATGGACTTGAAAGCTGGACATTGAAGCAAGAACACATAAATAAAATACAGTCCTTTGAATTGTGGTGTTACAGGGATGCTTAGAATAGCATGGACAAAACTAACACGGAAGTGTTGCGAGAAATGGGCAAATAATACGAAATAATAAACACAATAAAAATAAGAAAGTTACAATATCTGGGACACGCAATGATATGACAGCGATATGAACTGATAAGGCTGATAATACCGGAAAAGATAAGAGAAGGAAGAAGGAGAGTGTCATGGTTGAAGAATTTAAGGGACTGGTTTAAAAGCACTTCCATAGAACTCTTTAGAGCAGCAGTAGATACAGTAAAGAAAGTGATGATAATATCCAACCTCCGATTAGGAGACGGCATTTAAAGAAGAAGATTAGTTACTTAATTAATTTGCAATCGATTAAAAATGTAAGTGTATTTAACCCTCGTTTGGTCGCGTGGATTACAATTGTAGTGCACGCTTGTTTTCATAGTGACCGTTGAAAAACTAGCGTGGTGGGGAGTCTATCCTGTTGAGTAGCTGTCGATAATAGATCAAATTTATCGTTCAGTGTACAGTATTAAATAAGCAGGCAGTAGGTGTCGGGGTTGTAACAAGCGGCTTGAAAAGACGACTAGATTACCATTGTAATCCACGCGACAAAGCTTGTTACGTATTTTTAGGTAAGTTAATTTTAGAATAAATTGTAATATTCTCTAAAAAAAGCTTCTACATTTTTTATATTCAGTGGTGCTTTCATTTTGCTTATTTTATTGCAGATAGAAAAATGCCTGAACCTAAAAAACAACGTTTTCACATTAGTACAAATCCTGAAGATTTGTTTAAATGGTATGAAGAGGTGTCAAGTGAAGAAGAAAGTGATTTGGTCGTAGAAAATGATGAATCAGAAGAGGATATTGTAGTCAATAGTGACTATTAAACTGATTCCGAACAAGAAGGTTCTTCAGATAAAGACCAAGAAAACTTTAACACCTCTTCCAATTTTCTTCCAATTTTTTTCTGGGAAATGATAAATCAACAAAATGAAAAAAAAAAAAACAGAAACAATCTAAATATTCTTATTCGTTCACACAATATCATAAAATTACTTCCTAGACCACAAGGCAATGCCCGAAATGGAGTGTCGGAAATTAACTCTATAAAAATATATCTTACTGATACTATTATTTAAAAATAACGAATTCAACGAACATATACACCGAAAAGACCAAGGACAACTTTCGGAGGCAGGGAGATGTACAACTATCAAATGAAACTGAAGTTCAGGCATTTATAGAAATTCTGTTTCTTATCGGGACTTACGTTTTACGAGTTAAAAAATTACTTTATAAAAAAAACGATTTTATTAACAAGGAATAAATACAAGGATAATGACAATACATAATCTTAAGCAAAAGTGATTCATGTTTACATTTACTTCTATTTATATGGTTTTAGTAATATAATGTACATAAAGAATGTTTATGATAGAAAGTACAATGATTACTATAATGAGACTATTAACCACATTTCTTAGATACATAACGCGGAGTATTGAGAAGTTCCAGAAAACATATTTACAAAATATGGGACAACTCAAAAGGCAGTGGTGTAGAAGCATGCTATTTATCTATGAGCAAGGGCCGATTTAAATTTCTAAAAAGGCGTATAAGGTTTAATTATATCAGGACAAGAAATGACAGATGAGAAATTAATAAGTTTGCACCGATAAGAGAGGTTTTTGAAATGTTTCTTCATACATTTCAAACTAATTTTATAGCCAGTGAATTTTAAACAACTACAGATGAGCAATTATTAGCTTTTAGGGGTCGATGTTCCTTTAGACAGTATATTCCTGATAAACCAGCGAACTATGGAGTGAAAATGTTTGCATTGGTAGTTGCAAAAACAGCTTATACATTTAATCCCAAACCTAACGTAGGCACTCTGACGGCAACCTGACGGGCCTTATCTTGTAAGTAACTCTCCATACGATGTTGTTCTCAGATTATTGCACCCTGTAAAAGAAGCAAGCCGAAATATAACAGGAGATGATTGGTTTTCAAGTATACCACTAGTAAAAAAATTATTGGAAGAAAAAAATTACCCTCTGTAAAAACAAAAGTGAAATTCCAGAAGAATTTTTAGCACGAAAAGATAGGGAACCGAAAACTACGCTTTTTGGTTTTCAAGAAAACTACACCATATTTTCATACTGTCCAAAAAAAAATAAGGCTGTATTATTAATTTTTTTATTACACACTGACGACTTCATTGATCCTGAAAGTGTGGATAAGAAATTCCAGAGTTAGTAACGTGCTACAATCAAACAAAAATAGGCGTTGACCTTATAGATCAGATGTGTGTAAATTACAACGTAACACGAACGCCAATTCGATGGCCAATGGTTGTGTTTTATAATCTGTTGAACATATCCGCGATAAATGCTTGCTGTATTTATAAAGCCGCCCACCCTAAAGAAAAAGTCAGAAGATCTGACTTTTCATTAATAGTTTTTTATGTATATATTTGTCAAACGAGTTGATGGTTTCATTTGTAAGTGCTCATAGTTTAAAAAATTGAAAAGTTGTTTAATTTTTTATAATTGCGTTTGATTTTTTACCTATTTGTTAACAAAGTGTAAATAAAGGTCTAAAAATACAAAAAGATTTTGTTTTTGCTGTCACCGAGAATTTCAATGTTGTATATACATAAGTTAAATATAATATTGCAAAGGTTATGTAGATAAATTCTTATTAACTAAGAAACGCTTTTTCCTTCAAAATATACACATCTTACGTTTGAAACAAAATGGATTACGAGCTACCACCGTAGGGTTAAGGCTGTTTTATCGGTACACCAAAACCTAGAGACAGTATTTTCCCTGTTATTTACCGACAGAATGTCTCGAAATTTGGACACGTTATTTAAAATTATATTGCCTTTAAACTGATGGTTTTACTTTTTAAATTTCTTTGAAAATTCTTTTGAAATATTGGATTATGCAATTTAACGTTCTATTATATCCAAACTTTTCACGCCCATCACTTGAAAGAGTTTTTCTTTCTGTAATCGTTGATTTTTTTTTCACCTTTCTGTGTCCAGTTATAATCGAGAAAAGCGTGTTCAAACATTTTCAAGCTATAACTGCGAAATTGTTTATTTGTTTGTGACAAAAAATTGTATTTTTTTTATAATAATATTTTTATGTTATTTTAAATTTATTATAAATAAACACCATGACGTTTTTTGCAGTCACGTTTCATAAACTTTTATTCAGTACTATATTTAACTAAGACATATAAAATAAAAACGTTATAATTATTTTTAAATTATCTACGATAATCAATCAAAGAAGGTATTCCAGACAAAACTAATTTGAATGGAGAATAATGCATTTGTTGTCATTAAACTACCCGTCGGCAGGCGCCACTGAGTAAACAGCTGTACCCGTCGGCTCTCGTCAACAGTGTAGAAAAGTAAGTGATAAGCCCATTTTAAATCGCAGTGTGCTTTGACTGCTAAAACAGCCTTAAGGAAATTCACTTTGTCATGTAAACTTAGTTTTATATTTATTTAAGTATTCTTTCAACATTACTACATACCTTTTAATTCAGTATGTTACTCGTTGTTCACTGCATATCTTGGATTAGGCATTTTTTTAAATTTAATTCTGATATTTGAGTTTTGAAAAGTTAAAATCGGTTATAGAAGTAATTAAGATTCACAACGAAAATAAAATTCCTGTAGTTGGCTGTAGACAATCAATCACATAAGTTTATTTAAAATCCTTTATAAGAGGTAAATAATGTATCATCCCTTTTGGGTTACATCATAGAATGTTTTCGGACTAAAAAGCCTATCATTAGTGTTTTATTACATGTAATAAATATTTCCAGTTAATTTGCTAATGTTTGCTACTGTTATCATTTAATACAATAATTTTTTTGAGTTTATTTACGTATTCATATAACACGTTATTGGCTAGTGTCACATTACAATATATACTATAAGTTACATATACTCATCTCTTTTAATAAGACAATTTGGCTTTTTTTTTCTATTTCTATGGCTTCTCTGATAATTTCAGGTTTATAGAAGCGGATAGGGGCTATGGTTCTGGAGTTTTCAAAATCAATTCTGTGACCTGCATAAAAATGGTGTTGACCGAGAGCTGAAATTGAATCGAAATTTCGAACGGAAATGGAATGTTCGTAAATCTTATTTTGGATCCTATGATTTGTTTGGCCTATATAAGATCGGGAACAGTCTGCACAAGGAATTTCGTTAACTCTGTGCTGTTTATTTGGAATATTGTCTTTGATTGAACGGACAGAGATGAAAGTTTTTGTTAGGGGGTAAATATTGTTTTTAACAATTTTGTCGATTTTTTCAGTGACACCCTTGATGTAAGGAAGAAAAGCTTTCGTATAATAAGGGTCTGAGTCTTTGGATTGATATTGAGTAGGAGATTGATGTCTGTGGATGCTCTATTGATGTGATTTTCACAGTAACTGTTTTGGATGAGAGTTTGTTTTAAACAACAGAGCTCAGCGGGTCTACATCATCGGAAAGGCGTATTGATCTAGAGACAAGGGTATTAATGACAATTGGTATGTGTGGGTTTTCGATAGATAGAGTAATGAAAACCTTGGGATTGGTTTTTCTTAATGAAAATATAAAGAAACGGTAGGGGGTAATCAGTTTCCATCTCCATTGTGAACTGGATACTAGGATATATATCATTCAGATGAGTTTGAAAAGACACCAAAGCATCCCTGCCATTGTGCATCCCCTGTACATGTGGCCAAATGACCAACGTATCGTCAATATATCGTAGCCAACATGTGGGCTTAAGTATTGATGTGGATAGTGCTCGGGTGTTGAAGTCTTCCATAAAGGTATTAACAATTACTGAAGATAAAAAGGAGCCCATGCAGATAAAAAAGCGATCCTGATGTCCTTTTAAGTGGACGTGTTCTTTTTTCACATTAAGCAAGAAAATAAAAATTAAGAAAAATTTACATGTGTTTTAATACTCAAAATCATACGAATTTTATCGTATGATTTTCTATCGTATCTTCTGAAAAGGTCAGGTCAGGTCTCAAGAGCATATATAAAACGATGAAAGTAGTTAAATGTAATCACCATCCTGTACAAACAGTAATTGCACGATATTCGTGAAAACAATTACATTGGCTATATTTTTCATAGTAGACCAATATTACAGAGAATTATTTAAAATATTTTGTCATTGAAGTAAAAGTCAAAATTTTTAAAAATTTTTTATACCTACACTTTTAAGGGTCAGTTATAATATGTTACAAATATGCCTTTTTCAATACAAAAGAAATTCTAAAATCTTTGTAAGGACTATTATACCTGTATAGTATGACTATTATTAGGACCTGTATTTTTTTATGTATATACTTGTTTCAGACTACATTATTAACTTTAGTCGATCTAAGAGGGTATGCATCTTTCACATTATTATTACTAATTAATTAATAATGTTACAAATCAATAGGTCGAAAAATCGCGGCATGATATTGCATTTTATTAAGTGTTTGTGGGAATAAATTAACTGCACAGTCTACTGTCCTGTTTCAAGAAACTAATCAGGATTATAACGAAAATTAAATTTTGTATTTAATCACTGACAGCTCATATTTCATACTTCTTCTAAAGTAACTTGTAGTTACAAAATAATTGGCGTAATTATACCTAATAAATTGTATCGAATATAGTAGTGATATACCTTAGGGATAATCAGATTATTTAATCGGATTCGCATTTTAATGGAATTATTAGTTGAAGTGAAATTACGGCAATAAAACAATTGTGTGCTATCTAAGAGAGCACTACCAGAGAGGGCGGATAACACTAACTATAACCTATATTATCTAGCAGTAAATAACACCTCGCAGATATGTCACTCCATGAATACCAAGATTTCGATCGTCCCACCGGTCAGTGAAGTTTAGTATCTCGTAATGAAAATCCGATATATGAAGATCGTCACTATAATTGGATTTTTCTGTAGAGATCGGTTCTAAAATTATTTTTTTTGTTTGTTGAAAATTTTAAAAACTTAAACTTTCTAGTTGTTAAATTTCAGTTAGTCAAAATATTTTAAAGTTGAATTCTCTATTTTAAAAATATTTACAGCACAAAAGATGTCTTTCTATTAAAAGAAGCTTATAAAAATAACTCGACCTCCTTTTAGTACAAAAGATCCTTAAATTTCTTTGTAAATCCTAAAAAATCTGCATTCCAATAAAATGGGTCTGAGCGGGAGTAGATGAGCTTTTGTTGGGCATGGCGTTTTATTTCTTCGTTTGAAATGCGTAATCTCAGTGGAAAGTGCTTTTCTCTCGTGAAAAAAACCGGAAGTATTCGTTATTTACTTTCCGGTAGCGTATTGAATAGCAGATAAAGTTGAAGTCCGTTACGGTGATTTTCTGATTTGTATGTATTTGTGATTAAACATAAATATTTACATAAAATTTTATAAAGTTAAATATTAATAACAGTTTAAATAAAATTTAATAAAAATGCAAATATTAAAGAGACAGAAAAAATTAAATAAAATATAAAAACTTAAAAGTAAAGCCATAGAAAGAGAATAGTATCGAAAATAATATTGATTTCTTTTAGTGCATCAATTATACATTTTGAATTGTATTTATTTACCAATTTAAAAAACAAAACCGAAATTCTTCTTTACTAAAGTAATCGCCACTTGGGAAGGCATCTAATTTGCATATTATGAGGCATGTCGAAATTGTATAAGAACCGCCTTTGAAGTTGGTGATTGGTTACTGAAATTTTAACTAAATGACAGTGGCGCGCACTATTTAGTAGATACAGCTAAAACATATTCTGAATAAAGAAAATTTTTTAGTTTTCAATAATTTTGTACAAATAGCCAACATTTGAAACATGATCAGTAATATATTTGATGGGACAAAACAATACTACTTTCGTAATACGTTTTACATGAACAAACAAACTATTTTTATTGTACAAAAGAATTATTATGTTCTGAATATTAATAAGTTTAATAAAATGGATCTTTAAAATAGCAATTAAATGTCAAGCGTATTTTCCAAAATATCAAATATCAATAAAATACCAAAATATTAAAAAGTGAGGATATTTATATGCTAATGAACGGTCCCAATTATATGTACCTAGATCTTCTACCTGATTTAATTCTTTTCTTAGAAGCCTTTTAGTGATATAATAGAATCATGCAAGCATAAATATTCCTGAAATCGTAGGCTTCCACGGCCAGAGTCAGAATTATAGTTTATTCGTCTTCCGGGTTTGGACCGTGTCATTTGTGAGTGACCCAAAAGTGGGTTCATCTCGACGTTTCGCTTCAATTGTATGTAGCTTCTTCAGGAGAACAAAGAAACAGAAAAAGAAATCAAAAAACAGGAAGATGGGTAGTTAGCAACGGTAACTCAGTTACTCAACGCAACCAGAGGCGAATACTAACTACCAAGATGGGCACTTGGTCACAGTAACTCAACTACTCAACGCAGTCAGAGGTGAAAACCAAATGCCAGGACAGGGATTTACGTCCAACAGCTCAGAACACTAACGCGTCGAGAGGCGGGGAGGATTCACTCCCAGTGAAAACCTACCCTGGTGCAGATATTAAGTCAGACCATAACCTACTTGGCGCTAAGTTTCGTCTGAAATTAAAAAAAAAATCACAAAGCTAATCCTATAAGATACGATCTCAAATAACTAAGAGATGATGACATAAAGCAAGAAGTACGGGAATATCTAAAGAACAACATATCTAAGTCAGAAGTAGTTAATGGTGTTCACAAAGAAATAAACCACTTAGAAAACATTGGGAAGGAAATATTAGACAAATACCTGCAACCGAAAAAGACAGAAAAGAAAAAAGCATGGATAACTGCCAGTATATTACAGATGATGGAGAGAATAAGAAAATCCAAGCGAAAAGACAACGTTGCATATCAATTTCTAGACAAAGAGATAAAAAATCTGTCAGAAAAGCTAAAAATAGAAATTTGAAAGAAAAGTGTAAAGAAATCGAGATATTGCAACGTAAACACGATTCTTTCAACCTCAAAACAAAAGACTGAAGAAGCAACAGGCATCTATAAATCAAAATGGTCAGGACACTTAACAGAAGATCAATGAAATCCAATAGTTGATATCGAAGAACCAAAAACAACGTGGATGAACTATGTGACAAAAATATTTGAAGACGATGGGAATGTCACCATCACACAAAAAAATGACGATACTGGACCACCTATTCTCGAAGCGAAAGTAGAAGCTATAAACAACATTAAGGAGGGAAAAGCCGTAGAACCAGACGAATTTTACTCAGAATTTTTGAAAATTATGGATAAATACGAAGCAAAAAGACTTTATTTAATCTTCAACAATATATACCAAAGTAGAAGAATACCCCAGCAATGGCTAAAATCAACTTTTATAACAATACCTAAAAAACCCAGTGCCAAAAACTTTTTTAACAATTATACATAAAAGGATATATAAAAAGTGTGAAGAACACATGGCAAACACAAAATTGGGCTTCAGGGATGCATTGGGTACTCGAGAGGCACTGTTTGCAATAAAAGTTCTCTTTCAAAGATGTAGAGATGTGAATTGTAATATATATGTATATTTTGTTTATTACCAGAAAGCGTTCGATAGAATAAAACATGACGAACTAATGAAAATATTAAATTCAATTAGTATAGACAGCAAAAATCGCCATATAATAAACAACATCTATTACGAAGAGACTGCAGCTGTTAGAGTTGGGGATCAGTTAATAGACGATATAAAGATAAATAGAGGTATACGACAGGATTGTATATTGTCCCCATTATTGTTCAACACATATTCAAAGCACATTATGAACCTAGCGCTAACGGACATAGACAAGGGAATACTTATAAACGGAGAACGATTGAACAACATAAGATACGCTGATGATATTGTCATTTTGCAGACAGTCTTGAAGGTCTGCAGACACTTGTCTCCAGGGTGGCAGAAGTAGGTAGCAGGTTTGGGCTTGATTTTAACATCAAAAAAAACCAAACACATGGTTATAAGCCACAATAGGATACCACCTGGTCAGTTACTAGTTAACCAAAAACCTATAACACAAATCACCAATTTTTGTTATCTGGGTGCAAACTTAAATAAACAGTTAATTACTTTTAAACTGGGAATAAGCCACAATTAAAGATAAAAATACGTTTATTGACGTTTCAATTTCCACTTCGGAAATCGTTCTCAAAATACAAACAGTAAATTAAACAAATTTTGTTTTTTGTTACATAGTGAAAAATTCTTCTAATAATTTAATTTTATCTGACTCATTTATACTGACAATTCAGACATACATTATGCATTTTAAAGTAGACGACTTTAAAATGATATTGCCAATATTGTTGAGTTGCGCTCCTGGGATGACTTAACTTATGAGATAGTTCATTCGATTACATGAAATCAACTTTAACTTGAGAATATCCGTCAGAAAAAAATCATAGCATGTAATTCGTCTTTAAAAAGACAAACACATGACATGATGACAGTAAAATTCTCCTGTTAGTGATTCCATAGTAAATTATGAGGGAAAACCCAGGAAAAAAACCTCATAATACTATCCCGACATTGTAAGTATTTGTTCGTGAATTTAGTTTACCTTAAACAAACATCAAAATTCTGATTTTATATGTTACGTTATTTAAAAAACATAAATGATGTATCCTCTATATGTTACTGACTTACTAATACCGGTATTTTCTTATTAATAACTTCCTCTTTCAATATTGGTAACCAGATCCTACTACATTCTGCCGAGGAATTTGCGACACAATTGGTCTCATTTAGCATAATTAGAGCCGCTTTTTTGATTTTTCTTTTTTTACCATCCGTTTCTTTTAGGACTACATTTGAATTATTCCATTGAACACTATGTTCATTATCCCATACGTGTTTACAGATTTGAGATCTATCAAATTCCCTATTTTTAATATAAGACTGATGTTCACTTATTCTAACATTTAATGGCCTTGATGATTTACCTAAATAAAACTGATCGCATTCACAAGGTATTTTATAAATGCAATTCTTTGTCCTTTCTTGTTCATTGTTAGGTTTGGTTTTGGACAAAATAAATCTCAACGTGTTTGTTGTTTTGAATGTTGTTGAAATGTTGAATTTATTTCCTATCCTTTTAAGTTTTTCTGATAATCTCTTTATGTACGGTATTGTTATTTTCCTCATATTATTCCTTGTGTATGCTGTAGGATCTCGTTCTAAATTGTTCTGTTCTATTCGATCGATTGTTGAAAATTCCTTATTTATAAACGATAAAGGATAATCATTTTTTAATAAAACAGAAGTTAACAAATGTTTCTTCTCCAAGAACGAATTTTCTTTAGAACAAGTATTTTTCGCTCTATCGTATAAGGATTTAATTATTCCCTTTTTTACATTAATATTGTGATTTGATTTGAAATTTAAATATCTATTGGTGTGTGTTGGTTTTCTATACACCTGAGTCTCATATCCAGTATCGTTCTTAGAGATTAAAACATCCAGGAAAGGTAGCGTGTTATTATATTCCTTTTCCATGGTAAATGTTATTGTCTCCTCTTTATCGTTTATATCATTTAGGAATGTGCCCAACAACTCTGATCCATGAGGCCATATTGAGAATACATCATCGACATACCTCCACCATACTGTGGGTTTGAAATTTTGTTTAGAAATGATATTTGTTTCAAAATCTTCCATAAATATATCGGCTAAGAATGGAGATAAACTAGAGCCCATTGCTAGACCAAAATTTTGTATATAGAATTCATTATTCAGTTGAAAATATGTATTATCAGTCCACAATGTCAATAACTCCATTATAGCCGATATGTTTAGTCTTGTTCTAGTTGCCAATGAATCATCACTCTCTAATTTTGTCTTGACTATACTTAAAGTCTTATTTAATGGCGCATTCGTAAATAAACTATTTATGTCAAAACTTACCAAAGTATGATTTGAATTAAATTCAATATTTGATAATTTATTTAAAAAATGTTGTGTATTTTTTATGAATGTGTCATTTTTATTTGTAAATGGTTTTAAAATATTTAATAAAAATTTTGATAGTTCACTACAAGGAGAATTCATGGTATTAGAAATGGGTCTAAGTGGTATATTCGTTTTATGAATTTTCGGTACTCCATAAAAATGAGGAGTCTTACTGTAATAAGGTGTAATTAATCCTCTCTGATAACTTGTTAAAACATCTTTAAACTTGAATAAAGTTCTATATATTTTGTTTTCCAGAGACTTTGTTGCATCTTTTGTTAATTTTGTATAAGGTCCGTTTATTAATAGATCTTTAATTTTATTTTCGTATTGAATTTTATACATTATCACAGTTGCATTCCCCTTGTCTGCTGGTAGGATGATTATGGAGTCGTCATTTTTTAAAATGACGATTTTAAAAAATGACGATTTTTTTTTTGGTTTTTTTGGTTTTTTCCCTCATAATTTACTATGGAATCACTAACAGGAGAATTTTACTGTCATCATGTCATGTGTTTGTCTTTCTAAAGACGAAAATAAAGACGAAATTTTTTTCTGACGGATATTCTCAAGTTAAAGTTGATTTCATGTAATCGAATAAACTATCTTATAAGTAAAGTCGTCCCAGGAGCGCAACTCAACAATATTGGCAATATCATTTTAAATTCGTCTACTTTAAAATGCATAATGTATGTTTGAATTGTCAATATAAATGAGTCAGATAAAATTAAATTATTAAAAGAATTTTTCACTATGTAACAAAAAACAAAATTTGTTTAATTTACTGTTTGTATTTTGAGAACGATTTCCGAAGTGGAAATTGAAACGTCAATAAACGTATTTTTATCTTTAATTGTGGCTTATTCCCAATTTAAAAGTTATTAATTTACAATGCCACAAGAAAATAGCTTCAGAACAATATTAAATGAACAGTATGACTAATCGACAGAAATTAAGATAAGGATTGAGAAGGCAAAATGAGCTTTCGTCAAAATGAAAAAAACCTTTAATAGCCACGACATAAAATTGGAAATAAAAGTTCGTTTACTAAAATGCTATATATTTTCCGTTCTTTTATATGGCCTGGAGACTCAATCATCACTGAAGACACTAGAAGTATTTGAGATGTGGTGGATTAGACGCATGTTGAGGATTTCCTCGATAGACAGAGTTACCAACGAAGAAGTACTACACAGAATGTAAGAGTGCGAATTAGTCGTAACCATAAAACGCCACAAACTGGAATACCTGGGCCATTTAATGCGCAATGAACAACGATGTGACCTACTTCGGACTATACTTCAAGGTAAAGTGCATGGGAAAAGAGGTCCAGGACGGAGAAGAATATCCTGGCTGCATAACCTGCGAAAATGGTTTAACTTAACCACTACCAGACTTTTCAGGGCAGTAGTTAACAAAGTCAGAATAGCCATGTTAGTGTCCAACATCCGTAACGGATAGGCACCATAAGAAAAAGGGGAATCTAAAATTGCATTGCAGAACATATATCTGCTCAACTAAGCAAATATCCTTAGTAAATTGGTTTCTAGTTGTAATAAAGAATTAATCAAAATTAAAGGAAAATACATTTAACATTTGTATTCTTCAGAGAGGATATTCACAGATGCTCTGAACGTGAAAATAAATCTTTCTTGTCGTAGTAAAAAAAATTTGAAAAAAGTTGAAAAATTAGTTTACGGATTTATATCTGATGCCGCTATTTGTGTCCATAGTAAGCTATGTTATTGTTGCTTTTACTACGACAGGAAAGATTTATTCTCACGTGCAGAGCGTCTGTGAATAGCCGCTCTGAAGAACCCTTTTAGGGTAAAATACGTATAAGCGGATATAATCAAATCTTAACTGTCTTTTAATTTTATTTCGATTTACTTTTTATTAGAACTAGAAACCAATTTACTAAGGATTTTTGCTTAGTTGGGGAGATATGTAGTGAAATGCAATTTTAGATTTACCATGTCTCTAATAACATCTTTATCAACGTCTGTTTGCCTTGCTATTCTTAGAAGGTACAGATTAAAGCAGGAATATGAATTTGGTTTCGAAAATTAGTTTAGGGATTTAAAATTGGAAACATCTTTTTTGTGTTTTATTATTAATCAATAATCATCTTCTTGTTGAGATGATTTGAATATGAGCAAACGTCTATATCAAAAAGTCAATTCTTATCGAAAAACAAAAAAATACGATTTTTAATTTAATTATAATTTAATTATTAATTATTATAATTTAAATTAAATATTTTTAAGAAATGTTTATACACCATAACAGATAGCTCAGACCGACAATTATTTCAAATAAAAAAATTTTTAGGCAATTTGTAAATTTGTTATACCTTTCAATTACAAGTACACTTGTTTGTATTTACTAAATAATCATTTTAATTTGCTCTGGAAAATTCACACTAAAATTGGTTAGTTATAACAGATGATGTATTTCAATTATTCACATTGCTACATTGAGAAAATTTTTTGAATTTGAAACTTATTAATTAAAATTGTTAAAGTATGCCAATATTAAACACAACAATTTACTTTTAATTAATAAATTAAAACAAATTTTGAGACATTCATTAATATCAACATACTCCATAATACTGAATAACTAAACTTACAGTATTTAGTAATAGAAGAAGAACTGTCACACTTCAACCTACATATGTCAAATTTACCTTTTAAATCTAATAGATTAAATATGAAAAAACTCATTATTTCCAACAGTGAGATGTAGTGTTGGCAGTTTCTTCCATTCCCCCCAAAGTTTAAGTTTTAAATTCAATGTTTGTCCCGTCATTTAGTGTTTCTGTTCCTGTTAATGTGTGTTTAATTTGTCCCCGATTGTCTTAATTTGTAATAATTTTATATACTTTTTATATACATTTTACATAATTGACTTTACAATAATTGATTAATTTTGCCAATAGACTTGATAATTACAAGTCAAAATAATTGCACAACCACACAATCGGTACAGCTATTCTTATTCATTGTCATAAAACTGTCTCCTTCATTACATAAATACTCAATAAATAACACATATTCCAAAAATATATCTCTGATATAAGTGTAAATAATTTAAATAATACAATAGTAAAGAACATCACTTTCATCTGACAAACAACCACAATATACCTATCTCTAATTCATTGGATCAAATCTGTTCTCCTCAAGAACTTCCCGTTTATTGTCAAAACAACTGCAATAGCACATTAAAGTTCTCCAATCAACAATACATGATTTTTGCAACCATGACCTACCATCCATCAATTAATAGAGTACCGGCATGTAAGTAATGTTTGTTTTGTTTTATTTATCTGCTCATTTATTAATTTATTACAATATAATATTACTACTTTATACCATTTGTGGGTCTTACCTTGTCTGTTAATACCTTTTATATATTCAAATTTATTCATTTTGGAAACCACAGACATGTAATATTGGCATAATTACTATAATTTGTATGAACTAACTTATTTATTTATTTTATCTTTATTAGACACCACCCTAATTGGGTTTATTTTATTGCAGTATTAGTTTAACTTTGTATCTAGACCTGAAGATGCTTTGCAAATTGTAGAAAGCGAAACCGGTCGTCAGATTGTTAAATTAAATTGATTGTGAGTAAGTCTTATTATTATTTCTTTACCTATTTGATATGGACTCACACAAGCAACACATTCATGATTTGAAAATATAAAGATTAGCAACAAATATAAGAACAAAAACTCAACCACTTCTTTTTCTCTAAATATAACCTTCTTGAGATTCTTGTATATTAGGTTAACATTAAAAATATTATTACACTAGTATATAAATCTAAAAACGAGGAGTAAATAATCATTCACAAATGAACATATTTGAGAATATGTGTGCTATTCACTTTCGTTTTCTTCCTCGTTTGCGTCTACTAAATTACAATTTGCACAAATTGTAACAGAGCGCTCTTTACAAACCATTCTATTACATTTGTTGCAAGATATTGTTGTAACTATATTTTTGCTCCTTCCACAACAATGGCACCTCCCCCGTTTTTTTGCTAGTAGTTCTTCATCGTGGTCGTCTTGTACGTTTTTGTATTTCTTCAAGAATATTTTTAAATTCAGAGGTAAACTCTGGATTTTCGCCGTCTCAGAAAGATGAGGTCTTATCAATGCCAATGATAATTCTTTTAGAAAAACTCTTCTTTATTTTTGAGGATTGTCGATGGTGGCAGCATTGTACAGGATCTGGCTGTTAATTCCGGCAATATTCAGTAGTTGAAAAAACAATGCCATTGGCCATCTTCGTGTTCTTCGGGATATCGAATAGGTACTGCACATTTTGTCTACAATGTCTACGCCTCCTTTATGTGAATTATAGTCTAAAATTATCATTGGTTTTCCTGTTTCGGGATCTACTGTAGAATTACTGTGCATGGTAGATAGAAGAATGACAGCTTTATTTTTTTTTGGTATGTAGGATACAATGGTAACTTCTTTTTGAAAACCAAAAGTGGATGATCCAAATGGTGTGTTTTTTCTTGGTAAAAACTCTGGAGGTAGTTCCCTTTTATTTCGTTTAAGTGTGCCAACCATCGTTATCTTTTCCTTCAAAAGGTCAATTGCCAACGGATAACTCGTATACCAATTGTCGCATGTTAAATTACGGTTTTTACCTTTCCAAGGTTGAAGCAGGCGATGGGTAATATCCGTTGGTGTGTTAGATTTTTTGTAGTGGTTGTTGACCACAATACACCTCAAAATTGGTGACATAAAAGGTTTGCGCGTCACATAACACAAACACTTTTAAGCCATACTTTGCAGGTTTACTTGGAATGTATTGCACAAAGTTGCATCTACCTCTAAATGGTATCAACATTTCATCGATAGTCATTTCTTCTCCCAAGGAATAGTTGCTGCTACAGTTTTTCATAAACGTATCAAGAGTAAAGCGAATGGCAGCAAGTTTGTCAATTGATTTTTGGTCCTTTCGAGTATCTTTGTTGTCAAACCTAAGAGCAGCAAGCAAAAATAAAAATCGATCTGCGCTCATACAGGCTCGGCAAGATTTCTGAGCCGGTACCATCTTTTGTGCACAATTCGAGGAAGTGTGTATGATTTTGTTTTTTAGTCCCTGCAAGAAATAATAATCCTAATAATGCCATGATTTCCTGTTTGGTCGTATCTTTAGCCCGTCTTGGCCGTTCATAATTTAATCGTATTTTTGCAATCTGCAAATTTGTACATTCAACTATATTTTCTATGATTTCATGTGTAAAGAGTTTTTCAAAAGCACTTAGTTCCGTAGTAACATCTCTCGCACAAACTGTTGGCCCAGGAAATATCTTGACAATATTTTTTGAAGGAGTAAATTTGCCAAGAAGAGATTTCTTATACCATTTAGTTTTTCTGTCTTTTGCTATAAAATAATCATTGTCTTCATCAAGATCTGAACTGTTTTCAATGTTACTGTTTGTGTCCGAGTCAATCGTATATTGATTTTCGTCATTCAGATCAACTTCTGATTCAGTGTCGTACTCCGTTTTTTCTATTAGCTCGTCGTCTGAAGTATCTGGGTCTCCACCAACATCTTCATCAGATTATTCCTCAAATATAGCTTGAGCCGTAGCTCTAAGTTCATCTTCTGAGAGTTTTTGGGGATTTCTTACTGGTACACGATTCCTGCAAAAGTAAATATTTTGTAGTACCTCTCGATTTATAAACGTTACGAGAAATATATAGAGGCAACGTTTTGTAATTTTTATTATTTATTTCTAATTAATATATCAAAGAGACATGACCGTATTGCTATGGAAGAAAGAACATGAAAAAACAAGACCACAAAACAACTAGAAGGTCGTTAAATAGTCCAATAATAGGTACTCACAAATATCCAAATAGATAACGGTATATTAAGTTTTGAGAAAATGCTAAAATAAAATATTTGATCAAATGTATTATCATAAAACTAGTTTTATTATAATAAAATGAAAGTTTTATTAAAATTTTAATAACAAATTACAAATTCTTTTATTCAAAACGTTGCAAAATGTCTAGCTTTTGTTACATATAAGTCGCTATACATTAATAATGCTATTTTTTAGTAGATAAACCTAATATAAATCTCACAAAATTTACTTACATAACTAGGTGCTTGGTGTACTACATACACCACTGGTAAACTTCTCCTGAATTTTTCCAACCGTCAGTTTATCTCTGCAGCAATCAATTTTACAACTGTTGAGGTTTATAGCTGACACATCAGAGATAGGTTAGGTAGAGGGACACGTGCGCAACCAGTGCTTATCAGAAATAGCGGCCAATTTAGTACGACTGGTGTACTGAGTACAGTACACCGTAGCCCGAAGTTAAAGGTTAATAAATAAGTTTATCAATATTGGAAACGCTAATAAACATATGTTTTGTTATTTTGAGAGTTTTTTTTCTTTCTAACAACATAGATTAACATATAGGAGAATATTGTTTCTTTAAATAATGAATGAATAATATATGAATATATTGTGACAATAAAAATATGTTTTATTGTATTCTTATTTATCTTGTGCTCAAAATAAAATATTATAAATGTTGCCGTTTTATTTGTCACAAAACCTAAAATATATCAAGAAATAATAACAAAATTTGTTTTAAATTCAAACCACAATGCTTTTAACCTAAACTTAAACATTATTTTTTATAAAAATGAATGCATATATCTAAATTATAATTGCGTATTTGCATTTTATTTGTGCATATTTCTGCACTTTCAGCTAGTTTTAAAATTCATATTTTACATTGTAATTTTTAGTGCATATTTTCCAGTCTCTAGCCATTACTTTTTGCCTGTTGACAGAGTATTCGGTAATATTTGAAAGCCTGGTTAAAAGTTGGAAGTTATGACTGAGCCAAAAACTTATTTAGAGATAATTTTAAATATTGCTACAGTAAATCATTTAGGGTAAACCTGCAGTGTGTTAAACTGGAAATAGACTGTCTCGAGTGCATTTAAACCCACTGGAGCATGGTGATTGTCTTTTAACCCTTTCATAAGCATGAAAGTGAGCAAATTAAATAGTTTTAAACAATTTTCTTCGACTGGTTAACAATTATACAACTACCCATAATGACTCATAGTATCAAAAAAGTTCTCCTTGCCCAATTTTATTGGGGTGGTGGAAATATTACTTTCCAGTGATCATATGCGAAAAATGGAAATTCAAAAAAGAAACAATTCAAATTAATTTTACTTTATTAGAACTCATAAAATAAACGATAGGTATGCATAAGAAGGCCTTATATTAAAAATCGTAGAAAACCTTTTTCATCGCAGTAAACTAATTCTACTACCTACAAATAGGGCGAAATCACAACGCTTTAACTCAAATCGAATCAGTTAACAGCAAGCGAAAAGCCACATCTCCCATTCAAATATCAAATTACCCTCCAATGTTTTCATTTAATTTTGGACCATTTCGTCAAATTTGGGCTATCCAGCAAGCATAGAATAGCCCAAATTTGACGAAATGACGAAATTACTTAAATATAAAATGCACATTCTTTTGTATTCCATCTAGTTAGCTTTTCTAATATTTCATTTATTTTTTGGTTGTATTGTGTTGCTGAACTGTTCCCTCAATATATTAAGTTTCATAAGAATGAGAAAATGATCCAATCCAAAAGTATTTGTTACCACCGTCCAGGTAGTTTTATCCGCGTTATCTGGAGATACTAGTGTTAAATCAACAGAAGAACTTTGACCCGACTGAAATATTTTTGTAGTTGACCCATTATTTTAAATTACCAGGTTATTTTAATTTAATACCTTTACCATATTTTTCCCAGATTGATTGATTTTATATGAGCCCCATAGGTCATGGTGAGCATTCAAATCTCATCGAATTATTGATGTACCATTTATGTTATTAAAAAGATTGGAAAAATTGTGTACAGTAACTGAAACAATTTTAGGACAATACCCAGAAACACAATTAATGGATAAGTTTTTAGAAACAACAATTTTTACTGCATAGACTTGCATACCATCTACAACATTATTAAGAAATACTTGTTTAAAGCTGATATTATTTTTTATAAGAATTCCCGTCATACCATTTATCCTACCTTTCCGCACAATAGAATATCCATAAAATGTATAACTTACTTTTGCTTTAAATCATGTTTCTGATATTAGAGCAATATCAACATCATAGTCTGATAATATTTTTACCAAGATATGTTTATTGGTTACAGCGAAACTTGCGTTCCACTGAATAATTTTTAATTAATTTATATGAGGTTGAATGCTCGAATAAATGAACTTTGAAAATTAAGGCAAATATCGAGCAAAAGTTTAATCAAATCTTGCCCAAGTACTTTCGCTATCTACAGCATCATCAGCATTTTTTTTATATGTTAACAATTTAAATTTTTTTCTTAAAATATCTCCTACCTTAGATTCTATTCTAATACAGGTACAGACAACCAATAAGGCAAGGGTCACTAAAGTCTCCCCTCTACTTTGACCCTCTAAGAGAGAAGAAGATTTTAGAGGTTAGTGTCTTCCAACCTACAATCAACCACGTTCTTTCACTTTACATGACACTCTGTACAGGTTAATAAGAAATAAGAATATATAAGATGTAAAACTCTCGAGAGAGGACATTCGGTCCTACACACAATTAGTTAAAATTGTGCATTGTCTTTGTACCAGTCTTAGTGAATTTTACATTACATGTTTTTTCTGTTTTTCATTTTGTGAGAAAAAACTTATACAATTTTTTTCATAAAATTTTATAAATTTGACCAGCTATTACGGCACCATTCTCAAAATCGTATGTAAGATCAACGTATTTATAACAGATTGTCAATTTTCATGTAAACTAATTGTAGCTTATCCCTGATGATGTTGATAAGTATCAACGAAATATTGGATCAATAAAGGACTAAAGAGTACATTTAGCCTATCCTTTCAGCTGTTTTTACCCAAAGAGTCTAACTTGGTTTATTTTCTAACTTAATCAGCTGTGATTAACACAATATATATATATGTATATATATATATATATATATATATATATATATATATATATATATTTATATATATATATATATATATATATATATATATTTATATATATATATATATATATATATATATATATTTATATATATATATATATATATATATATATATATATATATATATATATATATATATATATATGTATATATATTGATAAAGTTGTATTTTATTAATTTTATTTTTTATTTATAATGAATGTAATTTTTAAAATATGTGGTTCGTTGTTTAATTTAATATATACCTCAGCTAGCTCAATTATATGTTCGTTCTAAGCAATCTGTCACTGTGTGACGTCGACTCTGTAGTCTCCTGGTAGAGTTAAAAAAAAAATTAAACCAAAATTTACTTTAGACCTTTGATAAATTAACCCAAATAAAGCACGTTATTTATTAATATTGAACAAATTTAATATAAACAATAAAATTCGTCTGCAACTTCGGTTGCCTTTAAAAATTTACAAAAATAGGAATCGTTTAAGTCTTAACGTGGTTTAGTGACGTGACAATAAAAATGTATTACAAAATGTGGAGACTCTCTAGAAGTACCCAAAAACTAAATAAATATTGCAACTTTATAAAGTGTTTAAATGAACTATAAAGAAAAAGAAAATGAACACTTTATTCCGCTGATACTCAAATATAATCAAAATTTCAAATGATCCCCAAAATTATTGTCCAACCTCACTTTAAAACAGTTCTGACTTCTTTAAAGAAAACTAACTACTCAAAAATAATCGGTGAAACTGGAATATCAATCCTCTCTTCGGAAGTTAAGGTACGTACTATTCTATTTTTAATTTAATGATCATTAATAATTTCAATTTTTAAGGCCTATCGCAATTATGTTAATTCATGAATTTTAATTTT
Source organism: Diabrotica balteata (assembly GCA_918026665.1). NCBI lineage: Eukaryota > Metazoa > Arthropoda > Insecta > Coleoptera > Chrysomelidae > Diabrotica > Diabrotica balteata. The sequence continues at coordinate 59,517,872 of OU898280.1, forward strand.
CTCAATTTAAATGACATTTCTATACTCCAATATAATTTATAAGTGAAATTGTTTCTCTTACTCTCTGGAACAAATTTCTGGATATCTCTGCTGTGGAAACTGTGGAAAAACTAAATTCTAATTAGACGAGTTAAAAAACACTCCGCACCTATTCCACAGTTTCAGGGCTCTCCTTCGTCCAAAAAAAACCTCGTCGGCGTCCTCTCCAAAAAACCAATTCCCTTTTTATCCGTTGCTAACAGCAACCAACGTTCTTTTTTTTTCTGTCTTCTATTTAAATATTTTAAACCATAAAACTGTCCTGTTTGACATATTTGTCAAGCCACATTACTTTCTCATAATCACTTTAATCACATATAATTTGGGAATTTACAAAAAAAATGTTTAGATATAAAACTTATTCTATTACAATACTAATTTATTCTTTTCATCTGTCAAGCAGTTTATTTTCTGACGTTTATTAAAATTTCTATGTTTAAATATTTTTTTAAAATTCTTCTTTTTTTGTTCTTTTTAAGGTTTAGACGATTCACCTATACACTAGGCAACTATACTATTCAGAAATTATTAACACTATACCAGGTAAGTAAAAATTAATTTATTTAACAATTTACTAATCTTTTTCTCTCTTTTATTTCAGAGTCAAACCCACATTGTGATGGCTTCATTAAATTCATAAACAACAAACTCATATAAAAATCCATTAAGTTGTATATTTTTTAACATATTGAAATCATTTCAATATATATATATATATATATATATATATATATATATATATATATATATACATATATATATATATATATATATATATATTACAATAACGACATAGAACAATTTAATAGTTTTCTAGAGAGCCTGCAATCGTAAATGATTATTACAAGTCCACTTTCTAAAAGTTAACGACCTTGATAAGCTTCTTCAAAGCATTTTGGTGTAATTTTAAAATTGCTGGAAGAATTTAAATGTATACTGCCATTCTTGCTTCTAACTTTCCAGCGCAGTTAAGACAGGAAAAGAGAGGATCGTCTGACCTTGAAGAATTAAAAGAAATACCTTGCGGATTTATTGGAGAAGTTTTTTATGTACACTTATAATATTATTTTCGATTTTTTTTTATTAGATCATATTGATATGGATTTTATAAAGTACTTTTCCTGTACAAATTTTTCAGGTTTTAGGAATCAATTATACAATATTCCGGCTAATCTGGTTTCAAAACTGGCAATATCCAGCTAGCACCTTATCAAACACTGCATTCTCCAACAGAATTTCTAATTAAAAAAATAGGTAATAATTTTCTAAATTAAATGGGTATTCATTTAAGATTTCCTTAAAAGTGAAAATCGTGGAGACTGCGAACTTTGTTATTAGGCCCCTCATATGACAATCACAAAAAAATTTGGACAACAAATTATAGAGAACAATAATTGTAAACATTTAAAATGGAGACCACTGTACTTCATTACCACAAAAATTTTAATGGCAGGGTAACCCCTAAATGTTGTTTATCCGCTTAATATAATAATGTCAATTAAACACAGTAATAGCTAACATACCATTAAATTTTTAAATTTAGAAAACACGGAGAAATTTATTTTATAGTACAGCTTATCTCAAATCGAGTGGCGAGCATTTGCACGAAATAGTTAATCGCGCAGACAACGGAACGCAGATCGTAAAAACAAGGAGTGACTTTCAACAGATGAAAAAAGTTCTCTGCAATTTAACCTTGAATTTACATCTCTGTTGTTACAGAACAATAGAAAAAAATTAGAAGCTGTAGAAATGGATGTGTTTAGAAGATCGTTAGGTATATCCCGCAGGGAAAGAGTTCGAAATGAGGAAGTAAGACGAAGAATTGGAATAGATGGTTACTTAACAACAGACATTGAGAGGAAACAGTTGATTTGGTATGGTCATGTTCAAAGAATGGAAGACACAAGACTACCCAAGAAGATTATGCAGTGGGTACCACCAAACCGCAAAAAACGAGGAAGACCCAAAAAGACATGGAAAGAAGGGGTAACTTAAGCAATGAGTACAAGAGATCTTAGAGACGGCCAATGGGATGATAGAAGGACGTGGAAGTTAGGCATCGGACAACGTCGAAAGACGTTCTAAAACCGATATATATATATATATATATATATATATATATATATATATATATATATATATATATATATATATATATATATATACTTATATCTCCGACTTAAAATCCTTAATTGTTAGGTGTTTTCTGTTCTTATGTATGGAGCAGAGGAATGGACACTGACTAATGCGTCTTGCAGACAGTTGCATTCTTTCGAGATGTGGTGCTATCGTCGCATGCTCAGAATGCCATATGTACATCATATAACTAACGATGCAGTAATGCAACGTTTACAAAAAGAACCTGAAATCTTGAAATCCATTAAAGAGAGAAAGTTAGCATACTTCGGACATTCAGTGAGAAACGAAAATAAATACGGAATCCTACTTTTGATATTAGAAGGGAAAATAGAAGGAAATAAAGGACCAGGACGCCGCCAAATATCCAGGCTTAAGAATTTGAGACAGTGGAAAGGTATGACCACCACAGACCTATTTCTAACAGCTGCTAATAAAATACGATGGGCTATTCTGATAGCTAACATCCATACAGGATAGGCACTAGCAAGAGAAGAAGATGAGATTCATGCAGTGGCGTTGCAATATTAAACACATTAAATTATTTAAAATTGCGCTAGTTACAAAATTATTTCTTACTTAAATAATAATTGAACTTTGACTGTACACAGATTGTTTTATAGATACCAAATTTTTTGTTTGTTATAATACCATCTTTAATAATTAATGCTCTATAAAGTTTGTTAAAAGTTAATTTTTAATTTAGTATCAGTTATCTTAATTATAAAGTTATTTTTATAAGACTCCTTAACGACTAGTTAAGGATATATAAAGAGCCGATAAGAAATATTTCCAAAAATCTCTAGTAACTGGATTTTAAACAAGTTCGTAATTAAGTCGAAATGCAAAAAATGACACTACCACGGAGATAAACCGCAGAATTTGCACGGCTAATAAATGCTATTTTGGCCTTAATCTCCTTTTAAAATCTACAGTTACATCAAGAAATACAAAAGTAAAACCCTGCAAAACAATAATACGCTCAATCCTAACATATGATTCAGAAACCTGGAGTTTAACAAAAAGAAATGAAAACATGTTAGGATGTTTCGAAAAAAAAATACTAAGGAGAATCTACGGAGTGGTAAATGAAAATGGTATCTGGAGAAGACGATACAACTTCGAACTCTATAGAATATACCAGGAACCAGATATCATAAAACACATTAAGATAGAACGTCTGAGGTGGGTAGGCCAAATAATGCGGATAGAGCAAACCGACCCAGTCTAGAAAAACGCTCCTTGATAGACCTATTAGTCAAAGAAGAAGAGGAAGACCCAGAACAAGATTTCTAGATAACATAGACCAAGATATGAGAAATATGGAAATACATGCTTGGCGGAAGAAAGCGATGGATAGGGACGACTGGAAGAGAATTATTGGGGAGGCTAGGACCCACACAGTGTTGTAAAGCCAAAATGATGATGATGATGTTCGTAATTAATTAAGTCTTATTATGTTGTCTTTTATTAACAAGAAAGATCCTACCACGCACATCAGAACTATTTTGTAGAATGGAGATGGTTAAGTGTAGTACGAGTAAACATATAATATTGACAATATTATTTCCTGAAGATAATGAAACCTGTATTAAACTACGTGAAAGTAAAGCTACGGGAGTATTTTTACGTACAGTGGAAAGGATCATTCAACAAGCCAGTATGTTAACAAACGCAGAGTCAAATATTACACTAAAATTTCCAGCTACAAGACTTCCTAAAATTAAAGCAACCGTCACAAACTTTAGGGAGTATGACAAACAGTTCATTAGAAATAAAATCGTTGTCATGAGACTAAATGTTTTTGTGTATCATTGAAGCTTTTGCAAAAAAGGCTTGACGAGGTGTACGAGTGGACTGAAAATGCGAATTTTCTTTACAGAATTGTGAAAGATTTGGGATTTAAATGAAAGAAAGATGATCGACGTTTGTCGATGCCCTTTTGATTTTTAAGTCAGGATCTAAGAGAGGAGATTATCATAATGGTATGAATTCAGAAAATTACGCAAAATCGACAAAAGATCAGTTAATCCCCAATTTGCTTGTTGGATCTCTTATTGTTACTGATAATGCGTAGTTTCATAATATACAAATTAACAAAGCACCCACCAGTAATTCTAAAAAAATGGATATGATGTTCTTGGTTGACAGAAAAAATTTACCATTTGTAACGTCAATGTTAAAACCGCAATTGTAGGAAATCATCAACGACACAAACAAGATCATATTCAATATAAATTTGACAAGGTGCTACAAGAATATAGCACTTGAATGTAAATTTAAAACTTTCGCTATACCATCCAGACTTGAACCAGATAGCAATGGTTTGGGCGCAAATAAAAAATAAAGTTGCAAAACAGAAGACGTAAAAGTTTTGGTGGAACAGGAATTTGCTAGAGTAAATGTAGATAACTGAAAAAAAGTGTGTGATCATGTTGTCAAGGTTCAAGATATGTAGTTGAAAAGTAAAAGTCGCATCGATGTAATTACTAAAGAATTAAGGATTGATTTAAATAATTTTAGTGACAATGACAGTGCATCTGATTAACATTATGATTAACATTACGTTACATTAACATAACGATGTACCTTTGTAATCTATGTAAATATAAGTTTTCCAAACTGTCCTCTATCTATGCATTATTTTTTTAAAAATCAAAGACTGATATGTTTTTTGTACAAACTTATGACAAGTCAAAAGAAAAGATAAAAAAGTATTTTTGAAGTGTGTATATTTTAAATAATTCCTAGCTGAGCGCTTTCGGCTTTACAAAGCCATTATCGGAGCTATGGTCAATTAATAAATACCACTATAATGGAGAGATCTCATTTCCTTGTATGTCGAAATATTGATTTTTTAGTTGTTAAAATTCTTAAAAAACATATAAAAAACCGACACTGGACTTCACAGACACATTAAAAAATTGAAAAAATTTTTGTCATGGTACGGGTGTAAGAACCCGACCATTGATTGCTGTGAGGAGGTAGACAGAATAAAACTTTGTTAAAACACTATTTTTTTTTACTTTGTTACAATTATTTCGTATATTCTTCTATTTAACTTTGTGACGTTTAAGTGAGTTATAATATAAATAATAAAGGTTTTAAAGTTAAAACAAGCTTAGTAATTATTACTGTAATCTATAATATGTATCTATGGTTTCACATTCGGACAGTATATGTATGTGATATATTATAATATTATATAAATATATAACTGTAAAACAATATTGTCAAAAATATTATCTAAGATTATTGTTTATTAAATTGTGTGTACCTATCTTTAACAATTTTATTTAAATCATTAGTATTTTTTGGAACACCACTGCTTTGTTTTATTGAGGCTTTACTGTTCCTAGAAATTTCCGCCGCTACAGTTCAAACATACTGTACCAAATATTTAGTAAAACGACTGAATCTTAAAAGGTATAGTTTTTTTGTCTTGGGCATTTTAAAAAATTATAATCAATTTTATTTGCACACCACAAATAGGGGTACATTCCTATGGTTACCTTGTCAGGATTAAGCCCTAAAGGTTTTGACCGTAATCATTTTCGAAATCAATATTGTCGCATTACCATCCTACAAATGGTATTTGTTCCATTATAGAACATTCCAATTAACCGAATGCTAAAGAAAGGAATTTATAGGCGTATAAATTCCTATGATTTGTTATAAAGGAAAGCAGTAAAATTTTACCACTACTCCTTAACAGCTTATATGTGAGCTTTGTGCCAAGTTAACTTTATTTATTACCCATACTCCGGAATAAAGCTAAAAGTATGTATCCTAAAAGGTATATATTCTGACTTTTTCTTTATGTTATTTAGGTTACGTGAGATTTATATTATTACAATTTTTAATAAGATTTTCTTACAGATCAGCACATAAAATAGTAAATAAGTAAAAAAAGCCAATAGAGATAAATCGATTCTGTAACATTTGGATTTTGTTTTTCCCTTGGGAACTGTATTATAATATTCTACTTATACATGACTAAAAAGATGTTTTTAGTTATTATCAGTTTGACGTAATAAAATTCATTTGAATTATTATGTTTTAATACAGCCAACAAATAAAATAAGTATTAGAACGAAAGTTTTGTTACATCATCGTCATTCTATTTGCTTTTTCATCTTACCCAATTATATTTCATCATAAATTTTTATTTTCAATCATACAAATATTAACTCCTTTTTACACATGTTATTCATAAGATAGATCATCATCATCATCAACTAGCCTCTAACGTCCACTGCTGAACATAGGCCTCTCGCATGCTTTTCCACTTAGTCCGATTTTGCGCCATCTGAATCCAATTTGTAGTCATTTTTTTTATGTCGTCTGTCCATCTCGTTGGGGGTCGACCTCTATTTCTGTAAGCTTGTATTCGGGGTCTCCATTCCAAAATTCTTTTTGTCCACCGGTCATCAACTGATCTTGCTACATGACCTGCCGAGTTCCACTTTAGTGTTGTTATCCATTCAATAACGTCTGCTACTCCTGATCTTTTGCGTATAGTAGCATTGGGTATTCTATCACGTAGAGAAATCCCTAACATAATTTTTTCCATTGCTCTTTCCGCAACTCGTAGTTTACTCACTGTTGTTCTTGTGAGCGTTAGGGTTTCTGCGCCGTAGGTCATCACTGGCAAAATACATTGATTAAATACTTTTCTTTTCAGAAACATTGGAATCTTAGACCTAAAAATATCCTTCATCCTTCCAAATGCAGCCCAAGCTAGGTTTATTCTTCTTTTCAGCTTGATTGTTTGGTTGTCTTGACTTATTATGATCTCATGGCCTAAGTATTTATAGGAGTCAACTGGCTCAATATCTTTGTCTTCTACTGAGATGTTTTTGTTGTGGACTAAATTTGTCATAAATTGTGTTTTTGAAAAATTTATTTTAAGATCAACTCTTTTTGTAGCAGTATGGAGTTCTTGGAGCATTATCTGTGCCTGATCAAAGCTGTCTGCAATAAGAACGATATCATCTGCAAATTTAAGGTTATTTAAAAATTTTCCATCTACATTGATGCCCTTTTCGTTCCAATCTATTGTTTTACGAGCGTATTCTAGCAAAGTTGTAAATAATTTAGGAGACATGTTGTCTTTTTGCCGAACGCCTCTTTCAATACGAAAAGTCCCAGTATCTTCATTAAGTCTTACACAGGCTGTAGCATGTTGATAGATGTATCTGATGAGAGATATGTATCGGTAATCTATTCTACATTGTGTTAGAGCTTGGAGCATTTCACTTTGATTGACCGTATCAAATACTTTTTCAAAGTCGACAAAGACAAGTATCAGGGGTCTATTATATTCAATGGTTTTTTCAATCAACGACTTAATGGTTTGCAAATGATCATTTGTTCCGTATCCAGCTCTAAATCCTGCTTGCTCGCAATGTTGATAGAAGTCTAGTTTTGATGTCAACCTATTAGATATATATATATATATATATATATATATATATATATATATATATATATATATAAAAATATATATATATATATATATATATATATATAAATATATATATATATATATATATATATATATATATATATATATATATAAATATATATATATATATATATATATATATATAAATATATATATATATATATATATATATATATATATATATATATATATATATATATAAGAACCATTTATATTTAGCTATGATAGATTTTGGAAAATTAAAAACGCAATAAGGAAAGCCGAATGTAGAATGCGGCAGCAAGAGGATTTTTCAAAATCATTTACAATTAACCTGAATCAGGAAAATGATCGAGCTATCATGCATGCTGATCAAACTAGCGTTAGAAAAATTCTTGGAGATTAGGGAATAAACTTAACCCAGAAACTGTTCGGTGAAATTTTTTGACAGTAGCCTCAGAGACGCAGAATAAAAGTAACCTAAGAAATTTAGAAAAACAAAACAAGAACTTTTGTTTAAAGAGCATAATTACTAATTTGTTGCACATTTGTAACAACAATATACAGTATTCAGAACAATGTTCAAATATACAGAATGTTATCCTCTCCGCTATCATTTTTTTGCCCTTATGTCTAATTGTGTTCATGATCGTTTTTTAATACATGATTTAATGAGTGTCAAATCAAGTTCTTTATAAAAAATATGCTTTTTAGTTTTTCAGTTGGCGTGTTCTTCTTCTTCTTTTTATATAGACATGACATAGGAACCCTCTCTTGCCGTCTTTACTAGTCTATTGGTTGGCATTAGACTAATATGATCGTTTCATTCTACTCTTCTATTTGTTACCCAGTTCTTGATGTTCTCCAACTTGCATCTACGTCGTATATCTGCACTTTTAGCTTTGTCCCATAGTGTCTTACCATCAATTTTTCTAAGTATTTTCATATCTGCTGTTTCTAATATACATTTTGTCCTCTCTGTATCAGGACTTGTTTCTACCGCGTATGTGATTATTGGTCTGATGAATGTTTTGTAAATTATGCCTTTCATTTCTTTTCTGATATTTTTGTTTCTCCATATTGTTTTATTTAGGCAGCCTGCGGCTCTGTTTGCTCTATTCACTTGGTCTGCGACTTTGGTTTCGAGTTTTCGATAGCTAGATAATGGCTTGTTATGTTTATGAATAACATAACCATTTATTCCTGCATTATAAAGCAACGAAAAAAAAATTGTTAAAGGCCATCGGTTGCGATTACGAGACACATTATACATATAACGCAAATATTTAGTCGACCATCTTTTGTGTGATTATAAAATAGAGATGATACGAAATACTAGGAACAAGTATTTGGTAATAGGTATGAGCATATAACGTAACGTAACAGTTACCGGTTTCCTAAAATACTAGTTCCAGTTCCATCTAGATTTTTTAAACGACACCACGGACACGGAATCAAACCTGGTAACTGTAACTCGTACTGTTACTGTAACGATACTGTTACTGTATTACTGTATTCGATACCTGCTCTGAGCTTTGATATCGATATTTTGGTATTGGTATTTTGGATACCGATACGCACGGGGATACGTTGTATTTTTTGGGTAGGTAATAGTTCTAGTTTATAGTTACTGAGGATTGGCGGTTCGGACTTCAAGATTATTACGGTGGTGTATGCAAGATGTGCAATTATACGTATTCAATCTGTCATAATATTGGTCCCTTGTTGTTACTATATTATTTTAGAAGTTTTTTAATTTGATTTTGTTTGAGCGTAACACATATTTTCCATGAAACTAAAATAAAAGACTACATAAATAATTATTATTTACTATTTACGAAAATAAACTAGATAAGTGTACCTGACACAAAAATTAAACCAAAAAAAAAACAGTGAGATCGTTTTGAAAAAATAATACACGTGTAGTTAACAAAATACAAAATATAACTTTATGTAAAACATTAGAAACAATTAGAAAAAATACGTGGCGCGGCGTACAGATGTAAAAATACTAGGTTAAAAAGTAACTAGTATTTGGAACAGGTACGAACATGGAACCGGAACGTAACGTAACTGTTACCAAACAATACTCATTTGTATCATCTGTATTATAAAAGTGTATAATCTCAGGTTGATTTGACTTGTGGTCAAACTCTGTATCATGATGAAGTGAGGAAGCTAACACCACTATTTATTTTTCTACTGGACAAAGGACACTAAATAAATTTCTTTTTTAAATCCAAAAATTGCGTGGTTTTCAGCTATGTTTCTGGAATTTAGAAAAATTGTCGGTATTTCCCTCTTGTTTTTACGAGCAGTTCCAACAGATGTTAACCGATGTTAACTAAGCAACTGTTCCATTAGCGGTATGCTGGTAAACTAGTTGTCGAATGTAATGTTGCGGTTTATAAACGCCCGATAGGTATAATAATAAAAAAAACTCAAGAATTTCTTCTTCATTCATAGGCTTCGTGATATAATTATGTTGGTCATTATAATTCTGAACGACTAAACCGATTATTTTTATTAGTATATTGGGCAATATGTTCTACAATAATATTATCCATGAATAATTCCTAGCAAGAAATAAGCAACTTACATTGTTTTACATTATTTGGAACACCGAGAAGTCGAGTAATTAAATTTTCTTGTCGTGTTTAAACCGATTTATCAGGACAGTTCTGTGCCCATTTTGTTTTATCTACCCGTCCGAAAAAACTTAGTTTGTCTTATTCTATCATCTTCAAATGTATTGTTGTCTTAAGAAGATTCTTCCGACGATGATTGACTTTCCTGGTTAGATGTATCAGGCTGACATTTTTTACTGATTGAAGTTGTTTGTCTAAAACGTCCTCACTGGGACGAAGGCTAACGCGCTGACTTTCATTTTTAAATACGCTTGCTGATCCTAACGCTGATTCAGTTCATTCATCCTATTAAAGCTTCAAGAGGGCTTCTTGTTCTTTCTCCCAACTACACATATTTTTATATGTCTGAAATAAATATCTAATTAATTTTCAATATTCCTACCAATTTAATTATGTTTCTAATAAATTGTAGTAGTATAAGGACTTACCTGTTGAAAATAAACCCGTGTCGTGAAGTAAAAATTACCAAAAATTAAATAATACTAAACTTCAAGTGTGCGATTGGGTCAAGATCACCCACAAGTCCAAAGAACGCGACACCACTCATTCAAATCTTATTTATTTCACGTGAATTCAAGATGCCGCCGAAAACATTGGACTTCTGATTAACATCTAGAAAACTAAATATATGATGTATGTAACTAGAACGCAACAAAATAATTTTGATATGCAACAAAAGACTATAGAAACAGTAAAAGAATTCTACTGCTCAGGGTCACTGGGTCACTAGGCCCTTAACTTAGACCGAGAAATATGTCAAGAGCAACAACGTGCAAACTGTATACAACAATATTACGCCTATTGCTCACTTACACAGATTGAAAACATGGGCAATGATCACTCGAGATGAAAAGTTACTACAAATCTCTCAAACAAAGTATTAAGAACCATATATGGTGGATTGGACGAACTGGGTCTGTGGAGAAATCGATATAATTTCAAATTGTATAGACTCTTTGGTGATGCAGATATCGTGAAAACCATTACAATAAACCGTTTAAAACGATAGGGCCACATTATGCGGATATATAAAATTAATACTCCTTAAGTAACCATATTAAATAGGATGGACGAAAAAAAAATAGGAGGCGACTCAGATTCACGTATTAAGACGATTTTAGGGAGATTTGAGCAAGGAGATGTAGCACCAACTGATGATAACGTCTTTAGCTATAATTCTTTCTATTAGATTGCTGCCATTTTGCTACTGTAACGTGTAATATTCATCTTTTTTATAAATAATTTAAAATATTAATAAGGGATATTTTAAGACCATATATAGCATTAAAATACCATACCATTATATTTCTTTACAGAAAACAACGATTTACCAAAATGAATCGTTTATTTTTTCGCTCTAATTTTTTAACAAATAATCTTTTAAAAACACATAGTTGTATATCGCTCAGCTGGGTATTTCATTACTCTCCTATTATTCAGCTTATAGTATCCTCCCAGAAACGGAAGCCATTGTAAGTGATTGCCGCTGAAGCCGTATTGTTTCTGTTTTATGGCAATAAAAACCTTAAGCCAGCACTGGAGTCGTATAGAATATCTCGAAACTTGGAAAGTGGGAATTGCATAGAATTGAATTCTGGATTAGGAAATAACTAAATTCAATTACGGTTTCATAAAAGAGCGATCCTTTTTATTTTCGTGGTTTTGTAGACGTTAAAAGACAATGAGGATGACTTATACATTTCACTTCAAGGGAGTACTCTTCATTTTAATTTATATATAGATTTAGCATTAATTATTAAGTTTAAATTAGAAATGTAGTTACAAACTTTTAAAATAACCATAATTTTTTTTTAAATTGGCTTAGAAGTAACCAAAGATTTATTATTTTTTCTACATTTATGTAAAAACTTATTTTACATTAATAAACCGTAGTTTAAAAAAAAAACAGTTCCCTATAGAACTAGTGCACCGAATTTTTTATTGCAGTCATATGTCATTTTCTTATATAATTTTGTAACTGTAACAAAATTGCACATTTTTATTATTTTTTACTTAATCATTATCGTATTAAATTAATTGCATACCGAATTACAATATAACTACAAAACTGTATTCTGTTAAAAAAAATTCCTCCCTTACCTCAAAAAAACCTATATAATCTTTTGTATGTAAAGCTTGTTGACGTTTACAACTTTGTGTAAATATTTAAGAGAAATTATTTCAATGTCGCACTGGCAATTGCGGGCTCTAATTGCGGGGACTACGCATTACAATAGTCGAGATCATCCAAGAACACTTAAGCTAGCGGAGATAAAGAAGGCAGAATCCATTTCAACCTACGTAATATTTTTTCTTATCTATCTTTCTGCTTATCTGGGGCATATATTTCGAAATTCCAAGTATTAGTTCTTAAAGCTTATTATGAAAGGGAAGATAGAAGGAAAACGAGGCATCGGAAGAAAATAATACTCATGGCTTAAAAACATAAGGGATTGGACAAATCTCGATGCCTATGCACTTTTTAGAGTAACACAAGATCGCGAGGAGTATTCCAGAATTGTCGCCAACATCCACTAAATGGATAGGGCACCATCATCATCAATCCGCCAATCGCGTCCACTGCTGGACATAGGCCTCCCTCAGTTCTTTCCAGTGTTCTCTACACTGGGCCGCTTGTAGCCAGTTTCCCGCTACACGTTTAATGTCATCGATCCATCTAGTCGGTGGTCGTCCTCGGCTTCTTTTATAATTTCTGGGCCTCCATTCCATAACACGTCTTGTCCACCGTCCATCTTGTGTTCTGGCTAAGTGCCCTGCCCAGTTCCACTTAAGCGTCGTGGTTCTTTCGATGACGTCTTGAACTCCTGATCTTCGCCTGATTTGTTGGTTTGTTATGTGGTCTCGAAGGCTCACGTTCAGCATTGGACGTTCCATGGCTCGTTGTCTAACTCTAAGTTTATTCGCAGATTTTTGCGTGAGTGTTAAAGTCTCTGCTCCATAAGTTTGTACAGGTAAAACACATTGGTTATAAACCTTTCGCTTGAGACACATGGGAATTGAACTTTTTAGAATATGGCTTAATTTGCCAAATGCTGCCCATGTTAGACCTATTCGCCTCTGTATTTCATGTATTTGATTGTCTCTGCTTATTTTGATTTCATGTCCCAGATATTTGTAAGTGTCTGTTTGTTGTATGGTATTCTTGTCAATAGTTATATTTCCACTCATTACGAAATTTGTTATAATTTTAGTTTTCTCAAAGTTTATCTTTAATCCTGCTCTTTCAGACAGACTTTTAAGCGAATGCATCATAGAAACTGTATCATGTAAGTTATCTGCGATTAATACAACATCATCTGCAAACCTTAGGTGATTAAATCTTCCTCCATCTATATTGATGCCCATATCTTGCCATTGAGTACCCTTAAATATTGACTCTAGAGCACCCGTGAACAATTTTGGTGAAATATTGTCTCCTTGTCTAACTCCTCGACCTAAGCTGAATTTTTCTGTGTCTTCGTGCAGTCGTATACTTGATGTAGCGTTCTGATAGATGTTTTTAATTAGTGTCGTATACCTGTAATCTATTCGGCTTTGATTTAGGGCTTCCAGTATTGTTTCAAACTCTACAGAATCAAAAGCCTTCTCGTAATCGACAAATGCAAGAACCAGTGGTATGTTGTACTCGATGCACTTTTCTATTAAGATCTTTATGGTATGCAAATGGTCATTTGTGCCATATCCTGCCCTGAAGCCTGCCTGTTCTTTGGGCTGATAGAAATCAAGTTTAGGTGTTAGCCTCTTTGTTAAGATTTTTATAAAGAGTTTGTACATATGTGTCAAGGGGCTGATGGGTCTATAAATTTCTAATTTAGTAATATCGCCTTTTTTGTGTAACAAGACTATTACTGCATTGTTCCAGTGTTTTGGAATCGTACCCGCATGTAAGCATTTAGTAAACAGTTCGCTTACTGATTTTAATAAAATTTCTCCACCTGCTTTTATTGCCTCGATAACGAGTCCATCATCACCAGGCGATCGATGGTTCTTCATTTCCTTTAAAGCTGCTCTTACTTCTGACACAGTAATGGGTAAAAGTATTTCCGATCCCTGATTTATGAGAGTCTTTACTCGTGTCGGGAAATTGTCTTGTGGTCTTTGGCTGGTATAGAGGTCTTTATAAAATTCTCTAGTTATTTTCAGAATGTTTTGTTTATCTGTTGTTGCCTTTCCGTCTTTATCTCTCAGCTTGTATTCTTTGCTTGTTTTCTTTTCATTATCTTTAAACCTTTGTTCTCTTCTACTGTTTGAGTAATTACATTAGTATTATATCTTCTTACATCTTTTCTAATTTCCGCTGAAATTCTTTTATTTAGTTTTTTATATTCTTCTTTGTTCCCTTTTCGTTCTCACTTAGGTTTCGTCGTATTTCCATGAGAGCCCTTGTATCTTTGCTAATCTTTTCACTTTTGGTGTCATTTTTCTTGCAAAATTTGAGTTGTGCGTTTCTAACTGAGTCTGTTATTAATTTATTGTGATCGTCGATACTTAGAGGTTTAGGATTATTACTCTGTAAAGTTTTGTCTATATTTCTTATGTATGCTTCTGGATAATTTGGTGAATTCCAAACTTTGTGTTTACAACTGTTTATCATCTTTGCTCTTTCTTTTTGTAGATTAATCGTTACTTTAGCTCTTACTGGTCTGTGGTCGCTTTCTACTGATAGTTTATTGAGTACAGTGACATCTTGAATAATTTGCTTTTTGTCTATTATTATAATATAATCATATTCGATCTTAGTTCTTCCGTCTGGACTAGCCCACGTCCATTTTCTATTCTGTTTCTTCTTAAAAAACGTGTTCATTGCATACAGTTTGTGTTGCAGTAGAAAGTTGGTAAGCATTTCGCCTCTTTCGTTTCTTACTCCGATTCCAAAATCTCCGATTGCCACTTCTTGTTCGTCTTTTTTCCTTCCGAGTTTCCCGTTAAAATCTCCCATTATCAAATTGTAATGAGCCGGTTCCTGCTTTTTTGCTCTTTCGATTTCCTCATAGAAGGCTTCGACAATTTCATCTTCGTAATCGCTGGTGGGGGCGTATACCTGGATTATTTTCAGATTGTATCTCTTATTTAGTCTTAGATTTATATACATAACTCTTGGGGAAATGCAGTCAATACTCTGTATATTTTTCTGTAATTTTTTGTGTACTAATAAACCTATTCCCCCAGTTGTCGATTCCGTTTCTCCTTTATAGTGGAATATGTTTCCTGATTTTAGTTTGACCTGATCTTCACCTCTTCTTTTGACTTCGCTAATTCCTATAATATCCCATTTCACATGTTTGAGTTCTTCCTCCAGGGCACCATAAGAAGAAGAATATTTTTTCACCCATTTTTTACTAATTTAATACTACCTTAATAATTTTTCACCCCCAAACCACCCTTAATGGGAGCGATTCTGCTGGCTTAATGTTAAACCTAGCAGACTTCAAAAAATAAACTTTGTGCTGATGGTATATTTTTCACCAATTTTTAATTGGTGAAAATTATCATGGTGGTAAAAGTTTAGTAAAAACTTAACAAAACACTTTTTTTTCAATTATAAGGAGAAGACAGAAAAATTGTAAAAGAAGATTTTTTCACCATAAATATTAACCCAAGGAGTTAAAGTTAAAAGGTGAACAATCACAAGTGTGGTAATAAATTCGTATCAGAGCTCTGTATTATATCATAATTTTTTTTTTGAATTCTATTAGCTTAAATATGAAGCTAGCGGATTCGATCGTATTAGGGGTAGGGTTAGGGGTGAAAAATTATCAGGTTGGTAATAAATTAGTAAAAAAGGGTGAAAAAATATGCCATAGGCAAAAATTTTTTTTGTGAATTCTGCTAGCATAACCATTAAGCCAGCAGAATCCCTTCCCTTAAAATCAGTTTGGTGGTGAAAATTGTAATAAATTAGTGAAAAATGGATGAAAAAATATGGCGTAGGTTAAACTGGATTCAGCTCATGTGTCTACCCTAGCTTAAGGGTCCTAATCCTCACTTGTTTTAAGGATAAAACGATATTATTGTTCATAGCTATAGTTTCAGCGCTCAGAGACGCCTCCCACTCCGCTCGGAAGAGTTACTTAAATCAACATTAACTTTGCTACTGACCTGCCAAGAAGACATAATTTTTCGCTACACGGTGTTACAATCGTATAGTTGTGCTGAACTAGTTAATATCGACACCTGATATAAATAACATCATAACTCTACTTACAATGTTTTTTAACTCATCATTATTATCATCAATTAGCCTATATTTGTCCACTGCTGAACCTAGGCCTCCTGTAAAATTTTCCACCTATTTCTATTTTGAGCTTCTTGCATCCAGTTTGTGGTGATGCATGGTGATGGTGATGATTTTTAACTATGGAATAAATAACATCTATAAAGATGTTTTTCTTTTGGTTTAATACCTTATATTCTATATTATGTAAACATAAAGTTATTCAACAAAATAACGTAATTTTAAGTAAAAATTTTAAGGTCAACAATGTCTCTCAACATCCCAACGAACACAATCCCAGAAAACGTTTCACTTATTCACAATATTCCGCAAAAAAACTTTCTCAAAATAGACTTATACGAAGACCTTGAAATTCTTAAAGAAAAATAAAAAAGTCCAAATTGTGTTAATCGTCATGTCTCACTCAATCGATACTTCCTCCCTCTCCATCGCCAACTATTCATAGAACGCACATCCTTAATTTACTTCTATAACAAAATCTATAATTTATCATTATTCGTTCGTCAACTTTTTATCTTCCTTAGTTCACTCCAAAACCTATCTTTCAATACATCATACTCTTCATCTTTCCCCACTTCTGTTTATTCAACCTAAACTTCAAGTCTGACCCCTGTACCTAATGTTTTCCATGCTTCTTTTCGACACCTCTGAATTTAGAGTAGATTATTTGTCATCCCCCTCCTAAACGATTCAGTTCTTATTTTACACATCCACATAACTCCCTTAGGGTTTGGTTTCGGATTTTTGGAGACCTCAGCCTTCTGTGGAGTCTTTCTTCTTCTCATATTAAAAAAAAAACACATTTTTCTTTTTACTTAGATTTAACAGAGCCACCCACCATCATTTAATTTTTGTAGTTCTTGTCAATATAACAAATAGTCTATTAACTTTATCTACCCACCTTAAGCTCATGAACTTATAACTTATCGATTTATATTTCTCATGTACCTAGTGTTGCTTTATAATAGGTAGGGCCTTTTGTTTCTTAGTTATGTATGATTGTCATATTACAAAACCACGTCTAAACCATCAATTTTTGTTCATCTCATAATAGTTGTTAACACACAAAAAACAACTAACCAACTTATTCCGTTAACACTTAATCAATTATTTATGTTCATGAACTTGTAACTTAAAAAGTTTTACATTTACCAGGTACCAAATGTTGTTTTTAACATACAGGGCCTTCTATGCTTAAGTTATAAGTTAAATAGTACATGAACATTACATTACAAAAGTATTTTATTTTATTTACTTAATATCACTTTCAATATTATAAAAAATATCAATTCCTATTTCACCCATCAACAATAGATTTTTAAGAATCCAACTTCTCACATATGTCTAGTTTCCATTTTCCAGGTAGGTACCAAATGTTGAAAAAAAAAATAAGGGGCCTTATATTAGAATCTCTAATTTACACCACTTGCAGACGTATGTGTAGTTGGTTGCCTAACAGTACCCACATAATTTTATCACTACAGTTAAAGTATAAATTCAGAACCAGTTAACAATTTCAAACTACAACATTGATGGTCGCTACTATTATATTATTTTAATCTTAACTTATTTAATTTTTAAATAGCGTTGGCTGATGTCTTAAGTAGACTAATACATAAAGTTAAACTAACCTTTGTTCGGACTTCCGTCCTAATTTGTCAAGATTGTCATTTCAATCAGTTGCTTTCATCAAGTCCTCGTAGACACATCGTCTCAGGAAGAGCAACTTTATGTGAAGTCATACGTCGCATGTTACCATGTCTACTGGTAACTTTAACATCCTAATATTTAACCCCATGTGATGTAAACTAAATTTTAAAAGATAATTTTTAACGGGTTTTTACCCAGATATTTAGTGGCTCAATACATGTACACGTAGTAAGTATCAACCACATTTTGGATGAACCTTGGTCAAAATTTAAATTTTACGTTTTAAATTAAGTGGTTATATACTTTTAAGGACAATGATGATAAAATATGGATTCCGAAAACGTTTTGTGATATAGCCCGATTGGATTTTTTAAAGAATATACCTTTTATAAAGGATTTTTAATAAAAATTTTTATCAGCTGTTTGCACCGAAAAAAAATCAGTAGTTATCTCACTTGTAATTGACATAACGCTAAAGTAGAGAAAGCCCAAATAGACAAGTAATATGCTTTACATATTGCAAACATACGAATGTGAATCTTTTATCCAATGAAAAGCGAAAAAAAGACAGATAGACGCCACTGACATGTTCTGTTAAAGAAGAATGTTACGAATTCTATGGACCAACCACATGACAAATATTTTAATTTTAAATAAGATAAAAGTCAGAAATGGCTATGCAGCAAAGTTAATCTCTACCAATTAAGATACTTTGGACATGTTATAAAAGCAGACAGAAAACATGGAAATACTTATTATATAAGCAAATGTAGAAAGCCGAAGATCACGAGGAATTTATCCAACAAGATAAAGCGATCAAATTACAGGCATATGCAAAGACCTATGCATAAGTTAAAATAAAAATGACCAAAGACAGAGATCTTTGAAGACGAAAAATACACAACATCACGATAACCACTACTCTCCCTCCGGGGGTGGGGTCAAGATTAATGAGAGAGATAGAGAGAGAGAGAGAGAGAGAGAGAGAGAGAGAGAGACAGAGAGAGAGAGAGAGAGACAGAGAGAGATTACAAACAAATGTGTTGTCCGTGCAGCCCAAAACCGTGATAAAGAGGTTTCTAAGAAAACAGAAAAAATTGTAAATTTAGATAATATAAAACAGATAATATTTTATTTACTTTTTGTTAGTATGTATAATGTGAATTTTTATATACTTGTTTGAGTAAAAAAAATCACGTTAAGCTACAATCAATCAAAAACTAATAATAATCTCTTTATTTTAATATATATTCATAAGTTACCATGTTTATGCACTTAATAAAAGAAACATACTTTTCTAAAATATCATTTTATAAACTACTTACAATGATCTTCACCTAAAATTCTTCAAAAACTTGGTATTATAACTAAACCCACATAAGTACCAGTAATTTAAACAACAGTGGAGTACGTGAAAGTAAAAAGCTGAGAAAAAGTTATAAAGTAATTACTATTTAAATGGGAATACGCCACAAGTATATGTTAAAATAAGTTTATTGACGTTTCAATTTGCACTTCGAAAATCATTCTCAAAAAACAAACATTAGTAAATGAAACAAATTTTGTTTTTTTGTTACTTGGTGGAAAAATGCTTCTAATAATTTAATTTTATTTGACTTATTTATATTGAGAATTCAAACATACATTATACATTTTAAAGTAGACAACTTTAAAATCATATCGCCAATATTATTGAGTTGCGTTCCTGGGACGATTTTACTTGTAAGATAGTTCATTTGATTACCTCAAATCAACTTTAACTTGAGAATATCCGTTAGAAAATATCATAGCGTGTAATTCGTCTTTAAAAAGACAACCACATGCCATGATGACATTAAAATTCGCTTGTTAGTGATTCCATAGTAGATCATGAGGGATAGAACAGGAAAAAAATCTCGTAATACAATAACGATATGGTAAGTATTTTGGACTTACAATTTAGTTTACTCTGAATAAACACCAAATTCTGATTTTATCTGTCTGTTAAAAAAAAATAAATGATTTATCCTCTATATGTTACTGACTTACTAATACTGGTATTTTCCTTTTAATAACTTCCTCGTTTAATGTTCGTTTCAAGATTCTACTACATAAAGAAAGCTAATTAGGTAGATAGATAGACTACATTTTGCAGAGAAATTTTCGACACAATTGGTCGCAATTACCATAATTATAGCCGCTTCTTTGATTTTGCATTTTGCATTATCCCATGCGTGTTTACATATATGAAATTTATCAAATTCTCTATTTTTATTATAAGATCTTATATGATACCAATGTAGCAAAATGTAGTAGGATCTGGTTACCCATATTAAAAGTGAAAGTTATTAAAAGGAAAATACCAGTATCAGGCAGTCAGTAACATAGGGGAAGGGCGGGCAACATGGCATACTTAGTTTATTTTTCATATATCTGAGACACAAATAGAGATAAATCATTCCTTTTGATGTATAATGATAGGCAGGTCATTTTTCTAATATTCTAAGTAACAAAAAATAACTCATACAAAGATATTTATTTAAAAAAAAAATCAAAATCAAAATGTAACAAAAAACCATTTTTCCCGCCCAGTGCGGACAAAATGGCATACACATAAACAATAGTGTTAAATACTAAAACAATTATAAATTTTTATTTTTACGAAGAAAAAAAAAAACTGAAATTAAACAATTTAGTTCATACAAAGTTGGCAAATAAATTGAAGTATAGCACATTCTGAATGTGACCAGTTTTGGCAAATTTGGCATCTTAACCATCCTACATTAGATTTGGACCTACTAAACGTATCATTGCAGTAAATGCAAGCGCAGTCCTCTTGTTCATCATCATCAACACTAAAGGGTTCTTTTTCATCACTTGATATATTGTTCAGTATTGGTCTGGTCACAATATTTCTCTTGCTTTTTCTCTCCGACTGATGTCCATCTTTGTTCACAATGCGTCTTCCATCACTTAAATCATTGACTATTTTTCTTTTCATGACGTCTCCTTTTCTGCTTTTTATTTCTTGTGCTTTTTTTTCATTTTCTTTTCGCGGAGATATTTCAGTAAGGGGCTCTCGGTTAATACATCTTGGTATTGACCAAATTTACGTTTGGTAGATTTTCTTACATTACTCTGAGGTACCGGTGCCAATTCCATCAGGATTCCTTCAATAGATTTATCTTGCGGATAGTTCTTGGACATCATGATGATCGTAAGTTGCAGCGTGAGGAACATTAACATCAGCAGGTAAAGATGTAGAAGCATGTCAGGTTTATTAGTAGAACCACGCACATCCTCAGGCACATCTGTAATTGCACTAGGTAAAAATTCATGCTCCGGAAAAATGTCACGATTTATAGGTGATATTCCTCTGGCCCGAAAACCATTTATTGCGATTTCAATATTTGCTGTTTTCTCATATGCTTTCTGGATGAGACTGGACACTTGATCTGTGATTATTGCACGACCAGGATTTTCTCTGAGCCAATGAGTAACAGCTTGATTATAATATTTATAGAGTGGTCCGAAAAAGGCAACATCCAATGGCTGAAGGCGGTGCGTGCAGTGTGCCAGCAGGCAAAGTAATACCACACCACTGAATTCTGTTTAGCTACTTCTAAAGCTTTGTAGCTTTAATGGCTGGAGTGTCCGTCCGCTTTCTACGCGCGATTCGGCCTGACATGGTCAATGAAATGTTGCATCCACCTTATGAACAAATCTCTGGTCATGTATCTTGATTCATTATGCAATTTTATTATTCCTACAGGTGCGCCGTCATATAAAAGTGGGTTAAATCTTTTTCGGGCGAAAATTATTGACGGTGGTACGTAAGTTCCTCCAGAACTCATGCACACTACAACTGTTGTGTGTACACCCCTTTCTGCTCTCGTGATAGAGCCCACTTGGTTTTTTCCTTTCTGAGCAAAGACTTTTGGCGGAACTTGGACGGTGGTCAAGGCTGATTCGTCCATGTTAAATATCATGGTATTTTAAATTTTGTGTTCTTCAACAACTTCTTTTAACTTATCAAAAAATTTATTTACCTGAGGCTTATTAAATGCCTCGGCCCGTGCAAGAGACGTAGCTTCTGGAAGCTACGTCTACGTCTGTTCAATAAAGTCACTTTATTGAACGGATGATTAATCTTCATTTTCTCTGCAATTCTATAGGCTAGCTTGCATAAGTCTGCTCTTGTCACGCCAAAAACCGGGATTCAAGATACAGAATGTGAGTAACTATTGCAGTCTCCATATCTTCGTTTAAAACTGTTGCCAGAGAGCACAAATGTTTTTTTGCTTCAATAGCAATTTTATTTTCATTACTTGCTCGACGTCGTAGTGTTGAGAACGGTACATGAAATGTATTTCTTGCTTTAAGCCAACCCATTTCGGAATTTCGGACTGCCACCAAAGCTCTTTGCATGTTTTCCTCACTCCAACTATTTCTGTTAGACTTCCTTTTATATAAATAAACCATCTGCAAAAAAAACTGAATATGTACCTGAAAAACAGACGGACAAAATGGTATAGTATGTTATTTTGCCCGCCATAATGCTATGCCATTTTGCCCGTTTTGTATTTGCCGACTACTGATAGGTGAAAAAAATTAATAATGGAAATAAATACAATTTTTATTTAAGGTAACATGCAGCGTATAAAACATAATTAACAAAAAGTGAATTCAAAAAGCTCTATAACCTTAATTTAATAAATTATTGAATAAAACTTACATTGACGCATTGAACTCGACCAGCACTTATTCACTAATACACCAATCTCGTGGCTGGCCATTAAATTAGGTGCACGAGAGCCACGAGACTTAATGTGAACAGTGTTGCCACTGTTTATAATAAGTATCCAGAATTGTGGTGAAGTAGAACCGTTAGCTTGACTACGAGAACAAAAAACCATTTTGCCCGCCTATGCCATTTTACCCGCCCTACCCCTATCGAGGATACATCATTTATGTTTTCTAAACAACAAACATATAAAATCAGAATTTGGTGTTTATTGAGAGTAAACTAAATGTAAGACCAAATACTTAAAATGTCGGGATAGTATGATGAGGTTTTTTTCTGAGAGAAATTCTTGAGAAATAAGAATTTTACTGCCAATATAGCATGTAGTTGTCTTTTTAAAGACGAATTATATGCTATGATTTTTTCTGACGGATATTTCCAAGTAAAAGTTGATTTCATGTAATCGAATGAACTATCTTACAAGTAAAATCGTCTCAGGAACGCAACTCGACAATATTGGCAATATTGTTTTAAAGTCGTCTACTTTAAAATGTATAATGTATGTCTGAATTGTCAATATAAATAAGGCAGATAAAATCAAATTATTAGAACGATTTTTTCACCAACTAACAAAAAACAAAATTTGTTTAATGTACTAATGCTTACATTTTCAGAACGATTTCCGAAGTGGAAATTAAAACGTCAATAAACTTACTTTAACCTGTAATTGTGGACTATTCCCATTTAATAGTAATTATTTTAAAAGGCTACAAGAAAATAGCTTCAGAACAATAAAAGTTATAGATATGGATTGAGAAAACTACAAAAAATAAAACTAATGAAGTAAATAAATAAAATGTTGTGAAAATTTGTTTAAATTGATCTCCTCTAAAGTGAGCAAAAGATAGTTACAATGTTTTTCATATCAGGTGTCGATATTGTGGTCGCGGCGAACTTTTATCCTCCCTTTGTGACGGCCCGAGTTATATAGAAGTTATCCTATGTGCGGAAAGTAACAAAGCTTTTGTGGTGGCTGCGTGAAGTATTTCGTTACCCTAAGTGCAAAATGTTGTATGTAAAATTAGTTTACTTTACAGGAGGTAGAAAGAACGTATTTATTTTAAATACATTTTTTTTAAAACATGGGAACAAAAAATATTTATCTTTTTAGTCTTTACTTTTAAAATGATTTTGATTACACAGCAAAAATTATATGATATACTTAGTTTTTTGTACATACGACACTTTGCAACTTAATTTATAGTTATAATTGTACATACGACTTTTTTCATGTAGATGTTCAGCTTTTTCACTTTAATTTCAAAGAAATAAAGTAACATACGACATTTTTAAAAAATTTATTTACTCAACTTTTACTCATTTTTGCAACAAAACGGTAAGCAAAACTTTTTTCTAGTTGCCACGACTCAAGTTGTCGTAAAAAAAGTGATAGT
Source organism: Diabrotica balteata (assembly GCA_918026665.1). Classification (NCBI taxonomy): domain Eukaryota; kingdom Metazoa; phylum Arthropoda; class Insecta; order Coleoptera; family Chrysomelidae; genus Diabrotica; species Diabrotica balteata. The sequence goes on from OU898280.1 coordinate 59,542,227, forward strand.
CCTCCTCAAGGCAAGCTTTTAATTCTTGTAGTCTTGTAGTCTTATAGTAAGTCTTTATATTTCCTGTCTTGAATTGGTAGAGATTTGGAGTAAAAATGATTGAGTGTTAGAAAAACTTTAATGATTGGTTTTGGTCTCCTAAGTAGCTCTAACCAGTTATCTGAAAAGTTTAATTTGTACCAAATATGGCCATTTTTTACATACTTAAGGCACCTTAGATCAGTGACATAAGGGTCTCCTTTTTTGAATCTGGTCTTATACTTTTGTAGTATCCATTTGAAAAACAAAGAAAATCTTTAAAATATAAGCTTTCTACACAGTAAGGGCTTGGATGGATTCTTGATTCACGTATTGCTCTCCCGTAGTCTGCCGGAACGTAATGCTTTTTGTCCTTAAGCTTTTTTTCTATTTTGCTATGCATGGAGTCTACCTCCATTTGTGTGTGTCCCACTTCCAAATATTTTTGATATACAGTTACTCATGTATGACAAGTTAAATACAGTAGAGCATTTGAAACAGTCTCACACCTGTTTTGGTAAGTGCAACCATCACTCCAAATAATTATTTTATTGATGATTGGTTTTTTTTTCAACTCTTTTCTCAAAAACCTCACAATCATTGAAGCAAATACCATCACTTTCTACACCTCCATTACCTTCGTGCCAAACATAGCATGTGACTTCATGTGTTGCCAAGTTATAAATAGTCCAATTGTAAACTTTAAGTTTTGTTTTATAATAGGCTGTAGATCCCTTTATATTTGGACAAGTGAGAACTTTTTGCACATTAACAGCATTAACGAGCACTTCACTTAAGTGTTTAGCCCTTTTTTTATCTGTTTCTTTTTCATTTCTAGATTCAACTTTCCTATTGTGGTGATCATCGTATTGTTTATTTGTTATTTTTCCCAGTTTGTGTTTTAGGCAGGTCTCACACTGATCTTTTTTAGGAAGAAAAAACCTGACATTCTTATTTTCAAAAACTACATGAAAAAGAACTTTTAATGCTGGTTGAAGTTGATGCTCTCGGCAGACACGCTCATATTCTCTGTAAAGTTGACTCTTGCTTTCCCACATTGGTTCTAAATACACTTTGCTTGTTTTAGCACGGCAGTAGTGCGATTTTATTTTGGCAAAGAGTCTAAAAACTGATGGGTTCCCCTTTTTTTTATATCATCCCTAGATGGCGTCTAAGTACTGAAATCAATATTATTTGTAGATTCTACGTTTTCATGGTTTTCTCGATGAATAGGGATATCAAGGGGTAATTTCATAACCCAAAACGTACATACCTTTCCCCTAAAGAGAATGTATTTAAAAACATTTTCTTATATACTCGCATTCTTATATCACCCACCTTCAAATGGTACTTAAAAGAACAATTTTTACGCAAATAGTTAAAAGCAAACGTAGTTTGTTTTGCTTCCCAACTTTCAATTTCTGTCCAAAAATTTGTGAAAAGTTGAAGCCTGTTATCTTCACTCACTTTATTACACATTCTTGCATTCTTATATCACTTACCTTTAAATGGTACTTAAAAGAAGAATTTTTACACAAGTTCTCTGAAACAGTACTCGGTCGTCGAAATTCTGGTGTAGATTTATCCAGTAGTAGCTGGACACAATAGTAGCTTGTTCTGCTTCCCAACTTTCAATTCCTTTCCAAAAATTTGTGAAAAGTTGAAGCCTGTTAGCTTTACCCACTTTATCTCAATGAAAAAGTCTATTCTTGCATTCACATGGAGCTTTCATTTTTCGTTTTTCTCTTTTAACAGAAAGTTTGTACTGGCCGTTGTCTTGTTTTTTTAGACCTAAATATTTTTCTTCTTTTCTCCTTTTTGCTGCTTTAAGAGATTGTTCCCAATTTCTTGAACTTACATTTTTCCGCTTCGTTCTCTTCTTTTTGGTTGAAAGCAAATTTTCCGTGCTATTATTAAGGCCAATCTACTGATCCTCCTCTTGTGTAACATAATCAGTTCCTTCTGAATTGTTTATTTTTTCAAAATTAATTTCCTTCTTTCGTTTTGATTTCACGTTAGTTTTTGGTTTCAAATTCAGTAAGTTTTTTTTGTTTTAAGCTTTTGTCTTTTAGAAGCAATATTACTACACTCTTAATCACTTGTGCTTGGTAAAGGTTGGTAGTCATCCTCAGACCCTGAGGAATAATCGTAAGTCACGCTTTCATTAAAAACGTCCATCATTTTCTTAACTTTTTCTCTGGCCTTTCCTTTAAAACTATGTATACATGTAAAATTAGATTGTTCAAATTAAAATTTTGGCACTATGACAGGTACCAGTGGGCTACTTGGTCCTGTAGAAGTAGATTCTTCATGCATACTAACATGGTGTATATAGCTAACGCAGACATCAGTTAGTTTACTGGTACTGGGTAAGTTTAATTTATCACTAGCAGGTGGATTTAGAGCAGTAGCAGTAGCAGTAAGTATTGATCGCCTGGTGATTATGGACTCGTTATCGATGCAATAAAAGCAGGAAGAGAAATTTTATTAAAATCAGTAAGCGAACTGTTAATAAATGCTTACATGCGCGTACGATTTCAAAAGACTGGAACAATGCAGTAATAGTCTTGTTGCACAAAAAAGCGAAATTACTTATTTAGAAAATTATAGACCCATCAGCCTCTTGACACATATGTACAAACTCTTTATAAAAATCTTAACAAAGAGGCTAATACCTAAACTTGATTTCTATCAGCCCAAACAATAGGCAGGCTTCAGGGCAGGATATGGCACAAATGACCATTTGCATACCATAAAGATCTTAATAGAAAAGTGCATCGAGTACAACATACCACTGGTTCTTGCATTTGTCGATTACGAGGAGGCTTTTGATTCTGTACAGTTTGAAGCAATACTGGAAGCACTAAATCAAAGCCGAATAGGTTACAGGTACACGACACTAATCAAAACCATCTACGAGAACGCTACATCAAGTATACGACTACACAAAGACAAAGAAAAATTCATCTTAGGTCGAGGAGTTAGACAAGGAGCCAATATTTCACCAAAATTGTTCACGGCAGCTCTAGAGTCAATATTTAAGAGCACTCAATGGCAAGATATGGGCATCAATATAAATGGAAAAAGATTAAATCACATAAGATTTGCAGATGATGTATTATTTGCAGATAATTTACATGATACAGTTTTTATGATGCATTCGCTTAAAAGTCTGTCTGAAAGAGCAGGATTAAAGATAATCTTTGAGAAAACTAAACTTATAAAAAATTTTGTAATGAGTGGAAATACAACTATTGACAATAATACCATACAACAAACAGACACTTACAAATATCTGGGACATGAAATCAAAATAAGCAGAGACAATCAAACACATGAAATACAGAGGCGAATAGGCCTAACATGGGCAGCATTTGGCAAATTAAGCCATATTCTAAAAAGTTCAATTCCCATGTATCTCAAGCGAAAGGTTTATAACCAATGTGTTTTACCTGTAAAAACTTATGGAGCAGAGACTTTGACACTCACGCAAAAATCTGCGGATAAACTCAGAGTTACACAACGAGCCATGGAACGTGCAATGCTGAACGTGAGCCTTCGAGACCACATAACAAACCAACTAATTAGTCAAATATCAGGAGTTCAAGACGTCATCGAAAGAACCACGACGCCTAAGTGGAACTGGGCAGGGCACTTAACCAGAACACAAGATGATCGGTGGACAAAACGTATTATGGAATGGAGGCCCAGAATCTATAAAAGAAGCCGAGGACGACCACCGACTAGATGAACCGATGATATAAAATGTGTAGCGGGAAACTGGCTACAAGCGGCCCAGTGTAAAGAACACTGGAAAGAACTGAGGGAGGCCTCTGTCCAGAAGTGGACGCAATTGGCTGATTGATGATGAGGTGGATCTACTTCTTGAAAATTAGAAACAGGTGGTAAGATCTCTGCTGGCAGCAAGAGTCTGAAACATAAATTCACAACTACACTGTAGTAAACTACTTTAAATTTATGGTTTTAGTTTTAAATGTTTTAGAATCACTCACCTCTAAAGCCAATAAAAACTGTTCTGAACATTCTAAACTTAAAGATACTTTTATAGCCTAGAAATACTCACGTGGTTAAAACGGATGTTTCTTCACTTCTCACCTTAAAATAGCACAACTAAGTAAAATTAATAATAATTAAAACCGTTTTAAGAATAATAATATGTAAAAATGAATGTTTCTTTAATGTGATACACCATGAATCGAACAATTATCTACGGGTCACGTTTTCACTGTCAGCACATGGACAACACTTCCATACATAAGGCTTTTTGCAGTTACAACAAATAGCTGTAAAAACATACGACTTTTTAATTTCGTACTATAACTACTGATAAATCAGCTAATGACATACAACATCGGTTAAATATCATATGGAACAATGTTTATCGCTAATAAAAAAAAAATTAATTTCTTACATACGACATTTTGCACTTAGGGTAACGATTTGACGATTTATAGATGTGTGCTGCTATATCGGTCGCGTATACTTTACCTACTTTAACTAGTACGCACTTAGTAACAAATTACTTTACCGAGCAGCAGTAGACAAACATAGATTACTCTTCTACATCACCCTTACGTCTACATGATACAAGAAGAAGACTTACAGCTATCAGTCTGCATTAAGGTGAAACATAATATTATTTATGTTCGTCTAAAAGTATGGTAGATTATTGTAAATAGTTAAGCGAGAACTGCAAAATTCTAAGGTATGCCAGATTCTTAAAACTAATAAAACAATCAGTAATTGAATCAACAAAATTTCTGTAGTTAAAAAATAACTAGATAATCTTTCTCTAATACAGCCTTAGCTAATATTTTTGGAGACATAAAAAATAAATATAAATTGTCATGCTATGTCTAGCATGTAAACGACCTACAAAAAGTATATTTAACATGCACTTTCCTTCAGTTAGACCAGCATAGGAATTGTAAAAATAAAAGTCCAGCGAACATTCAGAATATTTAAAAATTATTTTCATTTGCACGAATGCGAAATTTTACTGGCGTCAAGATACCAAGGATTTTACATTTCATGTATATTTCGTACCATTTTAAATAAAACAATGCCTTTCGCGATGCAACGTGGTGAATCGCTATTCTGACTGAAAAGAATTGTTTCTTATGAACAGCTGTCACTTAATCATAGGATGAAACGGTCTCTATTCGCACAATGGTATTGTTGTCAAAGGAGAGGTCGCGTGTTATAGACATAAATGAAAATAAGCCAAAACCAGGTTATCTTGGAAAGGTTTTTGAGGTTTTAATGTTAAAAAATTAATTATATTATGTTTACAAAATTCATGCTCATTACTTTGTTTTTAGGAAATAATCAGTTTTTCTTGCTTGGTAATTACATGCTTGGTCATTAAATGATTCTCTATGCACTGTAAACGTAAACTTTATTTAAACATAAAATTGAAAATATATAATAGGTATGCAGGTATCCAAAAATAAAGGAATCTCAAAATCTAAAGCTCTTTTTTAAGGCCGTTCCTTGCGTTTCTGGGCATAGCTAAGTTCCAATGTAAAAGTTTATATCAAATAACGCAAAAACTATGGCAGATATTGAGATGATTCTTTTTTTATATGGAAGGTCTTAAAAAGTTCTAGTGCACTATTTGGTTGTAAATTAATAAATTGTTTAAACAATATTTTTTTTTCAAATATTTTTGGTTAAAATAAACGTAAAATTTTTTTTTTGAAATAGGGCACTACAGAATTTGACCCACTTTCCGAATCTGTTTTTATTTTTAACATAAAGTGTAACACAAAGCAGCTATTTGATATAAACTTTTTTAAAAATCTCAAATTTTGCTATATGTAACTTTCTCTCTCGGCCAGTACAGGCTGTCCTTGTCGATAGTAGATTCTCGCCGACGCGACGGTTAGGTTGGTTAGGTAAGAAGTATAATACCCTCTCGAAGGTGGGTCATAAATAATGTTGAATAACATTATTAGGGTTTATTTCGACTTTTGACAAACCAGTGTGTTAATTGTTTTTAAAATGGGTAGTTCACGAAGACGTTTATGTTCCGATTGAGGAAATTTTATATAAATAAGCAGTAATACCTATAATTTGATTAAATTTTTGTATGAATAGAAATATTTTGTGTTGATTTGTGACATTTCCCTTCTAAATGTTTATACTTTTTTTATAATAATACTATTATTTCAGTATTTGCTTATATAATAATAATTTATTATGTAGAAACAGCGTAGAATTTTGGTCAATCAGCCAGTACATTTTTTTGTATTTCAATCAGAATTATTATTTTCTTTTCTTCTTTACATAGAAGCTTAGAGTAATACTCAAATATTTTGCAGTATTTGAATACGGAATTTGATTATTTATATTTATTGGACAATACCCAAATATTTTGCTGTATTTGAATATGGAATTTGATTATTTATATTTATAGGAATATTTATTTTGAACGTTTTTGTTAGTAAAGTTTACATAATATATGAAGTTTGTTTCTTCACTTGCTTGTCCAGCCATATTAGTCCAAGGTAATAAGGATTTTCTCGTGACACTCAATAATCCAGGTAGCTGACAACTTTTTTAGTTATTGTAGACCTATAAGAAGAAAACCTACCTGTTTCCTGCGTAAAGTTCGGAGCCGTTTTTTAATGAATAACAATTTAATGCAAAAAACGCGATTCTTTCGATTTTTGCACTCTATTATTTATTTATTTATTTTTACCGACAACAGGCCGTTAAGGCCTAGGGCATTTTTTTACAACATAATTCTAATATTAACTAATTACAATTATTTTAAACAAAACTTTAACTTAAATATGTATATATAATCTTAACTACTCTGAAGGACCTGGTGTACAATATTTTTCCATTCGCTTCTATTTTGTGCTTTTATTTTCCAGTTCCTCACCTTCACGTGTTTAAGGTCTTCCTCCGCTTTACTAATCCACCTCGTTCTGGGTCTACCTCTTCTTTTGGGGCCGATTAATTTTCTGGTTATTACTAGTTTAGGCATTCTGTTTGCTGCCATTCTTTCCACATGTCCCAACCATCTGATTCTTTGTGCCTTGACGAACTTGGTAATGGTAGGTTCTTTGTATAAAGCTATTAATTCATTGTTGGTTCTTCTCTCCCAACCATCTTCTGTCTTCCGTCCTCCGAATATGCATCTCATTATTTTCCTTTCCATCTTTCCAGAGTACCCTCTTCCTTCTTATTTAATGTCCATGTCCCACTGGCATGCTTCTAGGTTTTTAATGTTGAATTTTTTAAGTGATTGAAATAAATAAGCATTCTTATCCGGAGCGATATATTGATATCGCGATTACAAAAAAATTTTCTCATTCTATTAAAAGTTGACCGTGCAATTCCAATGCGGCATCTTATTTCTTTTGTCTAATCAGTATCTTCTGTGATCCATGCTCCAAGGTATTTGTACAAAGATATTTGTTCAATTTCTGTATTATCTAGTACTAGCTTAACTTTGATGCTTTGTGCTTTTGTAAATACCATGAACTTGGTTTTCTTCAAATTTATTTTTAGTCCAAAAAATGTACCTATGATATGATATAGGTGTTTTCTAAGGTAATCCTCTCTTCTGGATTCCGGTAGGTGTTCATACAGGTACTTGTTTTAGGAGTCTACTGTCTTTCATTTATTGGACCTGTACTCATTTGAGCTGCTTTCGTTGTATGCCATCCATGACTTTACCTACTATTCTCATACTTTATTGCATTAAGTTCGACGGGATATCTTTCTTCGATGTCTCTGTTAATCGTCGTGTTTCACAACCGTATAAATAAAGCATGCTTTTTACCACAGTTTCATGGGTTGTAGTGCTAGAGAGAGCATGTCAGCTGTGCCAAAACGAAAAATAATCCTCCTTATTGCTTCCACTGGAATAACCTTGACCATTTAACTGGGCCCGGGCTACCTCCTTCTAATTCTTTAAACTCCTGTTTTGAAATTAATAATACTCATTATTTTGTCTAATTACCTATTTAGTTGTCAAAACAGATACATTGTTACCTAAAGAAGTGAAAGTGGTTCAATTTAGAAATTATATAGTAAATAATAAATATTTGAAAACTGATGCACATATTCCTCCCGCGATTTGGGCTTCAAGTACTAATTTTATAAATCGCACTTCTACTATTAGACGTAAATCCTTTCATTTTAATTTCATGAATGTTTTTATTCAACATTATTTCAAAACCGCACTGAATAGAAGGCTCGTTTATTGTATAGACCCAAGACTTTACACAATAGGGGGTTGTATAAGGTAGGTATAAAGCTAACCTCCAGTACAAGATGACGTTTAGAATATTCTTCGTGAATGGATTTTGTTTTCGTAAAGAAAGATATTTTTGAAATATATATCTCTCTGAATTTTACCGTTACAATTTTCGACGATAAGCCTTAACACAGAAATCTTGATATCTGCAAACGACAAAAAAAAATTATCATAAACTGTGTCAGTTAGACATTTAGGCTAATATGTTGTAAGCATTATTTAAAAAATAAGTAATGCGAAACACTACATCTAAAATCTGTTTAAGACAGATTTTTAATAACAAGTAATAAAAAAAAATAAAAATAATGTGTTTCTCGACCCCGTAGCTGAATACACTACATTGACAAAATGGGATGATCGATGTCTGCCTGTGACACCTCGTTCCAAGCAGCTTGAACTTCATGTATTAACTATGCCAGAGTCTGTAGAGGATGGTACAAAGTGGGCAGTATCCTTCTCATCATATCCCATACATGTTCGATAAGATTCCATACTTTGTCAAAAGTCCATAGTTTGACGAGCAATATGGGGATGCGCGTTATCTCGCTGAAAAAGAACGTCTCAGCGGCTGTCGAGATTAGGCAGTAAAGCATTATTGTAAGATGTGTATGTAAGAAGAACTATCCTGTGTACATACCTCTCAACAGCACAGCCGATATCTCGTCACTCTTCACGTTCTTACTATCCTACGACCATCATGCATTCCTAAACAAAATCGTAACTCATCGCTTAATGCTACATTACGCCATTCTGCCACCCAATGCTGCCATTCTCTGTAGCAATTCAAACGTTGATATGTCATCAACGTCATTAAAAGAAATGGACCTAGCAGAAGAACAAGAAAGAAAAAAAATAATAATGACTGAAAATCATGGTATGAAGTAAGCTTAGAAGAAAGCAAAAATAAAAGCAAAGCTTTGTGGGGAAGGAGAAATAAAGAAAAAAGCAGACTGATATACAGAAACAAGAAAACGAAGACGGAATCAAGACCCTCGTGATTGATGAAGATTGTGAGTCTCACAAGAATACGGAATATGCAATTAACTTATGTGAGCCATCGTTATATATATATATATATATAATATATATATATATATATATATATATATATATATATATATATATATATAACAAGCGAGTCTTCTACAGCTGGCGCCGCTTCTCGCATCCTAATTTCCAGCGTTTTCTATCGAAGCAATCTTCAGTTGTTAGATCTCTGGCGGTCATTGCATCGTCGACATCGTCTCTCCAGGATCGTCTTGGTCTACCTCGTTTTCTTCTAGTTGGCGGAGTCCATTCTTCTATTTTTTTTGGCCATCTATTTTCCGGCATTCTCTGAAGGTGTCCATACCAGTTAAGTCTTTTGGCTTCGATTGTGTCTATTATGTCTAGATCGATTTCCATTTCTCTCCGAATATCTTCGTTTCTCACCCTATCAAGTCTAGTGAGCTGGCAACATCGTCTCCAGTAGTTCATTTCCATGGCCTTAATTTTTGATTTGTTTCTTTGGTTTATTTCCCAGAGTTCGGCGCCATACAGTCCAATACTTTCTATTATTGTTTTATAAATTCTTCTTTTATTTTCTTTTGTTATTTTTTTATTCCATAATAGTCCGTGTAGCTGTCTGGTGGCTGATCTTGCTTGGCCAATCCTGGAATGTATTTCTTCGCTACTTCCTGCTTTTGATGTTATTTGGACTCCCAAGTACTTAAAATTGTCTGTTGGTTTTATAGTTCCCATTTCGATTTGTAGGCTTTCTGGTTTTTCTCCTACAACTAAGTACTCAGTTTTTTGTATATTAATTGTGAGGCCCCATTTGGTGTACTCATCTTCCAGTTTTCTAAGCATGTAGCTTATATCACTCTCGTCTTCAGCTAGAATGGCTTGGTCGTCAGCGAAATGTATCGTGTACAATCTATCATCTCCGATTGGGATGCCCATATTGCAGCACTTTCTTCTCCACAGTGAGAGTGCTTCATTTAGATATATTTTGATATATCTATTATATATATTTTGATATATAGTGTAGGTGCTATGCAGCAGCCCTGCTTTAGGCCCTTACTAGTAGAAATTTCTCTAGTTAATCTATTTCCAGTTTTAATGTTTGCCGTCTTATTTCTGTAGAGTTGTTGTACTGCTTGTATATTTTTTTGCTTATTCCTTGTTTTTCCATTGCTACCCAAAGCATTGAAAGTGGTACACTATCGTATGCCTTTGTCAGATCTATAAAGACTATATGAGTTGAAAGGTTGTGGGCTAATCTTTTCTCGATAACTTGCTTTAGAGAGAATACACTGCCCAAGCAGGATCTGCCTGCACGAAAGCCATTCTGTTCTTCTACATCTGTCAACTGTCTACATCAACCATCGGTAGAAGGAGAAAGAAAACTAATAGGTATGTGGAGAAAATATGGACAATGAAGTTCGATCAATTTTAAAAAATTATGAAGAGTTGATAAATTGAGAAAACAGAGTTGCGAAAAATTTGAAACATTCATTTGAGGTGAAAAATTTTAAGTACCGACAAGACGTTAAAAAAAAATTGAAAACATTATAGACCTGATTATTGAGAGGTATGATGCTCCATATAAGTCCCATCACCATTGTGAAGAAAAGAAGTGGATATTTGAGGTTAAGTCGAGAAACATTAATCAACACACTGTATCACAATGTGAATCACCGTTAAATATTTAGGATATTTTTGAAAGGATAACAGGAACCCATATATTTTTAAATATTAATTTTGGTTGATAACAACCTTTTTGGTTTATAAAATTTTACAGTTTTTTGAATTAACTGCATCGTATCCGGTTCAATGTGGTTTGATTTGGATTACATAGTGCACGTGCAGCACCCGTATGAGCTTAAAATACCATCCTTAATCGTCATGAACATTTTGTTGAACATTGCATAGACGATTTGTTGGGATTGGGATTTAGGTATACCTCGCATTTGTTATACTCGTACATTCTGTGTCTGCAGCATGACATACAATTAGATATACTGTACTGTCACCGCGGGGTAAATAATAAAGGTCTAAACGCCTTCTAATGCCTCCGGGATGCTCTGTAGAGGGCTTCAGAAACATCGTGAGGTCCTCTACTTAAATCCATTTTCAGGTTATGGATTTCAAACTGTTTTGTTTCCTGATGGCTCGTCTTGAGAAAGACGAGATATTTTCTTACATGACAATACGTCGAAAATAATACATCAGGTTGTAGTCTTCGGTGGCTTGCCTTGACAAAGACAAGATATTTCTTACATGACAAAGATATTAACGTTGTCGAAATAAAATCACCAATTATTCAGTTGAGTAACATCTCATCCACAGAGTATGGATAAAGCTAAAAACAAGAGCAGAGCCCCGAGAGCACTAAGCTCTCGGAGAGCCCGTGAGAGACTGACTTATTAACCTGAAAATCGCCTATTTTTTATACTTTCTGAAGTAGCGACACACACACACACACACATTAACACACGAGGTGATCAACCCTGCCCCTAGGGACATGTGTATACCACCATAAGGGTGGGATCCACATGTCCGAAGATCAAACCGGTCTCACTTCACTAGTTGAAGTGGTACCTATCTGACCCCCAGGTTTTTCCTCCACCCCTCCTCATCGTGCGACTGACGTGAGGAGGCTTGATCTTAGATTTACTAAAGGTATCCTGGGTAATGAGATACCTTCCGTTTTTATTAATTGTGGTTATGCCACCTATCTGTAGGGGTAGCCGAAATGTTGGCTTTTCTCCCTAAATAGTAGCTTTTCTCCCTGAAGTAGCGATTAGGGATTTCCAGGTCAGGGAGGGGCCAACGGGAAAAATAAGGGGCGGGGCGATGTGTCTCGAACGTGAACTAGTCGCGTCCGAGAACAGTACCATGGTCCTCACACATTCTTGCCGTGTTCTTTTGGGAATGTTTTATAAACCCATGTTAACAGGTGAATAGTTACTATTACATAGAGGTGTTTTAATTGCATTTTGTTTTTTGTATAACTCTTTAAATTTCTGGTTTTATGATTAGTTTACGCACCTGTTAAAGTAGTTAGCTATCTTCCAGTTTGTGATTTGCAAAAAAAAATCTGCTGATACTTTTCGACTGTCTATTTGTGCTTGTTAATGAAGTCTTCCATTAAGGATATGTTTCTGGGATTTCATAGTGTAAATTTTGCTACTCTTGTTTTATGTCAGTTGTTTCTTTAAATCTTTAAATATCCTTTAATCCGTTACTATTTTTTATCTCATATATGAAGACCTCTTATTGACTGATATATAGCTATAACAACTTTAAATAAGAATTTGCAAATTTCAATAATTATTTTATATAACTAACACAATCGCAAAATAAATATTTATGTTCTAGCCCTTGTTATATTTTCTATCAATAACTTCCGAGTATACCCTCCTGTTAGCACTTTATTATATTTATTTTAACACTTAATACATTATCAGGTTCAATTTCGTCCACATTGTTTGTACTGAAACCGAAGCCTTTATAGCATTAGTAAATATTGTTTTATAATTCTGGCAACCAAATATGTTTGTTTAGTGTATTTTTATTTAGCTAGTGAAAAAATAGAAATAATACATTCTTAAATAACTGAAAATGCTGGTTATATTTTTTTAATATTTTAAAAAATTATATATATATATATATATATATATATATATATATATATATATATATATATATATAGCAACAAATACGACCGTTGATTAAATTTAAAATATATTCAATAGTTGAATGGCAGAGGTTGTATCGGTCAATAATGGCAAATGAAAGTCGTCAGCTACTTCATTGATTTATTTGAATACGTTTCGCTTTTATTTTCAAAAGCATCATCAGTTCACTACAAATAAAAATAAAAAGATTTAAAATATAAGTAAATAACCAAAACATTCTTAAACATCCATCGTCCCTAAATAAAAGAACTGACATCGACAACTTTAGGCAGATATATCACTCTCTCATCATACACAACAAATAAACAAAAAAAAACCACTTACAAGACAGTAACTTCATTCCCCTTCTTCTTTCCTTTTTTTAAATTATTTTGTTTGTTTGTTTTTTAAAGAAAACAGGAAAAAAATATTCCTTTTTTAAAAATAGGTCTGTCCCCGTTCTGTTTACAAACGCCTTTAATAATTGTACCTCCCTGCTTTCCTAAGAAACATATGTACGACACAAGCCACATGTGCAATTATGACATCCTACAACCGATAGGAAACAATCGAAGAGATTATTGTGTTTGATCCTCGAAAGAGCTTACACCTATATGGAGATGAAGCCATCGGTAAAAATTAAATAAACAATAGTGCTCTTTCAGTTTTTTCTTGTGTGTTTTTTGTTTCGTTTCTATCGTTTAGTTGTTAAGTTTTAATGTTAAGTTATCGTAGAGTGTTTATAACATCTTTAAAAAAACCTACAAATTGTTTTTGTAAGTATGAACCATTTTGGTTATTTACTTATATTTTAAATCTTTTTATTTTTATTTGTAGTGAACTGATGATGCTTTTGAAAATAAAAGCGAAACGTATTCAAATAAATCAATGAAGTAGCTGACGACTTTCATTTGCCAATTATTGACCGATACAACCTCTGCCATTCAACTATTGAATATATTTTAAATATAATATATATATATATATATATTATATATATATATATATATATATATATATATATATATATATATATATATATATATATATATATATATATATATATATATATATAAAAGCGAAAACAAAATACTTAAACATGTTATGCGGTCAAAGTGTTTAGACACATTTTAAAGTTTCTTCTAAAAATTTAAATATTTAAACGATTATTATTTCTTCATTTCTGAACGTGTTAATAGTGAATAATAATAAAATCAAAATTCTATTCGGATTATTGAATTCGACTCTGAACATGGTAGCTAATACGTGTTTTAAAATCGAGCTCTTAAAATTAATTTAAAAACTAGTGAAAGGCTAAAAATCTTTTTGTTAACCCGCCGCCAGTGTGGTAGACTGAAATGTAAAAACCTGTGTGGTGGGGTATCAGATACCCCAAATTTAAAAAAAAATGAAATAAAAATAACACATTTTTATAAAATTTTTATTGTGATTTATATTTCAACATAATATAACCAACTCAAATCAAAAGAAACTAGTGTTTAGAAACAAATTGCAAACTTAATACTTAAATATTTCAAAAAAGTCTCATTTTACAGCATAAAAAAACATTACACTCATTTTTTGTCGATTATAAAAAAAAGATCAGAGAACTAGTAAAAATAAATGAATTTTTGAAAAAACCATAACATTCAGAATACATTTTAATTGTTTTTAGCTAAATAGCAAGAATCACAATGCACCACTGAATGCTCTAAACATATAGCTTTTTTACAAATCATACAATTATAATAGGTCTTTCTGTCATTTTTTCTCGGGCAAACATTACATCTTTTGGCTACTTTCATTCGTTTACCTGATTGCACTTCATCATTTGTTACAGTTCCTTCAGGATGGACTTGTAAATTTCGCGGAAGCCTTAAGTTGGTAGACCGAATTTGTTTGTATTCTGTTAGTAACTGTATTGCTAATAATTTCAAAAATTTCCTTCGTTTTGACTGAAAATCGCCAGTATTTTGTTGATAAATTACTCTAGCATTTATACCTGCACAGTTGAGTATCGTATAAAAAATTGTAATGGGCCACCTTTTGCTATTACGTGAAACATCGTATGAAGCGGACAATTCATCTACCACATCTACCCCACATTTTGTAGCGTTATAAAAAGAAATTATTTCTGGTTTCTTACTTTCGCCAGTATTATCGTCAATATCAGGAGTGTGATGTAAAGTTGACATTAGAAGAACTACTTTTCCTTTTTTTGGTACATGTGAAACTAACGTTATACTCTCTTTAAATCCGAATTTTGAGGAATATATTGGCCTGTTCCTAGATGTTATAAAACTTTCAGGTATTTGCCTTTTGTTTTTTCTTACAGTTCCAGTAGACGTCAGTTGATGATCTTCTAAAAGCTTCAGCATCAGCTCATAACTTGTGAACCAATTATCGAATGTTACATTTCGTTTGGTTCCAGATATCGGAGTTACAATTCGCAGAACTACGTCGCTAGGTTTATTGCTCAATTGGAAGGGTCCCTCTGGCTGCAATCCCACGTATAGTTCTAAATTCAAAACATAATATGATTTTGCATCAACTAGAGCGAATATCTTTAATCCGTATCGTGCAAGCTTTTTCGGCATATACTGGCGAAAACTACAGCGCCCTCTAAATGACTCCAGCTTTTCATCAATAGTAAGGTATTCGCTTGGCGTATAGACGTCTTGGCTATTTTGCACAAATTTTTCGAAAATCGCTCTAATTGCAGTCATTTTATCAAGTTTTTTTCTTTCTTCTCGATTTTCTATAGTGTCAAAACGTAGACAAGACTGTAAAAAAATAAATCTTTGTAAAGACATCGTCTCTCTAAATAAGCTTATTCCGGTTCCATCGGTAGACCAAAGATCTTCTAAATTAAGCCGAGCAGACTTGAACATCCCAGCCAAGTACAAGAGTCCAAACAATGCTCTTATTTCAGTTACATTGGTTTCGCGAACTGTATACTGATGGTTTTCATCGTAGCAAGAGGCCTTCCTTCTTATTTTTATATTAGTATAACTTACGATATCATCCGTCATACTAGGTGTAAAAAGTAAATTAAAGCATTCTAAGGGAGTTTTCGCCATTTTTGCATTTCGTTTTACACCTGGTAAATGCGTAATGATATTTACTGAACGTGTTCTTACATTTATAGGAAAGCATGTTGAAGACCATTTAGTGCCGTCCTTACCTACATAATGTTTCTTTTCACTCTCCTGTCCTTGCCCCAAAAGTTTATTTTCGATTTCTGTATCAGCCACCGACTGTTCTAAATCAATAGCATCTTCCTCGCTGTCAGAGTTGTGGCTACTGTTGTCTTCATTGTCGGATTCGTTCTCGCTTGCAGATCCAATTACTACATCATCGTCTTGAGAATCGTCCCATAAAGCTTGAAGCCTCGCCTGCTCCCGTTCATATCGATAAGCCATAATCTAGAACAAAAACATAAATAATTTATGTATAAAATTTTACATTTTCATTAAAAATAAATAATTTCAACGGAAATTATATAAAAATGTGAATGCCCAACTCAAATATTACTACCATAAATATATTAACTTACCTGTGTGGTGGGGTATGTGATACCCCAACGACGTTTGAATCAAAACAGCGATGTGTGAGTTCACTTCTAAAGTAAATCAACAACTGCGGGACCTCCTTCAAGGTTTTAACAAAAGGTACTGAAATGCCTGTCACGCTAATTTACCGATAAAAATATTGGCGCTAATTTTAAAATCACTGGGGTATGTTATACCCCACCACACTGGCGCCGGGGTATAATGTGTATAATCTAGTGAAATAATTTAGTGATCTAGTAGTGTAATATCAAAAATCAATACAACAGAGACAGTAAGTTACTTTAATCATAACAGTTTTTACTATTATCCAATATTATCTATTATAATCATTTAACCTACAAAATCTCGGACGGGTATATCAAACTTGTTCCACTACAGACTACGTAGGTTGTTTACTAGGACTACAATTACAAATGATTATTAAAAATGGATAGTTCTATTTTATCTGAAATTCCTAAAACTAATAATACACCAAAGAGCTCCTCATCAAATCAATTTAATGGATCACCGTTACATATTCTTCCGTAACTAATCAAACACCGCAATACAATATTTTTCCATAAAAAAAGACATTATTTTTATTAAATTGAAAATACCAAACTAGATTATTACTTATTCGCTTTGAGTCATCTGATACAACCAACCCAGATCATCTTCTGTTCAAAATTATCAAATAACAGATTATGTATATATTTAGCAAACAAAAAATTGGCTGAGGATTTTAAAAACAAAAATAAAAAAATTCAAATAAACCAACAACTCTTACAAGCTCGTAGACTAATTAGCTCCAGACAGCGATAAATATTGTCCAATGTCTTTCCCTCAATCCAACATTCAGTCCTAATATCTGCATTAAAATCACATGGATTAAATCTTCTACCACCTATTACATTTCTAAGAATAGGCACAGCAACACCACAATTTTAGCATATTTTAAGTTTTAGACGACAAACATACATATCTCCACTAAGTAACCAGCCCTTACCTAATTTTCACCTGATGATGATCACACATGAGGAAACGATAAACAGGAGTTACCTATCATTAGATGACCAAGCTTGCCAAACATGTAAGCAAACCAATCACAAAAATTGCCCTATGTCTACTGCGGTTACAACAGATAATTCAACATCAAATAATCCAGTTCCAAATATAGACCCAATTGCAAATACAACTAATCTATTAACTTAAAAAACCCAGACAAACAATTAATAACAAGAATAAAAAGAAGAAAGCACACAACAAGAAATCCAACCACAAAATACCCAACAAGAAAAACCACGCATGCAGCCAACCAAAGAAAATTCACAAACAACAAATGAAATAATGAAAACTAGATCTAGAAAATAAGACAACGCATGTAAAAATAAGCCAAACAAAATACAAAACAAACAAATACAAAACAAACAAACACAAACAAACAAACAAAAAAAAAAGCCAATACAAAACAAACGCCAAACAATCTCCCAAATGTCAAACCACAAAAAACACAAAAAACACTAAAAGAAATGCTAAGATACTATAAAAATTTATTTGAGAACCCAAACTACAACTACCCCATAACTTACGAACAGTTATTAGACTTTTTTGAAAACTGTGACAACTCACCAGACCAGTTAAGTATCGCCAAAATGTATACAGCAGAGGTCACAGATCTATTAACTAATATATATCTTATCTGAAGGATCGAAAAATTAAAGTCAAATGCACTCGTATCAAAAATAAAATAATAAAGCAAATCAACTCAGACTTTCAAAACATACTTAAAAAGCGACACATCTACAGAAACTTATTAATATATCATTTTCAACTATCAAATTCAATGGAACATAAATGGGTATTATACCCATTTAGAAATGTGAAAATTATTAATCTCAAAACATTAACCTAGTTTGATATGCTTACAAGAAACTAACTTTAAAAACAGCAAAGCTCATGACTTAAAGAATTTTAAATTTTTGAATAGAGAATTTTTGAAAATTTGAATTAACGAAAAAGGAAAAATTGCAAGCGAAGAAGTAGCAATCTACATAAACGATAGCTTTGAGGCTAAACCAATAAAACTCACAACTATCGAAGCAGTTGGAATTAGAGTCACAGACACAATTTCTTTTTCAATTTGCAATATTTACATTCCCCCCAATAAAGAACCCGATTCAAAAGAAAGTTCAAACCTATTAAATCAACTACCTGCTCCACCGAAAATAATTGAAAATTTCAATGCATAATCCGTTATGGGATTCAACAAAACTAACATCTCTAGGTCGAAAAATGGAACAAATAATAGAAGAACTCAACTTAAATATCCTTAAAGAACAGGCGAACGCTCTTGTATAGATCTACGTATTTGCGAACCATCAATTACACATACTCTTATGTGGGATGTGTTACCAGATCTATATCATAGTGATCACTACCCTGTCATAATAAGCAACAAACTACAATCAACTACCCCGCAACAACTAAAATGGAACTTATTGTTCCATTTTAAGCAACAATAACAATAAGGGCGTAAATTGGACAGAATTTCAAAATTACGTTAAAAACAATCTGCTAAACCTAAATGACAATCTAGATATAAACAAAACAATATACTTTCTGACAAACGTAATCACAGAATTAGCAAATAAGTACGTTGGAATAATTAAATACGACCACAAACATCAGTCGGCACCTTGGTGGAATCATGATTGCAAAATCTACAAAATCTACAAAATTTAATCCTATTACCTATTCTAAAACCAACTAGCCCAAAATCAGATCCACAAACATATCGACTGATATCACTTACATGTAGCACAGGTAAAATATTAGAAAAGATAATAAATAATAGGCTTATGTGATATTTAGAATCAAACAATTTAATTATTCCAGAACAATTTGGTTTCCGAAAACATCGCTCAACTTTAGATAACCTTGTTGACTTAGAATCGGAAATCCACGAAGCATTTGCAATAAAACAGCACCGTGTTGGAATATTTTTTGATGTAAGCAAAGCATGTGATACAGTTTGGAAATATTCAACCATTAAAACAATTAGCAACTGGTTAATAAAGGGTAACATAATAAATTTTTTAATTTTCTTTAAAATACCACAAGTATCAACGAATCTTAACTTCATTAAAGTCGTCCACTTAGTAATTAGTGTTAATAACATGCTGGGAAAGAGCACAAGTATGTTAAGATAAAATAATATCACTGCGGTGTGTACTAAGGTGCACTCTTAGTGTTCTCCCTGTCTGACCGATGTAGCACGAGTTACACTAGCACAAGGTGACAGATGGCATTTACTTGTTCCAGGAGGGACAAGGGTGTTTTTGTTTTTGAGAACAAATTTCTGACAGTCTTGGCATTCTTAACTGCAATTTTAACAGGTACATTCTTCTCTTTATACAGTTTAATAAGTTTTTCAGTAACTTGAGAAAAATAAGATAGAGATGAGTAATGGGTGGTTGGAGTCAAAGTACAGTATTAGGCAGAACAGTGTTATTAATGGAATTATTTGATATTATTCTAAGTCGGTCACCATTGGATATGTCATTTAAAGAGGAACCATAGCTTTGTAAATAAAGGTATTTATTGATGAGGAAGGATTGATAGAAATTCTGAATCAAAATATTTTTAAGTAATAGAAGGTATTCCCTTCGATTAACCGGATGTGTTACTCTATTTAGCCTGCAGCTTAAAGCTTTAATAATGTTTAATTTATATTTAAAAGGATGACAAGAATGGTAGTTGAGCCGAACTGTAGCCTTTACTGTATTTGACAGTAGCCCAAACGTTGTACAATTTCTTGTTCAATCTTGTTTATTGTGTCTTAAGAAATATTTTTTATTGCTGTCCGTATTATCTGTTGTAATTCTCGAATATCTGCTGGTTTAGTTTGATACACAACATTCTTCAGATGGCTCCACATGAAATAATCCAAATGATTCAAATCTGGTGACCTCGCTGGGTATTCAATAATTCCACGTCTAGCAATCCACCTGTTCGGAAACTGTTCGGAAAAATTTCATCTAGGTACCTTCTAACATCTACAGCCTAATGTAAAGGTGCACAATCCTGTTGCAACCATAAACTTTTATCAAAACCCGCAGAATTACGTCTGCTGGAAAACAAATTTCGTAAAGAAGGTAGGAGATAACCCCTTAAAAACTCAAGGTACGTTTCCCCGTTTAAATTACCTTCGATAAAGTAGGGTCCAATAATTCGATTTCTTGCCCATAAATTTACCTTTTGCGAGTATTGTGTATCCAGTGGGGGTTTTCTTTTGCCCAGTATCTACAATTCTGATGTTGAACCTTGCCATTTAACGTGAAAGTGGTCTCATCAGAACAAAATAATGTTTTATACCAAGAGATGGTCTCGGTGGCAGTTATCCACCATTGCTTCCCAAAATTGCATTCTTTTATCGGGATCATCTTCGTTTAATTCCTGCACAAGTTTGATTTTATAAGGATGCCATTTTTTAAGCTTTAATAGTTTGTGTACCGTTGTTTTGCTAACACCGATATCGCGACTAACTTTACGCACAGAAGTATACGCATCTTCTTCAAGACTAAGTAAAACATCTAATGGTGTATCAGCATTTGCAGAGGGACGACCTGATTCCCGTGCATTTTCAACTGTACCAATTTCTCGAAATTTCTTTTCAATCTTACTGACTGTTTTAATGCAATAAGTAATATTGATATTGTTAATTTAACTAACGCGTTACTTAATGAGCACACATAAAACTATTGTATTTTTGTCCACTCTGTACCAATTTGAATCAACATTTAATATATTTTTGGAATCAGCTCAGCTAGAGTAATCCGAAAATTGAGACAAAATGGGGGTGTTCAATTAAAAAAAATGACGGTGACGTCATTACTCGAAAGCAATTCACCCTGTATATTAGAATATTACTTTAAATACGGTAAATTAACATAAAAAATCGACGTGTTTTAGGATTATTTCTTAAAATGCTCTGTTTGGCTAAAAAAGAATTTGTTCCGTACTTTACGAACACAGTGTATAATTAATTATATCATGTGCAGTAATTACAGTAAAACATTTTTTTAAAGTATATTATAAATTTTATAAATGTATGTATTTTAAACTGTGTTTTTAAAACAAAACTGTTTCGAGTTTAGTAGGCTAAGATTTGCGGTATGTTCCTTTAGCGAATCATTCCAAAGCCACAAATTGTTTTCCAATTTTTTGTGAAAAACTTGGATTTTCTAGATTTTTAAACAGTAGTAAAACAAGTATAAAGTTAAACTTTTTTTTGTCATTGACTTCGTAATTGAAAATTCCCCTTATTTTCTCAAGTTGTTTGAGGGATACCGAAAAGCACTCGCCACATTTGGATTGTGCTCGTCAATTTTATAATGTTAAATTGCCAACATCTTGCAGCCAAGGGCTGTTCCTGTAATTCACAAATAAAATACGCAGTGGTCTGGTAATAGCGTCATTCGTAACGTAGACATCAACGATTTGTATGTGGCCACAGCCAAACTTAAGTTTATAGGCCAGTATTATAGAGTACTATGTAGGCATTTTATTAGATTATTATAGTAATGCATTGTGTCAAAAATAGTAGCACCGTTTTATCTTTTTTTTATTTTACGGTTATATTTTCTTATTATTTAACCGAACCCTGAGTGAGCAGACGGCATCGAGAGAGTCGGGTATTATTTAATTTGTTCTAAATGTTGTCAAAAAAGACAACGTACAAACCAGTTGTGGATACAGACGAATTCAATCAAATGACTATTCAAAATGTTATTTATGGCATGTACAAAAAGACTAAGTTTTTGGTGAAATTTACATGTCAATAATCTTTAAAACAAATAATCATTTTATAGGAACAAGTTTAAATTACAAACACTACAAGCGAAATTAACAGAAAGGGATATTTTCACTGGTAGTCTTACTTCTCTATGGAAAATTGTGCGCAATATTGGTTTTCGTTATAAAAAAGATGATCTACGACGTGGTTTAATGGAGTTACCCAATATTGTTTTTAAAAGATATATGTTTCTGCAGCAGTATGTAAAACTAAAAAATGATGGTCTATACACATTTGTTTTCTTGGACGAGAGATGGATTTTTCAAGATGGTACTATTAATCGTTCTTGGCAAGATTCAGGTTACAAAAGTGTTAAGAAAACTAAAGTCGGTGGTGCAAGGTAAATATATATTTTTTCGTTTAATATTCATTTTATTGTGATCTATTTTACACAAAACAATAAACAATAACATGTGAGTGTTAAGAAAGTGACACAGGCAGTATTCACCCCATGGTGGATACCTTAAAAAGTACAATAATAATTGAGTTAATTTATTTATTAATTAATTGACCATGTACCAATTTAATTAAAAAATTCATTTAAACTGTTTTTAAATTTTAAAACGTTTTGTTGCAATGTTCAAATTTGAAAGAAATAAAAACATTTAACAATGTGCTTTAAAATAAAACTGAAATGCTTATGGGAAGTTGTGTTTTGTTTTATTATTTTTTAAAAGTATAATGAATGTACATAAAATCAAACTCATTAATATTATACTGCTGCACTACACAAGAACATTGTTTGTAGCATTTACCATTACCTTCAATAATAGCCAAGACAACTAATTGCATAATATTTATATTATATGTGGTAATTTAAATTATATTTTAGACATATATTTTATTTAATAGTAATTTAATAGTATATTACATAAAGAGAGTTGTAAGAAGCTTATTACATGCGAGCAAAAAAGTTGCAGTAATTTTACAAGCATGTAATAAGCTTACAACTCAAGTTGTGTACTATACTTTTTTTACGATTATTTTCGTTTATAAAAATAAAAATTAAATTACCACTATATTTACACTGACAGATTAATAATTTTTAATCTGTCAAAATAACGTCTGTTAATTCGTTTCCATGGTAACTCGACCAACTGACTTACGAGGCTTATGTGATATTACCATCGAGCAATAAGACAAAAGAGGGAATCTAATCCTTATGAAAAGGAGACCAAAAAAGTGGCCTCTGATGGCGGACATATCCGGAAATGCGAATGCGCGAAATTTAAATTTTCCGACACTTATTAACAGTAGCTATATAATATTTTTCAGAATGTGTCTTAGACGAGAAAGTTTTAATTAATTATTAATGATAAGAGTCTAAAATGCGACACAATTGTTAAAAAACTTCAATATAAATAAGATTTCATGTGACATTTGGGACAAACCATCGAGCAATAAGACAAAAGAGGGAATCTAATCGTTATAAAAAGGAGACCAAAAAAGTGGCCTCTGATGGCGGACACATCCGGAAATGCAAAGGCGCCAAATTTAAATTTTTCGACACTTATCAACAGTAGCTATATAATATTTTTCAAAATGTGTCTTAGACGAGAAAGTTTTAATTAATTATTAATGATAAGAGTCTAAAATGCGACACAATTGTTAAAAAACTTCAATATAAATAAGATTTCATGTGACATTTGGGACAAACAATAACATAACCCAACTAAATTTGATGTCAAACAAGGAGAGAGACTCTCTATCCTTGTCTAAAGTGGCCTCTCAAGATGGCACTTCCTGTCTATCAATATGTTTACCCCTTCTACCTTTACATTCCCTCTTTTGTCTTATTGCTCGATGGGACAAACAATAACATAACCCAACTAAATTTGATGTCAAACAAGGAGAGAGACTCTCTTTCCTTGTTTAATGTGGCCTCTAAAGATCGCACTTCCTGTCTAACAATATGTTTGCCCCCACTACCTTTACATTCCCTCTATTGTCTTTTTGCTCGATGGATATTACACATTTTTATAAAACTGCCGAGTAATTTTTTTTATTACGTGCTAGTCATTACGTGTCAGTATCTGTTGTGATGCATTTACTTAGTATCCAAATAGTAGGTAATATACAATTTACTAGTAAGAGAGTAGAAAAACTATTTCTTCTAGTCTCTTACTAGTAAATTGTATATTACCTACTATTTGGATGCTAAGTAAATACATCAAAACAAATACTGACACGTAATGCAGTGCATTGAAATGCAGTGAAAAATTATTATAAACCTGTGTTTTTTATACATTGTTTGCTCGATAAACAAAGTTCTTTTTCTGGGTTTAAATTCTTGACAATTAAGGAGCTGTAAATCACTTTCTACTTTATAAATAGAATCTGTTTAAAGACATCACAATCACTGCAGAAAAACATAACTGGTCATTTTTTAATAATCTTAATGGTGTTAGTTTGTTCTATCTTGAAATGGTAAAAAAAGTTACAAAGAATAATCTGTTTGTATGCCTGAATCTTCTTACAGGTTCCACAATGTGTATCCATACATTTGATGACCTATTTATCAATTCCAAAAAAACTTTTTTTCTTATGATAATTACCTAATCATTTTTGTGTTAAACATAATTGGAACCATAAATTTCTACCCTATAAAACTTTATTTTTAAGAAGATTCAAAACATAAGTTTAGTAACATAAAAGTTGAGTATAAATTATTTATAGTTAAAAATTTACAACTTAACAATTTAGTACAAAAGTGTTAAAAGAAAACAACGAAAAGTTATATTTTGTGTGTTAAACATTTACAATTTGTAAACCAAAAGTGACCAACTTGTTTTAAAAAGAAGAAAACGAAAAGGTAGGTTATAATGTTTAAGAAGAATATAAGAAATGGAAAAATAGTTTGGCAACGATGCACCTGATTATTGTATGACGTCATCTCATTCTTATCGTAAAAAAAACTGTAGATCCCTTCAAACCAGTGGCAGCGACTGGGAATAATAGAATCTGGAGATAGAATCATTACACTCGGATAATGAAGCTGCCGAAGTTTTGATTGCATCTTCTTGTTATAATGAATAAACAGAGGAAAATGACGTTTCGGATGATATTAAAACAGTTTTTAAGTTGATATCTAGAAACTTAAAGTATGTAGTGATCCAAACAAAAAAAATGGGCTAAGAATGGACATAAGTGGTCGACCGAAGTTCCTCATAAATTAAAAAGGACAGCTTCAAGGAAAATTTTTCAGCTCTTATCAGGTCCCAGATGTAATTTTGCAATATTCAAAGGCAGAAATTGTAAGACAACCTGAAAAACGCAAGAGTGGTGATAATGTGTCTCAAATAACAATTAAAGAATTCAGATCCTTACTTGTAATTATTGTCCATTTTGACGCAAAAAAAGATAAC
The DNA here is from genome assembly GCA_918026665.1 of Diabrotica balteata. Taxonomy (NCBI): domain Eukaryota; kingdom Metazoa; phylum Arthropoda; class Insecta; order Coleoptera; family Chrysomelidae; genus Diabrotica; species Diabrotica balteata. The sequence continues at coordinate 59,567,969 of OU898280.1, forward strand.
AACTTATCTGCAAAATATATGTTTACCATCTCCATTTCAGGAACATTTTACAGAGCATGTGTAAGTTATAATCGCTTTACATTTCTAATAAATTGTATAACATTTGATAAAAAGTAAACAAGGAAAGAGAAACAAGTGAGTAAAAATATGGAATATTTTCATTGAAATATGCCGCACTTTATTTAGTCCATCATCATATCTTACAATTCATAAGCAACTGGTAGAATTATGGGGGAGATGCTATTTCAGGATGTACATCCCAATATACCTTCAAATTACGGAATTAAGATTGTTATGATCTGTAATATTTCCATAAAATGTGTGTTGGATGCAAGTTCCTATTTGCCGCTAGTATATAGTTAAATAACTAATCAAATCTGTCCAAGGGTCAAATTCAATTATGGTTTACGTCAGTGAAACTAGTCGATGAACTATTACAAGAGCCATATAAATTAACAGCAATAAGTACCCTTCGTTTGTTTGTTATCTTACGTCTATAAAAACAGAAATTAGTTTTACTGCTGTCAACTATATACGAAACAGCAAACATATCAGAAGAAATAGGTAAGCCTGTAATTATATACAAACATATCAGAAGAAATAGGTAAGCCTGTAATTATATAAAGTTACCATAGCACAAAATCAGGCATAGATACTTTTGATCAAATGTGTTTAACATGAGCTGTAAAAGAAAAACAAAGATGTCAGTTGTATATATTTAATAATACAATTAGTATAGCCAGTATTAATTTTTATGTTATTTATACATACAACGCACTTAAAAGAGATCAAAAGCCTATCTTTCGGTACCAGTATATAATTGATTTGAGCATGTCTCTTGCTGAATCATAAATGGGACAAATATTCACAACAATCACAACTACTATTTTGCGTCTAAATATTCGCCACAATATAGCTTACATATCAAGAAAGAAAAAGAAAAATTTTTTACTGTTCAAAACCTTAACCAATTCTATTTTTATTTCGTTTAAAACATGTTATTATTATGATAAAAACCCACCAATCTACATGTTAAATATAGTAAGTTTTGTACTTACATTTTTTTGTAAATACCAAAATTTACGATAGCCAGTAATCACGTTCGGCTGAACAAGTCCAATAATCTAGAGCAAACATTTTAACATTTTAACCGGTTAAGCGCCAAGGATTTTTCACCAAAATGTTCTCCTGGACCAAACAATATTAAACAAAATTTTAACATTTAATCCGCATTTAAATCGAATCCCTACCATTTGAACCATGTTTTCAATATGACCCACCGAAAACGTTCAAAACGAGCGGTCACCATATTCATCGAGGTATCCTTTGACGCGACGAAAGGAAATTGCACAATTTATAGGTTTACTGTGCTACATGGGAAAAGGGTAAATAATTTTCATTCGGAATTATTCGTTAATGAAGTGGATGTTCAAAATTAATGTTGCTCCTAATATTATGAGCAGCAACCGATTTGACTTACTTCTGAATTTATATTTATATAGATATATGTTCGGTTTTATAACGTCTTACGACGTTGTCCGACTCCCAAACGCCACTGTATTCTGTCTTGAGTTAGGTCTTCGTCCAGATTTCGAGCGCTAATCGCTTTCCTAACTCCCAGGTTCCAGCTCTGTGGTGGTCTTCCTCGTTTCCTCTTCTCTGGGGGTTGCCACATCATCGTTTTTTTAGGCAATCTTTCGTCCCCCATTCGGCTCACATGCCCATACCATATGAGCTGTTTTCTCTCAATATCCTCAACTATAGTGCCCTCTATACCCATTTGTTGTTTTATCACTTCATTCCGTATTCTGTCGGCTCTTGATATTCTCATCGATCTTCTGATGGCATCCATTTCCGTGGCTTCGACCTTTTTCTTATATTTCTCGGTTATTCTCCATGTCTCAGCTCCATAAAGTAGGCTAGTTTTAACCATTGTCTCATATATGTTCCATTTTCTTTTCTTTGATATTTCTTTACTCCATAGAACTCCGTTCAAACATGCTATAGCTCTTCGTGCTTGTACAATTCGATGTTCTATTTCTCGTTCGTCTTTTCCACTACGGTCGAAGATGACGCCCAGGTATTTATATTCGTCACATGGATTTATTTTTTGATTGTCATCGATATCGAGTTGTTCTGCTTCAGCTCCAATTGAGAGGTATTTTGTCTTTTCTAAATTGATATTTAATCCCCATTTCTGGTATTCTTCAATTAGTTTTCTAAGCATGTATTCCATGTCATCTTTGTCATTTGAGATCACCACCTGATCATCTGCAAACTGTAAAGTATATATGTAATCCTGATCGTTCAATTGTATACCCATTCCTTTGACTTTCCTTTTCCATTGTTTCAGAGCTGCAGAGATATAAATCTTAAATAGAGTCGAAGAGATACAACATCCTTGTCTGAGACCCTTAGTAACTGCAAATTTTTCAGCTAAGAGGTTTCCGAATTTCATTTGAGAGTTTGAACCATAATATAGATCTTTGAGAGCACTAACCAATGTTTGACGTATGTTTGATGTACCCAGGACTTCCCATAGTTTATTTAGCGGGACTGTGTCATATGCCTTCTCAAAATCTACAAAGGTCATATGTAACTCTCTATTTGTCACAATTTTCTTTTCTATAATTTGTTTAAGACAAAAGATGCTATCTGTACATGAACGACCTGCTCTAAATAAAAAAAATATTTATACCAGGGAAAGCATATTGCATCGATGAAACCATGGTACCGTTTCAGGGACGTTTACTTTTATAGCAGTATAATCCACAAAAAAGTCATAAATATGGGAATAAACTATTTAAAGTATGTACTTAGAATAGTTATACATGGAACCAATACTTCATCTAATTTACAACCGATGCACGTCATTATCTACGTCAGAGATCGAAGTTGACATAGTTGCCAAAGTATAAAAAAATCATAACTCCATTTTAAATCAAATAGATCACATAATTATTGCAAAAGTATTACCATCTCTTTACAACGACTATTTAAATTCTTACGTGACATTTTTGAAATAAAACACACTAATTTTGTTCTAAAAAAAACAGATTTTATTAAATAGGTAAAAATATAAAACAAGAAAATAATAACGTACAAAAAGTGTCAACACCGCAAATGTCAAATAAGTGTTACCAAATTATGTCAAAACTTCACCTTCGTTCAATTACAGTTACCGTGTGTTCAAACGAAAAAACGCTTTATAATGCATTTATACAAATTAAATAAAACATATTATTGTGTTTTTCTTTCATTAATAAAAAATTTTAAATATTATTTCTACGCGTATATAATAAAATATGTCTAGTGGCTGTAATGCCAGTGTACTCGGCAAAGTGATTCTAAAAAAGAACACACCTATCGCCTAAATATTTCGTGTTGGTATCATGTGACATCATGGGCTATGACGCCGATGACGTGCATCGGGTTGTAAATTAGATGAAGTGTAAAGGTCGATTCAGACACATCAGTCACGTCTCGTCACAGTGATTGCGCCGAACCGAACAATCCGTCATACAAAATATTCTTTAATACAAATATGTTGCCGGCATCCACAGTCATCAGTTGACAAACAGTTTCCCAGCTGTCAGATAGTTGATAGTTCTGTGACCAAATAGGACCGGTTAGGCGCCGAGACTATGACGGAACTGATGTGTCTGAATCGACCTTTAGTGTATATGTGTGGAAAAAGAAGCAAGGTGATGTATCAGCATCAACCAGTGCAGTGTTAAAACTGTCGCGAGATCTTTTAGGGTCTGGTAGAATTTGTGTAACTGATAACTGGTATACTAGCCTTCTATTGGCGGACATACTTTTGGATAACAACACCCATTGTCTCGAAACTTTGCGAAATAATCGCAAGAGTAATACAGCTGAAGTAATAATGAAAAAGGAATATGTGTCCTCAAGTGGCATGACAAAAAAGATGTTTTGGTTTTATCCACCTTCCATAACGCTGAAATGGTCCACCTTCAGCGTCGGGGAAATAATATTTAAAAACCGAAAGCGGTAATTGATTACAATTCTAGTAAAAGCTTCATTGATTTACCCGATCAGCTGTCGAGTTATAGTACGGCGCTTCGACGAACTGTCTGTTAGTTCAAAAAATAGCTATAGAAACTTTATTAGGTGCTTCAACGGTTAATGCCCATTTTATCTATAAGGAAGCTAAACCGAAACTAACTGCATACCGAAAATCATTAAATGATTTTCGGTATGCAGTTATTAAAGAATTGTTAAAATTTTAAGGCGGCCAGTTTTATGATCGTAAACTCGTGCAAAAGTAAGCTTCAATGCTCACGTATTCACAAAATTAGACTGTAGGGCACGGAAAAATAGACAGAAATTCAGGGAATGATACAAGAAAGAACAGGATGGACTGATAGATAAAAATAAAGTGAAGAAAGTAATAACGTACTGTTACTGTAGCCAGTGCGCCAACAGTCCTAGATTTTGTCTAAAATGTTTCACTTTATTTCACAAAATTTATTAATATTTTTGAAATAAATATATATATATATATATATATATATATATATATATATATATATATATATATATATATATATATATATACATACATACTATAAGAAATACGTATTTCTGTAGCTTATTTGTTAATTACATTTTTTATCAATTCTAGTCATTCTTATTTCTGTTCTTAATGAAAGACCTCAAGTAGTTTTTACACCAAATTTTTCTAATCGGAATTGCTTAGAACTTTGTTCAACATTCTATATTGCAGGGCCAGAGCGGATACATTCCTGTCTTAAAACCATATTAAATCATATCCTTGCGGCCCGGGTAAGGATGATAAAAACTTTAAAGTCAAGAGGACACCGGTGTCCACCGTGGCCCAGGCGGCGAATTTCAAATCGGACACCAGTGTCCGTCGTGGAACTTAACCTGATAAATAAAAATTTGTAACGATAAGACTACCAAAGAGAATTGAAGTAATATTGTGAAAATAATACTTCAATCAACCATGGGAGCTTATCGTCTATACCTTGCCTAGCTCAGTATCTCAAGGGTGAGTTCGTCTTGTCTTAAAATAGGGATTGAACCTGAGTTCTCAGTTGATAGCAAATAAAACAAATTTTAACCAAACATATTTATTTAAAAAAAAAGCACAATAATAGACCCTGCCAAAGCTTAACAATTAATGCAATACTTATTGCTTTGTTCGATGGCTACTTGTGTGTCCTAGCTGCTAGGTCCTCCAATGGAATGTTGTTGGTTGGAGAACTGCAGTTACACGTGGTCCTATGTGGTCAATAATTCCAGTAAAATGGAGATATTGCTTGGTATTATATATTGAATTGTTTTAAACACTCCTAATGAAAGGGTATATTCCCGATATTTCCAATAAACTAAAACAAAATTAATAGTTTTCCATTAGACACAACAAGAAAAAAGGTTTAACTTCCTTGCCATCTTACAAAGTTACAATTACAGAAATAGCGTATGGCAAGGATAAAATGAAATATGATTGTTACTATGATTGTTAGTTAAATTCTGTTAGAGTCCTAATGCATATATAAAAAAAACCAATGTGCTTTGGAAAGAAAGTAAGGTTAGAAGTGTCGGAAATGCGGTCAGAATTATAGAATAAATATGACAATGAAAGTACTTACCCCAAGAGAATTAGTAGACCATAAAAAGTCTAATTATAATTTTGCCTTTTTATAAAGTCAAAATCAGACAAAAAATAATCCCACCACGTTAGAAGTTGTTTTGACAGAAAGTGGGAAACTACTTGAAGTTAGCACAGATGTCATAGGATGTTGCTATTTCATGAAACTAACTTGTCTGTCAACACAGAACACAAAGAGAGAGGGCGAATATTTATTCTACGTGACAGAAAGAGAGAGGAAATAATGACAGAGGAAGAAATGAAAACAGGGGAAGAAATATAGAGGGCGCCAACTACTTTTTAAATAAAAAAGATAGTACAAATTAACTGAAGATAAATAAATTAATAAGGAAATTAAAATGAAATAATTATTTAATAATAAATTAATAGAGATGTGACGTTTATAACGTTACAAATTTAAGCAAGTATATTTACACGTTATAATTTTTCGCAATTTCATTTTGTAAGAAGACGAATTCTGAAAACTTTTAAACATGAATTATTACAGGCTATATAAATATATTTTGGATCATATATTAGAAATGGCCTTGGCGTGAACTAAAAGTAGTACAAATTCCTCTAAGGCAGATAAAGTGTTACAAACAACACCCAAGGGCGTCACCCAACAGAATAGAAAAGGGCTTTCTTTAATAGAAAACATATTTTACGTGCAGAATTAACCGTCTCCTCCTCCTCAGTCCTAATCCCTTTTGGTATTTGGTGAAACCATCAGGCATTCACAGTTTTTTTAGGATTTCCCTCTATCCTTCTCTGTCCTGGGCGAGTTGTTCGGCTTCATGTAACCCTTGGTTAATCAATGTTCTTATTAAATAAGAAATCAAATTTTGATCTACCCAACGGCTTGGAGATCTTTCCCTAGGTCTTTTTCCTTCAACTCTTCCCTCAACTATTAGTTTTTCCATCGTGCCTATTCTTCTAGCAATGTGTCCAAAATACTACAAATATCTTTGTTGTATTTGTTTAAGCAATATATCCTTTACTTTTAGTTGTTCTAGTTAGAAGACAAGTTATTTTCGTGAAATAGCAACATTCTATGATATCTGTGCTAACTTCAAGTAGTTTCCCACTTTCTGTCAAAACAACTTCTAACGTGGTGGGATTATGTTTTGTCTGATTTTGACTTTATAAAAGAAGGCAAAAATTATAATTAGATTCATTTTATGGTCTACTAATTCTCTTGGGGTAAGTACTTTTATTGTCATATTTATTCTATAATTCTGACCGCATTTCCGACACTTAACCTTACTTTCTTTCCAAAGCACATTGTTTTTTTTTATATATGCATTAGGACTATAAACAGAATTTAACTAACAATCATAGTAACAATCATATCTCATTTTATCAGTGCCATACGCTATTTCTGTAATTGTAACTTTGTAAGATGGCAAGGAAATTAAACCTTTTTCCTTGATGTGTGTCTAATGATCTATTAATTTTGTTTTAGTTTAGTGGAAATATTTATTGGAAATATCGGGAATATACCCTTTCATTAGGAATAGTTAAATCAATTCAATATATAATACCAAGCAATATCTACATTTTACTGGAATTATTGACCACATAGGACCATGTGTAACTGCAGTTCTCCAACCAACAACATTCCATTGGAGGACCTAGCAGCTAGGATACACAAGTAGCCATCGGGCAAAGCAATACGTATTGCAATTATTGTTAAGCTTTGGCAGGGTCTATTATTGTGCTTTTTTTTTAAATAAATGTTTGGTTAAAATTTGTTTTATTTGCTGTCAACTGAGAACTCAGGTTCAATCCCTATTTCAAGACAAGACGAACTCACCCTTGAGATACTGAGCTAGGCAAGGTATAGACGATAAGCTCCCATGGTTAATTGAAGTATTATTTTCACAATATTACTTCAATTCTCTTTGGTAGTCTTTTTGTTACACTTTGGCGCCCAACCGTACTTGTGGGAAAAGTGGGAAACTACTTGAAGTTAGCACAGATGTCATAAGATGTTGCTATTTCACGAAACTAACTTGTCCGTCAACACAGAACACAAAGAGAGAGGGCGAATATTTATTCTACGTGACAGAAAGAGAGAGGAAATAATGAGAGGAAGAAATGAAAACAGGGAAAGAAATATAGAGGGACAGAGAGGGCGCCAACAACTTTTTAAATAAAAAAGATAGTAAAAATTAACTGAAGATAAACAAATTAATAAATTAATAAAGAAATTAAAATGAAATAATTATTTAAATATAAATTAACCCTTTCAGTCACAACTTTTTTTGAGCTATGGGAAAATTCTCATATTTGGTATATAAAATAAACTATTTTTGTTGATAATTTTAACATCATTTTTTTTTATATGTCATATGTCACTTGGCATATGACATGTCCATGTTGATGGACATTATGACTTGAAGCAAAATAAAATAAACCTGAAGATTTTAGAAATTTATTTGAATATCATTAGAATGACGAAATAAACAATATTCTTTGTAAATAACGAATTAATCATTTTACATGAAATTTAAAAAAACAGTTACGACCGCTTACAAAACATAAGTGAACATTACATTTCACGCAAAATGTATGTGATTTTCCCTTACAGTTCTCCATTTTGCAACGTGTACTATCTTTTTTTTCATCTATTTTCGGAAAATGTCCATAGCTGTCGAACCGTAATTCAATATATGGCCTTGCTTCAGTTTTGGTTTTTTTATTATTTGGTGTACCAGTATTTTCTTGACCAGATGGTCTGCCTCTCTTTGGTGGAACCTTATGTAAAATGAGGTGTTGCCCAATACTCATTCTAAAGTCCCACAAATCCAGGATTTTATTGTGTTGTACGCCTAGCAGTTCAGCTTGTTTTCTATATTCCAACCAGGAATTTACTATCGCCATATCTATAGCATGTGTTATCATACGTACAGTCCATTTTCTGGATCGTCTGTAGGATCTGTAAACGCTCAATAAAAAATCTAACTTATCAACACCACCCATGTTGGAATTGTAAAGCGATATGGCTTCCGGTCTAGATACATTTATATACTCTTTCGACGTCTTATCCCATCTCTGGCACAAATCCATTTTTCCCGCTGCAACAAAATTTGAAGCCACTAAAACTGGTTTATTGTCGAACCATTTTGTAATCACAATTCCATCTTCACTAACCGCTACATCAAAACTACCTCTACCATTTTTTTTAGATCTTTATCAGATGTTAGTTCTGGTCCAAAAAATCGGTTTATTCTAATTGTTCCGACAGCCATAATAGATTTATTGTTCAACCATTGAAAGAGGTGATAAGAACTAAAGAAATTATCAAAGTACAAACCGTGATGAGTTTCTTCAATTCTCTCAACTAGCTGCATCACAGTTCCAGCTCCTTGTCCAAACTGTGCATAATTTTCTTTTATTTCCGTTTCAGCACCTTGATATATGATGAAATCGTAAATGGTACCAGATTGTCCAGCCAATATCCATAATTTGATCCCCCATTTTTTCGGTTTATTTGGGAGGTACTGCTTGACATTGATCTGTCCCTTGAATGGAACAATTTGCTCGTCAATGCACAAATTTGTTTCGGTTTGAAGTTCCCTACAACGATTTCTAATGGAATTATATATTTCTCGGACTTTCCACATGCGATCTGTTTCGTCACCTCTTGCTGTTACATCTACTAAGTGAATGGTATTGCGCAACTTAGAGAAGCGATTGAATGTCATATTATCTTTTACAATTGAAATACCTGTAAGCTGGGACCAATACAGTCTTGCTCTTGGGAATTTTAGATTTCCCATAATAATGTGAATGCCTACAAATCGCTTTATTTCTTCTTTATCTGATGGAGAAAACCGAGTAATATTTTTTTGTACGGCATATAAGTTAGTCATTTCTGAAATCTTCTCAAACAGAGCATCAGGTATGTATTTCATAAAATATTCAATAGGAGCAGGTAATTCATCAACTTGTACTTCTTCTGGAACAAACCACTGTACTGGCCTGGTAAGATAGGTAATATTTTTTTTCCAACAAACATCTTTCTTATTTGTGAGTTTGAACTCTTTACAAAACTCTAGCAGTCTCTCTTTTGCAGTTGGTTGTTTTTCAGTGGTTTGGTTGGAATTTTCTTTGGCTTTCATGTCCTTAGACATTGGTTGTTCTGTAGTCACTTCATTGGAATATTCTAGATTTTCTATCTCACCTCTTTCTGTTGACTTCTGTTCTTGGATCAATCCGTCAAAAATAGTTTCCTCAATATCTTGGATATCATCGCCAAATTCTGAGGAAACGTCATTTAGATCCGCAATACTGTTGGCGTCATCAACATATGACAAACGTAATATTTCTGAGTCATCGTCTTTCATGAGTAAATCCAGAAGTTCATCCTCAGTCAAGGGTCGTGACCATCTCTTTTCTTTACTAGTTGACGGTAAACTTTCCATTTTATGGATATCTAAAACAACACGACCTTGCTAATTTTTATATGCATAAGTATACCTAAGTCATTTTGTCCATCTACATGGACATATAAATATACACCACTTTATAAGATATTTTCAGTCAACAGTTTGATACATAATATAAACACACTATACTAATGCTCTTTACTTACCCAAATCAGCAGGTATTTGTACGAAAAAACAAGTTTATTCAATAGAAATCGTTCCAATAACAAACAGGTGTTTTCACCACCACGACAGCGTGCTAAATGTAACCTGTTTTGCGTTTTATATAGCTTCACAAATCGACTAACAGATGGCTATCAATGTATTCAATGCTTTTCTTATGCAAGTACCCACACATGGACAAAATGATTTGGGCGATAATAACCATCGATGTTTTAAGAAAATGCTTTGAAAATCGATGTCCATCGGTGTGGACACGATGACCGAAAGGGTTAATAGAGATGTGACGTTTATAACGTTAATAACGTTACAATATAAACTTGTTCATAAGGCTGTTCGTCTATTTAGTTTTATGATAAAAGTTTAATTTGTCTTATCCTATTGCTTTAGCTATATATAGCTTTTTTTGTTTTTTTTTAAATCATTTTTGTTCCACCAGCCTATACAAAAATTGCAATTTAGTTCGTTATTATTTTCTGGCAATATTTACAAGACCTATCTGTTTGGTTGGAAAAAATTTACATTTTATATGGCGTATTTATCTAATTATTAAAAGTTTTCGGAACGATAATTTTTGTAAATTTTCATGCCACTACATCATATTTATGAAACCTACTTTTCATTAGTTCCTGGCCTAGTATGCAGTGTTTTCCACAAAATACCAATGATTTTCTTTGTGTTCCTGTTCTCTTGACCTCAAGATTTTGCATTCGCAGTCAGCTGCACTCGCCACAAATAAATTACCAGTCACGACGGAGGTACGAGATATTCACCACGAATTCATAATTGGTTCGTAAACTTGGTTTATGCCTTTCGTGCCAAGATTGCATACGGAGTGATAAGAAACAACTTTATTGTTAAACTTTTCAATATATAACTAACGTGATGATAGTGTTTCAATAGATATATTCAACCTAAAATCCGAAGTATAGGATAAGTTAAATGTTTAATGGCAACCGCATATATTAAAGAACAACCGCTAGACTTTTTTGCGATCCTAACTTTTGAGAATACCTTTTTTGAATATTTAAGAGACATTGCAATTAGAATACAAAAAATGACAACCAAATTTCAATAAGTGATTTTCACAACTATTATAACTTATATTGTTCTGAAGCTATTTTCTTGTGACATTGTAAATTAATTACTATTTACCTGGGAATAAGCCACAATTAAAGATAAAAATACGTTTATTGACGTTTCAATTTCCAATTCGGAAATCGTTCTCAAAATACAAACAATATTTCAATAAAAATGATGATATATTAGCGACAGTTGTCAATCTATCAAATAGACATTTAAATGCAACGGAGAATTTAATACTGTCAAATGGTCTAAACTTTGCTATTACTCAGCCCTCCGTTCCAAAATTAGACATAATAAGCTCAGTGGAGAAAATATCTCAATGCTTACCAACCCACGAAAAGGAAGAATACAGAGTGTTATGTAAACTTGAATTGGAAAAATCTACTAAAATTTAACAAAACATAAGCAAAGAGGAACTAAAGCCTATAAGAACTTTAAAAAATGACGACTCCATAATCATCCTACTAGCAGACAAGGGGAATGCAACTGTGATAATGGATAAAATTCAATACGAAAATAAAATTAAAGATCTATTAATAAACGGACCTTATACAAAATTAACAAAAGATCCAACAAAGCCCTTGGAAAACAAAATATATAGAACTTTATTCAAGTTTAAAGATATTTTAACAAGTTATCAGAGTGGATTAATTACACATCATTACAATAAGACTCCTCATTTTTATGGAGTAGCGAAAATTCATAAAACGAATATACCACTTAGCCCCATTTGTAGTACCATGAATTCTTCTTGTACTGAACTATCAAAATTTTTATTAAATATTTTAAAACCATTTACAAATAAAAATGATACATTCATAAAAAATACACAATATTTGTTAAATAAATTATCAAATATTGAATTAAATTCAAATAAAACTTTGGTAAGTTTTGACATAAATAGTTTATTTACGAATGTGCCATTAAATAAGACTTTAAGTATAGTCAAGACAAAATTAGAGAGTGACGATTCATTGGCAACTAGAACAAGACTAAACATATCGGCTATAATGGAGTTATTAACATTATGTACTGATAATACATATTTTCAACTAAATAATGAATTCTGTAAACAAAATTTTGGTCTAGCAATGGGCTCTAGTTTATCTCCATTCTTAGCCGATATATTTATGGAAGATTTAGAAACAAATATCATTTCTAAACAAAATTTCAAACCCACAGTATGGTGGAGGTATGTAAATGATGTATTCTCAATATGGCCTCATGTATCAAATTTGTTGGACACATTCCTAAATGATATAAACGATAAAGAAAAGACAATAACATTTACCACGGAAAAGGAATATAATAACACGCTATATTTCCTGGATGTTTTAATCTCTAAGAACGATACTGGATATGAGATTCAGCTGTATAGAAAATCAAAACACACCAATAGATATTTAAATTTTAAATCAAATCACAATATTAATGTAAAGAAGGGAATAATTTATTCCTTATACGATAGAGCCAAAATTACTTGTTCTAACGAAAATTCGTTCTTGGAAGAGAAACATTTGTTAACATCTGTTTTATTAAAAAATGATTATCCTTTATCGTTTATAAATAAGGAATTTTCAACAATTGATCGAATAGAACAGAACAACTTAGAACGAGATCCTACAGCATACACAAGGAATAATATGAGAAAAATAACAATACAGTACATAAAAGGATTATAAGAAAAACTTAAAAGAATAGGAAATAAATTCAACATTTCAACAACATTCAAAACAACAAACACGTTGAGATCTATTTTGTCCAAAACCAAACCTAACAATGAACAAGTAAGGACAAAGTATTGCATTTATAAAATACCTTGTGAATGCGATCAGTTTTATTTAGGTGAATCATCAAGGCCATTAAATGTTAGAATACGTGAACATCAATCTTATATTAACAATGGAGAATTTGATAGATCTCAAATATGTAAACACGCATGGGATAATAAACATAGGGTTCAATGTAATAATTCAAATGTAGTCCTAAAAGAAACGGATGGTAAAAAAAGAAAAATCAAAGAAGCGGCTCTAATTATGCTAAATGAGGCCAATTGCGTCGCAAATTCCTCGGCAGAATGTAGTAGGATCTGGTTACCAATATTGAAAGAGGAAGTTATTAATAAGAAAATACCAGTATTAGTAAGTCAGTAACATATAGAGGATACATCATTTATGTTTTTTAAATAACGTAACATATAAAATCAGAATTTTGATGTTTGTTGAAGGTAAACTAAATTCACGAACAAATACTTACAATGTCGGGATAGTATTATGAGGTTTTTTTCCTGGTTTTTCCCTCATAATTTACTATGGAATCACTAACAGGAGAATTTTTCTGTCATCATGTCATGTGTTTGTCTTTTTAAAGACGAATTACATGCTATGATTTTTTTCTGACGGATATTCTCAAGTTAAAGTTGATTTCATGTAATCGAATGAACTATCTTATAAGTAAAGTCGTCCCAAGAGCGCAACTCAACAATATTGGCAATATCATTTTAAAGTCGTCTACTTTAAAATGCATAATGTATGTCTGAATTGTCAATATAAATGAGTCAAATAAATTAAATTATTAGAAAAATTTTTCACTATGTAACAAAAAACAAAATTTGTTTAATTTTCTGTTTGTATTTTGAGAACGATTTCCGAAGTGGAAATTGAAACGTCAATAAACGTATTTTTATCTTTAATTGTGGCTTATATTATTTTTTATTGGCAAGTCAAAATTTTAAATAGATTTAATATTGTTCTGGATATTTTAATTTAATATTTTAATATTTAATATTTTATAGCTTGGTATGTAATCTCTGGTTATTTTTTATTTGTTATATTGCTAAGATTTACATCCTGTTCATATGCAGATTTTCTTTATTACAAATAAAGTTAGTGCGATATTTTTATATGTGAACTTCTAAACAAGCCATTTCTGTTACTTTGTAAAAGTGATATTATTTAGAAATAATGATAATCATGACAAGTATGAAATATTTAAATACGGCCTGCTAAAATAAAACAATAAATTTTTAATCTTTTACATTAAACAACCATTAGTTCCAAAAGTATAAACTTTAGGTAGAGGACTCCCTGTAGTTAGAAATTTGATTTCGTTGCAAATTACTAAAAGAACGTTACCTAGTCTTTGTGTGCAAAGTTCTCAAGACATTATGTATGTTTATCATCACCATAAGATTTACACCATTGAAAACATTTATAAATTTGAGTGAAAGTGATTTATTCGACGATGATAATGGGACAGAAATTGATAACGAAAAAAATGTCAGAATCTGAAAATGATGATAAAAAACGAGTGGTATGATATAGGTGAAAGTGACGATGAAACTGGTGAGTTGAATCAATATAAAGATATGCCCATATTAAATTTTAACGTTAACAAAATAAAAAAAAATCCTATAGACGCTTACAAGTTATTTGTAACCAATGATTTTTTATAGAATATTGTCACTGAAACAAATAGATTTGCTCGGGAAATTTTGTTAAATATACATTGATCAAAATCACGTATACTGATACCGTTACTGGGTTAACTGTGATATAGCCGAACTGATACGTTTTTTTTTCTAATGTTTACAGTTATGGGATTAGTTGACGGTCTCGCAATAAATTTATATTGGTCGAAATATCCCATGTTGAGGAATGAGTTTATTACGACTACCATGAGATGAGACAGGTTTCTTTTACTGATGCATACATTTATTTTTGTAATAATCAGCAGTGTAATGAAGGTGATCAGCTCTATAAGTTAGGAGAAGTTTTAAAAGTACTGAATAAAAATATTCAAGCTGCATTAACTCCAGGACAGATTTTGGTAATCGTTGAAAGTATAGTACCTTATCAAGGAAGACTGCAAATAAAGCAATATCTGCCAAATAAAACATACCCGTATGAAATTAAATTATATAAGTTTTGTACAGTGGATGGTAATACTAACAACATAAGCGTTTATTGTGGTAAAAATATGACTACTAATGCAAATACTGCTCAGAGTGAACAGATAGTGTATGATCTTGAACATGTTCAATTCGGAAAAGGCTACTATCGCTACTTGTATGCTGATAATTATTACCCGAGTTCACCTTTAGCCAAATCATTATTAAAAAAACAAATAATTTATTGTGGAACCCTGAGGTTCAACAAAAGAGGTATTTCCAAAACTGTACCTAAAAAAATAAAAAAGGGAGAAATTTGGGGTACACAGAATAACTCCTTTCGTCTTATAAAATGGATGGACAAACGGCCAGTTCTAATGTTAAGCACAAACCCAACCCATAAAACTACTTTAGAACCAACAGGAAAGCGAAACTGGCAACGTGAGTTTGTATTAAAACCAAAGGCAATTATTGATTACAATCGAGCAGGAAAAGAAGTAAACTTTAGTGATCAGATGAGTTCTTATCATTCCGTTTTAAGAAAAAGTTTAAAGTGGTACCGTAAACTAGCCTTTGAATTTTTGCTTGGAATATCTATTGTTAATGCCTATATTATTTATAACAAGATTAGTTGTTTCACAAAATTATCTTTAATGGAATTTAGAAGAAGATTGGCACTGGAGTTACTTGTTACTACAGCTGCACACGAAAACACCACTACTCCCAAAAGAGTTTCACATACTTTTGTTAAACCGTCAGGACCTAGAAAGAAAAGAAGAAGACAATGCAAAGGATGCTGTCATAAATTAAGAGTAACATATTAAAGCCAACAGGCAAGTAATATGGTGACAAAAGTAACAAGTTACTGCAATGAATGTCCTGGACAACAAGAAATGTGTTTATCTTGCTTTAGTAGCATGCATAAAAAATAATCAGTTTTTATGAAACTTGATTGTTTATAATAACTACGAAAAAATCTTTATTTCCTGAAACTTTATGTTTTTTTTTTGTTTAATAACTAAGGACGTAAATATTATTTAGTTTACATGTTTTCTTGTTTTCAAATATCATTTACACTAATAAAATATTAAGAAGTTTGGATCTCTTAATCTATATCTGTAAAAAATAGCAAGCTAAATAATTACGTCACTACCGGTCCCCGACGGTCGGTAACGCACCGTGTTCGCGTCAAGCAACCGGTCCCGGGGGACCAGTAATGCACTGTTCTACGTTATCGTAGTTTTTTTTAATATCTTAGTATGTGTTTTATATCGATTCATTGAAGTTCGAATTTGAATAATATTTTTACAAAGACAGTAAGTCAAATTTATAGATAACAGAAACTGAAAAACGCATTCTTCTAAATGGGTACCAACTAAAGAACATTACATATGCAGATGACACCACAATATTTAAGGATAACTTAGAGGACCCTGACCTTATAAACACAATCACATATTACAGCAAAAATATGGACAAACTGGATGTAAACGTAAAGAAGACCAATTTACATTATTTGATATTAA
Source organism: Diabrotica balteata (assembly GCA_918026665.1). Lineage (NCBI taxonomy): Eukaryota > Metazoa > Arthropoda > Insecta > Coleoptera > Chrysomelidae > Diabrotica > Diabrotica balteata. The sequence continues at coordinate 59,584,721 of OU898280.1, forward strand.
AAAATTAAGATATTAAAACAGTTATACTTAGTGTTGGACAATGCACGCAATTCTCGAGGACTTGAAACAATGCATTTGAGTTACATTTTTATCTCCCAATAAGACGACTTTGCTTCCTCCTATGGACCAATAAATACTCTAGGCCTTCAAGCTCTATTACATTAGGTGATATAAAATGAAGACAAAATGATACTGAATAATATGGAATGTGATACTGATATGAAGGTTATGTAATGCTGGAAGAAATTTAACATAGCAAAATGCATCGTAAACATAAAAGAATCACTGCAAGAAGTAAAGCCATACACATTGAAATTATGCTGGAAACAACTGTGGCCTAATCTGACTATGGAAAATAAGGAAGAAGTTCAAACTGCAACTGCAAACACTGCCAAATATACGAGTGAGATAGGACGAGATGCGTTTGAACAGATCGAATCTGCCGATGTTAAGGAGTTCCTTGAACTGCAAAATGAAGATTTGGCTAAAATCGACTTGGAGAAAATGTTAAATTTAGAACTCATTAAAGAGGTGGCTTTAACAAGCACTAAAAACGTGACATTTAATTTATTAAAAAAATATTGTTAAAGGTTTAAGAATGGCAAATCAGCTTCGTGATTTCTTTATGAAAATCAATTTATTCATGAAGCGAAGTCTTATTTTTACTAATTTTTTGTGTGTACTTTTTAATAGTTTGTCACCTAGGAACGTATCCGCTACACCACCATATAAATAATCATTATGTCATCATCATCATCATATAACGGGGGTCCTACGGCGATTGCCGCTTCCCGCATTTCAGCCTCCATCTTTTCCTATCTCTCCAATCTCCCTCTTCTAAGCCTCTAGATTGCATTGTTTTTGTAATTTCTCTTCTCCAGGAATTTGGTGGTCTTCCCCTTTTCCTTCTTTCTGGCGGAACATACATTAAGGCTTTCTTTGGCCACCGCTCCTCCTCCATTCTCATCACGTGACCATACCATTGTAATTGCCTTCCTTGTATTCTATCTGAAAGAGTATCTCTAATTCCTGTACGGTTTCGTATTTCCTCATTACTGATTCTTTCCATTCTCGATACTCGACATGACCTTCTAAGATAATCCATTTCCACAACGTCTACTTTATCTCGTTCATTCTTTGTCATCGTCCAACATTCGGCACCATATGTGGTAATTGGTTCTACAATTGCTCTGTATACGCGAAGTTTGGTATGCATCTTTATTTTATTAGACCACAGTAATGAATTCAGTATTCGGATGCATTTTTTCCCTTGGGTTATTCGGTTTTGTACATCTATCTTAACTCTGCCATCTGCTGATATGATGCTTCCTAGATATTTATACTGGTTGCAGCCTTTTATGACTGCGTTTTCAAGCCTCAGATCTGTGGTATTTCCTCCAATTTTTAAATATTCTGTTTTGCTTATGTTTACAGTAAGCCCCCATTTGGCATATTCCTCAAATAATTTTCGATTCATATAATTTATATCTTCCTCATCGGTTGCAACCACCACCTGATCATCTGCAAACAACAATGTATACAGAGTTTCTTGTCCCACTTCGATGCCCATAAATCTACATTTATTTCTCCAATTCCTCAATGCTTCTTGGACGTATATTTTAAAGAGTGTCGGTGACAAACAGCATCCTTGCTTTAGGCCTTTAGTGACTTTAAATTCATTTGAGGTTCTGGTTCCAATTTTTACACAACTAACTGCATTTTCGTACAATTTATATATCGCTCGGATATACGTCGAATCCAATCCGGACCTTTTGAGGACCTTAAACATTTTCTTTAACGGGACACTATCATATGCTTTCTCAAGGTCTATAAATACCAAATGGGTCTCTCTACTTCTTTCGACACGCTTTTCAATTATTTGTCGTAGGATAAATATATTATCAAGGCAGGATCTCCCGGTACGAAAGCCGCTTTGTTCTTCAATATCGTGTATCTGTCTTTCAACCCTCTTCTTTAATATTCTGCCGTACAACCAGCCCACAGAGTTCGTCACACTAATACCTCTATAATTGGAACAGTCTCTTTTATTTCCTCTCTTATATATGGAGCTTATATAAGATTTATTACAATCTTTAGGAATTTCCTGGTCTCCACACATACATTTATTGAAAAGGTCTACTATTAATTCTAAAAGTGCAGTCGGCCCATATTTAACCAGCTCTATGGGAATGTCTCCAGGCCCTGCGGCTTTTCCGTTTTTAACCTCTTTTAAGGTTTCCGTCAATTCAGATAATGTTATTATAGGGATTTCCTGTCTTTCGTCTATGTTGTCTATTAATTCCCTTATCTTTTCCCATCTGTACTCTACTCTATCCTCTTTTAGCAGTTTCGTATAATATTCTTCCCATTCATTTAACTTTATGAGAAAAATGTTGTATTCATTTTTCTCATTTTTCCTAAACTGTTTTAATGTTTTCCAAGCTTGCGCCACTTTTGCTCCACCCATAAATCTGTCCAGTTCATCACACTTAGACTCCCAGTTTATATTTTTCGCCTTATCCACATCTTTTTTAACTTTTCTATTCCATTTAGCGTATATTTCTCTGTCTTGAGGATCTTTGGATTGAAGCCATATGTGATATGCTTGTTTTTTCTTGAGAACTTTCTCTTCTAGTTCCGTTGACAACCATTTAGGTTTTCCTTTTTTCCGATTTTCAACTTTTCCCAGTGCTTCATTTGCCGCTTCATGAATATATTTTTTAATTACCTCATACAGACTTTCGGGGTCTAAGTCCTTTGTTTCTATATTTTTTATTTTCTTTTATTTTATATAACCATTATGTACTTGTTGAAATAAGACCACGTATTACTGATAAATAAACTAACAGACTCAGACTTACGCTAGACAAAACAGGCTGCAGATGTCATATACGATGAAAAAAGCTGCTAAATGATATCGTTTACAAATTTGGAATTGGAACCTAAAACAACCAAATAAAAAAAAATAAAGTAAAACTATGGGACTGTGGCATATAAATAACCCTAGAATCAACAAAAATTACTGCCGATTGATTTTTGTGTAAAACTAATTCGAAAAGCTAAAGATGTCAACGATCACTCCTTTGATGTAAAAGTAGAGGTAATGGATTTTGGGAACAGCTATGACCTTGAACATTTCACATAAACTTCTGTACTAAACAATCATAATGCATAGCTCTTGTCAAAATCCAATACATTAATAATATAATTACATATCTTCGATTCTAAAATATTGTAAAAGACTTTAAAGAGTCTGAGTAAGAAAAGAGATTTAGTTATATTCTTTGTGGCATTTTCAAGGTTATAGCTGTTCCCAAAATCCATTAACTCTAACAAACACATCATTTTTAGGGCTTAGAAGCATTTGCACTATATGTAAATTTAACAGTAAATATTTTCATAATGTTCTAGCTTATTTAGACCTAACGCGGTTAAAGTTCTAAAATCAAGCCCGATATATAAATCCAGCATATTTACGTGTCTTTTTGTCGATTTAATACAATAAATTATAACAAAATAAAATAACAAATAAGTAAATTATAATATCGAAGCCGGGATTTGTTTACTTTTTTTCCTATTCCTCATAGTATAAAACCAGCTTATTCATCTTTATCCTGACGGTGAAAAATATTATGTAGCTTCATCCATCTGTAAAACCGTATACCTATTTTCAACTAGATTAACAGATCAAAGCCAAAGGTAAGAACAAAGAAAATTCGATTATACCTGCGTTTGTTGAAAACATCGCGGGATCTCTGTTTAGGACGGAATATACAAATAGACAGGCATATGTTTTATATTTTCATCCCTCGTTGGCAATTCAAATAACGTTGGTAAAATTTATTTACACTTATATGATCATGATAATAGGACAAACATTGTAATTTTTTGGCAGAGCAGTTTAAATTTATATATAGTCCAGTCGGGTTGGACGAAAAAACGGCCTAACCTTGATAGGGGAGCTGCTCCAAACTTTATTATTTCAATATTTAAAGAGGCTAAATTGCAATGTAGTTTCCGATAACACGGTAGCCGCCATTTTAAATTTAAAGGATAATACACACAAGGAAACTAAATTCCTGTAGTTGGATGTATAAACCATATCACAAAATAATTTTATTTAAAAAATTTCCTTATAAAAGCTTTATTTCTGTGGCTAGAAGGCAAAAAGGGTAAGTGGATTGTTTGCAAAATAGTGTTATGTATACCATTCGACAGCATTTTTGATTTTGCACAATCTTGGTAAAGAGAGTTAAGTGAACGTTTACTAATTAAAATTTATTATTGATCAAAAGGGGGTAGCTTGGCTACAATTTAATAGTTGGGAGAGCAAGAGAGTAATTACTAGTAAAATGGTATATGTGCACATATTTTCTAACATTATGTAATTAACTGAGAACCAAAACGAGTTAATTAATGTTAACTTGAGAATTATTCGAAATGTGTGCTAGTAAAAGGCATTAAATCAAGATATCCCCTTCTGACAGGAATGTGATAGAAGAAATATATATAAAAGTATTGCTGGGATATACAAAGATATTCCTTTTTGCAAGAATGCGGTGTCCACGCAAATCATATTGGTATCAGTTTCTTGTCAGTACTTGTCTAGATTGTAAAGAGAGCACACGCAAAATTTATCAAGGAACTTTCACTACGATGGCAAGTCCAAATAACATAATAAATTATTATTCCTCCATTCGCGAAAGAATTAAATAGCTTGTACCAAGGTCTTTAAACAATGACACTAACGATTACAAGCCATCAAATACAAGCAGGTTAATTGCCAATATATTTAAATTTTTTAAATAATATTTTGTGATTTTGTTTCTCCGGGAATTATCTAGATGAAAATAAAGGAAATCGTGGTCGTGAGACTAAAATATCAGTAAATTACGTTCATACCTACCCAGGCTTTTATTCGGATAAAGAAAAATCCTACACTGTTTTAACCAATGGTAAATAGTTTTGTATATACCTACTCATTTTGTAACTCTTCAACTTGAACGTACTAATGATCGATGTTTTATTGAAAAAATAAGATTTTATTTTATAGTACATTATAATAGTAGTGATTTATCATATTTTCAGATTTTTATCTGAATGTTCAGAACGAGACTGAAACTTCAGTAAAATATGTTCATACGTTTACAACCTTTGATTTGGATGAAGAAAAAACTTACACTGTTTTAATCAATGGTAAATATTTTTGTTTCTATTAATTTTGTAACTTTTTTACTTTAACGTATTAATTTATTCATTATATATCTCGATAAAGTCTTAATCAATCAACATAAAGTCTTCTAAACAATCAGATTTAAACTTCCTCGAAAATACTAGTGCATTATTAAAAATGTCTCAGCGATGTTTTGGTTAAGTTACGTTAACATTATTTTTCCGTCCATTTGGTCCTCCAAATACTACTTAACCAAACACCGCTTCGCTGTCAGGGTATATTCGAAGATATTTAATCTCGTGAAATTAAGACAATATTGAGAAAAATAAATATTCAATTATACTCACCAAAATGTCCATCACGTGTGGTATAATTGTTGATTATTGATCACGACATTCCACATTTTTGTAGTAAAAGAAAATGTACAGCAAGATTTTGACTCAGACGACCCCGTAAAAGAGTCGGCCTATGATCACATTCAAGAACCAATGCACAAAATATTGAAACGAAAAGTAGGAATAAGAAAAAATAGACAGGTTTTACGAAATATGGGTAAAGGATATGAAACAAACAAAGGAAACGCAATAAAAGCTAGGCAGTCATGGTCACTGCGAGATTGTAGAAGAAAGTGTAAAGAAAAAATATTTGATAAACATAGATTATCTCTGTTTCAAAGTAACTAGGGACTAGGGCATGGACAACTACGATAGAAGGGTAATAAAAAACGGAGCAACGATACCTGTAACAATTGTGATATTTTTCACAATCATATTAATATCAGTAAGACAGTTGATGCAAGGACAAAGTATGAGAATTTATTAGCAGATCATCATACAGAGAAGCTGAAACTGCTTACGAGTCAAAGAGATTAAACCAGTTAAAATGTATAAACAGCAAAAGTCAAAGAATATTTGTATTTGACTTACAACAGGTTCTTTCTACACCTTACTTACAAAATAATTCCGTGTTTTACAAACGACAAATAAATACGTATAACTTAAAAATTAATGATTGTTCTGCAAAGGTCTCCACTTATTATATGTGGCATGAAGGTATCGCGGGACTAGGTGCCAACGAAATTGCTTCTTGTTTATTTAAGAATTTTTCTAATTTACCGTCTGAAATAGAGCACGTCAACTTAAAGATAGTTGATCATAAATTTTTAGTACCTGGCCATTCTCACATGCATTGTGACGTAGATCACTCAACAATAAAAAGATTTTTAAAAAATGCCCATTTCTTATCCATCTACCTAGAGATTGGTACAACTTGGTAAGATCTGCAGAAACAAAACGTAATACACTACTACCGCTAAACAAAAACAGAGGAAACAAACCAAAGAGAAAAAATAAGTTTACGGTAATTGAAATGACCCCAAATCTTTGTTTTAATTTTAAAAATGTATTCAAAGGAATGTTAATAAAGTAAAAGAAGACAAAAAAATAAGATTGAAATTTGCTGGAGAAATATGAAATGGCTAAGATACACCAAGCAATTTGGTATTATTAATTTTAAAACATCGCTTTAGGAATATAAGCCATATTAAGTAATAAATTTTAGAAGACAAAAAAAAAGATACACCCATCGATATCAAGAACAATACTTTAGATAATTTGTATGATAAGCCAAGATAAATAAGTGAAAAAAAAGGAAGCGATCTTTTAGACATTACTGAGTTAGTTGATGTGAGTGCAAAAGAATTTTATCCTGAACTTGCCCAAATCCCACGAAATTCACAAGATCTGGATAATACTGCTGACACAGATCCAGACCTAGATAATTATTTTAGTGATGACGATTTTTATAAAATATTCTGAAATAAATATTTGTGTAATTTACTATTTTAATGAAGCGGCTTCTGAAAAATATTTTTGTTCATCAAATTGTTTTTCTCTTCCTGCGAAAAGCTATTCTGTTCGTATTATATAGAATATATGTTTTTATTTTGGGTTTAGAATGCGCCTTTAATTCTCTTTCTAAGTATCATCTTAATCAATTGTTAATTTGTAAACGTATCATCAGATTGATGTAGAAATTGTAGAAATCTCCATGTTTAATAAACTTTTTGAAAAAATTTACGTTTTATTTCTTGTAACAATAAAACACTGAAAACTTTGTTTTCAAACTTCCACAAAATTTATTTTAACTATTATCACTACAGCTGTTTCTAGACCAAAATAGTACAAATCCAGTAATTACATCTGAAATATTACATCTTCTTGAAGTTTGCACAAACCAGGACTACTTTGAATTTAATAATAAAATATATACAAATAACAGTGCAGGACTTATAATGGGTAATCCTCTAAGCCCATTGCTATCAGATATTTTTATGGATCATCTAGAGACAAAGATTTCAAAACATCCCGTATTCAAACAGTTTTTATATTGGTGGAGATACGTAGACGACGTACTGGTATGTTTCACAGGAACTAACAGGCAACTCGACCAATTTTCATCGTATATTAATTCACTTCATAGTCATATTGAATTTACAATAGAAACAGAACAAAATCAATGCATAAATTTTTTAGATTTAAAAATTAGCAGACTTCAAAACAAACATGACTTCTCCATATTTCACAAACCTACCCATACTGACACGACTATACACAACTCATCATCCCATCCAACACAACATAAACTGGCAGCTTATCATAGTATGTTACATAGATTAACAGAAATTCCGATGTCAAAAGACAACTTTAAGACAGAATTAAATATAATTAAGCAAATAGCAGTAAACAACGGATACAACGAACAAACAATTAATAAAATGTTAAATCAAAAACTACACAAGAAAGCCCTGAAAATAGTATTTCCACCACCAGAGAAAAAACCCAGTACCTTCTGCTCGATTACATATACAGGCAAAATAACAACAAAAATTGCCAAACACATAAAAAAGAAAGGAATAACACCAGCTTTCCGAACAAATAACAACCTAGGCAAATATATTAAAAATAACACGAGCCAAAATAAAAAACACTTAAATAGTGGTGTGTATAAACTTCAATGTGGCGACTGCCCAAAAACTTACATCGGTCAAACTGGTAGAAACTTTGAGAAACGAATAGCAGAACATAAAAGGGCTTTCAAGAATAGAAAAACAGATTCGACACACGCACTTCACCTTCTAGATCATAATCATTCTTTTAATGACAAATTTAAAATTCTTCACATTCAAAATAAAGGCCTTAAGCTATCTTTGTTCTATTTCATTAGAGACTATAAATTTGTAAACCCAAGCCAAAAATAGATCACTTGAGAAAGGCTATCAGCCGAAACAGCTGTAGTGATAATAGTTAAAATAAATTTTGTGGAAGTTTGAAAACAAAGTTTTCAGTGTTTTATTGTTACATAAAATGAATTTCCATCAAGTAACGGTCGAATCCATCAATTATGTTTTATTTCTTGTTCTGTCAATGCTATATCTAGAACAAAACATTTTCTTTGCTTTATTGTGGTTACCCGTTGTAAGTAGAAATAACTGCAGTTAACACTGCGGTTCACATATAATGTTAGTTAAGTTACTACCGAGCATAAGAGTATAAATCTACATAATCCCCTTTACCAAGATGATTTTATGTCCATTTCAACTATAACTTGACTTATCTTATGCTTTCTTGAAATAATTAAAAATAATAAATATTCTAAAATATTTTTTTAATTTATGAAAATATTGGACACATAGATATTAACTTTGAAAAATAAGGCTATTATCGAGCACAAGTTAATTACATCTAGCCCAAGTACTTTCGCTTAAAATAGCATCGTCAGGGGCATCTGAAATAAGCCAAGAAAACGTTTTTTAGATGAAGGAAATTAGTTAACTTCGATAAAAAACTCGAAGTTAATGGATGAAAAAAAAGTTTTTGAGATTAACGTTTTAGACTTACTTCGTCAAAATGTAGATTTTGTTTGATCTATCCGGCAAGCGTAGAATGTGGAAACATTAATAATGACATAAAATTGTACAAAACACTACACTTAAACGAGGACAAACAGTTTAAAATTACTTAAAGATTCTACGCTACATTCTTTGTCAGTATCTGGAGGGATAATGATCTAAGCGGAAATGATACGGTGACATGTGATATATGACAACTTTGATAGGCAGTCAAAGTTATGGATCTGTGATCAGCACATATTAATCTTATAAAATTTTAATATGATACAACAACTTTAATAGGACAACTTTATTTAGGGATTAGTAACCCTCAAAACTATTGTATTCTATTCTGCTTCAACCTTTATACCTGGTGGTCATGCTCAATTTATAATTGTTTTCCTATATACTTCAGTAAACTTCTTGACAAATATCTATTTTTCCTTGAGTCACCCGTATTGTCTCCGGAGGCGTGTCAAGCAGAAGCTGACCGCCGTGCCGGACGCATTTAGAAATTCGGAGAAATACTTGGAAATTCCAAGTGTGGGCAAATCCGAATTTCTAATTGACTCGATGTAGGGAAATTCCACTTTTACTACGTAAAACAAAGGATTTGTTTTATATAAAAGCAGACGGAATTTCTCTCATCGGTCAGTCGAGCTTGCCTCTTCTACTGTAGACCTAGTCGGTGCTATTATTGTTCCAACTAAGTTATTGTTTTATTTCTGATTTCCTATATACCATTTTTATTTTAGCATTATTGTATATTCAGACCTTTTCAGGTTAGAATATTACACATTGTTCATGTACTTATTGTTTGATATTTTATTTGATTATTTTGATTGATTATTTTCTTGTATTTGTATCTAAGCTGTTCTTTCCGGTAAGTCAAAGAACTCTTAGAAATATTGCTTTGCTATTTTATTCGACTTGTTAATTTGTGTGTGTCTAAGTCGTTCTTTTCCGGTGAGTCAAAAGAACACTTAGAAGTATTTTCATATTTGCATTATTATTTCTGATACTTTTATCTAAAATATTATTTCATATTATTGACTATTTTATTTTCTATTTTTCGTTAAGTTGTTTCTTCCGTAAGTCAAGAAACACTTAGACATATTTCTATAATCTATTTCCCTTTTGCATTTCTTGTTTTTATACTTTGAATATTTTATTTTCTAAGCCGTTTCTTCCGTAAGTCAAGAAACACTTAGAAATATTTCCATAATTTATTCTCACATTTGCATATTTTCACTTTCTATTATATTTCTGTCCTAAGTCAAGAAACACTTAGGAGCATTTATCTTCTATTATATTTTTATACCGTTTGATTTATTTTGATTTACTAAGCTATTCCTTCCGTAAGTCAAGGAACACTTAGATTATTGTACCTGTTCTGTTTTCTATCTTTGATCCGTTATTTCGTAACCGTTACTTGGAACTGTTACCTATAACCGATACTTGTCACGGTAACTGTTACTTTATACCAGTAGCGATTATTAACCCTTTTGATAGCGACAAACAAAGATGGTCAACACCCGATCAAATTCCGGGGACAGGAAGAAGTCCGAAGAGCCGGCGATGGGTCCCACAGGCCCAAATGCCCCCTCCCGGCAACAGTATCAACAGTTTAGGGATTTGCATACCTAATGTGCTATCAGTATGATGGTATCAATTGTAATAAAATGGATGAAAATTTGCTAACTACCCAGATACTGAAACACAAATCAAAAGAAAGAAGAAGTGTAGCCCCTTAAACAGATGGATCGAAGTTGAAGACGTAATTCATGAAATCTAGAAAAAGGAAAATTTGTATTTCTGTATTTGTTTACATGCTTAAGAAATGGTTTTAAAGTCAACGTAATTACAGTGTTGAATTAAAAAAACAACAGAAAACTAAGAATTTTTGATAAGCAGCCCAGAAAACATATTTAATTTAAAAATGGTTTACTACAAATTAATAAATCTAAGATTTTAAAGATTAAATAAAAGATGACTCTTTTATAATATTCTTACAAGTGGGCCTTTAAATACGAGAGTGGGTGGACGAAAAATAGTCCTTCAAATGCTGGTTAAATACATAATAAACAGTGTCTAAGAAAAGTTAAATTAAATAAAAACAATTCAGTTCCTAGAGACTATAAAAGATATTCAGAAAATACCCTCCTGTCTCACGAACAAGTTTGAAAGAGAAAATATGTTTGCCATTGTAAACCTTGTTTAGCCTACCTGGAGAAATATATACTCAGTTACATCAGTTCCCTTTTGTTTGAAATGTTTGTGTTGTATGTTAAAAATATAAAACGTGATCATTGATCATAAAAGAAATATTTTTGGATAAACAAAAACGTAGGTTGGAAGAGAGAAATGATAGGTAATATATAACGTCGAAAGAATTTACGATAAAATTGTTTTTGTAAGAAAAAAAAATGTTTTCTTTTACTAACAAAACACATTTGATGAAAATCACTATTCACATACACTTTATTATATTATAGAAAATTAACCTAAATTAAATTATGACGAAAACTTGCACACCATATGTATAAAGTTATATGAAAAGGTACAAAGTTATATTTTATGGATTAGGAATAAAACATATAAAAAATTAATTACAAGAATAATTAAGTTAATAGCATTTACAAGTATCAAAATTGCCTAATATAATGGATTCACCTTTTATTGTCTATAACAATTTATTGCACTTGTATGCTTAGGCATATCATTTATGATCTTTTATGTAAACTAACGATGAGAACAAAATAGTTAGGTGGGTATTTAATTATTAAATTATCGACAACCTGCAAGTTATCAATAACAGCAAAAGGAAATGACAAATTCCAAAAAAGTACCAATGTCGTGACTAGAATTAGGAAAATTGCATATTTATTGCCAATATTTAAAATTTTACATTATCATACCATAGTAGAGTACACTGCTAAACATAGGAATGTCTCAATCCTCCCTACATAATCCATCCACATTGTTGGTAGTTCACTTTCATCTCCATATTCATACATAAAACGTTAAAACGACGTGACGACACCATCAGTAGACGGTGTTACTTGCTTCTGAAATGTTGCATAGAGTCTCACATTCTGCTTCCCACGCTTTGACTCTAGTCAAACAACAGACGTTGTTGTTTGACAACAACATGTGCAACAATATGCAATGTGCAACAATGTGCAACAGACACTGCTCCAGGAACAACTCTACTAAGATACTGTGAAGACAGAGATAGGATGTTATTCGCTCCAGATGAACCTACAAGAATAAATCCAATAAGAGGACAAAACAACTCAACGCTGGACCTTTTCATCACCAAAGATGTAATAATGGAAGACGTCAGGACCTACTTCGAATGCAGTTCGGATCACAAACCAGTAATAGGAAGAATGACATCAAGAGTCGACTTGCCAAGGATGAAACCAGTGGAAAGATGGAGATGGAAAGATGCGAACTGGCCTAACTACAGAAGACAGCTCAACCAAATAGAAATGAAGAGAGAGTTTCAATCAATAGAAGAAGTAGAGGAAAAAATAGACGAAATCACAAGAAGAATTCAGCGAGCCATGGAAGTCAACATCCCAAAATCCATGACGAACAACAGAGGTTTAGTCATCCCTGCAGAACTCCAAAACCTCATCAAGGACAGAAACAAGGCCAGAAGAGCATTCCAAAGAACCAGAAGACAAGAATTCAAGGAATACGGAGACATCCTATCTGAAGAAATAAGAGTAAGACTGAGAAGTCTTACTGAAAACCAATGTCACAACAACATCAGAAGAGCCGAAGAAAGCCATGGAAATGTTTGGAAAATGTTGAAGGCAAGAAGAAGAGGAAATTAAAAGATGCCACAAATCATGGACAACGAGGGAATACACTACAAAACCCAAGTAAAAGTAGATGCAATTTCAAGGAAGATGGCAGCCACACAGAGACAAAACCAAGAGATGTCAGATGAATCAGAATCAGAATACAACAGGATCAAAAGAAAAAACGAATTTCATATAGACGAAGAAGACTACACCAGCCCAAGTGAAGTTACAAAAATCATCAGGAAGCTAAAGGGAAGCAGAGCACCAGGAAAAGAAGGAATCCACAACATCACCCTCAAGGAACTCCCAAAGAAGGTCATAGTTCAACTGTACTACATCTTCAAATTCTGCCTAGAAAAAGGACATTTTCCAAACAACTGGAAACACGCCAAAATCACCCACTACTGAAGCCAAGGATAGATGGAAGAAGACCAGAAAGCTACAGACCCATATCACTCCTGGAATCGATGGGAAAAATCCTGGAAAAAATCATCTACAAGAGACTGATGAAACACACAGAAAGAAGAGGAATTATACAAGAAGACCAATTCGGATTCAGAAAAGGAAGAAACTGCGTACTGCAAATAGCAAGAATAATCAGCGATGCGAAGATAAAATTCAACAAAAAACAGAAGACTGGATTAGCCATACTGGACATAGAAAAAGCGTACGACACGGTGTGGAAGAAGGCATTAATCTACAAGATGGACAAGGCTAGACTTCCGCATTATTTAATTAATATTTGTGATATTTACTTATCTGATAGAACTTTTCAGTTTTCAGCTGACCAAAAGATGTCAACGATCCAGCAAATCCAAGAAGGGATGCCTCAGAACAGCATTTTATCACCTATACTATATAACATTTTTGTTGCAGATCTTCCAGCAGATCCTAGGACTTCCACAGCCCTGTATGCAGACGACACAGCAGTGTATGCATCCAGAAAAGATGAAAGAAGAATCATAGATGACATGGAGTACCACTTAGAAAAAAACACGGACTTCACGGAAAATGGAAAATCAAAATCAATGCAGAGAAGACGCAGTTCATAATATTCACGCAGGAAATACGACCACCACAGAACCAGATCACAGTAGGAGGCAACAGAATTCAGGAAGCAGAGACAATCAAGTACTTAGGTGTCCATCTCGACAGAAAACTCACTTTCCGGGTGCATACACAAAAAATTAAGGTAAAAGCTAATGCTGCTAAAAAACTGATACTTCCTTATATTTACAGGTACAGTCCCAAGGCGAAGAAGATCCAACTCTACCAAGCATATGTTAGATCGGTGATTCTGTATGCTGTACCAGTCTGAAGCTCCATTGCGGAATCCAACTGGAGAAAGTTAGAAGCAACTGAGAACTCATGCTACCGAATCATCGACGGAACATCATGGGAGGATAGAGTTACCAATGCCACCATCAGGAACAGACTAGGATTCACGCCACTGAGGGAGGTGGCCGAGAACAGGACCAGGTGGTTCTTCAACCAGGCCACAAGAAGACTGCGAAAAACCAGGGATATCCTCGAGAAAAACAGGATCCAGAGGATACACCGAGAAACTCATCGACTCATAGACCACATGATCAACTAGAACCAGGCTTGCAGGGAAGTAGGTACGTTTGCCGATACAGTACCTACAGAAGCAGACGAGGACACCACCCAGGAAAATCCAGGACCCGAGAGGAAGAAGACCCAGAAGATGGCGGTGCAAGAGCGGTACGCTGAAGAAAAGAAGACTAAAATATTAAAATTTTTGAAATGTTCACTTTAGAAATGACAATAAATGTTTTTATTTTTATTTTTATTTATTTTATTTTTTTATAACCACACCATGTTTTTAGTCCGCTTATTTACTCCCACCACAGTTCCGGTACGGTTATATTGCATCAGTGCTGTCCTTCCTACACCATCCATATTCCATATTATGCATTTTCTAGTTACATTTGAAACTCTATCGCTTAAAGTTATTACCAGCATTGACCGAAATTCTAGTTAGTCACTTATAAGACTGTTTAATAAAGGAGTGCACTCTCGTAGCTTATGCCGATAATCTCGCACTGTTTGCAAAGACGAATCAGACAATGAACATGGCTAATGCGGCTAACACAGCATTACGTCGTATTAATTGGAAAAATAGAGAGAGTGATGTACAGCTTGAAACTCAGGAAACTAAGATGGTAGTTTTAAAAGAAAGCCGAGAAATCTCGTAGTTTGGCTGTAAGAAGGACTAAAGTTTAGAGTACACAACCAAAAGACGGTGGAAAAGTCGCAACGAAGTCTAAAGAGATTCTTCTTGTTCTGGTAGTGACTATCCGTTTCGGATGTTGACTATCATCATGGCAATCTATATGTTTTAAACTGGTGTTCCGAAAAGATTTGTAGTTGTTGTGTTGTACCACGTACGTAGATTTTTCAGCCAGAAAATCCTTCGCCTTTCTAGTCCCCATTTTCCTTTTACTTTCCTTAAACAAATAATTGCAGCAACCTATATCTTTCGCTGGTCCTCATGATGTGACCGAGGTATTTAATTTTTTCTGATTTTATGGTAGTTAACAACTCGTTTTCTTTTTGCATTCTTAATAACACGTCCTAGTCCGTAAATGAAACACCGACCAGTATATCAAAGATATTCCATAACCTAAATAACAACAACGTAACCAAAGTTAGAGCAGGAGACGAATTCACTGAAAATATTCCAACACCGGGAGGAATTAGACAAGGCGACAGTCTAAGCCCCTTCTTGTTTAATCTTCTGGCAAGAATAGGCAACAAAAGAATTGGTATGGTGTGTTACGCAGACGATGCAGCAATTATTGCCGAATCAGAAGATGATCTCCAAAGGCAGCTCTTTCAGTTCTTTCAAACAAGCCGACTACTAAATATGAACATCTCTACCAACAAAACTAAATGTATGACAATAGCAAAAGATCCGCTCAGATGTAAGTTAGTGGTTGAGGACAACCCCATAGAACAGGTGATGCAATTCACATATATATAAGCATAGATATATCAAGCACCCACGACCCAGTAAAGGACCTGAGGAGTCAGATCAACAAAGCATCTGCACTGTCAGGATGTCTGCGGGAGATAGTCTGGTCAAATCCGTATATGCGCACAGATAGTAAAATTAGATCATGACATATGGCATAGAAGTGCGCGAAGATACCAACAAAACGAAACAGATGCTAAGGGTTGCCGAAATGAAAACCCTAAGAACAATAATGGGGAAAACAAGAAGAGACAGAGTGAGAAATACAAACATTAGAGAGCAGTGCAAAATTCAAGATATTGTAAGATGGGGAAGGCAGCGCAAGAGGATGTGGTACAACCATGTAAGACGAATGGATGAGAATAGACTCCCAAAAATTGCCCTAGAAAACAATCCGCCCGGTTCAAGACCCCCGGAAGACCACCTAAAAGATGGAGGGATAGTTGGCAATCTACCTCCCAAGAAATTAACCAGAGGCAGCTTCAGAATTAAACAGATCTGAAGATCTACAAAAAGTAGAAGAAGAAGAAGAATAATAATAACACGTCCTAATTAGTAACGTGGTCCGTATAGGATATCTTCAGGATTCGACAATTAAGCTACATTAATAAGCCTTAATTTTCTTGGGGGTAGCGTCTGTGAGATTCCACGAGTTAACTCCTTATAACAGTATAGGAAAGATATAACATCGTAGTAACCTGATTTTTTTGGGTACTGATAAATCGTGGCATTTGAATAGCTTAACAATTTTTTTAAATGCAGATTTTACTTTCTCTCTCCTACATTTTATTTCCAGAAAATGGTTCCCATTTTTATTGATGTTCTTACAAGGGTAGGTGTATTTTTACTTTTACTATTGATTGACGATTTACATTGATTCTTTTAATTTGCTGTCCCCTTTTAGAGATCATCACACATTTTGTTTTCTGTTCGCGTATCTAACGTTCTTGATAAATTATCCGATAATTGGAATTTCGGCTTTAAAATCCTTGTCTCCTTCTTGAAAGATTTTCTCAGAGTATGTTAAATAGCAAGAATGAGACAGTATATATTTTTGTCGGACCTTAAGTTTGATTTTGATATCATCGGATTCTCCTGGCTTTGTCGGGATAGACGGTGTTTAATTTCAGTAAAGATTGCTAATAGTTCTTAGATTACAGGTATTTATTTCAGTATTTAATAATATCTCCATGTCATAATAATTATACTGAAATGATGACATCGCTTAAGGTAAAATGTTCTGGAAACAAATTGAACCTCTATGGGGAACACCATTACAAATTAGATACTTTAGAATAGGATCTTTGAATCTTGGATCTTGAATCTTACATGTTAGTGTTAAATTCGTAGATAAGTTTACAAGACGAAAAGTACACATTACTAGCATCCAAGAGACTATGTAAAAAGTCCAAACAGAAAAGAAATATCATTTGAAGCTGAAAATAGAAGGAAGAGTACTTACAACAAATATAACAAATTTGTTAATTAGATTAACTAGAGGTAAACTTTTGATGCACCCAAATTAAGTATGGATATTGGCTGGAGTCAAAGGAACTTGCTGAGGCAGTAAGGATGAACTTAGATTACCAATTAGATCAAATAGGGCTCCGAAAGATACAAACTTGCGATAAACTTGAAATTTCCAAAGGATAAACTGAAATAAACTTGGACTAACCTGAAACTCTTAACGAGATCACCCAAATTTCTACTTAGATGAAGAAAATACAAAGTCAAATATGCAAAAAAAAACAAAACATTTAAATATACAGAATGGAAGAGGTACAAAAAAATATGGTATTCTTTAACAGTGGTATCAAAAACTTAAAACTCTCTTATATTTTGATGCATTAATTTTATCTGCAAACTTAAATAGAAATGGAAAGGTATGACTTTATATAAAATAAGTTTTAAACAAAACAAAAACCGTTATTTCATATTTTTCGTGTGGTCCGAATAGACAGCACTGGTTATTTATAGTACGATCATTCCACTTACCTTAAAATAATGCCTTTATTTCAATGACATCTTTACCTTCTGCACGAATTAATTTGTTGTTTGCTATCTAACAAACATGGGTTCATGCTACAGATTCTAATTGTGAAGACAACAGTTTTTTTTCAGTCATGTGTAGGCCTGCTCCTGGGGGACATATTAACTTATGTTAGTTTACACCAGAGGTTTATGAGTACATGGAAGAAATATCACATATGTAAGCTAGATTACTTCCTGATAACTTATTTTTATTTTTATTTTTGAAATCATGTATTCTCCTCTACATTCTCTAATCCAATATATGTTTCATTTACATTAATTACAAGGGTTGTGGTATTTTTCTTTAAGTCCTATATATTTGTGTTCTTTTTACCACTGGCTTTCACTTTACTTTGTAAAGCCTCGACTTGTAAAGCAAGACCGGATATTTCATAGTCGTCATTATTCATTCGAGTTTCATGTATTACCAATATTTCTGCTAAATTTTTAAAAGTTTGCTGACTACTAGCCACAAAGTCTCAAACAGTGCTCTCTAGATACAATAAAATATACTAGTGGATATGTATTTATAGTAGGCAATGACCCCATTATCTGGAAGAGCCTAAAACAAAACATAGTGGCACAATCAAAAGACATAGGAAAATCACGTGTCCTTGGCTTTTGATGTGAGAGAACCTTTATAACTTAAAGTTTTTAAAAAAAGATTGGGATTGGTAGCTAACCTTTCAACATAATTATTGATAATCAATCTAACACATGCACAACAACTTCCTAACATAACAAAACATATTGATATTAAGGTTCACTTTATTCAAGATAAGTGTGAAAACAAGAATATCTGTGTAAACTATGTCAATTCCAGCAATCAGTTAACCAATATGTTCACCAGATGGATTCGACCGTTATTGGTCAATTATCATTACAGCTCTTTCAAAAGAGTGCCTTTCACAGTCGATCAATTTTTGGTATGCATTTACACTTCATATTCTTTAACTGAATAAATTGAGGAGTGGAGAGCTGTTTGTCTAAAGTTGGTCATTAAGAATTATGTCTGTATTTTTTAATTTATTTATTTTCATAGGTTCTAATAAAGATAGGTTATGGCCTTTATTTTGAATGTGAAGAATTTGAAATTTGTCATTAAAAAATAATTGTTTTTTAGAAGATGACGAGTAAACCTAGAATCAGTTTTTCCATTATTTAAAGTTTTTTGTGTTTTGCTATACGTTTGTTAAAAGTTCTATTAGTTTGACCAAAATTTTTGGGAAGTCGCCACATTTATTTAAGTTTATATACACCTTGTATAAGTGCTTTTTCTTTTGTCTCTTGTTGTTTTTAATATATTTGCCCAAGTTGTTGTTTGTTCTAAAAAGCTGGTGTTATTCCTTTCTTTTTTATGTGTTTGGCTATTTTTGTTGATATTTTACCTATATGTAATCGAAAAGAAGGTACTGGGGTTTTCTCTGGTGGTAGAAATACTAATCTCAGGACTTGTTTCTATATTTTTGAATTTTAAATTTTATTTATTGCTTGTTCGTTGTACCCATTGTCTACTGCTATTTGCTTAATGATATTCAATTCTATCTCGAAATTGTTTTTTGAGATGGTAATTTCTATTAGTCTATATAACATGCTATGGTAGGCTGCCAATTTATGTTGAGTAAGATGAGATTCGACGGATACATCATCTTGGACAAACAGAGTAAAATAAGAACGTGAAAAAAATATCTAGAAAAACTATTTGAAGACCAAAGAGATAACACCTTTGAGCTAGAAAAAGAGTTAAGTGATGTACCTAGAATATTACAGCAGGAAGTTTATTCCGCAATAACACAGTTGAAGAATGGCAAAGCAGAAGTTTCTGATAATATACAAGCAGAAGTACTCAAGCTAATGGACAATAAATCAATAACAATAATCGCAAAGATATTCAACAACATATAAAACTCTGAAATAAAACCAACAGAATGGCTGAAATCTGAGTTTATTGTACTTCTAAAAAAACCAGGAGATAAAAAAGAAGATTACCGTACTATAAGCCTCATGACTCATCTTTTAAAATTGTTCCTAAAGATGATTCATAAGAGAATTTATAAGCTTTGCCAAATTTCCCCCAATCAGTCTGGGTTTACAAATGCTGTTGGTACTAGAGTGACTTTGTTCTTAGTACAAGTCTTATTTCAGAGATGAAAAGACGTCAACAAGATCTAAAAACAATTAGAAATCTTTACTGGACAGACAGCAAATATTAGAGTTGAAGGTGAACATACTGACTATGTCAAAATCATGCGTGGAGTGAGGCAAGGCTGCATTTTGTCTTCTCTAATCTTTAGTCTCATCATTTTTAGGCCACGTGCTGAAGGGACCAATATATGAAATTTTGAGAGGAATACAGGGAAACATTTAAGGAAGAAGATCTGTTGGTCGAGGGCAAAACTCATGGTTACAAAAGCTACGTGACTGGTATTAATGCAGATCTATTGATTTGTTTAGAGCAGCAAGTTCAAAAATAAAACTAGCAGATGGTACTAGAAGATGGTACTCTAAGAAAAAGAATATTCAATCTGTACTCTGAAAAAAAATTTATCGAAGCTTTGAAGGTATTCGATCTATCTATCAAAGAAAATGTGTTCTGTTAAATGGTTGCCGGCTAAACAACATCAGATATGTGGATGGCATTATAATATTTGAGGACAACTTAGAAGATCTACAAGTTCTTATGAACAAAATCATGTATTGCAGTCAACAATATGGACTTAATATAAACGTTAAGAAGACAAAGCTTATGATGATTAGCAAGAAAAAGAGTGATGCACTACAACTACGTCGGCACCACAATAAATGCAGAATGGACCAACAACCAGAAGGTTATAGCACGAATGGCAAAAGCAAGATCTACCCTCAATCGGATGTGAGCCTCCTTTAAGATTCACAACCCCTCTTGATAAAAAAGTAAAAACGTTGCGATGCTACGTCTTGTCTAAATGACTGACTAAATGACGGACTGACTAAATCACAAATGTGGAGGTTCTCAGAAGGATGAATAATAACCGAGAGGTACTGACCACTATCAAATCTCGAAAGTTATAGTTCTTCGGACGTATTACGCGAAATGAATCCAGATATTGCCTCTTTTAAGCCATCCTGCACGGAAAAATATTTGGAAAACAAGGTCCAGGAAGAAGAAAAACATCTTGGTTAAAGGACCCTAGAATCTGGTTCAATCCAACATATGTGCAGATTTTCCGTGCTGCTGCAGATAGGATAAAGATTGTCATGATGATCGCCAACATTCGTAACGGATAGGCACATCAAGAAGCAGAAGGGTGGGATAATAAACTGTCTATAGTCATGTCAGTATAGGTAGGTTTATGAAAGACGAAGACCTCATGTTTGTTTTTAAGCCTCATAATTTGTAAATCTAAAAAAATATGGATTGATTCTGTTCTGTTTTAATTATTAAAGCAATATGATTATGGAGTGAATTAATATACGATAAGAATTGACTAAGTTGTCCCTTAGTTCCTGTTAAACATACCAATACATCGTCTACGTATTTCCATCAATATAAAACTCTTTGAATACATGATATTTTAAAATCTGTGTATCTAGATGAACCATAAAAATATTTGATCATATGTTAAATAAATCACTGAAAACTTTGTTTTCAAACTTCCAAAAATTTATTTTAACTATTATTACTACAGCTGTTTCGGCTGATTGCCTTTCTCGTTCAGTTTCGGCTGATTGTTGGGAGAAAGGCAATCAGCCGAAACAGCTGTAGTGATAATAGTCAAAATAAATTTTGTGGAAGTTTGAAAACAAAGTTTTCAGTGTTTTATTGTTACATAAAATGAATTTCCATCAAGTAACGGTCGAATCCATCAATTATTTGATCATATCATTATTAAATTTAAAAAATAAGTTAAAGTTGTCAATTAGAGTTAGCTTCTGAACTAATGTAATACTTAATATTTAAAATGGAAGTTTGATTTTTTAGGTATGTTACTTCGTTGAAAACTGTTAGATGTCAGCACATATTTTGTTAATATTCTCAGGCTTATTACTCAATAAACTTTTTAATATTCGATCGTTAAGAATATTGCTTTATATGAAATATTTATTTTTAAGAAATATTTTTAAATTGTAAAGAAAAAACAGTTGTTTAAAGCTAATTGAAAAATCAGTCAAAATGGTTCATTAAAAATTCATGTAACAATGGGCTTCTGTAACAATTCACTCAATACGGGAAAAGGTAACAAACAAAAAATTTTCCAGAGTTGCTTGAGGATATAAGAAACTCCCTGGAGTTTAAAAGTTTTGCGGTGGTTGTGTACAAGAGGCCGAAGGGAAAGGAGAAGGACTGCTCCAATCGCCTTTGGTCGTAGTGCTCGGTTACGACCCCGTTGCGGTTTTTGATAAAACTTCGCGACTTTGAGAAGTCAGTAATATATGGCGAAGAGCAATGTTTGAGTTGGACCACTGGCACTGGCCAAAAGAAATCAAACAACTTTGTTGCCTCAATGAGAAGAGCTGATTTTTGCCCTTAGGAAATTATTTTTGAATGTACAAGAACTAGGCGGTGTTAAAGATGTTTTAAGTTTTACCATTTTTTATACGTAAAAATTAGCAATAAAATCTGTAGAAATAGTTAGAGACAGAAAGATTAGAAATTGACTAAACTGAATTATATACAAATTTATAATAAATTAAGGATGATAATACAAAAAAGGTATTAAAATAAAAATAAAAGAAAAAAGATTGTCCTATTATAGATGTGAAATGTTATTTACTTTTATTGTAGATTATGTACCATTTTTAATTTAGTAACTTGAATTCAATATTTTTCGGAACTTAGTTATAAGAAATTATCTATAAGACGTTTTGTAAGCATAATATTTAAATACTAAAAGGGAAAACTAACTGGTTATGCTAATAACCAATGTTAAATTATTTTTATGCTATAGAGATCAGCGTGTTTCTGAGTATTTAAGAAATTATTCTAAATAATTATTTTCAATATTCTTTTTATGCTTTTTCTTTTTTATTCTTTATGGTAGCGATTTGATTGCGCATACTGAGGGTATAAAAGCAGCAGCAGCAGCAGGGTAAGACCTCGAGTAAGGGTGTCAACTCGACACTAAGGAGTGGGCAGATTGAAACCTCAGTGCCGTTTGACGGTTCTCTTATTTCTACAGAAAAAGATACTGCTACGCCACAAGTGAGGGGAGCATTCAGATTGAGATCCAGAACTCGAACGGAGCTGTATTTCTATTGATCATGGCTTCAATATGGGTGCCGAAACGTTGAGTTTCAAATTCTTAACGCGTTTCTTCCCGAGAACTTTTTAATTTTCATGTCTATATATATGTTATATGAGAAAACATTAACCTTGAACTAGCTTAAGTTCGCCGACTTCAGATTTCATCATTTCATTCCCATAGAAACAGCTGACCACGCAGTAGAACTTTGTACGAACCGTTGGCCAATATTCATGGGAACAGCGATTCAGCACTTCATACCAAACCTATAAATTGCCATTCTCAGATGCCGGGGCCACTCTTAGCTGCAACTTCGACCAGTCCAGTTATTGTAGTCATTTTAAATTAATTTAATTTTGTACTATTATTTAATATTTAATTTGTAACAAATAAAGTTCTTTTTTAAAAAGTTAAACTCGTGATCAGTGATCTAACAATTGGCGCAGTCAGTAGGATCCGAAAAACGTTGCTAGAACACGTGTATACTCACTGGCAGCGGCGGATTCTCATCCCTTAACGGAACAAAGAATCTACGGAAGTCCTCACTCCTGTGATCTACGGAAGGAACACCTAGTGAAGCCCCTGGTAGCCGAGCAGAGAGAACAAGACGACCCTTAAAGAAGAAGACATCTCCGAACAACCTCACTCCTGTAATCTACGGAAGGAACACCTGGTGAAGCCCCTGGTAGCTGAGCAGAGAGAACAAGGCGTCCCGATGTTCTTCTTTATGTAAGTGGATTTTGAATCATCTCGTTAAGAATTTTGTTTTAATAATTTTCGAAATTGACTATACTGCAAGTCAATTAATCAAGATACAAAAAAAAATAATACAAGTTGATTATCTAATATTTGAAATTATTGATATTGACATATTTCTTTTATACTATTTTATAATTACTGATATTTTATTCACATATTTTTTTATTACTTGCTATATTTTGGTATATTTTCTTTTGATATATTTTTATTTGACATATTTGATACATTTTTACTTGATATATTTGATACATTTTTATTGATATATTATTTGATATTAAATTGATACATTTTTGTCCTTTATATATACCACAACATTTTTTTTTTCTCTCCCTCATTATATATTGATATATTTTATACTTCTTCATACTTCTATTTTTCATTTTCGTTTCAAAATATCTCGAAAAATGCCCGAGACACGTTCCCAAACTCAACAAGAAATCGAACCATACAAGCTTTCGGAAATATTTTCCATTATCCCAGAATTTGAAGGCGATCCGATTTCTCTTTCTACATTTTTAGATGCGTGCGACTGTGCCTTTAAAATGGCCACAGGCGATCAGCGCGTTCTATTAACGATTCACGTAAAAAATAAACTCAAAGGTAAAGCTGCACAGCTTATTAATTCTAGAAAACCACTTTCCTATACTGAAATAAAACAATTATTAAATCTACATTTCGGAGACAGTAGAGACCTGACCTCCTTAATACAAGACTTACAAAGACTAAGACAACTATCTAACGAATCTCCTCTAACTTTCTTTAACCGCTTACAAGTTCTGAATGCAAAAATGCACGCCTCGATCCAAATAGCAAATTTATCCCCAGATCAAAAAACCGCCCAATGTGACTTAATCGATACCATGGCCCTAAACACACTTTTAACCGGTTTAGAACCCCGTCTAGGACAAATTATTAGGGCTAGTAATCCAAAAGATCTCATTGAAGCAAGCAATCGTATTAGACGCGAACTTCAATTGTCATATTTTGAAGAACAAAAATCTAATTCTAGATCGACTATTCCTAAACCCTCTCAACCAATGAGAAGACCCTCATCTCAGTTTACAAAATGTACAAATTGTGGCCGCATTGGTCATCTAAATACTGAATGCCGCTCTTCACGTTTCGTAAAGCCAAACCAAACTTTTTCTAGGCCACACGGTTACCAAAACCAATATAATAATGGACCTAATAACTATCAAAACAATCAGAACCCTAATAGGAATCAATATTCTTCCAACAATCCAAATTTCAACCAACAGAGACCTTCCTTTTCATCTCAAAATCAAAATCAAAATCGTCCATCTGTTATTCAAAGAAACCCGAACTTCCAACGGGCACATGTCTTAAACGAATACCCTGACGAAATAACGACTAACTATTATACAGATGATTACTACACAGATAATTATTATAATACCGATAACTATGAAAACTATGACACAGATTATTATACAGAAAATAATCCACAAACTGATAACTTTTACGAAACCAATAACACACAAGATTATCAAAATTTTCTTTCACTTCCGAATCAAAATCATCCTCCCAATCATACGAACCACTCAACGGATATTACGAATATCCAAGAACAAATTCAAGCGCTCAACTTGGACGACTTTCATCCGGACCTCAATTTTCCCGAACAGACATTCATGTAACCCCATTTCATACAATGAGTTCCAAAAATTTATATTATATTAATGATGCTACCAACACTTTTAAACTTTTAATCGACACAGGTGCTGGAATCACTGTTTTCAAAGAAAACACAGCACGCAATTATCATAATAGATTTCCTGAAAACGTTACTATTCAAGGTATAACCGATCAAAAATTGTTAATAACAGAGTCTGTCCTAATTCCCTTCACTGACAATAATCCCCACAAAGTCTTTATTTTCAATTTAGACATTGATTTCGATGGCATAATAGGCCTAGACTTTCTAGATCATTATGAATGCGTAATAGATCTTAAATCCCGACAGTTGCATACAAATTTTAAAACTGTCACCCTTCACAAAGTAGGACACGAGACAAACACCCCTCAAGACAAAATACCGACACACCCTACAGAAACAAGACAAAACGAACCTAAAATAAAAATTAAATCAGATTCTAAACAAGAATCAAATTTAAAATACCAAAACCCTATAAATGAAAAATACACTATCATAAAAAACCGAGATCAAGAAAAAAATCTTGAAAGACCGGAGAGAAAACGAATAAAAGGAACAAACAGAATTACCATTGACAGCCGGACCGAACAAATATGCAAATTAAAATGCAACTTATCGAATACAGATGCCATATTACCAGCTCAAGAAATAGAAAAAGTAAGATTACCTCATGCATTAGTCCATGTAGACGAAAATGGAGAATTCTTAACTTCCGTCCTAAATGCTAATGCAATGCCGAAGACAATCGAATTTTCAGACATTTCAATCGCACCCTTCAAAAATTCCGAGACTATCCTATCCTACAACGGAAATGATTTTGAAGAACCCGTACTAGACAGAACACGAATAATTAGAGAACAACTAAGAATTGATCATCTAAATTGCGAAGAACAAGAACTAATTCTAGATATATGTACTGAATATGCAGATATATTTTATGTCGAAGGCGACAAACTGACCTTCACAAACGAAATCAAACACAAAATCGAAACAAACAACGCTAAACCTATCTTCACTAAATCTTATAGATATCCTCAAATACATAAGGAAGAGGTAAAGACGCAAATTAATAAAATGTTAGAAGAAGGAATAATCCAGAAAAGCGTCTCTCCCTGGTCGAGTCCAGTCTGGGTCGTACCGAAGAAATTAGATGCGTCAGGAAAACAAAAATGGCGAGTTGTTATTGATTATCGAAAACTTAACGAACTCACAGTACAAGATCGTTATCCTCTACCACAAATATCAGAACTATTGGACCAACTAGGAAGATGCCAATACTTCACAACACTAGATTTAGCGTCTGGATTTCACCAGATCGAAATCGAGCCACAAGACATCCAGAAAACGGCATTTTCTGTCGAAAATGGACATTACGAATTTGTACGCATGCCATTCGGACTAATGAATGCTCCATCTACTTTCCAAAGAGTAATGGACAACATCCTTTTAGGAATACAAAACGAAAGATGCTTAGTGTATATGGATGACATAATTATCTACTCACCCACTATTCATGATCACATGTCACGACTAACAGAAGTTTTTAAAAGGTTACGAAAAGCAAACTTAAAAATACAGCCAGACAAGTGCGAATTTTTAAGAAAAGAAGTAGCATATTTGGGCCACCTTGTAACAGAAAATGGTGTAAAAACAAATCCAGTTAAAATATCTTGCATCAAAAACTTCCCGGAACCAAAGAACACCAAAGAAATAAAATCATTCTTAGGCCTAGCCGGTTACTACAGAAGATTTATTCCAAACTTTGCCAAAATTTCTAAACCACTAACGAAACTACTTCAGAAAGACGTACCTTTTATTTTTAATTCTGATTGCAAAGAAGCCTTTAACGAACTCAAAAATATTTTAACTTCAGATCCAATACTTATATATCCCAATTTTGAGGAACCATTTTTACTAACAACTGACGCTAGTGCATTCGCGATTGGAGCCGTTCTATCGCAAGGCCCTATTGGAAAAGATTTACCCATAGCTTATGCCTCCAGAACATTATGCGGTGCCGAAACAAAATATTCGACTATAGAGAGAGAACTTTTAGCTATCGTATGGGCAGTCAAACATTTTAGACCATATCTTTTTGGCCGAAAATTCACCCTTATTACCGATCATCGACCTCTTACATGGCTTTTCTCGATAAAAGATCCCGGAAGCCGATTAGCGCGTTGGCGCCTAAAGCTCGAAGAATACAATTATAAAATAGAACATCGCGCAGGAAAAACAAACAGAAATGCAGATGCCCTCTCGAGGATAAAGATTAACCATTTTAAGGATTGTGCAAACTTTCAATCAAAAATCTCATTACATGCATCGAATCAAGATGACACGGAAACTCAAGAAAACGAAGACGACGATGAAGAAAATATAGAAGAAATGTCCGAAGAACTTGACAAGTTTATCGAACTGTATAGAACTAAATCAATAATCGATTATTCAAAAATTGAAGCATCGAATACGGACTTATTAGACAAATCCAACAAAAATATTGTTACATTTTTTTGGCAAAATAAACTTGAAGAACTCCACGAGAAAATAATGGATGACATATTCGAAGAAAACATGGAATATAGTAACCGAAGAATTAATATTGTACACAGTAAAACTATAAAAGATCGAAAATATTTTATTATACCATTACCGTTTGATCCCGAACGAGTAATATCACATTTATTTCTTATACTTTTTGCAAATAAAGATCAATTCGATGAATCAAAAATATATTGTGTCGAAAATAATCTCGAACTGCCTATCCTAGAAATATTTTCGTATATTTTTGCTGACAAGGAATTAAAATTAAGAATCTGTCAAAATATAATTAAAACAGCCAGCGAAGACGAAATCCCTCAAATTTTAGATCAATACCATTGTGGTAAAAACAATTTACATCGAGGAATAAACGAAACTGTCAGAAGAATAAAGCAGAAATACAATTGGAAGAATTTAACAAAAGATGTAGAGAAATTTGTAAAAGCATGTGAAATTTGCCAAAAAGTTAAGATTTGCAGGAAAAACTTAAGTGGACCATTAGTCATAACAGAAACTCCAAAAACACCATTCGAAAGAATAAATATGGATATATTCGAATACCCTACTAGGAACTACGCTTTAACTATTCGTGACGAATTGACAAAATTCACGCAAGCCTATCCTTTGGAAGACAAAAAGGCAGTAACAGTAGCCAACACACTCCTACTCTTCTTTCAACACTATGGAACACCACTAAGAATTCATTGTGATTGCGGTCGAGAATTCGAGAATGCTATAATCAAAGATCTATGCGAATTATACGACATCAAACTAACATTTTCTAGTGTTAACCATCCACAATCTAATGGGTCTGTGGAAAGATTTCATGCCACACTCTCAGAAATGATTAGAGCAAATCAAGCCGAGAACCCAAACGATCATCCCTTCACTATACTTCCTTATGCAATAATATGCTATAACAACACAAAAAATAAGACCCACGGTTTCACACCATATGAACTTATATTTGGGCACACTGCAGGCCGACCACCAGAAACTCTATACAATCAAAAAACACTAATGAGCAAATATATTCGAGACCTGAATAATCGCATGGAATATTTTTACAAAGTAGCCAAAGCAAAAACAGAAAGACAGAAAGAAAAGGCGAAAGTAAGATTTGACGAGAATATTTCAGAACGAAGACCTGATTTTAAAATTGGTGACAAAGTTTACGTAAAGGAATCCCAAATTAAATCAAAATCGGATAATCTTTTTAATGGACCTTTCGAAATTCAAGAAGTTTTTACAAATTCCGCAATTATCCTTAACCCCAAAACTAACCAAACCTCTAAAGTAAATTTTGACAGACTGAAACCTTATTTTGAATAATTTTCCTTTACAGATTCTATGGACTCCTTTCTATCGTCCAATCCCAAATTCTCCTCACTCCAATTAATAACACAATTGGAATATTTTTTCATGAAAAAGGAACTATACGAATATCTAACGACAAATGGACTTTACTTGTTTACAAAGAATTATTCCCTATCAAAACTACAATATCCAACAATGACAGAATTTTGGAAAACCTATTAGAAAAATTTATTAACGTCGATACACCGAGAAAACTTGCCTTTCAAGCCGAAGTACAGACACATGTTAGTCTGCTAAAACAAATCTCAAACTCCGTTAACTTAAAATATAAAGAAATAACCTCCGACACAGTACCTTATAATAAACGCCTAAAACGCGGTTTAGTAAATGGTATTGGAACAATCTGGAAATCTATTACTGGAAATTTAGACGCCTCTGACGGCGAATACTTTAATAAATGTATAAATAAGATAAATTCCGATGAAACTCAAATTGAAAATCTCCTAAAAAATCAAATATCTGTTACCACTTCAGTTATAAGAACTTTCAACAGTACAATTCAAAAATTGCAAATAGACGAAGAAACCTTTAACAAAGACTTAAAAACTATCGAGACTACACTCCTGGACATTAATAATGACATCTCCTTTTACCAAGCACAATTACAAATACTAGATTTATGTGAATCCTTAATGGAAAGTTACGTATTTTTAGAAAATTATTTAAATGACATACTAAATTCTATCACATTCTCTCGCCTGCAAATTCTACATAGTTCTATTATTTCGCCCATAGACTTATTGGACGCATTAAAAGAAATCTCACAGTCATTACAAATAACGTATTGCCTCTACCCACTTATATGTCAAATATAGCTCAGTATATTGACATAATAAAACTACAAGCTTATCAGCTTGATTCAAAAATTGTTTTCGTTCTCGAAATTCCGTTAGTTGATCCCGAAATATTCACCTCGTATCAATTATATTCAATACCAATATTAGATAATCAAACTGGTTTTCATCATATACTTTCAACTGTTCATAAATACATTGCGCGAGATGATGATTCAATTTCATATGTCTTACCCATGGACACCGAAAAATGCAAACAAATCAGTCAAAACCAAAGAATGTGTACAGACATTCTTCCGTACCCCATAGACACAGATGCTATATGTGAAGCCCAGCTTTTGAAACCTCTCAGCAACTTACCAAAAACTTGCCAGATGTCCATGCTCTTGGCACAAGGATACAATGTACAGGAAATCGACCGAAATTTATGGTTACTAACCATTTCCGATCTATTACCAGTAACGATCAAATGTGCAAGAAAAGAAGTCACTACACAAATAATCAAAACAAATTCAATCTTAAGATTAATTCCCGAATGTATTGCATTCATCGGCAGTACCAGAATTCATGCTAGAGACCAAATTGAGAAATATACAAATATCACGTATAGAAGTCACCCAGTTAACGTACCCTACAGATGCTGTGACCATTTTGAGACAAAGAATCACCTGTCAAAATTGAAACCACTAAAACTCAGTAAGATCAACGTAGATGACTTAAATATTGCACAACACAAATTTGACCAATATTCAGAAGAACTGGACCATATTATGAGCCAATCATTCGTTGAGGAACATCTACCCTTATTCACTATATCAACCTTATCCCTGATTATTATCCTAGTTATTCTATACCTTTTCTGCAAATACCGAACCAAAATATTCCCAAAAATTGCAATCTCCTTGTCCCAGGATCAGCCTCCAACTTCATTACCACGCAGAAATTCCATTAGACAGAAACTTCAAAGCTTAACCTCCTTCAGAAGAAGACCCAATGTCCAAGAAGAAAGCGAAGCAGAAACACCAATTACTCTGTAAAAGTCAAAGCAATGGCATTGACTTTTCACTAATAAGGGGAGCTGTTATATGAGAAAACATTAACCTTGAACTAGCTTAAGTTCGCCGACTTCAGATTTCATCATTTCATTCCCATAGAAACAGCTGACCACGCAGTAGAACTTTGTACGAACCGTTGGCCAATATTCATGGGAACAGCGATTCAGCACTTCATACCAAACCTATAAATTGCCATTCTCAGATGCCGGGGCCACTCTTAGCTGCAACTTCGACCAGTCCAGTTATTGTAGTCATTTTAAATTAATTTAATTTTGTACTATTATTTAATATTTAATTTGTAACAAATAAAGTTCTTTTTTAAAAAGTTAAACTCGTGATCAGTGATCTAACATATATATATATATATATATATATATATATATATATATATATATATATATATATATATATATATAATATATATATATATATATATATTATTGTGATATTTAAAGTCTTGGTGCGCCAAGCAATTAATTAGCTTATCAATTAATTAATTAATTAAAAATTATTTAAATGATATGATTATGACTATATCACACTTTTTATCTCTCTTATCTCAGGGTTAAATTCGTGCTTCAATATCTATGCTTCATATGTGAAAGGTAAGGTCCAAAGAATACTGGAATAATAAAAAACATATAGGATCTAACGTAATATATTGAAATAAAAATAATGAAATAAAATTCACACTCAAATGTTTTCAATAAACAAAATCTCATATAATGATTCTCAAAATTTTGTTCTACAAAACCTTCAAAATTAATGGTAAAAACAATATTAATTGAAATCTCAAAATCCAAATATTATTCTAAATCTCCTAATCAAAATATTTATATCTTTTCTAAATTAAGTCTAAAAATTGTGTTATCAATAAAAGAAAAACTACAGAAAACAAAACTATCTCTCTCTGATGATGAGTGGTCCAAATCCTTATTCCTGGTAGCCTATATTATCTATTCTTAACGCCTCCGTAGGCAATCAGCAATCTTACAACAAATTATTGCAAGTTTATCGTCCTTAATGATCTCCTTCAAATGCACGAATCGTTCAAATTATGCTAGCTTCTTTTTCTCTCAATAAACTGAATGTCTCGTTGGCCTGAGTGAAAAATGACTCTTGGAATATCTTTTCTTTACGATAAACTGAATCTCTCGTTGGCCTGAACAGTGACTCTTGGAATATAAGTAGAAAATATAACTTACAATCTTTTACTGGATCAGCTTCTGTCAGATACACTAACTACACAAAAACTCACAAACTTTCACTACTACTGCTTCCTACCTCTGGGAAACTACCCGAGAACAACGGCCGTTCGCCTTCTACCCTTGGAGACCAACTGACTATTTTTTTTGTTTTCAAAAACTAACTAAAGTCTCATTCTCAAACCAATCATTCCACCTTTTTCAATTTCATCCAATCAAAACGCGTCATCCATCTCCCATTTATTCATTCCGATAATACACAAATTTTTACCTACAATTATAAAATTTCCTAAAACTTATTTACAAATAATATTTTTCTACAATTCTTAAAAACTAACAAAAACCTATCTTTCTAAAATCTATTCTATTGTCCTAATCACTGCATTAATGTATTTGGAAAACCCGGTTCAATTGTCTTTTATTTCACTTAAGCTTATTCACGTCATACAAATATATTTTAACAAAGAAAATAATTTGTGCATATCTTACGTTTTGTTAAATACAGGTAATCCAAAATTAAAAGACTTTCATTCTTCGAAATGTTTATAGTTTATTGTTTGACTTATCTGAATTAGTATAATGTTTTTGAACTTTGAAATATTTTAAGCAAACCAATATTTTTCTCGATTTTAAATATCATAACTATATATATATATATATATATATATATATATATATATATATATATATATATATATATATATGTATATATATATATATATATATATATATATATATATATATATATATATATAAATATATATATATAAATATACATATATATATATATATATAAATATATATATATATATATATATATATATATATATATAAATATATATATATATATATATATATATATATATATATATATATATATATGTATATATATTTACATATATTTATGTATAAATAAATATAATATAAATAAATTTTCGTGGTCAGATGAATGAAAATTAGTTAGTTCTCGGGAACAGCCGCGTTAAGAATTTATTACTCGACATTTCTGCTACCATTTTGGAGCCATTATCTACAGTGATACGGTTTCGTTCGAGTTCGGGATCTTAATCTGCATACTTCCCTCACTCGCGACGTACCAGTATCGTGTTCTGTATAAATACAAGAACTGTCTTTTGGCACTGAGGTCTTAATCTGCCTACTCCTCAGTGTCGAGTGACAACCGGTCTTACTCTGTGTGGCTGCTTTTATACTGACTGTATGCGCGGGAACGGTATGCGCTAACGTGGTCTGAGCTAACGTGGCATGAGCGGTGTGGGCAGGAGGTCGCTGAAGCACGGATCGCCATGTTGCCGGCAACCGGCAGCGAATGCGAGAATTTGCGTCAATCTGTTAAAGTTAGTTCCATTCATTCTAATATTTAATTATCATATTGCCTTTTGTAAGGCAATGTTAAAGAGGAGACACGTAAACGCCTGTGTTAGACCATTAATAATGTCAAAGAACGAAGAGTTTTCTCCTTCAATTCTGACGCATGAGCTTACGTTTTGCATTGTGAGTTGGGTCAACTTAACTAACTTAGGTGGGATCTCAAAGTTTATCATTGCATTATATAATGTAGTTCTTTTCACACTGTCATAGGCTGCTTTGAAGTTAATAAAGAGATGGTGTGTATCCATGTTATATTGAGATTATATATGTTATATGTTATATTGAGAATTTTTTTTGTAATTTAGCCTTGGTTTAGAACTTTTAGCCACGGTATTACATAAAAATACTAGTATTCATTCATTTACGATTTTACAGGAAGAACATATTTTACGCTCATCGCAGCGACTTCATTATAACAAAAAAGATATAAATCACATAATATAAATAGAAAAAACATAATTAATTTAAAAATTTTTGTATTCTTTTCTTAATGGTATTATTTTTAAGTTTAATGGCGTCTTTAAACCTGCTTTTAGCAATTCTTGAAGCAGCCACGTAATTGTATTGACATGTAAAAAACAGTTAAAGAATATTCAATTTAGATCACCTATGCTAGTTCCACACGCACATCTGCCTGTTGGAAGAACTCCGATTTTATATAGATGCTTCGGAAAACATCCGTTATCCAATCTTAATGTTAGTATAGTCGACACTGTATTTCTACTTGGTAAAGTTGGTTTGCAGCCACTGTTGGTTGTAATTTAAATAAATTAGTGCCTGTAGTTAATAAAGTATAAAAATAAAAATAAAATACAAAAAAGTATAAGTATAAAAATACGTGTATACCATTTAAATTAAATATGCTGTTTTAAATGTGAAAGGAAACCAGATGTGTTAAATTTTTCAATAAATATGTGCTTTAGTTAATTTTTAGCTTTTTAATCCTTAAAACTATTACCCAGTATGTGTGAATATCACTTAACCCATACGAATTTACCATCATATTAAAAAGATAAAATTATTATCTTAATAATTTTAGTACTTGTTAAAAAATTTTAATTTTAATAAAAAAATTTTAATTTTAAGAAAAAATTTCTTAACCTCCTGAGACCCAGAATATTTTTAAACCCAGAATGTTTTGGGTTTTTACCCTTTTATTTGATTGCTACTTAGAGCAAAAAATATACAATGAAAATCTGGCTTTTCTCAATGTCATATGTATATATTAGCAGATAAAAATAAACTGGACGATTTTGAAATGTGGGTTTACTCCGCCGCATGTTGAAAATATCCTGAATTGATCATCTCGCTAACGTATCGGTATTAAAACAACTTAAAGTAAAGGATATATTGCTTAAACAAATACAACAGAGATATATGCAGTATTTTGGACACATTGCTAAAAGAACAGGCACGATGGAAAAACTGATAGTCGAGGATAGAGTTGAAGGAATGAGACCCAGAGGAAGATCTCCAAGCCGTTGGGTAGATCAAACAAAAATATTGATTAACCAAGGGTTACATGAAGCAGAACAACTAGCCCAGGACAGAGAAGGATAGAGGGAAATGGTAAAAAAACTGTGAATGCCTGATGGTGTCACCACATCCCAAAAGGGATTAGGACTAAGGAGGAACACTCATTTGGTCTATCTGTTACCAAAATAAACTTAAACATAAAAGGAAGTACCAGTACAATAAATACTCATCTCTTAGCAGTATTTTATTATTCATTAATATTATACACAAAACAATGTATTAGAACTTAGTCTTTGGTATAAAACTGTAAAAAACAATTTCGTTTGCGTGTACTACATAAAAATATCTTACATTTTATACAAAAATGCAGTTGTAGTATTTCTACAATTAATCTTTCTGCATCTATTTTGTTTATCAGCATAGTCGTTTAAATCATCCTGAACATCCATTGCATCCATTAAAACATCATGAACATAAATGTTCATCCTTATGAAGACATTTAACTTAAGCAGGTATGGGTTAAATTTTGACTTTTCGTTTTTTATGTTTTGGATCCAGATCGACGTAGTTGCCAGAATCGAAAAACTGAGTGTTATCTAAAATCATTTGTTCTCCTATTTCTAATTTGAATAATCTTAGTTGAGGAATGTGTTTGGCTAGTACATGTTTTTTTTTATACTGCTCTTTTCTCTGTATAGACACCAAGAGATGCAAACTTCTAAATCTAGCATGTGGCTAGAGGTCAACGAGGTCAACTCCACCCATTAACTGACTATAGTTCTTGGTTACTTCAGGTCTGTTAATCATTACGTATTCCTTTTTACGTTTTGACCATCTTCTGCATTATTGATCTGGGTTATTTTAGTTGCCTGGAATGTTGACAGAAGTGGTACTGTAGTACAATAATTACTAGTCTTACGTCTACGTAGTCTTACCACTACGTCTTACTCTTGTTCTGGCAACACGACTACAACCTACTCTAATAGATCTACAGGACGTACATGTTTCTTGTGTTAGTGACGATGACAGTGATAATACTGACGCCGAGAGAATCTCTGAGGCGTCTTCTGATGTATCTGAGTTATAAGGGAAAGGTTTAGATCCGATTCGTAAAGAAGGTCTTCAAGTTCTTTTTGAGTTAGTGCTGTAACAAATTAAACATTTGTTACATTGTTGAAAATCGTACAAAATTTTTAGTATATGTTGACCCTACACTAATTTAACCTAACATATTTCACAGTTACTTATACTGGTCTCCAACATTAAAAAAGTAAAGTAGTTTTCTTTGGTATTAGTTGATATGATTAGAATAAATTGTGTAGGATGGCGTCACTAGAAATGTTTGCTTTTTAAGTTGTATATATATGGCCCCAGGATGTTAAAGGATATATTTTTCTGACAAATTTATTTATAATTTAACAAATTTTTAATTTTCTATGCACTTTGGAAATGCATTTTTCTTAAGCAATAAATGAAATTTTGATTTTAACACCACGATTTTTGTTCACAAACTTTCCTGACACTTTTCCAGTTCCACAGCGATTTATCTTGCTGCGGAAAATTGGTAGTTTTAGTGCTTCGTTTGCTCGCCTAAAACTGACCATTGTAGTGAATACTTTTCTTAAAACTATTTAAAAATTAAAGTGTAATGTGTAATATGAAATAACCTTACCATAAAAGCAAACAGTCAAGCTAAAATAAACGGGATTGATTTAGACTTATCATTATATGGTGTAGAAATCAAAGGCGAGCTTTGAAATATATAGATTGCTGAGAGATACCTCAGTAATATTTAATATTCGATTTATTGCTGATGTATATACCAATGAAATAAAAATTGTTTTTCATTTTATTGGAAAGTTTTACGACAGCAAAGATAGATGAAATATAGTATAATACTGATTTCGAGATTGTATTTGAACATGACCTAAGAAAGAAATTTGGGATTAACCAGAACCTGCTGAAAACGAATGTGTGAGCTGGAATATGTTTTCTTAAATTTTAGAAATAATTATGTAAATATTAAAACAAAGTACAAACAAATATTAGTCCAAGGAAAACTGGTAAAGTGATAAGTTTAGTTTACACAGAATTTTTCTTGGGAGAAAACCAATTTAAAGATATGGAGATATTTCGCAGTCTACTTACCAATCATACTGTAGCGAATAATGCTAGTAACGAATCAAAAATCTTAAAAAGAAAAAATAAGTTTAATTTACTATTCTGATTATATTGATTTGATGTGTTTTCTAATAATTTTCTAATCCAATTTAGTATACAGTTTTATTAAAAAACTATTATAGTGCGAATTATTATTTTATAAAAATTTTTAGACAATTGTTATTTTGTAATACATCATAAATTATTATTTAATTCAAAATTGAGCTTGTCTAATTTAAAGCTAGTATAATACGTATAAAATTAAACTATTATTTACGTGAAAAGCATTATTGTCAATTTTTTTTTATTTTCTTTAGTAAATAACTAAACGTAGGGAATTCCAGACAACAGAGTATATCCCTTTGTGCTGATACACTAGCATTGTACGGATTGATTAGTTCAAATAAAATTACAAGCAACATGACTGCACTCAACATGTTTCTTAGTGACGCACATCTCGAACAGTTACAACAAAGAGGTAATCACAAACAGCAATCATGCACAGAAAGGCTCGATATTGAAATTGATTTTGAAATTATGGTAATGGAAATTTAAGACTTTTCTTCCTGTACAAGATTAATTTGTCAATACCAACCGTATTGTAGGGCTAAACTACACAAAAACAAAAGTTAAATATTAAATTAAATTCTATCTTAATTGAATTTTGTTAATAAACAGATTTATTGGTATATAAGTAAATACCAATATCACATCTAACGATATTAAAACCTCATTTTTCGGTAGCCTATAAGGCTATTAGCGAAAAAAGAAAAAGTATCAACTTTAGTAGTTTAATAATTTATTGATTTAAGATATTGGATAATTACTTTGGCACCGCACTTTAAGAATAGTTCTCTCAAATTCTTTCCGCACTGTGTAACGGGCACTTCACTAAACGGTGTTTTGCTGTTAGCGGGTCTTGCAAGCATAACTCCCTTATCCCTTGTCATCAGATATCCATGCGTAAAGCGACTATAACCAAGCTGCAGCCGTGTAATGATAACCTGAGAAAAACGATTGGTGGAACTATCAGACCATGATTGAAATATTGGTTTTATCTCAAGTAATTTTGCCTGTTTTTTGTGCCATCTGCTATTCTATATGTTAACTATTTTGCTATGGAGATATGGTTTGAGATCTGCCGCTGAAGTTTTTGGATAGAATTCAATAGTTGTGTCCTTTAAGGCTTATCGTGCATAATTATCCGCCATATCGTTTCCCGTGATTCCAATATGAGAGGGCACCGACAGGAAAGCAATGTTTCTGTGATTTAAGTTGCAATTCTGGACTAGAGAGTTTGGTCATAAGAAGGGAAGAATACATTTTTAAGATGATTTTTAGAGAACTTAGTGTGTCAGTAATTATCAAGAAGTTAGTTTCAGGACATTTTGTAACGTGACATAGGGCCTTATATGTTGCAAATAGTTCTCCTGTTAAAATAGTATTAGTCTCCGCTAGTTTATATTTCTTTATTTCATCCTTTGTAACAAAGGCAGATGCTACACAGCGTTCTGTTTTAAATCCATCCGTAAATAACTGTTTGAAGGAAGAAAATTAAGAAATTAAGGTTTGATATTTGTAATTATTTAGACGACAATTGCTTTTTTTTATTTTCTGATGATAGATCCAAATTTATGTGAGGGGAAGATATTGGCCAAGGAGGAGAAGTTGGCATCTTGTGAGGAAAGATTTCGGGGAATTTAAGTCGTCTTTTGCAAAAGGGAATGTGGGCTTTTGCGTGCTGAATATTCGAAGAGCAAATGGTTTGGTGATATTGTAAAGAGCACCCCTTCGATGCATAGGGGAGCCTTAATTCCTACCTTCTTAAATCTAATGATAGTTCACCAAGTTCAGCCCAAAGACTTAAGACGGGGATTGTTCTAAATGCACCGCTTATTATTCTAAGAGCGTTAATTTGAATGATATCTAAAACTTTTGGAGTTGTTTTTCAAGCAGACTAGTAAGCGTGGTATCCATAATCGATCTTGGAGTGGATCAGATTTTTATATAATATGAGTAGAGTTCTACCGTCTATCCCCAATTCGTACAAGAAAGACATTTCATGAGTTTTTTAATGTGGTCCTTCCAGGTTAAAGCTTGTTTAAATAATAAACCTAGATATCCAATTATTGTATTTACATATTGTTACGAAAATGCATTCAGCGCGGCCCGTCTAACGGTTGCATCTCGAAGCATCTCGGCATCGAGAATCATCGATGAATAGATCCCTCGAAGGCAAGAGAACGATCGCTCACGTATACGCCTAGAGGTGGGAACTTTCTAGAAAATAGTAACTTTGGTATATACAGCGGTGAGTACTTTATCGCCCGGCTTTTTAACGTAAGAGATAGAAAACACAGTTACCTTGTGAAATAAAAAGAGATGAAACTCGTAAAGGTGGGAAATAATCGATAGAAACCTATAATTTACATTACATTACATTACCACCGTCGATAGTCTCACACCTTTAGACGTTATTATAGTATTAGAAGTGTTTAAAGTCGCTTTAAAACCAGGCAAAATAGCGGAAATGATAGAAGATGGATTTTGTGAGAAAGAATGAAATAAAGCTAGTTCTTAGACGTGGCTATTTGACTTCAGTCATAATTATACGGATGACCGCGAAAATATTTTATTTTAATAATTTCTGATGTAAGAATAAATGATTAAATAAATTAAGAATTAAAGTAAAAAACAATAATTAGTAGCAATTTTAAATTATAAATCTTTAAGTTTATTTAATAATAAAAATAACTCAACTGAAATATTTCACTAAACTAAAGGTAGGTACGTTCTGTGCGAAAACATTAATTGTATGTTGAGTTGGTGTAATTATTAGACACGTAGTCTACTGACAAGAAGATTGGGGTTCAATTCCCACCAAGGATAAAATTTTTGTTTTACTCAATCAAAAAATAATAGAAAATATTATACATATTAGGTAACAAGTTTTCAAAAACTCATTATTTACAATTTATTCTTATTCCAATGTTATAAAACGGAAATACAAAATAATTCCAATTCAAAAAGATATTTATGTGTAACTTTTAACACTTCTAATACTAGTAACGACTGACATAAATGTTTAGTGATTCAAATCAAAACGGTCTCTGCATAATTTCAAATTATTAAAAAATAAAAAAAGAAAACCACATATGGGTTTTGAACTCTAATCGTCTGCGCCGCAGTGTCGAATTCTTACCACTAATCCACAAAGGACTGATGTTTATTTCCGTGACAAGAGTGTATGAAACTCCTCAAATCATAGAAATTATTTTTGGTTATTAATTTAAAACCTTAGATTAAATATTCACTAATAATTAATTTATTGTATTCACATTTTTGCTTTTAATTGTGGTCAATCATTTTTTACTTTATGCAAATTTAAAAAAATGTCACTGAAATACGTTACACATACGACATCACAAATAATAATTATGACCGAGGTGATTTAGCTGAACTAACGTCTAAAGGTGTGAGACTATCGATAGTGTTAATGCAATGTAATGTAAATTATAGGTTTCTATCGATTATTTCCCACCTCTACGAGTTTCATCTCTTTTTATTTCACAAGGTAACTGTGTTTTCTATCTCTTACGTTAAAAAGCCGGTTGATAAAGTACTCACCACTGTATATATATATATATATATATATATATATATATATATATATATATATATATATATATATATATATATATATATATATATATATATATATATATATATGTAACGATCTTAGGAGTTAGTTTAGTTGATAAGAGAGTATCGAACTGTAAAGTTATAAATAAATATATTTATATAAATTCGAACCGCTCGTTTTATTTAAAAACGCTACAGTTGGTGTCACCGTGTGAGGACAATTGATTTGAATATAAATTCAACAGTGATTTTTGAAAAAGACTTGAACTTTTGAAAAGCATTGTTTGTCGGGACCATCCGCGTAGTTCAGTAGTGATCGTTGTACGAAAGAACATTTAAAAAGTACGTGTGTGCCTTGTAGCGTTATAACTGCTACATTGCCTGCTTTCTTTCCTATGTTAATATATTTTGTTAATTCTATTCTCCAATTTCCGTATCTTCTGTCATAATTCATATTCTTCTATATCCTCCATTGTATCTCTTATTTTTCTATATATTTTCTAGGATATAGATTGTATCAGAATTATGTCGTTACTTAATTGATTCATTATTCTCTTTTCATTTTTACTGGTATTTGGTATAAAAACCAGTTGGCGTCCAAATCTATCTTCTTTATATATATATTTTAGTATCTACCTTTCCTATTTTCTTAATAATCATCATTTTTATCTTTTACTCAAGTTTCTAAAGAGTGAATTTTATTTTCATCTCTATTTCCGTTACTTTGGAACGAGAGGTCCCATCTTTATTCTTTCGACATTTCTCCTTCCCATTCGATACAAAAGTCGATATAAAGACTTCTATTTTCTAAAAATGTCGATTTTCTTCATGACTTCTCTAAGAATAGAATAACCAATTGTTGTGTCGTCTCCAGATTTGGAGTCAACCTCCGGGATACATTTCTCAGGTGCGGGTCAAATTTTATTACCATCCAGAAGACCAACCGGCCTGAGAATGGAACCATTATTCCAATAGGAGAGTTGACTCCGAGACAAGGAAATCCAAAACTACCAACATGGCTTGCTAACAACCAGAGCAGAAAAGACTAGGATAAAACTTAGGATTTGGTGACAAAAATTGTTCTTTCATATACCTAATGTAGCACTGTAGCAAGAAGTCGAATAATTTTTATTTAAATTCAATACGATATTTAACATTTATTTTTCTGTTTTTTTTATATTTCAATAAACATGTGTTAATTTAACTGTGTATTGTTTCTTCTTTTTACTTGTTTGTGTATGTTGCTCCAGAGTAGGCCATATTCACGTCCTGAGTGAGCTAGCCAGGGAGTGTTTCGTATAACGTCTAATGTAGCAATTTTGTAATTGATGCATTAGGGGTTATGACGGTAAAAATTGGTCCCAACGGGAAACGATTTGTCACTCCAACGTTGTCAGTGATGTTAGTCAGGTTGTAGCAGCAAACTAAGGTTTGCGGTTACAGGTTGACAACAGCAGCTCAACGTTGGGATGTTACAAATTGAGCCTCGAAGGGTTACAAATTGGCACCCAATGAATATTTGTTGGCACGTCATAGATTGACGTCCAATGAATGTTCGTTGGAACGTTACAAATTGGCGCACCAACGTAATATACTCTGAGTAATGCATACATTCTTGTATTTAGTTGAAACAATACTTTTATATTTTCTTGCTATTATTATCTTTAACATTTTTCTTCCTTTTTGAAGTAATAAATTTATTAAATTTCAGTAAAAATATCTATTTTCTATCTTACTTACTTTTTGTACTTAGTTTTTTATCTAATTTTTACTGATAGTTTTTTTTTGATCACCACCTTTTTTGTCTGCTGGTTATCATTAACCTTGACAAGTTCATGTGTTGTTGGGTAGTGTTAAAACTTAATTAAATATAAAATAGTAGCTTTATATTATTTTCTTAAAATTTAATTATCTTTATCTTTAAAGTTAATTTGGTTACTTGGTTTATATAAATTATTGTTTGTTTAAATAATCTTAAAAAATGGCTACCATCAACCCTAAGCATTTGAAAACTGATGAGTTAACTTATGAGTTAATTATTAGAGATCTTGAGGTTCCTTCTACAGTCGATGAGAAAAGAAAAGTCCTTAGTGGAATTTTGTCTCAGGAAGCAGCAGACAGAAGCTTCTCTGAAACAGTTGTCTCTCTTGATTTTGATCAAGACCATAATCAGGCCTTGGCTACTCTTAATGATTTATCAAGTATCATCGATGAATTTTCAGATAGTAAGTCCGATTATAGGTACAAATGTATTTGTTCTCGTTTAACTCATTTGTCTGGCCGTGTGTCTCGTCTGAAAACCACTTCTTCGACGCAGGAAAAAATCAAAAGACAGTTACGGAGTAAACTATTGTCAATTGAGGGTGTGCTTGTGGAAAAACTTAATGTTCCTTTAGAATCTACTCCAGTTAGGGTAGAATCACATACTGCATCT
Organism: Diabrotica balteata; assembly: GCA_918026665.1. Classification (NCBI taxonomy): domain Eukaryota; kingdom Metazoa; phylum Arthropoda; class Insecta; order Coleoptera; family Chrysomelidae; genus Diabrotica; species Diabrotica balteata. The sequence goes on from OU898280.1 coordinate 59,628,353, forward strand.
TCAGCAGTGAAGTCTGTGCCCATTTATAAATGGGGAATTCAAAAGTTTTCCGGCAAACAGCCTTTGATTCCTTTTCTCGAACAAATTGAGACTCTTAAAATCTCCAGGAATTGTTCTGATGATGACCTGTTTCTTTCTGCAGGAGATCTGTTTGATGGCAATGCTTTCACTTGGTGGCATAATCATCTTCTTAAAAAGACATTTCAGTCATGGTCTGACTTAGTTGCCGCTTTAAAGGAAACTTATCTTCCGGCAGATTATGAGAGGAATTTGTGGGAACAAATTCGTTCTACAAGGCAATCTTTTCGAGAACCTGTATCTACATTTATCTCTAATTTTGAAGCTCTTTTCTTCCGTTTACCTTCTGTCGTTTCAGAGAAAGATAAAGTATCTGAAATTAGACGTGGTCTTTTGCCAGATTACATCAAAGCTTTGGCTTTGCACGATATAGACACTGTATCTGATCTTACTTCTTACTGTAAAAGAATTGAGTCTGCGTTATCTATACCCCACTTTAATAATAATAAGAAGTTTTCATATGAAACAAATTCGCTTGATGAAATTTGTTGGAATTGCAACAAACGAGGTCATGTGTATCCTCAGTGCAGGTACCAGAAAAATAAATTTTGTTATGGTTGCGGTTTTAAGAACGTTATTAAGGCACATTGCCCCAAATGTTCAAAAAACGAAGCGCGAGGTTGTTCGATAGCGGACAGGAATCAATCTCATTGCAGTCAAATGTCTGCACCAAACCTAAAAGGGAAGAACGTACCAGGGAAAAATTTGAAGAAAACTTCAAACAAAGGACAAGCAGAGTAACATTTCAACTACCACCTATTATAACAACGCAAGCTGAAACTTCTGATTCTAATTGTGATTTTAATCCTTTACCTATAGACAAAACTCCCATAGATACAACGCACAAGGTTTCTTTAAATCCTGCGAATATTTCTTTTCCGTTGATTTCAACGTCTGATACTTTATGTAGAACTAATCCTCTTCTCGATATTCGTACACAAGATAATCGACCATATATTTCAATAAATATTGGCAGTGAAACAATATTTGCACTTGTAGACTCTGGTAGTAATGTCTCTATTATTGGCTCTCCAGCTTTATTTCTTCTTAAGAAGCTGAATTTGCATATTCACTATGATGTTTCAGTACAGCTAACTACTGCTGATGGTAATGTCCAAAATACCTTAGGTTATGTGTTTTTACCTGTTACCTTATCTGATAGCACACAAAAGTTAAAAGTTTTAGTGGTTCCTTCTATCTCACATAAAATGATTTTAGGTATGGATTTTATGAAATTGTTTAGAATTTCTTTGGATTTCTCAAATTTTTCGTATAGTACAGCTAAACTGTCAACTTGTGTTGTTAATACTATAGTAAGTTCAGAGGATTTATCCACCTATCAGCTTTCACAGCTACATTCGGTAGTCAAACTGTTTAAGGAAATAGGCCCAACAGATTCTATTGGTAGAACCCACTTGTATACTCACCATATAGACACTGGTGATGCGAAACCAATCAGGCAAAGACAATATCCTCTTTCGCCTGCTATGCAAAAAATTCTCAACGAAGGAGTTGATGAAATGCTTAAGTTGAAAGTCATCGAACCATTAACAACCAGTACACCTTGGTTGTCTCCTTTGTGGTTGGTTCCGAAGAAAGATAGTTCCTATAGAGTTTGTTTTGATGGTCGAAAACTTAATTCGATAACAGTTCCTGATAGTTACCCCATGCCTTTAATAGATTCAATTATATCTAAAGTAAGAGATGCTAAATTTATTTCGTCGATCGATTTAAAACAAGCTTTTTATCAGATACCTTTGGATGATCAATCCAAATTAAAGACTGCATTTACAGTTCAAAATAGAGGTTTGTTCTGTTTTAATGTATTACCTTTTGGCTTAAATAATAGTGCACAAGCTATGTGCAGAGTTATGGATTCAGTTATAGGTCCTTTACTGGAGCCTTATGTTTTCTATTATCTTGATGATATTATTGTTGTTACTCCTGACTTTGATTGTCATATCAAAATTCTTAAAATGTTGTTTAAGAGACTTAAAGATGCAAATCTTACAGTCAATTTTGAAAAGTGTCAGTTTTGTAGACCTTCTCTTAAATTTCTTGGTTTTGTTGTAGATCAACAAGGGTTAAGAACTGACCCAGCTAAAGTAGAAGCTATTTTGGAATATCCAGTTCCAAAAACTACTACTCAAATTCGTAGACTTATCGGATTGATAGGATATTACCGTCGATTTTTGAATAATTTTGCATCCATTTGTACTCCCATTTCTGATTTACTCAAGGGTAAAAAGAAAGGACAGTCTATTGTTTGGACTCCATAAGCTAACTTAGCTTTTAGTCAGATTAAACAGGCACTAACATCTGCTCCTGTTCTTGCTAGTCCAGACTTTGACAAACATTTTTATCTTGCTTGTGATGCAAGTGACACTGGTGTTGGAGGTGTATTATTCCAAAAAGAAGATGGTTTAGAGCATCCTATAGCTTTCTTTAGTAAAACTCTTTCTAAAGCTCAACGTAAGTACACTACTACTGAGAAAGAACTGCTGGCTATTTTATTATCTATTGAAAAATTTAGGTGTTATATTGAAGGAAGTGAAAACTTCACTGTGATTACTGATCACTCGTCCTTACAGTGGTTATATTCCATAAAAAACCCTTCTCCTAGAATTGCTAGATGGATAATGAAATTATCCTGTCACAAGTTCACTGTCATTCACCGTAGTGGTTCTTTAAATGTTGTGGCAGATTCTCTTTCTAGAATACCTGAACAAAATCCTGAAGTTTCTCTTTTAGATTTATCTAATCTTAAAACAGATTCTTGGTATGATAATATGGTACAAAAAGTACAAAATAATCCAGATCAATTTCCTGCTTTTAAAGTTCATGGTAATGTTCTTTACAAGCATATCTTTTCAAGGAATAAGTTTTCAGATCCTTCCCCAGAATGGAAAATTTTCGTTCCGTCTCCTCACAGAAAAGAGATTTTGAAACTCTTTCATGATGATCCTACTGCTGCTCACCTAGGAGTATATAAAACGCTCTCTAGAATCACGGAATTGTATTACTGGCCTAGAATGAGACTTTATGTCGCAAACTATATCAGTAAGTGCAAAATCTGTGCTGCTAGTAAACCAGGAAATGTACCTCCTGCTGGTTTAATGGGAAAGTACAGGGATATTAATTTTCCATTTCAGTTTTTATCTGCTGACTTATTAGGTCCTTATCCTAGATCTAAAAATGGAAATCGTTTTCTTTTAGTTGTTGTCGACTGGTTCACGAAATTTGTTTTTGTCCATCCAATGGCAAATGCTACCTCTACAGCTATTGTTAAATTTATTGAAAATCAAGTTTTTCTTATCTTTGGGGTACCACAAATTTTCGCAGTTGATAATGGGAAACAGTTCGTTTCCAATGATTTTAAAAATTTAATGAATAAATATAAGGTACAAAAAATTTGGTATAATGCGAGATATTTTCCTCAAATAAATCCTACTGAGAGAGTTAACAAAACTATCGTAACAGCTATTCGTTCTTTTATACATGATAATCATAAAGATTGGGACAAAGAAATCTTTAAGATTGCCCAGGCTATTCGCCTTGCCAAACACGAAGTTACACAATTTAGTCCTTCGTTTCTAACTTTTGCCAGAAATATCCCTTTGGACGGTTCCTTCTTTGGTGCAATAGAAGACAAAGCAAGCAATGTCATTAATATTAATAACAAGCTATTCGATCCAAGACCACTAGAAAATATGTCTTCTATTTTCAAAGAAGTGCAAAAGAGAATACGTCACTCTTATGCGACGAATTCTAGCAGGTATAACCTTCGTAGACGTGATGTCAAATATCACGTTGGTGATAAAGTCTGGAAGAAAAATTTTGTCCTATCAAAAGCTGTCGATGATTTCTCTGCAAAACTAGCACCAAAATTTGTCCCTTGTATTGTCAATAAAGTTTTGTCTAAATTAGTCTACAATTTAAAGGATATAGATGGAAATGATCTTGGAAATTTTCATGTCAGGGATATCAAATTAGATGTCACTGATTCTAGTGACGATGAAAATCAGTAATGCATATTAAAAATATATCTTTTGAGTAAAACTTGCAGTTATACTATTATATCTTACCTTTAAGTGTAATTTAAACTTACATATATCTTGTATTGCATATATTTTAAATTATCTTCTTATCTCTTTTGTTAAGCTTATACATATTTTTTATTACCTACGTTAACAAATATCTTCGTTATTTATGGACTTTTCAATAAAATATTTCGTTTGCTAGAAAATTTATCTACTACCTTTCACAAGTTTGATTGTTATTTACTTTTCTTTATCTTCGTTTAATAACACATTATCTATTACCTTTGCAAGTTAGCTACTTGTATTACCTTTATAGTGTTATTAAAACTATTGCGGTAATAACTTATGTCTAATTTTCATACCTAGTGCAAGTGTCTTGTTTTTCCGTTAAATGGGTTCAAATATGAGATTTGTTCGGACAAGCACATAAAAATTGCCTAGGATGATTTATCTTCGCGGGACTTGAGGTCACTGCAGGAAAACTATTAACAAGGGCGTTAATATTTTCCATTTACCCATTAGGGGTGTTGCGTTAGGCATAATTCTTTATCTTTTGGAGTGAAAGTAATCTTATGCATATATCTTCTTTTAATAGAAACCTCTGGTGTAAGATTATGAAGCTTTGAAGTTTTTGATTGCATTTGAATTGTCTTTAACATTTTAAATACATACGTCTATATTTATGCAGTTCTAGTTCTATTTCTTTTGTGTAGATCCCTGGATAGTGTTTAGTGTTATAGCAATTTTATATGATATTACCACAACTTGTCTTATCTTTGCTTTGTATTTTCCTTTATCATAAGTAAGCCAAATTTTATGCAGTATCTTTAATTTCTTTTGTGTAGAACTTTGACTTACTAGGTATTGTGAAGAATATACTTATCTTTATCTAACAATCAAAATTACTTGTGTTACTTAATTATCTTGATATTTACCTACCTTTAATTTTTGATACTATTTGGTACAAAAATTACTTTATCTTATACTAGCTTAGTGTTAATTTGCTGTTTTATTGACTTGCCTTAGTCCATAAATATGCATATGCAATATGCCGAGAATTCATTCTCATTATCTTATCTTTAATAAACAATGTAATTGTTTCCAGACCATACTGTCTATTGAAGTTTAGTCATAATAAGTTTCTCTGATTTAGTCCACAATGATTGCCTTCATCAATGCATAACGACAATGAATTTTCTTTTTCTTGAGTGTTATATTTTAATGAAATTTTTTTTTCGCATTTGCAAGGTAGATTTAACCTTATGCATACTACTATTTAGAAATCTGGTGTAGGGTTGTGTCTCTTTGAAATGACAATGGAAAGGTTTTGTTTTTTATACCCTCTTGTATAACTTTGCTCTATACAATTTTTCTGTATAGATTACTTTATTATTCCAACAGGTGCATAACGTTTGGATATAAATCAAAGTATATTTATGACTAATTTTTCTTCTTCAGTTCAACTGAGTATAATTTTGCGCAGTTTTCTTTTCATCTTGTGTAAATTTTATACTTAGTAGATGTCTAGATTGGTCTTACTAAATTTTTACTTATTTCTTTTATATTTTGACGTTTACCTTATCTTTCTTAACTGCTTATAATGTTCTACTCATACTATCTCATGCAATATATGCAACTAAAATCTAGATTAGTATTATGATAACTAATATTTGGACTTATATACCTACTGCATTACTGATGATTATGATATCTTATCTTTTATAACTTAATGATTATATGCATATCTAGTGATATTGCTAATATCATAATTACCTATGTTTAAAATTAGCTTCCCTTAAGAACTAATATTCTTGAAAGAATGTCTTTCTAACGATGTTTATCTACATGAATGATAGATACATCGTCCCCATATTAGTTGTTTTTGTAGGATATATATGTAATTACATATATATGGGACCGAACTGTGGTGGAGATGTACATTTATACCACTGGATCTTCCTTTAATGGTAAGGTTGTCTTTAGGGTATGGCGTCGGGGGGTTCATAGTACACAGGACTGTCGTCTCTGAGGAGCGCTTTCGAGGTTTAACCATGGATTATGGGCTACTGCGTTCATATCAACATGATTTCAATCGACCCAGTGTATAATCGATGTACAGTACCAAAGGTTGCGGATAACCCTTAACGTAGCTTTTCTCCCTCTTGGTCTACGACCAATTTTAGTGTGACGAATACTACAATTCGTTGGGATAAAATATTTCCCTGAGTATTAACTCTAAAGCCTTGTAAGGAATTGCTATAAGATATAGCATAGGATTATTTACCTTACAATTTTAGTGTGACGAATACTATAATTCGTTGGGGATGAAATAATACCCAGAGTTCTCACTCTAAAGTCATTTAGTGTATATAGTATTACAATACTGTAATACATAGTTTATAATTATGTAGTTAAAATTTTAGTTAAACGGATATTATAATTCGTTGGGTGATAGTCATTTATTTTTTGACTTAGGTTAATATAAGTATATTAATTTTATATCTTATAACAAGTTAACCATTTTCACTTTATTTTGTTTAAATAATAGTATCTAAACTTACAAGTTATTATACCTATATCTAGGTATCTAAATAACTTTATTATTTGGTAAAGATTACCTTTATTATTATTTTGATGATCATAACATATAATGAGTTTAGTGGTGAGAAAAATTTCTCAAGGTACTTTCGAAATTTTTCTACCGGGTGGTGGAAGTGTGTAGCGTTATAACTGCTACATTGCCTGCTTTCTTTCCTATGTTAATATATTTTGTTAATTCTATTCTCCAATTTCCGTATCTTCTGTCATAATTCATATTCTTCTATATCCTCCATTGTATCTCTTATTTTTCTATATATTTTCTAGGATATAGATTGTATCAGAATTATGTCGTTACTTAATTGATTCATTATTCTCTTTTCATTTTTACTGGTATTTGGTATAAAAACCAGTTGGCGTCCAAATCTATCTTCTTTATATATATATTTTAGTATCTACCTTTCCTATTTTCTTAATAATCATCATTTTTATCTTTTACTCAAGTTTCTAAAGAGTGAATTTTATTTTCATCTCTATTTCCGTTACTTTGGAACGAGAGGTCCCATCTTTATTCTTTCGACATTTCTCCTTCCCATTCGATACAAAAGTCGATATAAAGACTTCTATTTTCTAAAAATGTCGATTTTCTTCATGACTTCTCTAAGAATAGAATAACCAATTGTTGTGTCGTCTCCAGATTTGGAGTCAACCTCCGGGATACATTTCTCAGGTGCGGGTCAAATTTTATTACCATCCAGAAGACCAACCGGCCTGAGAATGGAACCATTATTCCAATAGGAGAGTTGACTCCGAGACAAGGAAATCCAAAACTACCAACATGGCTTGCTAACAACCAGAGCAGAAAAGACTAGGATAAAACTTAGGATTTGGTGACAAAAATTGTTCTTTCATATACCTAATGTAGCACTGTAGCAAGAAGTCGAATAATTTTTATTTAAATTCAATACGATATTTAACATTTATTTTTCTGTTTTTTTTTATATTTCAATAAACATGTGTTAATTTAACTGTGTATTGTTTCTTCTTTTTACTTGTTTGTGTATGTTGCTCCAGAGTAGGCCATATTCACGTCCTGAGTGAGCTAGCCAGGGAGTGTTTCGTATAACGTCTAATGTAGCAATTTTGTAATTGATGCATTAGGGGTTATGACGGTAAAAATTGGTCCCAACGGGAAACGATTTGTCACTCCAACGTTGTCAGTGATGTTAGTCAGGTTGTAGCAGCAAACTAAGGTTTGCGGTTACAGGTTGACAACAGCAGCTCAACGTTGGGATGTTACAAATTGAGCCTCGAAGGGTTACAAATTGGCACCCAATGAATATTTGTTGGCACGTCATAGATTGACGTCCAATGAATGTTCGTTGGAACGTTACAGCCTGACCAAAGATGCTACTAGTAGAACTTTCAGTGAAACAGTAGCGTGAGCAACTAGAAGAACGTGATGAAGACTGCAGCGGGTCCAAGAAGATCCTACAAAAACGACTAAAGAATGTTCTTAAAAATAATGGAGATGACCCAGAGACATTCCATTTTCAATCAGCAGAAGAAGCAGTTTTAATGAAGATCGAAGAGAGTTCTAGAAAAAATGATGAGAATGTTTCCAAAAGATTCGATGAAACATCTCAAATTATTAAAGAAGCAGCTAGACAAAATGACGAGAAATTTGAAAATGTTGCTAGAAGATTCGACAAGACTTCTCAAATAATTAAAGAAATATGTAATCAAAACAATGAGAAATTTGAAGAAGTCTCAAGAACATTTGATCAGATGCAGAAAAATGTAAACAACGTAGAAGAGAAGATCAAACAATTAGAGACCATGATAACTACTACGAAAGTGCTACCACCCATTAATACGGTAGCCTTAGATCCGGTAGTGAAAGAAGAATCACCGAGAGACGAAACGACACATCATATGAGATTTAATTGCCACCATTTGATGGAAAGTCCTCTTGGTCCATATACCTTAGACAATTTGAAGCTATTGCGACAGCCAATCATTGGACAGAACAAGAAAAAGCCGTTTCCTTGACTGCTGCTTTACGAGGTGATGCTGCGGATATCCTAAGATCGATTCCTAAGGGTCAAGAAAAATGTTACCAGACCTTGTTTACTCGACTAGACAAACGTTACGGAGATGCCCATCTACAACAAGTCTACAAAGTACAAATAAGAAGTAGAATTCAACGAGCAAGTGAGAGTTTGCAAGAATTTGAAGCAGATATTGCTCGTATAGCGCTGTTGGCCTATCCAGAGGTACCAGACAACATTTTGGAAGAAATTTCTGTAGATGCCTTCGTCAATGGGTTGAGAGACAGTGAACTACAGAAAGCTTTACGACTAGCAAGACCCAAAGTTTTAGATGAAGCGCTCGCCATTGCCTTGGAACATGAGATAGCTAGTCGAGTTTCACGGAGCTATCAAGTACGAACCTCTAAAGAAAGTGACGAACGAAACGATAAACGTCTACAGGAAATCGTAGGGAAAGTAGTTCGTAACATGATGCCGAAGAAACGTGAACCCAGATGTTGGAATGGTAACAACGAAGGTCACATTCGCCACAAAGTGCAAGAAAATAATACAACAGTCAGAAAGCTAGAACAGATCGAGCACTGGGCTGGAAAAAGTAATTCAAATGCTGATGTTCCATGATGATCAAGACGGCCATACAGTGCAAATCGTAATCATTGTCTTGAATTAGAAGAACGATTTTGCCCCGTTAGGCGAACCACCGTTATTAATGACCAATGGCAGCCTCAACAGCTACAAGACGCCCAAGCAGATGATCCATGTATAAAAAGAGTATTGGATTGGGTGCGTCGAAGTAAAATACCTTCTTGGCAAGACATTAGTGCATGTAGTCCCGAAGTCAAGTGTTACTGGAGCCAATGGAATTGCCTAGTGCTGAAAGATGATCTTCTGTATAGAACCTTTGAGAACGATGATGGTACAGAAACTAAGCTTCAGTTGAAGCCTAAAAGTAAAGTGTCAGAAGTATTGCGTCAGTTGCATGACGGTGCATCAGGTGGACACTTTGGTATTACGAAGACTCTGCAAAAGGTTCGAGAACGGTTCTATTGGGTGAACTGTAAAGATGATGTAAGAAGATGGTGCCGGAAATGTGAACTGTGTGCAACTAGTAATGGTCCAGTTGGTAAAAAGAGGGCACCCATGAAAAAGTACAATGTTGGTAGTCCTATGGAGAGAGTAGCAATCGACATTGCAGGTCCACTTCCAGAGACGAATGATGGAAATAAATATATCCTGGTAGCCATGGATTATTTTACGAAATGGACTGAGGCCTATGCGATACCAAATCAAAAAGCTGCTACCGTTGCAGAGGTACTTGTTAAAGAATTCTTTAGCCGATTTGGTGTTCCCTTGGAGATCCACTCCGACCAAGGGCGCAACTTCGAGTCAAACCTTTTCCAAAACGTTTCTAAATTGATTGGTGTCAATAAGACCAGAACGACACACCTGCATCCTCAATCAGATGGAATGGTCGAGAGGATGAACCGAACGATGGGTAAACACCTGTCCAAAGTTGTATCAAAACATCAAAGAGATTGGGATCAGCACATTCATTTATTCTTAATGGCATATCGCTCGGCCGTGAATGAAACTACAGGCCAGACTCCAACCTGCCTGATGTTAGGTCGTGAAGTTCGTTTGCCCTGCGACCTAGAGTTTGGCTGCAGACCTTCCGAAGAACATGTTGCAAGCGAAGATTATGTCGATCGTCTGAAGTTAAGAATGAACAGCATTCATGAACTTGCCCGACAACACATCCAGTTAGCCAGTGACAGAATGAAAGATCAATACGATTCTCGATGCAAGAATGAAAGCTATGAAGTAGGTGATCTTGTTTGGCTTTATAATCCACATCGTCGTCGCGGCTTGTCTCCTAAACTGCAAAGACAATGGGAGGGTCCGTATGAAATTAAAAAGAGAATAAATGACGTAATATACCGAATTAAGAAGTTGCCGAAAGGTAAACCAAAAGTGGTTCACATAAATCGTCTTGCCCCTTATGCTGGCTCAAATGAAACCGAAGAAGTCCGAACCCTTCAACATGAGATCAAAGATAAACGGCGACCAAGCTTTAAGAAGTTTATGTCAAATTACGCAGAGAGAAAGAATGCTAGATTCGGCGTGAGGACAGAAGTTCAACAGGATCTTTTTAGTGTTCCGCATAACGTCTCTCTAGCCCACTGTGTTGCCCAAGATCTTGAGATGACTAAAGGAATCTCATCCGTATTTTATAAAAAAATTGGTCGCTTGGACGAGTTAAAAAACCAGCAGCCTAAAGTTGGAAAAGTGCTGAGATTAGAAGATGGTTCTCGATCTTTGATGTATATGGTGACCAGGAAGTCGTATACAGACAAGGCAACCTACGAGGATATATGGTGTGCTCTAACTAATTTGAAGAAAATCGTCTGCAATTACGACATTAAGAATTTGGCCTTACCCAAGATAGGCCATGCACTAGATAATCTGGATTGGAAGATTGTCAGAAGCATGCTTGAAGTGATCTTCCGAGAAACCGGCGTAAGAATTAATGTGTGTTGTACTAATCCGAAGAGATCGTGTCCTTCAAAGACAGTAGACTGTTATTTCTTTCTGAGGGGTACATGCAGAGCTGGAGAGTCCTGTAGATTCCGCCATCGTGGGCCTACATATAGAGTTGCTGATCGGGACGCTCAGATCTAAGAGGGGAGCAGTGTTACGAAAATGCATTCAGCGCGGCCCGTCTAACGATTGCATCTCGAAGCATCTCGGCATCGAGAATCATCGATAAATAGATCCCTCGAAGGCAAGAGAACGATCGGTCACGTATACGCCTAGAGGTGGGAACTTTCTAGAAAATAGTAACTTTGGTATATATATGTAACGATCTTAGGAGTTAGTTTAGTTGATAAGAGAGTATCGAACTGTAAAGTTATAAATAAATATATTTATATAAATTCGAACCGCTCGTTTTATTTAAAAACGCTACAATATTCAAGTGTCTAATCCCCAAGTTTTAAAGTAGGTATTTCTTTTATCTGTTTTCTTTTCTTTAAGAATATGATGCAGCGAGTCTTAGATAAAGCAAATTGAAAACCACTCCGTTTAGACCATGCTATAAATTTATCGAGTTGATCTTGTAGTAATTAGGCCATACTCTGTATATTGTTTTCATTTAAGAAAATTATAAGGTCATTCACGTACAATCTTGCTTGAATGGGTTTGTTTTTTGATTTGATTTTATCATTACTAGCTATAAGAAAAAGTGTCGGGCTGATTACCGAGCCTTGGGGCTTACCATTTTTTTGATATCTCACATTAGATAAAATACCGTTTACTTTTACCTTGAAATTTCTATTTAGGAGAAAATTTTTAATCAAAAGCAAGTATATTTCCTTGATAGCCCCATAATTCTAGTGTTGAAATAATCTTGTGTGTACTTTTGAAGAGCTTAGTTACTTTCCTTAATAGCTACTTTACATTCTTGATTCCACCAGGAAGTTACAATATCTCTTTTAATAAACTTTTTTCTATTTATCGCTTCTAGAGCTGCTTCGGTTTTAAGTTTATTGAATTGTAAACTTATTTCGTCTATTAAAGTGTCTAAACAAATTTTTTATGATTCGCTAAGAATAATTTCTTGACAACTGCGCCAATCAGCTTTTTCTAGCATCCGTTTTTGATCAGGTGTAACTGGCATTATCTATTGAAATTGGGAAGTGATCACTCCCATTTAAATCTTTTTCCATACCAATTGTGACGTATTTGAAAAGTTGGTGTACAGAGTAAGATAACTATAAAAGAAAATGCCCCTGTCGATAAATTTAAGTGTGCGCTGCTACCATCATATATTATTGCAAGGTTTAACCCTTTTGCTCATGGTGTACAGTATATTGTACATTTCTTTACTGATACCAAAATGAGGTGACCAAATGCTTCTATCCACTTTATTCACAATGTACATTATAGTGCATACATATAAGTTTTAATTTCTAACAGTTACTTCAATCTAGCGTTGATTAGTTTAAAGTAAAAAAAAAATGAAATTCAAGGAAGTAGGTTGCTGTGACGGTTACTTCAGTGTCTGAAAGTAAGGTGGCTTTTAATAATTTACAGATCGGTTGTAAATGTTAGATATATTTTTGTTAATGACTAAGAAACACTTGTATTTGCTGCATTTACGGTCCACTTTCTGATAAATTAGTTTGTTTTTTCTATATTTGAGTAAACATTAGTGTACAGTATACTGTACAGTGTGAATGGATGAATGAATGTACAACACCAGACATTATGTACGGTTGTTTATACTTCATTTATTTTGCAGTATAAAAATATATATAAAAATAAATAAAAGAAATCCGTTAAATTAAAAACAAATAATAGAGCTAATTGAGGCCTGCCTATCAGATATTGACGGGATAAGTGATGACGACAATGACGGTTATGGTTGGGTGGATAGGGAGGAAGAAGTTAGCAGTGATGATGATAATGAGTTGAAGGACAGCAGTACAGACAACGGAGAAGTCATTCATTCTGCCGCTGATGTCAAGAAAGAGGGAAGAAGTTTAGAGCATTGTAGGGGAAAGGATGAGGTAGCTGGTTCGATAAATTAAAAGTAAATAAGTATTTGAAAAATTATGATCTCACCTTCCTACATTTGGTAGATAAAAAATAAATTAAACCTCGAAGGACCAGCGACCCATAGGTCGCAAACTTGCGGATATGTAATTATGTAGTGAGTAGTAAAATAGAAAATGAAATAATTAAAATAAGAATAAAAGCTAGAAATATTTTTATTACATTATTTACAAAAATAAATAAAAAAGCGGAATCGCCAACAAATCACCCTTTTTATAATAATCAAATATATATATTTATGTACAATGTTCTTAAACGCACAACTGTTTATATGAAAATATAGAACAATAAAGTTTCTATGTAGATTATTGAATATCCGGCAACCCTGTAATTTGTCGGACCGGCATTCACGAGAAGTTGGCACGAAACCGTAGATTATCTTCTGTATGAAAAAATTATTTGAGGTACTTACATATTTGATGCACAAACACTGAATTTAGTTTAATTAATTATTTAATAAAATAAGTTATTCAAAATCTGCTTCTATTTGAGAAGCGCGAGAACAGAACTATCTTGTTTCTATTTGAGAAACTGAAAAAATGAATTGACTTACGTCCTTCTATTTGAGAAGGCAGAAACGAAGTGATATTAAGGGTAGTTGATTTGAATAGATTAATGTAAAATTCTGACAGGCGCAGAAGATACGAAACAGCACGAAGAAGGGATGTCGTGCTGATCGTATAGACTTTAATTTAATTTAGAAGACAATTTAGTGGAATAATAATAATTATTAGAATAATAAATAAACTACTGTAGAAAATGTGAGTAATTTTCTAAAAGCATACAGACGGTATTTGTGATTTTTAACTGTTGTGAAGTAAATTAATTGTTTTTTTAGGTGAATTAGGTGAAAATCAAAAAAGACCACCTCATCTTGAAGATGCCGAAGCAACTACATCGGAATGTAAACGAAGAGTAGAATCAAGTAACAATTATTGATAGATTCTGGACAAATAATGATGTGAGTATAAAGAAAGATATTATTTGGCGCAAAATTGGCCGCAATGAAACACCAAAATACATCAATTGGCATACTCAACAGCAAAATGATATCGTAGAGCTTCAAAGTCCATATTTTTATTTAAGACAATATTTTACACCTGCTTTATCTGAAATAACGGTATCAAATACAAACTTATTTGCAGTTCAGAATATCAAAAAGTTTACTCCAACAAATGTAGGTGAACTAAAAAAATATGTTGCAATTCATATTATACTGATGGAGAACTTACATTTTCCACGTATACAATTTTATTGGAGCCCACAATTACAAGTACCACAAATATCTAAAAGTATGATAATAAATTGGTATTATTCGCTAAGGACTCACTTACATTTTGTAGATACCCAAAAAATAAATGTTGGTGAAACCGATCAGGATCGGTTTTGGAAGGTACGACGTTTGAATGATATAATTAGATCCAAATTCTTGCCTATGCCGATCGAAACCGAACTATGCGTAGACGAGCAAATTGTACCTTTCAAAGGACATTTAAATAGTAGGCAGTATGTGGCAAAAAAGTCAAAAGCTTGGAGTATTATATTTGTTGCCTTGTGTGGTTCCAGCGGTTTAATATATAATTGTCTCATTTATCAAGGGGCTACAACGGAATTGGACAAAAATCAATTAAAAGTTTTTGGATTAGCGGCGTCAGTAGTTTTAAAATTATTTGAAAGAATTGCAGTACCAAATGTTCAACTTTTTTCGATAACTTCTTTTCCATTTATATTTATTGCAATTGTTGCTGCATAAAAATATTTATGTTACTTGTACAGCAAGAGGAGATAAGTTTAGCAAACCGCCTTGCTGCTTGAAAAGGACATTTTAAAGAAACGTCGTGGATTTTCCGTACAATATGTAAGTGGTGATGGAGAAATTGTTCTCACTCAGTGGTTTGACAATAAAAGTTTCCTCATTACATCTCAAGAAACAATATATTTATGTGAAACGTCCTAAAATAATTGGAAAATATTAGAAAATATGAGCGACGTTGATAAATGCGACTTTTTGATTACTTTATACAGAACTTTTATTCTGATTTCTGTCAGAAATATGTCATCAAAAAAGAAGAATAATTCTTCTTTTCTACCTTTAACATGAAGTTGCAGTTTTTGTAGGTTGTAATTTTTAGATTTTTTGTTGTGTTTGTATTTGAAATAATACCCTGTGTGTTGTAATGTTTTTATTCAAAATTTTAAATGTATTTTTTAATATTTTTAACATGTTTGTGACAGTGTTCTTCACCACTAGGACTAACTGAACATTTTCATGTAGGTTTTAAATGTTGATTTCCACCACTTGTACTAAAATAGGTTTTCCATTTAGGTGCTAATGAAGGTGACAACATATCACCGAAAATTTCACATTTCGAATAAAGTTCTACACCAAACTGGCTTATACCATCTCGAGCTGATCCTTGATTTGACGCTTTCCCGAAAGTTACCCTCCAAAGAATTGTAATCTTAGCGTCGTTATACACACTCTATATATATATATATATATATATATATATATATATATATATATATATATATATATATATATATATATATATATATATATATGTATGTGTGTATATGTATATATATATATATATATATATATATATATATATATATATATATGTATGTGTGTATATGTATATATATATATATATATATATATGTATGTATATATATACATGGTCATATGTTGATCTTTTATGTAGTGCCAATTTTTACAGCTACAGTTTCTTTACATATATTGCAACTCCACATAATGCGTGATTTGCACTAGTTATCTCTGTTTTTAAAATATGAATTAAATGACTTTAGATTCATGCACGTGGAATATTTAAAATTAGATTCTTGGAGACAAATAATTTGTAGTGTGTATTGCTTGATTAATAGTTATAACATAGGTAATCATATTTGAAAGCTATTTAGCTATTTATATTCCAATGTAAAATTTTATTATACATAAATTAATATTATATTGATTAAGCCAAAAAAAATTCTGGGTTAACAAGTAGATGAATCACTTTCAGTATCCAAAATGGCTAAATCAAGTTGTACAGCCAATTTTTTCCTCAATTTTGTGCAGCGATATTTTATTGTTCTGTCTTCTAAATCTAGACGTAGTTCTTCTAACATATAATTAAGAGCTACGGTGTCTGAAGTATATTTATTCGCAACCGTTACATTAGAGCAGCCATAGCAATTTTCAAGTAGACTTTTAATTTGCTGACCATTAAAACAAAAGTAAGAAGAATGTTTATTTATATATGGTGTAATATTGTCTGAAAACTTTATGTTTTGTTCCGGTTTTTTTTTCTGTTTTGTTTTTTTTTAAGTTGGGACTGCAAATTGGACATCCTCAGAAGTAGGAGATGAAACAGCAGAAGCAGTACGCTTATGTAAAATATTTTGTGTTAAGGATCAGACTTTGTATTGTCAACCAAGGCGTTTTCGATTATCTCAGGATTCATAAGGGTATCGATAGGCTGAGAGAGGGGCGGATTTGACTGTTCTGGATTTTGGGTCTAACTCAAACATATATGGTGGTAAGTTTTGATTTTTTTGCGAGCTGAGTGCGTTGGCAGATTGTGAGCTGTTGAAAGAAGAAGTTGTAGTGATTTCTGCAAAAGGAGTTTGTGAAGTGCGCACAAGAGATATACTACCTGATTGAGTATTGCTTACTGTAGGTATTATATTTAAAATTGGTGGAACAGAAACAGCACATTGTCAAGCATTATGTCCTGACCGCTTGTATGTGAAACAATTATGACTGTCTAATATCAAAAATAACCTGCTTACTACCCCATCTAGGTCTATTGCACTAAACTCAGAAATGTAAGTATTTACAGAAGGAAAAATGTAGATTTGTCTTCTAAAACTTAATATGTGGCTGTAAGCTGGATCAGTAGATCCAATTCTTAGTAAAGTCATTGGCGATAACAATGTTAAACCTTAGTTTTGTAATTGTCGTGTAATATCTTTATTAGGAATTGTGGGGCTTACATTAGATACTAGCAATCTTTCTGATGAGGTGATTAGTCGCCGAGCAGCTAGAGGAGTGTTGTTAATTGTGATGGCTTCATTATTTTTAAGATCGTCGACAATTTTTTATCTCTCAAATATATGCAAACTCGATTGTTAGATATACTTAAACAATATGTAATGTTTTGTGGATTAACTATTGGTCCAATCTGTAAGAGATAGTCTTAACTTTTGCAACCTTCTATCGGTGAGAAAACTATCGGATGATCTCTATTTGGTAGTGGAATGGAGTTTTTAGCTAACATACTGTACACTCATATGTAAAGTAGTGTTGAAAATATTTAAAGAATTTTGGGTAAGATTGTTCATTTTTTGTTTTCTTTCGGAGTTTATTTTAAAACATTTAAACCAAGTCTACCTCTGGCGATGAAAAACCACAGACAATAATTTGAGAACAAAAAACAAATAGTTGATAAATAAGCACTTACATTAGGTTACTTTTTGTTTAAAAGCCCTTTATTCTATTCGGGTTGCCGACTATAGGCCTCTCCTAATTCTCGCCATTCATCCCTGTTGTTTGTAAGACGTTTCCACATTGGAACTGCAGTTCTCCTAATATCGTCGCTCCATCGCATTTGCGGTCTTCCCCGTGGTTTTTTGATTTCATATGGCCGCCAATTCCCGATTTCTTTATTCCATCGGTCATCCGTAAGACGTTCGTTATGTTCAGCCCATTTCCATTTCAGTTTAGCTGCCTGTTCGACAGCATCTTTCTCTTTTGTTCTATTACGAATGTCTTCATTGGTTTGAATGAGATGCCCAGCATTTGTTGTTCCATGGCTCTCTAAGTTTTTCTGATTTTCACCATGTTTATTTTAGTGAATGTCCAGGTTTCAGCTCCATATGTAAGCACAGGTAGGATACAGGAATTGAAGACTTTGGTTCGCAGTCTTTAAGGGATATTTTTATTTTTAAGTACGTATGAGACTCTTCCGAATGCTGCTTATCCCATTCTTACACATCTGCTTATTTCGGTAATCTGATTTTTTTGCTTACCTTGACATTTTGACCCAGATATGTATAATTATCTACGTGTTCTATCTCTGTCCCTTCAATATTTATCATAGGTTTGTCATCTTTGTTTGATATTATTTTAGTGTTGCTGAAATTTATTTTCAATCCTTTTTTTAGGGATTCTGTGTGTAGCTTCTCAATCATCGTATTCAGTGCATTCCATAAATCGGCTATTAGTACTACGTCATCTGCGTATCTAAGATGGTTTTAGTATCTTCCGTTAATAGGGATTTCCTTATTTTGCCAGTCTATTGACTTAAATATATCTTCTAGGGCAGCTGTAAATAATTTTGTAGATATTCTGTCTACTTGTCTTACTCCTTGGTTGATTTATACTGGTCTTGTTTCGATTCCATTATCCAATGTCACTATCATTGCAGCTTGTCAGCTTGTTCGTAAATATTATGTATCAGTTTTCTGTACCTGGAGTCGATTCGGTTGTTGACTAATGCTTCTTTTATTGCCCACAGTTCTACGCTATCAAAAGTTTTTTCATAATCTGTACAAGCCCGACATAATGGGCGATTGTGTTCGTTAGTGTTTTCTACTAGGATTTTTAAAGTGCGTAGATGGTCACAGGCGCTGTACGCTTTTCTAAATCCGGCTTGTGTTACTGGTTGATATCCGTGAAATTTAATTGTTAACCTGTTTTTAATAACTTTGAAAAGGTTTTGGTAAGTTGTAAAATAAGTGAAATTGTTCGATAATTTTTTAGGACTTTGGTAATCAGTCTAATCTTCAATCTGTAACCTGAAAGAATATTTACCGAAGCTCTGCACGAAACTGAAAAAGGTATTCTACTAAATGGTTACCGGATAAACAACATCAGATATTCAGATAACACCATAGTATTTGCGGACCACTTAGAAGACCTAGAAGTTTAGAAGTTCTTATGAACAAAATCACGTATTACAACAATATGAACTCACTATAAACGTTAAGAAGACAAAGCTTATGATAATTAGCAAGAAAAGAATAACAGAAGGTCAACTCTACGTCAATCAATACCCTGTAGAAAGAGTAATGCACTACAACTATAAACTAAATTTATTTCAACTTATAGTAATGTTAATTTATATTAAAGAATATTTGTTAGACATTTAAACTAAATAACTTACCGGTTGATGAATTTTATTATTTTTAAGGAAGAACATATTTTATTCCAGTTACATACCTAAAACAAAAAAAATATTGTTAACTAAAATATTAAATTTAAAATAATAATTTTAGACAAAATGAAAATAAGAAAATTATGACAATAATATTGAATTTAATTATATTACAATATATATTAATAAATTGTATTAATAAATACATATTAAATTTAGAATAATAGCTTTATAAACTTATTATTGTTTCGTATTGTAATTGTGATATGTAAAAACAAATAAATAGTCTATAGAAAGCTAACAAGCTTTTATATGAGATAGAATATTTTGAACAAGAAAGAATGGCGGGACGTTTTCACTATGCTATCTATCTATATAAGGATTTTTACAGCTGTTGCCGCCTTCCTTCTTTCAGCCAACGTCTTCAGTCCTTTCTGTTCTGCCATTCTCCATCTCTAAGGTCTCGTCCTTCCATGGCCTCATCCACTTCATTCCTCCATGATCTTCGGGATCTACCTCTTTTCCTCCTTCCACCTATCCACCTTGTATAATCTGTTCTTCTCATATGTCCATACCAAATTAAACGTTTTTTTTTCAATGTAGTTCAGTATGTCTTGTTTTACTGCCATTCTTCATTTTATCTTCTCATTTTTGATGCGATCTATTTTGTCACTCTGCAGCTTCTTCTCATGAACTTCATTTCAGTTGCTGTGATTTTGGACCTGTTTTGTTTATTTATTACCCAATTCTCTGCTCCATAGGTCATTATACTGCGTACCAAGGTGTTATAAATTCTCTTCTTTGTATTTCTGGTAATCTGTATATCCCACAGTACACCGTTCACTTATTTAATACATGTCTTTGTCTGTGCTAATCTGCTGGTTATCTCTTGCTCAGTGGTTCCATTTTTTTGAGAGTATGAATCCTAAATATTTGAATTTTTCAGTGCCGTTAATTTCCCTATTATCGTCCATTTCCAAGTTTCTCACTGGTTCTTGCTCTGTTGTTAAATATTCGGTCATTTATAGATTTATTGAGTCGGTCATTTTTTGAGTTTTCTCTAGAAGTTTATTTGCACCCGATAACGTTTTTGTTAGTAAATATTATTTTATTTGATTGTAACACTATGTTATCAAGAAAACCTTTAAGAGCAAATAAACTAAACGATAAAATACATCGTACAATAAATAGTGAAGATAGTAAGCAGGAACCTTTTGAATATAGTGTAAGTGGAAGTCAGAAGAAGCTGCTCCAAAGCAGTTTTAAACTGGATCATTCCGATGAAGAAGATAACTTTAAAAATAGTAGAAATTCAGACATTTTTCAGCCATTCAGGTAACCAGTTTATCTGTAAATTGAATGGATCCAGAAATAAAAGCAATAGCGGATCGCGAAAAATACACAGAAGAGGTACCTGGAACATCAGATCAAAATGCCACTATTTCTCAGTTTATTTTAAATCCGGGAAAGGCTCTAAAATGTTAAAACGGGCAAAGTAGTCAAACTAAATACCTTTGTTGTCAAAAGAACAGCAGATAGATAGCAATATTATTTATTTTATAGCTTGTCCCAAAGCTACAAAAACTCCACAAAAGTTGAAGAATATTTCTTACATTTTTTTGCAGATGATATATTAATATTATGTCGTACTCTATCATATGACTAAAAATGAGCTTAAAACTTTATTGGCAAGTTTAACCATGTCTGCTGCAAATAAAGGCAGTCATCTCTTCATGAAATATATATGTTTGATAGTAATGTACCAGGAAAGTTTTATTAGGTCTGCATAAGTAGTCAGTGTTTCAAATATCTCATAAACTATCTTAGGTTTGATAAAAAGAAAACACGAAAAGAAAAGCAGCAAAATGATCCTTTTCCGCATATACGCAACATATGGGACATTTTTATAACCATCTGCAGATAATCATATACACCTTTATCCTTCCCTTTTTGAAAGTCTTCACTTGATAAACCCAATTCGTATGGTCTCAAAATTGTTATGATGTATGACAGCTCTTTAAAATATATCATCGATGCTATTCCTTATTTAAGCAAGAAAGACAATACAAACGGTTTGCCGTTGGGTACATATTTTCTTAAGCAACTTACGTAATCAGCCATTGTAGTAACAGAAATATTACCGTGGACAAGTGGTTTATATTACTTACCTTAGAAGAGGAGTTATTAAAAGATCAGTATAAACTGACAATTATGAAAACTTTTCACAAAAATAAAAATCCACAGGTATTGTTAAACGTAAAGAACAGTGTCCCCAATTCATCTATGTTTTGTTTTGTTAAAACAAAGATAATGATATAATGATAATGATAACGTATATACCAAAGAAAAAATAATATAGTTTTACTTCTTTCAACACTCTAGTTTCACAATTAACAAAATTAATGTTAAACCCACTACGATTACTAATTAAAATGAAATGAAAGATGATCTTTGTGTATCTTTTATAATATGACAAATATTGCAAGTATTAACTTGTATGATATTTATACCACAAACACATTAAAATCAAACAGAAAAGTTTTATACTGTCATGAATATTTGGTTAAATTGGCTCGTCATCTCATCGAAACCTGACTGAAAAAACGATAAGTCATTACAACTTAACGTCGAAATCAAAATATTAAATTCGTCCTTAAAATTTCCGAAGAAGTTGAACGTCCGTTATCTGAAGAAAATAATCGCAAGCCGTGTTTCCTTTATCTGAGTAAAAAGAGGGGCACGACTACTACATATTGTAATCAATGCCATCACGCTATAATATGTGGTGAACACTGAGGTAATATATGTACAATGTGTACATATGATAGTGCTAATAAAAGTGGTTATAATTGTATTTGTATTTTTTCCATTTTTTTTTTGTTTCCAATGTCGTAAAAATGACGATAGTTCACCATAACTGCCAGTAAATTATAGTCGACCTTTCTAGAATTAATAATTTATAACTATAAAATATAACTCTATAAAATATAGAGGCGTTAAATTCGTTGCCGTAGTTCTTCCAATGACCTTGGAAGTGTATTATAAATAAACATTGCTTTTTAAATAGGCTCATATGAAGAAGTTGGTAATCTTGCTGCCCACCTAATAAAATACTGATTTAACTTTCCTATACGTTCTCATATGGGGTTATTTAGAAAGTAAGATTTATAGTACCATTCATGCTGTATTGAAAGAACTAAGGCAACAAATGTATCATTCGTTGTGTATCATTCATACACGAAGTGTATGAATGTAGCCTATGTAATACTTTTTTGTAGTGTCGAATAGCGAATGCATATAAATATTTATAGCTGATGACTAAACTGCTTTAATTGACTAATTTATTATACTTTAGTTAATTTACTAATTAGAAATTTTATTTACGTTACATTTAATAAAGTCTCCTATTAACGTTACAAATTTCATTTTAATTTACGTTTTGATATGACCGGAAATTGACACTAGCAAAACGTAGGCGTTACATTTGGTTTTTAAGAGGTATAACACTTTTAATAAATTGAAACCTTTTTACAAGAATATTTTAGCATTTTCACAAAATATTTTTATTATCAAAAAAATTACGGATATCTGAATTCTTTGGCTAAATACATATTTAACAATGGGCCACACATTTTATATTCTCTATTTAAAATTTAAGGGTTCGGGTACTGGAAGGGAGTGGGAATAATTGACAGTAATGTATTGTAGCATAATTAAGTTCTTTAATTATCGAATATTCAAGTCATAAACATTTTCTAGTACTGGCCTGGGCCAAGCATAAATATTTTCGCCGATTCGCTGTTTATTTGTGATGTAAAGAAAAAATCCCAAATTTAAGTTAGAACTACGACGTTAAATATGGTTAGATTTATTTGTATGCGTTAGTTTTGAGATTTTAGCTGGGAATGATTCAAAGTCATTTTACGATATAATTTAAAGCACTTTTAAAAAGAATTCCGGTTCGCTTGCCCCATCGACTTGATTAGCAAGGTAAGGAACGGTAGATGCCAGTACAAAGATGGATTGAAGGTCGAAAGTCGGGTTTGAAGATTTGGTCATGAAAACAGACGTGTTTAGTTGAGTGGAAAAAAAAACATGTTGAAAATAGTAATTTATACTCTATGTAAAGTGTCAGTTTTAAAAAAGTATTCACTGTTTCTATGTTTTTAAGTATCTAAGAGATTTGTGTCGTTGTCAAAACAGAAGTTGATAAAGATATTATTAGAGACATGGGAAATCTAAAACTGTGATACATCTCTGGATGCACAGACGCACTATACGTGAAAGCAAATCTTAACTGTCTTTTCCTTTTATTCCGATATACTCTGTACGAGTAGTAGAAGCCAATTTGCTAAGGATTTTTGCTTAGTTGAGGAGATATATTGTGGAATGCAAATTTTAGATTCCCTATCTCTCTAATAACATCTTTATCTGTTTTACACGTCTGTTTTACCTTTTAATTCTTAGTAGGCAGAGATTAAAGCCAAAAATCTAAATTTGGTTTGGAAAATTGGTTGATGGATTTAATTATATATTAATGCCAGTAAACCATGAGATATCATATATCAATTTTTGATCACTAACATTAATGCATTTCTGACAATGCATTAATGTTAGTGTTCTATTTTACGTGTTGGTAAGTTGTTTATGTATTTTACAATCTTTTAAATCTTGACAAAAACAATAATTTCCTGCCGAAACGTTGATTTAATATTACTTATTGAACCTAAACACAAGAAATACCAATTTTATATTATATTGTATATATATATATATATATATATATATATATATATATATATATATATATATTTATATGTATATATGAACTTATCAACAAATAATTGTGCGAGTAAGAATAGTAAGCGAGAAATATTACAATTTGTTTGAATACTACTGCGAAATATTTTTGAAATATTTCCGAAATAATAGACATAGTGCAAATCTCGTGAGTTATTTTTAATATACTACTAAAAAAACTTACAAAAACGTTACCTAAAAGTAATACTTAGACTTAGGCTTATATGCCTAATATTATATATAATATTATATATAATATTATATATAATATAATATATAATATTATATATAATATTATATCCAAGCCCTATTTTATAATTATAATTATCATAATTTTAAAAAGGACTAACGACTTGAAAAGGTAACAAAACAAGTTAGATATGAATGTGTTGATTGGTTGACTAATTACAGTAGTAAATTACTAGAGAAGACCTTAATGCCTAATTACAAAATGATTTAGCTAACTTAAAATATATCAATTTAGATCAAAATATATACATATTTATAGTGGAACCTGCTTATAGAAACCATCTTAAGTTACTCACGCGTTGGATATGGTAATTGATTCTGAAGGTACTTAGTTAATATTAGATAATTTAGGGTCTATTATATTCCTTTTAGAAAAAATAATAAACCAATTAATGATAAACCATCATTCGTTTTTTAAACTAACTAGAATTTGGCTTTTAATTAATATCCTTTAGCATAAAATTCACTATTTTTCAAACTCCAACTCTGTTCGACGGTTTTATTCATTCAATCCTTCTAGAAATTTTAAAAGACGACAGCTTCACGAAACAAATAAAATAAAGGTTTTAGTTATAGCCTGGTCGAAGGACAACAAATCGTTAGTTATGTTTCTGACAGAAGCTCTTCAATTCCAGAAATCATTGTTCTATCTTGTGATGCGAATAACAGAATTGAACATGCAAACGATCGATTTATGTTGTCGTTTGAAATAAGGATTTAAACTATTTATTGAAAGAGGTCGACATTGAATTATACAGACCATTTATTCGGTGTTTGTTAAAGCCACATTGAAATGAGATAATCTCTGAGTACTATTTTACTAGACGTATAATTTGACAAAGGACGGAAAATATTGTTGTTTAACTGATTGACAAATAAAATTTATAATAGGGGAGAGGGGGGCATGTTGTTACATAATTGATTCTATTATTTATTTGGGCAATAGTAGATCTTTTATATGAAAACTAAAATCGGATTAAGGTAGTTGATACATTTACACAAATAATGTTAATTTTAATTTATTTAAAAAATCATATTTAACATTTTGTTATTATCAATTTAACTCAACTTGTAAAGTGTAACAACATACCCCACTATGAGGTAAATTGTTACAGTCCATGGGGTAAGATGTTACAATAGAAAAAAAAATTCTAAAAACTTCCCACAACATTATTTAGTGGTCACAGAAAGAACCCTTGCTTAGCTACAAAAAATATTATAAACATAACACAAAATGAAATAAAATAAAAAATGAAAATCTGAACAAACCTGTTTACAAGAATGTTAAAGTAGTCACTATCGGACGAGCAGTGAATACAAATATAAAAATCATCGTCTTTTCCACAAGCAATATGTGCCCACTTTTGACACACAATGTACCGAATCCACTCTTCGTTTTTGGACTTCGAAAATGGAGCTAAACATACCAGACACGTCGATTCCTCATCCTCTTCCGAGCTTTCAGAATCTGATTTTTTGAAGGTGTTTTTGGTAATGACGGTCCGTTTCTTACATTTTTTAACAGTAGTTTTTACCTTGTTTCTTGATTCACCTGATATGTTTCTTTTGGTTGCCCCCACATTTTTTTCTTTGTCTTGCCTTTTCTTCCTCCTCCAAAGCTGATTTAATGGGAGTATCAGTCAAAACAGCGGAAGTTCTTTTCTTCCGACCTCCTTTGGATTTCCTTGGCATTGCTTTTGGATAAGGCTTCTACTCCTGGGGCGTTATATGAGTAGGTGAATCGACAGGTAAATTTATCGCCAAGTTAAAATCTGTGCTTTTAGAAGGTTGCTGTTGGGAAGGAGTTTTATGTGTTTCGGTGCCAATAGGTGCCGGATCTATGACTACTGTTGCGTTTATATTTTCTGTTATTGGCCTATTTGTTACCTCTGCAGGCAAGAATTCATCATCTTGAAAAAATTCTCTGTTGTATGGCCAAATTCCTGTCACACTAAATCCTTTTTGTATATTGAGAGGTGTAACAGCAAGAGGAAATGAATCTTTAAGAACCATAGGTATATCGTAAATGTTCATTACTTTACCGGGATTAGATCTTAACCATGCATCTGCAGCACTATTAAAATATCTTTTAAGTGGGCCAAATACCGTCCTATCAAGCGGCTGCAACTTGTGTGATGTATGTGGCGGGAAACTTAAAAGAACCACTCCATTTTCTTTGCAAAAATTCAACACCGGAATAGACAAATGAGACTCGTGATTATCTAATACCATCAAAACGGGTTTCTCTTTGCTACATCGTACAAACTGGACGAAATGTTTCATAAACAACAAAAAGTTATCACATGTCATCCATCCAGAGGAATGAGACGCACCTACACAACCAGGAAGTCCATTGGCTACCATAACATCTTTGAATTTCTTTCTCGGAAATATTAAAAATGGAGGTACAAAATTTCCAGTTGCGTTGACAGCTAATGCCAAGGTAACAAGTTGACCTCTTTCTCCAGATGTGATAGCACCTACCTGCTTAGTTCCCCTTTTTGCAATGATTTTTGTAGGCCTTTGGACAGTTGTAAGTCCAGTTTCGTCCATATTGTACATTTCTTGGAGCTCAAATTTATATTTATCATAAACTTCGCCGAGATTGTTAAAAAACTGTGACACATTATGACGATTAAACGCGGTAGCTCGACCCATACTAGTAGCTTCAGGTGTCCGGACTGATAAAGTTCGATGCCTCTTCAAAAATCCATATAGCCAGTCTCTGGAAGCTATTTCATTAAACTTCCAATTTTCCGAAACAGATATTTGGTTGGCTGTTGCATATTGAAATGCAAATTTTCTCAAATCAGAAGTTGTAAGACCGTAATAAATTTTAGCAGAATGCTCAGTATATTCGGCAAGTTCCTCTTCTTCAGCATTGTTAAATATTTTTCTGGCCGTAGCGTAGCCGACTAAGTTCTTGTTACTGTTTTCAGCACCTAAGTTTGATTTTCTTTTCATATAGCGGTGCAATGTCATAAAATTAACTCCATAGCGAGTAGCAGCATCCTTAATTGACAAGTGTTCTTGTAAAACCGATTGCGCCGCCCTTTCAAATTGTTCGGTTGGAATAATACCCCTTGTGGTTTTCTTGGTATATGTTCGCACCATGTTAAGCTATCTGAAAACAACCAAAACAATTTCATGATAGAAAAATTTAATAAAACCTAATCTGTGTTTCTAACATGCTTTGCGAAAATAAATGTAGGTAGGTATGCTATTCATTACAAACAAATTACTATCTACAAAATATGTCTGATCATAATATTGGATTTTCAGTGAAATCATAAATTATGGTAACCATATTGTAACCATTGTAGGTATTTCGATATATTCTTACATTAACGTGTTCGGGGCAAGTTGTTACAGTAACAACCTGGCCCCAGATTATTGTAACAACTGGCCCCACGTGTACGAAATGAGGTTAAGTCAACGTTTTTTGGTAAATATTGAGAATCAATTACTAACAATAGCATGCCAATAACGAGAAATATATAAGCTTCAAAGCTATATAATACACATATTTATACTACTTACCAATTTCTCACAAATAAAAATAAAAGCCACCTAACAACGGTACAGTTTTAGACCCGAAACCACATTCTAAGCAATAACACTATGATGGATGTCTGACTTGAGTATCAATATCCGTTCACAGATGACGGGTAGGTTGACCCAACTTTTCATAAAATATCGGCAACTCGTGATACTTGCTGCGTTTTAAAATATTTGTGTAACAACTTGCCCGTGTAACAACTTGCCCCCCTCTCCCCTATATAAATCTACCACAATTTAGTTTTAGTAAAAATCCTGAAACGAGTCGATTTTTAATTTTAAAAGCTGATTGTTTAAATAATATTCACGTGACGTTTCCGGTTTTTACGTTGTGATATAGTCTGTATTTTTTGAAAAATTAAATAATGGTAATGTAATACCCAACTTAAAAAGTCGCTTAATAATCGAGTTAATATTGGCATAGTTAATTAAGTGTTTCTTCTGAGCAGTAAAGAAAACTTGATTATATTTTTTATTTACAAACTTAGTATTATTCTCTTTAAATATTAGAAATATTACCTTAGAATTTAATATTTCATGCCTACTTATGGTTCCGAAACGTAAAACTATGCAGTTACCAAATGCTGCTTTTAATCAATCAATTCTGTTACGAGTTATGTGACATATTGCGCCGTATTGTTAAAACTACAGCTCCTGTACATCATGGCTGTTTAATTCAGGAATTAAAAAGTCAGTTATCATGGCTCTATAGCGGCCAATATTAACTGTAATATTCTGACCAGCATCGTTTTTAAAGAAACGCGGACCAATGATACCACCAGACCACAAAGTACAACAAATAGTCAGTTTTTCTGGATGTAAAGGTATTTTAACATACACTTGAGGATTATCTTTACTGCAAATGTAAATACGGCAGTTTTGTTTGTTAAGATAGCCATTTAAACAAAAGTGAGCTGTATCGCAAACAAAATTTGCTTATAAAAATCAAAACCAACGAAAATCTCGTTTTGGGCTTTTTCACAGAATTACGCCTTGTTAGGTTATTATCTAGCTTCAATTCTTACACGAGTTGAATTTTGTAAACTCGCAACCTACGATCTTTCCGCAAAATCCGGGTCTTTTTCTATGCTATACTCTACATATGCAACAACTTTCTCTGTACGCAAAATTTGTACAATTTGGAAGCATTGTGCAGACGTCAGTCTACTTATGCTGAAATTTCAAAACAAACTAAACATGAATTACTTTATAGCTGTCAAAATGGCAGCTGGTTACAAAAGTGTTGTCAGCTTACATTTTCATACCTTTAACAGAACACCTTATAAAAAACATTTCTTCTTCTAGTTCCATGACCGTTATCGATCGTTGGATATCATGTTGGCTACCATATTCGCTATCGTGACTTTATTGACAGCAGCTCTAAATAACGATGTAGTTGATTTTCCATACCATTGCCTTAGATTTTTCAGCCATGAAGTTCTTCTTCTACCAGGACCACGATTACCTTGGATCTTTCCCTGAATGATCAGATGTAAAAGATCATATTTTTCATGGTGTCTCATAATATGACCGAAGTATTCCAGCTTGCGTTTCTTTATTATATTGACCAGTTGTGTTGTTTGGTTCAGCCTTCTAAGGACCTCCTCATTTCTAACTCTGTCGACCCAGCTTATTTTCAGTAGTCGTCTGTATACCCACATCTCAAAGGCTGTCAAGCGTTTAAGCATAGCCTCAGTTAGGGTCCACGCTTCTACTCCATACAGCAGGACAGGAAAGATGTAGCAAGATATCATAAGAACTCTTTAAAAACATTTAGAAAAGTTGATTAATTTAAACACATTCAAAGTGGTGGATACCCCATAGTATTAAATGTTTAATAGGTATAAGATAATTTTTGAACAGCAGCAGACACAGTTATATCTCAACAGTTGCCATTACTTTTTTAAAATAAAAAAAGAACTATCTGTACAAATTTCAGCAGCATCAAGAGCTAAAATAATATGATCCAGATCGCCATAGTTCATTATGTAAAGTTTTAAAGGATTTATGTTCTCACCTTTCCAGCCCCGAGAAGGGCAATTTCATTTAGACTGATGCTTTTCGTTCTTCCTTTCTGAACTCTAGATACCGCAGCCTTGTGATATTTTTACACTGACATAAAGCTTGCAGACCGATTTATTTCTGTCAGGCCCAGACGTCTTAAATGCTTATTTAGCCTATAGTGTTTAGTTAACAGATTCACTGTCATTCTTGTAGTCTTTTGATTGTCAATCGGTAGGTCTACTTAATCCCTTGTAACTTTGAAACATTCGGTCTACAGGCATAATCCGATAAGAATGGGGTCCGCCGTTATCTCCTGATATAGCCCTAATTAATCAGATTCTTGCGTGATGCCTACTGGAGCTTGCTCCTATATTATCCTGTGTACTATTAACCTGGCCTTTTCTTATATAAATATGTATAACGGTGGTACTTTAACAACTTCTCCAAGTCTATAGGTGAGGTTCTAATGACTCCTGTGACACTCAAATAAGCAAGCCCTTGTGTGTCACCAAGCAGCCAAATCGCTTTCACCTATTACGTCTTGGTCCACCATGCCATTAAACAACAACACTGATGCATCTCCACTCCCCAAAGCAGTGATAACAGCTTTTCTGGTAAAGATAATAACTGCTGTTTATTTCGGTGTACTGTACTTAAAGTATTTTGGCGTATTATCCATTCCAGAATACGAGCAAAATTAGAACAAAGCATAAGTAAAACACAGTTCGATTTTAGATGCGGTTTTGGAACTAAAAAGCCCCTCTTTGCAATACAAGTCTCGATTCAAAAATGCCTGGATCAACACAAAGATGTTTACGCCTGTTTTATCGACTATAAGAAAGCATTCTATACTATCAAACATGACAAACTTATAGAACTATTACAGCTTACAGGATGCGACACCAGAGAACTACGAACGCAGAGAAGCGACACTCCTTTGATCTTGCGTGGGCAAGCCGCCAACGAGTGAAAATGACAGGAAAGCACCTTATTTTTTAATAGTCAGTGGGCATATTACACAATATAAATTCTTAAATAAAATTGAGCATTTATGTTGACTTTCAATAAATATGAAATATTGCACTGAAAAAATAATTACATGCAGGGCCGGCTTTTGTTGACATTCTAAATGGTGTAATTATTTTTGATTTACAAAAGGTTGCAAATACATCGCACAACGCAAAGTAATGGTGAAAATCGTATTGATGGAACCATAGATGAAAATACTTTTTTGTTTATTCTGATGTTGACGTTGATAATACAATAATACACCTATTCTTTTTGGCTTGTGTTGATACAAGATATAATTTGTTCGTCGTGGAATTTCCTAATAAATTATCTTTATCCTAATAACCTAAAAAATAATCAAAAAAGTATTACGAATCATTACAAGAGAGCATTAGGAAGATAAAACGAATTTATATTATTGTCATTACACATGATTCGGATATACATAGTAAATCCAGACTTTCTACTAATATTTGGATACAATTTATTTTGTTTACAATAGATTCAGAGTTAATACATACGATTTTTAGTTGATTGGTATTGCCTTTAAAATTATTTGTAGTATCTAGTTTGCCTAAGCCGGATTTGTAACAATTATTTCTGGTTTTGTTGTTAACTGCGGTTAGTACAATTCTTATACTTGAAGTCAAAACGACGAACCACTGAACCTTCAGGCCAGATACTGGGATTGAGAACTTCATTTTTATAATCCAATGGATATGAAACTTTAAAGTTTGCTTGGTACTCCTTAAACTTTAACTTCTTGAAGTAAAAATGTATATTTGGAGCATTTATATCCAAGATGGACGCCGCTACACAATAGCGGATTACTTATTTTTTCACAACTACTTCAATATGGGTATCAAATGAAAGGGTTTGACTAGTAGAAAAGAGTTTTTTGTATTTATAAATAATACTTCATTACTTACAACTATAAGAGTATTAGTATATTCTAAAAGTATTGTAAGTAATGAAGTATTTAACTTTTGTCAATATCTCATCTTAATAAATTTACAGTTTTCTCCTAATTAAGTTTCAAAATTGTCACTAAATATTGAGATATACAATAAATAAAGTTTTAATATTTTTTATTTGTAATTCCCATTTAAATATTTATTCCCTAAATATGTTGTGTACTCCGATCCATATATTTGATCTTTGTTATTTATATTTAACGAATTAAACATTGACAGACAACTTTTGTATATAGCAAAAAGTAGATGAGCATTTAGTTTTTTCATAATTTAATGTAAGTTTGTTTGGTGAAAAAGACAGCAAATATTTGAAGTTATGTTAATGTAAGTTTGTTTATTTGCAATCATGTTTTTATTTTGAAGTCTTGTTCTGTTATAATTTTAAGATTTTCCCAATTTTCGATCTAATTATGTTTCCATCAACAATTTTTAGTTTGAGCATTTTCGGAATTTCTTTGTTTCGTTTAAATCAAATATTCTCGTGTATAAAACCCTCTATATATTTTTATTTCCTAAAAATACTGTATTCGTATTGTTGTCTGCGAGCGCTTTCACACCAGTAGGCCAACATCTGTGTTGATTTTTTGACCTGAGCCTTCGGAGACAATAAATTTAATGTGTGTTCGTAGTTATCTGGTTTTTATTCTGAACTATCCCTTGGCAAACCAAAATTTATTTTTTTATTGCTTCACTTAACGAGAGCTCGGGCGGACACGTCGGTGTCGGCTTACTCAAAGTCAAATTAATACTATTATGTAATAACTAATAATAATTACAAAGCAATAGTAATTACCTGTTAATATTCTTAGGAAATCTAAATAAACTTATTCCTTTTCCTGTCACAGATGAACATCCGCGAAACGCACAACAATAACCAGAAGACATTTTAAATACTTATAAATTAAACTTTTAACTATAAACTATAACTATAAACTTATATATTTAACTTATATATTTTAACTATAACTATAAACTATAACTATAAACTTTTAACTACTAAATAATTAGATAAATGGTCAAATGCACTTGTATAGTCGAGAGTTTACCACAGATGCCTACGGACTATCGTAAGCAACTTAAAATAAATTGAAGAAAACGCACGTGTTTTTGACAGTCAAGCACCTTATTTGGGTCATGCGTATACAGAAAAGATACACGAATTCCGGGCCTCGTGTCGCTTCTCTGTGTTCGTATGTTCTCTGGCGACACTAAGAACATTCAGATTATAAAAAATTTATATTGGAATCAAACAGCCCGCATGCAGAATGGACATATGGTGACTGAAAACGTAACCATTTTAAGAGGGGTTAGACAGGGCTGTATTCTTTCGCCACTGCTTTTTAACCTAAGCATATCATTAAATAATATCAATTGAATAAGTTATTTTGATGTATTTAATAATAAACAATTATTATATATTTTTCATTGCAGAATGGCTCCTCATGAGTACCAGCAATATTTTTTATAAAATTAATATCAGTTTTTAAAAGACCATCAAAGGAGGAAACTTCATTAATTAGTTTTTTAAAACGTACGAATAAAGATTTTATAAACGAAGCAGCTGTTGCGTAACAACAACAACAGGTTCTCGTAGACACTTTGTCTCAGGACCAAGTAACCTTATGTAGAGTCATACGTCTTCATCTTACCAATTCCAATGGTAACCTAAACATCTTAATTTTTAATAATATTTATAATGTAATAAAAATTTACATTAACAACATTTTACGGGTTTTTAACCATATATTTTAGTGGCTCAAAGCATGTATACTTCGTTACACTGAAGATGGAATTTACATTCCGAAAACGTTGTGTAATTGTGATATATCCCGTTTGGGTATTTTATTATAAACCTTTTATAAAGGTTTTTAAATAAAAAAAAATTGTGATACATGGTATACAGCCAGCTACAGGAACTTAGTTTCCTAGTGGATTATAATAATCTGTACGGACGCCGATAGCTTGTATTCAGAAGAACTTTCTAGACATAAGCTTTTAAAGTCGCGAAAGAATCATAACAATAAAACGATCAGTAATTTCTAAATTATCGGTCTGTCATTCGAATAATTCCAACAGAAAGGAAAGTTGAAAAATAACCGTCTCAGGTAGTTTTACCAATGAAAGAAGAGTTAAAGACAATTTAAACGTAAAGAGATCTTTAGATACGTCAATGGTCAGGGGGGCGATTTCTCAATTTTAAGAAACCGTTACAAGCAGAGATTAAAGGGGGCGAGTTGACATCAGTTCGAATCCAGCATGACTAAGGTAAACATTATTCTTCGCGCTAGCCGCAATTCATAAGGTAGAACAAAGTCGGAATATTAATAATTTTACTCAGTTCGTGTCAATATTGCGTCGCCAACAAGTTATCTTTTTTTTTTTTTTCAATTTTGTTATCAATAACGCAGGTTATTGGCGTCCAAAATACGTTGTAGTAATTGCTTAAATAGACTTGTTAAAAACGTTCTTTGCGAAACTTTCATTTGTCCCAATATTCTGGGTGGACCTTCAAAAAAAAACGTATAGAAAAAGGACAGAACTTTTGTTCTAAGGGAAAAACCAGCGACATATGACTGGTGCACGAAACAAAGGCATCAGGACAATGTGTAAGGACAAACACACCTACATCTTCGCACATGTTCCTTCGAACCATGTATCTTCACATCTTAACTTCAAGTTAGACATCAACGCAGCATCTTCAGGGTTTTCCACTAGGACGCTTCCAGACTTGTTCATCCTGGTAGCTGATTTATCGCTTAGCATCACACTCACAACAAACTGTAAGCTTTTTTAATTGTAGTAACATTTGTGAAGTGCATATTATAAACTCTATTTCAACATTTATTGAACATTTTTGTTATTTCGCTGTTCTTTTTATATTTATTGGACATTCTCATATTTTCAATTTTAAGTGGAAATTCCCATATTTTCGCTATCTCTCTGTGTTTATTCCTATTCTGCGGTTTTTTTAAATATAAAGATTAAATTGTTTCAAATATTTCATAAACAAAACGGTTGATGATCATGTTAAACTAAAAGATTGCATTGTTAAGGCAAGAGTTCGAAGTAAAGCTTCGATAACTAGATTGGAGAATTGGTTTAAAAAAAATTAAAGAATTTATATTTCAAAAAATGAACTGATTTTTATAAAAGACTATTTATCAAAAGTATTTGACAAATATCTCGACGTTCAAAATGAATTAGAAACAATAGATGATGCATTTGTTATTGACATGGCAGATGTAGAAGACAGATTTTAACCTTAGGATCAGCTCTAAAGGATGAAATTAATACAATTTTAGTAAATTCTGTTGTGAACAGCTCAGCTCAACAAAATCCTACATATTCAAATAACCGTCATATCCGCCGACCGGAAATAAAAATTCCACATTTTGATGAAAATATAGCAGATTGGCCTAGTTTTCTCGAGTTGTTTACAAAATTTATCGTAAATGATTCAAATCTTTCAGATATTAAAAAACCAATTTACTTAAAATCAACTCTCAAGATTGATGAAACGGGATTTAATTTAAGCTGAAGAAATTAGATCTAAGTAATTCAATTCAGTTTAAACATTTAAAATAGTTTTAATTTGCATGATGTTTGGCAAAACCAATGAAATATAAGCACCACTAAATTGATAGAAATACAATCTTCTGTCCTTCCATAGAACTTCTGGCCTTCAAAACGACAACATCAAGTACTAATAACACGTCTCAGATTAGGACACACTTCTACAACACATGAATACTTGTTGAAGAGAGAAGAAGAACCTGTTTGTTTTGTTTGTAAATGTAAAGTGACAGTGAAGCACATTTTGAGTGACTGGGACTAGGAGAATCTAAATACGTAGCTGACTTGATAGAATTCTTGAAATCTATAAACTTTTTTAATAAAACTAAATACAATTCATTAATAATTAAAATATATATTTTGTATACATTATTATGTAATTGATATTTTGTATATGTCTATGTATGTCTTTATCACTCTTTGTATTTTTCTTTTGCTAATAACCCTAAGTATTTAAAGCAAAATAACAAAAAAAAAATATTATTCATTGCTTATTTCTCAATGCGATTATGACATTGAAAATATCATTGTAACTAGAACACCCTTACGAAGACGCTAATCTAGTGAAACTTGCATTAATGTATTAAAACTCTTATTTAATATTATGTACAAATTATATTAGTAAACCACGAATGTATAACCAAACGAATGTGAGGTAAATACCTAGGAGAAATAGGAAAATAACAGGAGTATATTATTAATTAAGGAATTAATTAGGATTAACAGGAATTAAGAATTAAGAGGTAACAGTCGAAGCTAGTGTTGTCACTCGTCAACTGGGTACTCTCTCTATTATTGTACTTAGAGGAACAATCAAGCAATTATAAGTATCCTGTGAGTTTGAGTTAATCAACCCCATGCAGAAGGTATAGTTTTACTATACCTTCTGAGGTATAGTAAAAGTACTATAGTACTAAGATACCCTTAAGAACAGATTTGAAAACAAATGTTTAATAATTAACACTTATTTAAAACAACTTTAGAACGTTCCTTCTTTATGAATCAATATGGCTCAAGACTTAGGAGAATTCCTAACTTATAAAAAATAATTTTTGTGCGCTTAATAATTTTAATATCTCCGATAATCTTGGAGATTTAATTTTAATTCACTTATTTACACAAAAATTAAATTTTATTATAAAGCGATCCTTTAAATACGAAAAGGATTTTAATGCACTTCCTGCAATAGATGAGTTTTTGAATTTTATTGAAAAGAAATGTAAGATATGGGAAAATTTCATCTTTAAAGAAAAAATAGTTTATAAATTAAAACCGTCTCTTTATACTTCTGTAAATAATACAGATACACTTTCTAAATGTTTTGTATGTAATTCTAACTCACAAAAACACAAGCATACTCTTGCCAAAAATTTTTAAATTGGTCCGCCCAAGTGCGTATACAAAGAGAAAAACAAAAGTTTTTATCTCAATTGTCTTGCTAGTAGTCATATATCCAATTCTTGTTCCTCATATTCAAATTGCAATATCTGCAATAAAAGACATCAGTCTTTGCTTCACATTTCGCATCCGTCGAAAAATACTTTACGGCAAGGTTCATATAGGTCGAATTCTGAAAGTCAACTTGCACAAAATTAATTTGTTTGTAATTCACCTGATCAACGTCTAAATCAGCATTCATCTCAATCCACTACATAGAATATTCAAGCAAATTCGCGGAACAACTCTACTCCAAACGCAATTCCAACTGCAAAATCGCAAAATTACGCAAAATCTTCCAGGTCCGAGCAATATTTCGTCTCACTCCGCATATTCGAACAATCGACAAATTTTACTCGTACCTACTTTGGTAACTGTTGTAAACAAGATGGTAGACCTTAAAATCTATTCAAACACATCCCTTGATAAAGACTTTAATCTATCCTGTGCTGTCCTTGAACGCATTACGTGCCAGCATCCACAAGTTGCGCTGGATTTAAATTTATTAAAAATCCCAAAAAATCTAAAACTTTCAGATCCACATTTATGTACTACGTCGGACGTAGACATTCTTTTAGAAGCTGATCCCATACGCGCGTTATGCTATGTTAGGATCAAACGCGACTCCTTCAACGAACAATGCTCACTCACATTATTCAAAAAATATTAGTGGCAGATTTTAAGTAAACATATTTCTGAAGCCTCGTCATGAATAGGAGATATTAGGTGAGTTATTTTATTTGGAAAAAAGTCGTTTTTTCAATCTTGAAAAAAAACGTTCAAGAAATTAGACGAATTACGACATCAGTACACTAAATTTATATCAGAATAATATGTCTGTTTAGATCATTGTAAATACGTTCTTTTTTCTAAGATTAATAAATCGTCCGAACATAAGATTTTTCTCCCACATCATTGTGTTTTCAAGCATGCTAGCTTAACTATCCGACTCCGATAGTTCGATACCGTACAATAACCATCCGATTATTGTATTTGATGGATCAATGAGATTAACCTCAAATGTGTCTCTTAACGATATTATCCTTAAAGGTTATATCGTACAACCTGATTTGTTCAATTTTTTTAATAAACCTGAAACAAATATTTCTATTAAACATTCTGTGGCGCATTTCCCCGCAAGAAGAATTAAAATGTCTAGAACATAGACCATGACTTACAGCACAAATTCAGCTAGTTTTTTAAGTATTAGGTGCCTTAAAGAGTTGGCAATTCGCAATCAAGAAAAATAACCATTAACTACTGATGCTCTAGAAAATTCTTGTTGCGTAGATGATATTTTACATGCTGCAAATGATATCGACCCTTTGTACAAGACTTATAAACAACTTTGTACTAGTTTAAATTCTGCTGGAATACCACTCCATAAATGAAGTTTTAATTCTGCTCGAGTTTCTTGACACGATTTCCTCTGAATCCCAAACATCTAATTATGTGGTAAAACCCGGTAATTTGTCAAATAAAGTTCTTGAAATATGTTGGAATTCTCAGTCTAACATGTTCTCTATCTCTCTTCTTGACATTTTTAGTGAACCAAAATACACAAAAAAGTTCTATCAATTCTCACCTCTATTTTTGATCCCATTGGTCTAATAAATCCGATTACTGTATACTTAAAGTTGTAATTGCAAAAAATTGGATATGCAACTTAAATTGTGGTGTCGAACTCACAGAAAAATTTCATCAGAATGGTTGAATTTTCTAGCTCACATTCCTGATCTTGCAAGACATACAATATCTAGCCTCTGCTCAATCCACTCAGTATTTCTCGAATTAAAATCCATGTTCCTGAAATGCAAGCATGAAGGCATATGGTGCTTGTATTTATTTACGAATTTTACATGAAAATTTCGTGCAACCTAATCACTTCTAAGCCGTGTAGCTCCGCTAAAAACCATTTCCCTACCCAGGCTTGAATTGTTAGGGGCTGTCTTGCTCTCTACCCTAATTTTAAACATTGTTCCTAATATTTCACCAAAGGTTTTTTCTATAGCTTTGGTTTGGCTGTAGACAGACTTAAATTGTACTCGCGTGGATAAATTCTCACTCTTCTCGTAGGCCAATCTTCGTAGCAAACCGTATCACTCCAATATAGGAGTTAACGCCAACTTATTTATAGAATGACATAGGGTCTAAAGATAACCCAGCAGATGTTCTGTCTTGCGGTACCACACCGGCCCTGCTGATAGACAATACATTATGGTTGGATGGGCCCCAATTTCTAATAAACACACCCACTAAATTTAATGAACTCGTTCTAAATATTGATTTAACGGATGTCGCTGGAATAAAAAGCACTCTACACGCTGTAAATAATTCGAAACCTACTATATATACAACTTTTTGTAAATTATCATCTTTCACTTGGCTACAAAGAGTAATTGCATATTGCAATAGGTATATCTACAACATTAAAAATAACGAAAATAAAAGACACGATATAATTTCGGCTACCAAACTAATAGAATCTAAGCAGAGAATAATTAAAATCATTCAACTAATATTCTTTCAATTAAAATACAAGCTACAACAGTCTGTGTGAAGATGAAAACACATGCAGATCAATATATTGTCCTCCTAGACACTCCATTAAAAGAGAGCAATATAAAGAGTGTATGAACACTTTAGGAAAAAGATACATTATCGTTGGCGACTTTAATGCAAAAAAATACCCGCTGAGGCTTTAGGCTAACTACAACTAAAGTAAAAGAACTATTGTCAGATGTTAAGGAACAAAAGGGTAAGTAATCTTCACTGGTAAAACAACACACTGGCCTACCTATAGGAACAAAATTCCAGACCTGATTTCTTTATTTACAAAACTATCTTAGCTAACTATCTGGATATCAATGACGGCTGGGACATATACGGGTACGGATGCCAATAGCTTTTATTCAAAAGAACTTTCTAGACATAAGCTTTTAAAGGCGTCAAAGAATCAGAACAATGAAACGATCATTAGTAATTTCCAAATTATCGATCTGAGTCATTCAAAAAATCCCAACAGAAAGGAAAGTTGAAAATAACGTTCTCAGGTAGTTTTACCAATGAAAGGAGAGTTGAAGGCTATTCGAATCGTGTGGAGTGAAATTCAAGGGAGCAAGTTGAAGACGTATTTTAAAAACTACTTTTTTAGGAATTATTACCATTTTCTAAACAGTCGTGTACCACCAATGATGTAATGAGGGGACTGTACCATTATGTTTTTTAATTTTTTTTTACTGTGAAGGTTACTAGTTTTTGTGCAAATTATTGTAAGAAATACTCCCATATTCTCTTATCGCTTTAGTAAATCGTTGCTATCTATTCAATAACTATTAATATTAATATCATTCAATAACAGCTATTTTATCACAAATGTATGCTTAAACATGTTGTCATTATAATATTACTAAATATACTAGTCCACGCTTTATTCAGCAATGCAATACAAACCGATAATTAGGCATTGCATTTCAATGCATACCAAACTAACCAATGGATACAAATATTGACTGAACTGATATAAATTAATCTTCGTGGAAGCATTTGCTGTTAACCACCGAATTAAGTCACAATCCAAATATGAATATGGCTTTCCGTATTAATTTCTAATCATCCATAATCATTTAATATGTTTTAATACATATCACATCAGGTATACAGTTTTCTAAATAAAAAGATTGCAACAAACGGTAAGTTATAATTTAAACCAAATATACTGTATATATACTGTACGTACACTGTACTATACTATATATTTGACCCAAAAATAGATCGATTAAATCAAGGACACCATCAAGCAAAGGTACAGAATATTGAGGTTAAAAAACAAAAACAACTTTTGGGCATTTAACAATGTGCACGTGGATTTTTTAAGTGTTTCAAGAAAATAATTATAACGGAATCTGTGCAATTTGTAAAACTTTATGTGTAACTAAATATTTTCAATACTTTTTTGCTTTTTAATATTTTTTAGAAAAAACACTTTGATGATTTTTTGTCAACTTGTATTATTTTGAATTTAAGATCATTAAAAAATATATTATTGCAATAGAGTACACGTTTTTACAAATGTCAGATGTACAGGGTTTCTCAATATATTTTGACCCCCCACTTATTTTCCTCAATTTCGGGAGAAACAAACAAAAGTTTTAAATAAAAGTTGTATTATTTTAACTGTACCAGACAACAGTGTAGCATCAGACCAATTTTGTATACAGGGAATGCCCAATAAAATACATCTTCAATATTTCAAATGGGACAACCTGTATTTTTTTATAGATTTGAGTAGCCCTGCATTTCCTGAACACAAATATATAAAGTACTTTTTCATCATATTGATAGCACATTATGTATGCAAATCCTCAACAGGTCAAAAAACCATAGGCTTCACCCTATACTTGTTTTGAAATAAATAAAAAAAAAATATTTTAAGATTTCGTCAACAATTCATTATCTTTTAAAAAATCTTCTGTAAAATAAGTGTCCATTAATCTCAATATATCTTTTTTGTTTGTAAAAAACGTCGGTATATATGCCATACGATTATTGTTAATTATACACGGGTGATTAACGAGAGAATTCAATGTTTCACGAAATAAATTAATGTAAACAGTAATTTAAAAGTGATTATTGCTTTCTATACAAGTTATCGCCTGACACAAAAAGAATACCTTCTTTGAACGATTACCTGGAATTACTGATAAGGCTACACTAATGATAGTTATAATAGTTTTTATGCCACATTACAGCTTATGCCAATAATATAAATTAGAAATTGTTTGCATCTTCCATTTAGTTTGTAGATGTACATTGTTCATGTCTTACCTACCTACGTTTTTGGTGTCGATATTTTGTTATTTGCATTTAAAAATGACGTCGACAACAGGTTTTATCCCGGTTAAGTGTAGTTTTAAAGGTGACTTCAGTCTAAGATAGAAAAATATAATATTAAACGTACACGATGCACTTGTACATCAACGCCCTTTAAGTAATGTTCGTGAAATCGTTAACATGTGTTCAAATATGAGAGGGGTTGGAGAAGCAACAATTTATAGATTCCTACAAGAAAGAAAAGGAGGAACTGTTTCATCTCCCAAGAAGGGTGGAGGGAGTAAATTGAAGAAATACATAAAAATATGATAAGACCCAGCGTCCACTCATTTTTTTAACAAAGAATTTCCAACATTGGACAAAATCCAAACATTAATTAGAGAAAACGAAGAGTTACCAATCATAAGCAACAAGAAATTATGGGGACTATTGGGAGAGATGGGATTTCGTTGGCAAAAGAATAGAAGAAAATCCATTTTAATTGAAAAAGATTACATTGTATGTTGGAGACGAGATTATCTAAGAACTATTAAAAAGTACCGAGAGGAAGGAAAAACGATTTTTTAGTTGGACGAGACTTGGCTAAATGAAGGTCATACTGTACCATATCTATGGGTTGATACAAATGTGAAAAGTTCCCGACAGGCATTCATCAAAGGTGTATCTACTGGAATAAACAATATTCCCGTTGGAAAAAGACGCAGACTCATAATAACCCATATTGGAAACGAATACGGTTTTGCCAATGGTGGATTATTAAGTTTTACCTCAAAATCAACCAAAGATTACCACGAGAAAATGACTGCTGACGTTTTTAAAGAATATTTTGAGCAAATGATGGATTTAGTTTTAAAAATTCTGTCATAGTCATGGATAATGCTAGTTACCATTCAAGACTAGCAGAAAAATTGCCAACAACGGCATGGGAAAAAGGAAAAATAATTGAATGGTTGGATAAACATGCAATTAAGTACAAGGAGAATTCGACAAAAAAATTATTACCTATTGTAAGGTAACATAAGGCAGCTTATAAAAAATATTTAATTTATGAAATAGTATTTAACCGTGATGTAATTATTTACGTTTACCACCATACCACTGTGATCTGAATCCGATAGATATGTAGTCTTAAGTCAAGGGTAAAGTCGGACGCAACAACAAAACTTTTAAATTAGACGACCTACAACAATTATTAGAACATTCCTTAACTCCAGAAACTTGGAAAAATGCTGTTAGTCATGTTCACAAGGAAGAAATAAAATGTGTAATTTGGATAATATGACTGATGCAATGCTGGAACTGGTAATAATTAACATTGGAGTTGAAGATTCCTTAGATTCTGAAGAAGGCAGTGAATCTGAAATGGAATTTGATTAAAATAATATTCATTTTTTTTACAAATCCGCCCCTGTTACGGCCACAAATTATTTTATATATAACCAATAAAATGAACATTTTACATTTCTTGTAAATTCATTAGAACCTGTTAATCTCCATCACTCCGACACTGGCAACTTTATTTAGGTATTAGTAACCCTCAATACTATTGTATTCTATTCTGCTTCAACCTTTATACCTGGTGGTCATACTCAATTTAAAATTATTTTCCTATATACTTCTGTAAACTTGTTGACAAATATCTATTTTTAATTGAGTTACCCGTATCAACAGTTTAGGGATTTTTATACATAATGTGCTATCAATATGATGGAAATTGACAATAACATAGTGAAGCATTAGTTTTGTTCTATAATGGCGTATGGTACTACTATACTATACCAAGACAAGAAAAATAATATATTTAGAAAAAA
This sequence comes from Diabrotica balteata, assembly GCA_918026665.1. NCBI lineage: Eukaryota > Metazoa > Arthropoda > Insecta > Coleoptera > Chrysomelidae > Diabrotica > Diabrotica balteata. The sequence continues at coordinate 59,672,082 of OU898280.1, forward strand.
TATATTTAGAAAGTCAACAAAATTAATGACAAAATACTACATTTAAGATTACAATAGATGCTCCAAGTGCCCTTTATTGTTATTAATGCACAAGTAATATCTTCGTCTTAAATTTTCTCATGCGTCAGATATTGTGTTATTATGACCATTTAAATTTTCAATTTCCACGCAAACTTTTGCCGTGATAGTGTTAATATTTGTATTTTAACGAAAATATACTTTTTCTTTTAAAAGCCCCCATAAAAAACTATTACATGGTGTTAAATCGAGACTATTTGGTGATCATGTACTGATAGGTACCCTTATTGCCGATCCACACATTAAATTGATTATTTAAATGTTCTGGAACGGCTACGATATTATGTGGCGGTGCTCCATCTTATTGCCATATGATACTATTTAATTTATTTTGTGTATAATTTTGATTTAATAGATAACTCATCCATTTCTGTAATGACTGTGTCTAAATATGATTTTCCAGTTAATTTATAATCATAAAATAATGGTCCAACTATTTTGTTTTGAAATAATCTGCACCACACATTTACTGATTTTCTTCCTGACTCTTATTTGCTTAATTTTTTCGAATACCTATTTCTTCTATTAAAAATGCCTGAAGTTGAAAAATTTAATTCATCTGTCCATAAAATGTTATAAAAATAATTAGGATCATTGTTCAAATTTGTAAGCATGTCTTGACAGAACTGTAAACACTTTCTCTTATGAACATCGGTAAGTTCTTGTACCGGTAATATTTTGTACTTTTAATAGTTGTGCTTTTTAAAAACTCTATGTATAGTCGCACGGCTTTTCTCTAATGCATTAGTAGCATTGTTTAGACTAGTTTCAGAATTTTCTAAAATAAAAATATTATTATGGATTTAATCTATTATTTAACTATTTAATTTTTAGCTTTAAAGTAAAGCAAAGTATTAAGATCTTCATCATTATGTCCTACGATAGTACGTTTCTTCCGTTCAAATATTTTTTCATTTATGACATGACGATAATTATACAAAAATGTATTTGCAGAAGGAATCTGTCGATCTGGATAAATCAGCTTATATTATCTTCTTGCCGCTTGCTTGTTTTTATTATTTTTTTACATAAATTGAGAACATATCTACAAAACTAATGTTACACAATGTTATATATTGGTAATCAGGAAATGCAGGGCTACTCAAAACTATAAAAAACTACAGGGTTTCCCATTTAAAATATTCAAGATGCATTTTATTGGGCACTGTGTATAAAATTTGGTCTGTTGCTACATTGTTGGTCGGTACAGATTAAATAATACAACTTTTATTTAAAACTTTTTTTTGTATTTCCGAAATTAATAAAAATAAGTGAGGGTCAAAATGTAATGAGAAACCCAGTAAATCTACTCAAACACCAAAATTTAGTCAGGCTAAAATAGGATTTCAGAATTATTGTTGCTAATTTTGTTAATAACAGATATAATACTAGCAAAGTAAAGTAGCAGGGAGGCGTGGATACAGAGAGGGGTCTATGCGGCTTTGATTACCCGTTGTATTTGGTCTATAAATATTATTTTTTATATGAAATCGTAGGCTTCCACGGCCAGAGTCAGAATTATAGTTTATTCGTCTTCCGGGTTTGGACCGTGTCATTTGTGAGTGACCCAAAAGTGGGTTCATCTCGACGTTTCGCTACAATTATATGTAGCTTCTTCAGGAGAAACAAAGAAAAAGAAAAAAGAAAACAAAAGAACAGGAAGATGGGTAGTTAGCAACGGTAACTCAGTTACTCAACGCAACCAGAGGCGAATACTAACTACCAAGATGGGCATTTGGTCACAGTAACTCAACTACTCAACGCAGCCAGAGGTGAAAACCAAATGCCAGGACAGGGATTCACGTCCAACAGCTCAGAACACTAACGCGTCGAGAGGATTCACTCCCCGCCTCTCGACGCGTTAGTGTTCTGAGCTGTTGGACGTGAATCCCTGTCCTGGCATTTGGTTTTCACCTCTGGCTGCGTTGAGTAGTTGAGTTACTGTGACCAAATGCCCATCTTGGTAGTTAGTATTCGCCTCTGGTTGCGTTGAGTAACTGAGTTACCGTTGCTAACTACCCATCTTCCTGTTCTTTTGTTTTCTTTTTTCTTTTTCTTTGTTTCTCCTGAAGAAGCTACATATAATTGTAGCGAAACGTCGAGATGAACCCACTTTTGGGTCACTCACAAATGACACGGTCCAAACCCGGAAGACGAATAAACTATAATTATTTTTTATAGTTTTTCAATTGTAGCAAATGAACATCACTGCTATAAATTATCATTTATTGTAATTATTTTAGATTTGGCATAATGCTTGATTTACTTAAAAGAGCAAACAAGTTAATCGCAAATTTATTACACAAAAGTCTCATATGTGGCGCCCTCTATGAGCTGCATTAAAGTATGCATCAAATTATAATTTCTCATAATCAAGAGCTCCCAATTATAGTTTTTTATAAACCAATACCATTATTTATTTGACTGTTTAAGTGTATAGAAGTATTTAGAGCTATCTAATCAGCGTTATTAAGTAGTAATAAAGATACCATTATCCGTGAGTGATATCAATGGCCATGGCTGTAAGGTAAGCTATCAGACTTGATTCAGCAGACTATTGGTCCAACAAAATAATGCGATGTTCGCAGTGAATACACAACGTTCAATAAAATTAGCAGTCGCTTTATAATGCATGATGTCAGTCAGAAGAAAATGTTAAGAGACTTAAGATGGATAATCAACGGTTGGGTTAAATACTCGCCGATATGGAAAAGAGATAAGCGCAGCTGGCAAAAGCCGAACAACATACAGGATTAACCGCAAGTGCTGATTAATCCAAAAAGAAATTAAAAGCAAATAAACTTGAATACTGTACCGATGAAGAAGATTTAGTGTATGAAATGGGCTGGATAAGAAACAAAAACAGTGAAACTAACAAAAAACGTAAAATGGATACCTTATTATCTACTTTCTCTTTGCAAAAATCAAGTGCAGAAACACAAATTAAAAAACCAATCAAAAACCCAAAACTACCACCTCCGGTTGTACTGATCAAGCTACTGACTGAGGCTGGTATTACCTTCACTATGAAAATCATAAACGGTATAGTTATAAAAATTAATACAACCAATAGCTATCATTACAGAGGTTTAATAGAGAAATTAAATACGAATAACCTTTCGTAACACAGATAGAAATAAGCAAGAGAGGCCAATTAGAGTTGTTGTTAATAAATTACATTACATATGACCATCAAAGGATATAGTAAAAAACTTACAAAAACGACAATATAAAGTCATTAAAGCTGACAAGAAATTAAAATGGAAAACTAAAAAACAACTACTTATGTTCATGCTAACATTTAGACAGGATGAAGATATATATAGTATTTACGGTATAACAGATATACTTAGTGCGTAGTACGAGAGTTGAAATTAAGCCATTAAGGAGTTCCAGGTTAGTACCGCAGTATATATATATATATATATATATATATATATATATATATATATATATATATATACAGTGCTAGTCAAAAGTCCGTTCCCCCCCTCGTATCTTTTGAACGGTTATTGTTATAATAGTGAAATTTGGAGGGAGGTAATAAACCGACGTAGGCTTCTCAACTAGTCATAACAGGTGACGTAATAGTGACAGATGACGTTACAGCGCCACTGTGACAGATAATTTTAAATGGGACCTTATGGCAAGTGATACCTCGTTTGAAAGGCATTGAAAATACCTATTCAGTCATAATAATTTTATTTGAGTTAAACTCATTTTGAGAAATAAATTAAATAAATACTAAAATTGTAGTTTCGCATTTAATTAATAAATATTAAAACCTCCGCCTCTGGTTACTTGTCAAAAAGTTGACGTTTTTCAATTCTCTAATTGTTTTTACGTCAACGTCAACTTTTTTGACAATTAGCAAAAGGCTAACGTTAGAATATTTATTGATTAAATGCAAAACTACAATTATTTTAATATACCTATTCAATCATTCTAATTTTGTTTGGATTTAAGATGCTTTTGACGAATAAATTAAATAAATACTAAAATTCTAATTTGGCATTTAATTCTAACGTCAGCCTTTAGTTATTTGGCAAAAAAAGTTGACGTTTGTCAATTCTCTAGTTAGTTTTAGTTTGCAAAAGCGTTTATAGCCCAATATTAAGTTTCTGTTTCTACTTAGTTTGGTCAATCTAAGTTTAGTCAAGTTGTTTTTAGTTAGTTGTTCTTAGTTAATATTTAGTTTAATTATTGTTTAACGAGACGTTTAAATTTTTACAAAGGCAGAATGGTAGGTACTGCAGACGACAAAATAGCAGCTGTGATAATTGGTGAATGTGAAAATAATTTCCATGCAGCGGAACGTCTTTTTAATGAGAGGTACACCGATCGCCCTATATCGAGATCTTATTTGAGAAAGCTTCTTCGGAAGTTTAAACAAACAGGTAGTGTTCAAGATGTCAAACGATCTGGTCGACCAACAATTAGTGATGACAAAAAAATTGAATTAGTCAAAAGACAAAGTACACTGAGTGCTCAAAACAAATTTCATCCATACAAATTAAACATTGTGCACCAACTTTCAGATGATGACCCCAACCGAAGACTAGAATTCTGTGAAAATATGTCCAATAAAATTAACCAACAGGCCAATTACATAAAAACAATTTGTTTTAGTGACAAAAGTACTTTTTCTCTCAATGGAAATGTTAACACACACACAATGTGAGGTATTGGGAGTGACACATATCCTCACGTCTTTCGTGAAACACATACTGAATTTAAAAAAAAAATAAATGTTTGGGCAGGTATTTTGGGAAACCACATAGTTGGGCCTGTTTTTAGCAATACTAATTTAACCGGTGAAGTGTATCTAGAGATGTTACAAAATTCAATTGAACCAATAATACTTGAAATTCTGGAGGATAATCCAGATGAATTCGGTAACTTGGAAATAACGTTTCAACAAGATGGTGCCCCTGCACACCATTATGGTGCAGTAAGACGTTACCTAGATTAGGAATATCGTGGTAGATGGATTGGACGACGAAGTACGAAAGAATGGCCAGCTCGGTCACCGGACCTCACACCATTAGATTTTTTTTCTGTGGGGATACTTAAAATCTATAGTTTACGCTACAGCAACCGACAATATTGACATTTTCAAAGAACGAGTTGTTAAAGAATGTAGGGCAATTTCCCCCGACACATTTGAACGAGTACGGCAAGAGTTTAGAAATAGGATGCATTACTGTCAGGAAGTAGATGGAGCACATTTTGAACACTTACTAGAAGAACTGGTTATTAAATATTTATCAATTAAATGAAAAGCTACAATTTTATTATTTATTTAATTTATTCATCTAAATTAGCTTAAACTCAAACAAAATTATTATAACTGAATAGGTATTTTCAATACCTTTCAAACGATGTATCACTTGCCATAAGGTCCCATTTAAAATTATCTGTCACAGTGGCGCTGTTACGTCATCTGTCACTATTACGTCACCTGTTATGATTAGTTGAGAAGCCTACATCTGTTTATTACCTCCCTCCAAATTTCACTATTATAACAACAACCGTTCAAAAGATACGAGGGGGGGAACGGACTTTTGACTAGCACTGTATATATATATATACATATATAAAGATATCAGGCTTACGGTTACACGTGGAAATACTGTAAAAAAAGCCAAGATGTGTAAAATTATTACTAAACCTATTACTAAAGATTACCAAAAACCACCGGAAAGTAACCCAAAATATGTTCATTGTGGAGAAAACCATTCTGCAGACTACCGCAGATATTGTGTAGCTAAAAAATTAGAAAAATGAGAAAGAAGAGAACAAACAATGCTATAAAAGCGCACCATGGAGTTATTGAAAACAAAAAACTTAAAACTGTAGTGTTCAGTGAAAATAGAAATTACAAAGATGTAACAAAGAATGCAAGGAGATATGTATCATTGCAACAAGGAAATTTAATAAATACTACAATAAAAGCGATATTGGAAAAGCTCACGAAGATTGATGACAAAATAATTCAAATTGATATCAGAGTAACCCGACTGGAGCATAGCGCGGAAGAAGCAATTTCGAAAATCAAAAATGGCTAATGACCTCCGAGTAATGACGTGAAACGCAAATGGACTGTTACAACATCAGATCGAGTTGCAAACAGTACTAACCATTGAGAAAATTGATCTGTGTCTCATTTCTAAAAACCAATTTAATAGACAGTCATATTTAAAATTTAGGGTATATAGACTATATTCTACTGTACATCAAGCTAATGCAGATAAAGAAAGAAGCGCTGTCATAATTCAAGATAACATCATAAAATTTGCAACGGAGCACATACAAGCTACAACAGTATTTGTGAAAATGAAAATACATACCGTAAATATAATGTCAATATATTGTCCTCCTAGACACTCCGTTAAAAGAAAACAATAAGGGTTTATGAATACTTTAGCAAAAGAATACATCAATGGTGACAACTTTAATGTTAATAATAGTTACTACAAGAGAGTAGAGGGTTACTTCAGACTAACTACAACTAAAGAAAAAGAACTATTGTCAGCTGTTAAAGAACAAAAAAGGAAAATAATATCTACAAAGTTCAGTCCAATATTGGCTAAAAAACTGACTCAGAAAGCTTTAAAATAAACATTCAACACAAAACTTATCTTTCTGTAATATTAAAAAACACGAGACAACTTGATGACGTATTAGAAACATTTATAAAAAATATTAAACAGGTAGCTTGAGAAAATACTCTCACAATGACTTCTTGAACAAAAGAAAACAACTGTCCAAAATAAATCAGAGAGCTTATAGTATAAAAAAGGAAATTAAGTATAAATGGCAGTAATACAGAGCTCCACGAGACAAAACTAGTCTAAATACTGCTACACACAAACCAAAAAGGGAGATACAGAATATAAAAAATTCCCCAAGTAATTATTTTTTAAGTAATTTAACAGCTGACTAAAACACAGATTATTCATTATAAAAAGCAACAAAACGAATGAAGATACCAATTATTCATTTTTCTCCTATCATGTTAGAAAACAGCAACTGGGCTAGAGTAATGAACAGAAAGCAAACCGATGTGCAGATCACTTAGAAAGCACGTTCAAACCCAACGACAATGATGGTGAAGAACTGAGATGACAAGAACCATTCCAAACCAACGAAAGAATAATGTTGACATCATTTAAAGAAGTATCAACAGAGAATATAAATCCTAAGAAAGCTCCAGAATATGATCTCATAATAGGAGAACTAATAAAAAATCTACCAATAAAAGCCATAGTGGACACCACCAATAAATGCTGATTTTAGATTGAGATATGCTTCCAGACTCTGAAAAGTAGCCAAAGTCATTGTGATCGCCAAAGCAAGAATATTTGAAAAACTTTTATTGAACAGATTAAAACCAATACTAGTAAGAAAAAATCTAATGCCAAATTATCAGGCTTTCAAAATAAACATTCCCCAATAGATCAAGTTCACAGAATAACGAATATAATCGAAAAACCATTAAAAGAAAAGGAAGTCGTTTAACAGGATTTGATAAAGTCTGGCATGAGGGTTTAAACTATAAACTAAGAATGTTCATGCCTAAACAGTACTCAGAAATCTTACGAGTCATAAATTGCGAGTAGATCTTAGAGTAAAACAAGAAGCAATGACAACCGACTTAAGGGAGATCAAATTTGGCGTGCCACAAGGGAGTGCACTAGGTCCGGTTCTGTACCTATTGTATACGTGTGACATTCCAGAGCAAGAACAAAACATAATTGCCACCTTCGCGGATGAAACAGTCATACTAGCGATAGGAGACACTATTAAAGAAGCGACTGATAAGTTGCAACTAGCAGTAAATAAAATACATACCTGGACCAGAAAATGGCAAATAAAATTAAATGAGACTAAATCTGCACACATTAACTTTTCAAATAAAAAAATAAAAAATTTCTCAGCTAGAATAAAATACATGATGCCCAAGTTCCATATGCAACATCAACAAAATACTTGGGCAAAAGAGGGTAGCTTAATATTAGAAATAAAAAAATGTTATTGGCCAATGGAAAAATTTAACATTATCTAATCATAATAAACTATCCAATTACACGCAGCTACTGAGGCCAGTATGGGTATATAGGTGCCAACTCTAGGGCTGTTCCAAAGCTAGTATTCTATATATCGTCCCTACCATTTCCAACTATCGAATGTGAAAAGTGGTACTTTTCAGGAGAGCAAAATAACTCTTTTTTAGAGAATTCTAAATCAGCGCTTTGACAAATGGAAATTTTTTTATATTTTTAAAAATTAATGTTTAATCCTTGTTAGATTGATATCAGAATAAAACTGCTTACCGTTTGCTTCTTTCCACAAAATCACATTCGTTATTTTGCTTTTTGTGTTAATCAACGATTTGTTTTGGTCCAATGTTTTAAAATTGCGAATATGGCATTTTCGACAGTTCATATTTGTATAATTTTAGCACATTTATATGGTGCAATGTTTCAAAATTGCGAATGTAGCATTTTCGACATTTCATATTGGTCTAATTTTAACACATTAATATTCCTCATTGAAAAGGAGGAAAATAAAAATAATCTTAATGTTCTTACAAAGTTTATTACAAAACATTTAATTAAAAATTTAAGTTATAGGGTAAAATGGAAAAATCATGTATAAAGAAATTATTAAAAGTATTTTTATGAAAGAACGTATTGATCGAAAACTAATGTAATTAGAAAAGTTAAAAATAATAACAATACAATTATGGAACTTCACGTCCTGTAGATACCTCAAGTAATCAGTAGTAAAATAATGATAAATTAAAGTCTTAAATTTTAGATTCAACGTTATCATTGTCTTCAGTTGCGTCAGGTTCTGGAAGACAATCTCTGGCAGTATTAGATGTTGGTAAAGAATGGTTATATTGGTGGTATGGCCTAGGTACATAGTGACAAAAGATTTTTTTTCTTCACATCCGTGATTGAAAGTATTTCGTCGTATGCCTTAACAAAGTTTATACTATTTTGTTTGCCTCTTTTTTGTATGGTTTCAGGAGATAAGAAGTTTCCGTCAATGCTAGTCTTAATGTAAAGTTTGTTATTTGCATTTTTCCGATACTGGTACCATATACACTGTGTGGACGACGTCCCAAAGGCAGCATTCTTTAATATTTTTTTAAATAATTCTCGCTTTGACAACATCACTGTTTATGGTTTAGCTATACCCAGTTGTTGTAAAAACAACCTATATAATATTGTCATCATATAGTTATTTTATCAAATTGTGCTCTCAGGTCGTCAGCTATCGTGTTAACGTGTGTGCGACTGATCTCCTAAATCAGGGACCCGTCCTCCCCTTGTCATATACTTAGGAACCACAGTGCCAATTTGCCTCTCGGCAAGTGAAGGCCGGGTGTGTGTGATCCCGAAAAGTACGTAAGACGCGGATGCGCTATCGTGAGCCGGTGTTTTTAAGTGTTTTGTGTTAAAACGTATATAGTTGGTCTCTCTCAATTTTATCATTTCATGTATATCTGTTGCTGCCTCCCCGCACTCACTGTAAAGCTAATATTTTTATAACTCTTTATGTAATCACCAGAATTGCGATAATTGTCAATGTTTGAACCAGCCCTTAAGTCTATTGTATAAATAAATCGAAGGAAAATACCTCTTAATTGTTTTATTGCTTCAGTGGTCCTTAATAAATATTTTGAAGCAATTAGGTGTTCAAATACGCCTCTCTTAAATGTGGATAGTTTGGCAACAAAGTTTACCTCTTTCTCTCATTTGTGGTCCTTCGAGCCGGATATTGTTTTTATCGCATTTGTGGTCTCCTCGAACTGCATATTGTTTATCGCAATTACCCTATCTTCATAAATCAAATTAATTTTCTCTTATTTAATTCTCTTCCCACAAAAATTAAAATAAAACCCATTACTAAGTGCTCTTCACAAAATAGAACTTTGCATAAAAACATAACGACGCTTGAAAGCGTAGATAAGATAAGCAATCTCAGGGCACATGGAACATTACGTCACCACGCAAGTGTTTGAAGTGTTTATAACATTCTTAGACTTATCGCTCTTCGCCGGCCGGTATCAAGTAAAATTGCTGAAAAGACACATGTGATGTGACTATGGATTTATGAATTTTAGTTTCATTTCTATTTGGTGAGTTCGTTCCAAGATATATTTTTATAAGCACGCGTACAGGGACATTCAAAAGTTCGAACGCATATTATTAGTATACAGGACGAGTTTATATTTCGCAGTATTCGTACAGACATTATTTTCTGAGACTCTTGTTTATTATACGGGGTGGACTAAGCTGTGTTTTAGACTCTAAAATTTTTTATTTCTCGTGTATCTCTCATAGATAAATATCTCGCAAAGCTTTCGATACATCTCTAACCGCAATGGATCAATTAAAGAAACAACGCAAACCGTTGAAATCAAAAATCTCTCGTATCTCTAATTGGTTAAGGGATAACTCTGCTCAAGAAACGGATCCCTTGCAGTTCCAACTCCGTCGTACTGAACTAACGAATTGTTACGCCAAATATGATGACCTCATGGATCAGATTGAGGAACTGGACGAAGCAAACACTGAAGAACGCGATAGGGAAGAAATTGAAGAAAAGTACTTCTCAACTCTGGCAGGTCTTCAACATAGAATGGAGATGCTCCAACCTCTTTCACACCAGTCCAGTTCCACTTCTCCACGTTTAGCTAGTGCTAAAGTGACTCTTCCCGAAATTAAAATTCAAACTTTCTCAGGATGCTTCTCAGAATGGAGTGCATTCTATCAGCTCTTCGAGACGTTAATTATTAATAACCCGGAACTCAACAACGTCCAGCGTTTTGTTTATCTCAAATCTTTTCTACGCAACGAACCTCTCCAGTTGGTAGAAAACATCCAAGTTTTAGAAGAAAACTTCCAAATCGCGTTAGACACTCTTCGAAATCGCTACGAAAACAAATCGCGCGTAATTAGTTTGCATATACAGCGTCTTTTGAAAGTTCCATCCTTAGTCAAAACTAATGCAAAGGCCTTACGTGAATTTTTGGTCGCCGCAAAACAGACCTTACTCGCGCTAAAAAATATGAATGTACCCATCGAGCATTGGGATCTCTTATTAATAGAAATATTTTTGCAAAAAGTGGACTTTACTACTCACCGGTCTTTCGAATACGAGTTAGGGTCAAAAGATATTCCCACGCTAAATCAATTCTTTGATTTTTTAGAAAAAAAGTGTGACATTATGGAAAAGTTAAACTCCTCAGATAATAACGATAAAAAAGTTATTAAAACTCACTCTAAAACGGTTCTCTTCTCTTCGGCAAGTAATAAAAATAAGTCGTACTCCAAAACATGCGTATTTTGTAATAATGCTACACACACTATTTATGCATGCACAAAATTTGCTAATCTTTTCTTACAGGATAAGTATAAATTTGTTAATGAAAACAAACTATGTCGCAACTGTTTAGGAACTAAACACTTTTCTCAGAATTGTTCGTCTCAACGCTCATGTAGTATATGCAAGAAAAGGCATCACACACTCTTGCACAATGACCATGAAAATAGCTCTTCTTCTAGTAGATCTTTTCAACGACAAAATCACGCAACCTCTCGCAATGTACAAAATACTTGGTCTGATGGTGAAGCCGGTCCAAGTAATTCTGTCTCTCTCTCTGAATCTCAAACTTCTCAGGTCTCAAATGTAATGACTTCTCTCTCTGCTCTGTCAATAAAGCAGGACGTTCTGCTGGCAACCGCTCTAGTCACTATTTATTCAAAGCATGGCGTACCCATACACGCTAGATGTATTTTAGATAGTGGATCTCAGTCGTCATTTGTCTCTAAAGATTTGGTTCAAAAATTAAATCTCTCTCCTTACAGGAAAAGGTTACAAATCTCTACTATCTCTGAACATAGTTCATTCTCGAACAAAATGGTCGATCTAGAAATTTTTCCATACAAAAGAAATGGTAATGGTTTCAAAATCTCCTGTGCTATTTTAGACAACATAACTTGTAGACTCCCCCAGGTATCCATAAACAGAAGTAAATTTAATATCCCCTCTACAGTCACTCTCGCAGATCCCACCTACTCTGTCCCTGGAAATATAGATCTTCTTCTTGCCAGTGACATATATAGCGAGTTGTTATCGGATGGTTTAATACGTTTAGGTAAAGGACTCCCTGTTCTCCAGAACACACACTTAGGGTACATTATGTTTGGTTCTTTACCTCCTTACGCACTTCACAAAGGAATTTATCACTCACAGTTGTCCCCTACACAGTCAAATGTCTCTTTATTTGTCCAGTCCACATCTGAGGAAGATAAGCTCGATAATATAATTCGACAATTCTTCGAAGTCGAAGAAGTGACCCCCTCTGTTAAAATCTCCTCCTCTGAGGATCTGGCTGAACAAATATTCACTGAAACAACTCAAATTCTACCTTCTGGTCGGTTTCAGGTAAAGCTTCCTCTCATTTCTGAAACAGCACATAAAATGCTGGGCAATTCTTACAATATGGCTAGGAAAAGGTTTATTAGTTTAGAAAATAAACTCTTAAAACACGAAAATGTATACTCTCAATATAAAGCATTCATCAATGAATATGTTTCTCTTGGACATGCCAAAAAGGTTCCCCTTTCTCTCACAAATGTGCACTTAGAAAATAAATACTTTTTACCTCATCACTCTGTCATAAAAGAAGAATCATTAACTACCAAATTACGGGTGGTTTTTGATGGCTCCATGAAAAGTTCCACTGGCTATTCTCTTAATGACATCCTGTTGAAAGGAAAAACTCTTCAGCCTGAACTTTTCGACATTCTCCTTCGGTTTAGATTGTATACCTATGTCTTCACTTCCGACATACAAAAAATGTACAAATTCATCCTGATCACACATTCATGCAGAATATTCTCTGGCGGGATTCTCCAGAACAGGACATTGAATGTCTTGAGCTTCAAACCGTAACTTATGGAACAAAAAGCGCAAGCTTTCAAAGTACTCGTTGTTTGATGGAATTAGCTAAAACTCATCAAAACAACTACCCATTGGCCTCCGATGCTTTCTTAACAGGCTGCTATGTAGATGACATTCTATATGGGGCCAATGACACGCAAACTCTTCTTAAGGCTCATAATGAGATAACTGACCTACTGAAAAAGGCATGCATTTCTCTTCATAAATGTTGCTCTAATTCAAAAATGTTTTTGGAAAATGTTTCTAGTCTCTCTACAAACTCTGCCTATGTTATTTCACCAGAGAATGCTTCTAATAAGGTTTTAGGTCTCTGTTGGAACCCTAGTACTGATACATTTTCAATTTCTGTACCTCAATTATCAATAAAGGATAATTACACAAAAAGGGAAGTACTCTCTATTATCGCTCAAATTTTTGATCCACAAGGGCTTATTAATCCCGTAACTGTTCTTGCTAAAATTATTATGCAAAAAATTTGGATTTCTAAAATTAATTGGAATGACTCCGTGGATTCAAATATTTTAAATGAATGGTTAAAGTTTATAACTGATCTCGCTGCTCTCAAAGACGTAAGCATACCCAGATGTCTTTTCTCATGTCATGAAATTTCTTCTATTGAAATTCACTCTTTTTCTGACTCAAGTTTGAAAGCATATGCTGCTTGTTGTTATATACGGGTTATCTACAAATCAAAAAATCAATATAAGGTTGAATGTTCGAATAAATGAACTTTGATGGTACACAAGGCAAATATCGAACACAGTATTTAATTAAATCTTGCCCAAGTACTTTCGATCACAAGATCATCCTCAGGGGCATTTCGTCAATTGTGGCCTATCCAGCAATAATGGAATGTCATACATGTAAACTGGGACATAACAAATACACTAAAGACAAACAAACACTTTAAAATTTAAATTGGAGAAGCTACATTTTTATATTATAGAAGCCGGAGACAGAATACGAGACAGATTCTGTCTCCGGCTTCTATAATATAAAAATGTAGCTTCTCCAATTTAAATTTTAAAGTGTTTGTTTGTCTTTAGTGTATTTGTTATGTCCCAGTTTACATGTATGACATTCCATTATTGCTGGATAGGCCACAATTGACGAAATGCCCCTGAGGATGATCTTGTGATCGAAAGTACTTGGGCAAGATTTAATTAAATACTGTGTTCGATATTTGCCTTGTGTACCATCAAAAATCAAAAAATGTCTCGTGCTCTCTCATTGCTTCGAAAAGTCGTATTGCTCCTTTAAAGACCATAACGCTTCCAAGGCTGGAACTTATGGGTGCTTTATTGGCTAGCAAGCTCACCACAAAGGTGGTTGATATCATAAAGGATAAATTGCCCTCTATTACCTCTATAAACATGTGGAGCGATTCTGAGATAGTTTTGGCGTGGCTCAGATCACATCACTCCAGATGGAATCAATTTGTCGCCAACAGGGTAGCTCAAATTCAAGAAAATTCTTCTCACTCTCATTGGAGACACGTAAAGTCTAAAGACAACCCTGCTGACATCCTCTCCAGAGGAATGATGCCCTCTAACATACTCAAATCCACTCTTTGGTTTCACGGTCCTCAGTTTTTGCAAACATTTGACCTAAATTTGTCTGAATATAGTCCGAAGTTTAATTCTAATAAATTACCTGAAGAAAGAAAAGTTTTTCTTCACACTCAAAGTGCTCAATTTGATTTCTTTGTCATGCTTTCTGAAAGGTTCTCCAGTTTCACGAAATATGTAAGGACTATAGCTTATGTACTCAGATTTGGTAATAACGCAAAGTCTGGCACTCAAAAATTATCCGGTGCACTTGAAGTATCTGAACTTCAAAATGCCGAAATGAAAATTATAAAATTATTGCAAAACTCAAGTTTTTCCTCAGAAATTGCTGATCTCAAAGGCAATAAGATTATTTCTAATAAGTCTCTCTTACAATTTGCTCCTTTTCTTGACAAAAATGAAATGCTCCGTGTAGGTGGACGTCTTAGGCATTCCGAAGTTACCTTTGATCAAAAATATCCTCTCCTCCTCCCCTCGAAAAATCATGTTGTTCGTCTAATTCTCAAAAAAGAACATCTTAGGCTCCATCATGCAGGTCCTCAGAATACTCTCTCTCAAGTTCGCCTTAGATATTGGCCCTTGAATGGTCTACGGGAGATTAAGAGGATAGTCCACGAATGTCATGTTTGTTTCAAGTTTAATGCTAAACCCTTAGCTCAAATCATGTCTGATTTACCTAAGGAACGCTTATGCTCTGCTCAAGTTTTTGCTCATGTAGGTTTGGATTTTGGTGGTCCCTTTCTAATAAAGGCCTCTAAACTTCGTAAAGCTCCCTTTATAAAGTCATACAGTGGGCTCACAACAGAAGCGTTTCTTCTTACTCTCAAGCGCTTTATCAGTCGAAGAGGTCTCCCTCAGACTATATTCTCTGATAATGCGACAAACTTTCTCGGGGCTAAAAATCAGTTATTCGAACTCTATAATTTCTTAAAAAATAAGGAAACTAACTCTTCTATTCAGGCATTTTTAGCCTCCTCTCAAATTCGGTGGAAAACAATACCACCTCGATCTCCTCATCATGGAGGACTCTGGGAGAGCGCTATAAAGAGCGCTAAACATCATATCTATAGATTGTTGGGCAATCTCAAAATTACATTCGAGGAATTCAGTACCGTGCTTACCCAAATTAAAGCCGTACTTAATTCTCGGCCCATTTGTGCCCTCTCTAATGATCCCTCCGATTTCACATATCTTACCCCTGGTCACTTCCTAATTGGAAGGTCTCTCACCTCGCTACCCGACCAGGAGTATACATCTATCCCGGAAAATAGACTTAGCATCTGGCAAAATCTCTCTAAGCTCCAGCAACTTTTTTGGAAAAAGTGGTCGACTGATTATCTGAGTCGACTTCAAAATCGTCCAAAATGGTTTCTCCCATTCAAAAATTTAGAACCCAATGACCTTGTGTTAGTTAAAGAAGATAATCTCCCTCCTCTCTACTGGTCATTGGCACGAGTGATTGATGTCTTTCCGGGTAAAGATGGTGTTCCGAGAATCTGCCTAAATATTAACAGAGGCTATTTTTCGAAAGCCATGTTCTTAGAATTTAAAACGTAAACAACCGACGTCACAGATCACGGGAATTATTATGCATCGGAAACAGGTTAGATCTAATAAACGGCCAGTATCTTGTCCTTTTTTGGGGCGTACACACGTTGTCGTTTCCGCTAATATTCGATTTGAGAGTCGAGAAAAGTGTCTTTTTCACCGTTGGGAGTTGTACGAATGTTGTTATAATAGTTATCTCGAAATGAGAATCATGGTTTTTTATCGATGAAATATGTTCGCAATTAGTTGGAGAATAGTAATAGTTCATCTATGGTAACTCGTACCAGTACCATACATTATAATTTGAAGTATTTGTAATAGTGTAAAAATTAGCTAAGAGTGCCGTATTCATACAAGAATAAATTCTAGTGTTTATAAGTGCTACAACCTGTGGTTCAACAACGAAAGAAGATCTGTGATTCCAGTTTTAACATGGCTCAGGACATTACTTGGTAGATATAAAAACATTTTGACATTTTATTTAAATTCTGAACTATTTCGTCATGGTATATAGTGTTTACTGACTTCATATTGCGGTACAAAATTGTGCTAAATTAATATTTGTATAAGGTCCATGCTTTTAGTATTAGCGTTTATTCAGAAATAAAATCTGTATTTACTATACTCAACTTTTTATTCTAATTTATATTAAAAAAGGATTAGACAAACTTACCACCCCGGGACGGGGTGTGATTAAAATCAAGCGTTGGTGAAATTAATACAGTCCATTAGGGGTCATTCGGACGCCTCTTAGTTCATGATAATAAGGCATATAGCCCTCATTAGTCATTTTGGTCATTCTAGCCGGATATAAAAAAATATAAGAGTTTGAGGTAAATACAGGTTTTATATCAATTTTCGATTTATATTTGTTTTGAAATATTTGTGGGTAACATGGATGAACTAACAGCTCGCTCCAATAAAAAAATTGGTAAAGCAAACATTACCCGTGTACAAACTTGGATTAGGGATCACTTAGATCAAGTTAATAGTAAATTCGCGATAACTGTCAAATTAGATATGCTTAAAGAAGCATATCGAGATTTTAACGAAGCTTACAAATACTTAGAAGCTAATTTGATAGATGAAAATTTGTTAGAAATGCGGGAAGATACGGACACTGTGTATATGGAGTGTTTCGATATCTTAAGTACAAAAATAGAGCTGTTGGGAAAATCTAGTTCAAATTTAGAAGCGGTAAGCCCAAATATAGCAAAAAATATCTCACCGGTAGCGGTTAGACTTCCGGAATTTTCAATACAACCATTTTCGGGTAAAATAACAGAATGGGATTCGTTTTTTCAAATTTTTGAGGTAACCATTTTACAAAACGATTCTTTGTCGGATATTCAGAAACTCATGTATTTGAAATCGTATGTTCGTGGTGAACCGGCTAAATTAATTTCGAATTTTCCGGTTATAGCTGAAAATTTGCAATTGGCTTTGGATATTTTAATAGAGAGGTATGGAAACAAACATATCTTAACAAAAACATTATTTTTAGAACTTCTCGATGTTAAAACATTACCTCACAATGCAAACCATGTGCAGCTCAGAGAATTGTATGCACATGTATCAAATAAACTAAAAGCTCTAGATAATTTAGGGCTAACAGATAGGAATAAGTTAGACTGGATACTTATATCCTTGATAGAACAGAAACTTGATTCGGCTACGTTAAGGGCATTAGAGTTTTCACGTGATCGGAATGTAGAAATCACAATGGAAAGTTTTTTGTGTCAAATTCAACAAAGATCAACGCATCTGGAGAATTTAGCTCCAATTAGAAATCCAGATATTATATCCTCGGGAAGAAATAAATCTTCTAGTTCTTTTTCGCAAAACAAGACAAATTATAAAGTTGTTGCAACTGGCACAGATGCCAAAATATTCTGTAATTTCTGTTCGTTACAAAATCATTTGTTATTTCAATGTAAAAAATTTAAGAATTTATCTGTATCAGAAAGATTTAATTTCATTAAAACAAAAAAACTGTGTGTAAATTGCTTTGGAAGTCATTTTGTAGCTTCCTGTAAGAATAAGTATTCATGTTTCGTTTGCAAACAAAAGCATAATACACTTTTACATTTTTCGTCACCAGTGGGTGAACCGGTCATACTAAATAACTCTGATTCGCCAAATACTTTGTCCGCCGGGTTCCAAGAAGGCGCTTCTATGCCGACAGCCCTTTCATCGACTTCTATTGACAATAAAGTATTACTTGGAACTCTCAGCGTTTGTTTGTATTCCAAATATGGTAGTAAAATAATCGTAAAAGCACTAATTGATCCTGGAAGTCAGCTATCATTTATTACGGCAGGTCTTGCAAAAAGATTACAATACCCTACAAGAGAAAGTAATTCCTTTATTACCGGAATCGGGATTAGCGTAGCGAGGTCTCACAGAATAATTAATATTGTAATAAACTCATTGAATAATTCGGAAAAATTGAAAATGTCTTGTGGTATTTTGGATCAAATAACTTGTAAATTACCTCAGTTTGACATTGACGTAGAAAAATTTAGCATTCCATCGGAATTTGTTTTAGCAGATCGTCGCTATTACGTAAAGTCAGATATAGAGTTGTTAATTGGAGCAGACTATTGTTACAAATTATTACTTGAGGGTATGCATCATTTAGGTAAAAATATGCCTACGCTTCAAAACTCTCGAATGGGGTGGATAGTAGCCGGTACAATACCAAATTCGTTCGTAAAAAGTCCTTTACAAAAGGAAAAACATTCAATTCACGCGTGTTTTGAATCAAGCTCACAAGAATCTCATCACACAAGCGAAGATACAGCGCCGTGTGTTTCGCTGTGTATCTCTTCGGGAAATTCGCAAGCTCTAGAAGACGTTATAGAAAAGTTCTGGTACTCAGAGGACATACCGAAAGGAAAGCAAAGTTTAAACCCAGATGAGTTAATGGCCGAGCAAATTTTTGTAGATAGCACGGTTATACTTCCGGACGGAAGATATCAAGTAGATATGCCGTTTCGGACTAACAACTATTTTGAACAGTTAGGAGATTCGCTAGCTATGGCTAGGAACCGTTTCTTCAATCTCGAAAAGAAACTGGGTAAAAATAAAGTTCACTTTGCCGAATATAAATCGGTTATAGAAGAATATTTACAACTAAATCACGCCAAAGTAATTCCATTGGAAAGATTTAATAATAATTTGAATAAATACTTTTTACCTCATTTCGCAGTGATTCGAGAAGAGAGTCTTTCGACTAAAGTTAGGATTGTTTTTGATGCAAGTGGGAAAACCACTACCGGTCTGTCACTTAATGATACCATGCTAAAAGGATATCAGGTGCAACCTAATTTGTACGATATCTTATTGAGATTTCGAACCTTCAAATTTGTCTTAGTAGGGGACGTTGAAAAAATGTTTAGGCAGATACAAATAAATCCAAATCACAGATTTTTGTTAAATATATTGTGGAGAAATAATGTCGGAGAGCAGCTGTCATGTATAGAGATGCAAAGATTAACTTTTGGCACGAACTGTGCTCCCTTCTTGGCTACGAGAGTACTGAAAGATATCGCAAATAAAAATAAAGATAATTATCCAATAGTGTCGCTCATGTTAACACAACAAACGTATATGGATGACATCATAGCTGGATGTGATACCATAGGGGAATTAAATAAACTAAATATTGACTTGAACACAGTGCTCAACAAATCTGGATTTACGTTACATAAAGTTGTTTCAAATTCAACCGAAATATCCAAAAATTATCAAAATCGTGCAAAAAATTCGGAATTACAAGATGTAGATTTATCAAAAGAACACTCCAATAAAGTTCTTGGTTTAAGATGGAATTCCGTTAGTGATTCCTTAAGCTTTGTCGTACCGGTAATTAACAAAACCGGGCCAATCACGAAAAGAAAAATTTTATCATTGGTTGCTCAATGTTTTGATCCACTGGGATTATTGACACCATTTATCGTTAGAGGAAAGATTTTGATACAAAAGCTTTGGTTGTTAAAGTTAGATTGGGATTCAGAAATTACCGAACCGCATTTATTAAAGATTTGGAAGGAGTTTTGCTCTGATTTTAGTGAATTGAAAAAAATAAGTATTCCTCGCTTCGTTTTTGTAGATAAAAATATTAGTCAAATAGAATTGCACGCGTTTTGTGACGCAAGTGAGACCGCATATGCGGCAGTAGTATATATGAGAACGATTTATAGCAATGAAACAGTTTCGTCGGTATTGATTACGTCAAAATCGCGAGTTGCACCTTTATCGAAAACGACGATTCCCAGGCTAGAATTATGTGCAATTAGTTTAGGTACCCAATTGGTTAGTTCTCTTCTAGATATTTTTAAAAATCGTGTTTTGATCAAAGAAAGCCATATCTGGTCGGATTCGGAGATAGCTTTATATTGGGTTAATTCCAGTTCGTCGAGATGGAATGTTTACGTTGGGAATCGGGTAGCGGCTATACAGTCAATAGGTAAGAATTTTCTTTGGCACCATGTGCGATCTAATTGGAATCCAGCAGACTTACCTAGTAGAGGTGTGGCAGTGAAAGAGCTATTGGGTGTTTCGCACATGTGGTGGCATGGCCCACCCTTTTTGTCATTAGTAAATATAAACTACGAACAGTTTAGAATAAACTTTAAGTTGCAATACATTCCCGAAGCGAAAAATGTCGTATTGTCAGCTATTCAAGTAGATGATAGCATTTGGTTATTGGCTTCTGATCGATATTCCTCGTATAAAAAAACTCAACGCATTTTCGCATATGTTTTAAGATTTATAAAAAATTGTAGGCTTTCAAAAACGGGTTTAGATAAACTTACCGAGAATTTAACTCCTAGGGAAATAAATAACGCAACAGATCTTATAGTACGGGAGCTTCAACAAAAATATTTTAGTAAAGAAATTTCTGATTTAAAAGCAAATAAAATTTGTTCAAATAAAAACTTAGCGGCGTTGACACCTATGTACAATTTAGAAGATGGATTTTTACGTGTGGGTGGGCGATTGGAGAATGCTGAGGTTCCTTATGATCAAAAGCATCCTATTTTATTACCGGCTCACAACCGAATTGTTTCGCTTATGATAAAGGATATGCATATAAAATTAGGACATGCAGGAGCGCAAACCACTCTGTCAAATTTTCGGTTAAAATTTTGGCCTCTCAACGGTTTAAGAGAGGCGAAGTCAGTGATACATCGCTGTATGACTTGTTTTCGTTTTAAATGTCAACCAATGACACAAATCATGGCAGACTTGCCCAAGGATAGGGTCACTGTCTCTAGGCCCTTTAAAAAGGTAAGCATTGACTACGGTGGATATTTTTTAACAAAAAGCTCTAACCTAAGAAAAGCGCCAATTACAAAATCTTATATAGCTATTTTCGTTTGCTTGGTTACTCATGCTATCCACTTGGAAGTAGTTTCAAGTTTGACTACCGAAGATTTTCTTTTAGCGTTGAAACGCTTTACTGCTCGTAGAGGAAATCCTACCGTTATCTATAGTGATAATGCAACCAATTTCTTTGGAGCACGGAATCAGCTTAAAGAACTTCATGAGTTTTTAATAAATAAGGAAGAAAACATTCATATAAAAAATTATTGTTTAGAAAATTTAATAGAATTCAAATTTTTACCACCAAAGGCTCCACACTGGGGAGGTTTACATGAGAGTGGGATTAAAAGTGCAAAGTTCCACATTTATCGTTTAATTGGAAAAAATGTTGTCACTTTTGAAGTATTTTATACAGTAGTTGTACAGATTGAAGCTATATTGAACTCACGACCCCTTACCCAATTATCTAATGACCCAAATGATTTTACATGTCTTACCCCAGGACATTTTTTGATTGGCACCAATTTAACAGCGTATCCAGAACTGGACGTTACTTCGGTGAAGGAAAATAGGTTAAATCTTTACAAGAAGATTGCACAAACACAGCAATTATTTTGGCAAAGATGGGTTAAAGATTACTTAAATCAATTACAGCATAGACCAAAGTGGAGGATACCTACCAAAAATCTTGAGCTCAATGAGTTAGTACTTGTTAAAAATGAAGACAATCCTCCTTTGCTTTGGCCTCTGGGACGAATTATAGAGACTTATATGGGACGGGATAACAAAGTTAGGTCCGTTAAAGTAAAAACTCAGGTCGGAGAATATGTGAGACCAATCACCAAAATCTGTCGATTACCATCTTCAGAATTGTAGTCCTATAGGATTGGATTAAACATTGTATTATGCATATATTTTTTTATCGTTTATAGTTTAGTTTTACGTGTAAGGTATTATTCGCATTGAAGTTAGTATTGTCTATTGCGTTAAGTATAGAATAGTTTGCAAGCTTAAATTAGATTAGGAATTAGGATAAGCAGTACTCGACTCCAGCTGTAGCTAACAGTTGCTGGGGAGTTCAATATATGGATTTTTTCTGGCCAAGCCAGCGGGGGGAGAATGTTCCGAGAATCTGCCTAAATATTAACAGAGGCTATTTTTCGAAAGCCATGTTCTTAGAATTTAAAACGTAAACAACCGACGTCACAGATCACGGGAATTATTATGCATCGGAAACAGGTTAGATCTAATAAACGGCCAGTATCTTGTCCTTTTTTGGGGCGTACACACGTTGTCGTTTCCGCTAATATTCGATTTGAGAGTCGAGAAAAGTGTCTTTTTCACCGTTGGGAGTTGTACGAATGTTGTTATAATAGTTATCTCGAAATGAGAATCATGGTTTTTTATCGATGAAATATGTTCGCAATTAGTTGGAGAATAGTAATAGTTCATCTATGGTAACTCGTACCAGTACCATACATTATAATTTGAAGTATTTGTAATAGTGTAAAAATTAGCTAAGAGTGCCGTATTCATACAAGAATAAATTCTAGTGTTTATAAGTGCTACAACCTGTGGTTCAACAACGAAAGAAGATCTGTGATTCCAGTTTTAACATGGCTCAGGACATTACTTGGTAGATATAAAAACATTTTGACATTTTATTTAAATTCTGAACTATTTCGTCATGGTATATAGTGTTTACTGACTTCATATTGCGGTACAAAATTGTGCTAAATTAATATTTGTATAAGGTCCATGCTTTTAGTATTAGCGTTTATTCAGAAATAAAATCTGTATTTACTATACTCAACTTTTTATTCTAATTTATATTAAAAAAGGATTAGACAAACTTACCACCCCGGGACGGGGTGTGATTAAAATCAAGCGTTGGTGAAATTAATACAGTCCATTAGGGGTCATTCGGACGCCTCTTAGTTCATGATAATAAGGCATATAGCCCTCATTAGTCAGATGGCCGAGTGAGAATTGCATCTGTTAAAACTAAGGATGGGATTTTCAAACGCACGATAACAAAATTGTGTCCCCTTCCTGGTGAAGGATTATGTTAATGTTATTAGGTTTAGTACTTTTACTCATATGTTGTTTGTATAGTATTACTCATATTGTTTGTTTTTTTTTATGTACTCTTTTCTTTTTAATGATTTTTATAATGTTAAAGCTAGTGCTTCAACGGGGGGCAGTATGTTGTAAAAACAACCTATATAATATTGTCATCATATAGTTAATTTATCAAATTGTGCTCTCAGGTCGTCAGCTATCGTGTTAACGTGTGTGCGACTGATCTCCTAAATCAGGGACCCGTCCTCCCCTTGTCATATACTTAGGAACCACAGTGCCAATTTGCCTCTCGGCAAGTGAAGGCCGGGTGTGTGTGATCCCGAAAAGTACGTAAGACGCGGATGCGCTATCGTGAGCCGGTGTTTTTAAGTGTTTTGTGTTAAAACGTGTATAGTTGGCCTCTCTCAATTTTATCATTTCATGTATATCTGTTACTGCCTCCCCGCACTCACTGTAAAGCTAATATTTGTATAACTCTTTATGTAATCACCAGAATTGCGATAATTGTCAATGTTTGAACCAGCCCTTAAGTCTATTGTATAAATAAATCGAAGGAAAATACCTCTTAATTGTTTTATTGCTTCAGTGGTCCTTAATAAATATTTTGAAGCAATTAGGTGTTCAAATACGCCTCTCTTAAATGTGGATAGTTTGGCAACAAAGTTTACCTCTTTCTCTCACCAGTTAACTGAATAATCAGATAATGAAAAACCGATAAAAACAATATAATAAAGTTCCTCACCGAAAGAACTTCTTGGAAGAAATAATTCACACAATTATTGTGAATACGTTCGTTTTGTTCTTGTCAGCAATGTTTAGTATTTTTAACTTTTTGCAAATTATAATTGAATAACTGTATCAATTGCAACTCTGAAACTAATGTATGTAACACATTAAAAAACAAAATAATTAAGTGCCTCACCGAAAGAACTTCTTGGAAGCAATAATTCACAAATTGTGAACACGTGCGTTTTGTTCTTGTCAGCAATGTTTAGTATTTTCGACAGTTTGCAGATTATAATTGAATAACTGTCTCAAATACAACACTGAAGATAATGAATGTGACACATTCGTCATTTTGCATTGTACATATATATGCCTTTATTTATATTTATACAAAACAAAATATCGAATATTCCATTTTCGTCAGTTTGCAGCATATTTGATATTTTGACCAAAACAAAATGACAAAATGTTCATATTCGATGGTTTAGACAGAATATTTCCCGCGTTTCTGATCAAGCTACGATTTCGATATTTTGCTACAAGGTGTATCACGTTTAATGCAAGGACAAGGTATCGAATCTGAAAAACCCGATTTTTCACATTCGATAGTTGGAAATGGTAGGGACGATATTATCCAGAGATTTTAAAACAAAGTACTGGGGAACATTGTTGATGCTCCTTGGTATATCCGTGACAGAAACCTCCACCAGGACCTGGGTGTGGAAACTGTGAGCGAACTAGTCAAGGGAACAGCAGCAAGCCACTAGCAGAGGCTGCATTGTCATGTGAATGTCCAGACAATCCAGCTTCTTGACACCACTGAACTAAATTGAAAACTCGTATGGACAAAATCAAATGAGTTAGTGTAAATGTGTAGCAGTTTAGAGTAAAACGCAGAGTATAGTGCTGTGATGTTATTGCATGTTAGTTGTAGTGAATTAGTTGATAGATAAAATAAGAGTAAGCCATAGGGTAAGCCCTTAAGTTTTAGTAGATGCTGTTTATTAATTTAGGTCAGAAAATAACTGATAATTAGTCATTTGTGACCAGATGGCAGTAAACAAACACTGTATAGGTGTAAAAATGTAAAAATGTCAACAAATATATTTATAAGTCATCAAAAAAAAATTTAAATTTCAACTTTAGAGCGTAGGCGCAAAATTTCGAGCCGATGCTTTTTAAATGCAATCATTTTTTTTTTTTTTCGAATCCTGAGAAAACTTATAAGTGTTTTTGAAAAATTTAAACGCAGAATGACAGACAAAATTATTACCAATGGCCAAAAGTCCCTGAAAACTTCTATAATGTTTATTTTAGTACAGGGGTTAAAAATGAGAAAATTAAGTATTAATGTAAACATTTTGTTTATTCTAAGGGACTTTTGGCCCTCGGTAATAATGTACTCTTTCACTATGCGTTTAAATTTTTCAAAAATACGTGATAGATTTCTCAGGATTCGAAAAAAAATAAATGCATTTAAAAAGCATTTTCCCGAAATTTTGCGCCTACACTTTTAACATCCTGTGTTTTTGTTATATTCAACACTTTATTCAAGGATACTTAAACTGTACTATTTTAAAGTGTGGAATTTATTATATGTTTTTGTACAATTGCTTAACCCTTTCACTATTTTTGTACATCACCATGTACATTGAATTTCATTGCCTTATATGAAATTCAGAATTATTTATCTCCTAATCTACATTTGTACGTCAGAAAGTACAACCTATTTTTAAGTTTTTAGGTTGGTAGTAAGTGCGATAAAGTTTGACAATAGACGTTAGGCAACATTTAAAACGTGAGTGGCGTGTTGTGCAAACAGGTGCATTTTAGGTTATGTGATATATTTTACGTTTTCTTGTAAATCTACTAAAATTAGAAGTTTTATGATTTGCTATTGGTAAGTACATGTTTCAACGTTGGAGTTCCATAATAATTTATATTGCTTTATATAATACAAAGTCCACAGATGTAGTTTGAATTAGTATGTACATTACCATGTACAAACGCAGTTTGTGGACAATATATTATTAGACCATGTTTTTGCAAAAGTTATAAATTTTATTTCTATTTGGTATTAGTAGTGTCGGTATGGTGGAGACGCGAGACAATAAATTGTTGAGGGAGGGGCACCCCTAAAAATTGACTAAATGTAGTTTTCAAATTTTTAATTTTTTTTGTTTTATATGGATATTTACTAATGTTTGTCCTTCATGCGTTTGTTTTTGTTTTTTAGATAATGGCAAACGCAAGAAAAAATTCAAAAAGAAAGCTAACCCAAGAAGAACTTCTTTATTATCTCGAGAACGATGATGTTTCAGATATTGAGTACCTGTCAGATGATGATGATGGTTGGGAGTCAGACGAAATATCTAGAGAACAAAGAAATAATGACATTCTAGATGTAACTATAGATAAAAATAATGGAAAGGAAAATGAGCCTGAAAACAGCGACGTTGAAGATGTAGATTTGGCAGATGAAGAAGAAAGGTTGGTGCTAACTGTAAGTGGTGAAAATATGGGGGAAAATGACAAAGATGAGATGAAAAGGAACCAAACAAATTTTGAGAAAGAACATGGTCTTACTGACAAATCAAAAATAAATTGGATACAAGGGGAAAATGTACAATACGAAACAAGAAATATTCATTGGCATTCAACCGTTCCGACTACCCCTGTTGTAGATTTGCCACCACCAGTTGAATTTTTTACCAAATATGTTCCTGATGAGATACTACAACAAATGGCTGATATGACAAATTTATATGCTACACAAAAAAATATTGCTCGATTTCCACCTACAAACTTGGATGAAATCAAGACTTTTATTGGGGTCCATATTGTTATGGGAAACTTACAGTTTCCTAGAGTCTGCATGTATTGGCACCGTAGTATAGGAATACCATTAGTAAAAGATTCCCTAAGTCTGTCTAGATTCTACAAGTTGCGACAGACAATACATTTGGTCGATATTTTGAGTCGCAATGAAGACAACAAAGATAGGTAGGTATTTAGATAACAAATTTTGGTATTTTTTTTATATATAATAATTTATTAACAATCAGAATTTCATATTCTCAAAGTTAATTTGATAACAAGCACAATAACAAAAACTATAATATTGTACCCTAATATGGCGTTATGAGGTACATGACCCAGCGATTTCACCTCAGTTTCAGCGAAGATCTATGGGCCATAATCTTCGCAATCTTCTGTTGTTTATTGGCTGCAGTATGTAAATACCACGGGGCATTTGGTATGGTGCGTAGAATTTTTGATTGCGTTATTTGGATTATTTTTGTATTTGATTTGCTGGCACAACTCCATAGTTCGATTCCATATGTCCATATAGGTCTGATGACTGTTTTATAAATTAGCAGTTTGTTCTCAATAGAGAGTTGAGATTTTCTACCAATAAGCCAATTAATTTATTTCACTCTCAACTCAATTTGTTTTTTCTTCTTCAAAATTTGCTTCAACTTGCTTTATTTATATTGCTTTGTTACAGATTGTGGAAAGTCAGATGTCTGTACGAGTCAGTAAGAAAAAGATGCCAGCAGCTACCACTAGAAACTAACTTGTGTGTCGATGAGCAAATAGTCCCATTCAAGGGACAAATAAATATAAAACAATATATGAAAAACAAACCCAACAAATGGGGTATCAAAATCTACATCTTGGCTGGCCAGAGTGGACTGATATATGATTTCTTGATTTATCAAGGTTCAACAACGCCCATTAATCCCATTTACGTAAAATATGGATCGGCAGCTGCTGTAGTTATGCAACTTAGTGAAAGAATATCTGAGAAAAACCACGGCCTATTTTTTGACAATTTCTTTAGTACCTATAATTTGATCCAATATCTGGACTCCAAGTCTATATACTGTATAGGAACCATAAGAGTTAACCGGTTTGCCAATCCAAAGTTACCCAGCGATAAAGAAATGAAAACAAATGGGCGTGGTTTTGCTGCTACCGCAATTAGCAAGGACGGTATTGTCATCACAAAATGGTATGATAACAAGGCAGTACTGACAGCATCTAACTTCGTTGGAATTGGAGAGTTGGATGAATGTAAAAGATGGGACAAAACAAGAAAAGAATATGTGCAGATTCCCAGGCCTGAAGCTATAAGACGATACAACAGTAATATGGGCGGCGTCGACAAGTTGGACTTCTTACTAAGTCTATACCGATCCTATGTCAGATCAAAGAAATGGACTGTGAGAATGATCACTCATGCCATTGATTTAGCCCTGGTAAATTCATGGCTTGAGTATCGCACTCAAGCTATTCTTTTGGGAGTAAACAAGAGGGAAATTCTTGATTTGTTAGCTTTTCGCCAAGAAGTGGCCGAAAATCTAACCTGCAGTAGACATGCTCCTAAAAGAGGCAGGCCTTCAAAAAGCTTCGAGGATCCAGGTCCCTCCAAAAAGAAAAAAACTGAAATAAGGCCTCTAAAAGACCTTAGATTTGATGGATACCATCATCTTCCACAGTATGATGATAAAAAGGAAGCCTCAAGATGCAAAAATGAGGGGTGTAAGAGCAGGACACATATATTTTGTCAAACATGCAAAGTTCATTTATGTATTTTAAAGGAAAGGAATTGTTTTTCCACATTTCATACAAAGTAAATGTTATAATTTATATTACTTTTGACAATGATCTGATTTATAAGAGTTTCTAATAAAAAATTAACACTCAATGGTTTTTTTTATTTCCATGAACTTTGTTTGTACATTGTGATGGACATCCTGTACTGGAAGGGTGGGGGTAGTTAAATTCTTTTTATGTAAAAAAAAATAATCTATAGTGCAACAGTACTTTGTATACCAAAAATTAGAATTTTGTAATCACTCTAAAGGGAAGTGATAGTGAAAGGGTTAAGGACCACCCTGTATGAAACAAGCGAAAATATATTTTTATGTGATTTGTATCGATTCAATTAATTTGAAATTCTGTATTTTCGAATACCACTTTTTGTGAATCCTGTAAATACAGTAATAAACACTTAATCCGGAGTTGTACGTGATTTTCATTTCATAGTAGGGAGCATTGCTAAAGTTATGGTTGCATAATATTAATCCAAAAACGAGCCAAGGAAGTGGAAGACTACGTGATATAAAGTTGCTGAAACCCTGTTATAAACGGTTGTTCGAAAGGGCCGTTAATCGACAACTTGTTGGAAAAGGGATACAGGTATTTTGTATTTAATAAAGAGGCGGAAAAGATCGGATATACTGATTAGTTTTAAATTTTACCTCAATCTATACATTATCAGTTTTGCTTTTTGTACAATTTTTAAATATTTTATACAAATTTTAATCATTATTAACCATATTTTAGCTTTTAATAATCATGTATTGTTAAATTTTTAATTAAAAATAAAATAACTAAAACAATTTATGATACAAAATAATCAAAACTCCTATACGTCAGTAAATCACAGCTTTGGAGTATTATTTTTCTGTGTACGACGGATTTCCGTAAACATTTGGATTTCTCTTACCTTATACTTCACTTTTAGACTTCGGCCCAGGGTTGCTTTTCCTAGGGGGGTGAAAGCGTACCCTTCTCAGGAGTGAAAAAACATACGTCCAAAAATAGATAAATTGACCAATTTTAGGCTTTTGTTCCACAGAGTTGTTTCACTTAGTTAATACTTTGTGAAATGCGAAGGAAAATCATGTTGGGCTGCTGAATAGAAACATATATTTTATCTCTCTTTCTTTTTAACTTTGCGATTGCATCGTTTTACGGGAAAAACAGGTTCTACTGAAACACAATTCGTTGCTACACTTACCACAGAATTATCGTTCCAAGATGCAATACTTACATAATATTTCAGGTTTGTTTTTCGGACAAATCTACCGTGCAGATCCTCATGGATAGAGGTTAATTTGTGAAGAGACGACCTGGTGGAAATACAACGCGGATTGTACTTTATATTTAAGGACGATCAAGCATTCCCTAAGCGACATGGTGTGGCCTATCCATCAGCAGTGGGGTAAATGGTAGATTTTACATTGTCCAAGGAACAATGTGGATAGGACAAAAAACCAACAGAAGGTACTAAGAAGCCACCCCAAAAGATACGAGCGAAAAGTTTCATTCGCGGTAGGAAAAAAATCGAGTAACAACGATCACCTGCGGAAGTTGCAAATTGGTCAGTTTGTAAACAACATATGACAATGGTTGTAACATGTGATTTTTTCAAAATGGTGAAGCAAGCAGTAAACAAAACAAACTAACCATACACATTGTTTTATTTTTAACATTTTAAAGTTGCCTGAATCGTATTACTTTTTAAATTTCATTTTTTATTTTCATCCAATAATGAACAATTAGTTTTAGCACAATGTAGCAATTAAGTTGACTTATTGGGCAACCTAAATTATTTTTTCTGTGGTCGTATAACTTCATATATTATATATTATATATATATATATATATATATATATATATATATATATATATATATAAATATATATATATATATATATATATATATATATATATATATTCATATATATCGTACAAAAAGAAATATTATTTTCGAAAAGCTTACAAGTGATACGAATTAGGAACCTAGTTTGCTAGATCGTACCATAGGTTTCCTTGATTGTACTCACTGTTAGTGTTATGTAGATTGTTCAGGGATTTTATTTCAACCATACATTAAAATATAACATGATTTTATTACAATTGTAAGTAACAAAGGGTTAAAAAAACATTAAAAAAAAACTGAATGATACACTTTCTCAATAGTTATTTACAATCAACACAGAAGAACGATTTATGTTTAGGTTTAATAGCGGCGCATGATTTATAAAACCAAAAACGACACTTCTAACTATGAATTATGTCTTCTGCTGTATTACTTTCGTACAAAGAACAATACCACTCTTCCCTGTCAATGTCAAATAATACATCAGGATCACGTAAAGTGGAGGCCATATTTAGTAATTCTTTTTTAAAGACAAGATTGACATTTCTACAGCAAGTTTGTTTTTTGCAACTTCTTTTTCCTCCCTTCTCTTTCTTCCTCCCTTTTTTTTACTTGGCAAAGTTTAACTTTTTTAATATAACCTTTTGGTTTTACATTCTTTCCCAATTTCCCAAGTTCTTTTACTTTCTTGATCGTCATTTTCAGTACACTGGCCATCTCGAGTTTGTTTTTATATGGACTGCTTGTCAACATGGCAGCTTTTTGAATCTCTAAAGCCTTCTTTTAGTTAGCGTGTGGTTTCGGAATAGGAGATATAGTGTCAATTGAAATATTGATCTTAGGTCAACTTAAGCCTACAATAGCAGCCTTAGCTGTTTCACGATTAGGTATATCCATTGGTAACTCAGTGTAACACATAGCCCAGGATTAGTTCTTAGCCACTTTTCAACTGCTTGATTAAAGTAAGTCTTTAAAGGGCTAAAAAAAGCTTCTGTCTAGAGGCTGAAGTCGATGTGTTGTATGTTCTAGAAGTTGTAACAATATAACACCATAATTTTTGGCATATTCAATGGCATCAAGATATTTGGAATGAGTTGTGTGCCCATCCAACATGGGAATAACTTTTTTCTCTGGAGTTGGTTTTACAATTTTAACAAAATGTGTCAGCCGCTTTATAAACAGCTCAGTGGTTATGTACCCGGACTCAAATATGCGTACTAACCCTCCAGGTGGAGCTCCAACATTAAGCTTAGGCGTCATTTTCATATGATTAAAAATAAGCATAGGTGGAACAAAGTTTCCGGATGCGCTGGTACAGCATACCATAGTAGTATTGACACCACGCTCGCCACTTAAGATTGAACCTACCTGTTTTTTACCTTTTCTGGCAAGTACTTTTTGACTTTTGGTTTGGACAGTAGAACGTCCGGACTCATAAACATTGTAAATTCGTGTGACATCGACTTTGTTTTCTTCAGCAAGCTTCTGTAGGATGTCAAAAAATTCATAAACATTTTCTTTGTTAAACACTTTCAGCCGTAATAAAGATGTAGCATGGGGGATCTCTCAAAGCAAGTTCAGGATGTCGCTGTTTGAAAGAGTAAAACCATTTCTTACCAGCCAATTGAGTTTGAGTACTGAAGTTATGGGAAATATTGTTTTTCTCGGCAACTTGATATGCCATCCGGCTTACGTCTGTGATTATAAGTCCAAACATTAAGGTTTCTAGCTTAAAAATATTATCTAGAAGATCATTTTCTTTGCCCACTCGTAAGATAGACAACCGACCAATGATTTTTATGGCTTCATTGGCAGCAACATTTCTTCCTTTAAGATGATGGTTCAAAGTTGGCTTTGGTATGTCATAACGACGGCAGTATTTATTAAATCCAACATCACTATTACGGTAAGCTCGAAGAGCCCGGTTCATATCGTACTCGCTCCATGATCCATATGTCCTTTTTGCCATCTAAAACACAAAAACACAAGTGTATTGGGTTGTTACTGCTCCCGTTAGTTAAAAAATAAGTAGTTGATTGTACACAGTGTGGAAGGCACTTACGGAATAAAATTATTTCTGTCCTTATTTTAAGAAAGTATAAAAAACGCTAAGAAATGAAAGTTGACACATACTAGCCTTTTTTATAGTTTTCTAAAATAAGAATACAAATAATTTTATTCCATAATGGTTTCTATACGTTATAATTTCAAAATTTCATCCTATACTATTCATAAGAAATCTACATTACATGATATAGTTCGTTGAAATCAGTTCGGTTAAGCAGCTTTTAAAAATATAAAAATATTCAGGGTGTTCCATTAAAAATAAAGCTTATGGTCTGCACTAGGCTTGCGTTAATCACCCTGTACATTTAAATTTATGTTTAAAAAGTGACACTCAACCTATATAATACCATGGTATAATAAACTACAGAGGTAACATATTGCGCACGGTCGCTCGATCTTCGGCCAGGGAGTGACGTCAGTTGCAGCGTAGCAGTAGCAGCAGTGTTCCCAAACCTACTGATTTCGCCGCTTTTCTACCGATGTACCGCTACCGAATTTTATATTCAGATAGAAATTTTTACTTTTTCTTAAATTTGAGAAGAAATATGTAAGAGACAATACAATTTTTCTTGCTATACATGTAATTTGCATACCCACAAAACGGATAAAGAAAAGCTTAATGTGAGAGGAGCTCAAAGACAGAGTAAAATATGCCGCTAAATTATTCTCCCATACGGTATCGAAGGCTATTAGTAGGTGCGGCATGCTTGGTGTCATTAATCAAGACACAAATTGGACACAATTGGCAGATCTTTTTAAACTAGTAAGAGTTACAATTTGTAAGGTAAACATTAATTACTAATTTGTTTTAACTTGTTATAGGTGAACGATTGGTTTGACGTATTTAATGTTAGCGTTCCTGTGAGCGACACTCGAACCAGAAACCGGGCATATGGTTTATAGTGAGAAACCCAAAATGATATTTTAAATAGAATGTCTGACATGATTTCAACAATGCGCGTTAAAGGCAAGAAATCATTGCTTCCATTTCAAAAAGGTAACACAGTATATCAAAGTAAAAACACATTTATAACATTTTACAAAACATTGTAGGTATTCTTATATCAAATAAGGCTCTGCAGTTGCTGCTTGAAGATGTAGGCAAACGCTATAATATGAACTACGTTTTGACGAGACGCTTAAACCAAGATCCCTTGGAGAATTTTTTTGGAGTCATAAGAGCAAAAGGTGGTTTGAACGATCATCCAACTTCTTTAGATTTTAAATACCGACTGCGTTCTTATTTAATGGGAAAAAGTGAAGGTGCTTTTAGATTACTGTAATGTAGAAGACGATGGTACTCCTACATTAACTATGAGCGGTAGTATGGTAGAAAAGCTTGCTTAAAAAAAAAACAATCATTGACACCAATCCCACGGATGGAGATGACATAGTCCTCTGTGAAGAACTCGATGATTTAAGATATGATGGACTAGAACATTTAGGAGGATTTATTTGTAGCAAGCTTAAAGGCAAGTTACCAAATTTAACTAACCCAAGTTCG
Organism: Diabrotica balteata; assembly: GCA_918026665.1. NCBI lineage: Eukaryota > Metazoa > Arthropoda > Insecta > Coleoptera > Chrysomelidae > Diabrotica > Diabrotica balteata. The sequence continues at coordinate 59,706,424 of OU898280.1, forward strand.
ACGTCTTACACCTGGACCAATCATTTGACAGAAGGTGGACTATGTAAACCTTCTAATGAATTTATGGCTCATTTGGAAAAACTGGAGCGAATTTTTCAAAACTTTAATGGAGATACCATATTTACTGGCAAACAATATGTTTCAAGTCTGTTATCTGCAAGTGTTAATATTGATTGTCCTCAAGATGCTAAGAAAATATTTTTTCGATCGCGTATGTACTTCCGTATAAAAGATTTTAATAAAAAAATTATTTTAGCACGTACTAATAAAAGAAAAATAGAAAAAACTATTGCATAATGTATATAGTATTATATTTTTAAACGCAAATTGTTTTAAAACTGCTTTATATATAGTTATTTAGCAAGAATATTAACGCGATCGTAATATTTATTTTCAAAATTGGCATCTGACTTGTGTAAGTGACGGTTGTTTTAAGTATTTAAACTTAACTATATATTTACCAATTATGTATAATATAAAAATTTTGTTCCTTCTTAAAAGTTTATAAAAAGTGGAAGTATGTAGGTACCTAAATAAGTAGCTATATTTTTATACTAATACCTTATTTGTTCTAATTCGCATAAAAATTAAATATATTTCGCTAAGAAAACATTATAAACATTCGTTTTTATTTAAAATGTATGAAGACAGTAAAATAATATGCAAAATATCCATATTTAGGATGACTAAATTACGAGTGCTTATGTATACAATTAAGAGCAATGTGAATACTAAGCTGTAATACTAAGCGGTTAACGCGAATTTGCACTTCGGAATAGGTGGCCCTGATATAATACAGAGCAGGGTGTCTCTGATCGTACCGGTACGATCAAAGAAAAGTCGCGAGGTACGATTAAGGCAACACTTACTTTTCATAAATATTTGCAATTTATAACCTAAAAATAAAACTGTTTACCTTAACCTATTGGTTTTTAGATACTAGATTAAGTGTATTATACAAGTGTGTTGATAAAATTATATTACGCCTACCTTTAAAAAGATGTGAGCTTACGTAGGATGTACAAAAACACAATAATTGTAATAAGACAACGCAGAATGGCGCAAACATGTACAACTCTGTTGAGACTCGCTGGATTCCTCTTGCATTGTCAGGGAGCTCTAGTTTATCTATAATGCAGTAAAATAGAGGTGGTACGATAAAGGAGGCGGACGATTTAGACAACATTCCCCTATGGTATCGTTTAATATACAGCTTAAAGGTGTACCTTTTTCACTTAAAAAAACACACATATTAGTTGTTAAAAATCTAGATGTGGGAACTATTTAAAAACTTCAAACACTTTTAATTCAGTAACATAAAAAAGTGACTTAGCCAGTTTTTGCACTTATCTCTTCAATTATTAAAGTTTTATAATTTAATCAACATGAAATGTGTAGTAAATTGTATACAATACGTAATATTCAATATAATGATCATATATCAGAACACGCAGATATTTAAAATATTACTTATTAATAGATATAATGTCTTAAAAAACAAGGTAAAAGTCCGTAAAAATTCAACAAAGAAAAAATTAATAATAATGATAAAAGGAAGAATATTAAGAATGTGGCAATGTACAGGCCTAGGATTGCTATAAATTTTGAATAAGGTCAATACATTTAAAAAAAAAACAAGCAATATCGGAAAATTAAGTTTGTCTACTTTGTTGTTATTGTACTTACTAAGTTTTTAAATATCAATTTAAAATCTTCATAGTGGCTGGTGAGCTACAACATTATGAAATAATAGACCAATTAACGCTGTGTTTTATAATTTACAGCTCAATTGTACTTTCAAATTATGTGTAAAATTAAGTGTTACTGTAAATTATTATGGTTTAACTACACAGATACGTATGATCTATGTGCTAGCAAACCAATTTTATGCTAAATTAAACCTGTTGGAAATCAGACAGACATATTCAGCTTTTGGTTAACGTTGTATATAGTTTACATGTCTGACTCTACAGTAGAGCATAAATGTACACGGAGTTATGCATGTATTTATATTAAATACCACTGAGACAAGCGTTTGAGACCACATGGGAGTAGAATTATTAATCTCAAGTAGAAAAGAAAAAATATAATATAGATATTAGTAAGGAACATGCACCGATTATTATTTAATTTGTGCGTTATAGAAATAAATAAGCATAATAATACCGGAAACTTTTTTTATCTCAGATGCAGTGGAACCTGCTTAATTCGAACTTCTCTAATTCGAATTCTGCTTTAATTCGAATTTTTATTCTGGTCCCTAGCATTTCCTATATAAGTAATGGTAAAAAGTCGTGAATAATTCGAATTTATTTTGGATAATTCGAACTTCTCTATAAGCTAAAATGCCAATTTTATGCTGGAAATTTCTGCGACAAGAGATAGTATTCTTTCCTGTCCTCTCGCGCCACTTGTTTCGAGACATTCAAGACCATTGTACATTGTACCCATATCTGGCACCTAAATTCTCCCGCACTTAGCACGCCACTTTAGTAAACTTCGAACGTACAAAACTTTGACGTTATTGGAAAAATAGCAGCAGTTATAGAAGTAGAAAATGGAACGAGAAAAAAATCTGAGACTGCCAAGGACTTTGGAATTCCTCCTAACATATGATAATTTACACCTACTTCTTCAATTAAATGGATCTACCTACTTGAAGAATAAAGAGAAAAACCTGAAGTGAGTGCGGTAAAGAATAATAAAGGTGAAGAAGACAAAAAATCCAAATGTGTTTTAAAATGGTTCGAACATGCCAGGGACAAGGAGATTCCCGTGGGTGGTCGTCTTATAAGACGCAAAGCTGAACAATTTGTTGTTGAAATGAGGAAAAATAACTCTAAAGCGAGTACAGGGTGGCTAGACAGTTTTAAAGAACGCAACTAAATTTTATTCAAATCCATTTGTGGAGAAAGTGAGGCTGTTGATGTAAAAGAAGCCAACAAATGAAAAAAAAAAACACTGAAGGAGATAATTCAGGATATAGATGAAAGAGATATCTTCAATTTTGACAAGACAGGTCTTTTTTTAATGCACTCCGTCAAAACAATGGCATTTAAAAATAAAAAATGTCAGGGAGGAAAACTAAGCAAAAAAAGAGTCACTTTCTTAATTGGTTCAAACATGGACAGAACAGAAGTGGTATCTCTATTGATAATTGGTAAGTCGGCTAATTCGTGTTGTTTTAAGAACGTCAAGTAAAAACCAGTGGAATATGTGAGCAGCGCAAGGGCTTGGATGGCTAGGGATCTTTTCGAAAAATGGCTGATGAAATTAGACAAAAAGTTCATAAGAGAAAAGTTAGTTTTTTTTATTAACAACTGTACGGCCTAGAACACTATCCCATTAATAGAAAATGTAAAAGTTATACTTTTCTTTCAACATGACTTCAGTTCTTCAGCCTATGGAGCAGAGCATCATAAAAAATCTTAAACATTTTAACAGACGTTTTTTGGTTGAAAACATATTAATTAACGATTAAAACTCCCTTTAAATAAAGACATTTTTCAAACCTCTCGAATGTGTAAGAAAGCTTGGGGCAAGTAATAAAATCGAACACTGTTTCAAAAAAGCTGGTTTCGTAAAAAAGGAGGAGAACGCAGAAAACTATAAAGACACTTCAACAGAAGAGCTGCTTTCAGTTCACGGCTGGGAGGACGTCATTTCTGATCCTGCCATCTCTTATGAAGATTTTGTCAACGTGGATGAATATGTTGCAGTGCAGCCGAAGCAACGAACCATATTACACAACTAAGACGGTAGTTCGAAAGTAAAAATGATGTAAGTTACTCTATTTTTAATTCACATTAGAATTCATTGCCATTGTCGTTGTCATACAGAGAAGCTGAATTCTAAAAAGCAGCTAAAAATTTCGGATTTCTTAGGAAAAAGTTAGTCTGTCTTTTTTGTTAATTGTAACAAATGTTCTTATTTTCAATAAATTTTTGAGACAAAATAATTTTTATTGTTTTAATGACACGTTCTCACTGTTTGATTTTTATCGACCAAGATTTGGCCGAAAATACCAATTAGAACACCTGCCATAATTACAATAATTGGCCATTTTTATAGCTTGTAAATATTTTAATTGGTATTCTTGGCTGAATTCTGTTAGCTCATTTTTTTCGATTGACAAAATTCGGGTAAGAGTAGGAACGAAAACATCTGCAAAAGTGCTGATTTTTATCGTTTGCAGATGCTTTTGTAAGTATCACTGTTTTTTGCAGATTTTTGGATAATTCGAATTTTTGGATAATTCTAATTATTTTAACGGTCCCCTAAGATTCGAATTATCCAAGTTTCACTGTATTTCACTGTATCAACCAAACATGCGAATTATATAGAGGAAGAATAGCTTTAGGATGGGCAGCCTATGGCAAGCTAAAAGACGTGTTTAAGGAAAACATCCCAATAAAGCTAAAGAGAAAAGCATTTAACCAGTGCGTACTTCCGGTGCTCACTTATGGAGCTGAAACACTGCCATTGACTAGAGCATCAATAAAAAAAGTTACAAGTAGCACAACGAAAAATGGAAATATCTATGCTGGGCGTAACTTTGAGAGACCAAATACGAAATGATGAGATACGGCGAAGAACTGTAGTGGAAGCCGTCATAAAACGGATTACAAAGTTGAAGTGGAAATGGTCAGAACACGTCGCAAGACAGAGAGACAACAGATGGACAAAGAAGATTTTAGAATGGCGGCCAAGGGCAGACAAGCGAAATCGTGGGAGACCACCTACCAGATGGACGGACGACATTAAAAGAATAGAGACAAACTGGATCGCAGCTGCACAGGACAGAGAAGAGTGGAGACATCTTGAGGAGGCCTATGTTCGACAGTGGACAAATTTGGCTGTGTGAGGATGATGACTGTATTTAATTTTTTACTTCTTCTTCTTCAGGTGCCATCTCCGCTACGGAGGTTGGCAATCATCATAGCTATCTTAATTTTTGAGGCAGTAGCTCTAAATAGTTGTTTTGAGCTGCATCCAAACCATTCTCTCAGGTTCTTCAGCCATGAAATTCGTCTTCTTCCGATGCTTCTTCTGCCATCTATTTTTCCTTGCATTATGAGTCGCAGGATGCCATACTTATCGCCCCGCATCACATGTCCGAGATACTGTAGCTTTCTTTCTTTAATTTTAAGTTTAATTTCCTTCTCTTTGCCTATTCTTCTCAGTATTTCATTGTTTGTAACTCTATCTACCCAAGAAACCCTCATAATTCTTCTATAGGTCCACATTTCAAAGGCGTTAAGTCGTCTCATGGTATCTAGATTTAACGTCCATGATTCCACTCCATAATATAGTACACTGTATACGTAACATTTTGTTAGGCGTACTTTAAGAGCTAATGTTAGATCTTTGCCACATAGGACCTTTTTCATTTTTATAAAATTAGAACGTGCTTTTTCGATTCTGACTTTGATTTCTGCCGTGTAGTCATTATTTTCTGTTATAAGTGTTCCTAGGTAAGTGTACTTTTTTACTCTTTCGATCTGCTGGCCCTCTACTATCAAGGTTTCGTTAGTATTATAGTTTTTTACTAGTATTATATTTATTAGTTAGTATTATAGTAATTTTTTACTAGGTAAAGTTAAAAGATTATTTTTATTTTGGGAATATCTTTTTATTGATAGTGACGGTTCTTTAAGTATTATTGCGGTAGGTCTTCTGGCCATACTCTTTTCAGTCTTTTTTGGGCAAGCAAGCGGTTAGGTAAATAAATTATTTATCAATTCGATGTTGTGACCAGTGGTGCAATTTTTGTACTTTAATAAATGATTTTTTATTACGTCATTGATTAGTGGGACGTCCAATTTAATATAAGTGTCTGGTTAGACGCATCCAAAAGAGCTTTACTTCGAGCTTTGGATTGGAACGTTTGGAGTATCTTCGTATTTGTAGGTTTACTGTAGCCATATAGTTTTAGAAGCAGTTTGTTTTTAAGAGATAACTAAGACCTTTTGTTAAGAAGCCGGTTTAAATCTAATTGTTTCCGTTTAGTTTTAATTTGACTTTTCCATGTGAGTTTTTTATTGAGGTGCAAACCCAAGTATTTCTTAACTGGTCTTATGTGAATCATGGTATTATTAATAACAACTTGTGGACATGCAGATTTTCTTGTTAAAATAATTTGTAATTATTTAATGGCATTATCTCCATCGCTTAAACCAGTTTCGTAATTGGCCTTTTTGTGATGCCCCATTAGGATCGATATCCATTACCAAGATTATCATGTCATCGACAAAAGTAGCTAAGAAGGAATCATTAGATACAGAAACTGGATAAGAGCGATACCCTGAAGGACACCAGATTGTATGATTTAATTTAACTAGGTGTCTTCAATTTTTACCTAGAAGTAATGATCAGTAAAAAACGATTTTAGAATAAAGTATAGATAATGTTATGTGTAATTTTAGTTTTTAGAGAAGACCTTTATGCCAGACTTTATGTATGTATGTATGACTTCAGTAATTTATGACTCAAATGCCTGCTGTATATCAAGAAACATTTCAGCGCACGACACATTTCTCTTCAAGCGTTGTTTTAATTATATTTAGTGATCTGTTATATTGCTAGATGATTAAATGTTCATGTCTAAATTTAAATTAATTTATGGTATAATTTCGTTTATGGGAACCACTTGCTCAATTTTATGGAAAAGTAGCCTTTCTTATACTTTCTACATAATTGGGAGAAAACTTATAGAACGATATATTGATTGCGTTGCGGGCTTAAAAGATTTCGAAATTTTAATATCTTGAGCAAATCACCAGTGTATTGGAAAGTAGCAAAGACGTAGTATGCTGTTGTATATTTTAATGTTAATAACACCACTGCGTTCCTCGGTAGCTTCCGAAAGGATTTTCCTATTTTCAAATCATAGTCAGGAATCATGATCAGTAATCAATTTGTCAGGCCATGGAGTTTGGGGTGTGTACATTGTAAAATGGCGTGCACCCCATCTATCCATGCTATGGCATGCTGGACGAGCCATACAGTCTGTAGTCAATACCCCGAAGTATGAGCGGGAACATAAAATGAACAAATACTTATATGAAACGCACCTGGCGGATTATAAGAGCCTTCACATTTGACTCTTCTTCAACTTGTCTTGAGTGAAATGTCTTTAATCTTTTTTTATCAGCCTCTCTTGGCTAACTCTTGTTTTCTTCCGACCCCGAATGGCGATTAGGTTTGCGAAGGCAGACAAGTCACTATATTTCTTTCTAATATATTCTTCCCATCCACACCTTCTTTTCCTCCTCATCCTACCCAACAAAAATATGGAGAAAACCAGATACAAAAAATCCGTAAGTTAAGGTGGAAGCTATCGTGCTATAAACTGAATGGGCGAAATCCCATTAAATATTAGCCTTGTTCCTGTACGCGGGGCTCTACACGAATCGACCAAAGTTATCCAGCTACTCGTGGGAATAAATATGAATACTCACCAACATGCTAGGCAAGCACGGTGTTTAAATGCCAAAAACCCGACCACTGTAAATCAACCCTATTCAATGTGCGTCAAAAAGATAAACCTCAACATCGCCACATATAATGCTCGGTCACTCTCTACCGAAGAAAGATTCGAAGAAATTGAGGAAAAACTCTCAAAAGTCAACTGGGATATTGTAGGTATTAGCGACGTTAGAAAAAAGGCATAAAGTCTTACCTCATTCCCATCAGGCTATTTATTTTATTACAAAGGAGAAGAGGAATCGACAGTCGTAGACGTCGGCTTCTTTATTCATAAAAGAATTGCTAACAGAATTGTATCAATAAACCAAATCTCAACAAGAGTGTTCTACTTAAACATCAAAATAAACGTCAGATATATCCTAAAGTTTATTCAAGTGTACGCTCCTACTACAGGACGTCCAGACGAAGAAGTCCAAATATTCTACGACCAAATATCCTGTGCAATCAAGGAAAATCCTGGCCACTTCTTAATAATAGGTAGTGACTTCAACGCCAAAATAGGCACTAAGGAAGACCCCTCTGAAATAATATTGGGAAATTTTGAAAGCGAAGGCAGAAATGATAGAGGCAAACAACTACCGACTTTCCATTTGGAAAACAATCTCTATCAAATAAACACCTTCTTTAAAAAGAAAAAACACAGAAGATGGACACGGGAAAGTCCTGATGGAAAAACAGGGAACGACATCGACTATTTCTTAACAAACAAAAAAGAATTATTAAAAGACGTAAATGTGCTAAACCAGTTCAGTAAAAGCAGTGATCAACACTATAGGTTAGTAAGAGCTAAAATAACGATATCAACCGAAAAAGAAAGACTCAAAATGATAAATAAGAAACAACCAAAGAAATGGACAAAACCAACTAACATTCAGGAGTTCAAAAAATATATTGGGAATTCATTGAAAGATACAGCAACAGCAGACATCAATATATTGAACAAACAAATAGTCAACACAATGCAACAGGCTTAAACTAAATATTGTCCGACAAGCAAAAAAGATGAAAAACTGAGTCAACCCACGAAAACCCTTATAGAACTAAGGCGACAAATGAAAGGAGATAGCAAAGAAGCGATAAATCAAATAAATAGGACGATCACGAAGGCAATAAAAAAAGACATAGGAAACTACAATGTAGAAAAAACAAAACAGGCAATAGAGCAAAATAAGAACATGAAAGTTTTGAAAAGGAGCGTACAAAAGGGGAAAATAGAAATTAATAAACTGAGAAACAGAACTGGAGAAGAAACAACAAACAGAGATGAAATATTAAGAATTGTCGAAGAGTTCTACACAGAGTTATATAAATCAAGAAAAAAAGATAACAATACGGAACCTCCAATTACACTATAAACTGGGGTATTAAACCAAGGATCAGATTTAATGTCCGATATAACAAGATCAGAAATCAAAGAAGCCCTGAAGAAAATGAAAAATAATCAAACCCCGGGTGAAGATGGAATAGTATCAGAAGCACTAAAAATTGGAGGGGATGTATTACTTGAAAAAATTAAACAACTTTTCAATATCTGCCTTCACAGCGCCAATATTCCAACAGACTGGAACAACGCTACTATGATTCTATTACACAAAGCAGGAGACAAAGCAAATTTAGAGAATTACAGACCGATTACTTCACACCGCCATTATTACAGACATGTAATATTGGCATGATTACTGTAATTTTTATCTTTATCCTTATAAGACAGCACCCTAATATAGTCTTTTTATAATTTCAACATTTAATTTACTTTGTACCGTTTGATCTCAAGATGCTTTGCAAATTGTAGAAAGCGAAACCGGTCATTTTGTTAGTAAAATTTATTAAATTAATTGTGAGTAAGTCTTATTTTATTTAATTTTACCTCTTTAAATTGGTACTCACACAGGCAACACATTCATCATATTCAGGAGATTTCTTAGGACTTAGCATTTTTATTTATTGTCGAACTTCTGTCGAAGTAAATGTTGTCAGAGGAAGAAACAGTTGACAAGAGGTTTCGAGATACATACCTTCTTTCATCGTGTTCTTCATCGATATTAGTATCTAATGCTGAAAATGCAGTTGCAAGATGCTCTGCAAATACTCTGGTTATTTCTGCGTTTGCACAAGATCAGGTCATATCTGTTATTTTAAGTCAATTTGTTATTGTCAGTCATTTAAATTTTTTGTAGCTGTCCATATATAGTGGTCTTCATATCAGGCATTCGACACATAAAACTGAAAGGAGTCGTTTCTTTTCTCATGTAGTGCTCTATTTACTCTAGGACATAATTCTGTTAAATCACGTTGTCTTTAATAGATTTCTCGTTTGTTGCCATATGTATCGAGCCTTTCTTTTTTTCTGCTACAAGTTCTCTTATATGGATTGAGATATATAGTTTTCTTGCACACTTCTTTGACGCTATGATATTGTTTTCCATTCTGCTGTTTGTAAAACTGTTGGTAAATAGTCTACTGATTTTTCTACATTTTGGTTTCCTTTTATCCTAATATCTAGTATATTCTTTCTGTTTACAGAATTTTGGAAATCATACCAGTTTGCTTCTTCAGATATCAGTTTGAGTAGGGGTGTTCTTCATTATTATGTGTGTGCTTAAAGTTATTATTATTGTGCTGTTTTCTGATATTATTGCACTGATCTGTATTGCGCTATGGATGTCAGCTATCTCTTTTGTTACAACAAAATCTACCAAATCTGGGATTTTGTTGGGGTCTCTAGGCTAGTATGTGAGTTGTCCCGTTGACAAGTAACTCAAAATATTTTGTTAAATAGTATTAAATCATGTTCGACCTTTAGGTTTGATGTGGTTTGTTTGAGATTCTAGTCTTCTGCTACTATGAATTTGGATCTAAGACTTTTTATAAAATCATGACGCTCTTTTCTTGAAATGATAATTCTAAATGTGTTGTGGATTCATGCACTACACTGAGAGAGGTATTTGTTTCGACTAATGATTACTGCTTGGATTTTTTCTCTAATATACAGTTGGACTGCACAGTATTTAATTTTTGATTTAATAATAACGGCAGAGCCTGCATATGATCCTCAGTCTGGTTGGTTTGCATATTACGCAGACTAGTAAGATATCTCAATAACCGATCTTTGTGTGGCATAGTTTTCAGATATTAATATAATGACTATATTATTAGAGGGTGCCGGTTTACAACATCCCTTCCATGGAGAGGCTTATATGCAACAGTGTCTCTTTCAGCGGCTTTGTTCTTGCTGTAAGCCCAATTAGTCCGCTAGCCTTCGACAGCTTAGTAGAGAAACTAAAATGGACTTTCAAAGTTGCTTTTTTCTGGCCTGTTGAATTTATATAGTGAAATAAAACAATTACTTGTTTAGAAAGAAACTGTAATTGAAAAAAGAAAGGGCAAGAAGTAGAACTTATAAAATTTGAGTGTGTAACTTATCGTAGGAACTTAATTTGAATATTACAATTTGCAAACGAAAGCGAAAACACCATAACACTTATTCACATATTACGGCTTCCCGGTCAATTGCGTAAACTGCAACGTGGATAATTCTCTCCGAACTTTAAAATATAGATGTTAGCCCTACGAAAATCGCTACATCACTTTCCCGCTGGAATATTTTTTTGTTTATGCATTTTGAAAAGCCGGTCTGTCGTCAAGTAGGCGCTGTGGGCGGGGATTAACATTCTCAGAAACAAGGTCTAGGTAGACTGGATTTATTTAGGTAACCGACGCGAAAATAGAATTATTTGATACAAAATAGAATTATTGGTTTGGAGATATAGTTCTCCAACAATTATTCATTTTAAAAAATTGTGATATCTCTAATGGTTTGAAATTTGTAATGCCTAGAAAGCAATTTTGTTATTTTGTTAGTGACTGTAGTTAACATTATTAATTAAAATCGTACCATTTTAATTTAAAAGTTAAGTGAACATATCTTTAGTTTGTTTATGATGATAGTATGATAGTTTATCTGTGAATATATTGTTGTTATTTATGTTATTTGCATTTTGCCAGTTGGTTGTCAAAACCAGTGTCAATAAATCACACACACACACACACACACACACACACACACACACACACACACACACACACACACACACACACACACACACACACACGTTATTTGCATTTATGTTTCCAATGGAAGCATATCTATAACTGATTTGTTGAAATTATGAGCATAATGTTGGGTAGGTATATTTACATGTTAGAACAGTATACCAGAAAACATTTTAGCTAGCTATAAGATATACTTAGTTAATTCTTGCTCTTGTTCTTCCGTAAAGATGAGCTTTCGACTCAATTTAGATATTGATCTCCGATTCATTCTTATTACGTATCAAAAAGCGACCTATGAAATGTTGAAAAACTTTGTCCAAGTTCTCTTACTATTCTGCCTGAGGCAGTAATGTCTAGAGCCCTTTAAAAGACCTCATATGCAAAGGCCAGAAATATTTTGATTTTCACATGAATTTGCGCCACTTTAGTAATTCTTAATAATATTCATACATATGTCTAATTGTCTAACTTCTCTTAGTAAGTTTCTTTTTCATAAATCTAGTAATAAGAGCACATATAATATTAGTTTGATATAAATGGTTTCAAATTAAACAATAAATCAGGACATTTATTTGCCGTGTAGATAATTGTTCCATTCTCACAACTTTTTTGTGAAATTTGTCTTTAGCGGATAATAATGATGAACTTAACGATTCAGTGACCATCTTGTTTTGTCAAGCAAATTATTTTTGCAGCGACTGACTGCTGCAATACAGTCGCGTTTCCCAAGTACGACAGAGAAAATTGATGCAAAGCAGTCCCCAAATAACTGTCCAATGGCCTGGGTTTATCGACCACGTGACCGTCTCATTGTTCATTGAGGTCAAGTGGTCGACAAACCCGTCAAATTAGAAAGATATGCAGAAACTGCTTTTCCTCAGTTTTCTTTGTTGAACTGGGGTAAGGGGTTGGTATTGTAATGCTCAGTCTATTTTGTATTATAATATCAATGTTTGTATGCCCATCACAAAATTTTAAGTTATTTACTAATTATATGCAAGAAATTTGACTAAAGACTAACGAACTTTTGAGTCTGACGTCATGAACCGGTTAGTTAATGACTGCGGAGGTGAAAAAATAGAGTATATAAAGCAAACATATAGAGATATTGAAAGGGATTTAATAAAAGGGATAAATAATAATATCTATAAAGACATAAATTCCGTTTATATTGTAAATCATTTTTCGGTATCATTCTTTATTTGTAAATAAACTACAGAACGGTTCTAATAATATATAAAAAATCACTATGCAATTTGTTTGGTTAAGTCTGGCATCCACTTGAGCATTTACCTTGTCAGAAAATTTAATTTTACTCTATACCAAAGATTTTCTTGTAATCAATACCTTACTTCCTCAATTTCTTAATTAACGTTGTTGACCAAACATTATTTCACACGTATTAGGTTACTCTTTGCAATAAGCTCTTAGAATTACTCTTTGACACAACATAATTTATCATAGAAAATAATTCTTAGTCTGTTAATTACTATATTATACGTGTCAGAATTAATTAAAACACACGTTTATATATACAGTAAATCAAAAACAGATTATTTTTTTATAACGTTTGAAATACTCAAAGATACAAAAAACTGTTTTTGTATCTTTTGATCTATTTATATTTAACCCTTATAGGTAATTGTATCCTATGAGATACATTGATATCTAAAAATATTAACGAGAACTTCATTAAATTTGCGGCAAATCGAGCATTGTGTACCGTGAGATCCACAAGCAGACTAACGTATTATACGGTATGGTAACGGGTAGCGGGCGGGGAAATGGAAATCCATTATTTGTCAGTGTGTTTTTAGCAGTGTAGTGATACGGTCGACAAAATGGAGACGATAAGTTTTGTAAAGCAATAAAACACCTACTCATTGTTTTTCTTTATTTGAGAAGTTAGAAGCAGTGAAAATATTTTAGAAAATGTTAGTACATTTCTATTTTATAGTTATAATTTGTTTGTATCTCTCAAGATACAACGCCCATTAAAATGTACGAGAAATCCAAATCTTATCTAGCTTTTTTTTCAGCTTCCTACGTTTCCATGTGGCAGTTTTTATAGAAAAAACAGAGGTCCTCAAATTGTAGTACTACCTCCTGAAGATGCGTACGTTTCAGATGTTGGATCATCCAGTGATGAGGAGATGGACAACAGAGATTTGAACCCTAATTTTAAACCAGAAAGTTTAGTTTCACGCCTACCTACTGAAAATATCGAGCAACATCAAAATAAAGATGGTGAATATGAAACGGATGATGAGATACCATTATCCATTAGAATTTCAAATGTGAAGGAAAGTAACCAAAAAAAAAATAAAAAAAAAGTTGGGAGCAACTGCAATTGGGTGAAAGAAAACTTTCAACGCAACAAAATTCCCATTGAAAGTGAGTATGAAGCTCCGCCTAATATACTTACACCTTTGCAATATTTTCAAATGTTTTGGGATGATTCTTTTATACAATATATTGCAGAACAAACGAATTTCTACTCTACTTTTACAACCGGGACATCAATCAATACTTCTCCATCTGAAATTAAAAAATTTATAGGAATGCAAATTTTATTGGGTATATTAAGAATGCCATCATTCGAAGACTACTGGTCAATTAACATACGCTACAGTATCTATTATAGCAGATGTGATGCCCATAAAAAGATTTAAAAAACTACGTAGACTCATACACATCCAAGATAATAGTGTACATGCCAACCAAGATCGTTTATTCAAAATCAGGTACCTTTTGGAAAGAATTCGATCAAACTGTACTAAAATTAAAGGAGAAAATTAGTATTCTATTGACAAAATGATGATTAGTTACAAAGGAACCAAAGTGGGAAATCTTCGCCAATACTTGCCAAAAATACCTAGAAAGTGGAATTAGAAAATGTTTGTAAGGGCAGGAGTTTCTGGAATAGTTTATGACTATTTTATTTACACGGGATCCTCTACATTCGATTATATGGTTTTTTCTGAAAAAGAATCTAACCTGGGTTCAGGCGGCAAAGTAGTTATTCAACTGTGTAAAACAATTCCTCATCCTTTGGAAAGTATTGTATATTTTGATGGTTCTCTTCAGTAGAACTGATCACGCTGTTGAAAAATCAACGTGGAATAGATAGTCTGGGAACCATAAGAAGTAACCGATTACGTAATTGCACTTTGGAGTATAATAAAATTCTTTGTTGGTATACAAGGCAACTATTGAACACAGTACTTAATTAAATCTTGCCCAAGTACTTTCGATCAATAGATCATCTTCAGGGGCATCTGAAATAAGCCAAGAAACATTTTTTATAAAAAGGAAAATTAATTCAGAATTATAGTTTATTCGTCTTCCGGGTTTGGACCGTGTCATTTGTGAGTGACCCAAAAGTGGGTTCATCTCGTGAACTAGAGATGAACCCACTTTTGGGTCACTCACAAATGACACGGTCCAAACCCGGAAGACGAATAAACTATAATTCTGACTCTGGCCGTGGAAGCCTACGATTTCATTTGAAAATTAATTCACCTGGATAAAAAACTCCAAGTTTATGGTTAAAAAAAGTTTTATTGTGATAAACGTTTATAGACTTACTTCGTCAGTTGTGGCCTATCCGACATGAGTAGAATGTCATACATGTAAATTTGGACATAACAATACAATACACAAAGACAAACAAACACTTTAAAATTTTTTAAAAAAGGAGAAGCTACATGTTATATAGAAGCCGGAGACAGAATGGGCTCCCGGTCTGGCGGAAATATTGAGATGACATGTGACAAATGACAGCTTGTAAAGGGCAGTTATGTGATCTGCACCTTTCAAAATTCTATGAAACTAAGTATTGACCAAAGGTCCAACTGACACCACTATAGGAAATCAACTGATGAAATATAAAATTATATAGTATATTTTTTATGTAGATTGAATAATCCAAATCTCACACTCAAACCTGTCTATAATAATTAGGATGTTAGTTTGAGAGCAATTGAAGTTGACATAAAGTATGAATGTAAGAAAAGACTAAACAATATATTAGACAGTGGATGGTTGACTACAATAAAATGGTCCACCAAGCACTATCAGTACTGTAAAAAAGGAAAAATCTGAATATATAGTTAAATTACTAAAAGTTAAAATCAAAATTGAAAGCAAAATATATAAATGGGTTATAATCCAAGTAGTTCAGTTGAATCCACAGTCAATGGAAGAACTTTAAAATTAATATTGAAATGCTCAGTGCATGAAGTCTAAACAGTCGAGCTGGGTCCTCTACGAGGTGAAGCTGTAATAAAGTTTTTAAATATAGGATTAAATTTAGTACAATTTAAATTGATTTGAGTATTAGGACAGTGAGAGTTTTCATTTGTTTCCCTTGTAATCTCCAAATCTTCCAATAAATCCAACTCAAGATAGTTTTTCTTTCTACTAATGTCATGTAAGATAGATGAACCAGAATTGATGTTAAAATTGTGGTTGCTGGATACTAAGTGTTGACCAAAACTTGAAGAATTTGGTCTTTTCAAATGTTCAGAGACTCTAGTGGATAACTTTTTAATGGGGCATCACAATCATCACATTTTAATTTGTAAATACCACTTTTATCAAGTGTATTCATTTTATCTTTGATATTGATTAAGAAGGAACCGAAAGTGTTATGTGATTTAAAGGAAATTTTGATGTTATCAATTGTAGAAGTAAAAAGTTTAGATATTTTATTGGAAATGCTACTAATATAAGTGAAGGAGACATATCTGATGTTATCTGAAGCATTAGGTTGAAAAAACTGTGATGAATATGCAAGCTTTTCTACAATTTTTAGTTTAGCTCTATTTAGAAGTTTGTATATAATGTTAGGATCATAGCCATTATTGAAAGCAATCTGCTTAAGAGTATTAAGTTCTGTATTAAAATTTAAGTAACCGATGAATGTAACTATTAAAAGCAGCCATTTTATGTTGAGTTGGGTTATTAGACGTTCCATGTATAACGTGATCTGTTTGGGTGGGTTTTCTATAGATGTTGTAATATAAAGAATCTTTATTACGGGAAATAGTCATATCCAAGAAGTTTAACTTATTGTCAGATTATGGTTCCAGAGTAAAAGAGATGTTAGGATGGAGGTTATTGAGGTCATCCAGAATCTGTAAAGCAGCATCTGTAAAGTTCCCTGTATGAGAGCTATACAATCATCCACATACTATAATTTACCATACAAAGAACAACTAGATAAGTATTATTTGTTTTGCAACTGATAAATGCTTTCTTAGTTTTTTAACTTAATTATCAATTAGTTTGCAATTTTCATCCCTCTAAAAAGTATATCCCTCACCTATCCCTTTGAACAAAATCATCTCTATAATCATTTTTAGTGTGTACCATAAATGGGCAATGTATTCCACAAGATACATGCTGTTGTTTTGGAAACGTGTATGAAAATTTATAAAAAATTTTTTTCTGTATTGCTTAATGTATATTTAATAAACAGAATGTAAAATTTTTAATATTTCACTTTAAATAAAATTTTGACTGTTTAAGGTTTAAAAATCAATTATTACAGAATTATAGAAAACATCGTTTTCTATAAAAGCAAACATTGAAAACGTACTTATTCTAAAAAAGGAATAGTTACATTCTAGTAAAACACAAATTCTAACTTCAAAATTATTTACCAGCAAAAACGACTGTGACCTAAACTTGAAATTTTTTTTCCTAATTTTGATTTAGATACTCCGCACAACAGGCTGAAATAGGCTCCAGATAAAGTTGGCACTTTACAATTTACAAAAAAATCTACTTTTAGGCCTTTTACAATATTTGCAGTATCCTCTTTCGTTTGGTGGGGGGTCAAGATGCTCTGGATCAAGTATTGTAACACCTGCATATTTCGCGGCAATCCCTAGGCAACGTTTCAGTCAAAAAGGCTTGTCCTCACTTAGTTACTTCTTCTTCTTTCAGTACCTTGTCTGATTATCGAACGTTGGCGATCATATTGGCAATAATACCTTTGTTTAAGGCGGCTCTAAATAAATTAGCGGTGGTCTCTTGATACCATTCTCGGAGATTTCGGAGCCAGGATGTGCTTCGTCGGCCTGGGCCTCTCCTTCCGGCGATCTTACCTTGTTGGGTGTAAGGTTATACCTCTCTGGATGTCTCGTTACATGACCGAAATATTGAACCTTTGGAATTTTTATCGTTTTTGTTATTTTTGTGCTCTTTTTCATTCGATGTAAAACTATTTCATTTCTTATTCTATCAACCCAACTTATCCGCAATACTCGAAGATAAATCCATATCTCAAAGGTCACTAATTTTTTCATTACTGTCTCTGTCAAGGTCCAGCTCTCCATACCATACAGCAATGTGGAGAATATGTAGCAGCGCATTAATCTGATTTTAAGGTTTAACGTAATATATCTAATAATTAAAATTTATAAAAGGCGGCTATGGCTTTTTCAATGCGTATTCTTATTTCTTTATTTATATCCCAGTTGTCGTTAACATTTGCACCCAAGTAGGTAATATTGTGGACTCGTTCTAACTCTATTCCATACGCTTTTATGTTCGTAGGTTGTAACTCCGTTTTGCTGACAACCATAAGTTTTGTCTTAGAAGTATTAAGTTTTAGCCCATATTCATCACATGCTTCGGTTACCGTGTTTATAAGTCGTTCCAGGTCTTCCTCATTGGAGGCAATAAGTACCATGTCGTTGGGTACTGCGTTGGGTTTGCGTACCAGGGTCTGGAAAACAATTATATATTATAGTAGATATTCTGATAGAACAAACCGATATGGTGTGGACATAATGGTAAACAAGGAAATAGATAAATCTGTACTTGGTTTTACCTTGCTTTCAAATTGCAATATAATGCTACAAATTAACACCAATATGGGGAAAATAAATGGTATTTAAGTATATGCACCAACAGCTGTCAAGGAGAAACAATAAATAGAAGAATTCTACGAGCAATTGGAAACAATTATGAAAACAATTGGAAACAATTATGAAAACAACAAAAAAACGTGAGTTTCTGATATTAATGGGTGACTTCAATGCAAAATTGAGCAGAAGAAATGTGAAGTGTTGTGTTGGAATGTATGAATTGGTAGAGCAAAATGAGCGTGGTGAAAGACTAATTCAGATGTGACAAACAGAAGAACTGGTAGTTATGAATATAATGTTTAAATTACCAAATCGCCGGCTCTACACGTGTAAAGCTCCTGGAGACAACAAAGATAGAATTATAAGAAATCAGATATATTACATCTTGATAAGGAACAGGTACAAGAACTTTATGACCGGTGTGAAGACTTACCCTTGAGCAGATGTAAACTCGGACCACAACCCATTAGTAGCAAATTTTAATGTAAGATTGAGAAAACCATTCATTAAAAGATCTAGACCACAAATATACACTGATAAACTAAGAGAACCAAATACATACCAAGAAACTCGAAATAAAATAAATCAGAGTATACAAGAAATTAAAAAAGAAAATAAGAACACTACAGATATTAACACAAAGTAAAAGAATATAAAAAAAACAATAAAGACTATGGGACGAAAAACATTAAAATTTATAAAAGCTGCCAAATAAGAATGGATGGCACAAATAATTCTCGAAAAGATGGACGAAAGAATAATACATAAAAACGTAGATAAAATTAAATATTAAGAAATTAATAAACAAATAAAACAGAAAATAAAACAAGCTAAGGAAACATAGATTTTCATTAAATGTCAAGAAATTGAGGAATGTGAGGCAAGGTATGACACTTTCAACACCCATAAGAAGGTTAAAGAAATGATTTCAGGAAATCCTAACATACCAATCGCGATATTAACAAATGCAGATGGTACCACTATAACTGCAACACAAAACAAATTATATAGTGTAGCATTTTAAATTTGATTGATTCTTTGAAGTATATTTAAAGTCGCCTCGTATATGAAATCGTCTTAATAAAACGAAGAATGTTTTCTGTTTTTTAGTTCGTATCTTTCGAAAAGTGTTTTCAATCATTCTAACGTCGTAGAGTAATAAATCCATTTAATTGTTGTTTATTTTACTGCGGCGATTTCTTTTCATGTAAATGCGTTTCAAAGGATATCTACGTCGTTCGTTGGTTTTGCTATTTCAGCAGTTCGTTGATTTTCAAGTTAAGCGAACAAATTTTTAATTTCGTCACTATCGGTGGAACCGCTGTCAAGGGCAGTTGGTTTCGTTTGTTTAGTCCGAATTTTCGTCAAATTCGTAATGGTTTTTGGTTATTGTTTTATTTTTGTTATTAGAAATAGTGAAGTTTGGTAACATGTATAGTTACAGTTTGAGGTTGGTTTAAGATCTTGACGGGAAAAGAGCCTGGGTGTGTATTCTTCAAGGAACCAACAATTTTTTATGAAGAGGTGAATTTTATACTCAGATGTAATGTGTCAGTTTTTGTCTGAGTTACTCGCCGATTTTGTTCGTGCTGTGTTTTACCTGAGGGATTTGAAACACGGCGTTTCGATCAGTTTAAAAGATGTCCATATGGTTTCGAGCAAGAGCCTGAGTTTTTGAAGAGCTAAGCCATGAAGATTGCGACAAGATAATCTAGTGCCCAGCTTTCATCATCTATTTGTTGTCGTTAGTCACTCCAGAACATTTTGCAGCTTGTGAGACTCATTTGTTTGTTTTGCTGTATTTTAGAGTCCAATTCCAACGCCAAAACTTTTAAAGGAGATACAATAGTCAGTAATATCAGGTATTTTTTTGTTAAAATTTTTAAAGTAAAAATGGACATTTTGATTATTATTAATTTTAGGAATTGGCTAACTGTCATATTAATTATTCTTATAAAGTTTTAATATTTAATCTTGGCGTATGACAGTTAGCATTATTTTCTCCGGACATTGGGTACATGCATAACCATAAATTTTGAATTTGTTTTTTTTTTGTTTTTAAAAAAAGTTAATCTCAGTGAGTAAGATCCATTTAAAAAGATATTTTGATTTATAATAAGTATTTAAATAGTTACGACTAGTTGTTGGAACCGCTACAAAATGTCTCCCAAATATTGTCCCCAACGTCTAGAGTTTGCTGTAAACCGATAGCACCATTGTAAGTTGTTCGTGTATGTTGTTATTATTATCTGTATTTGTGTAACTGTTTGTGGTGACACATAAATAAATGTTAAATTTTGTTGTCTTAACATTTTATTTTTTTTTGAGCTAACCCTTTTTAAGTTTATTTGAAAAAGATATGTTTTGATTTTATTTTCTAATTATTTCCCTAGTTACAACTAGTGGTTGTAATAGGCATAATTAGGCACCTCAAGTGGCGCCCTATATTAAATTCCTTGAGGTGTTTCTTGTTTAATTTTTATTTTGTTTATCCCAAGAGCCCTTTATTTCATTTTTTTTGTAGTTGCCCCATTCCAATGCCCTTATCTTTTACTTATCCACGACCCCAGCTCTCCTACGAAACCCTGAGTGTCCGTTCGCATCAGTAGCGATTATTTTGCTTGCCTTATCTCAACCCCTTTAGTTTCTTCCGCCAATTTTCTATCCCCTTGTATTAATGGCCCCTGTGGTAGGCAAAATATTTCCGTTACAAAAATGGCGCCCAACGTGGGGCCTGTATTAGATTTTCGCCATTTTTGTATCTTGTCGTTACAAAAATGTCGCCCAACGTGTGTAGCCTGTATTAGATTTTCGCCATTTTTGTATCTTTTCGTTACAAAAATGGCCCCCAACGTGGCTGGCGTTTTTTTAGATTTTTGTCCCTTTTCCAGAAGCAACATATCTTTTTCAGTTTTTCTGCCATAATTTTCTGCCATTTATGTGAAACCCTGCCTTCCGAGTAGTGCCCCGGTGTCCCACAAACAGTTTGTTTATGTATTTGTATCAACATATGTATTGTTGTTTTTTTTTATGTATTGTTCTTGTATTGACATATGTATTATTGTATATCAACAGATGTATTTGTTGTATTTGACATATGTAATGTTGTATCTTTTATTTCGTGTACTGTAGAAATTTTTCTATATGTATTTTTGTGTATTGGTAAATGAAAGCAAATATTTTGAGTTTGAATATTTAAATTGAATTTTAAATAATGTTTTGATGTTGAAAAGAATTTTAAGTTATTTACAGTAACAAATTAAGTATACCGTTATTGTGCCATTTATTTTTGATTGATTTGACATTTCTTACAGAAAAATCGGTTTTTGTAATTTTGTTTTGTCTGGTCATTTTGAGTAAATGTGTTTATTGTTTGAGTGACTTTTTTTTGAGCTGATGAGTATAGTTGTGTTTTGTTGTTTGTCCTTTGTCCTAAGACATTTCATTGTTTCCTCTAGGCCCTCTCTGACGGCGTTTGTGTTATGCCACGGGCTAGTAGGAGATTGTGAATGTGAAGAGTAGTCCCCTGTGTTCCCCTGTTGTTCCCTAATTAACCAGCTTTGACGGCGTATGTAATGCCACGGGTTAATAGGAGATTGTGTTCCCCTGAGTCCCCTTTTGTGTTTCCTGTCTTGTATCTGAATGATGACAAGTGTTATACTCGTGATCGGAGGTGCTGTTTAGTTTTGCCTAGGAGCAGTCTCATTTAGTTTTCAGAACAAGAGCAAGGTTTTTTATGTTGTGTTATTTTGTGTAGCTCACTCAAAAGTCAAGTTTTCAATATTATTATAGTATTTTTGTATCACCCTGTTGTGAAGTTTATCGAGTATGTTGTTTTGTATACATTGTGTATTTGCTTTCACCCAAACATTGTTTTAGTATTTTTGTCCCGCCCTGTATGTGAAGTTCGTTGAGTTTGCTTCGAACCGTTTTTTTTTCTGTTATTTTGTGGATTTGTTTTATCCAGTTTTCCGTTAAATCAAGTCTATTCCTGTCCCAAGTTAACTGCTACGATTTCCATTTTCTTCTATATACAGTTTTCGTAAAATTATGTAGAAATAATTTTCGTCTATTTCCTTGTGAATTAAAAAATACGTATTTGGAATGATGTCATTCCTTATTTGCCGGTATTTAAAATGTGAACGATATCAAGTTTGTTTATTCTTGTTCGTCTTAAGTACCATCCCATGTCTGAGAAAAGAATTTTGTTTACGTTAACGAAATAATTTATTTCGTATGTAGACGCTGTCCTTTCTTTAAGTGTTTATAAGTTATCTATTTCGTCTTCTTATTGAGTCTTTGCGTTTCAGAAATCAGCTGTTGTACGAAAAATATAGGTCAAATTTTTTCGTATCTTTAAAGTTTAATAGTCCAGGCAATGTGTGAATTTTTTTTAAGCCCCGAAAAGGAAAATGCTTCTGATTTTACAGTCCATGATCAGTCCATGTGTTTTCGTGTTGTCTTTTGTTTTATAAGTAGGAGCAAGTAATAATACGATTTCGTTTGTCCATGGCTAAGGCCGATTTGTTAGTGACAAAGCGAAGTATTGTTATTTGCCTTATGTTTGTTATTTCCGTGTTTCCCCGTGTTTTCTTTGTTCCTATTCTGTGTTATAAGTAGGAGGAAATGATGATACGATTCCGTTTGTCCTTGGCTAAGGCCGATTTGTTAGTGACAAAGCGGAGTATTGTTATTTTTCTTTTGTCTGTTAGTCTTGTGTTTCTCCCTAGTTCTTTTTTGTGTACACGTAGAAGGAAATGATGATACGACTTCGTGTATTCCTGGCTAAGGCCGATTTGTTGAGAATACATAGCGAAAGTATTGTGATGTTTTTTCTGTCTGTTAGTTTTGTGTCTTTCCGTGTCTTTGTGTGGTCAGATGTAGTGGAGATATGTTGATGGTCTAAAATGTATTAGTTTGTGATTTGAGTATTGTGTTTTTGAAATATCATATAGGACGTACAGGCATGTGACCTGGATTTGTGTTTCCTTGGATATTTCTGTTGTTGTGTAAGACTGCATAGCAGCATCCCCTTTCCGTGAATTATTAGAAAGGATAAGCCTTTCTAAGTGTTGAAGTAAGACTATTGGCGGCGATAGAGTCTCAATAGCATTCCTTCTTGTTGTAGTGTTTGTGATGAAGTGTTTATGATTTGGTAAAAGCGGAGGTACAAATACTTGCATTGTCCATTGTGACGTTTTGATTTGCTGAGGTGAAAGTACCTGGCCGCTTATTGTGAAAGTATTGTTTATGTCGATTGTGAGACCATGTTAGTGAAACATCTGAAGTATTTCTAGTGCTACCATTGAATGACCCACTTAGAATTCCCCAGTTTTATGTTGTGACCCTGTTCGAGTTTTGTTAAAGAATAGTGAACGTTTCTTTCTGATTTGTATGAAGATGTTGTATTTGATTATTATCCGTGAAATGATGAAGTCTATTTTTTTGTGTTGTCCCTTTATTCCCTTCCCAAACTGTGTCTTTGACCTTATTAGTTGTCATAAGAGGAACGGCTAGGTCGATGAGTTTTGGATTCGTCCGCCAGGTGACCTGTTGAGCTTTTAAGGAAGATAAGCATTAGTTTTTGCCGTATATGTGTATATATATATACTCTTCTTCTTCTTTACCCTTCTTGCCCTGCTTTTGAGATTTGTGTACCCAGTTGGAAGTTTTATTGTTGATGACGGACTGTAATGATTTTTTTGTTCCTTTGGAAGATTATAGTGATTATTCTGTCCCCTTGGAGATTTGTAATGACGTTTTTGTTTCTTTTGGAGTGTTGTCGTAACTTTTTTGTTTTCTTTGGAAGACTGTTACGATTTTTTTTTGTTTCTTCTGGAAGTATTTAGTTTGAGACTGAACTGATTGTGTATTGATTATGGCTTGTATGCCATGTGCCCCTGTTCTTTCTTCTTTTCCAAGATTGTGTATTAACGTTTTGGATTTATTTTCTTCTTTTGTCCTTTTGGGAGTTTCCTGACTTGGAAATTTTTCGCTGTGTCGATCCCAGAGGATATTTCTATGGAACTATTGGCCATCCTGTTTTCTTCTGTTTGTGTTGTTTAATTTTCAACCAGTGGTTGAAAATTCATTGCTTGACTGTTATAGTCAAGTTTGTTATTGTTTGATATTGTTTTGGTTATCTATTATGTGGATAACCATAGCGAAGCTTGTCTAAGCTGTGTTGTTGGCCACCCGCCTTTGTTGAGCTGGAAGCACCCCTCTTTTCGCTCCCAGAAACTTCAACACTGGTCTGTTCCACGTTTTTGGTTAGGCTAGAGCCATTTTAGTAGAAATCTGCCATTGTGTCGTTGTGCTTAAGAGCCAACGAACTGTACCTGGTGCCGATTCGTCAAATCGAGCATCCAGTTTTATTTTGTATGTTATTATGTTAGAACCATAAACAGTTATGATGTGTAGTTTTGGTTATGATTTTTGTTTGTTGTTTTTTGTTCTGTTTGAGTTATTGAAGTCATTATGTGTTGTTGCAGTAGTTAGAAAATGCTACTGTTGTTCCAACCTGATTGTTGTTCGCCCTAAACGAAAACTTTTCCTGTTAGTCCAGTTTTCGCTCTTACGTGGGGGTATTGTAGCATTTTAAATTTGATTGATTCTTTGAAGTATATTTAAAGTCGCCTCGTATATGAAATCGTCTTAATAAAACGAAGAATGTTTTCTGTTTTTTAGTTCGTATCTTTCGAAAAGTGTTTTCAATCATTCTAACGTCGTAGAGTAATAAATCCATTTAATTGTTGTTTATTTTACTGCGGCGATTTCTTTTCATGTAAATGCGTTTCAAAGGATATCTACGTCGTTCGTTGGTTTTGCTATTTCAGCAGTTCGTTGATTTTCAAGTTAAGCGAACAAATTTTTAATTTCGTCACTATCGGTGGAACCGCTGTCAAGGGCAGTTGGTTTCGTTTGTTTAGTCCGAATTTTCGTCAAATTCGTAATGGTTTTTGGTTATTGTTTTATTTTTGTTATTAGAAATAGTGAAGTTTGGTAACATGTATAGTTACAGTTTGAGGTTGGTTTAAGATCTTGACGGGAAAAGAGCCTGGGTGTGTATTCTTCAAGGAACCAACAATTTTTTTATGAAGAGGTGAATTTTATACTCAGATGTAATGTGTCAGTTTTTGTCTGAGTTACTCGCCGATTTTGTTCGTGCTGTGTTTTACCTGAGGGATTTGAAACACGGCGTTTCGATCAGTTTAAAAGATGTCCATATGGTTTCGAGCAAGAGCCTGAGTTTTTGAAGAGCTAAGCCATGAAGATTGCGACAAGATAATCTAGTGCCCAGCTTTCATCATCTATTTGTTGTCGTTAGTCACTCCAGAACATTTTGCAGCTTGTGAGACTCATTTGTTTGTTTTGCTGTATTTTAGAGTCCAATTCCAACGCCAAAACTTTTAAAGGAGATACAATAGTCAGTAATATCAGGTATTTTTTTGTTAAAATTTTTAAAGTAAAAATGGACATTTTGGTTATTATTAATTTTAGGAATTGGCTAACTGTCATATTAATTATTCTTATAAAGTTTTAATATTTAATCTTGGCGTATGACAGTTAGCATTATTTTCTCCGGACATTGGGTACATGCATAACCATAAATTTTGAATTTGTTTTTTTTTGTTTTTAAAAAAAGTTAATCTCAGTGAGTAAGATCCATTTAAAAAGATATTTTGATTTATAATAAGTATTTAAATAGTTACGACTAGTTGTTGGAACCGCTACAAAATGTCTCCCAAATATTGTCCCCAACGTCTAGAGTTTGCTGTAAACCGATAGCACCATTGTAAGTTGTTCGTGTATGTTGTTATTATTATCTGTATTTGTGTAACTGTTTGTGGTGACACATAAATAAATGTTAAATTTTGTTGTCTTAACATTTTATTTTTTTTTGAGCTAACCCTTTTTAAGTTTATTTGAAAAAGATATGTTTTGATTTTATTTTCTAATTATTTCCCTAGTTACAACTAGTGGTTGTAATAGGCATAATTAGGCACCTCAAGTGGCGCCCTATATTAAATTCCTTGAGGTGTTTCTTGTTTAATTTTTATTTTGTTTATCCCAAGAGCCCTTTATTTCATTTTTTTTGTAGTTGCCCCATTCCAATGCCCTTATCTTTTACTTATCCACGACCCCAGCTCTCCTACGAAACCCTGAGTGTCCGTTCGCATCAGTAGCGATTATTTTGCTTGCCTTATCTCAACCCCTTTAGTTTCTTCCGCCAATTTTCTATCCCCTTGTATTAATGGCCCCTGTGGTAGGCAAAATATTTCCGTTACAATAGATGGAAAGAATACTTTGAAAACCTATTTTATGACCAATAGTAGAACAATTAGAGGTTGACGGAGAAACCACAGACCAGAAATAATAAAAGAGAAAGTTTTTTATGCCATAAAACACACAAAAGGTTAAAAAGCTCTAATTTATAAAGATAATATTGATGTCTTGGTAGACCTTTTTAACTCAATATACAAGACGGGACACATACCCAAAGAATGGCTTCTCTCAAGTTTTGTAACGATTCCAAAAATCACAAATTCTAAAGATTGCAATGACTATAGTTACACAGATTTCAATTAAAGATGTCTCATTTACAAATTTAACTGAGAGCTAACGGCAACAATGCCAAATATTGGGAGTAAAATCTTACCGGGGTCGTTCTTATTGTGTATGCTTCGACAATGTAAATAAGTAAAATATACGAAATAATATCATAACATTTGCCCACGTAACAATATAAATTGTGCATACCGGTTCGTTTTTGAACGTATAGTTGGACCAGTTCAGTTAAATATTTTAAAACATTATGTAAACTTATCAACATTTCGCTTGGCTATATATTTACGTCCTTGGAAAAAATAGTAATGAGATGATATATTTGATTCGTTTCACATTCTTATATGTCCAGAGGCGGGGTGTGTTCTGTTTCTTGTGCATGTAACTTTCTTTTGTATATTTTTTAAATAGACTTTATTATTATTTATTAATTTTAAAATAGTTTTTGTGATAAGTAAACAACAAATACATAGCAGAATATTATGATTGATGTTTATTCTTTTTAGGGCATTAATATGGATGACGTAGCGGGTCCAAGCAATGTACAAAGAAAACGGAAGTTTATGTCGGTAGAAGAAAAGCAGATTGTCTGTAGAGTACATAAAAATTCTGTAGAGTGTATAGAAATTTAAAAAATACACTTCGTACAGTAGAAGCTTTAGCTCAGTTTTCATTTTTAACGGGAGTGTCCGTGTCGACAATAGAACGCATTCTACGTGAAAAAAGGTGACTGGGATTGTGCAAGCTCCAAAAGTACATTATCGTGGTAGAAAAAAATTAAATTGGAAGAGTACCAGAAAAATTTTGTACGCTCCACTATTCATTATTTCTTTTTTGAGAATAAAGCGCCAACCCTCGAATCCATTAGGACAAAGGTAATGGATAATGGTCTGATTCCAAAAATGAGCAAAAAGACGTTAAGGCCAATAATAAAAAAAAAATTTAAAATTTATGTATGCCAAAAGATCCCGTAAATCTGTCTTCTAAATTCTTGCCAAAAGATATCTTCGTTCTATTAGAGAGGTTCATTCTGCCCACAAAAAGATTTATTATCTGGACGAAACGTGGGTAAATGCTGGTACATTACACACAGTATCTAAGATCTGGCAAGATACTACTATAACGAGTTATCGTCAAGCATTTGTGGATGGTTTATCAACAAGGTTACGAGGACCAACGAGTAAAGAGCAACGAATAACTGAGCCCATATAGGTAGTGAGAGAGCCCATTAATTTGATTTTCTTTTTCTTTTTGTCTAAACTTATTACTACGGTTTTCATGTCTCTTCTATTTTTTATATTTATTTTAGGTTAGTTTGACAGAGGAAGTGTCTATGTTTATGAAAACATAGTTTCATAAACATCAAGTATCTTTGATATATTCCCTAGTAGTTACTCTTTTTCTCTTATTTTGGGCTTTTGGATAATAATAGATCACCTAGTAGGAGCTTAGAACGCTTAGTGGAACTATGATGGGAACTATGATGGGACGTCTTAATTACTATTTAAATGGGAATAAGCCACAATTAAAGGTTGAAGTACGTTCATTGACGTTTTAATATCCACTTCGGAAATCCTTCTCAAAATACAAACAGTAGTAAATTAAACAAATTTTGTTTCTTTATTAAGAAAGAAATAAAATTTTTTTAATTTATTACTGTTTGTATTTTGAGAATGATTCCTGAAGTGGAAATTGAGACGTCATTCTCATTTTAATAGTAATTACTTAGAAATGCCACAAGAAAATAGCTTCAGAACAATAATAAAACATATGAAATTATATAATTTACTTTTTAAATGATTGAAATTAAATTTTAAAAATTGTTTGATGCCCATTAATCATTGCTTAATTACTAACCTTTCTTCTTATATGGCTTTTACTTTATCCATCAAGACACATATAATAATTTAATAATTATATCAGTCCTAGATTTAATTTTTAGGTAATTACGTATGTATTTAAATAAATAATTATAATTTTATTTTGGTACGCCACTGCAAAGTTGATAAGGGAAATATCCTTTCGTAGCTTTAAATGCGATGTTGCTAAAAAATCGTCTTTAAGTAAAAACTGCTTTAGTATATCGGACAATTGCATTAATGAGCCACACATTGAAAACCTTTCTTAAATTCATACATAACAGAATCCACATGAAATTAGAACAAGAAATAAGTTATTCACAGACAAGCAGAATAAGACAAGCATTATTCGGAGTCAATGTTCTGACACAACGATGTCTGGATCGTTGAAACATGAAAAGCTTTTAAGTATTCTTAAGACCAAAATCATGGATAGTAGAGATCTACAAATTATATCGAATCTGTATTAAAATCAGAAAGCAAGCATAAGAGTCGAAGGCGAACTGACAGAGGAATTAAGTATACTTAGAGGAGTTCGACAAGGGTGCATACCTTCACTACTCTTATTCAACGTCTACAGTGATATTTCAAGAAGCTTTATTGGATATTGAAGAAGATATTTTAGTCATCGGAATTAGCATTAATAATATTAGATATGTAGACGATACGGTCATATTTGCAAGTGACGTGAAAGATCTACAGTACATAATACAACATGTATACAACGCATGTGAAAGGTCTTCTTCTTCTTAAGATGCAAATCCACTAATAGATGTTAGCGATCACATTTTCCATTAATTCTCTATTTCTTGCAATATGTATCAGAGATTGTATGTCGTTAATCCCTGTCCATTGCCTTATGTTTCGGAGCCAGGACATTTTTTTGCGACCCATTCCTCTCTTGCCTTCAATTTTACCCTCGATTATAAGTTGGAGGAACTGGTATTTTTCATTTCGCATGATGTGACCTAGATACGCCGTTTTCCTTTTCTTGATGGTTTCGAAAAGTTGGCGTTCTTGGTTTATTCTTTTAAGGACATCTATATTTGTGATTTTCGCTGTCCATGGTATTTTTAGGATACGGCGATAAAGCCACATTTCGAAAGCTTCTAATCTGTTTATATCCCTCGTTTTGAGTGTCCAGCCCTCTACGCCATATAGCAGCACTGACCATACGTAGCACTTAGTAAACCTTAGTCTCAGTTGAAGATCAAACTCTGAACAAGTCAGTACTTTCTTGAATTTTACGAAAGCTTGTCGAGCTTGCTCAATGCGACATTTTACTTCCCTGTCCGATGCCCAGTCTTCAAAAAGCCACGATCCCAGGTATTTAAATTTACTCACTCTTTCAATGGACTTAGTATTCTGTGTTATGGTGGAGTTTTCAAGTGCATCTAAGTTTCTGGAGATGATCATAAATTTGGTCTTTTTGGTATTAATCTCTAATCCCATTCGCTTACTGTATTCTCCGATTATAGTGACAAGTTGTTGAAGATCGACTATGTTGTCACAAATTAAGACACCATCATACAAGACACTATATCGTATGTTGTTAATCAATACTCCATTCACCTTGATTCTCATCTCTGCATCCTCCAAAGACTCTTGAAATATGGCTTTCGAATAAATGTTAAATAAAAGAGGGGAAAGCACACATCCCTGTCGAACGCCTCTTTTTATATGTATGGGTTTGCATATAGAATTGTCTATTTTTAACTGTGCCGTTTGATGCCAGTACAAGTTTTCAATGCATCTTATGTCTTTTTGGTATATATCATTTTTCTTGAGAATATGCATTAACTTGTGGTGTTGGACACGATCAAACGCTTTTTTGGTAATCTAAAAAGCACAGAAACACATCCTTCCTCTGATCATAACAATTTTGGACCAGCACCTGTGTTGCTACTATTGCTTCTCGTGTTCCTAAACCTTACCTAAACCCGAACTAGGAATCACTGATGTCCCATTTACAATTTTTGTATAATCTTTGATGAAGTATTTTTAAAAATATCTTTAAAGTGTGACTCATCAGGCTAATGAGTCTGTGATCCTCACATCTTTTGCATTAACTTTCTTGAGCAGGGGAATAAAGGTAGAGCGTAACCACTGTTGACGATAGCAGCCAGTTTCATAAATTAAATTAAATATTTTGTGTAGTGCTGAAATTCCCCTTTCATCTAGTAATGTGAGTAAAATCTGACGGGATTTCATCTAGTCCAGGTGCCTTATTGTTTTTTGAATTTAATATTGCCTTTTCTATCTCCTCTTTGGTGATTGAAGGGCCAGTCAGCTGGTCGTCTGTATAAACTTCACTCATGGTTCTTTCGTCATGGAAGAGCTCCTGGATATAATTTTCCCATATATCAATTTTCTCCTGTTCACCCAGCACTATCTGGTTATCCTGAATAACTATGGTAGTTGGTCTTCGTTTTCTGTATATTCCAGCAGTCTCCTTAAGCTTTTTATGTAAATTACGGTCGTCGTTCTGTCGTTGTAAATGTTTTAGATCGATACATTGTTGCTTAAGCCATTTATTTTACGGAAAGGTACGGACTGCAAATGAATTTCAAGAAAACGAAATCAATTATATTCTCAGAAAAACAAAAAATGTAGATAACGTCATCTAGAATAGAAATGAAACGAAACACGTTCATAAAATTTAAGAGCTTACTTTGCAACCGTAACCCTAATCTAAAGATCCGCACAAGAATACTACGTTGTTACGTTTTTTCTACTTTACTATACGGCATGGAAGCGTGAATAATAAAACAGTCTAAAATCAAAAAATTAAACTCCTTTGAGATGTGGTGCTACAGGAGAATCCACAGAATATCGTGGACTAGAAAGTAACTAATATAGACGTATTACAAAGAATGAACAAATAATGTGAAGTCATAAAAACTGCTAAAATTATAAAGATTCAATATCTGGGTCATGTGATGAGGGGCAAGAAGTACGTATTACATAGGTTAATTAAGCAAGGGAAGATACAAGGAAAGAGAAACCCAGGACGATGCAAAATATTCTGGCTAAGAAATTTGAGAGAGTGGTTCGGTTGCAGTTCAAAAAAATTTACTTAACTTAACGTTATTTTAGGATAGCTCTGATGATGACATTTATTATGTCGAAAGTATACTTAGCTTAATTATTAAATAATTTTACACACTATCAATTTTATTGAAAACATACAAAACCAGCTTACCAGTTAGACCTATTTAGAAGTGTGTACAAGTCTTACAGTCTTTTTCAATAACTCTTATCGCCTTCTCCTCAACTCGTAATACGTTTATTCCCTAAAAAACTAAATATTTCTTGTTTGATTATGTCATATTTATGTATTTCTTTTTATCCATCATTATGGCATGCATATTTTCTAATGACAATAGCTTCATTGCTGCCCGCGACTGCTCATTTGTTATTGCCTCGAAATTTTATAGTAAGTTCTCTAATTTTATACCGCAGAAGAACATTTATAAAAACTATAGTGGATAAATTATTTTCCGGAATCCCCAAAATATGAAGACCATCTGTTATTACTAATCCATCAATCTCGAATGTCTCCGGTAAAGCGATATAATCTGAAAAATCGATTTTGTCTGTCCTTTACAGTCTCGTTAGTGTCACTACCCGAAGTAGCTCGTTCGGTTGAATAAAATTCTATTAAAATATGGGAAAAAACTTCCATCGCATCATAAAGATGAAAACAGGTTAGATTAGGTTGTGGTAAAATATATGACACTCAACGTACTTTTAAAATTATGTAGAGCAAAATTTCAGACATTCTATTCGTAAATTTAATAGTCGAGATAAATTAAATGTATTTTAAACTTTATGTACTAATACATAATTTATTATCAAGTCAGTCTCTAAAAGAATCCACAAGGAAAACAATTCCTGTAGCTGGCTGTATACCACGTATCACAAAAAAAAGAGGTTAGTCTTTGTAAGTGGGTATATTTATTTAAAAACCCTTAAAAGGGCTACATCAAAAAAACAAACGTTTTCGGACTAAACAGTCCATCATCAGGTTTAAAATCTGCTAGGTTAAAATGCCTGAGCCACCAAAAATACATGGGTAAAAACCCTTTAAATTACTTATAGTTATCAAAGATTATACATCTTGTTGTTAAAAAACTGTGATGTTCATTATTAAATTAAATATGACTTCAGGTAACATACATTGCAAAAAGTTTTGAGTTCCAGAGCCGGGGAGAAAACCTCTACGCACGGACTTTTCCAGCTGTTCTCCGTGCGTAGAGGTTTTCTCCCCGGCTCTGGAACTCAAAACTTTTTGCAATGTATGTTACCTGAAGTCATATTTAATTTAATAATGAACATCACAGTTTTTTAACAACAAGATGTATAATCTTTGATAACTATAAGTAATTTAAAGGGTTTTTACCCATGTATTTTTGGTGGCTCAGGCATTTTAACCTAGCAGATTTTAAACCTGATGATGGACTGTTTAGTCCGAAAACGTTGGTTTTTTTGATGTAGCCCTTTTATGGGTTTTTAAATAAAATATACCCACTTACAAAGAATAACCTCTTTTTCAGTCTCTAAAAGCTATTATTTGTTTAGTTTCTTATATATTATTCCACTATATAATTCCTGACTTGGTTCAGTTTTGGCTTCAAAACTTTTCTTTTCATGTTACCATGTCATGTTTTCATGTTATATATTAATTGGTTGTCGCTGTTTCTGAGCTTTAATTTTTTTCTCTTCTCTTAACTCGATATTCTTCTACATGCTCCTAGTCTCCCTGTTGATTATTTTTAGACAGACATTATTCTTCTCTTTGGTTACTTGTTTGAATTTCTCATCAAACCAGTATATTCGCCGTCCTTTAGAGATTTCACCCTATACTTCATCTGCGGTCTTTTGCAGCGTGGTTTTTATGAACTGTGAATTTGTGTTAAATTCAGTAGGATATACTTTACTTCTAGGATTTTCTGTTAGTTTACGATCTTGGCTTATTTGAAAGTTACGTACATCAGTACACTTTATTAATTTATAATCGTTATATTTAACTATTTTTGATTAGTGTTATCGTTCCTGGCTTTTGATATACAGATTGAACGAAATAAATTCGCAACATACGAAATATTATGTATTTCGGCTCATATCTGCTGTAGGTAGTTGGCCAACAAAAGGTTGTCAAATAATTATATTATAAAAATCCAATACTTCAGCGGGCTGCTGGATTCTGAACTAATTCAAGAACTCATTCATAGGTGGTCAAACCACCTATCGCTTCCTAAAGCCGACCACTCACGGTACAGCGGTGTCGTTCGACATAATCGGACAGAGGCGTTGTTCAATTTGTTGGTATATCTGGTGCGCCCACACACCCTACTGCGCCGCAGTATTTGTTCGGTTCTAAAATTTTTAATTTTTTTTTCTTACATACTCTTCATTCGCATCTTTTTTTACTTCTTGGAACTTTAAAACTAGAATGTCCATTGCCTGTTTTCGGGCATTTTTATTGTGATACGTTTTACCTTTTATTCGCTATAAGCATTCTTGTTTTTTATATAATTTAAAAAATTCTCTCTAAATCAAGCCATTTCGGTTTTCTATAATATGATCAAAGCAAGTTTTGTAGTTAAAAACGAAGTTGAACAACGCCGCTGTATCATGAGTGGCCGCCTTTAGGCAAGCCCCTCTTTCGTTTATCGGAGATGGAGATTTTGAGCGGTGTTGTCAAAATCATTCCACTAGATGTTTCTAAAATAACTACAAACTTCTGAAATAACTACAAATCATTAAGTTTATTTTTGTTATGAGTCTGTTGTAGTAGATTGGTAAATACAACGAAAAATATAGGCAAATATCCGATTTATTTAAAGATACGAAGAAGATATAACTCTCAAAAAGATCCGCAAATCGGATTATTACACGGCGATTGGCAACATTGACTTTGAGCTGCGCTCTAGACTATGGTGCGTTCTAAAAGAAGACGGATAGTTGAACGATATTTTATACAATGTCTAACACCGGGTATGGATTTATTTTTGTCCAAGTTTTATATTCGTCCACTATTTCAAATGCAGTTCAAACAGACATATATTAAATTGTATGATCCGTTTTAAATTCGTTCAATCTGTATGTGTTCTGAGACTCTCAACTTTCTTACACTCGAAGCCAATATAATGCCAAACCCTATGTAAAGTTGGAAGTATAAAATTGAGAAGATTTTTTTATCGTTGATTGCTTGGAGGTTAAAATTAAATGTAGATAAAACATCTTAAATAATATATTCATGTATTTCACGTCTCATCAACGATTGTAAGCTTTTAACGTAAGTTTTCATACGACTGTTTTCTCAAACTTGCTTGAGTTCATTAGATTTTTTGTAATTTGAAGATTGGCTGCTTTCTATTCACTTTTATTACAGCGTATATGCAACGTTCTATGCAACATAATATTTGCTTGCTTTAGCCACAACAACAGTACATATTTTAATTGATTTTGCAAAGTTAATAAAAATATTAGCAATCACTAGATTTTCTTTACGGCTGAATCTCTCGCCTTTACGTCTCTGTTCATCAGGCTAATCAAGATCCATGTTAGAGCAAAAAAATTTTAAAACAGAAGAAGACAAGTTAAGTATATTCAAAATTACAAATGTTATTTAACCTTTTCTAACACGGGCTTTAATTTTCATGTTGGTCCCTCAATTCCAGAGGCCTTTTCATGCTTTGAGTCCCAATGCCTTATATATACGTCGCATATACATAAACAAATAAATGACCAAAACATGTATACAGATTTAAACGTTTTCTTTTTAAAAGTACTCATCAGAGAGCAAAATAAACTTAAAAAATAATACTGTAATGTAAATTAACATTAAAAGTTTTCTTTCGTGTGGTATTCCTCAATACAAGGTACTACGTCAAGGCCGACTCCGCATTCTGCACACATGTATCTCGATTCGCTTCTTTTTTTCTGGTCTTTTCTGTGACTACAAACGACATATTGCTTCACTTTCTTATCAGGAACTGAACTAGGAAACTGTCCCCCTTTGAGGATTCTTGATTAAAGGGTTTACTATTCTGTTTTATGTATGTTTATGTTTAACACAGGATGAAGAAACAAGTGTACAATAAAAAAAACAAGTATTACAAATTTACCTATCAAAAACTACCCCTATAATAATACAGAAAAATCGACTATGTAAAAAATACCACCGATCAATATTTTCTGACAACAGCTAAACCGCCAATTTCTCTAAAACTAGTGCGCATTTTCGAAATAATTGCAGAGACTGCTGTAGTGAAGTTAAAGGATACCTACAATGGTCCATAGAGATCCTCTATTGTCAGAAGTAAAGTAGCAACAACTAGTTTTATAAAACTCACACCAAGTTATTTACAAGCTGTGCCAATTGCATCTGGTAAACTGAAAATTTTAAGGGATCTCTTACCATATTATTTAAAAATCGAAACTTTTATGAAGCATTTTTACATGACAAAATCTGCAGAGCAATGATGCCTTAGAAATCGATGAAGATGACGACAGTAGTGGTTGTGATGAATCCTAATTATTTTTTGTAACTAAAAATTCAATAAAACTTAAGTTTATAACATTACGTTTATTTTATTTTTTCTTCCCTTTAAAAACAATATAAGTCCAAGATTTTAGTTTTTTTTATTAATATCATGAGATTTTGCCTAAGAAGTAATAGTCATAAAGCCTTTATTTAACTTATATTCGTTACTGTACAATTTAAAAGTTTTTCGAAATATAGTAATAAACTCGAGAGAGCGTTTTTTTCATTTTCTACAAAATCAAAATTTTGGACTTATGTTGTTTCTAAAATAAACGCTTAAACATGCGGTGAATGCCAAAATATAACATATTCTATAACTGTACAATACGAATGACAAATCGTGACTAAAATAGAATCGCACACGTTTCGTAATTGGTGGGCGGAACAGTTATAAAATATTTATTCTCAATTTTTTCAAGTATTAGCTATTTATAGCAGATAGTAATATACATACATAGTGATTGAAATATAATTTTGTGTTATATAACATAAGGTAAGAAATAAATATTAGAACAATCTGAGATCAAAATCGTAAAAAATTGATCTATAAATTTAGAACAGATTTAGTTTTAATTTTAATTGAACTGTTTATTTACCAAAAATCTGTACCGTCTAAAAAAGTGTCTAACAAAAAATAATTGGTATAAACTTGATTTCTACCTGCAATTTAAATCAAAATACCGAAACCAAAATTTAATCAATAAACGAATGGCTTGGTAAACGAATAATGCTGACATCGAATCAAGGTAATTTTTACCTTTATCATTACGTTAGAGTCAAGATTTTTATTTAAAATAACCTGATAGCGTAAATTATAAAATTTTTGAATCGCCAGAAAGGAATTCTTAGGTTAGTTGAAGCGTAATTTTCAGAAGAATATTTACTTCATAAAATCAAATAAACCAATAACAGTACTGTGAATGTGGTCAAATTTGATCTCTGAATCATATTATTATCCTAGAGTGTCTAATAAACGTTTCTCCAAATTTTGACCTCTCCAAAGAATTGGTTAAAACAAAACGACAAACTCCTATAGATTTTGCTCTCTCCTATTCAACCTTAAACCTCAGAGAATAAATTTGTTGGTAACTTTTCTTATTCTAGCCAAAATCAACCTCTAATATTCTACTATACAACCTTACAAACTCCTCTCTTTTTTTAGACCTGGATTCTCTGACTATCATCCGTGATAGCATATATTTGGTGTGTGTTTAGCTTAGTTGCTACCC
Source organism: Diabrotica balteata (assembly GCA_918026665.1). Taxonomy (NCBI): domain Eukaryota; kingdom Metazoa; phylum Arthropoda; class Insecta; order Coleoptera; family Chrysomelidae; genus Diabrotica; species Diabrotica balteata. The sequence goes on from OU898280.1 coordinate 59,744,048, forward strand.
CCGAGTAAGAAAAGTTTTATCCTGTGTTGTATTGTCTTTCATATAACATATTGTCTTTCAATAATTTTAACATGGGATAATCATAATTATTATATATGAAGAAAAGAGGAAGTTATTAACAGAAACCTTAAATGGTGTTAGAAAAATGTTTATAAATAAGTATATGCTATCATTGAACTTAAATTGACAAAGAAGATAGTTACAATTATATTTTTTTGCTATTAATTACGTTGAAGATAAGGGTTTGGACTAGTATAAGTTTATCTCTCGTAGAGCGTTGTCTCCGGAAGCCAGATTGTTCTTTTGGAATAATCTTGTGTCTTTTAAAATATGGGAAAAGACGTTTGATGATCATCTTTGCCATTAGCTTATACATAGTGTATGTGAGGGAAATATACCTGTAGATTATAGAAAATAGATGCCTGATTTAGCTTGAGTATTGACATGACAACCAGCTTGCTCTACTAAGATGAAAATTTATGTCAACTCCAAATTAGATTGTGTAAAGTTGAGAGTTTTTTAAGACCGTAGTTAGACAAATGGTTTAGAAATGAGTAACGAGTAGCATCAGTCCCACCTGCTATATTTTTACTAATATATCTTATACTTCTTATTCTTATTTTTATATAGACCATTTATTTACCATTTACCGTTTATAATTTCTGTCTGTTTTTCAATGTGCCTCCAGTAAGTTGTGATTCCATCGTTTTCGTGGTCTTCCTACTGATCGTCTTCCTATTGGGAAACCGTCTCTTGCCGTCTTTACTACTCTATTTGTTGTCATTTGGCTTATATAATCGTTCCATTCTACTCTTCTATTTCTTACCCAATTTTTTATGTTCTTCAACTTGCATCTATGTAGTATATCTGTACTTCTAGCTCTGTCCTCTGTGTCTTACCATCAATGTTTATAAGTGTTTTCATCTCTGCTGTTTCTAGCATCATTTTTGTCCTCTCTGTGTGACGTCTTGTTTCTGTCGCGTATGTCATTATTGGATTAATGACTGTTTTGTAAGTTCTGCCTTTCGTTTCTTCTCCGATATTTTTATTTTTCCATATTGTTTAATTTAAGCAGCCAGCTGCTTTGTTTGCTCTATTCACATGAACTTCCACTTCGGTTTCGAGCTCTCTGTAGCTAGATAATGTGATGCCTAGATATTTAAACTCCATTACTTGTTCTATTATTTGACCTTCCAGCTCCAATTTACATCTTAGTAAATTTGCTGTTGTAACCATGCCTTTTGTCTTTGTTGGAGAAATTAACATGTTAAATTTTCTGGAGATTATATTTAATTGGTGAAATATACGTTGTAAATCATCTTCACTTTGACAGAGTAGTATTGCGCCGTTTGCATAGCAGATGATTTTAAGTTGTTTTTCTCCCATTTGGTATCCTTTTTTAGTTCTTACTTTTTTTATTATTTTATCCATAATCAGGTTGAACAATAGAGGACTCAGAGAATCTCCCTGTCTTATCCCATTGCCAGCTTCAATAGGGTTGGCTAGTTCTTCTTCTACTTTTACTTTTAGTGTTATTTTGGTAAATATGTATTATAGATTCATAAAAACATTAATAATTCATAATATTATTTAAAGCAAAACCACAAAATTTCCATGTAATTCAGGTATATATGTCCAAAAGATATGCTCCAGATAAGGACATTGACGACATTTGCAACAAGATAGAAAACACCTTGAAGAAAATCCGACAAGAGCCAGTATATCTTATTGGAGACTTAAACGCCAAGGTGGAAAAAACTTAAATTAAACCACATTTTACAAATATTGTCGGGTCACAACATACCGATGCTGCTCTATTTTGTAGACTATAAAAAGAATTGGGATTTACTCTGTTTAATGGAAAATATGGGAGAATCCAACCAACTAGTTATTCTAATAAGAAATCTGTAAAATAAAAACTTAGCTAAATTTAAAATACACGGAATATATTCAGATGCATTCTAAACAAAAAAAAAGATAAGACGGGGCTGCATACTATTACCATTATTATATAAACGCATACTCTAAATATGTAAAGAGAAAAGAACTAGACGAATGGGATGGAGGAATTACTATAGGAGGCAGAAAAATCAGCAACCTGCAATAAGAAGATAACACACTTAAACTAGCAGCGAATGAATTACCATCACTGAACGGCTAAACCAGATAAGCAAAGAATTTTGAATACTCTAGATCAACACCAAAAAAACAACAATAGTGATCGAAGACACAGCAAATAATAACCTACCGCACACACACCAAGTGGTGAATTTCGAAGTGGTAGACAATATACTTGAATTTCCTTGTAACCAATAATGGCGAGTGCTCCTCAGAAATAAAATGTAGATTAGCAATGACACGAACTGCAACAGCTAAACTGAATAAAACATGGAAATACCGAGCAATAAAAAGAAATACTGAGCTCAGGTTGGTCAATGCCCTTATTTTTTTCATAGGTAGATACACAGCTGACATATGGATACTCAAAAAATCGATAGAAATAAAATCAAAGCCTTCGAAATGTGTGTATATAGAAGAATTCTACGCATGTCTTGGACACTACATCAGAACTACATTATCATCGTTTTGGCTTTACAACCCTGCATGGGTCCTAGTCTTCTCAAGAATTTATCTCCAGTCGTTCCAATCAATCGCCTTTCGCCGACAAGCACGTATTCTCATATTTCTCATGTTCTCATCGACGTTATATAAGGGAGTGTTTTCTAGCCGGGTTATTTTGTTTCATCCACATTACATGCGCTATTCACCTCAGACGTCCTATCTTAATATATAACTTATATCTGTACGATATACGGTTCCTGGTATATTCACAGGTCATAGAACTAACCTGTAAATTCTGAAAGAGTTCTATATAAAAGACAGGCAATTGAAAAAAGCAAACCGAGCATACTTAATTTACTTGCGACCACATAGCTAGAAGAATGGTGATCATGGAACTATTAGTAGTAGAAGAAAAGGGTGAATATCGAAGATCAAGAAAAAGATCTCCAACACGATAAGCAAACCAAATAAAGGCCATGGTGGGAAAATATCTACATAAAGCAGTCGATATGACAGGATCGCAGCCAATGGAGGCAGCAAACTAATAATAATAATTTAAGTTTAGGGGCCTAGCAGTAGCCGATGAACTAGATAATTCATGACTTGTGTTGGACTTCTTTGATACCAGAGTTAGAAGATAAAGATTAGTATTAGAGATTGTTTATTTGGAATGTCCAAGTCAGAAGGTGTGATAGTTGTAGAGATTTTTTCTTGTTGAGGACGAGATAAATTTAAACTAGAAAGACGATGACGTGGAATTTTGCTAGTTGTATTTAAAAAAACGTTGCTAGATATTTCTAGATTTTTAGGACAGTAGTCGGCAGTATAAAGCTGTTTCATGTGGTATTACATAGATAGAGCGTTGAAAAATAAAAATGTGGGCATATTTGTTGTCCGGGAAACCACATCAGATAAAAGAGATAGGGAAAGCAATTGCAATCCAAGTTCATTTTACGTTATTGCTCTATAAGTGCATTTTGGTAAAGTGCACACGTTAGATAGTTTAGCCTCTTTTTAGGTGTGATAAGCCTGCGAATAGATATTATTTAATTTCTCATAGAAATAGTCGGATAATTTTTTAAAAGATTGTCTGTCACGGATATGAAAGAAAGAGATATGCGTATACGCTGGTTAAAAATACGTGAAGCATGGGTTATTTCTTTTAGAGTAAAAATTTCACCAATTGTCTTAATGTAATAAAATAGCACTAGGTCTGGAATAGCGTCCATAACAATGGTATGAGTTTTACTGGAACATGATGTTGCTGCTAGATTTTTCTGTGTGGTTTTGGTTACTGCAGCAAAGCTAAGTTGAGCTGTTTGTATTAATAATGCCATAATTTAAAATTTTTTATTTTTTATGCCAAAATAATAAGTATGGTCAGCAGCGACTGGCCAAATATTATTTCTCAAAAGTGAATCGACTTACTAATAAAACAAGCTAGATGTTTACTCGTTTACTTCTTAAATAGAAATAAACTGTGTTTAGGACTTCTTAAATCACAAAATTGCAGAGAACTTTAAAAACCATCAAATTATGATCATGATTAATTTGGCAAGGAATCGAATCCCTAATAAGATAAAAATTAATATAATGAATTTTCTTATTGAGCCATATGTAATTACCCATATCACAATGTTTTAAGTGTTTCCATTGTTATTGAAGTACAATCAAAATAAAAGAAAAAACTTAACATTGCAATAAAACGGGCTATTTTCAATGTTGCAATATCAATAACATCATTATGTCCTGGATGAGTAGCTCTCACACGGCCTAATCGCCAACATAGAGGTGAAAAACGCATGTCGTTGATAAGAACTAATTATTCCATTTGTATGTTGGTGGACAGTCAGAAAACCATTTCTGACTTTGCTGAAACTCTCCCATATATTGTTTGGACCAGCGATGCTATGTGTGCTGTTGCATAATCTAAAGACGTTGATATCGAAGCAAACGATTTAAAAATACGTTCATAAGATCGGGTTCGGGTTATGAAGTGAATGGTCTGCTAATAAGGAAAGGAGCTGGTGTAATAGGATTTAAATTATTATGGTTGGTGCCAAGACGTAAGAGTGGTCGGGAATTTAATACTGACTCTAATTAAATTAAAAGTGTTTGAAATTCTACGATAACGACTACGAAAAGTTATTTTTCGTCGTTACTTGTAAATGAACCTTAATTGATTTTATCCCTGATTCCCAAACTTCTCCGAAATATAGAAAATTTCTGGAATGAATTTTTCTAAACTTTCACAAAATTTATTATAATTTTTATTTGTTTTATCACTACAGCTGTTTCGGAAGACTGCCTTTCTGAAGTGATCTATTTTCCATTTCATATAGATATTACTTGAGAAACGCTTTTAACCGAACCAATTTTAGTGATACAAAAATAAAAATTATAATAAATTTTATGGAAACATTTAAACAGCAATATATAGTGAACTAATATTACACATACTTATTTATTAATTATTTTGCATGTTATATACATTTATTACAAATATTTGTGCAATGTTGTAAACGCATATATTTTGCACATTGAATACATAAATACTTGGTATATAAATACTTGTTTTTCTGTCGCTGCAACTGCAGCGTCCCCTTTTTTGGTAAATATTACCAGCTGAAAGCAGTAGTGGATCTTTTTATTCAACCGTTTCTTTAATACTTAATTTCATTGATAATGGCACACAAGAAAAAGTATCTTAAGTACGAAGGTCATTACCAACTAATTTCTAACTAAACTTTGTAATCAAATATTCTGCTGGTTGCATTATCGGGATTGTCGCAACGAAAAATGACATTAATACCTGCAATATTTAGCATCGAATAGAAAACTGCCATTGGCCATCTCCTGGTATTTCTTATGCAGTGTTATAGACAGCACACAGCTTGTCCAAGGTATCAGCACCCTGTTTAGTATGAATATAATTCATTATGATTTTGGGTTTACCTATTACTTCATCTATTTTATTATCATTATGAAGACTGAATAACAGTGGGACGTTTCTATTTCACGTACAACGACTCTACCAAATTTATACTTGTGAACCAGTTATCGATAGTTATACTATTTTTCTGATATTCAAAAGGGTTCACATAATGTCAAGACTACCGCAATAGGAGAATTGCTTGAAGCTTTTACATGTCCGTAGCTGATGTATCTTTTTCAAAAGAATAACTGGTTGCAGTTGAAGCAATTTGCTGATTTATATAGTTGAAAGTAATATAACATATCAGTAATAAAATAGTATTTCCAGATTTAAAGTAGATCTTTCAATACTTTAGTTAAAGCTGTCGGAACAGGTTTATGTTTCAATAAATTTACAGATCTAATTTACAGATCTGCTCAGTAAGGAAAGGTTCCACAATTATTCTAATCTAGAATGGTCTACCTTTTTGTACCAAACCTTAGATACTAAGACTCAAAAGGACCAAAAACTATAAGCTTATTTAAGTAAAAAAAAAAAACTGTAAACTGTAGCTACTACAAAGTAGTAAGTAGTTAGTGAAAAGCAGAATCAGTGCTGTTTAGCGTACTTACATAAAAGAAGTGAGCAGTTTAGGTAAAAAAAATAGCATACCACAAAGGTAAAATCTAGACTATAAACATTTTTTAAGAATTTGTATACTAAAAAAAATTGCTAAATAACTGTGGATTTGGTGAATTTTTAATTTTTTTCTTTTATTTGATTAATGGCTTTGGATAACTTGTTCCATTCAACCACGATAATGTATTTGACAACTTGAATTTGTTAATGATGTATTGATCTATTGCATTTGTTAACAAAATAGTACTTAGTATAGAGGTAAATTAACAATATAATGTAAACATTAGTATCACAAGAATCAGTATATTGACAAGAAACCATACTTTTTTATTCGTTTCATTCAAGGCCCTAACCAACTTAAAGTGAATATTTGAAATGAACAAGGTATTACATAATATAGGGATACTTTTTACGCTAAGGTGCCTTTCATAACGACTTTATTACAATACAAGTTAGACAACGGCTAGGAGGTAAATATATAACATAAGGATAGACAGAGAAAACAAAGCTAGATTTATACATTCACATTACACATTTCATCCTAAATTTTTCTTTAGTACTTTTTATATATTCTCAAAAAATTTGGTTAAGCCTTATAATATGACGAGAGATATATAAAATAGAAGACTGACACTAAGAAAGAGGTTTTAATCATTAAAAGTGGGGAAATAAACTTTGGTTTAGGAATAAATAAAATTTAATATAGAATATATAAGAATTTTTATTATTACCAAAAATTTTAAATTTAAAATAGAACGTTACCTTTCCATAAGTCTGGCTGTATTTTCAGTATTTCAGACTGTTCTCGAAATTCGAAAGTCGAAATTGATGTCGTTTCGTTTTTCAATATTGATTACTGTAAATTGTAGATATTTTATATTTAGATAAAATTGAAACTATACCCGATAACTAAAGAAAATAAGTTAATTTTCAAGTTTTATATAAAACAAGTAGCTATAAAAGTATAAGTAACATGGAACTTTAAAACTTTTCACTTAAGGTACTAAAAGGTAACTAACTCGATGCCAAAACGTGTATAGAGCAGACTTGTACTCACATTACTGTGTTCTATTAAAAAAAGTTAGTATATACTTTGAAATATTATTTTCCACCACTTTTTAGATAAAAGCTAATATATATTGTTTTTTCTTAAAGAGCTAATAAATGATTAAATTACTTTTCAAATTACTTATTGGATTCATTGTCACAATCTTTAAGGGGTTTAGTGTTAATAAATATAAAAATTATTAAATACGAGTATGTTATTAATAAATTAAAAGTAAAGTACAAAATATCGTCGAACAGTTTTTCTTTGTGGAGACCGGCCGTGGCAAGGTATGGTTAAGTTGTACTGATATCGTACTCCTAGTTTTTAATAAAAACAAGTGGTTTTATTAAATAGTTTTTTAAAATTAAAGTGTTTATCTACTAGATACTACTACGTAAGTTATCTATACGTAATTATTATTTTATTAGTGTGAAAAGAAAACGTCAATAATAAATATATACTACCGTACAATCATTTTGTGAGGTTAGCTGTTATAAGTACCTTATAGTAGCATGCGGTTAGTTTTTCACTTACCAGAGTCGGAGTAAGGCCTTCGCCGCAATAGCTTAAAATGACTTCACAGAATGTAAACACACCTTCCGATCTAACCAGTCCAGTAAATCAACGTTCGAATATCACAAACAGTTATGCATCAGCCGCTTCACACTCTTTTCCGAGTAAGACCCAAGCAATTGTATTTAGTTGCATCGATAATGCTAAACTGCAGGATTATCTCATTCCTTTGGGCACAATCATCAACCCAAAAAATATTATTTTTTCATCTAGATTATCTCATAATAGAATCTGCATGTATTTGGCAAACAAAACCGTAGTAGATAACTTCATGACACAACATGGCTCTATAGAAGTACTCGGCGAAGTTGTAACAGCACGAAGACTTGTCTCTCCAGCAGAAAGACTAGTCTTGTCTGGAGTCTGCCCGTCAATTCCTCATCAAGTATTAGTTGAAGAATTACAGAATATCGGTTTAAAGCTTATTTCCCCAATATCATTTCTGAAAATTAGCTCGACTCTCCCCGAATATAGTCACATATTGAGCTTTCGGAGGCAAGTTTATATAAGCCCTATAACATCACCAATTTCAGATTCTATTCTAATAAATTTCGATCAAACACCTTACCGCATATTTTAGTCACAAGGTACACTTACCTGCTTTATTTGCAAAAATACAGGACACATATCATCCCAATGCAGTTCAGTAACGAAATCAACTCATATTGAGTCAAACAATGAAGTACCAAATCAAACAGCTTTAACAAGTATACTACACAAGGTACCAAACACCCAGCAGCCATCAAGTTAGCCATTATCAAATCCAAGCATATCACCTACACCTACAAATCTCCATGACAAAGAAATTACTAACGCTCGTACTCATAACAAAAATTTCAATCAACCTCATTCAGTAGCAATACCGTTTTCACAAACTTCGAAAGCAATATCCTCCAATCTATCAGCTCCTTTTTCATTAGATACAACTGCAGAAAATTCTAATAAAACTGATACATCAAGACAATTTTCTGAAACAACCATTTCAACCAATCTTACAAATAAAACTTCAAGCTCGAGTTCTGTCACTACCAAGGAGTTTGCTCCAGTACTTCCAAATATAATAAAGCCACAGCATCTAAGTAAAAACTCTAATAAGAATTACGAAAACACAAGTTCTTCCATAAAACGCAGTATTGGTGAGATCGTCATGCCTCCTTCAGACTCCGTAATTTCATCAGAAAATCTGTTTGCAAAACCCAAACCCTCTAAACCAAAAAAAACCGCGCTCATATCCAAGTCCCATCTACACGGGAAACTTTTGAAAATTTCATTGATAATCATACCCCACCAAATTACCACCAATTGTCCTTACTGACTGATAATGTCCAAGGCTCCTCTGACACTATTAGCATCATCAAAGAATTTACAACTGATATCGATGGTTTACTCCATATTTTACAAAGCAGCTATCAATATTCAAATGATAGATCTACAAAAAGCAAGTTTACAAAACTTCAAAAGAAACTATATAACCATTTAGAGAAAGAGATTTCTGACTTAGATAGTGACTCTTCTGTAGACAATTGTTCAGTATCATCTAACTCCGAATCTGTTAACAACATTCAACTCGATACTTTAGTGGAACATTGATGGATTTTTTCATCGTCTCCCTATGCTACAGCTTCTTTTATCTAAATATTCTCCAGATATTATTATTTCTTATAAACATGGAAGAAGCGTCCAACTTTTATGGGTTCCCTCAAACGTCGGAATAACAAGAAATGAAGAAGCTGACAGGACTGCACGAGAGGCAATTTTAGGTGATTTGTCAGAGCCGATAGACAAGTGTGTTTTTAGTGACTTAAAAGCTTATTTTAAAAATAAAGTGTGGTGTTTGTGGCAAAATGAGTGGTCTCAAACTAATTCCAATCTAAATAAAATCAAAAATAATGTCTCTCAGTGGTTTCCATCGTCGCTCAATAGACGAGAACAAATTGCGGTTGCGCGTTTACGCCTAGGACATACCAGATTAACGTACTTGTATCAAACAAAAAATATGGTTGTATCAAAAATTACAATTATAAATTTAGCAATAAAACACTGAAAAGTTTCGTTTTCAAAACTTCCATAAAATTGATTATAATTATAATTTTGATACAACCCTCATCATCATCACCATCATCATCTTTGGCTCTAACTTACCGCAATTTAATCTTGCAAATACATTAAACAAATGGAAAATTTCAAATACTCTGTTCATTATGGCATCCTCTTACATAATCTACTTTTCCTACAAAAACAGCGAAAAATATAACGGTCACGCTTTGTTATTCTCCTGTTCCACATATTGACGATTTAAAAGGATACAAAGATAAAAAGTGTTCGATGATATTTTGTACTTTACTTTTAATTTATTCATAACATACTCGTATTTAATAATTTGGATAATTATTTAGCACTAAACCTTAAAGATTGTGACTGTGAATCCAATAAGTAATTTGAAAAATAATATTAAGCTTTTTAAGAAAAATCAATATATATTAGCTTTTATCTAAAAAGTGGTAAAAAATAATATTTCAAAGTATATTACTAACTTTTTTTAATAGAACACAGTAATGTGAGTGCAATTCTGCTCTATACCTACTATACTATAAAGTTTTAAAGTTCCATGTTACGTATACTTTTATAGCTACTTGTTTTATATAAAATTTTAATTTAACTTATTTTCTTTAGTTATCGGATATAGTTCCAATTTGATCTAAATAAAAAATATCTACAATTTACAGTAATCAATATTGAAAAACGAAACAACATCAATTTCGACTTACAGTCTGAAATACTGAAAATACGACCAGACTTATGGAAAGGAAACGTTCTATTTTAAATTTAAAATTTTTGGTAATAATAAAAATTCTTATATATTCTATATTAAATTTTATTTATTCCTAAACCAAAGTTTATTTTCCTACTTTTAATGATTAAAACGAAAATCAACTTCAGAAACAACTTGCCAAATTTGATAAGCCATATAGGATTTTCACAGATGGGTTAAAATCCAGTTTGGAAGTTGGTTATGCGGTATATATAAAAAAAAAACAATTTAGGTCACATTATGTTTAGATTAAACCGACAATGTTGCATTGATTCCGCAGAACTCTTTGTAACAGATCAAGCTCTGAAACGGACTATTGAGAAAAAAATGTCTGATCAACAAATAGTAGTCCTTTCGGATTAAAAATCTGCGTTGTCTGCTTTAGATAATTCGCATAAGCATCTATGCAAAAACAGTAGTATCGTTAAAATTTTAGAAAATTAATTAAAGCTAAATAAAAGAAATAATTCAGTCTCTTTCATTTGGGCAAAAGGACATGCTGGAATCTCGGGTAACATCAAAGCAGATTATTTTGCTAAAGAAGCGGCTACAAAAGGATTAAAAATTAGTTGGCTAAATAGAAGTGATTTAGACTCGCTGCGTAAACAAGAATTAAAAGAAAACTATGAAATCGAATGAAATGCTTTTAGTAACAAAAGTAACAACATTTATATAAAAATTCACCCTATTTTACTTACAGCACCTTTTGCTGCAAGAAGTCATCCCAATTGAAGAGTATATTCAATGTTTGTTAGATGCCTTGTTAATCATGCTACTGTGGAAACCTATCTTCAGAGATTTAATTTAAGTGAAACAAAACTCTGCGATTGTAATGCTAACACTGAACATTTCAATCATTGGATGTTCGGGTGCATATAATGATGCTGCTATTAAGTATCTATTAGAAAATCTAATAAAAGAACAAATACCTCTTCCTTAGCGTCAGTCTTTTATTTTATATATCTCTCGTCATATATGGCTTAACCAAATTTTTTGGGAATATATAAAAAATACTAAAAGAAAAATTTAGGATGGAATATGTAATGTGAATGTATAGTTCTAGCTTTTTTTTGTCTGTCTATCCTTATGTTATATATTTACCTCCTAGCCGTCGTCTATCTTGTGTTGTAATAAAGTTGCTGTGAAAGGTACCTTAGCGTGAAAAGTATCCCCATATTATGTTATCCCTTGTTCATTCCAAATATTCACTTTAAGTTTGTTAGGGCCTTGAATGAAACGAAGGAAAGTATGGTTTCTTGTCAATATACTGATTCTTGTGATACTAATATTTACATTATATTGTTAATTTACCTCTATGCTAAGTACTATTTTGTTAACAAATGCAATAGGTTAATACATCATTAACAAATTCAAATAGTCAAATACATTATCGTTGTTGAATGAAACAAGTTATCCAAAGCCATTAATCAAATAAAGAAAACAAAAAAATAAAAATTCACTTAATCCGCAGTTAAGTTATTTAGCAATTTTTCTTTATTATACAAATTCTTAGAAAAGTTTGAAGTCTAGATTTTACCTATGTAGTATGCTAATTTTTTTACCTTAACTGCTCACTTCTTTGATGTAAGTACGCTAAACACACTAATTCTGCTTTTCACTAACTATTTACTACTTTGTAGTAGCTACAGTTTACAGGTTTTTTTTACTTAAATAAGCTTGAACTTTTTGGCCCTTTTGAGTCTTAGTATCTAAGGTTTGGTACAAAAAAGCAGACCATTCTAGATTAGAATAATTGTGGAACCTTTTCTTACTGGCCAGATCTTTAAATTAGATCTGTAAATTTATTGAAACATAAACCTGGTTCGACAAATTCAAACAAAATATTGAAAAATCTACTTGAAATCTGGAAATACTATTTTATTACCGATATGTTATATTACTATCAACTATATAAATCAGCAAATTGCTTCAACTGCAACTAGTTATTCTTTTAAAAAAGATACATCATCTACGGACATGTGGAAGCTTCAAGCAATTCTCCTACTGCGGTAGTATTGAGATTATGTGAACCCATATGTATATCAGAAATAAACATAACTACCGATAACTGGTCCACGAGTATAAATCTGGTAGATTCGTTGTACGCGAAATAAAAACGTCCTACTGTTATTCAGTCTTCATAATGATAATAAAATATTTGAAGTAACAGGTAAACCCAAAATTATAATAGATTATAACCATACTAAACGGGGTGCTGATACCTTGGACAAGCTGTATGCTGCCTATAACACTGCATAAGAAATACCAGGAGATGGTCAATGGAAGTTTTTTATTCGATGCTAAATATTGCAGGTATTAATGTCATTTTTCGTTGCGACAATCCCGATAATGCAACCAGCAGAATATTTGATTACAAAGTTTAGCTAGAAATTAGTTGGTAATGACCTTCGTACTTATGCTACCTTTTCTTGTTTGCCATTATCAATGAAATTAAGAATACAATAATAATAATCAGAATAGACCAAATTTTAATAACAATACTAGTTATAATAGACAAAATTTTAATAACAATACTAATTATAATAGACAAGATATTAACATTTGGAGAAATACAGAACGACCTAATTACAACAGACAGGTAAATTATGTACGAAGGAATAAAAGCTGCGAAGATAGTAAACGAAATAATAAAAGGCAAGGAGATATGAGTAGAAGTCATAGTAGTGAAAGACACAGGATATTAGATCCAAGTGGTGAGACACAATCTGTTAATTCTAATAATACAAATTTTGTGCAGTAAACTTTCTAAATTAACCATTGTTTCTTCTTGTTATTTCGTATAGATGTCGCTGCTAGCGTACCCTAGCTCTTATTTTGGTTATAATGACCAAATACTAGACTGCACTTCATTTCAGTTGTACTTCCACAAGTCCTCCTGACGATGGGTTGGATAACCCTAAACACGGGCAATGGTGCTGTTCCGACTCAAATGAAATGCAATCTTTTACTCTCATTTAAACGTCTTTCTCTACGTAAAAAGCGAAAAAGATGGTAATTTTCAAAGGTGAACCGTAGATGCATGTCGAAGTAAAAGGATACTTCTAGCGTCGTTAAAATCCTCTAGCAAAAGGCTTTGAATTTGCGGTCCACCTAATTTACTATCAGATAAGCGATTAAAATATTAACAATGACTCTTTCAGTACAGAGTTTTCTATTGATGATGAAGAACATTAACCATCAAAAAATTATTTTAAATTATCACTTTTCTACACTTGATACTCATTCTAGTGTTATAATAAAACCAAAATAATAAAATTAAATAACTACTGTGTTACATTTAGTTATACACTACGCTCTCTCTAATTTGAATAACAATATCAACGTGGTTTTATATGTTAATTAAGTTCAGTCATAATTATTGTTGTATTTGTATGATAAATTATAAAGGATAATATAAGCCAGTGGCTTGTTATTTAATTTGACTAAAAACTAATAACAATTGCATATTTCTAATAATATATTAAAGCTTACGAAAAAATATTACTACTATTTTAATTAAAAAAAAAAATATTTACAAATTTCTATGTAAAAGATGTAATAATAAAAACCATGAAACTACAAGAAGAATATACAAGAATATACCAAGGTTGGCCCAGATATTAACCTTGCGAAAACAGAGTACCTATCTACAAGTGAAGAAGACATAGAACATCTACATGTTAAATATAACGGAACAATCAAAGGAAATGATAAATTCAAATAATTCGAGTTTATAATCACGAAAAAGGCAACAACCGGGGAAGAAATTACGCAAAGATTACGACAAACAAGAACAGCGATCCGACAACTTAACTCAGTATGGTGGGATATACACCTAAATATGAAGTCAAAAACACAGATTTATAAAACATTAGTGCGAAGTATTATGACATATGGGGCTGAAAATTGGATTATAATCAAGAAAAACAGCAGTAAGATAGTAGCAACAGAGCTGGTATGCCTGCGAAGGCGCTGCAGAATAACATGAATAGATAGGAGAAGTATTGACGAAATCAAGCAAAGAACAACAATAGAAACAGACATACTAACATAAATAGAACAAAAAAAGTGGAATGTTCATGTAAGAAGAACTAACGACAGCAGATGGATAAAGAGAATAACCGCATGGAGCCCCATAGAAAGGATAAAAAGAGGACGACCCCGAAGATCCTGGAAAAACGAAGTAGACGACGCCATGAGTAAGTGTACGTTCATAACGAGGCACCAACCCTCGCTCTGAATATGGGATAGTATCATATTATCGATCTTAAGTAAAATAAATGCAATATTTAAATGCGTAAAGAGTTCATGCGTAAAGAGTTCACTGTCAGTGCTTGCTCTAGGCAAGGATACGATCCGTAATGAACGCACCTTAATAGAGACCTAAACGAGGAAGAATGGGACAACAGAGAGAGAGAGATAGAAACAATATATATATATATATATATATATATATATATATATATATACATAACAAACACCCTATCCAGGTTGCAATGTTATTATCATTTAAACATCCTAGATTTGAATTTTCAAAAATTAAAAAAAATTATAGAGACATAGTATATATATATATATATATATATATATATATATATATATATATATATATATATATATATATATATATACCTATACTGTTTCTATCTCTCTCTCTCTGTTGTCCCATTCTTCCTCATTTAGGTCTCTATTAAGGTGCGTTCATTACGGATCGTATCCTTGCCTAGAGCATAGCATATATATATATATATATATATATATATATATATATATATATATATATATATATATATATATATATAATATATATATATATATATAATATATATATATATATATAATATATATATATATATATATATATATATATATATATATATATATATTATATATATATATATATATATATATATAAGGATCACTCAGACGAGTGGTGGGTTCTTATATCGGTCTCTAGGTGGAGAAATAAAAGACAAAGTTGATAGGCTACTTTATCTATTTTGAAGACGTTTCGCTTTCGAGTTTTGAAAGCATCATCAGTTCATCTAAAAAATTATTACAATATGAGAACCACACAATCATGGAAACGATGTTAATTGTTACCTTAAAAAGATATGTAGCAGTCAATGTTATTAACAAATATGTGAATGAAACTAAGTAAATGGACATAGTACGCTGATCTTGTATAAACAGTTAAGCAACTAACAACATATATGAACTTGTACAAAAATTAGCACAGCAATTGACCATGTGGTCCGAAATAAATTCAATGTTATTTAATGTTAATAAGTGAGAAAGAACCAAGAAAATCATAAATAACCTCCAACTATTTAATGGATATTAAACTTTGATTTTAACTTTCGGTAGCATTATAAGTAATATTAATAAAATTCTAAAAAAATAGTGAATATGAAGTTACCGATCAAAGCCCTATGGATGTCGCCGTGAAAATGGCGTTAGATGAAACAGGAACGAACTAAACCGCAAAAAGACAGCCAACCTTGAGGTCAAAATTACTTTTGACAGATCAACAAGGTGTAAATACCAACCCAAAATTTTTGGGCGGTTAATTTAATTTTAACTGAGTCTGGATGACTACCAGGTTGTAAAGGACAACAACAGTGAAAAAAGTTGGTAGTGTAAACACAACTCCCCTCACTAACCGGCCCAAATTTACAAACCAGAGATTTTCATTCAAACTCATAATAATGTAATGACGTTAATCATGTGGCAAGTTAAATAGCCAGGTGGTTAACGATATTATAATTTCCAAACAGCCCAAGGTTCAATATACTTGGAGCTGTGATTTGTAAAGGATTCTATGAATCAATTACAATGTTTGTATTATTTTATATATAATTTGAAACACTAATCAAAGAAATTAGTGTAATGAAATGCAATATGGGTTGCATATGTAATAGTAAAATTAAGTAAAGAAATTGAGTTATTTAATTGATATATTTATTTATTTTATTTCTATTTATGTAAGTAAATTGTTTTATGAAAAGTGGAAAAAAAGTTCAACTAGTACACCTAATATGACATTAATGTAGTGAAAAGATTTTTCCACTTTTCATAAAACAATTTACTTACATAAATAGAAATCAAATAAATAAATATATCAATTAAATAACTTAATTTCTTTACTTAATTTTACTATTACATGTGCAACCCATATTGCATTTCATTACACTAATTTCTTTGATTAGTGTTTCAAATTATATATAAAATAATACAAACATTGTAATTGATTCATAGAATCCTTTACAAATCACAGCTCCAAGTATATTGAACCTTGGGCTGTTTGGAAATTATAATATCGTTAACCACCTGGCTATTTAACTTGCCACATGATTAACGTCATTACATTATTATGAGTTTGAATGAAAATCTCTGGTTTGTAAATTTGGGCCGGTTAGTGAGGGGAGTTGTGTTTACACTACCAACTTTTTTCACTGTTGTTGTCCTTTACAACCTGGTGGTCATCCAGACTCAGTTAAAATTAAATTAACCGCCCAAAAAATTTTGGGTTGGTATTTACACCTTGTTGATCTGTCAAAAGTAATTTTGACCTCAAGGTTGGCTGTCTTTTTGCGGTTTAGTTCGTTCCTGTTTCATCTAACGCCATTTTCACGGCGACATCCATAGGGCTTTGATCGGTAACTTCATATTCACTATTTTTTTAGAATTTTATTAATATTACTTATAATGCTACCGAAAGTTAAAATCAAAGTTTAATATCCATTAAATAGTTGGAGGTTATTTATGATTTTCTTGGTTCTTTCTCACTTATTAACATTAAATAACATTGAATTTATTTTGGACCACATGGTCAATTGCTGTGCTAATTTTTGTACAAGTTCATATATGTTGTTAGTTGCTTAACTGTTTATACAAGATCAGCGTACTATGTCCATTTACTTAGTTTCATTCACATATTTGTTAATAACATTGACTGCTACATATCTTTTTAAGGTAACAATTAACATCGTTTCCATGATTGTGTGGTTCTCATATTGTAATAATTTTTTAGATGAACTGATGATGCTTTCAAAACTCGAAAGCGAAACGTCTTCAAAATAGATAAAGTAGCCTATCAACTTTGTCTTTTATTTCTCCACCTAGAGACCGATATAAGAACCCACCACTCGTCTGAGTGATCCTTATATATATATATTGGATTGACGGTCGTACTCCTTTTTCCGATATATATATATATATATATATATATATATATATATATATATATATATATATATATATATATATATATATATACATATATCCGTAATGAACGCACCTTAATAGAGACCTAAACGAGGAAGAATGGGACAAAAGAGAGGGAGAGATAGAAACAGTATATATATATATATATATATATATATATATATATATATATATATATATATATATATATATATATATATATATATATATATATACATAACAAACACCCTATCCAGGTTGCAATGTTATTATCATTTAAACATCCTAGATTTGAATTTTCAAAAACTAAAAAAAATAAAAACGCGGTAGAAGACAGGCCACACTTAAGTAGATAGCTTAGGTGTCGGACTCAAATGGAGACTGAGTGTTTGCCGGTGTAAGCATTAAACGTTACTCTTATTAGTGACGTAAGGGCACCCTCTAGTTGTGGGGAGGAGAAATCGTCAACGAAAGCGGATGAACGACATCCCGTCGTTAACGGCATAGGATGCGTACGGCAAGTGGGAAAGCATCGCATTAAATTCCCAAGATAGTTAATAGAACAAAAACATGGCCACTAGTTCCTATCAGGCGTTCAATTATCACGGGGTGCTAGGAATCCCCGAGAGAAAACTTAAAATTGCTACGTGGAATGTTAAAACCTTATATAGAGCAGGCAAACTAGCAAATGCTGAAAACGAGATGAGACCAATGAAGTGGGACATACTTGGTATGTGCGAGGTGAGATGGAAAGGAGAAGGATATGTGGATACAGTAAATGGACAACCGTTTCTATTATGCAGGCAAAGATGATGATGCCCAGTCAGGTGTAGGAGTGTTGGTAACAGCATCCATGAAACAACACACGAAAAGTTTCCTACCAGTCAGCGACAGATTAATGATTATCAAATTAAATGGACAACCATTCGACATCAATATAATACAAATATACGCACCGACAGAAGACAGCCCAGACAAAGATCTTGAGATTTTCTATTTTGATACTGAAATGATCAAAAAACACATAAAATTAGACGGCGTCAACATATTTATGGAAGATTGGAGTGCCAAAGTAGAAGCAGAAAAAGTCGAATTGATCGTCATATGGTTTAGGAACCAGGAAGGAACGAGGCACACGCTTTGTTGAATGATGCCAAGAAAACAACCTGGTGGTTCTTAACACATTGTTTAAATTACCTAAAAGACTTTTATACACTTGGAAGTCTCCTCAAGATTGCAAAGGGAATTTTGTGAGGAACCAAATCGACTACATTACAATTAACAAAAGGTTCCTTAATGGTATTCTAAATGTAAAATCGTATTTAAGCTATGATATAAATTCAGACCACAATCCTTAAACCAGTGAGAGAATATCATGGAGTAGTGCTGACCAAGGACAGTAACAGAAGTATGATAGACACGCAGTTAGAGTCTAAGGCAACAGCTCCCACTAAGGAGAAGACAATAAAAGAAAACATTGAAGATATGTGGGGGAAAATTACATACAGAAATAAAACCATAAACAGAAAACCATGAATGACGAAACCAAATACTACAAATTATGGAGAGGAGACGGATGGTAAAAAAGAAAAACCTAACAAGATTCAAAGAACTCAACAAGGAGATTGAGAAAAAAATAAATGTAGCCAAGGAAGAGTAAATAAAAGAAAAATGTAAAGAAGTAGAAAATTTGAAAATGAAGCATAAAGATAGAGAACTACACAGAAAGGTTAAAGAAGTAGCTGGAATATGAAAACCCAAACAATTATCGATTGTAACAAACAAGAAAAGCCAAATTGAATTAGACCCTGAAAAACAGAAAAAAATATGGGAGCAATATCGTAAAGATTTTTTTGGTGATCAGAGAACAGAAGAGCCCACACAAATAGATAAAAAGAAATTTTGCAGGCATTAAAGGACGCAAAGAAAAACAAGGCACCTATCAAAGACCTAATAACAGCCAAACATTTTTAAAACCTAAGTGATATTGCTATTAGGAAACATACCTCTGCATTATTATATATAAACATGGAATAATACCGCATGACTGGCTAACATCCACATAAATAGTTTTTCCTAAAAAACAAAAAGCAAGGAAATGTTAAGACCATCAAACGGTATCCCTAGGCAGGGTACCCTAGAAAGGGTACAGGCACTAGAGAAACAATTATGGGATTAACACTGGTAGCAAAAAGGTATCTTGAGGTTCAAAAACGGCTGTGTGTGTCTTCTTCTTCTCATGGCGCCGTCTTTTTTCGAAGGTTGGCGATCTAAATGGCAATTGTGGTTTTGGAAACTGCTGCGCGAAAGATTTCTGCGGATAAGCGGTCGAACCATCTCCTTAGGTCTTTCAGCCATGAGTTCTGGCGTCTTCCTACTGATCTTTTGACCTGTACTTTTCCTTCCAGTATAACTTGAAGTAATTCATATTTTTCGCCTCTCAACACATGACCCAAGCATTACATTTTCGTCTCTTGTTTCCGCTGTGTGTGTGCTTTGTCGATTATAGAAAGGCCTTTGAAAGATCAAACACGGAAAATTGATTGAGGTGCTAAAAGAAGTACGGTTCGACGGACACGACATAGGTATAATAAGTAATACATACTGGAACCACACAGGATGCGTTCGAAGAGAGAACGGAAACAACAAGTACATCAACTTTGAACGGTGAGTACGTCAAGGGTGCATTTTATCCCCTCTAATATTTATTGTATATGCCGAACATATAATCAGAGCTCCTCTTGAAGATCGCCCTGAAGGTGCCAGAGTCAATGTAATCATCAATAAGAATATAAGATATGCCGATTACACCGTAGTATTAGCAGAAACAGAAGACCAACTAAAAATATTGATGAACATATCAGAAAAAAGTCACAGGCTGGGCTTGTGTTAACATACATACAAGTTAACATACAAATAAATGGTATCACCCTTCAGAGTTCCCAAAGCTTCATATACCTGGGCAGAGAGCTAAATAGTCAACTAGACCACTCAAAAGAAATTAGAAGACGCATTGAAATAGCAAGATCTGGTTTCATGAATATGCGTAAAATGCTCTGTAACCCCAAGCTATCAGTCTCAATAAGATTGAGAACACTAAAGTGTTATGTGTGGTCTCTATTACTATATGGCTGTGAGACCTGGACATTAAAACAGTATGACGTCAACAAATTAAATTCATTTGAAATGTGGATGTACCGCTGAATGTTAAGAATAAGCTGGACCAGCAGAACTACGAATGAAGAAGTACTGAGAGTAATGAACACACGCCTCATCTGGTCAATACTATCAAAATTAGAAAGACGTCATATCTAGGACACATAATGCGCCATAGGAAATTTGAGTAGCTCCAGGTAATATTGGAAGGCAAGATTAAAGGTAAAAGGGATATAGGACGAATTAAAAAATCTTGGTGACGAAACATCAGAGATTGGACCACAAGAGAAATGAATTAATTCATCAAGCCCAGAACAAAGAGAAATTTGCCATATTGATCGCCAACCTCAATAGAGAAGGCAGTTAGGAGAAGGGGGAGGTAATAATTGAACTATACTGCTAAGCCACTGAAAAAATTTATCAGGAATAGTAAACCAATAAAAGGATCATAGAGCGTATACATATTTTACTGGACTGCGACATTATGCGCATTCCGTCGCCAATTTAACTGATATTTTCTGTATTAGGTACTACTAGTAGGTACATTTTGTAGGGTATACCCAACTATGGATTCAAAGGAAAAATGGTACAGCAAGAAATGTCTTAAAATAGAAGAAATGGAGAAGAAAAATGACATGTTTAATATGTATCTATAAAAAGAAAGAGATAACTGGAACATATACATCAACTGCAAGTAGTTTACTTCTTGAACAGCTCGACGATAAGGGCAAACATTCTCTTCTAAGCCTCTTTAATAAAATATACGAAACAGGATATATACCAACAGACTGGCTACTGTCAACATATGTAATGAACCAAAAAACATAAATGTCAAACAGTGTAGCTATCATCGCAATATCAGTCTGATGAGTCATGTACTGAAAATTTTTCTTAGAATACTGCACTCGAGAATTTACAACAAAATAGAAGAAAAACTAAGTGAAACACAATTTGGTTTCAGAAATAACCTTGGAAACAGAAAAGCACTCTTCAGTTTGCAGGTCATGGTTCAAAGATGTAGGGATATAGAACAATCAGTATATATATATATATATATATATATATATATATATATATATATATATATATGTATATATATATATATGTA
The DNA here is from genome assembly GCA_918026665.1 of Diabrotica balteata. Classification (NCBI taxonomy): domain Eukaryota; kingdom Metazoa; phylum Arthropoda; class Insecta; order Coleoptera; family Chrysomelidae; genus Diabrotica; species Diabrotica balteata. Next base: position 59,766,066 of record OU898280.1, read on the forward strand.
TATATATATATATATATATATATATGTATATATATATATATATATATATATATGTATATATATATATATATATATATATATATATACATATATATATATATATATATAAATATATATATATATATATATATATATATATATATATATATATATATATATATATTATATATATATATATATATATATATATATCACAAAAAGGAGTACGACCGTCTATCCAATATATAATAAGGATCACTCAGACGAGTGATGGGTTCAAATATCGGTCTACTAGGTGGAGAAATAAAAGACAAAGTTGATGCTACTTCATCTATTTTGAAGACGTTTTGCTATCGAATTCTGATAGCATCATCAGTTCATCTTAAAAAGACAATAGTTGTCAATGGTATTAAAAAGTTAGTACAAAAACTCAAATAAATGGACATCATATGGTGATATTGTATAAACAATCAAATAACTAACAACATTTAGAGACTTAGTAAAAATTAGCAAAGCAACAGAACACGTGGTCTAATAAGCATATAATATTTTATATAATATTAACTAGTGAAAAAGAACTAAGAAAATCATCGATTCACTTCCAACTGTGCAAAAATTATTTTATGACTTCATCTTAACTTTTGGTAGTATTATTTAAGTAATCTACATTGAGATATAAAAAATATATATATAAAAAAATATATAAAGTGAAGTTACCACTATATGCTTGGCACCTGTTGCGGTTGAAATGAAAATGCTTATTCTGGAGTGTCTAAATTATTAAGTTTATTTCTAAGATTATTCATGGATTTATTATATGTGTAATTAAATTTCTTATGTAATGAAGCCTCAATTGTCAGGAAGGAGATTGTCCAAAAAAGAAGTAACATTTTGACAACGGCCTTTGACCGAGTCAAACATGACAAAGTTATAGGTATCGCAACAGGTGAGAATTGATTAGCGAGACCTCCGTCTTATGAAAAATTTTTAACGGCATCAATGTGTAAACATACGAGCTGGACACAACATGACGGAAGCAGTGAAAATACAACGTGAAGTGAGGCAAGGATTTATTCTATTGCTCCTACTTTTTAATATCTACTTCGAATTTATTTTCAAAGAAGCCTTAGTTGAAGATGCAGGCATTAAAAGCAACGGAATTAATGTCAACAATCTCAGATATTCAGACGACACGGTACTTATTGCCTCCAATGAAGAAGACCTGCAACGACTTATAAACAGGGTAACCGAAACATGTGATGAATATGGGCTAAAACTTAATACTTCTAAGACAAAACTTATGGTTGTCAGCAACACGGAGTTAAAACCAACGAACATCAGAGCGTGTGGAATAGAGTTAGAACGAGTCCACAATATTACCTACTTGGGTGCAAATGTTAACGACAACTGGGATATAAATAAAAAAATAAGAATACGCATTGAAAAAGCCAGAGCCGCCTTCTATAAATTAAAGAAAATTCTAATTAATAGAGATATTACGTTAAACCTTAAAATAAGATTAATACGCTGCTACATATTCTCCACATTGCTGTATGGTATGGAGAGCTGGACTCTTACAAAGACACTAATGAAAAAATTAGAAGCCTTTGAGATATGGATTAATCGACGAGTATTGCACATAAGTTGGATTGATCGAATAAGAAATGAAATAGTTTTACATCGAATGAAAAAGAGCACAGAAATAACAAAAACGATAAAAATTCGAAAGTTACAATATTTCGGTCATGTAATGAGATATCCAGAGAGGTATAACCTTCTACACCTCATAATATAGGGTAAGATCGCCGGAAGGAGAGGCCCAGGCCGACGAAGAACATCCTGGCTCCGAAGTCCTGAGAACGGTATCAAGAGACCACCGCTAATTGATTTAGAACCGCTGTAAACAAAGCTATTATTGCCAATATGATCGCCAACGTTCGATAATCGGACAGGGTACTGAAAGAAGAAGATACCCAACTCTAAAGTAGATAGAAAAAATTAGTTAATATGTTATGACTTTGTTTTTTTTTTTTCGTTAAGTAACGGTTGTTCAATCAAATTATAAATAGTTCTTCATATTAGTGAATTACAAGGCGATTACTGAAAAATGTCGAAAAGAACACGGATACATGACAAAGAAAAATAAGTCAAAAAATCCTAACCACTTTGTTTCTATCTACTCTAGTTTTCGATATCAAAACATACCAATTTCGGACACCCTGTATGCACAACCTCATAACAACATACACTTCACAACACACAATTTCACAAAAGATGTGTGTGTATTAAGACACTATGAGCTAATTGATGTATTGAATTTTTTTACATGAGAATAATACGGTATAATTAAATTTGCAGTCATACATAGACAATAATATTCGAGAGAAGTTGAAAAAATTTAGTTTTATATATTTTATTTACTTACAACGGTTATGGCTTTTAAAAAATTATTGGTTTACGAGAAAACAATAATTCTATAGCTTATGATTTATAAGAAATAATTGGCTATAATTTAATTTAATTTGGTCCCAAGTTTACGAAAGTTATCCTACTTAATTTAAGAAATAAATGTTCTGACAAAATCTGCTTCTCCTAAACACAAATTTATTTTAATAGAATTTAATCTAAAATTTATTCTTTAATTACAAAGCTAACGACTTCTAATTGGCTGTTTATTTTTCTGCCTTTTAATTTTAGCTGATTCTTTCTTTTAAAGACCCTTCCGCTGTGCAATTTAAATGCTGTTGTTGAAAAATATATCACGAGATAGCTTCTGTACTATTTAAAGCACAATTTAGCAAATTGAGATATTTGACTAAATGAGTAATTAAGCAGTAAAAATTGTCATTAAATGGTATTTATTTGGTTCAAAAGATACACAATTTGTCGCTTTACTATTAAATAAATTATATTTAGCGGAAACACTTTACTCATATACAACATCACTTGGTGGGTAATGATGCCAGTCCCAAGCCCGGATAAAGGAGGAGGGTTGTAGCGTTAGGTAAGTAGCATGCCATATAAAAAAATAAAAAAAATCTTAAACAACCAGTGACGAGCCGCAGACAAGGACAGAAAATATGGTAACGACAAAGACGAAAAAAAAATGACGACGAACTGGAAAACGAAAAATATAATGAGAGTGGCGATGTGGAACATAAAGAATATAAAAAACCGAGATGAGGAAATAAAAAAAGTTGAAAGAATATCAAATAGATATCTGACTCCAACAGGAAACAAAGAGGTAAAGTAAAGGACAGATGCGGCTTGGAGAATATTTACTAATATATAGTGGGGTTCCGAAATAAGAAAGAGCAAAGGAAGGTGTAGCAATAATGATCAAAACAAAATATAAAGAGCAAATTAAAGAGTGCCAGTACATATCTCGGGGAATACTTTTAGTAAAAATTACGGCGAACAGCAAAATTATTAACATAATAGGGATATATGCACCAGAAGACTGCAAACCTGACAGCGATAAAGAAGAATTCTATGATGAGTGACAAACATTAGTGGAAAGAGAAGTGAAGCAAAATGAATTACTTATATTATTGGGAGATTTTAATGCCAGAATAGGAGACGAAGTAATACCAGGAATAAAACAAAGGTTTAACGAAAGAGTTATCAATGAAAACGGAAAGAGAATGGTGGAATTCTGCACATCAAACGAACTGAGAATAACCAACACATTTTTTGATCATAAAATTCAACACAAATACACGTTTGAAAATACAAGAGGACATAGATCAATGATAGATTATGTGGTCACAAACAGAAATATTCACCATAAACAGATAGTGGATGTGAGAAGTTTAACGTTACGCAATGTGAGAAGCGATCGCGATTTGGTACTTGGTAAAATTAGATTCACTTAAAGATGGAAAGAGAAGCTTAAACAAACCAATTCAGAAGAAATACCTAATAAAAATAGAAAATTTAAGAGATGACTCCATAACATCCATAAATCAAAAAAGGCTAGCACAGAAAATACAAATGGAGAATATTGAAAATGAAAGCAATGTAGAGACTAGCTGGAGAAAACTTAAGAAAAATATTCTGGATGCTGCCCGAGAAGCCCTTGGAACGAAAATAATAAACAAAAAGTGGTCAACGAAAACACCATGGTTTACACTAGAGGTTAAACAAAAATGTCACCAAAAAAAAGAAAGCTGTCCTAAAATATAAGTCAGAAAAAACGAATGAATCATATGAAGAATATAAAAGAATAAGAACTGAAACTCATCAATTGGTAAGAAAAACAAAAACAGATTACTGAGAAAGATTCACAAAAGGACTAGAGATGGATTTCTATGGACAACAGAAACAAGTATGGCGCTTCATAAGACAACAAAGAAGCGAAATGAAAGAACTAGTTGAAATAGAACACATACAAGAGGATACATGGGTGGCCTTCCTGACAGAAATATTTAAAAAACAAAACGAAGAACCTTTACCAGAAACGCCAAATATAATAACTGAGGAAAAGACCGAAATCTCCCAAAACGATGTGAAAGAAGGAATAAACAAATTAAAAAACAGAAAGTCACCAGGAGAAGATCAAATACCAAATGAACTCTTAAAATATGGAGGTGATTACCTTGTACAACAACTGCAACTTCTTATTAATAAAATAATCACCACGAACAGAATACCAGATGAATGGAGGAGAGCGATCATGGTGATGTTCTTCAAAAAAGGAGATAAGAAAGACCCCAATAATTATCGAGCAATAAATCTTTTAAATACAACACTCAAATTGACAACAAGAATAATAGCGACAAAAATAAACGAACGAATATCTCTGCAAGAGGAACAGCAAGGATTTCGGACAGGAAGATCATGCACGGATGCAGTTTTTGTAATAAGACAAATAAAAGAAAAGTCGCTGGAATACAACAAACCAGCATATATGTGTCTGATAGATTTGAAGAAAGCGTTTGATAGAGTGAGAATTCGGGACGCGATACATTTATTATATGAAAAGGGAATATCACTGGATTTAGTAAAAACCATTGAGAATATATATAAAGATAACATAGCTATGGTAAGATGTAAAGGAAAACTATCGCAACCTATCAAATATGAAACTGGCATTAGACAAGGAGATTCGCTGAGCTCATTAATATTTAATCTGATAATGGATGAAATCATAAAGAAAGGTAAGAAAATAAGAGGATACAGAATCGGAGAAAAGGAAATAAGGATAATATGCTACACCGACGACGCCATAATAACAGCCCAAAATGAAGATGACCTACAAAGATAAATTAAAGAATTCGAAGATACGGCGTTCATATACAACATGGTGATCTAAACCGAGAAAAATAAAGTGATAATGGTATCAGCGGACCCGAGATGATGTAAACTAGTCGTAAATAACAAAATAATAGAACAAGTTATAGAAACTGAATATTTGGGAATAAAACTGTCAAGCTATGGAAAAGTGGAAGAGGAACTACAAAAACAAATGAACATGGCAAACAGAGTAGCAGGATGTCTCAACAACACAATCTGGAGAAACAAATACCTTACAACGAAAATGAAAACCAGGATATATAAATTAACAGTAAGACAATAAGACCGATAATGTCGTACACAGCGAAAACAAAAGCAGATACGGCGATAACACAAAGACTGCTGGAAACAACAGAAATGAAAGTTTTACGAAACATAACAAACCAAACTCTAAGAAACAGAGTAAGAAGTGAGAAAATACGAGCGAGATATAGTATAGAGAAAATAAACGAGTGGACCAAAAGAAGAAAAGTGGAATAGAATGAACAAATCGAAAGAATGACAGAAAATAGAATAGTACGAATAGCAAGAGACAAATCGCCAAATGAAAGAAGATCATTGGGATGACCGAGGAAAAGATGGTCAGACAACGTCAATTGAGGCTAAAAACCGAACTAAAACAGACATTAATCCTATTTATACAGTAGGCAGAAGAAGAAGAAGGAAACACTTTACTCCAGTCATCAGAGACGAAAATACGACTAAAATTGTAAAAATCATGCAAATACGCTAAATTCTATTGAGATTGTCAATTTCAGGACTCCAAAAAAGATGCAAAAAACTTTTCAATTCCTTCGGACGAGCTGCCTCTAAAATACTCACGTAGGGTAGGGAAAACGAACGGAAAATATCTATTTACCAGAAATCTGTATGCCGTATATTAGTATAACACTTTAAGTGGTATTGGTAGCCGTAGCTACACTACATACAAGTTTAAAGTTTATTTGGGAACGACAGTCACGCGAAATTGAGCGTTACGCATTTCGCTTAATCTCTTGAGTAACTCTGGCAACAATGCATACCGCGTCAACAAGGAATGCGCGCTATAATCAGATATTTATAATGATTCAGTCGGTCGGTATAGTGCGCATTTCTGTCTATCATATTGTATCGAAAACAGGTGGTTTGTGCGTTCAGTCTAATTTTTGCCTGTTATAGGTTAGAGGTTAAAAAGGTGTAAAATAGTTTGGTAAGTATCGTTACATATTGTATGTAATGCTTTTAATTTCGTTAAGAAACCGGTATTTTTTTTAAACTAAACATCATTGAAAGGTAACTTGTGGAGATATAACCTCTTAAATAAACATGTAAATATTTAAATTTTTTTGCAAATCAAACCAGTTATCATTATTACATCTTGCAAAACTGATAAGCAGTCAATGCGATCAATTTTAAAACTGAGTTTTAAAATTGATCGCATTGCTTATATATAGTTATGTCCGCAAAATTGTTATAAGCTCATACAGGGTGTCTCAATTATTTTTATGCAACATTATTGTGAGTTAGGCGTATCCACGGTCCATATTTTTTTGAAAAACTTACAGAAAAATGGCTAAAAGCGAAATAGCGAAGCAGAACTGCAACGTTTACAGGAATCTTCTGGAAATAGTGGGTTCTATTACTCGGACTGAAGGAGATTCCGATGCCGAGTATACTCTGGTGCTGGGCTGTTTTTCTTCTTCAAGATCAAATAACGTTAATTATTTGGGAAATGACCTAGCGGAAGACATAGAAGAAGCAGAACGCTTAGAAATAGAGGTTGAAAGCACTTTTGATGGTTCTCATAATGATTTTTTTTCTTCCCTAGCAATCCTAAAAAGGCTAGAAAACATATGTTTACATTTACATACAGTTTCACATCTTCATCGAGTAGCGAAGATAAAGGAACAATAAACAATAATTCACCGGGATTAACCAATAATGTTCAAGACCACTAAGATAAATCACTTGGAGCTAGATAGCGCAGAATTTGATGCTTTAGTATGAGTTCTTATAATAATGGGGCTCCATTCTTTACCTTCATTAAAATCGAATTGGTCTAACGACATTAATTTTCAAGTAAACCGAATCACTGATATCTTCACGGTGAAACGCTGCCTTAAAGTCTTGATATATTTACATATAAACGACAACACGAAAACGCCTCCACCTGACAATCCGAATTTTGACAAACATTTTAAAATTAGGCCTCTTATAAACAACCTAAAAGCTAAGTTTTTGTCTCCTTTTATAACATCTAGGCATCGCTCACTAGACGAAAGTATGATGGGTTTTAAAGAAAGATCATCACTACAGCAATATATGCCTATGAAGCCTATCAAAAGAGGCTTCAAGGTATGGGCTATTGCTTGTTCCGAAACGGGTTATTTATTAGATTTCGAGCTCTACGAGGGCAAAAAAACGAGTGATACTGGTGATCTGTTGGAAGAAAGTGTCATACCAAATTTGAACAAACCATTATCGGAAAAAGGTTATTGCCTGTTCTTTGATAACTTTCTTTCAACATTTCCGTTATTTAAGAAACTTTTTACGAAGAAACTATTTGCTTGTGGTACAATCCGGCAAACTAGAAAATAATTTTCTAAGAACTTTAAGCTCCGATAAAAATATAAAAATGAGTCAATCGGATGCTGTGTTTTCAGAAAATATTTCGTATACAAGTGGAAAGATAGGGCTGTGAAATGTGTGACAGTTGCCAGTAACATGCATAATATTCAAGATATGTCAGAAGTATCACGTACCAATAAAATAGGACAATCTGAAAAAGTTTTTTGTCTTATGGCCTTAGCAGACTACAACAGATATATGGGCGGCGTGAATCACTCTGATCAATTACATTCCACGTATATAATAACTTGGAAGTCCAGGAGGTGGTAAATGAAAATGTTTATTACCTGATTGATGCGGCAATTGTGAATAGCTATATTTTATACAAAGAAGATATGAGAAATAAGAAAAATAATCAGAAGCCCATGTCTCATTTGCAGTTCAGAAGTGATCTGGCAAATTCTCTTATTTCAACATTTACGTGTCGTAAACGCACAGGACCCCAGAGAAATTCGAACCAATTTGACAATACAGGACACTTTGTCGTAAAGGAAACGTACCGAAGATATGCAGGGTGTAGCAAAAATAAAAAACAAACTAGGTCAAATATAATTTGTAAAAAATGTAATGTTGCTTTATACAAAACTTGCTTTCAACCATAACACAAAAATTAATATTTTGATTTCTATAATTATTGTTAGGTAATAAATAAGTTTATATACTTGTATATTTCACTTTTTAAAATAAAACAAAGAAAAATATAATGGTATCTATATTTACCAGTGATCCTTCCGCACTTTGTTGTCATCCTAAATAAACCCTGGTAGCTATATTTACCAGTAATTTTTTGCTTAAATTTGGGGAAAAATCATTCGCGGATTGTTTTGTCAATATGACCCAACTATGGTTTACTGTCTTTAATCGAAATAAAATAAGCTAACAGTGCTAAATAAAACTGTATTAACAAAAAATTATAGCTAGTTAACCTTCCGTTACTCGCGCCAATTTTCTGTGATCGAATACTCGCGCACGGTGCAGAAGACTTAACTAATTTTCATTGTTATCCATTTATATATACAAAAAACTTTAAAAATTAAAAAAATACATTGAATATTGCTAAATTTGTTTACTAAGAACTTCAAGAAATTAATCCAATACACAAAAAAATCAAAAATGAAGAGTAATTGCAACAAAAAAAAAATTAGAAATATTAATTAAAATTTTCATAACATACATTACACAATGATGTAACATGTTCCAAACACAGATATTTTGTGCATATTTGGCAGTAATATTTTGTTTTTCTATTTTTCCGCCAATGACAAACAGCACAGCGACCTTGAGTTCCAGGTGTTATGACTGGTACTTGTTCCGCTGGTAAGCCACATATCTCCCTAAGCCTCATTCTGATGGTTCTGGGTTAACTGGTAGACATAGCCCGTACTTTTTGGTAGTCACTGGTTAGTAACATCGAGAGTTTTAGTAAAAATTCTTTATGTGGTGTTTTAGATTCTTCATCTAGACTAGTATAAACTACAAAAGAGTTTATTCCTGCTACATTTAACAAACTAAAAAAAGGAACCATGGGCCATCGTCTTGTGGCACGGGCGCAATTATATTGCGCGCATAATTTATCTAACACATTTACTCCGCTCTTCGTTTCAATATATGTAATTATCATCTCAGGTTTACCTGTGGTAGGGTCAATATCATCTCCATGGTGCATTGTAGAGATAAGTAGGACGTTTCGATTTTTTTTGGCATATGCGAAACCAAGGTGATTCCGTCATTAAATCCAAACATTGAAGAGCCAATGCAGCTCCCGTTATTTTGTATAAATTCTAATGGCAACTGTTTTTTATTTTTTCGAATAGTACCCACTAAAGTTAATTTTTTTGATTTAAGGCTATCAGCTAGAGGCACACTAAAAAACCAATTATCTACAGTAACATTCCTATTACTCCCATAAATGTGTGCACAAAGTCTTTCTACTACGTCTTGCGTCGCTGTACTAACTTGAAAAGGGCCATTTGGTTGTTTTCCGACGTAAACTTTTAAGTGGCTGGTATAGAATTGTTTTGCATCGGAAATGGCAAAAATTTTTATACCATATTTATTCGGCTTGCTAGGAATATATTGTCTGAAACTACAATTTTCTCTAAAAGCTTCTAGTTTCTCATCTATGGTAACATAACCAGAATGAGAATAGCATTTTTTAATGTTGCTGTTAAATTTTTCTAACAATGTTCGTATTGGAGCCAGTTTATCTACCTGTATTCTTTCATGTCTCGTGTGAATGTTATCGAATCGCAGACATTGCAAAAGAAATTGAAATCGAGGCTTACTCATTACAAGTCGAAAAGTTTCAATGCCAGTGCCATCTGTTCTCCAGAGATCCTCTAAATTCATGTGATTTGCTTTTCTAATACCAGCAAGATAAAGAAGACCAATTAGGGCTTTGATTTCGACAATGTCGGTAGGTTTCGCATCTCTTTGTCTACTGTAGTCATCTGTTACACTCTGAATTTTTATATTTGTACAGTCAACAACTAGATTTAGCATTTCTCATCAAAATGCATCGATGTCAGAGTGTGAGTTTTAACAAATTGTTTTATAGCTGGCAATCGTACAAATATATTGGTACTGCCTATTCTTACATTCTTCGGTGGACAATGTTTTTTCCACTTTGTTAATTTATCTTTACCCATAAAGTACGGCTCCCTTCTGAAACTAACATTTTCTTCCTTTGTTTGATCGGGTTCAAATTCCTGTTCAGTATCACTACATTCAGATCGTTCTTCTAGTGTTCTTCGATGCGATATTATCAACATGCAAACAAAGACTAAAATTTATAATGTAAATGAATGTGCTTGGCATATTAATGTCCTACCAGCCTATCACTTGTCTATCACCCCACTTCCTTTTACGTAACATGCCTTTTTAAATGATGTAATTGGATGAATGTACCTAACAATTTTTACAAGTTCTAGCTTGCAGAAACTTTTTTTTATTTGTAGATGTACCTGACTGACAAACTGTTAGAAAATATATAAAATACTGCCAACTAAACATACGTACAAAGGCAATTTTTAACGGTTTAAATACTTGGGTTAACACCAAAACGTTATGCCGCATAATAATTTGCATCATCATCATATAACGGGGGTTCTACGTCGATTGGCGCTTCCCGCATTTCAGCCTCCATCTTTTCCTATCTCTCTAATGTCCCTCTTCTAAGTCTCTGGATTGCATTGTTTTGGTAATTTCTCTTCTCCAGGAATTTGTTGGTCTTCCCCTTTTCCTTCTTTCCGGCGGAACATACATTAAGGCTTTCTTTGGCCACCGCTCCTCTTCCATTCTCATCACGTGACCATACCATTGTAATTGCCTTCCTTGTATTCTATCTGAAAGAGTATCTCTAATTCCTGTACGGTTTCGTATTTTCTCATTCCTGATTCTTTTCATTCTCGATACTCGAAATGACCTTCTAAGATAATCCATTTCCACAACGTCTACTTTATCTCGTTCATTCTTTCTCATCGTCCAACATTCGGCACCATATGTGGTAATCGGTTTATGACAATTTGCAAAATGAGAAAAACATTTTTTTTGGTCAAATAGACCCGAACAGGACAGCAGAGTTCAAACAACTTATACAGCAGTATAAAGTACCTTGGTAAGTAAACGTTGATGCTTTGTTGGCGCCAGAAACATTCTTTAGTAAGTTCCTGCTTTCAGTACTCTCATTATCATTCAATTATCCTTGTTATTATCAACTTGTCACAATCATTTTTAGTTAACTGTCTTTTACAGGCATGCAAATCAAAATGCGTCTTTGATTTTAAATTGGTCATTCTCGGGTATACCCTGTTAGCTAAGCTGCACCAAGTCTCTCACATTTATTATTGTGAGACCGTACTTTGTTACTTTTTTAAATATTTTGTTACATTGGCGCACATCATCGCCGCCATAAATTGTTACATTAATAAAATTTGTTACATAAATCCTAATTACTTGGAATAGTTCTTTGCTCATATCTTATAAATCACGAATATATGTTGTAGCTAGGATTTAACAATTATTTGCTTTAAGGAAGGATATGCAAACGTTTGTTATGACCTGACTAATACCTAAAATTAATCTAAATAGCAACTGTCGAAAGTTTTATGAGTATGTTGTTGGACGTGTCTGTTGTTATTAATTGTCAAATAATATACTTAATAACAATACTTCAAATATTAACAATAAGCGGAAAGTATTCGGCTTTTGCTTTTGATTTACATTACTGGTCTTCAATCCAAATCTCAAAAGCCCAGACGCACTTTATACATACAAGCAATAAATAAATTAGGTATTTTCAGTACGAAAGGTATTTCCCTAAAGAATCTTGAAATGAAAATTTTTAAATTCCCTTTACAAATAAAGATATTCCGTTTTATTATCCGACTAAAATCAAAATTGCTAATATTTTCATTTCCACAATTCCGACGCTTGCATAAGAAAGGAAAATGGTCTCGTTTACCTTTTGAATAATTTAGAAAAAATAAAAAAGTCATACGATTACACAATGTGTAACTATATTTTATACGAAAAATTTTACAATGATAATGTTTAGGATTATTTAATAAAAGAAGAATGACCATAATTAAAATAACTATATAGAGGGTGTAGAATATATTGTAAAGGGCGCTTGTATTTAGATAAACAAAAATGTTCGATTAATTATCCTCTAGAAATGAATCGATTACATTAATTGCGAATTACTAGTACCGGGCATAGGCGTCTGTTTTGGGTAGGTCAACGGACATTTAAACGCATACCTGTTTTGACTGTTACCAAAATTATCCTTAAATAGATTATTTTTTAAAAATCATGTATTTTATTATTAAAATTAGAAAAATCCGTAATGCATTTTTTTATTAACTTTATATTTAACTCCATTTTATAACGACCTGTAAAAAATACCGGGGCTCTGTTGTTACATAGTAATAATGGAATGTCTGTAATTAAATAGGTATCCGAATTAGTTTTATAAATTATTTTTTGTTAAATTAAATCACGATTATACTTATGGGTTTTTAAAAACAAAGTATTTATTACGATGGAACGAAACTAACACAAAAGATCATATATCAAAGAAAGATAATTACAAAAGTTGCTCGATGTGATGACCATTAGTCGCTATGAATAAATTTGCCCTTTTGCTTAAAGAACGCCAAATTCTTGACAAAAGAAAAACGTTATTTCTAAATTCGTTGCAAGCATCTTCTCTTCTTATTTAGAATTGTGCACGATTTTCTATTGCAAAGGAATAATTAACTGCTTTTGTTTATCCCCAAATAAAATATTCGCAAGGATTCAAATCCGGCGCCCTTGCTGGCCAAGTAACTGGATCGCCCATTTCAATCGAGTGGGCTTTGCAGTTATCATTCACAAAAAGTCTTCTACATTCCTGCTAAAGTGAGCCGGACAGCCGTCATGTAGCAACCATAAGTTTTGCCGAATATTTAAAGGTACATCATCTAAAAAATTGAACCACCAGTTAGAAGAAGGGAATAAACGCCAAAATATGGCGAAACGACTTTTTAACAAAAATATACCTTTTAAGGCAAGACCCATCTGTCCGCGCTAAGTAGGGAATAAACACCGTATAAGTTACGGAGATATTCCAACACTAAATGTGCGACAGTTTTAAGAAGGGAATAAATAAAGGGAATTATTTCTTTCTTCAAACTTACGGTTTAATCTGTTTGTCACGTGTTTTTTGGCGGCCTACGGCGACATGCTGTAACTGTCGGTGATGAAAATACAATTCAGTTGCTGTTGACATCTACGTAAGTCTCGTTCTTGTTTTGTTTGTTGATATTTTAAACAGAAAAATGTCTAGTAGTAGTGATAGTAATAGCAGTGAGGACAGTAACATAAACATTTTTTGCGATTTGGCGACTTCACGGAAGAGAAAACGGGGTGTACGAAATAAACATTTATACAAACACGAGGTACAAAAATTACATCGTTTACACGGTGAAACCTATACTAGTTCAACTACAGGGCGTATTGTACCGGCAAAATCAAATACTGTTAGTGAGTGTACATGTAAAAAACGGTGCACACAGAAGTTTAGTTTAGAAGAAAAGCAAACGATTCTACAAAGTGTGTACAGTGGACGTCCAAAAAATGAACAGGATACTTTTCTTATGAGCCTCATAAACTGCTCGAAAGTTATTCGAAGACGATCCAAAAATGAAAATCCCAAAAGGCGTGACAATACTTTTCGTTATTTTATCCAAATAAATTCTGCAAGAGTTGAGGTATGTAGGCAAGCTTTTTCAATCTTGTATGCTATAAAAAATAAAGCAATTTTTCGACTGACTTCTCTTATTGCCGAAGGAAAATTACCGGTGGATCACCGTGGTATTCATTTAAATCGTGGCAACAATTTAGATAACAATGTAGTTCTTGCGATCGATCATCACATTCGATCATTTCCGTTAAAAGAATCACATTACAGCACCAGATTAATTCAATATTTGGATGCTAACCTCAATGTGAAGATAATGCATGAACTCTTTTGCAAAAAGTATCCCGAACATGCCAACATCGTTAAATACGATTTTTTTAGAAAATACTATAATGATAACCATGGCTACAGATTTGGAAGACCACAGGTTGACGTTTGTTCAACTTGTGAAGAACTTGAGGCTAAAATAAGAAGTCAAACGCTGAATGAAAACGCCAAGCGTGTAGCAGTTGCAGAAAAGATGGTACATCTGAGACGAGCTAAAAAGTTTTACCTGAAGCAGCAAGAAGTGTTGAGACTATGTCAAGAAAAGGAAAATGTCGGAGCTATTGTTTTCGACTACATGCAAAACCTTCCGCTTCCAAAAATACCAGTACAGGAAATGTTCTATCTCAGAAAACTATGGCTTTACGTGTTTTGTGTCCACGATTTGAAAACAAATTGTGCAGATTTTTACACGTACCATGAAGGAGAAGCTAAAAGAGGACCTGATGATGTATGTAGCCTAATTTGGAAGACAATTCAGAATATGGATCCTGCTATAAACGAACTTCACGTGTTTAGTGACGCTTGCGGAGGACAGAATAGAAACAATACCCTGATACGGTCCATGCTCATGTTGGTTTCGACTGGACGGTTCGATAAAGTGTATCAGTACTTTCCTGTGCGTGGACATTCGTTTTTACAGTGCGATCGGAATTTCGGAACAGCAAAAAGACTTATCAGGAGAAAAGATAGGATTTACGTACCAGAGGAATACAACATAATGATCTCTACTGCCAAAACAAGAGGATTTTCGGTAACAACAATCACCTCAGACGACATATTCGACTTTAAAAACACTTGGAAAAATTATTACAAAAAAACGTGTAAGTCGGTGGACAAAACGTCTACATTTATGATATCCAAATATAGATATTTAGAGTATTCTTCTTCCCATAAAGGCTACGTAACAGTTTCAGAACAAATAGATGGTTTTCTGAAACAGAGGTTTCTACTTCAAAAAAATGGGGTGATCCCTTCATTGCCTACTACCAGAGCATACAGGGCAAAAATACCAATAAATGAGAAAAAGATGGAAGACGTTCGGAAAATAATTCCATATATTCCAGAAGATAAAAAAGAATTTTATGAAAACATTCTTACATGGCCAACTACTGCATCAGATAATATCATTGAGGAAGAAGGGTAGTTTAGGGAAATGTTTTTTTTTGTGTATTTGTTTGTTTTTTATAAATTACTTTAAATAAAATAAGCTTTTTCATACAATTTTGTGTCTTTATTCATGTCAAAAAAATATAAGTTGTAAGAAAGGAATAAATCCAAGATTTTCTTTATCGTCTTTCTAGATAACGAAAATCACTGGATGGTTTTTCTCCAATCCAAATTAACTTATATAAACTGTACTTTATAGTAGATGTCATTAGTAAACAAGAAAAAATTAAATAGAACGAATAAACAGTTTTTATTGATTTCCCGAAAATCTACTTTTTGGATTCATTCCCTTCTTCTAACTAGTGGTTCAATTAGGTTAAACACTTTTTAGGAAATCTAAGTAATCAGCATCATTTAAACAAGCAGGCAATTCTACAAGTCCAAGTAGATATTCGTCAATTACTCCTAATTAGAGGTTTATGCTTAACCTGTGCTCATGCTTAAATTCTTGAACAAAGTGGGGATTGTTACTAACATACATGAAATGTATCTAAAAAAATCTTCATTTCGATTTTTATTATCTTGGAAAACACTCCTGGATATAAATTTTCGTTTTGCAACATATTTCCTATAAAAGATTTTGAAATGTTGGTACACATGGCAGATAGTCTTTGAACTCTAATTTCTAGATTTTCCTTAACTTCCTCAAAAGTGATATCGTGTTGCTATTATATCATTATGTCGCCCTCTTTCGTTATTTTTTGAGATCACTAAACCTGTTTCTCTAAATTGTTAACGAATAGCTGTAAATTTTAAGTGAATGAAGTGCTCACGATCAGCTTTCCACCTCAGTTCGCGATAAACCAAATGCATATGAGCGTATTTTTCATTAGTAAAAACAATTTTTGTTGAATTAAACTTTTTGTGTTTTAATGCCAAAAAGTAAAAGACTATAAAATTAACTTGGCAAACTAACAATAGCTTAACAAATAAAACATAGGTTATCTTCTTTTGTCAGTTTAAAACCAACTAGTGCAAAAAATATTAATTTACCTTTCAAGACGAAAGAGCGAAAAATTTTCAAATCGATTTTTCTAGAAAAAGGTGGATCCTACAGATTTAAAGTATAAGTACCTTTTCAGACTACCCAAAAATTTAATAATCTAGTATAACGAATGCCTGCAAGTTAAAAACAAAACAGTTTTGTGTTAAAATAGCCTTTGACATCTTGGCAAAAAATTAATATAGAAACTTCTAACAAAGCTTTGAATGTTCATTTAAATTTGTTCTATAACTTCCATTAACCAAACTGCCAACATATATGGCTCAATTTTATTTAAAACTCTGTTTCAAACAAATTAATTTACAACTTTCTAAAGTAAATTTTAATTTTAAACTGCTGTAACTTTTATTTGAGTGCGTTAACCACTAACCGTTAACTATTTAAACAAGGTGCGTCATTAAAAGTTTCATATCTTAGTAAAAAATTAACATAGAAACATTTAACAAAGCTTAAAATGTAAATCTTAATTGTTGTATAACTTTCAATAGCCAACTTTATAGCTTAATTTTGTTTAAATCTTTTATCTCTTATATACTAAATAACTAGTCGCTTAACCAATTATATGACGAGCCTGGTACCCTCGAAAAATCTAATTTAGGTATCAAAATACATAAAAGAATGTCAAGATACCAAGAGGACATTAAAGTGCATACTCTACCACGCACTGGCTCCTAGAGTACGACTGCTGCAATACATATGTGTTCCCAGTGCAACAGAGAAAACTGACACATAGCATTCCCTGTTTTTTTTTTTAATTCGGCCGGGTTTATCGACCACCTTACCTTCTCATTGGTCATTTAGTGCTAAATAGACCTGTAAACTAGAAAGAGATGTAGGGACTGCTTTGCGTCAGTTTTTTCTGCCGCACTAGGGAAATGCGACTGTATTACAAAGCCTAATCTATTTGTATGATATGACTATCTATAAAATATAAGTATAACATTATCCTAATAACTTAACTTAAATTGAATGTTAACACATATTTAAACATCCTTAAAGTTGATCCTGTCCATTAAAGACGCAATAGGCGAACACACTGACATAAAGGGGATTTACAGATTTTTTAGTCAATATCCAAGTTTCACATCCATTGCTCACTATTGGTAGGATTATCGACTTGTAGACTTGTCTCTTATATAGATCCCATAGAAAGATAGAATAGACATTCAAAAAATTTGAGAAAATATGTGTGATAGTTAGTATTTTGACAAACTTTAAGCAAACTTCATATTTTTGTATTTGAAAAAAACTCAAAAAAACTACTTTTTTCCAAGTATATAGCGGAAAAACCAGACATACAATTTTGTTCATTTTCTTAGCGTAAAGATATAACCCTAAGAAATACGTATGAATTTAATAAAAATTTTTAAATAGAAATTTGTCACAATAGGAAAAAAATAATATGTTCCGGCTTAAAATAAAGCTACCAGTAAAAACCCGGAAAAAAAAAATTTAATAACAATTTTAATAATAGATTGATATCGTACTTCTAGTTTTTAATAAAAACAAGTGGTTTTATTAAATAGTTTTTTAAAATTAAAGTGTTTATCTACTAGATACTAATACGTAAGTCATCTATACGTAATTATTATTTTATTATTGTGAAAAGAAAAAGTCAAATAGTAAATATAAACTACCGTACAATCATTCTGTGAGGTTAGCTGCTATAAGTAGCTTGTAGTAGTGTTATATATTTTATATTGTTCTAATTTATTTGTCTTTATTCTAATTTATTGTCTATATTCTAATTTATTAAAACTCACGATAACTAATTATTAATTTATTAAATAGCTGTACAAATGTATTTATGTCACGTTTCGTTACAAGTAAACCGCGTTTCCCGATCGTCTTATGACTGACTCAAATAAAAAAAATCTTTCATTTATATACACAACTGTTGTCATCTAGAAAATTCGGCGAACTTCTTGAATAATCTCGTATTTTGGTGAAGGCGCTCGACTCGTTTTTCAACTGTTTGAAAAGCCTCGAGACGTGGATTACTCATTAAATTAGGGTCTAAAGGTTTCTGTAAACAACTTCGAATTTACTGGAACAGAAAACAGAATTAGTCATAATATATTGATAGTTATAAACGCCATAATTATCGTAACATTGCCCCCCTCTTAAAAGATGGTTCCTCCTGGAACCTTGTCGGGACTGGAACTGGAACGATATGCTGGTATCGGCAACTGGACCCTCTTTTACAACTTCCAGTTGTATAAAAATGACAAGGGACGGTTTTCTCTCCGCACCAGGAACTATGCGGATTGCAACAGACTAACACCTGGACTTCGGTGTCTTTAAAGATCTCCTCCACCATATTTCGTATAACCCTCCAATCTAATTGGAGGCACTCCAACTTCGGCATGGCTAACTTTTGTATGTCGGACTCTAGTACGTGTTCTCTCAACTGAAGTAAGGCTTCCCATACATCTCGGTAGGTAGGTTGGTCACGGGCAGTGTCTTTTGTTACCAGGTAGAAAAGGTAACGTGATGCATCTTGGAGTTTCAAGGTTTTACCGGGAGCTGGCACTTGGCATTGAAGTTCTGCAACTCGACCGAACTTCCTTCGAAAGACGGATGCCAACCCGGGTGCGTCTTTGATACTGGCCGGGATGGTAAGAGCCAGTGAGTAGTCATCGGGAAGCGCGAGTAGATCTTGCCTTTCTTCAGTGGTAACACCATGTCTTGCTTAACCGGTACCTCCATAGGCACTCATGAATTCCTCAAACGTGAGGTCAAACACATCTTGGACTTGGTTTACTTCCACTTGTTCATCTACGTCGTGGTCACCCTCGAAAGACGCCAGCCAGTTATGGTGTACTATCATCGGCTTTCCTCTCGGAATCTTGCTTATTCGGTAAATAACATCATTGATCTTCTCCATAATGAGATATGGACCTTCCCAAAACTGTTGCAACTTGGGAGAACAGCCTTTTCGCTTTTTGGGATTATATAGCCAGACTTTCTCGTTCTTCTTAAAACACCCCTTTTCGGCTTGCGTATCGTACCGTTTCTTCATTCGGTCACTAGCGATCTGGAGATGGGAACGGACCAACTCGTGTACATCGTCCATTCTTCTTCGTAATTCGATCACATAATCTTCACCTGCTACATCTTCTCCAGGTCGACACCCAAACTCTAGATCACAAGGTAGTCGCATCTCACGTCCGAATAGGACTCTGGCTGGTGTCTGGCCTGTTGATTCATTAACAGCAGATCTGTAGGCCATTGTGAAGAACGGAAGATATTGGTCCCAGTCTCGCTGATGATCGGACAACATCTTTGTCAAATACTTGCCAACTGTTCTATTCATTCGTTCTACCATACCATCCGATTGCGGATGATAAGCCGTAGTTCTTGTTTTCTTCAATCCTAGTCTATCACATATTCCTTGGAATAAATCGCTTTCGAAGTTCCTGCCTTGGTCACTATGGATCTCCAAAGGCACTCCAAATCGGCTGATATATTCTTGGAGCAACTTATCTGCAACGGTGGCGGCCTTCTGGTCTGGAAGTGCGTAAATCTCGACCCACTTAGTGAAGTAATCCATTACTACCAACATGTACTTGCCTCCATTATCACTTTCTGGAAATGGCCCAGCAATGTCCAAAGCTATTCTTTCAAACGGGCTTCCAACATTATATTGTCTCATAGGAGCTCTCCTTTTTCGATAAGGCCCGTTACTCGTAGCACAAATAGTATATTTCTTACACCAGTCTTTCACATCGTCGGAACTGTTCATCCAATAAAACCGTTCCCGAATTCGCTGAAGGGTCTTTTTCACACCAAAATGCCCTCCTGATGGACTGTCGTGTAACTGACGAAGTACTTCGGCTATTCTGCTCTTTGGAATCACCAACTGTCTTCTCTTCTCTGAACCGTCATCACTTTCCAGGACTCGTTTGAGCAAGCCATCTTCCATGATAAATGAGTCCCACTGGGCCCCATACGTCTTTACTACTGAGCCTTGGTTCGATATTTCTTGCCAAGGTGGTCGACGGTTTTCCTCTTTCCATTTTCGGATTTTCTGGATAACTGGATCTCTCTCTTGTCCTTCCCTGATCTTGGTAGGCGTCCAGTCGTCATTGACCACCGTCGTTCTTAGCATTGCTGCTTCCTTGGATTCCGTTTTGTTGCAGTGAGAACACTCTGCTGGGCATGGCCTTCTGGAAAGAGAATCAGCGTTTCGGTTGCTAACTCCGGCCCGGTGCTCAATCTTAAAATCATATTCTTGGAGTCGTTCGATCCACCTGGCTATCTGACCCTCTGGATTCTTAAACTGCATCAACCACTTAAGGGCGGCATCGTCGGTTTGGATTAAAAACTTCCTTCCATAGAGGTATTGATAGAAGTGCTCTACTGATTTCACTACTGCCAGAAGTTCTCTTCTCGTGACGCAATAATTTCGCTCAGGTTTTGAGAGAACTTTACTAAAATATCCAAGGACTCTTTCCTGTCCTCCTTGAATCTTAGACAGCACTCCTCCAATTCCCACATTACTTGCATCTGTATCTAAGATGAACTCTCCTTCTGGCAGTGGATACCCTAAAACTGGTGCTGTGATTAAATGCTTTTTTAAGGTCTCAAAGGCATTCTGGCAGTCTACATCCCAGCGGTATTCTCTTGCTTCCTCTGTAAGTCGCGTTAATGGTTTAGCGATATCTGCAAACTTCTTAATAAACCTCCGGTAATAAGTACATAGTCCAAGAAAACTTCTCACTTGATGTTTGTCAGTTGGTTTTGGCCATTCCTTAATGGAATCGATTTTTCCCTTATCCACAGCCACTCCTTCTTTACTGACTATATGACCCAGATAATTGACTTTACCTTGAAATAGCTGGCACTTCTTGGGGTTTAACATCAATTGGGCAGCTTTAAGTCGATTAAAAACGTTTTCTAAATTCTTCAGATGGTCTTCGAATGTCTCCCCCAAGACGATTATGTCGTCTAAATAAACTAGGCATGTTTTCCAAGATAACCCTCTTAACACATTTTCCATAAGCCTCTCAAATGTCGCAGGAGCGTTACAAAGTCCAAATGGCATAACGTTGAATTGCCATAATCCAGATCATGTGGTGACGGCTGTCTTTTCTTTATCTACCGGGTCCATTTCTACCTGCCAGTATCCAGACTTCAAATCCAAAGTAGAAAATAATTTACTTCCAGCCAATGTGTCTAATGTGTCATCGATCCGAGGCAAAGGATAACTATCTTTCTTGGTAACGTTGTTCAGCAAACGGTAATCCACACAGAACCTTGTTGTTCCGTCTTTCTTCTTAACCAGGACCACCGGAGAGACCCATGGGCTCGTAGAAGGTTCTATCACCCCGTCTTTCTTCATTTCCTGAACAATCGTTTCAGCTTCCTCTCTTTTCGCCTGTGGTAATCGTCGAGCTGTTTAACGAATTGGCTTAGCATTACCAGTATCAATTTTATGCTTAACAACGGTAGTTCTTCCCGTCTTTCCTCCTTTCGGTACGAAAATATCACGATACTGTCGAAGAAATTCCCTTAATTTCCTTTTCTCAATCTGATTCAGAGACTGTCCAGCAACCGCAACCATTTGATCAAATTTGTCGTTGGAATTATCAGACGTTGTCGTCTGACGGATTATGGATGTAACAGGTACACAAGTTCCTACTTTTGTCTCTTTCTTGATGGTCACTGGGTAGTCATTGACATTAATAAGTCTCACAGGAATTTCTTTAGCCGAAGTCACCAATTCCTTTCCAATTATGATTCCACGGCCAACTTCGTCGTCATGGTTCCAAGGTTCCATCATAACAGGTGTCCCTTCGTCCACAATTCCCTGTAGCAGCGCTGCTATGATCGTTTCACTTCTCGCAGGCACGACTGTATCTTCTTTAACGGTTGCTTGCATAGTGTTGTCATCATGTGGATGGAGAAATACCTCCTCGTTACCAACTTTGATTACCTTATTCCTAAAATCCAATTGGAATCCATGCGTATTCATTAAGTCCATTCCTAATATAACATCCTCTTCGATGTCAGCAACTATAACAGTATGGACGAACTTTTCTGCTCCAATTCCTAATTGTATCTGGATTTCTCCGTGAATGTTGGCATTTTCACCTGTAGCGGTCCGAAGTCGCAACCTCGTTGGTAACAGTTTCTTACGGCTGTTTATAACTGTCGGGCGAATAATGGTTCTTGTCGCTCCAGTATCCACCAACAACGTATGCTTTTTACCATTTATTTCTCCATCTACATATACACTATCTTCACGACATTTCAACGAAGCTATTAGTATGAGAGGGTCTTTGGAAAAGTTCTAGGTCGAAGCTGCCCCCCTAAGGCCGACCCGTTCTAGTTTTCCTGATGGTGAGTTTCTTGATTTGTGTCGTACCTAGGATGCTTACATGAACTTCGTACGTGTCCTATTTCTCCACAATTCCAGCATCTTATGGTCTTCGTTTTCTTGTATGTCATGCTTTTCATCATATTAACGAGCTGGTCAAGTTTATCTTCATCTTCTTCCTCTTTTACAGTCCTAACTTTACTGTAACCGCCAGAGGCCTGCGTAGCTGACTCGTATTCGAGAGCGGCGAATAAGACATCAACCAGCGTCTTGTGACGAGCTAATCGTAGTGTTTTTTGCATCTCATGATCACGAAGACCATCAATAAACGTTTGAATCGGGAGCTGTTGGATAAGCATATCGCACTAATCTGGCGATATCTACTTCATATTCTTGAAGAGCCTCATCTTTCTTTTGTCTTCGATTTTTGAGCTGCGACTGATATACATGCTCCAAGTGTTCGTGGCCATATCGCATATTTAACCTCTTCTTCAGTTGTTCGAAATCATCCGTCTCCTCTACGGCTATGTTCTGGAGCACATCTAAGGCATCTCCTCGAAGAGCTATAGTCAGGTTTACAGCCTTTTCTTTTTCTGACCATCCATTCGCTCTTGCAGCTGATTCGAACTGTTTCATGTAGTTGTTCCATGACGATTTTCCGTCGAAAGTTGGAACTTTGACATGAACATAACCCCCGCTTCCTTCAAATTTCGGCCGTGTTTCCAACTTACATTTCGTCTCCCTTTCTTTTGTCTCTGCTATAATTGGATTGTTTTCTCTGTCTGCTGTCACTGTTTCCTCCATCTTCCTTTCCGTCTCTTTTATCTTCTCTTTGAAGGCCAACATATCGGCAGCAACTCGGTTTTTTAGCGAAGATACTCTATCATCGAGGGCAGACATCTCCGAAGTGACTCTAGAGATTTCCAAGGAGATATTAGCAGAAAATTTGCTTTCTAGAGAAGAAATCTCGTTAGTAACTTTGTCTTCTAAGGAAGCGATGTCGCCGGAAACCTTATTTTCTAATTTCGAAATCGACGAGATGACAGCAGCATGCTTGTCTTCAAATATATAAGTTTCCGGATTCAAACCTTCTTCCTCCAAAGCCTTCTTTAGTCGTTGTACTAACTTAGTCTTTTTTCCGGTAGAAGCTAATTCTCTGTCTTCAAGATGCCTTCTTAGATTCGTAACTGTGAGCTCGTAAATCGTAGCCATTGTTCACCAATTTCACTTCTTTTCAAAAATTCAAATTAAATTTATCTACAATCCCACTTCTGACACCACTGTTATATATTTTATATTGTTCTAATTTATTTGTCTTTATTCTAATTTATTGTCTATATTCTAATTTATTAAAACTCACGATAACTAATTACTAATTTATTAAATAGCTGTACAAATGTATTTATGTCACGTTTCTTTACAAGTAAACCGCGTTTCCCGATCTTCTTATGACTGACTCCATTAAAAAAAATCTTTCATTTATATACACAACTGTTGTCATCTAGAAAATTCGGCGAACTTCTTGAATATCTCGTATTTTGGTGAAGGCGCTCGACTCGTTTTTCAACTGTTTGAAAAGCCTCGAGACGTGGATTACTCATAAAATTAGGGTCTACAGGTTTCTGTAAACAACTTCGAATTTACTGGGACAGAAACCAGAATTAGTCATAATATATTGATAGTTATAAACGCCATAATTATCGTAACAGTAGCATGCGACTGGTTTTTCACTTACCAGAGTCGGAGTAAGGCCTTCGCCACCGCACCTCAAAATGACTTCACACAATGTAAACACACCTTCCGATCTAACCAGTCCAGTAAATCAACGATCGAATATCACAAACAGTTATGCTTCAGCCGCTTCACATTCTTTTCCGAGTAAGAACCAAGCAATTGTATTTAGTTGTATCGATAATGCTAAACTGCAGGATTATCTCATTCCTTTGGGCACAATCATCAACCCAAAAAATATTATTTTTTCATCTAGATTATCTCATAATAGAATCTGCATGTATTTGGCAAACAAGACCGTAGTAGATAACTTCATGACACAATATGGCTCTATAGAAGTACTCGGCGAAGTGGTAACAGCAAGAAGACTTGTCTCTCCAGCAGAAAGACTAGTCTTGTCTGGAGTCTGCCCGTCAATTCCTCATCAAGTATTAGTTGAAGAATTACAGAATATCGGTTTAAAGCTTATTTCTCCAATAACATTTCTGAAAATTAGCTCGACTCCTCCCGAATATAGTCACATATTGAGCTTTCGGAGGCAAGTTTATATAAGCCCTATAACATCACCAATTCCAGATTCTATTCTAATAAATTTCGACCAAACACCTTACCGCATATTTTTGTCACAAGGTACACTCACCTGCTTTATTTGCAAAAATACAGGGCACATATCATCCCAATGCAAAAACAGTTCAGTAACGGAATCAACTCATATTGAGTCAAACAATGAAGTACCAAATCAAACAGCGTCAACAAGTATACTACACAAGGTACCAAACACCCAGCAGTCATCAAGTTATCCATTATCAAATCCGAGCATATCACCTACACCTACAAATCTCCATGACAAAGAAATTACTAATACTCCTACTCATAGCAACACTTTTAATCAACCTCATTCAGCGGCAATACCTTTTTCACAAACTTCGGAAGCAATATTTTCCAATGTATCAGCTCCTTTTCCATTAGATACAACTGCAGAAAATTCTAATAAAACTGATACATCATCACAATTTTTTGAAACAACCATTTCAACCAATCTTACAAATAAAACTTCAAGCTCGACTTCTGTCACTACCAATGAATTTGCTCCAGTACTTCCAAATGTAATAAAGCCACAGCATCTACGTGAAAACTCTAATAGCAATTGCGAAAACGCAACTTCTTCCATAAAACGCAGTATTGGTGAGATCGACACGCCTCCTTCAGACTCAGCAATTTCATCAGAAAATCTGTTTGCAAAACCCAAACCCTCTAAACAAAAAAAACCGCGCTCATCTCAAGTTCCATCTACACGGGAAACTCTTGAAAATTTCATTGATAATCATACCCCACCATTCGTTTTAAATTTCCACCAATTGTCCTTACTGATTGATAATGTCCAAGGCTCCCCCGACACTATTAGCGTCGTTAAAGAATTCACAACTGATATGGCTGGTTTAATCCATCTTTTAAAAAGCAGCTATCAATATGCAAATGATAGATCTACAAAAAGCAAGTTTACAAAACTTCAAAAAAAACTAATCAACCATTTAGGGAAAGAGATTTCTGACTTAGATAGTGACTCTTCTGTAGACAATTGTTCAGTATCATCTAACTCCGAATCTGTTAACAGCATTCAACTCAATACTTCAATGGAACATTGATGGATTTTTCCATCGCCTCCCTATGCTACAGCTTCTTTTATCTGAATATTCTCCAGATATTATTTGTCTACAGGAGACAAACTTAAAGACCAATCAGTTGTACAATTCAAAAAATTTTACCTGTTTCCGCAAAGACCGTACAGATGCAAGTCGTGCAAGCGGTGGTGTAGCAATACTAGTAAACAAATCCATCGAGGCGATACAAATTCCAATAGTCAGTGATTTGGAGGCCGTTGTAATCAGAATCCTATCTACCAGTTTAGTATCTATTTGCAATGTTTACCTTCCTTGTGACAAATAAGTAAGTTCTGATAGCCTCTGCAGGTTATTAGAGCAACTGTCACGTCCTCGTATAATTCTAAGCGACTTTAATGCTCACAACATAATGTCGCCGTTCCAGAAGAACAATGACGTAACTGCAAAAATATGGTAATTGCAGTTAAATACGTCCCTGTTCTCAAAAATATGTAACACACATGGGAGAACAACGACGCAAATGTAGTTGCTCTTATCGCCGCTAGAGGAAGTTACGTCATTGTAGAAATATTGGATGTTTGTGGCGTAGTTTCGGAAGAACAGTGCCACATGATTCAGTTCAGTCCTTGACGTTAGTGAGTCTGTGTTAGTGTCCAGTGGAACAACGACACAATTGGAAGATTTGGTGCAATTTGAACCACTTCGATCAAGATTCCAGTGCAACAACGACATAAGTGTACTTTGTGTCATTGTTTATTTAGGGTCTTATTTCAATTGTGTGACCTAATTGTACTTTTCGTCGTTATTGAACCTGTTAATAAGCTTTATTTACTTCATAACTGTTATTAACGTCATTGTCAAACTAATAGACCGTCAGATAATGACAGATTTTGTAGATTTCACATAAGTATTTAATTTGTAGATTCGTCATAGCGATGTATTTGTATGCGGTTCAGCAGCTTAACATTCAGTATATTTCACAAGTACTTAATTCGTGGTCACACGCAAAATGAAGGTGACGCAATTTATAGCATCATAGAAAAGTCATTAAAGAGTGCTAAGAGGTCTGGGCCGATTTATGTACCTGACCAATATGTAACCATTATCCGACAAGCGAAAAAGAAGGGAGAGCCTCTGCGTGCCACAGAAATGGGTTTTGCAGATTTTAAGAACATTAAGGCGTTGCATGATGAGATGGCACCTGACATGGCAAAAGACGTAGACGGAAATATCTTCAAATTGAGTGAGGTTAAAATACTTCAATTTGAAAAAGGAAGTAATACGTTTTACTACAAGAATAGCTATAAACAATTAGAATGGAGTCAAGTTCAGTTTACAGGAAAGAAAAGGCGTTCAGCAGAGAATATAAAAGCAACTAATATCGCTTTGAAACCTGCGTATACTAAAAATACTACTCTCAGAAAATAAAGTTCGAGATTCAAATAGTTTGGTAAACAGCAACATAATTCCCAGCTATTATAAATGGTTCTATGATCCTTTAAATAATTAGAAAACCCTGTTACATTTTTTGTTTATTGTTACCTACTAATGATTGTATTTTTCAGTTACTATGTTTAGTTTGGTATAATTTAATCTACAATCTAGTTTTGCTTACTTTACACTGTTTGTTCAAGTTTCTGAAAATAAATGATAGTCTTAGTGCCGTTTCACATGTAGCCGACGGTCAGCGCTGACCGTCAGTGATGATAAATTAAATGCATTAGCGCAAACTAACCATTTCACATGCCTTGCGTATAATCAGCTGTGCAATGCAATGCATTTATTCATCATCACTGACGGTCAGCGCTGACCGTCGGCGTCGGCTACATGTGAAACGGCACCTAGACAGCAATCAAATTGTTATCAAGAACTACTTTTTTCCCCTTTCCTTTTTTGTCAGAATTTGTTATTTTGACTCATAATTTTAGGAGAACAATGACGCATTTGCTAAAGGGGGGGTGATGGTGGAGGCACGGGGTGAATTTTAACAAAAAAAATGTTTTGAACTTTGGTGTGAACCTTATTGTAACAATTTGCCCGAGTCCCAATTCAATAGAGAAATTAACTTTTGAATTATGGCGTTTTTAAAAAATAACTTTCGGTTTTTTGCGTTTCCTGAACAATTATCATTTTGTCAGTTACGTCATTGTTCTTCTAGAGCAGCGATATGGGGTTCAGATCACACGTCTGTCAGATGTTCAAGTATTGCCGATATCTTAGATCAACTTAATATAAATTTTCTTATTGATGGTAGCCCTACAAGATTCAATATTTCAACAGGATATTCCTCATGCATTGATTTAACTCTCTGCGACCCAAATTTAGCTCATTGTCTCAGTTGGGATGCTCAAACCTATACATATGGTAGTGACCATTTTCCAATCCTAATTAGAAACCATAATTATCCCTCATCAGGACCCATATTCATATCTAAGTGGAGAATAAAAAATGCAAATTGGCAAAAATTCTCCCAATATATCGATAATAACATTTCCAGTTTGCATATAACAGACGATGTTAACTCGAATGTAGAGCAGTTTAATCAACTTATCTTAAGCGCCGCCCACAAATTTATTGGTAAATCTAAATCTGTTAAAGGCCGATGTCCTGTACCATGGTGGAATGACCGTTGTGCGACAGCAATCCGTGAAAGTAAATCAGCCCTAAACCGATACAAAAAACATAAAACATCCGAAAATAAATTAAAATTCAAAATGCTTAAAGCAAGGGCACAGCTAACTGTCAAAACGGCTAAAAAATATTCATGGAACAAATACGTATCGGAAATTAATAGCAATACCCCCTCTCTGATGTCTGGAACAAAGTAAGGAAAATTTCTGGTTTACATACTTCATATAATTTCACGGGGCTAAAAGAAAATAATAATTTCATAACATCGAGCAGCGATATTGCAAACATTTTTGGAAGAATCTATCAAAGCCACTCATCGAATCAACAGTATACCACCAATTTTCTCAAAGCCAAAGAATTCGCCGAACAAAATCCCATTTATCTGTTTGAAGCACAAAATAATTCATTAAACCATTCCATCACTTTTCAAGAGATAAACTCATCTATTCTTAACTTGAAGGACTCTAGTCCTGGGCCTGATGATATTCCTTCAGCATTTCTGAAACATCTCCCTGTTTCAGCCATAACGTATCTCTTAAACGTATTCAACAGAATTTGGCTTCACCACCAATGGCCAGCTATTTGGTCAAATGCAATAGTCATTCCTCTCCTAAAATCTAATAAACCTAAATATGACCCAGAATCATATCGACCCATATCTCTGACATCGACAACCTGCAAATTACTAGAAAATATTGTTAACTCCAGACTCTCATGGGTTTTAGAAAATTCCAATTTCTTAATCTCAGAGCAAAATGGCTTTAGAAAAGATCGGTCATCCACAGACAACATTTTAGATTTAGAAAGTGAAATACATGAAGCTCTTGCTACAAACCAAAAATGTGTTGCTATATTTTTTGACTTAGAACGTGCATTTAATAAAGCTTGGAAATACAACATTTTAAGACAACTTTATAAATGGAATATTCAAGGTCACTGCCTTGCTTTCATCCAAAACTTTTTAAATAACAGATCTTTTCAAGTAAAAATAAATAATATCTCTTCAAATATTTATAGTTTGGAAAATGGTACACCCCAAGGATCCATACTCAGTCCAACACTATTTCTGGTAGCAATAAACGACATCATTAAAAACATTCAAGCACCCTTACAGGCTCGTTTATACGCTGATGACCTAGTGGTATCTATTAAAGGTAAAAATATTTCCTCAATATCATCAATTCTTCAAAACTTTTTAGATACTCTCGAAAATTGGTCCAACTTTACAGGTTTTCAATTTTCAATAGAAAAATCAATAGGAGTCGTATTCTCTTCAAGCTCCTTGCCACAACCTCCTAACCTAAGAACGTATGAGAAACAGCTGGAGTTTAGAGATCACCACAAATTCTTGGGTTTAATCTTCGATTCAAAGTTAACATGGA
Organism: Diabrotica balteata; assembly: GCA_918026665.1. NCBI lineage: Eukaryota > Metazoa > Arthropoda > Insecta > Coleoptera > Chrysomelidae > Diabrotica > Diabrotica balteata. The sequence continues at coordinate 59,796,313 of OU898280.1, forward strand.
AAAATCACATCTCACAACTCATCCTTTCCTGTAATAAAAGAATAAACGTATTAAGATCTCTCTGTAATAAAAACTGGGGCTCAGACCAATCCACTCTACTCCTCCTGTATAAATCTTTAATACGTTCTAAGCTAGATTATGGAGCAATTGCCTATTCCACTGCTAATAAATCTCTACTGAAATCATTAGATATTATTCATAATAAAAGTCATAGACTAATCTTAGGGGCTTTCCCAACTACACCTGTATCCAGCATTTATGCTCTTTTAGGAGACCCATCGCTACATCACCGCCGCATGTACCTCGCTCTATCACATGCAGCCTCAGTCGCTGGAAATATTTCAAAGCCAATATATCAAAATACTTTTACAAATAAATATGTAAACTTATTCCAAGATATTCGCTATACTAAAAAACCATATTACGAAAGAATTAAATCCATTCTTCAAAACCTAAACATAAATTTTCCGGAGGTTTTCTCCTCAGATATTAAATACCCCGAGCCTTGGCTGATCGATATATCAACTTATGATGCATTTCTAGAGTATATAGATAAATCTAATGCACATCATTCTCTGATTCGGTCCAAGTTTAAGGCCCTCATAAATAAGTACCCCGACTACCATAAAATCTACACAGATGCATCTAAATCTGAAGACGGAGTGGGGGCATCAATCGTTTCTTCAGAAAACAATTTTCTTTTCCGTTTACCCTCAGCATGCAGCACATATTCAGCTGAACTTTACGCCATATACCGTGCTGTGAAACTTCTTAACGAGCTTACACTCACAAAAGCCCTTATCATAACAGACTCCCTTAGTTCTCTAAACTCATTAAAATACATTTTTCCAAAACATCCTTTTGAAAAGTTGCTAAAATACCAGCTTTTCCAAGCTCATGAACATGGAAGAAGCGTCCAATTTTTATGGGTTCCCTCACACGTTGGAATAACAGGAAATGAAGAAGCTGACAGGATTGCACGAGAGGCTATTTTAAGTGATTTGTCGGAGCCGATAGACAAGTGTGTTCCAGTGACTTAAAAGCTTATTTTAAAAATAAAGTGTTGTGTTTGTGGCGAAATGAGTGGTCTCGAACTAATTCCAATCTAAATAAAATTAAAAATAATGTGTCTCAGTGGTTTCCATCGTCGCGCAATAGACGGGAACAAATTGCGGTTGCGCGTTTACGTCTAGGACATACCAGATTAACGCACTCCTACCTTTTCACAAAGAATAATCCACCTATATGTGATCAGTGTAACGTCCGATTAACAGTCGAACACTTTTAAATAATTTGTAGTAAATATGACCAAGAAAGACAGCGCTACAAGATCCCAAACGCTCTACCACAGGCTCTAGGTCAAAACTGTTCCTATGAAAATATAGTGAATTATCTCAGATCCATAAACATTTTGTACAATCTGTAGGTGTCTAACTTTGTTATTTATATTTTGTTTCGTCGCTAATAACCTTTTGGTGGATGCGACATCTTTTTCTAATAAAAAAGATATTTTAATAATATACATATATATATATATATATATATATATATATATATATATATATATATATATATATATATATATATATACATCTGCCGCTATCAAATTGTATCTTAGAGAGCTAGCTCCTTCTGAAATATCGGTAATTATCATCGATAGATAGCATTACTTGTCGATCGGATAGCCAAGCGGTCTGGGCGGCTAGCTTCTCCTTCGCTTCACTGCGAGAGATGTCAGTTCAATTCCCAGCTCGGTGTACAGAAAACAAAAAGGCTAACGCAGCAGTTAAAAATTCTAAATGAATCTGCGGTTTGGCCAAGAATATGCTGGTATCTGATCGGCCTATGGAGGAGCAGTACGGCAAGAGATAAGGGCTGCATACTCCATACTAGGGGAAGGGTATATGCCGCCTAAATAACGGGTATATATACATAGTCCTGAACCATTTTACCTATGTAGGTTCATACGTCGCCATGTTACCAATTCCAACGGTAACTTCCTAATTTGTAACTATATATAATGTAAAACAACTGTAAATTTATAGCATTTAAAGGGTTTTGACCCATATGTTTTGGTGGCTCATAGCATGTATATGTATACCTCGTTTACACTGATGATGGATTTAACAATCCGAAAACGTTGTGTAATGTAATTGTGATAGCCCGTTTGGGCATTTTAATATATACCTTTTATACAGGATTTGAAATAATTTTTTTGTGATATATGGTATACAGCCAGCTCCAGGAACTTTCCTAGTGGATTTTTTTTAGATATTATCACTTATTTTAAAATATGTAACTTAAAGTTGTGTATAAATTTAATTAAAAACTTATTTTGTATTTAGCTTACTCATGCGTCAGAGCAACAGACTCTGCGAAATTAAACACTCATTAAAATCCGCTTTATATGAACTATATTGAGGACATTTAATTTTCTGTATTGGTTGAAATAAATAAATCCACACATTGAATTGGTAATGAATCCTATAACCAAGTTATAAAAACTTTAACTGGCATGAAAATAAATGGTTTTCTCTACGATACATGAACCTATGCAATACTATATTGCATTTCAGATGCTCGATAAGCAAATGAGAGTAAACAGAACTTAATGATAGGTGATTATAATCAAATTACTTCAATACGTAGCATAGGCGTAACAAATTTAATTAGAAAGTAGAAAGTTGGTAAATAACAATTTAACAAAATCTATAGGCATGCTAACAGCGGATTTGTTTTATACCGAATATACGAGAGTGGATTGATATAAAAGTAGCCTTTGATAAAAAAAACTATTTTTTTTTTGTTCGAAAACTAGTTTTTTGGAATTAAATCGATTAATTTCTCAACATAGTCTCATTTTAGCTCGATAGACTTGGTAAGACGATGTTCCAATTTTTTTATCCCGTCCGAATAGTACTTTTGCTCGAGCTCTTCAAAATAGGCTAAAGTTCCAGCTACGACTTTATCATTTTTTACGAAAGGGTTTTACGAAAACGCCAAGGTTTTGCGTTCCAAACCTTGGCGTTTTCGAAGCAATTTGGCATCGAGTCGATCCAGTAATGCTACGTTGTACTCATCATTGATTGTTTTTCCTTTTTCCAATAAGTCGATGTGGATAATGCCCTTTGCATCCCAGAAAACGGTCGCCATAACTTTGCCGGCCGAATTTGCACTCTTTGCCTTCTTCGGCAGAGTTCCCTGCGTTTGCTCCACTGTTTCGACTTTTCTTTGGTTTCCGGTGTGTAATAATGCACCCAGGTTTTATTAACGGTGATAAATCGACGAAAAAAATCCTTCATCTGATTATCGCCAAAAGCGTCTCCGAAGTGGTCACACGTTTTTGAATTTGATCGATTGTCAGCAAACGCGGCACCCATTGCGCGGATAGCTTTCTTTTTTCCAAATGATTGTGAATGATGTTGTCTACGCGTTCGTAGAAAATGTTTAGGACCTGTAATAATTTGCTTGCTTTTGACGGCTGTAAAAATCAAACTAATTAAATAATTGACGGATTCGACCGTTACTTGATGGAAATTCATTTTATGTAACAATAAAACACTGAAAACTTTGTTTTCAAACTTCCACAAAATTTATTTTAAATATTATCACTACAGCTGTTTCGGCTGATTGCCTTTCTCAAGTGATCTATTTTGGCTTGGGTTTACAAATTTATAGTCTCTAATGAAATAGGTTGAGGAGGGGAGAACTGTTTGTCTCAAGTTGGTCATTCAGAATTATATCTGTGTTTTTTAATTTGTTGATTTCTATAGATTCTAACAAAGATAGCTTAAGGCCTTTATTTTGAATGTGAAGAATTTTAAATTTGTCATTAAAAGAATGATTATGATCTAGAAGGTGAAGTGCGTATGTCGAATCTGTTTTTCTATTCTTGAAAGCCCTTTTATGTTCTGCTATTCGTTTATCAAAGTTTCTACCAGTTTGACCGATGTAAGTTTTTGGGCAGTCGCCACATTGAAGTTTGTACACACCACTATTTAAGTGTTTTTTATTTTGGCTCTTGTTATTTTTAATATATTTGCCTAGGTTGTTATTTGTTCGGAAAGCTGGTGTTATTCCTTTCTTTTTTATGTGTTTGGCAATTTTTGTAAAAAATGTTGTATTTTGACATCGGAATTTCTGTTAATCTATGTAACATACTATGATAAGCTGCCAGTTTATGTTGTGTTGGATGGGATGACGAATTGTGTATAGTCGTGTCAGTATGGGTAGGTTTATGAAATATAGAGAAGTTATGTTTGTTTTGAAGTCTGCTAGTTTTTAAATCTAAAAAATTTATGGATTGATTTTGTTCTGTTTCTATTGTAAATTCAATATGACTATGAAGTGAATTAATATATGATAAAAATTGGTCGAGTTGCCTGTTAGTTCCTGTGAAACATACCAGTACGTCGTCTACGTATCTCCACCAATATAAAAACTGTTTGAATACGGGATGTTTTGAAATCTTTGTCTCTATATGATCCATAAAAATATCTGATAGCAATGGGCTTAGAGGATTACCCATTATAAGTCCTGCACTGTTATTTGTATAAATTTTATTATTAAATTCAAAGTATTCCTGGTTTATGCAAACTTCAAGAAGATGTAAAATTTCAGATGTAATTATTGGATTTGTACTATTTTAGTCTAAAAGGTTTTTTACTAGAGTAAAAGTTTCTGTAGGAGGGATACTAGGAAATATATTTTTTACGTCAAATGAAATTAATCTGGAGTTGTTAGGTAATTGAAAATGTTGTATTTTATTAAGTAGTTCTATTGCATTTTTTATGGTTAATTTAGGTGAAAATTTAGTGTGGTCTAAAATAATCTCTAACAGTTTTTTTGAAATTTTATATGACGGAGCTGTATAAAAAGAAACTACAGGTCTTATTGGGTGATCCGGTTTGTGTAGTTTAATGAAAGAATATAGTTTAGGAGGCTGTGGGTTCATTATACTACATTAAACCGGATCACCCAATAAGACCTGTAGTTTCTTTTTATACAGCTCCGTCATATAAAATTTCAAAAAAACTGTTAGAGATTATTTTAGACCACACTAAATTTTTACCTAAATTTACCATAAAAAATACAATAGAACTAGTTCATAAAATACAACATTTTCAATTACCTAACAACTCCAGATTAATTTCATTTGACGTAAAAAATCTTATTCCTAGTATCCCTTCTACAGAAACTTTTATTCTAGTAAAAAACCTTTTAGACCAAAATAGTACATATCCAATAATTACATCTGAAATTTTACATCTTCTTGAAGTTTGCATAAACCAGGACTACTTTGAATTTAGTAATAAAATTTATACAAATAACAGTGCTGGACTTATAATGGGTAATCCTCTAAGCCCATTGCTATCAGATATTTTTATGGATCATCTAGAGACAAAGACTTCAAAACATCCCATATTCAAACAGTTTTTATACTGGTGGAGATACGTAGACGACGTACTGGTATGTTTCACAGGAACTAACAGGCAACTCGACCAATTTTTATCATATATTAATTCACTTCATAGTCATATTGAATTTACAATAGAAACAGAACAAAATCAATCCATAAATTTTTTAGATTTAAAAATTAGCAGACTTTAAAACAAACATGACTTCTCCATATTTCATAAACCTACCCATACTGACACGACTATACACAATTCGTCATCCCATCCAACACAACATAAACTGGCAGCTTATCATAGTATGTTACATAGATTAACAGAAATTCCGATGTCAAAATACAACTTTTTTTACAAAAATTGCCAAACACATAAAAAAGAAAGGAATAACACCAGCTTTCCGAACAAATAACAACCTAGGCAAATATATTAAAAATAACAAGAGCCAAAATTAAAAACACTTAAGTAGGGGTGTGTACAAACTTTAATGTGGCGACTGCCCAAAAACTTACATCGGTCAAACTGGTAGAAACTTTGATAAACGAATAGCAGAACATAAAAGGGCTTTTAAGAATAGAAAAACAGATTCGACATACGCACTTCCCCTTCTAGATCATAATCATTCTTTTAATGACAAATTTAAAATTCTTCACATTCAAAATAAAGGCCTTAAGCTATCTTTGTTAGAATCTATGGAAATCAACAAATTAAAAAACACAGATATAATTCTGAATGACCAACTTGAGACAAACAGTTCTCCTCTCCTCAACCTATCTCATTAGAGACTATAAATTTTTAAACCCAAGCCAAAATAGATCACTTGAGAAAGGCAATCAGCCGAAACAGCTGTAGTGATAATATTTAAAATAAATTTTGTGGAAGTTTGAAAACAAAGTTTTCAGTGTTTTATTGTTACCAAACTAATTGTTTTTTTTTTAATTTTGACAGACGTTATGTCATTTATGGCAAGTTTCAACACCTAAACCAATTCGGTATCAAGTAGCGCCATCTATCAAAGGCTAGTTTAATATCAATCTATTCTTATACTAATATTAAGGAGACCAAGTAATTTTTACTTTATATTTCGAACTATTGTTTTCAAATTATTTACTTCTGGAATTTCTATTTATCTATATTTTTATTTACCTATATTTGATATATAAACGACATATTTTGATGACAAGAAAACTTTATAATACAATTTTAAGTTTTGTCAAATATACATACAGTGAGTACGTAACGATTGGAATAAATTCGTTAAACGCTTGAATTAGCCACTGGGCTGAAAAAGCTCAGACAGGTCGATTTTGTTTGTCAGTTGCGCATATTTTTATGAACTCATATTTTTGACGATATCATCACTATTTTGTATACGAATATCATATTTTTTTTAAGTCAGTTATGTCGTATAACATTTATAGAAATTAATTAGGGAGTACTAAAATACAAATTTTTTTAATTTTTTTCCTTGCTGCATGTAAATAGTTTTTTATTGATTTAAATCTTGTAGTAAATAAAAACATTTCTTATTAAGACCAATTTGCGCTAATTCAGCTTAAAAATAATAGTTAGCTATGAAACAGTTACTGTTTAAAAAGTTATGGAGATAGGATCCATACACAAGCTGAGAGTTGTAACTTATTTAACAATAATCTCGAAAGACCTATTACACAATCGACGATGACCAAGTTGAATGACCTTACGTAAGATCAATTGGATGTAATAATGGCACAATGGCATAATGTAAAAGTGGCATCCATATAAAGTGCAAGTGATTTATAAACTTAATGAATATGATTTCGATCGCAAAAAAGAATTTTGTTAATTAATCATAATCTGCAATTTCTACGAAAATGTGTTTTCTTAGACAAGACCTCCTTCTCCTTAACAGGTACCGTAAACAGGCAAAACTGTAGATACTGGATATAAAAAAACCTTACTGGTCGGTAGAAGGACACATTCAGTATCCACAGATACTAAACGTCTGAGCAGGAACAGTTGGTAACAAAATTGCAATTTAATTAAACAGCGAATAATTATCTCACTTGCGTCTCTGTAACTAAATCATTAAAATCCTGCTCATTAAAAGTTGCTGTCAATAAAGTCACGATAGCGAATATGGTAGCCAACATGATATCCAACGATCGATAACGTTCATGGAACTAGAAGAAGACCGGAAAATTCGCTATGATACTAGCAAGATGAACCACAGAATTACACAGGACGTGTATGTAAATACCTAAATGTTGTTGTTCCTAATATATGAATTGGCAGACGAGGATTTTGAGAGTGGCCAGCTAGATCTCCTGATCTGTCCTCACAAGACTTTTACTTATAGGGATACCTTAAATCTAAAATTTACGTTAATAGACCAAATAGTAACTAACTTAAAGAAATAATTAGGACCAAAATTAATTAATTTAATTAATTAATGCTAATACCATTAACAATGTTAGCAAAAGTTTCAATATCGTCTTGAAAAGTCTTGAGTTGAGTCTTGAACATTGTCAAGAAGCAAATGGTTTTTAATAGTTTGTAAGTTTATTTAGTTCTATTTATATTTTTATAAATTACATTTGGATACGACTAAAATATCTTTTATTTTCCAAATATAGGGTTATGGGACATAAGCGTCCTAAGAAAAAATAGGACATTACACTGTTAAAATATGTAAAGTATTACTATTTAAAAAAAAGTGATAATGACATTATAAATCGAACGGTGACGACGTCATTATAAATATTAGTTCAGCAAAATATGCACAACTAAAAAATAAAATTGACCAGCCTGAGTTTTTTCACCTGATAACTAAAACAGGCCCTTACGCTTTATTCCAACATTTACCTGCTCACTGTATGATAATAGTTTTGTCAAATTTTCAAATTCAAATAGACAAAGCATTAAAATTTCTTGTACTTTCTTAATTTACAAATTGACTATTTGATATTCCCACAGGAAGATCCTGAAAGTTTTTTTCGGATAGTCTCTTTGTCGTGATTGATCTCTAGCGATTCTAACCACTCTTTCGTCTTATATTCGTTTAATCGGTATATTTTACTCTTTGGATTCTCATACATATTATTTGAGGTCGATGTTACCATTTTTATTATAAAATTTGACTACGTTTACCTAGTTAATTATATGTCTTACTAAACATGAAACTGTTAGTGTGTAGCAGACTGAACAAAGCAAAATTATATCAAATCATAGATACATATCTGGTAAATGTTTGTCGTTGCCAAAAATGTCAACAACTCACTCTAGAATTCCAATAGTTATCGTTAATTTCTTCCCCAAGTTAAGATAAATAAATCATGAATGTGTAAAATCGCAAGAAGAAATTTTTCTTCCAGAAGTAACTTTTCGTCTGATCAACAAAGAGACCGGTTAGCTATTCGTTGGTTGTTAAAGGCTTTTTGCTGTATGGGCGATTGTTTTGTTTGAGTGTTTGAAAAAATCTCTGTTTAAAAATTATCAGTTGTAGTATTACGCAATGGTATTAGTAAACATATGCAGTCAACTAAATAGTAACTATCAAACGTAAATCAAAAGTAAAAATTATTTCAGTGCAGAATGGATCATCTTTAATTTCAATCGCTATAGACAAGCCCATAAGTCAGTGTTAGTTTTTACCTTTTTTATGTATTCTGCCAAAGCAGAAAATAATTATGCTGAATATTTCCGTTCGGCGATCAGTATGAAAAAGGAAACGTATCTCATTCTTTTTATATTTCTTCAACATGAATTCAGTGCGATGTAGTGTTAGTGTAAGTTAAAGGAGTATATTCCGTAATTTTCCTTGCATATTTTCCATCACTGTTTTTTAATATACAACATTAAATTTGTTTGTCGATTTTAAGAACCGAAAAACTAAACTAAAATAACATTCAATAACCAGGTCATCGAGAAATTTATATTAAACTTTTCCTAAAGATATGAGAAGGTAGCAAACTGTAATGGATATTTCTGTCTGTAAGATTTAAATTAGTATATCCAAAAAAGTCTATGTTTCATCTAATAATTCATATTACTTATAGCAACAGCATGAGATTTTTGACTTCTCTTATAATCTGCCTTTCTCTTGGAAGACATATAAATAATTGCTTACAGATTTGCTGAAAGAACATATAAGGTAAATGATTGTTTCCTGTATTTTTTACTATATATTAAGAGTTTTCTTTGTCTCTCGAAAAAAAGACAAAATGACGCCGTTCTTGGAAAATTATGTATAACGTTTCTTTGTTTTGTTTATTTAATATTTCTGGTTTAGCTCTATAGATATATAAGATATTCATTAAACTCACAAGTCTTTCGGGTTCTACTGCGTCGATCATCATTGCGCCGAGATATCGACATCCTCTTTAATGTCTTCTTCAGGTCTTTCGAGATCTCAGTTTCCCGAGACCCCAGACACTACTACAATGATCACCAATCAAAGCATTATTGGTACTGAGAATAGGGGACATGTCATTTGTACGCCCGATGATGACATAACTTGTGTAGAAGTTGGCGTGGGGCCAGCATGATTTTTTTTTTAAAACAAATTTTAAACAAATTTTAAACCAAATTTGTTTAAATTACTGTTTGTATTTTGAGAACGATTTCCGAAGTGGAAATTGAAACGCCAATTAACGTAATTTTATCTTTAATTGTGGCTTATTCCCAGCTAAATAGTAATTAATTTTTTTATAGTAGTTTTGAGTTTCTTGAACCGTATTATATTTAATATAAAATTGTTTCTTGGGTTTAGGTTCAATAAGGATATATTGAATGTTTTGTGTATCTTTTTTGTTATTTATTGCGTTATCCCTCTTCTTTTTGTTTTGTTCGGTTTTTAAAATTTTGATGTTTTCAAAATCAAATTTTTATCTACAATTCCCATAATCTATTTTCCCATAAGAAGTCTGTAATTATGAGTCTTGCTGATAAATCTATAAAACTAACAGATCTAGAATACACACCAACTGCAATAAAAAAAGCAAAAAATGCCCTTCCAAAGAATGCATATCCAGAACATCTAATCGAAACTATCTTCAAATCAAGACTTAATAAATTTTATAACAATACAACTAACAACAAACCCAACAGTATCAAAACAACTTATACAACTCTTCCATATATAAAAGGCTTATCCGAACAACTAACAAATCTCTTAGCCAAACATAATATAACAGTGGTCCACAACCTCTTAAATAAATATTTCACAAAACTCAAAACACAAACTCCAAAACTTAAAAAATCACATGTTGTTTACGAGATACCATATACTAACTGTGAAGGTGTCTATATCGGTCAAACTAGTCAACTGCTTCAATCCAGAATTCGCTGTCACAAATATGACAAGAACAACTTCACTGCGCTCACAAAACATGAAAGCGGGAAGAAACGTAAATTTGATTTTGAAAACATTAAAATTTTAAAGACTGAATAAAACAAAAAGAGGAGGGAGATATACGAATCAATAAAAATAAAAAGAAACTCCAACACAATAAATGACAAAAAAGATACACAAAACCTAAATAAAATATATTTCAATCTGATTTAAAAAATAATGATATTATAACATCATAAAAAAGCCCTTAAAGTTATAACATGTCTTCACCTTACCCTTTTTCGAAAACACCAACGATACGCCCATATAAAAATAATTATATACTAATGACAGTAAACAATGATATCAGATATCAACTTTTATTTTTCAGTTCGTTAATGTCTATGTCACGTTTTACGTTTTGGTAAGTCATATACATTTATATATCTATTTATAAATAGAGAAAATCAAACAGCCGAAATATCGAGACGAGTAAGAATGGGTTGGGCAGCGTTCGGCAAACTTTCTTACGTTCTAAAAAATCAAACAATCCCTCTATACTTTCGAAGCAAGGTATATAACTCCTGTATCATACCGGTGCTCACCTACGGAGCACAGACATGGACATTTACACAGGCCAATTTGGATAGGATAAGGAAGGCACAAAGAGCGAAGGAAAGACAAATGTTGGGTGTATCACTTAGAGATAGAAAACGTAACCAGTGGATCAGAACCAGAACAAAGACAGTAGACGCGATAGAACAAGCAGCAAAACTGAAATGGAAATGGGCTGGACACAATGAACGTCTCCAAGACGGACGATGGAACAATGCCATCGGAAAGTGGCGTCCATACAATGCAAAAAGATCCAGAGGCAGACCACAGATGAGGTGGAAAGATGACATCAGGAAACAAGGAGGTCCCACATGGCAGAGAACAGCTCAAGATAGGGAAGGATGGAGAGAACTGGGGGAGACCTATGTCAAACAATGGAAGGATAGAGGATAGGTTCAAAAAAAATACATTTGTATATATATATATATATATATATATATATATATATATACATGATACTATGAATAACAAGATAGGATCTTCCCGTAGCTCAAAATCGGTCGGGTTCGCGCATGCCGTCATTGGAGACTAGAATTTGAATTCTTGTTAAAGTTAAATGAGATTTGTATGCATTCTGTGATGAAATTACTAGACGAAAATAAGTTAAGAGGTTTAATAATTACAAGAATCGTACACATAAGGATATCTCCAAACTATTTATTAAAGATTATTTATTGATATATACAAAAACTGACATTTCGAACGTGCAAGTCTCCAATGACGTCACAAAAACATGCGCAATATCTTATCTTATAGTCATAGTATCATGTATATATATATATATATATATATATATATATATATATATATATATATATATATATATATATATACATATTTTACAATATCTGTTTGTCCTTATGCATATACATTTTAGAATCTTGACAAGGCAAGGGTTTCCTGCCGAAACGATGATTGATTGCTATGGAAAATAAAATCTAGTTCCACATGTAATATATCCTTATTGAACCTAACATTAATTTTATATTGTATATATATATATATATATATATATATATATATATATATATATATAACGTTCTTATTATTTCGTTAAAATTTTGTTCTTTTTATCTTGTCTTCTTTGTTCCAATTTTTAAAAGCTATAAAGAAAAAAAATTTATTTATTATTTTTAATTTAGCTGTATTAGCTCTTACCTTTTATTTTTATTTTTTCTTTTCTTTCTCCCTACTTCTACTTTACTTTGTGTAACAAGGGAAGTGTCTAAAGAACCACGCCCACATCTTCCGATTCTGAACAACGCGATCTCATTAACTTTGTGTGCCTCATACATCTCTGACGTTTGTGTTGATACGCGATCTACCCAAAATGGTACTTTAACATCTTAAAGAATACTCTTTACATATTCCGCCATAAATTCTTATAATTTTTATAGAAACTTCAGAAAAAAACCAAACAAAATTTAAGAAATAAAAATCATTTAACATGGTGTTGAAATAATTACATTAGGCTAAAACTATAAAAAAGTAATATGATTTTGGACACTTTTGATTACAATTTTGATGCTAAGGATTTTCAATAAAATAGAAAAATGAGGTACTATCTGGATGGTATATTATTGTATGGCTCAGAAAAACCAGGAATGCCTCTGCTGTTTCTGCATCCAAAGTTTTAACAAAACGTGACATAGTATTTTTATATTGCATATGTTTATGCATTCGTTAATAACAAAAGTCATATATCCAAAAGTTGTAAAACGAAAATAAATTTAAATTCCAATATTATAGAAATTTTAAAAATTCGTACATACCGAATTTGAAAAGCCAAAGTTCCATCAGAAGGAATGTTAGTAAAAATAGATAAAAATGTTGTGTATTTTTTTATGGTGGACTGAGATGAATAAGCACTTTATATCTTCACGTTTGCCCAAAAGTGTTGTATAGAGCGAAGATGTGATTTTTTCAAGTCGGCTACTCAAACTAAGACAGAGTTTTCTACTACAGAATTTTCAAAATCGTTACACTCGTGGTGTCCAGATATTTTATTAAAAAAAAATATATATATTTTAAACGTATAAACTGTAACACATATCAACTATACCTAATTATTTTTATTTTAATTAAAATGTACAAATATATTACGGATTAATTGTATGTACGCCTCTGGCCATTAGGTAACGTTATCAATAAAAATTGTTTGCTATTAAACTTGACAACTGTTTCTAGTATTACGGATTAAAACGTTAGTATTGTTTTCAATTTTAGAGCCCTATATGACACCATTATTATAAAATTTAAGAATTAAAAAACAAGCATGTCACATACACCAAGCATTATTATTATTGGAGCAGGTGCTGCGGGGATTGCAGCAGCCACAAGATTGTTGAAACATGGAATTTCCAATTTTAAAATTTTAGGTAAGTGCGTTTTACTGTGGTATTATTTTACTGTCGGTTAGATAGCCAAGCGGGCTAGGCGGTTGGTTCCTCACTCGCTTCACTGCTAGTGGTTCAGAGGAAGTGAGTTCGATACCCAACTCGGTGTACAGAAAACAAAAAGGCTAACGCAGCAGTTTAAAATTCTAAAATGAATCTGCGACTTAGACTAGAATATGCTGGTGTCTGATCGGCCTATGGTGGAGCAGTACGGCAAGAGATAAGAGCTTGCGGCTCGGTGATACTCCTCCATAGATCACTACCGGAGGGGCGTTACCGGATATATATATATATATATATATATATATATATATAATATATATATATATATATATATATATATATATATATATATATATATATACTAGCGCCACGAGAAGGAGTCACGAATAGCGTCAAAATTTCAAAATATAGGATTTCTTCACATTGAGCTACTACTCTTGATCTATTCGTTGACAGTCATCATACATTTATTCTGTATGTTTAAATTAAAAACTACATGCAAATTAACTAACAAAATACAGACATAAGAACTCAGAAAAATAATTAAAAGAACATATTTTATGAAAAGATTGGATTCGTAATGATTGTCAAAATTTAAGTCAGATATGTCACTAGTTTTAAAATAGTTTCATATAAATATAATTATTATTTTTAAACATCTTATTTAATTTATATAATAAATTTATTGTTAATTTAATATTTTGTCTAAATTTAACAGTTCTGTCAGAAGTAAACAACGTATGCTTTGTTAATACGTTAGCAGATGGCGTTAGGAGCAAAAATAATAAATTATTGAACGCTGTTTATTATAATATAATTTATTTAAAACATAAATAATGTAAAATAAATAAACAATAAAATGAAATTATCCAAATATTTAAAAAATATTTAAAAGTGTTATAACTCATTTAACTAGATTTGTTTTAAGAATTATTGCATACTAAGAAAAAGGTTTTACTTTGGTGTTAAATGAATGTTTATAAAATGGGAGGCAAATACTTAAGTGGAATTACATATATGCCTTAAAATTTTAAAATGTACTAGAAAATTTAAAGGGGTGAATGGCTGCTACGTTTAATTTAAAATAATTTTAATTGATTTTACAACCTGACCACATAATTAGGTTGGTACACTGTAATGTAACACAATTATTTTTTAACTATATTTTTCTTTTTTTTTGTTTAATATTTCCAATGCTCTCTAAATATCTTATTTACTTTTATTGCTTATCTTTCACTGTTGTTATAGAAGCTGAAAATCGAATCGGAGGAAGAATATATTCTACGCAATTTGGTGGAAGTATAGTAGATGTAGGTGGACAGTGGGTGCATGGAGAAAAAGGAAATATTGTTTACGAGATGGTTAAAGACCTTAATCTTTTAAGTTCTTCTATAAATGACTATGAAGATAATACATTTTATCTTTCTAATGGTACGCAAGTTTCCAAAAAACTCAGTGACCAACTTTTTCAAATTTATAGTGAGGTAGTTGACAACGTAGAGAGTGCTGCAGATATGCACCAACCCTATGGTGAATATTTCATAAAAAGGTAACATTTTTTACTTCATATAGAAAATTTTAATTCAGAAACGATTTCATTAGCCCTTTACAAGGCCAATTTTAGTTTCAATGGAAAAGCTTTATAGGTCTTGACATAAAAGAATTATGATATTTATTTTGACTGACAGTTTTTTTTAGCCACATGACGAAAAAAGATATAGCACGCCTCTAGGCGGGCTTGCCGGGAAATGTAAACAAGTTTCTTACTTTATTTTATTATAAACGTAATAAGCAAATACAATAAATATAAATAAGTAAGTGAAAATGAAAAATAAGTTGCTTTTGTGAAAAGCAAGAAAACAATTATTTGTCGAAGAAAAACATAAATTAACTTGACATTTACAACAAAAAACTTGAGTTTCTGATTTGCAGCCAGCTAGCTTGCATGTTTTTTCCCATTCTATCAAGAAAAGTTGGCCAGTGTGATGTGTATTTGAAGCGAATATCATCTGCTGGTAAATGTGTTTTTCTTCCACCAGTTGGTGATGGTTGCAGTACTTTTAGAGATGGTCTACCTACTGGTTTCCTCTTAGGGTTTACCTGACATTTACAGAGTAGATCAGCCACTGAATTCCGAAAATTTGAAAGGTTCTAAATTACAGTCTTTCTTATAAATTCTACGGTGTAGAAGGTATGAATTTACCAAAGTCCTATCGATAAAGTGATCAAAAAGGCGAAGTGAAGCGCTTTTTGTTTTTAGTCGGATGCGATATCGACCAAGTAAGCCGTCTAATAAATCTACTCCGCCCATGTGGCAATTGTACTCTAAAAATAAAATAAGAATATAGAACACAGTAACAATAAATGTGGACATAAAATACTTTTAATAATATTTCGATAATTAAGCTCCAAATATTTCTTCTTCTTTCTGTCATATCTGGCAATCTTCTTGATGACTCTTTTGGAAGTATAGATGAGAATGGCTGAACCCCAACATAAGTAGACGCTAATCTTACATTTTTGGTATCCTTCTAATGTATTGTACCATATGCAGTACCAACGTATTCACTGAATTCTCCTATTTTTAAATCAATAGCTCGTTTATCTTTGTCAGCAGGTAAGTTAAATTAGGAATTCTATCACAACGAATAGTGCCAAGTGCATATATCCCATGGCTCCTTAGATAGACAAGTAGTGGTAATGACGTATAGAAATTATCAAAGTAAATTATATGATTCATAAAATAAGGAACAGTTTTTTCTAACCAAACAACAACATTTAACGTTACTCCCAAATCTGGTTCCACTGGAAGGACAATGTTATCAGCAGCACCAGTATAAACTTCGAAGCGGTATGCAAACCCATAGGAGTCACAGAGAATAAAAAATTTTATTCCCCATTTGTGGGGTTTATTCGGCATATATTGGCGAAGTTGTAAACGCGTCTTCGTTGCACACATTTGCTCATCTACACACAAACCGGGTCTATTTTGATATTGAATCAAATCGGTCATTGAACTGATCAATGATTGGTCGAAGTTTATAAAGTGGATCATACTCCAGCTAACCTTTTTTCTTCAGCAAAGAAAGGTAGTTGAAACTTAGATGCTTACGAATTGCGAAAAAATTTTCAGATGTCTTTTTTTTCTTCTTCTTAGCCTTCTATCGTCTATATTTGGACATAGGCCTCTCTCAACTCCTTGCATCAGTCTCTATCCTGAGCAACATATTTCCAATTTGTTTCGGCTATTCTTTTAATGTCGTCAACCCATCTCATCTGTGGTCTTCCTCTTGGTCGTTTACTTTCGTAAGGTCTCCAATGTTGTATTGTAGTATTCCAACGTTGGTCTTTTTGTCTAGCAGTGTAAAGTTTGGCAATTTTTGTTGTTATGTCCTCGACTTTTGTTTTTGATCATACCCAGTCGTTCCTCTTTTTATCTGACAATCGTATACCTAACATTGCTCTTTCCATTGTTTTTTCTGTTGTGGCTAGTTTAGTCATGTTTGCCTTGGTTAGGGTCCAGCTTTGGCATTCATATGTCATAACAGGAAGGATGCATTGGTTGAACACTTTGCTCCTCAAGTATTGGGGTATTTTAAGTATCCAACAAAGTTTTCCAAATACTGCCCATGCTAGTCTTGCTCTTCTAGTAATTTCGGCACTTTGGTTCTCTTTGTCAAGTTTTAGGATTTGGCCTAAGTAGATATATTCCTGGACTTGTTCTATTTCACTGCCATTTAGAGTTATATGTCTGGAGTCATCTGTGTCTGTCACTATTTTTGTTTTTTTGTCATATTCATTTTTAGATCGACGTATTGGGAGCGGCCTGCTAGTTCCCCCATCATAATTTGCAGTTCTTCGAATATGCTCGCTATAATCACTATGTCGTCAGCGAATCTGAGGTGGTTTAACTGGTTGCCATTAACGTTAATGCCATAGGTTGACCAATTTGTATTTGGGCTTGCTTCTGACTAGGTGGTTAATATCCTCCTTAGTTATGGCTGCATGATGCAACCTTTAACCGAATAAAGATTTATCACTACTAGAGACAATCCTGTTCCATTTTTGGTCTCTAGCTATTTGTTCTCTGTACAATTCAAGTCAATTGCATCAATTTTTAGGGCTAAGAAGTAGCCATGAATGTGGCCAAAATGAAAAGATCAAAACTGCATATTCGACGATAACTTTTATGGATCCCATTTGCTCTTCAATTTCTGTAAAACCATTTATTTGTAATATAGCTGGTAGTGGAGAAGAATTTTCTTACAGTCAACAATCTTGGGCGGCTGTCTTGAAGCCTGTTCTTCTTCGATAACTTAGCCCTTAGCCCTTCGATATTCCTGACTGGCTTTCTTGTTGCCATGTCCGATAACATTTTATACAATATCTTAACTTATGTGAACCATACTCACGTCGAATCCTAAACTCGCTCAGTTGATAGAAATTTGGGCATCTTCGTACTCTAGGCATTGCAAACGATTAAAAAAAAACAGCTCACCGCTAAATATTGATAAGTACTTAACTTCAACGATAAGTTTTTATTGGGTAGCAAATTTTAAAAAATAAACAATAAAAACCTAAACTAATGGGGTAGTCTATATCCGCGCTACCCAATTACCTGGCGTTGTTTTGGTAAACTTCGGTACACTTTGCGTGTAGGTTCTGAAAATAGCAATTTGGCATTTGTTTATTTGCTTTCGGTGTTCATTCAAGAGCTCTTATAAATTGCTAATATTTTTGTGACTATATGTGTGTTTAATGTCGTAATAATGGTAAAAAGGAAAGCGAGTGCTATCGAATTTAAAAGATAAGATGATCATTTATTTTTAAAATGACCTATGTAGAAACACGAAAGTACATAGTACGTACAATAGTCATATGAGGACTATGTTCCGCAAAGCAAACCAGATGAAGATGAAGGTTCTGACGCAGAGGACGTTTTTACTAATATCAGTAATAAAATTGAAATCGATACCGATGACAATGTCAATAGTGATAAATATTTTAACAATTTTCAAAAAAATTCTTTCCAAAGTGATGTTCTGGTTATAATAGGTAAATCTATTTGGCAACAAAAGCCTTTTACTGCAAGTCGAACACTGAAATAGAATATTATGCTTAAAAAGGCTTCAAGTAGAAGTAGTAGCTTCAACTAAAATCTTTCTGTTGAAGATACATTCAAATGTGTTTCAGTGATGTTATTTGTGATATAGGTATACGCTAAACCAATCAAAAAGCTAACGATGTATCTGAAAAGTATAATGCTGAAAACCCAGAAAAACCTCGAAAAGTTTGGAAGTCACTCACGACACAAGAATTTGATTTATACTTAGTTATTGGATTATTATGCTGTTGTTCTGAAATTTATTATTAAATTGGTACTTTGAGAAGAAACAATCTGTGTGCTCCACAAAAAATGCTGCCTTCATTGCAGATGATGTTACCATTTGTTCGTATGTGTCAAAAAGAAAAAAAAACGATAATTTAGGTGGCCCAAAAATAAACCTGACATATTTCAGTACTATAATTAACACTAAAGGAGGCATGGATAACATCTGCAAAATGATTTCTCATTATAACACTAAACGCAGAACTTTGTATTGGTCAGCAGCCTTCTTTTACAATATAATAAACGTAACTTGCCTAATACCAACCTAGATAATTTATACAGAGAATAATCCACAGAGTGCTACTGAAACTAGTAAGCATCGAGCTTTTTTGAAAAACAAAGAAAACAGCTAGTAATGGCTGCAATTTCTACTAGATCTAAAGTACCAAATGTTTATAGAAATGTTTCATTAATGACAGAAATTGAGTGTACGTTAAAAAGATGTGTTCCTACTGATTTAAATAATACATTAGAGTCATTACCTCTTTGAGGTGCCACTTAATGCCTCAAGATTGTTGGAAATTGCTCCATTTTCAGGGAAAAGCGGCTAAAGAAAGACATGGAACTCATGTAATGTTTGTTTTCGTCCACTATGTAACGAACACTCACTAAATATAAGTAAGTGATGACAATGTGTCTAAAATGTTACTTTTATGCAACTTACGGCCAGCGAATGTCTCCTGCTATTTAGAGGTTAGCTACAAAATTGATTAATATCGTTTTGTGTCTTTTGAGCTACACAAAATTTAAAACAGTTTACAAATTTCAGAAAATGCTTTGCTATAGTTTTCATGAGTTGAAAAGCCAAATATATGACGCATGGAGTAAAATTCGTGAACACCTTTCGTAAATAAATTTATTAGTATGGATAGAGTGATACCGATAGAATGATATAAGCGATAGCAAAGTTTTTGCTTTAAATCTCTAAACTTTTGTAAATTTCTTATAGTTTAAAAAACAATATACATTTATAGGATTATTGTATACTTATCGATAACATAAATTCCTAGTAATATCTATCAGGATGTAAACACTAAAAGCAAATGTATGACTGATACTCGATATTTATTTACAGAGATAAGTATGTATGTATGTATGTATGTAAACGTACGTTTAAACATCCTAAATAGAGTAGTTACACAATATTGAATAGTATTCAGTTTACATTCAAATAAATTATAATTTAACAACCAACTAAGAGTAAACGATAGAAAATTATACTAAATGGTCAACAATTTATGGTAATTATAAATTATATGTGTAAGTAATTATATATACGAAAACAATAATTGAGTTAACGGAAACTTAAAATGGAAAGGATTGAAAATATAAATAAAGCTGGGAAAATAAATGGGAAATAGAATTGTAAAAACAAGAAGTGAATTGATATAAATAGGCGAAACTAAAAAGTTAAAAAATACGATATAAACATGAACATTAAATTTTATTTTATTTATAGTTTAATATACAGGATTTCAAGAATTCGTCACAAAACAAAAATTTCTGATGTCGTGGAATGTATAGTGAGATTTAAGCCCAGAAGAAATAACAGTGCTTTTAAATAATATTGTTCTCTTATTCTGTGACTCAGGTGACAATGGCCTAGACATATTGCTCGACAGAACTCTGAAAATAGACGCTAGGAATAACAAACTGGATATGAAGAAATAGCGGGAGAGAGAAGAAGACGACAGGAGAAGGTTCCGCAATAGGAAGACGATTAGAAGCAAGACCACGAAAACGATGCGATAACGTACTAAAGTCACATTGAAAACAGAGTAATGTCTACATAAAAAAAGAAGAGAAAAAACTTTTTATACTAACCAATTTAACTATCTTCTTTAAGTGCTATATCAAAAAAAAAAAACTACTCACCAAAAAGTTTTTTTGCCTTACTTAGCCGGAACTTACCTGAAACAAGTAAAAATTCGATAAATATTTATTGATTTACTTCTAAAGAAACGCAAGATTTTTATATTCTATTGCTGTGCATAAAGTATTACAGATATCTAAGCGTTAAGTATATGGTATGTTGACCCAATATCTCAGCGTACTATAATAGTGGTAGTTACTTGGAGGACCACATTAACCCGTTAGTGGTGTCATTACTAACATTAGTTTTGTTTACAGTTGGTGTCTTGTATTATATCTACTGTCTAATGTTATCTACAAACTGCCTTGTCTGGATTGCCAGAGCTGTTATGTTGGCCAAACTTCTCAATGGCTAAAACAAAGGGTCACACAACACAAAAGTGACTGCACAAAAAAGAAGAATACATGTGAGGCAGTTGACCATTACTTAAAAACTGAGCATCAATTTGACTACTCAAATGTCAGGGTTCTACAGCAAGACAACAATTACAAAAAAAGATTGTATTTAGAATTGTGTCATATTAACAAAGAAAAATATGCAGTAAGTTACAAGGCAGACACGGGACAGTTGAGCAATATCTACTGTAATATTCTTAGTATGTTCAAATACTTTTTTCTGTTTACAATTATATTCTAAATCACCCTGTATATTTTTAATGTGTAATTTTATTTTGTTTTAATTATTTCTTGGTTGTTTTTGTTTGCTGTTTTTGAATTTAATTACTAGAGACCTAGGTGCTTTTAACCAATATTGTTACTACTGTTTTGCACATATATATATATATATATATATATATATATATATATATATATATATATATATATATATATATATTTATATATATATATATATATATATATATATATATATATATATATATATATATATTATGTACAACATTTTAAATATTTTTAACTCTAATTCTGTAAGAAAATCATTGTTTATTCTCACCTGATATTTATATAAATTTTAACCATGTTTTAATTGTCTCCTGACGAAACTGACAAAAATCAGCGAAATATAGAGTAATAAAGGAAAAAAGAGTTTTTTTTTTAACCAGACCGCATATGTTATACACCAATACAATAAATTATTATTTATGTTTCGGTCGATAATCCGAATTATACTAATATTTATTTTCAGTTATTAATTAATGAAACCAAAATTTCTTTGGGCTAGCTCAAATTGGTAAATAATCTCGAGGTTTTACGTCATTTAATCACAGAAATGCAAAATCAATGCTCAGAGGAATTTCATGGATAAATAAAATAAAATATAACCGTATAATTTAAAAAATGTTTCTACCAAAGAAATAAACACAAATTTTAGTGACACAATAAATTGAAAAAAACAAACTATCGATGAAAGGAGCAAGAAATTAAATATAAAAAGGTATATAAAACAATACCGCAAGTTATCTTAATATAGAAAGTTACCCAGTATAGATACAATAATAAATTATGGTTACAAGAAATAATTTAAATATTATCAAATTGTTTATGTAAAAGTTCCTGTCAAAATACGCTGGAGTCTTTATGCGTCGATGAAAGAAATCTGGAGGTATATATGAATAACTTGGAAAAATTTTTGTTTATCATATCGGAATATTTAATGTGAGTACTTACAACTGTACAGGGAGAGAGGTCTAGATCCTTTGAGATAAAGGATGGACTCAGACAAGGAGATGCTCTGGCTTGCCTCCTATTTAATATTGCCTTAGAAAAGGCAGTCCGAGATACACGAATTAGGGATGGCGGTACTATTTACAATAGATCGATACAAGTCTTAGCATATGCTGATGACCTTGACATAGTAGGGCGTAGCAAGCGAGATGTTGAGCAATATCTCCTAGAATTGGAAACAGCGGCGAAACAGGGCGGTCTAGTCATCAACGAAGACAAAACAAAGTACATGTTGGTTACAAAGGACCCGATAGCAAATAAGGAACGAGAAACAGTTTTTGGAAGTCATACCATTGGACGTGTTGACAACTTCACATACCTTGGGTCGCTATTGACTGCTACCAATAAAACAAGCGAAGAAATAAAAAGACGAATAAATCTTACAAATAGGGCATACTATGGACTCCAACAGCATTTCCACTCAAGAAACATTCAAAGAAGAACTAAAATTATTATATACAAAACATTGCTGAGGCCGGTTCTCACATATGGAGCAGAAACATGGACTTTAACGCAGAAAGATTTTTGGGAATGTTTGATCGTAAAATACTCGGCAAAATATTTGGAGCTATAAACGACCAAGGGCAGTGGCGCAGAAGGTATAATTTTGAATTGTATCAGCTCTTTGATGAGCCAGATGTCATAACGTTCATTAAAACACAGCGACTTAGATGGGCTGGACACATAATACGAATGCCAGAAAATACCATTGCTAAAAAGCTAACCACAGGAACACCTGTAGGAAAAAGAAGCAAAGGCCGACCGCGAATTAGGTGGTTAGATGGAGTAGAAACCGACTTACGAATTTATTAAAAATCAGAAGATGGCAACATGTTGCCAAAAACCGAACAGAATGACTACGAATCTTAGAGCAGGCCAAGATCCACAGAGGATTGTCGAGCCAAAGATGATAATGACTTACAACTGTTATCACTTATCAATGAATTTTATTTCAACTTTTCAAAAAATATTACTTTGTACTTGTTACTTTTACGGATACCTATAAGGCTTGTGGTTAACGAGGACCGATACTTTTTAATTTTATTTTTCTTAAACACAAACTGCTTCTTTCTGCTAACAGGAATCAAGTCTTCACACTGTCTCTCCATTCACTGTCGTTTTCTTTCGTTCCAAAAACTCTCTTGGCTTAACACCTCCTTCCATCAATAAGCTTCCTTCCTTTTCATTATTTAAAAAAATATGCTTCTTTCTTTTTTTCAACGTCTTTAAATTTCCCAGTAGTAAGTACTTTAACATTTTCTAGGAACTCTAAATTTCCGACTTATTTCAAGCAACCTTTTTCTTTAATCTTACGTCCAAACACAATTTTTTCTTAAATGCACTTCAAAACCAATATAAACAATTCCATGAATATAATGAATAAGGTTACAAATATGTTAACAGAGACAACTTTATACTGGGTAGAACCAATACCTATATCAACAATAGACAGACAAATAGGTATTTTAAATGCAAGAAACAAATATCTTTTAAATAACTACTTTAGCGTAGTAGAAAATGACAAATTTTATGTATACAATAGATAGAAAGTAGTTAGGTATTATTGACTGACACGTTATGTAAACTAAAGGTTTATTTAGAAGATATGTATATTAGGGTGGGCCGACAAAATTTTTTCTGGAAAATAACAACGCCTGTGGTCAAAAAAGTTGAGTTATACTAAAACACAAATTTTAAGTCCAAAATGAGTAGCTAAAAATATTTTTTTCCACTGCCACAAAGACTCTATATTTTTTTAATATAAAAGGTCATTGTGGCAGTGGAAAAAATAAAAAATAATAATTATTTCAAACGCAGATCATAGGTATTTTTTTATTATATAATTTTTGAAACATCAGGGTTATTTATTTTGTAACTTAAAAAAATTGAAATAAAATCTGTATTGTTCTGGCGGATTGATGCATACTTTATAACGTATAGTAAACTTTATTTGCGTATTTTTCCACTAACTAATAAGTAGACAAAAATTTATTTTAGGAACCTATTTCAAACAGTGTGCCGAAATTCCAGAATAACAATAAAGTAGACGTTAGTATAAACAAAGTTAATATTACCGATTATACCTAATATATTATCATTCTTAAAATAACGTGACATGGGAGGTCAACGCTTCGCTTTTATGCTGCAGATTTTGCAGTGGTGTAAGTGTAAACCAATATTTCAAACAATTAAACGGCCTAGCGACACTTAAATTATTTTTAGTGTTTTACCGGCAGTTAAGTAGAAAGTAGCGTGTGATAAAATGGCTAAAACTAGAGAATCGTCCAAGTGTCCAATTTTTGGCGCACCTAGTGATTTCAATGATTCGCAATTACCAACATACAAAGATGTTATCCGTTATTTTTTGTGGGTCCGTTTCGAATTGGAAAAAAATAGTGTCAATAAGAATCGACTTATTCCAGAAGCTTTGGAAATTGTAGCTCAGAAAGTAGAAACTGATTGGATCAAGGCTTCAATTCCAATCATAACCCACCAAAGGATTATTTTTTTATTGCGGAAATATCAAGAACAACGAAGGCAAATTCTTAAACCTTTTAAGAAAAGACAAAATGTTCCCAGTAACAAATCTCAATTGGAATCGTTTTTAAGTAACAGTGAACGATTGTGTGACATAGCGACCTGTAAATATAAGGATTCTGAAACTATTGCATGTAATTACACAAAAAAATATAAGGTAAACTAAAACTCTAATACGTTATTAATTTAATAACTTTTCTTAACACATTTTTTTATGTACCTCGACTGGAAAGAGCATTTCTTCTAGACCAAAGAACTTGTCGCAAAATGACGATTGGTGCCCTTGATAAAGTTGAATCCCAGAAACTTTTGCAGAAGGAGAAAAAAGCATTCATAATGGCTTCGTCACATACATCAGAATCAACAAGTGTAACAGTCATTAAAAAAGTTCAATCTTCTTGTGAATTACCGACAGATGTGTGTGATAAATATGATACTGAAGATTTTGACCCAGACTTCTCTATTCCATCTGCAAATACTTCAAAGTTGCCCGTGTTTAACTTACAACCTAGCTTATCGAATTTGCCCAGTACCTCAGAGGGCATGCAACGCAATCTGAAAGAAATACCAAGATTAGCTGAAACACTTGACCGGTATTTGGTTTCAGACCGAGCAGGAGCAGCTATTGCATCAGCGGTGCTTCTAGATTTTGGTGTCATAGATCCGCAAATAAAACAAATATCATCAATAAGAACAAAATAAGAAGAGCAAGAGAAAGAAAAAGAATTGAGGTTCAGAACGATTCCATTCCATTATGTCTTCGTGGTCTTTACTTTATTGGACGGAAAGACAAGTCTTTAGTGTTCCACGAAAATGCAAGAAAAACTGTGGTGGAAGAGCATATCACAATGTTAAAAGAACCTGGTTCTAAGTATCTGGGTCACATTTGTCCTACATCTGGCACTGCTATTAATATAGCAAATGCAATCTTGGAGTTTTAAAAAAAATGTAATTTGGACCTCAATAACTTAGAAGTCGTTGGATGCGACGGTACTGTCACAAATACAGGGCGTAAAGGAGGCATTATAGTGTTACTGGAGAATAAAATTGGAAGGCCCCTGCAGTGGTTTGTTCGTCAGCTTCACGCCAACGAGTTGCCTTTAAGACACCTATTTGAAAACCTGGATGGCAATACCAGTGGACCAAGTGCGTTTTCGGGGTCTCTTGGAAAACGACTGCAAGTTTGTGAAACTCCTCCTGTAGTTTCATTTTCAAAAATAGATTCATTAGTGGACGAATTTCAAAGCGACGATCTAAGTACAGATCAAAAATACCTGTACGATATTTGTCAAGCAGTAAAAAGTGGTGCTTGTTCAGAAAAACTTTCTAAGAGACAGTCTGGAAAAATGGTTCATTCTCGGTGGCTTAACACTGCTTCCCGTATCCTTCGGTTATATGTAGCAACCAGAAACCCATCGGAAAATTTACAAATACTAAGCCATTTTGTAATGAAAGTGTATGCGCTCATGTGGTTTTGTATTAAGACTCGCCCGTCCTGCATTTATGGTGCAAGGCATCCATTCAAGACAATAAGACTCTGCGACTATTTACTACCAGAATTGAAAGACATAGTCTATAAATGTATTCAAAGAAATAAATACTTTGGGAACCCAGAAAATATTATTTTGGCTATGTTGTTTGACGAACCTAAACACATAAGACAATTGGGGTTCCAAAGAATTTTGAAGAGCAGACAGTTAAATTACAATGATCAGTGACATTTCGTAGTGCCAGAATTATTTTTTGGCAGTAAGGATTACTTTGAGATTATCGACTGCCAGACAGTTTTATGGACAGAGCCTCCTGTAACTATGAAGCTATCAAAAGACCAACTAAGGGAAGTTGTTGAAAATCCTGAAACCAGTCTTTTGGCATACGTAAAATCATACCTTGTCACACACAAGCGGTTGAGAGGGCCGTCAAAATAGTAACAGAAGGTTCAGTGACAGAAGGCCTTCTGTCTGTGGAAGTGAAAAAAGAGACGGTTATATAAGGAACAGGCTGAAGTCAAGGGAAAATATGCCGAAATATGAATCAAAGAAATAGTTTTTTTTTGAAATAATGTGATTGTTACTTTTGAAAGACATTCTGTTTTGTATCGTTATATATTTATAGATAAACTATTTTTGTATTTGTATTGTTGTATTATGTGTTCAAAACAAATTTAGCTTTAGTATAAATTAATTTTTTGTATGCAAAAAAAAATCTATCATACAATACATTTTTTTTTGAAAAATTCTTAATTTTATACAGCGCTGTCAAGTAGAAAAAAAAATTAGTTGTCAAACAAAATATTATCATTAAATTTATCGTATAAAAACACATTTTTTTACTCAGGCAACCATAATAAATTTAAAAAAACGAATTTGACATAATATTAAATGATTGGATTTTTTCGAAAAAATCTCGTTCTTATATAGCTCTGTGGCAGTGGAAAAAAATTAAATTAATTATAAAAAAAAACACTGTGAAATAAGTCATCTTATCATACATCTTTTCTGGGGTCAGGAAACTTAATTAAAAAAATAAAATAAAAACACATTACTCAACGGCCCACCCTAATGTATATACATATCGCCCCTCCAGATCTATAAGGGCACAACTCAAAAAGTATCGTTTTAAGTAAATCACTTTTGAAGTTGTAGACAAAAAACTTTAGGCTATGAAAACACATATACTGTAAATACAAATAATTTTACAACAGCTAACTATTTTTATTTACCAGTATTTTACACCAGTATCATTAAAAAAACATAAGAATAAATTCTTAAATTGTTTTTTGACATGTGCCTATATTACCACTCAAAAATGTACATCTCAATCATGCCAACCCTAAAAGTGCCTGTTTTGCCATTAATAAAATGGATATGACACTATGACTCATCGAATCAAAAACAATCTTACTGTCTAAAATTATTTAAATATATTCTACTAACTTATTCTTATTACTCTATTGACAAAAATTATAAAAATACATTTAATACAATGTTGGTAATTACTGGACTATTATATACTAATAAAATATGTATTTTAACAGTGTAAATTGCTTAAGTAATATCTAAAAAGATAATTAATTTTTATGAAATTAACATCATCTTAATCATTAAGATAAGCTAATGAATTCAAATTTTTATAAAAAATTTGGTAGGGCTTTGTAATAAGGTTTGCTTCGCAGAGAGATAGAAAATCATTTTTCTTTGCATCTGATATAGAGGGTGGATGGGGAATGCTTTTTCAAGCACCAAACTATTTAATTTTCCACGATTATTTGATCTGACATTTATTTTTAAAAACTGAGAAAAAATTGATTTCTCGTATATTTCAGTTTTGTACAGTAAAATAAATGGTTCATTTCTATTAGCATGCATTACTTTCATCATTTTCTGAATTTTTTGAAAAGTTACTCCCAACCTGCTCTGATAATCTTTTAAGATCAATTACATCATCTGTAACTATTTATGTTATTTTAAATGAACTGCCGGTGGTTTTCCTTGCATTTTGCAGTACCATAACCCACTGGGAAGGAACAGAGATAGTACCAGATTTTAATTGCCATTGTTTTTTCTTTTCAATTAGACCAAGCATCATATCCCCTTCATTTTGTGTATGCCCTACTTCCAAATACTTATATGGTAATACCTTTGATACCTAACTCCCGAACTGCATATAAATACAAACTGGCTAAGTACTTGTTTTTGTTTTGTCCTACACAATTATCACTGTAAAATATAACATCTTTGTCTCAGCAGTGATCTTTTAAAAACATTTTAAAGCCAATTTCATTGCTACCACGCTTAGCAACACCTTCATGCCAGACAAAACAGAAACCTCAGCTAGATCCAATTTCATAAATAGTAAAATTAAAAGTTGACAATTTTCTTTTATAATAAAACAGAAAAGCATCACTCTGTGGTATTTGCATTACAGCTTGCAAATCAAAACATTCACAAGCACAATCCCTTTTTGTTGCTTTAGCAGGATCAACTACATAGTTTTTGATTTCGAGCTAATTCTGTGTTGCTTAGTTGTTTGTCATGTTTAATTCTTAGTCCTTCTTGTTTATCAGAATTATCATTTTTGAATGTTTCATACTTTACATATAAATCCTCTTAGTTTAAAAAATCCTATGTTAAAATTATTACTAAAATCATGAGCACAGAGAGCATAAGTTACTTTTTGAGTACTATTGTCATTACACTGTTGCACAAACATTCTATGCATTTCTGCTATTGTAAGTTGGCCTTCAAGGTATTCCCTTTTTGTTTGAGCTCTCAGATCATGGGATGGAATGCAAGGGAAAGTGTTGACGTGGTCTTTTATTTTTTGTACAACAGCAGTAGGAATAACTGGGTGATTTTTATATTTCCCACATTTATCCTTTTCAAGAACTCCAATAGACAGGTTTTTGGCAATAGCTGTGCGAAATACTTTAGCAGTGATGTCAAGAGTAAATAAAAAGAAATGTTTACAGACTCGTTGCAATTCCTGGCTAGTGTTAAAATTAAACGCATGATTATTAGTTCTAGTGCTCTTCTCCCTTATATACCTATACTACCTATACTTGGGCTCAATTAGTTTTACATGCCTTACAATAAATTCTTTTTGGCGATTAATATCACACATGCCCCAGTAATTATTAAAAATATCTTTTCTATCATCGTGAGTAGTACACTTTAATTTACATTTTTCTTCATTACAAGGTGGCTTAATACTTTTACTAGCTACTTGATTTCTTTTAGTATTTGTGTATGACTTCCCAGAATTGCGGTTTTCTTTGGCTTCAGCTGATTTCCAGCATCTGATATTGCGTTTATGTTTTCTTGTCTTGTTTTGGTCTAAACAAAAAAAAATATGTCTATGCTGTCTTTAGCTAATGCTAAATATCTATGACTTTTATTCAAGTGAATACAGTTTGCAAATTTTTAAGTGACAAATTCATTAACTTACATTGAGAATGTAAATCCTCATATGTTTCATTGTTAATAACAGGTACATTTCCTGGTATTTCACCTTTTGTCTGAGTTTGGTTTCCTTCATCCATCTTTTGCCTTTTAAGTATGTGGGCAGCAGAAAGAGAGGTATCTTCTTCGCTGCTTTTAATCACATTGCAAGCATTATTATGGTTGATCGAAGTCCATTTTTCATTAGCATCTGAATCGTCACTTATACTAAAGGCTACATTATTATCTCAACCGTACAAAATGAACTCAACTTTTAAATAGGTAGGCATAGGTACTTGTTTTAGAAATAGGTTATATTATTAACAATTCGTACTTACTTTTTAAATGAATTAGGCTACTTTTTTTTATTAAATTAGGCTAATTGATCATGTCCCTAATCACGAATGCATAAAATAAATTCATACAAAATTATTTGGTAAAAAATCACTTAAAATCTAGTATAAGATTTGTTTAGAAACCATTTACCGTTTGCTTACCTTATTCAAAGAATCAATTTGTTTACATTTTGTATGTACTTTATTCAATGGTGCTGAAGTTTCATCTTCATCACTGAGTACATTATTTATGCACAAATCAAGTATTTTTTACGCCGTAAAGTGAAAGCCATAGTTCTGCATTAACTAACGCGAAGCACACTAAACGAAAATATCGTTGTTGAATAACATAACCTAATTTTCATTCAGTCTGATCACAATTCGAAATTAGCTGTAACTTTCTTTGTGGTAATACGGACCCAATTAAAAATTTAATTAATTACCTATTACTTCAAAGGGCACAAGTTAAAAAGTGTCTGTGTTTACGGTACAAAGGAACAATGAAATATTTTTAAAAAGGCCCATCTAAAAAAGTGCCTCTATATTACTTTAAAAATCTAACATAAAAAAATAGGCACATCACTCAAAAATAAAATTAATGGCAAGATTAGAGACGTAACGATATTACCATTAAAAAGATCGTTCAAAACTAAATATAAATAAAGGCCGAACTCAAAATGGTGAATTTTTAAGTTGTGCCTCTATAGATCTGGAGGTGCGATATATATATATATATATATATATATATATATATATATATATATATATATATATATATACACTAGATTGTAATTATGGGTACATCATATTGATGACAAATACAAAAACATCTTGAGTTATTGTATGTATGTATGTACCTCATTTACTAACTGGATTTTGTTTAAACAAACCATCGAAATATTTTGTACCTTGATGCTTTCTTTTCATACACTAGTTTTTTGTTTATTCGTAAACGTTCATAGTAATTTGATTTTTTTTATTGCATTTACTTTTTTATGTCCAATGTGTATATTCTAGTTTTGCTCACTTTTATGTCACGTTTTTTGCAGTGGTATATACTGGCATGTATTTGTTTTTAAACAGCTTTATAATTCTGAGTAAACTTACTTTTATAATTGTTTTGCAATTTTGTATTATTGTTGTTTTCAGTATATTACTAGTATACTTCTTATTTTTCTAGGGTATCGAATTTTTTGTTGTGGTATTATTTTTTAATATCAGCATTCTTAAAAACATTTAATTTAATTACATTCAGAATTTCTAAAATGATAATGGAAATATAATGTGAAGATTTATATTAAAAAATTTTATAACAAAATATTTTTATGAATTTGTAGGTACAACGACATATTAATTGAAAAGTTTAAGGACGACTCAAATGTTTTAGAATTAGCAAAGTATTTTGTAGACTGGTGTCACAAACTTAGCACGTGTCTTGAGTCTTCGAAAACGTGGTACGATCTGTCAGTTCATGGATCCGCGATAGCTTTTGTACGAAGCGAGGGAGATCAACTATTAAATTGGAAAGATAAGGGATACAAGACTATTCTCGATGTTCTAATGGTAAATATAAATAAAATATATTTAAGCTATAATAGTTAGTTTATGAAGAAAATCTGAAGCCAAAATATATTCCGTTCAATTTGGGCGAAAACAGAGTTTTTTAAATAACGAAACTTGACCCAAAGTTACCATATCTATTAAACTGACGTGTCCTCGACAGACTCTTTAATAGCAATCGCTTTCCAATTCTGATTTTCAATAGCCAGAATAAATCTAGAAATTATTATCATGTACCTAAATGGCGAATCGCCCATGCAGATTGGATTGGCTTCTGCTCGTATGTTAAAAAAAAAAGTTCCACTTCTGTCTCTTTTTCAATTAACCTTATTATCCACTGCATTATCTCTGCAGCTGAACTACATATTGGCAAAAATTTTTACGACCTATACACGAAAGAATGTGCCATGGTGGAATAAGGATCGTGAACACGCATTCTTCAGTGCAAAAAAGTTAAAAATAAAACTGGAACAAAACCATGAAGTGGAGATATCCATAAGTGGCTAGTATACCTGTTGAATACAAAGCAGGTGGTGTTCGTGTATATCAAAGTATAAAAAAATGCTTATTAAAAGCTTAAAACTTTATTTAAAGAAGATCTTTTCGGAATTAACTCATTCCATCATCAGTTTAATGAAAAATTGTTAAAAACATTGTTTGGCCACAGAAAGAACACTAGAAGAACATCAGTAATAAAAAAATCCTCGTGGAATTTACAAAGGTAAAGGAGAATTTTTTATTACTGATCAAACAACGTTTTTAACAACTTTTTATTAAACTGATGATGGAATGATTTAATTACGAAAAGATCTTCTTTAAAATAAAGTTCTTAGCTTTTAATAACCATTTTTTTATACCTTGATACACACGAACACCACGTGCTTTGAATGCAAAAAAGCTTTATACAGATACCAACAAACTTGAAATAACAAAGATTTTGTGCAATTTAAAAAACTAAAGGTCACAACAAAATACGTGCTAAATGATAACAAGAAAGTTTTATGGAGAGAATACATTTCGTCATTAAAATCCAACACCTCTTCTGCCCAAGTATAAACAAAAATATGACAACATGAAAATATAACGAATTGTAAATTTACTACCTGATGCGTTTGAATAAAAAGACAATATTCAACTAATATATCATCAGGCACATTACCTGGAAAGTTCTCCCCAATAAAATCTTTACAAGACATCGATCTTATTAACACACCATTTACCTTAGAGGAACTATTGACGGCACTGGATTTGTGTAAAATCACAGCCTCTGGTTCAGATAACATTCCTTTCATATTATTAATGAAATTATCGACTCCTTGCCTTCTTGTTTTATTAAAATTTTGCAACGGTATTTGAAACAGTTATAATTTTTTCAAGCGGTGGCTAAAACCATATATTATTCCGATTAAAAAAGTTCATAATCAAACAAAAAGGTTATCTAATTCATATAGTCCAATATCGTTGATGTGCACAAGAAAATGGTAAACAAAAGATTGGTCTGGTTTTTGAAAAAAAGAAAGATAACTATTTCACCGGTACAATTCGTTTTAGATTTCATCGTTCTACGTCAGATAATTTGATAATTTTACAGTCGCATATTTTCGACTCCATGGCCTGTAAATAAGATTTATTAGAAACCTTTTTTATAGCGAAGGGGCCTTTGACTTTGTTTAAAAATCTGTAATGCTGCAAAATCTTCAACAGTGTGGACTTGGTGGAAACATATACTACTTTGTGCAGAATTTAACGTTATTTTAAAAGAAATGCTGTCATCTACTCGTATTCAACTAACTGAAGTAGCAAGAGTTTCTGTTATAAGCAAAACTTTGTTTAGTTTGGCTTTTAAGATGTAGGCAAAAGTATTCATCTCCCAGTTAGATTATAATCTGATATCCTTGTACTATTTTGCAGAGGAAACAATATCGAAACAACCTGTCGACTAATGCAAACAGCCAATGATAATATAGAAAGGTGGTCAAGGCATATTGGGTCTCAAAAAACTAAAATCATGAAACTTAGCAGTTATACGACAAAAGATAATCCATATTTGACATACAGCGGAGTATTACTAGATTTTATTGATCATCATAAGTCTTAGGACTCACCTTCGACTTCAGACTACAAATAAATACATACAAATAAAAAAAGTCAACTGCTTAAAAGATATTAATATTCTAAAAAGTCTAGCACATTTCCAATGGAGAGCTGACGAAGAGGTATTGATTACAGTTTACAGATTCATTATTTGCCCCAAAATAGACTATGGTAGTTTTGTCTATACAGTGTGTAAAAGCCAAATGGAATAAATTCATTATTTAGGTTACTGTACATATTTATAAAAAATTCCGAAAACATGTCAAATTTAAATTATAACTTGACATTCTTTAACGTGAAAATGCAACCCCTAACTTCAACCCCCTTAGAATGACAGATACAACCCCCAATTTTTAAAATAGGAAGTACAGGGTTGTGATATATCGTTTGAAAAGTCTTTTCATTCTCGATTCAAAAATGTTGTCGCTTTTAAGTTTATTAAGTTTAATTTAGATAAAATAAATTAAAATCATGTGGTTACAGAAATTCGCTACAACACAATCAAAAACTAAAATGTAATGCAAAACGTAATAAAATTTAGAACACGAAAAAGAACTATGAATGTTAATGAAGTAGATGTTTAAAATGTTCACCGCGAACGTCTTGACAACATCCTAATCTCAAATAAAACTGTCTTCTAACATTATTTAACATAACAGGCGTGATCGACCTAAGCGCAAGCGTTATTCGTTCTTTTAAGTCATTTAAATGAAAAGGTTTAGTTTTGTACACGTGACTCTTCACATATCCCCATAAAAAGAAATCTAATAATGTAAGATGAGGTGATCGCGCTGGCCATTCAATCGATCCTCGCCTCCCTATCCACCGATTGGGAAATATTGTATCGAGGTACTGCCGGACATTAAGTTGGTAATGTGGTGGTGATCCATCCTGCTAAAACCATATCGTATTCGCTAGAACTTGAGGGTTTCCTGGATCACGATATAAATTTGCCAACATTGTAACAACATCATTTTGAAGTAGTGCCAAATAATTGTTGCCATTCAAATTGCCCTAAACGAAAAAGGGACAAATGATATTGTTTGCTACAATCCCTGCCCAAACATTAACCTTTTGAGGGTATTGAGTGTGTTCTTCTCTCATCCAGTGAGGATTTTCCGTGGCCCAGTAGCGGCAGTTTTGCCGATTAGCATGACCGTTAAGTGAAAAAGTACACTCATCAGAAAACATAACATCTTCTAATTGGATAATATTGTTATCCAACATGTCCATCATTTGCTCACAAAAAAAAGTTCTTAAGTAGGTATCATCTTATAGGGATGCAATTTATTTTCTTTTAATATGCTATCGATGTATGGCTAGCGTTGAATGTAGTAGATGCCTGTCTACTCGATGCATGTGGATTTTCCTGAAACTCAAGCAACACATCTAATTTGAGTTCATCACTCAGTGCATTGGCAGTTGCTTTTTTATCTGCCTTACATGACCAAACTCGCGAAACTGCCTTTCTATTTTACTTATTGTTCCTTGGGATATAGGCGGTAAATTAGGAAATTTCTCATGAAATAGGCGATTTACTTCCTGTTGTGTTCGTCTTTTATATCCGTAACCAATCATTTGTAAAACTGTTATTTTATGCATTTTCGTTTTTCTAACCAGTTTTCAGAATTGAATTAAACGAACTTTTTACTTAAATTAAAATATTGACAACTTAAATACATAAAACAATTTACTAATGCGTGTTAAAATAACGTTGCCACGGAAATTCTTTAAAGTTTTTTAATGGTTACCATCTAAAAACCACATTGCTATGGTTTTTGTTCACTTTCTCATTATCAAGACCGAAACGGGAAATAAGTTTTGAGTATATTTTAGCGAATTTCGGTAACCACATGATTTTAATTTATTTAAACTTAATTGATCTTAATAAACTTGAATGCGACAACATTTTTGAATGGAGAATGAAAAGATCTTTCAAGCAACATATCACAAGAATATACTTCCTATTTTAAAAATTTGGGGTTGTACCTGTCATTCTAAGGGGATGAAAGGTAGGGGTTGCATTTTAACGTTAAAGAATGTCAAGTTATAATTTCAATTTAACGCGTTTCGGGATTTTTTTTTTAAATATGTACAGCCCAACTCAAAGTAGTTACTGTGAAGCTACCAAACCACTACTCTGGTTAAGGAGACAACATCTTATTTTGTCATATGCAGCTACCTTATTGACTAATTCACAAAATTCAGTCTACCACCTACTTATTCAACCAAATATTCTCATTCATCATTCTCAGATTACTAGAGCTGCCCAACCTCTTTCTTGTATACTACTGTCTTCTTGATGGTTTCGATCTTGCTGCAACTTCACACTTTTATATCTTAACACGTCCTCCGTAGCACAAGTAACTTCCGAATGTCAATAGCTCCCTTTGATCTTTCAATAAACATGATACCTCTAAAGCTATAATTAAACAATCGTTCCTGGACATACTTAATCAAAATCAGTTTCATAAAGTTCTTTATACAGATACCTCTAAAAATAATGCAGGGATGGGTAGTGCTGTTGTTTCGTCTTTTAGTACTACAAAACTAATCAGACTTCCTGCCGTTTGTAGTATATACACTGGAGAAATATATGGTATCGTCGAAGCTTTTCGTATAATGAAACCAACTGCTTGCAATGTAGCGATTTGCACAGACTCCTTATCATCAATACCATGGTAAATTTAATACATGACATATATAATAAACTTACGGACCATGGTGTAATTGCCACTATTGCCTGCAGATTTAGCCGCAAAGAAGCTTCTACTTT
This sequence comes from Diabrotica balteata, assembly GCA_918026665.1. Taxonomy (NCBI): domain Eukaryota; kingdom Metazoa; phylum Arthropoda; class Insecta; order Coleoptera; family Chrysomelidae; genus Diabrotica; species Diabrotica balteata. The sequence continues at coordinate 59,833,236 of OU898280.1, forward strand.
GGATATAATATTATTTGAAAAATGTTCAAAAAGCATATATTTATATGATAAATGGCAAGGTAATTAGAACACAACTCCGAGTCACTTATAACCAGTTATACCTTCCTTAGAGCTACCATCTATGCCCAGAACACACGGTTATTCTAAAAAGATTAAGAATTAAACAGGCTCGGCTTACACATGGCTTTCTCATGGCATGTCTGGATCACAGTATAAAGAGGTTCCACAGTAAAACTACTCGTCTGTCGGCACTTTGATCTCAGGAAGTAATACCGGCAAAGTACGAAATTGGTAATCCACCACCGTTAACCTTACAGAGCCGTATTAAAATTTTCTGAGCCTACTACTATTAATTTATTTAAATAAAAAATGCGGCTTCCCATATTTAACTGTCCAGATGTTCTCACTAAATGTTAATATTACAAAAACAAAGGGTTTAATAAATTAAAAACAATATTATAATTCATTGTTTATATTTTTCAACGGTATTTTAAATATCTACGGTATTGCGTAAGTTTTAAAATCTCAATGGTTTTTAATATATTGTACATGTCATATAAACGTTAAATAAAAAGGAGGTTAATTTCGAAGCTCTTACGCCATCGGTATTACTATACTCTGTTTTTAAACCAGGAGGAGTAATTCAAGTTTATCGCGTCATAACGCTTGTTTATAATTCGTCCAACGGCAGGCAAGTTTACTCCACTGTTTTTCACTCACCGATTGATGCGTATGTGTGTTGGGAAATCAAAAAACCAAGAGCTCTATAAAAGAGATTTGAGAAAAAGCACTTCCAGTTTTTTATAGAAGCCAAAAAAACTCATGGTCAACCATTTTATTTTCAGAATGGTTCGAAAATGAATTCGTCCCAAGCGTAAAATCCTTTTTAAAATAAAAAAAACCTTTCCATCAAAGCATTGTTGCTTGTTGACTCAAAATCTATATAATAGTGATAATTGTCATATTTTTGGCACCGAATTTCACGAACTTAATTCAGCTGTTAGACCAGGGACTAATAAAGACATTCGAGAGACATTATAGAGGAGCATTCTTAAGACATCTGTTATTACAGAAGACAAATGAATCCAAAAGTGTTCCTGAAATCCTCAAATGTTCAACAATATAACATGTTGTTTATCAGTGTGCTGAGTTCTGGGCCAAGATCAAATCTTCAACTTTGGAAAAATGCTGGAACTAACTTTTTGCTAGGATTTTGATTGACGATCCTGAAGAAGAAAATGGCAAAGAAACGACAGAAGAAATTAAGTCTTTAATAAAAAATTTGGCGGGATGTGACGACATTCAATAAGAAGAGATACGTGAGTGGTTAGCAGCCGATGATTTAGAAAGTGAATTCATCGACCAGGACATCATTGATATGGTTCCTCATCCAGACAACCTGAGCGTATCAGACGACGAAGATGACGATAAAATTTTTTTAATATATTCCCAAGAAACGATAATATCATCAATAACAAATTTGTTTCTTAGGAAGTTATTATGAAGTGCTCTTAATAAATAAGGTGTATCAAAAAAAAAAGACAATTTTATTATTTTCATGATAAAAATATGGTTTATCGGCAGATATATTTAACAAATTTGGAAGTTTAAGATTATTAATACCACTTCGAATTTTACTCATGTTCAACTTCACAATACTAAGAATTATTCACAAAACTAACTCAGTTTAAGCAAAATACGGCACTGTTAACCCGTAGGTTTCTACGCGACTAGCAACGGAAGAATGGTTCTCGAGCGACTAAGAAATAAGCGCAGTCGCTCTGCGCGTTGACAGACTTTACTTCCAATTTTTCAGAGAGTGGTTCTACTGTGGAACCTCTTTATACTGTGGTCTGGATCTACCTGCATGCGGTTATTGCAGCAGTCACTTAACCGTCAAGCATTTCCTTAAAGAATGTTCACGTCTTTCTACTAAAAGAAAACAACACCCGGTGGGAGGTAATATACAAAAAATATTAAATGATACTGAGAAATATGCAAATCTGTTTAAATATTTAAGAGACATTCAAGTGCTTTATACACGCTTAATTGTAATTATGTATATTTGATAAATTTAAATTAAAGTATAACTTTAAGTAAGAAAGTATCATAATATATTTTGTGATATTTACTTTAGTTATTAATTTATGGTTATCTTTATTATAACACGATTTAGTTAAAATCATATATGGATTGTAAAAGATTAAGTTATTTAATTTATTATTAAAAAACTTGCAAAAATGTGCACAACTTAAAAAAGTGAACGTAAAAACATAAAATGGAGTAAATAAAAAATATATTCTCAATTCTACCTATGGATGTTTATCAAGTAGGTATATAGCAAAATCTATAAATTGTTTAAACATTCGGTAAAATTAATAAGTAAAAATCAAGGTTTTAAAAGTACTTACTGATGGCATGTCTAATTTAAATATTATGTTTATATGGGAGTAAGCCACAATTATTGGTTGTAATAAAAATCACACTTTATAACTAAGTAGTGTTTGACGTTTCGACTTCTACTCCGGAAATCGTGTGACAGTGTGACTTGACGTCCTAGCATTTTATATAGATACATATTTTTATGTTAAGTTATACGCAAAAGATATAAAAAATTTAGTATTTATAAACAAAACAGATAAAAACGTTAACATTTTAGGAGAAAATTCCAGATCCCACCAAAACACTTCCAATTGAGGATAAAATTTTGCTCAATAAAGAGGTTAACAAAATAGTCTGGGATGAAAATATTTCTAATGAAAATAAACACACTGTTTATTGCTCCGATGAAACCTCGTACACAGCGGATCATATATTAATCACGACATCCGTGGGAGTTTTGAAAAAATTCCACAAAAGTTGGTTCGTACCTGAGCTTCCACCATATAAAGTTAATTGTATAGAACATATTTCGTTGGGTGTTGTAAATAAAATTTTAATTAAATTCCCTACTAAATGGTAAGTAATTTCATAAAAAAATATGAATTTTAAAATCAAAGCCATTTTTAGTTTAAAATTGCACGTACTAATATAATAAAGAAAGTCTAAATGTACTGTTCTTATTTAATACAATTATTAAATCCTAAACTTTTGCATAATTTTTTTACTTATTTAAAAGACTACTTTAAGAAGCAACATGTCAGGCACCACAACCTCTTTACTTCTCTATTTATTTAATATCAAACGCTATTTAGCTACTAATAATTTAATTTTAATAAATTTATACTAATTTAAGTCAAACACACAATGGTTTGACCGTATTCAATAATGCAATTAAGTAGTGCACTTTGAGCAGTGTTGGTTTACAGCGGTCGGGTTTTTGGCATTTAAATACCGGGCTTGCTTTGCATGTTTGTGATTATTCACATTTATTTCTACAAGGAGCTGAGGACTTTTGGTCGATTCCTTTAGAGCCTCGCGCGCAGGAACAAGGCTGAGATTTAATGGGATTTCGCCCAGTATCTTAAGATCACTATTGGCGTCCGAATAATGTACAACTATTAAGTTTTTCAATCAATTAATTTTGTTTTCAAGTTTTCAGTCAAATAAGTTTTCAATCAAGTTTTAAGCAATTATAGCTTTCACCTTAACTTATGGCCTCTTTACATCTGGTTTTCTCCATGCCTTGATATAGTTCAATGAACAGCTACTTAGTAGTTATGGCTGTTTGTTTTGGGGCAACGTATAAACTTTCATTAACGTAATTTAAGAAAACTTGGATAACTCTGGTGTCAATTTTTGACATACAATATGTGTATTTTTTTCCTAGTTAATTTCTTCTGCCATATTTTTTTATCTTTTTCAAATATAGTCACTGCTTTACCACAAATACCAATGGCATGAGTGGCATTCGCAATTCTAAAGTAGTCTTAACAAATACAAGAAAACTAATTGAACGTGCCTAATAGATAATTATTATTTAGTGTGAAATTTTAAGAAAAACTAAACTACACTACATAAGACATCGTTTTATTATTTACATTAAATAAATATTTGTAAACATGCATAGAGATATACATTTATGAAATATTAGTCGATGATTTTAAACATCTTTTATTTATATAGGTGGCCCGATGGCACCAAAGGTTTTAGTTTATTATGGACCGAAAAAGATAGTTTAAATCTAACAAATGAACTTCCAGTTCCTGGACCAATCGATGAAAATGGTAAATCTTGGTTAGAAGACGTATTTGGCTTTTACGTAATTGATAGTGAACCAAATACCCTATTGGGATGGGTTGTTGGCAAAATGGCTGCAGAAGTAGAATACATGAGTGACAAAGATGTTATTGCTTTGTGCATGTTTCTGCTGCGAAAGTTTTTGGGTAAACTTTATAATATCTGCGATGCGAATGAAATTTTGAGGTGAGTATTATTAGAATTGTTTCAACCTATAGCCTTTGTTTAATATTTAAAACAAAATTCTGAATATGGCCCTGTATCACGTCGTGTCGCCCGGTATCTTTTTCTTCTCATTATATAAGCCCGCCAAGAAGGCCTTAGATTAGATTTGGCGTATCCATGCTTATTGTAAGCTATAATAAAGTTATTAATGTAATTATGCATTGTGATATTTGTACTTAAGTGAGCTTTAAAGATAATCTCTGAACCCACGAAAAACCTTAAACATAGTATATTTTATATTAAATTTAATTATTATTTAAATATTTTATATTTAATTAAATATAAAAATTTAGTATCTTAAAGTCTTATAACTTATATAATTATAACCAAATAAGTTTGGTAAGATTCAACATGCAAAAATAAGGTGGTAACCCCAAAAGAGTATGGGTATGTTGTGTTGCAAAGTGCCCAGTACATATTGTTTTTTATAGGTTTTAGTACGAAGCACTTCAAGTAACTGTTGCCTATTATAGTTGTCTTCAAAATAGAAATCATTATCTTTAAGGAAATCTTTTAGTTCCTGTTTTGAAGACAAACTGTTGTGAATTTTTTTTTAGAAAGCCTTAAGTAGTAGCTTGCATATAGTGTATTTTTAAACAACTCTTCGAATATAGTAAAATTCATATTCTGTTGATAATCTACACTACATTTTTCTTTTTTTTTCCGCAAAGCATTAACCCATTTGTCAACCAACCATTTATTCTGAACCTTTATTCTGAAGTATCCCTTTCAACTGGCACATAAGTGAACCATCATTCCAACCCTTGCTAGCTGTCTCATGTGTGGCATATTATTATGTATCGTCTATATAATATTTATAGTCCGCTGTTGGTATCCATATTCTTGAATTTTTTTTAAATAATCTAAACGCCAGTGTACCATCCTCTTACTTTCCATAAAATCAACAAGTTTATCAACGATTTTGTATTTGATCCCGTAAGTTTTTTCAGCCGTCTACGTAAAGTGGTTTTATGGCAGCTTCTTCCCATCGTAACAAGCTTGGTGTATATAATATCAATTGTTGGTATTACATTTTTTTTGCATTCCTCGTTAACCAAATTCCTTAAACATTTAGCAGTCGCGATATTAATTTGTTTAGGTTTTCCAGCAACCGATCTTGCAATCTTAATAGAATATGAAATTCCTGCTAAAATGCAAATTCTCTTAGATAGTTCATTCAAAACTATCCTTTTCTTTAGAAGTCTTTAACACTTTTCAACAGTTACAGTCTCGGTGTCATTGTATCATTGCTTTTTGTATCACTCACACTAAAAGATTGTTGACTACTACACTTTCTCTAATACTACTTGGGTTCTCTTGCTACCATACACGAAAAACTGTACTTGATCTTTCCCATGGTCTAAACATTTTCTTTATACAAAGAATACTACAATTATTATACCTACTCACAACACAATTTTAACACAGCTCAAAATTAAAGCAATGCACAATGCACATCTATCAACAAACAAACTAGTTGCAAAGATACAACTAAACTAAAAATTGGCAAGTTCAGTCCCTTAAATAGGGCACAAGTATTTTTACAACCGGATTACTCATCGTAAATCAATCAGTTTAAAACATGAAAATTGATACTGCCGCATTTGTACAGTGAAAATTGTTATAAATTATATTTAGACGAAATATTAAGCAATATAATTGAAACTGTTTTTCTACTTTTAAGGACAAAAAAGCAAGTTCATTAGCGGAACGTAATTCAAATTTTTTCTGTACATTATATTTAAAGCATTATTTGGTTAAAACATATTATTTTTGGTGGTAAAAAATACATTAAATAAATATATTAATTTGTCTTAGGCCAATCAAGTTAGGTTTTTACTCATCACAAGTGTATAGACGGGTTTGACAGTTAAAATAAGTAGTATGAGATATTACAAAAAGACTCGCATCTAGGGATTCATGAATTTTTTAGTGGAAATATTTTTAAATAAACAATTAAAACGTCAATATCATTATTTTGCTCATAACTTATAAACTTGCCTATTTAGAGACAAGTTTATAAGTTATGAGAAAAATAATGATATTGACGTCTTAATTGTTTATTTAAAAATAGTTCCACTAAAAAATTCATGAATCCCTAGATGAGAGTCTTTTTGTAATATCTCATATTAACCATTTCAACTGTCAAACCCGTCTATACACTTGTGACGAAAAAACGCTTATTTTCTACTAACTTGACTCGTCTATCTGGACAAAAGGTGGTAAAAGATGGTCTGGAAGTGATATTTTGTTTGACTTTGCCGACGGACAATAGATAGATGGTGTGAACTTTAAATTCATTATCAGAACCTAATATATAATACTACAAAAATTGTTGAATTTTTTTTTCATTAGTGTTTAAAAATAATTTAAGTTTAAACATTCACTAACTCTGCCTCGTAAGAAATAAAAGAACACTTTTTAAAACATTGATAATGGTTTTTCATTTTGTGAATTGGTGATGACTAAATAAAAGTTTTCTTAAACGGCCTTAAAAAACGATACATATCTCTATATATTTTTTAAATATCTACTTTTTCTGACTCTGAAGTTGTGTATTTTACTTTATATTATTATGATTACTATTATAATTACTTTTAAATGAATTAAGTATCTCTGTCTATTTGTCTATTATCAGGGACTCTGGTAAAAACAATGTAATTTCTCTATGGATTTCACACTGCTAAGTTAAAAGCTTATTCACACTGTTTTATGACTAGACTTCGGCAATATAATATGCGAATAATTCGGCAATATATATGCAAATAAAAATGTAGAAAATATGCGCATAAATATGCACGTGTTTACCCGAAAATATGCAAATATTTTATAAAATATGCATACAAATATATAAAAAATCGTAAAATAGTAACAATTTTATTTAAAAAAAAAGTGTACATAACTAAATATTTCCTACTATTCATTAAGATTTACATTTATTTTAAGTAACTACATCATTTTTAAGTATGAATAAACTTATTTAGAATTATGGTAACAATAAATGACCAAGTGATGTTCAAAATTTTCTAACAAAAACTTGTGGCTTCTGTCTGAGTACATAATATATTTACATATGGAAAAACTTCGTTCAACATCAACTGATGTAACGGGAGCATTTTTCAAACTAACCAAAACATTTGGTTCTAAATTAATTGTTTCCGAAATATTTCCAGCTAGAACACTGACTACTTCAGAAAGAATATGGTAACCTTTATTTTTTTCCATAGTAGCTTCAAATTTTTTTAAAATATCTTTTCCAATATTACCTCTAACGTTCCGACAACATGAGGCAAATTCTTTTATTAATGCTGTACTTTCGAACAATGACAGTTTTGGTGATTCTAACTGAGTAATTGTTTTTTGAACAAAACTAAAATTTAATTTTATAAATGAAAGTTCTTGTTGAAGCAAGTTACTCTGAAAAGTTTGTTTAGAATCCAAAAGAGATTGGGAACTTTCATCTGTTAACGTATCAATTATGTTCTTTATTTTAACAAAATGATCTGCATAAAAATTAGCTGCTTCTAACCATGTTCCCCATCGCGTTAAAATAGGTCGTGGTGGAAGAGGAATGTTAGGTAGCATTTCTTTATAAAGTTGAATTCTTATAAAAAGATTTAAGAAATACTTTTTTGACACTGGATATCATGGTATTTACAAGAGGAAACTTTTTTCGTATTTCCTCTGCAACTCTGTTTAATCCATGCGCTACACAAGTAACATGTATTAAATCTGGGAAAAATATTTTTAAATTTTGTCCTGCTTTCACCATATAAGGAGCAGCATCCGATAAAATAAGCAGTAATTTATTAGAAGGAATAGTTGTCGGAAGAAAAAAAGTTGCTAATGTTTCTTGTATAAAACGCGAAATTGTTAAAGCATTTGTTTTCTCAAGTTGCTGGCATGAAATAAGATGAGATTTTGGTAAGGTATCTTCTTTAAGAACACCAATCAATAAATGAGCAATATACTTTCCTGAGGAATCAGTGGTTTCGTCTACAGATATGTAAAAATATTTATCTGCAATTTCTTGCTTAATATTAATTAACACTGACGAGTATAGCTCGTTCACATTATTTCTTCTTAGAGACCGATCACTTGGAACATTAAGTTTGCAATATTTTTTTAGAAACGAACTAAAATTTACATTTGCTAATTTTGAAAGCGGTATGTTTGCAGACACTAATGCGTGACACAAGTCTTCATTAAAAGTTTCTTGCTCATCTAATTTTTTTGAAGTAGATTGGAAATATTTAGCCATTGAAGTTTGATGTTTTCCTCCTATTTTTCCTTTTTTTGCAATGTGTGAAGCAGTTCTCACATGTTGGTCTATCTGAAATTTCTTCTCACATGCTATCTATAAATAAAAATGAAAACCTTTATTTTAACCCAACCTTTAAAATATAAAAATATACAAGGTGTTTTTGGTTAATCAAATAACTGGTTTGAAAAAAAACACTCGCTAAGTGTTTTAAATGCAGTATTAATCCACAAATTAGTTTTTGTTACTAACCAGTAGTACATCATATAACTTATTTTAAAATTCAACAGAAGTTTTTTTTTGTTAATTTAATTACAATAAAAATAATTGTGTGTTAGAATAGCTGACTTCATAAAAAAAAGTAAAGGTGAAAAATTTTTCTAAATACACACCATTATATTGTACCATGAACAATTTTTCTCACTAAAGGAAGCTATTTTTCATTTAAAAACAACCTACGGGTACTAAATTTCAAGTAAATACCTTTATTGGTTTTAAAGTTATTGTTGTTATTAACTAAAAGAATTTAATTTTTTTTAATTTTAACACCCTGTATCTCGAAAAGTAAATAAGTTTGACCCCTCATTAACTATATCGTTTTGTTCAATTTTTCGAGAAGTATCTACAGTCAAACGTTGTAAGTGTCATTTGGAAACACCCTGTATGTATGAAATATTAGATATTTAATAGAAAATATTATATACTTACAATTTTGCCACAGACTGAACAGTAGATTTTTCCCATATCCATAGACAGCTCTTTATAAGGTTTAATCCAAGTTGAAGCACTGGTTGTTTTAGGCATTATAAAATCACAATCTTCCTTTTTGTTACGCACAACGAGTGTTTACGCTTTGAATATCAAAACAAAAATGATTTACAAATCTGAGCATCAAATTAGAAATGTTTAGGTACCTAATTAAATAAACTGGGAGATTTTGTAAAATCCCTAAATTAGGAACAAAACTATTAGCCGTTTACCTGCTGTTAAGATACAATAAATTGTAGATAGATTTGGGGATTAGATCATAAAATGCAAATGAGCGAACCCTTAGCGATTATCCAATAACTGAATGCCTCAGTGACCGAGACTTTCTAAGAATGTTGAGGGCTACTTAAATTGATCTTCTTTGAAATTGTAAATGTTTTGTAGCTGTAGAGATTACGTACTTAGATCATTTCTTGATTAAAATGACTACAAAATTTTATACAAGAATTGAAATAAATTGGTATGTTTAAAAATTTTCAAATACAGTATAAAAATCTGAACTTTTATGCACTTTATGCAAACTTTTATACAAATATGCCAAAATATGAAATATTTGCAGGAAATATGCACAATATGCAAAATATGCAATATGCATATTTGCCGAAGTCTATTTATGACTAATATTTCACTTTTACATATACGTAACCTTTTAAACTCTTAACTAACTGCCTACATCTTAACTTCATTCCATTAATCTTACGTTAGTCGGAATGGTGATGGTTGTCTGACAAATAATAAATAAAATTAGTCATCCGAAAATATGTTTTCTTGCCGAACACTTTACATTGTAATATTCTGCTTATAAAAACAAAAATAATACATTAGATATATGTAGTTTATAAAATAGGTTTTCATTCACATTAATAATGTGTCGACCGAGCGCATTAGTGGAAGTTGAATATATACCTAAAGGTGTAAAATACTCAAATTAGTATATTGTGTTTATTTTACAAAGACACTTAATTAGTTAGTTTGTCAATCTAAAGAGTAGCAACAACCGCAGATGTTTATTTGGTCAGTAACTACACAATGTCTTTTAAAACATGCCAAAACGTGTTAATTTGGAAGAAGTTCTACATACGGTGATGCATAACATCAATTTTGTTTTTAAAATACAATACTCAACAATAGTAAACTAAATAAAACGCATTTATTAAGATTTAAAGTTTATTTCTAATAATGATTTAATTTTCTATATTGTCAAATAACCGAGAAGTCTATTAACGGAATTAATCAATGTTCTGCCATTATATCGAAATAGTTTTAAACAGCAAAATAAAGGCACAGATGAATCAATAGCTTAATCAGTCAGCCGTTTCTTGCAACTACACTATGAAACAAATACTTTTATTTTATAAGCGTCAATGAAAAACATATAAAAAATTCCTTCAAAGGAGGAACTGGAATACAAAGTAAACGTTTAACTTGGATGTTGTGAAACAGGAATAACACAGCCCAACAAAATAAATAAATTTAGTGCTTGAGAAGTAATGAATTTTAAATATTGTTGATGCTTTGATTGCAAAAACGACTTATTTTTTAAAGTAGTTTTTTTTTATTCGATTGTTTAATTTTAACTTAGCTCGAAAAGATTCTGATCACTTCTGGGTCGAGAGTAGGGTACGGCCCAGAATTTTAAACGTTTCAAAAAGTAAATAAGTTTAAAACATCAACGATACAATAAAAGGACCCAAAAATGCAGACAAAAATAGAAAATAGAAATAAAATATAAACATTAAAAAGGAAACATACTTACACATAAAAACATAAATGAAGAGGGAAAAGCATGCAAAAATATTATGAAATAAGCAGCTGAAGGTGAAGCTTAGGCATAGAAGGTAAACAAAAAAAAACAAAAACGGATTACTGGTTTGACGAAGAATATCAGGTTATAACAGAAAAAAAAACAGAGCATATTTACTAATTTAGCAGTAGCACAGAATCCGACACACATAGGAGAAATATAACTTATTACGTAATAAAGAATAGAAAATTCACTGCCGATCGAATAGATAAAAGATGAACTTAACAGGTTGACTGCGTTACCGGTCCCGTGGGACCGGTGTTCGTTATTATTAAAGTGCGGTATGTGAAAACTGCAAACTTTTAAAAATTGCGAAAAGCATATCTTCGTTAATATTCGTTTGTTTTAAATGCTAAAAACAGCATTATACTTGTTTCAAGATTCCAAACATTTTTAAAAGAAAAAAATGTACCGGGCTTTGGGGGACGGTAACGCACAGACATTACAATTTGTTACTCGGGTGCGAGACCGGTCCTGTGGGACCGGTGCATATTTATATATGCTTGCTTGCGCAGTCAATCCACGTTTAGTATCGTTTGTATTTCAATAGCAGGTGTGTTTATGTCTGTGTTTTACTAGTCTAAAAATGTCATCTCGCGTTAAAAAGATTTTGTTTTTAGCTAAAACAGCTGATACAAACAAAACAAAAACTGTAGAGTGTAACGAACCGAGTACTTCATTTGAAAATAAAAAATATAACGAAGATAACCCAAGTGTTGTAAATGCGCGCCAAAGTCCTGGTGATTCAAGAGATCATGTGCTTGCAGAGTTGCCAAACAGTGACAGTGAAAATGAACGGGACAATCCTTTTGATTCGGACGATTCTGTAATCGACAAAAACTATGTTCTTTCTTCAGATGACTCTTGCAGTGATGTAAGTACGAGTGATTTATTTGATGATAATAATGAGACAGAAATTGAAAGTGAAAAAATGTCAGAATCTGAAAATGATGATGAAAACGAGTGGCATGATATAGATGAGAGTGACAATGAAGCTGGTGAGTTGCAACAATATCAAGAGTTGCCTATATTAAATTTTAACGTTAATGAAATAAAAAATCCTATAGACGCTTACAAGTTATTTATAACTGATGATCTTTTACAGAATATTGTTACTGAAACAAATAGATTTGCTCGGCAAATGTTGTTAAATATACATCGATCAAAATCACGTATACGTTCCTGGGTTGACTGCGATGTAGCCGAACTTAAACGTTTTTTTTTCAATATGTATAGTTATGGGATTAGTTGATGGTCCCGCAATAAATTTGTATTGGCCAAAAGATCCCATGTTCAGGAATGAGTTTATTACTAATACCATGAGACGAGACAGGTTCCTTTTATTGATGTGTTGCATTCATTTTTGTAATAATGAGCAGTGTAATAAAGATGATCGGCTCTATAAGTTAGGTGAAGTTTTAAAAGTATTGAATAAAAATTTTCAAGCTGCATTAACACCAGGACGGATTTTGGTTGTCGATGAAAGTATAGTACCTTATCAAGGAAGACTACAAATAAAGCAATATCTCCCAAATAAAACACACCCGTATGGAATTAAATTATATAAATTATGTACAGTGGATGGATATACTAACAACATAATCGTTTATCGTGGTAAAAATACGACTACTAATGCAAATACTTGTCAAAGTGAGCAGATAGTATATGACCTTCTCCAAAATGTTGAATTCAAAGATGGTTACTACCGCTACTTGTATGCTGATAATTATTACTCCAGTTTACCTTTAGCCAAATCATTATTCAAAAAAAATTATTTATTGTGGAACCCTAAGGTCTAACAGAAGAGGTATTCCCAAAACCATACCTAAAAAAATGAAAAAAGGAGAAATTTGGGGTGCTCAGAACAACTCGTTACGTATTATAAGATGGATGGACAAACGGCCAGTTCTGATGTTAAGTACTGATCCAACCCATACAACTACCTTAAAACCAACAGGAAAGCGGAACTGGCAACGTGAGCTTGTGATGAAACCAAAGGCAATTATTGATTACAATCAAGCAAAAAAAGGAGTAGACTTTAGTGATCAGATGAGTTCGTATCATTCCGTTTTAAGAAAAAGTTTAAAATGGTACCGTAAACTAGCTTTTGAATTTTTGCTCGGAACATCTATTGTAAATGCCTGGATTGTTTATAACAATATTACTTGTTCCACAAAGTTATCTATAATGGAATTTAGAAAAAGATTGGCACAAGAGTTACTTGTTACTCCAGTTGCATACGAAAACACCACTACTCCCAAAAGAGTTATCCATACTTTTGTTAAACCATCAGGACCTGGAAAGAAAAGGAGAAGACAATGCCAAGGATGCTATCATAAATTAAGAGAAACACATTCAGGCAAACAGGCAAGTAATATGGTGACAAAAGTAACAAGTTATTGCAATGAATGTCCTGGTCAACCAGGAATGTGTTTATCTTGCTTTAATAGCATTCATAAAAAATAGTTTATTTTTCTGAAACTGTATTGTTTTTTGTTTAATAATTAAGAAAAAATTGTTCAATTTCCTGAAACTTTATTGTTTTTTGTTTAATAACTAATAACATATTATTTAGTTTAGGACATATTTTTTGTTTTCAAATATCATTTACACTAATAAAATATTAAGAAGTTTTGTATCATTTACTCTTTTAATCTAAATTTGTAAAAAAATAGTAGCTGTCTTGACACTTCAAAAATATTCTTAACAGGAAACCTGATCAAAAAACGAATGACAATGGTAAGTTTTTAAATGTTTTTACTTTTAATAATTGATCTTAAAACTCTTATAATTTATATTGTAAAACTGTAGAAATAAAAAAAAAATAATTACGTCATTACCGGTCCCCGACGGTCGGTAACGCACCGTGTTTGCGCCAAGCCACCGGTCCCGGGGGACCGGTAATGCACAGTTTAGAGGTTTACATATTTTGGGAACGCAGTTAACCTGTTAAAGAACTTCAAGATCTTAGTAAGCCGATCAAGATACGAAAATTTTACCAGAAAATAAACAATAGCAAAATAGAATTCAAACAAAAGAAGTAAAGAGATAAGGAGGGTAATATATTAACAGAACAGCAAGAAAAACTGAGAAGATGGAATTCCTGAATACAATACAACTGAAAATTTTTAAGATTATATTGATATATTAGATGTTCGTTTGTAATACTCCTTTTAACGTTTTTAATAAAAATATTGCTTTAAATTAAATTTTTGTTTTTAACTTATGTTTTACTGACAAGCTTCTTGGTAAAACTCATAGGGACAGCAAAATTATTTGAGAACTTAAGCTTGTCGTTCACTTTTGCACCGCGAAGATCAGAGAAAAATATTAGGAATTTCCTACACATAGTTCATAAAACGCGCCGCACAGCAAAGAAAAGAGATACGGATCGGAATAATAGAATCATAGGCTAAGAAATTCTGTTGTTTGGCGTGCTTTGTATTACATTAGTGAGCGGAAATCTGCAAAGGTCATGAGGAAATTTTTCTGAATTTCATTTTTTATCGACGTCTTTCGATGTGTCTTATACTGAATAAACGTAACCGCTTTCACTAATACTGCTATATAACTTACACACACCTGATTCTCTAAATCTTCAGATTCTAGTACATATCGCTCATTAAATGCAACAACGTCATATCTCAAAAAATCGAATTTTTGAGTTAGGTGGTTTAACAGAAAGTAAATTATATAAAGTTTAATTTGTTAGATCGACATATCTGTAACTTAACAATTAACTGAGAGATGGCGCCAAACGATTGTATTATTTCTGTGACATGGTCTAAATTTTTACCGCAAGAGTGTTTTATTTCAGTTGTGGTTTGTCAGTTGAAGCCGCATGTGCTTACGCTTTTATTTAAAAACGTGTTATTGTGTTTTATGAGGATATTGCACTAAAGGTAAGATCTTTTATTTGACAATATTTTATTTCAATAACGCATTATTTAGAAGTAGTACTTTTTTTCGACAAAAAATGATAAACGTTTAGGTTTTAATAATTAAAAATATGACGCTATTGTTCTGAAAAAAATATTTGTTTGGTGTATTATTTTTTCTTAAGACTTTATTACAAAAAAATTAATATTTTTTTTGCTAGAGTTGTCTGAGTTTTTGTAAACAATATGACTTTATTGTTACAAATTATTATTTAAAAATTTAAAAGGAATAATATTTATTTAAGGTTAGGTCAATCTTAAAACACAACTTTTTTTCCATTTGGGATTGCGACTCATTGATTAAATTAAATTTTGCTATTTTTTAAATTTAAAACCAAAAATAATTGCATATGTTTATTTGTCTAATAATTTTTATTTGTTCTAATTAAAAAAATATACTATTTTAGGCTTTCAACGTAATAATGTCCTTTCGCCTAAAAAAGATTCAACAGCTTTTAAAGCAGCAACAATCTACCAATGAGGATGCATCGACCGAACAGTCTATGTCTGACTACACAGTTTCTGTTTTTGAATGTGAAAATGGTACCCCAAAGAAGATGCTCGACAATGATGAACAACAAAACACACAAGAAAATAAAACGAATGTTTCAGAGATGGACAATGAGTTTATTGTAAAAGATCAAGAATCTTCAAGTACACTAGGTAAGTATTTTTTCATGAGTTCTTTCAGCTTTGAGGGGGCACGGGCACGGCGTTGCGGTTTAGAAATAAATATTGGTGCTACAAGGAAAAATATTTTTATAAAAAAATTAGTTCTGAAAAATTAAAATAAAAAAAATATAGTTTGCATACGTATTTTATGTTATAATATGGAAAAAAAACAGTATAGGATTTAATGGTGTATTTTATTTGACGCCTAGGCACTTCCATGAAAAATTAAATAATGCAAAAAAAATTCAAAAATGATATGATTTTGGAAGTTATCAGTGTTTGAAGATAATTATTTTTTACAGATGATAAGAATATAGCTGTTCCTGGAGTTTCTGGAGCTTCTAAGTCATCAAGTTCTTCATCATCTTCAAGCAGCTGTTGTAGTAGGTGTTCTAGTAGGTCTTCCAGTAGTAGTAGATCTTCTTCCTCTGAAGATTGTGAAGACATAATTAACGATCAGAACTATGAACCAAAGAGTGATGAAGAATCAGAAGAGTGTGATAAAGAAAACAACGACGACGGTAATAATCAGCCTAATCAAACTTTATCAGCAAACCAAGACATTCCTATTCTTGTTACACCCCCAAAGAAAGGCAAGAAACGTCAACGGAATACTGAAAACTGGAAGAGAAATCTTACAAAAAAAATGAGAAATTGTGGTGAAGCCTACCAAACTCATTCAAAAAACAAAAAAATGAAACCAAAAAAACAAGTAAGGTATCCGTGCAAAGATTGTAAACTCAAGTGTTCATCTAAATTTACCGAAGAGGAGAGAATACAGATTTTTTCAAGCTATTGGTCACTCGGTGAAGTTCAAAAACAGAGAGAATTTATTAACAAACTGATGGTACCTGTTGTACCCCAATATCGATATATTCGTGTTGGAGGTACAAGAAAACCCAGAGACAAAAACAACGCATACTATTTTGTAAAAGAAGGTAAGCAGATTCGAGTTTGCAAAGTATTTTTTGCAAATACTTTGGACATAACTGATCGCATAATAAGAACTGTGCAAGAAAAACGGAATAAAGTTTCAGACGTCCTCCTTGAACCGGACAAACGTGGAAGACACGGAAACCAGAAATCGCTAAATCCAGAAATTCGGGAAGATATAAGACAGCACATAACATCAATCCCAAGAATTGAAAGCCATTATACTCGCGCCAATACATCCCGAACATTTATTGATGGTAGCCGTTCATTGGCAGATATTCATAGAGACTATATTGAAATCTGTAAACAAAGAAATAGACCTTTTGCAAGTTACGCAATTTTCCATGAAGTATTTGTCAAAGAATTTAATATTTCGTTCTTTACACCCAAGAAAGACCTTTGCGAAACATGTGTGGCCTATGAAAATTCAAGCAATGAAGAAAAGTTGGACTTAAAAGAAAATTACGACCGACATCTTAGCGAGAAAACCTTATCCAGAGAAGAAAAGAAACGCGACAAAGAAAATCAAAATATTTGTGGAATTGTTGCAGTGTACGATCTCCAAGCAGTGATGCAGGTACCGAAAGGAGATGTTTCGGTTTTTTATTATAAATCTAAACTTAACGTATTCAACTTCACCATTTATGATTTGCAAAACAACAGTTGCGAATGTTTTGTATGGGATGAATCAATTGGCCATCGTGGTGTAAACGAACTTGGAACTTGCGTTCTAAAATATTTACAGAAAAAGGCCACCATGGAAGACGCAGAAGTAATATTTTATTCTGACAACTGTGTGGGTCAACAAAAAAACAAATTTATGTTGGGGTTGTACCTTTATGCGATCCGATTCTTGGGTATCAAGTCAATCACCCACAAGTATTTGATCAAGGGGCACACCCAAAATGAGGGTGATTCAGCCCATTCTCTCATTGAGAGACAAGTAAAAAGGCAATTAAAGGGGGGTCCAATTTATAATACAGATGGATTTATAGCCGCTATTAAATCTGCCAAAAAACAAGGAACGCCTTTCTCTGTCAATGAACTTTCGTTTGAGGATTTTATTGACATAAAACAGCTAACTTTGGATATTGGACCTCTAAATATGACAAATTTCAAAATTTCTGAAGTTAAGGTATTGCAAGTTCTTAGAGAGTCTCCCAATTCTGTAAGATGTAAAAGATCCTACAGCGATGAATTCCAAGAAGTTCAAGTAATCAAAAGAAAAAAGACCGAAAACTCTAAACTCACATTAAAGCCGGCATTTTCCAAAAAACCAGGTCTCCCAGAATCAAAAAAATCTGATCTTATGGATTTGGTAAACAAAAATCACATCCCAAAGTATTACACAAACTTTTATCAAAACTTGTAAGCGTTTAGTTACCTATTTCTATTTTACAAGCGTCTATTAATATTTGTAAGCCGTAAGTTTTAGTTGATTTATGTTCCTTTTTCAGTATTTTTATTTTGTAGTATTGTTATTTTGTATCGTTTTGCTTAGATAATGTAATATTATCAATGTTTCTAAGTATTAATATTTACTAACTTAGCATTTAGTTGATTTATGTTCCTTCTTCAATATTTTTATTTTATAGTTTCGTTATTTTAGGCGTATTTTCAATAAAATGTCTAACCCAAAATATTTTATTAATGTTTCTTCCCCAGTAAGTATTTTTATTTTTGTAATTTTTTTATTTTGTAACTTCTTGTTTATGACAAGTTGACATACTTATTAAAATTATTTGCCAAAAACTGTGTTTAAATAGTGACAAGATCGTCATATTTTAATTTGTACCTCTTTTACAAATGCATTTACGTGACAATAACGTCACAAAATGGAACATTTTTTAATATTTTGATCTTATTAACCCTTAGAATTAAAAAAACACTTTTTTTTCAATTGATTCTTAGACAAAACAATCACATTGTCTAATGGTTTTAAGCATTTTTTTTTTCAATAAGTTTAAAAAAATTTTAGCTGCATCCAAAACTTAAAATTGAATTTTCTTGAAAATTAGTTTTTTGAGATATGACATTGTTGCATTTAATGAGCGATATGTAAAAGACATACAGTCACCCAAGCGTATTATCAGTACGAACAATTTGCGAGCATTGCAACAATATATTTCTCAAAGTCGAACAGTATTCTTCCCTATTTTCTAAATAATACATAATTTACAGTCTTCTTCTCCCATGTCACATATTCAGTATTCTGAAGAAGATCAAAATAAACTTTACGGCAAATCAGTTATTTAGCTATCGAAAATCGCAAATGTTTTTAATCGAATGCCTGTTTTAAGAGTAACTACCTAGTCTATTTTACTTTTATTCTTTTTGTTTATTTTTAGTTTGTTTTGAAAAAGTCATTAAGAAAATGTTGTTTTTATTTTTGGGATACCTAATTAATTTCTAGTTATTTACATATCATTTAATTATTTATCTTACTTAAAAAAAAAAACGGAAAGCCTTTCATTAATACCGATTGCATGGCGAAATTTTTATGTTACCGCCGTATATTTGGTTGCAATAGAGTAACAAATTTGGTCAATTTTTCTGGGGCCATTCTATAATACTAAAAAAAATTTATTTTTGAGCAAATTGCAATGAAGGTGTTAAAGTGAATCAAAGGTTTTCTTTTACGATTTATATTACGTCCTTCTATTTTAGGTACTAGACATGCAATAACAAAATCTTCTGAACTGTTAATCGATGTTACTACTTCAAAAACTATCGTACAATACGTGACTATACACCTATTCTCTGTTCACAAATTGTTGATAGCACGAAATATGCCTCAAAATTATCAAACGGTTGTAAAATTTGTATCATCATATGCGTTCCTGAGGTGTTTATTCATTAGAATTAATATTAATGTTAACAATGTTTTAATACTGATATATTTAGTAAAAAACAATTAAAATTTTCACGGCTAATGTTGGTTATTATATTACATTAATAAAAATAATAATTTAACCATTAACAATTTTGTAAATAAGAATACCTTATCTCTTTGGATATTTCAATACTAATCTTTGCGTTTAATCACTTTACTAGAAAACCTGTTTACTAGAAAAAATATCATCAAGTTTTACACCGGTACTGTTGCGTACAGTCAGTAAGTCTGTCTATTCACCAAGAGAGAAGACTATTGTCCTGAATATTCACGATGCTCTGGTTTCTCAGAATCCCACAAACACTGTTCGCAACATAGTCGAAAGTTGTGCCAACATGACTGACGTAGGGGAGTCAACTATATATAGGTTCCTATCAGAAAGAAAAAACACGGTATAGCTAACCCAAACACAAACAAACACTTAAAGAGAGGGAAAAAGCCTATTGAACATATCGGACGAACTAAATTGTGGCAAGTTTTAAAAGAATTAAATTTCCGGTGGGAGAAATCAGAACGAAAATCACTTTTGACTGACCGGGAGGAGATAATATGTTGGAGAAGAAATTATCTAAGATCCATACGAAAATTCCGGGCTGAAGGAAGGCCAATCTTCTACCAGGATGAATCGTGGGTAAACTCAGGTCATACTATAAAAAAAGTTTGGTCAGATAAAAATATATTAAGCTCCAGGCAAGCCTTTATGGAAGGTTCGTCTACTGGTATCTCCCCACCTTCTGGTAAAGGCAGTAGATTAATAATTTCTCACATTGGCAGTGAAAAAAGATTTGTTAAGCATGGTTTGTTGGAATTTCAGTCCAAAAGCACAAAAGACTATCACGAGGAGATGACAGCTGATGTTTTCGAAGAGTATTTTGTGCAGATGATTGAACACATACCACCAAATTCAATTATAGTATTAGATAATGCACCTTATCATTCACGACTAGTAGAAAGACTTCCAACGACTGCGTGGAAAAAACAGGATATTCTTGACTGGCTGCAGAATGAGTACCTGCCTTACGAAGATGGAATGGTAAAAGCAGAACTTTTAAAAATTGCCCGGCAACACAAATCTAAGTTCAAGAAATACGTAGTTGACAAAATGGCGGAAAGGAGAAACATCACAGTCCTTAGACTTCCACCCTACCACTGCGAAATAAATCCAATTGAACTCATTTGGGCACAAATGAAAAGTTATGTGGCTAGAAAAAATACGTCATATAAAATACAAGCTGTACGTGAATTGTTATACGAGTCTTTACAACACATTACAGAACAAAACTGGAAAGATGCAGTAAGACATGTAATAGAAGAAGAACAAAAAATGTGGGATCTTGATAACATAATTGATGCGACCGTAGAGACACAACCGCTAATTATTAACCCTCAAGACGACTCGGATTCCGAAGTTGATCCTATTTATTTTGAGTTTAAATAGTTTTCTAATCGTAATTATATAAGGTAAGTGATAGTAGTTGAAATCGTAAGGTATTAAAGGGGAAAGGCGCAAAACGTCGCCTGTCAAAATGTTCAATGCGTTTTAAATGTATCGATTTTTTTTCAAATCCTGAGAAAACTAAAAAGCCTTTTTGGAAAAATTTAAAGGCAGAATATAATATTTATTAGAATAAATAGAAAGTTTCTTTTGCATGCAATATTTTCAATTAAAAATTATTCTATATTCTTTTTTTATTTTCACCCCTGTTGCATAACATAATAAAATAAACATTGTAGAAGTTTTCAGGGACTTTCTGTAATATACATCAGTATACACATATATAATACCCTCAGTAATAATGTTATCTATTATTCTGCTTTTAAATTTTGCAAAAATATTTATTAGTTTTCTCCGAATTCGAAAATATTGGATACATTTAAAACACATTTGGTGCCTTTCCCCTTAATTAAATAAATGTATCTTTTACAAATGGCAAAAAGCTTTATTTTTTAATAAAATGTTTTATTTTATTATAAGTTTTATTAAAACAAAAATACAATTTCAAAAATATATTTATTTAGTTTAAATAAATGTTTCAATCATATACTCTACGACACTGGTCGGCCAAAATACGTTCCTAATCGGATTATAAGCTTGACCGCTGTATTGTATTCCGGCAGATACAAGGTGGGTTAGTCGAAAACATCTTAAATCGTCAGTTTCAGGTTGGTTTTTACTATGATATCGTATTACCTATCCTCTCTGTATTTCAGTTCTCTAATTAGGATTAAACTTGTAGTGAGCTATCAACAAATTGTGAACCGAGTATACTTTAACGCCAAAGTACAACTGCCTTTGAATCTAAACCGAACAACGTACTGTAGTATATAAGCAAAAAACCGTACACATATAGTCGAACATTTCAAAAGTTCGCCGCGCCGTGCTTCGCTATGCTCTGCTACTCCGCGCTTAAGTGAGCGACAAAGCTTTAAGCGATCACGCGTATGTCTTATTTTATTATTCCTTTGCTAAAGTATAAATTTGCATGAAATGTTATGAAAGGCAGTTTTCTGTAAAAGGCAGTAGATACTTTAACTGAAGCTTTAAAATAATAAATCATTTTATGTAAATATTACACATTTAATATTGTTTGTTTTAGATCGAAATGGAGCAGTAATCCTCATTTTTGTGGCTCTTATGTCTTTAAAAGTATAGATCAAGAAAATCACAATGCAACGGCTGAAGATTTAGCTCGACCAATAATTTCTAAAAAGTATAATAAACCTAGTTTACTTTTTGCTGGAGAAGCTACAAGTACAAATCACTTCTCAACCGTTCACGGAGCTATTGAAACGGGTTTCAGAGAAGGAGATCGATTAGCGGAAATATTACAGAAGGCATAAAATTCAGCTATTTTTTGTAAAATTATCAAACATCCTTAATAAAATTAATATATAAAAATACAAACTATTCACTTGTTATATCGCGTTGATCGTTTATCAATTATATATATAATGAAGAATCGTTTAGAAGAATAAAAATTCTATAATTATCTACACTTGAGTGCAAAACAATCGGCTAGAAAGCGAGATTTGAGAATACACCTCCTCTTTCAATGTAAAAGTGTGAAAATAAATATATTTAATATGCAAACAATAACATTATTATTAAACTTGCAAAAGCTTCTATTGAATTAAAACAATAATATGCAATACGATCAGAGTTTCCTTAATATTCATCATGAGAACGAATGCAATAACGACGTTTTGATCAATTAAAGCATCAATTACAAAAAGGAATTTTTTTATTTTCATTATTTAATATTACTATCTTTACAACTTATTACACTTTCCCACTAATTTCGCATGAATCAGATTACTTTTTTCATACATTCTTTGCATTTCTCCATCGCATTCTCGCATTACTTCTTATTCATCGTATTGATGCATGATCGTAGTTCTCGATTCCATTACTCTCCTTGATGTTAGATTTTTATCGCAGACTCTTTTTTAAGCTCATTTTAAACATGATCTATAGAATTTAAGGCCGGGCTCAACGCAGGCTAATTTATTATAGGTATACGATCTTTTTGAGATAGGTGATGGTGACTCATGCAGTGTGGCATCGTGCAATATTGTGCATTAAAATAAAGATCTCACCAAATTAATCCCGCCTATGGAAGCACACGTTCCTCCAAAATATCTCAGATGTAACGATTAGCCGTTAAACCTCCTCCACATCCTTCAACTAACACGAAAACTATGGAAATGCCTTCTTAAAACATACAAGAACCGCCTCCATGTGAAACAGTTTCTCGTATACAATATTAAGCAAATCCCTCTTCTGGCCTTCTATAGACTCGACGCTTCTTGTAGTTGCCGCAACGGCAGAGACTACTTTTAAAGGAGAATAATAACTGACTCCATTAATAGTCTTCTCCATCCAGACGTTCGTGAGCAAATTCTAATCGCCTTTGTCTATGGTCTGCAGTTATCTTTGGACCAGTAGCTACCTTTTTGGTGTCTGATTAGCTGCCTTCAGTCTCGTTCTGACTGCCAAATGCTCGTCATCACACTGCGGACCTTTCTTAGCTCTTCTTTGAGATTAGCACAAGTCAAATGTCAAATTCTCAGCGATTTTGATACAGGAAATCGATCAACTCCCTTCGTTATTATTTGACTTGAGCTGCTTGATATGGTATCTATTTGTAATGTACTTACGAACTTGCTAAAAATGACTGATGTATTAGTGAATTGCTGTAGAAATTAATGGGTACGGTGTTAACTGAAACAAGTCGGTGCATGTTGAATTCAATGAGTAAAATTCTGACCCATCTCTACGTAATGCAATATTTATTATTAATACGTCATTTTATTTACAAAAAAAACTGTTTTAAAACTCAATATTAAAATTAAAGATTGCATACTAAATATTTTAAAATTTATACGTTTTGGATTTAAACAGAAGACATACTTTTATAAAATTAGTTTGAGTCTATTATTTTGCACGAATATTTAGCGTCACTGGATGGTGATGCTAAAGAAACGCTCATCGATAGTAAATGATAGAATAAAAAAACGACATAAAAAAGAAACAGATGTGACTAGCTTTTCAAAGTACTTCTAAAATATTTTAAAAGGAGTTGAACCAGTGCTTCATATTACTTAACAATATCTGAAAAATTACTCAATTTGGCCAAGATATTATTTTCCGAAAAATCAAAACTCCACTGAAATTTCTCCGAGGACTGTAAAGTCGACTCTAAACAGACAAATACAATCTCGACTACAAAGAGTCTTATAAGTAGAGACCTGAATATATACAAAGTGCATATAGATGACTATATTACATATTTTTGCTAATTTTAAACAACATTGCATACATAAGCTACACATGATTTAATTGAAATTTTATTTATAACTTTGATATGAATGAGCATATTAGCTATCTACGCTTTCATAATACTGCCTGAATTAAATTATTGTTAATTTTCAAATAAAAAGATTATTTTCCTAGGGTAGAAAATCTTAGGTACCTACCTATTAGTGGGTATCTAGGATACGATATATATTATCAAAATTGTGTTTTGCCGAACCCAATAAACCTACCAGAGCAAATAAAACTTATTATAGAGATGATAATATTTCCTGCTTGAAGGCAAGTTTTATGAGAGCTAGAAGTGATTCTTAAAAAAGTTAACAAAGAAAATCAAACTGCCAAAATTACCAGAAGAATAAGATTAGCGTGGGCAGGTATTGGAAAACTGAGTTGAATCTTAAAAAGCAATAAAATAGAACAGTATTTAAAAACCAAAAGACGCAAGAAAACATGCTGCCAAATTAAAATGAAGCTTCGCAGGATACAATGCCCGACTAAAGGATAACCACAAAATACAACAATGGAGGCCATGGTTAGGAAAGAGAAGCAGAGGAAGATCACAAATGAGATGGGCGAATGGTATTAAGAAGATCGGAAGACACAACTGGAAGCAGGTGGCGCAAAATAGAAGACACTGGATAGATTTTGGGGAGGCCTATGTCCAAAGTGGGATTATTGAAGGCTGAAGAAAAAGAAGAAAAAGTGATTCTACCTCTTAAGCAATTACTGAGTCTATAACAAAATTCAAAGGGGGATCTAGATTAAAACAGTATATGCCCCTCAAACCCATAAAACGTGCCATAAAGTTATGGACAAGATGCGATTCTGAAACTGGCTATGTTAACGATATAAATGTGTATTCAGGCATAAATCATAATAATATGGCAAGTACTTTTGGGGGAACAAGTCGTAAATCAGTTATCTTCAACAATTTCTAATGAAAATGTAATTTTCTTCGACAGATTTTTTACAACAGTTCATCTTAGGGACACCATTATGTTTCCTGCTATCGGTACATGCATTGGTACCCAAAACGCTAAATCAATGAGAGTCGCAAGTAAAGATAAATGAAACTGAAACATTAACTATATATTTCTCAGTAAAAACACCTATTGTGATATATTATAATCCCATTCAACATTTATTGCCCATTACAATAAATTTCGTACTAAGCATCAATATTAAATTATGTACTCACCTATCTTAATCTTTTATAATTACCAATCAGCAATCAAAATTCTCCTTCCGTCAACATGTTATAAACACAATTTTATATGATCGTACTCACAACGTGTTCACATTACACTAAATTTTGACCAAAATATCCTGTTCTAACGCAGTTTCAAGACAGTTTTTGACATTCAGATATTTCAAACATGTGTTGGGATATAAATATATAAATATATATATATATATATATATATATATATATATATATATATATATATATATATAGGAGTGAAAGGGTTAAGAATGGAATAAGTCGATTATAATTCCTACACACAAAAAAGGTGATAAAACTGAATGCGCAAACTATAGAGGAATATCCGTATTAGAGGTAATATATAAAGTGCTTGCTATACTAACTAAAAAACGATTAGAAATATACGTAGACAAGAATCTAGGAGAATACCAGGGAGGATTTGGAGAAGAAAAATCAACAACCGATCAAATTTTTATGGTTAAACAAATCCTGATCGATTTCTATGAATACAACATTTTAGCACAAGTACTTTTTATTGATTACAAAGCCGCTTACGATGCAATAGACGGATACAAATTAATAGAAACGCTAGACGAATTCCAAGTGCCAGAAAAAATAGTAAGATTGATAAAAATGACAATTAGACAAACTATTTGTGCTGTGAAATGCAACGGTACAGTGTCAGAAAAATTTCAAGTGAAAAAAGGTGTTAGCCAAGGAGACCCGTTTTTTACATCGCTATTCAATATAGTTCTAGAAAAAATTGTAAGAGTAAGTGGGATAAATAGGTCCGGCACTATTTTATACAAGGAGTACCATTGCTTAGTATACGCTGCTGATGATGTGGTTCTTATTGCAAGAAATGGAAAAAAACTAGCAGATATAGCAAAAAGACTGATTAAAAGCTCTAAAATTGGACTACAGGTTAATATAAATAAATCAAAGTACATGGAAATCTCGAGCAAAAAAAAGAATAAACACCAGGGGATCCTTTACATTGAAGGTGGACGATAGATCAGTTATAAAATTCAAGAAGGTGGATAAATATATAAGGAATTGAGAAGACGAACTAATGCAGACGTGTACCATCTGTATGCTAACCTTACTATAACAAAAGTGGTGATAAACAAAATTGCTCAGATATCTAGAAATAATGAAAGGTAATAGACTAATTAAGAATATTGATTGGAGAGTACCTGAGGGCAAAAAAGAGAGTGGAAGATCAAGACCGAAATAGAGAGACGTAGTGATGGAATATGTCAGAGAGATAGGAATCAGATATTAAAAGCTGATAGCTAAGAACAGAAAACGATGAAAATTATTAATCCAGCAATAAGCCTAAAAGGCTTGTTAACGCTGTACGCACTATTTGTTTTAAACGCTCTATCCCTAAACATTCCTTCCCTTAGATGGCTGTAGTTTTCGCTGTGGTTATTATTAGTTTTGCCCTGGAAATTAGTAGGTGCTACAAATTGGTCGCATTGTCCTGTAGTGATCGTTTTCCAAGTTAACATGATCCTCTTGTATCTTAGCCGCATCGTACTATCAAATTCGTCAGAAAAGACTCAATGTTTCCAGTTTTGGAAGCTTCATTTATTCTGTTCCATTATCCAATGATATCTGCGTATACATTGATCCACCATCAAATGATATTTACTTTCCTAAAGAAGATCTCTTTGACGCTGTTACTAACTAAAAAACTATTACCACTCCTCTTCGATTATGCAGGTATATTAGCAATAAACAGAATTAACAAATAAAAAGATTATCTTATGAAATTTTCACGTGAATTATCAATGTCACTAAGGTACAGTTAAAAATTCGTTATTAAGCGTGTAATTTAAAGCAGAATAAAAAGGCAACTGTAGTATTTTTAAAGTTAAAACAGATAGAGAAGTAACACATTCACGAACAATTCAAAAGACTATGAAGATTAATTTAGTTAATTGACGTTGACTACTACAACAGCAAATCACATACATTTTCAGAGCATTTTTTTACAAACAGCTTAATGAGGAAGAATAGGAAAAATAAGTTTTGAGATACAAAGAAAAAGATACTTATATTCAATAATCGATAGAGGGTAATGGTGGATGGTAAATTTGAAGAACGAAAGAACTCGCTCTACTTTTAATCTAAACCAGATGTTCATTCTTAACCCTCAACTGGTATGATGGGTCAATATTGACCCAACCAAATTTAATTTTATAATTTAACCAATATTGCAAACGGCGCACGACACTGTCCAATTATGAAGTATCTTATTTTGTACGATACTCTCAGTTGTCCTCTGACTAAAGGAAAAAATTAGAGGTAGCAGGGTAGTATTTTTTTCAAAAGAATAAATATAAGTGGTCAAAAATACCTCCAGTCTGCAGAAACACTCTAAAAGAAATCCCAATCAGAACACTCATACCTGCGGTGATAGCTTATGCATACAGAAATAAACCAGCCGAACCAGTACAATCATGGAATTTGGTATTTGACGATCATGCTAGATATTGTAATAGAACATACAAATGAAAGAATTGCTGATTTGACAATGTCTCACGTTCATAAGGCCCTAAACTGTCAATTTACAAACCATGTAGAAAAAGCTGAAATAAAAGGCTTCATTAGTATCATTTTACTGTCTGGTGGTTTCTTATCAAATAATGAAGATGTAAGTTCCTTACACGCAACAGATGCAACAGGTCGCGACATTTTTCGCGCCACTATGACACCATGACGTTTTTGTTTCTTATGACCTGCATTGCGCTTTGATAATAGTGTCCCAAGAAATAAAAGAATTCAGAAGGGTGATAAACTTGCCGCTATTTCAGAAATATTTTACCTTATGATTGCCAACTGTCAATCAAATTATGTTTGTGGTCAGTTGATGACTATTGATGAAATGCTGCTGGGGTTTAGGGAAAGGGTTTGATATAAAATGTATATGTCAAATAAACCGAATAAATATGGAATAAAGATAAACTGTTTGTGTGATGCCAAGACACAATATTTTTTATTGAATGCTTTTATATATGCTGGAAAAGATGATTGTCCCAATTCAAAAAAATTATCCATTCCCACACTTAACGTTTTACAACTTGTACAGCCTAGTAAACAGTAATCGAAATATCACGGCTGATAACTGGTTTTCATCAGTTGAATTGGCAAATGAATTTAAAAAATGTGGACTAACATATGCAGGAACATGACGAAAAAACAAAGAAGAAATTTCCCCTGAATTTTTGCCTAATAAAGACCGCCCCGCCTAGTCAACAATTTTTAGATTTAAAAACGAACTTTTATCATAAGTGCCTAAAAAGCGCAAAGCTGTCAAAATGCTGTCTTCACTACATCATACAGCTACAATCGAAAATAATGAACAGAATACTTCCCAAAATTATAATTTTTTATAATTCAACAAAAGGAGGAGTTAACAGCTTGAACCAAAAGTGCGCCTGTTATAATGTAGGTCGAATAAGTAGACGTTGGCTACTCACGATAATTTATGGAAAGATAAATAAGATAGGCTGAACTAAGAAATATTCCAATTGGCTGTCGAGGTATAATCAGACGTTTTATTGGACTACCTGCAGAACAACCCAGACGAGATAATCCCCATGACAAGAAAATACGGCGACGTCACATGTGTTCTAATGACAACATACATCCAAAATTGTGCTCAGTCTGTACCAAGGGTATTAGTAAGGAGCATAGCATTGAAGTTATGAAATGTTTGCAGTATGCGGCGGATTAAGTCTTCAAATAATTTCAAGGTACAAAATACTCTTGACTTGTTGACTAAAATTCTTAATGTTTTATTTCTTTTTTTACAGGATGAAAAAAAAATAAGTTAGAAAAAGGAGTTGCTACTTATATTTAAGTTTTTTAAATAGTTCAATTGGATTCCGAGTGTGTACTTAAACGAGGTAACATCGTATCAGTGATTTGTTCCGAGTTTTAGTGCTTTTTGTGAAACCTAACAACTACTTTTAAATACTAGTAAGACCAGACTTTATCGTATGTATTGATAAGCCTAATTGCATGTTTGTTTTTTTGGAGCGATTAGTTAATTAGCAAATTAATAATTTCTTCAAAACTGGGCCAGTTTCCAGTGGCGTAGGCCTACCTAATATGTATTTTTGGAAAAAATACATAAAACCTAGCTAAATTTAACAAATAATTAAATTTTCGTCTACCTTTGACTACAAGGGTACCGATAACAAATACAATTCTCAGATCAGATCTTCACAGTTCACAACTTTTCAAGATGTCACAAAATATTCAGCATAATTCTACTTTAACTTCCTTATACGCAACTGCAACCAAATCAACTCCTAGATCAACTTTTCCAAAGAGGGATCAAGCCATAGTATTGCATGCCGAATTCTACTTTAACTTCCTTATACGCAACTGAAACCAAATCAACTCCTAGATCAACTTTTCCAAAGAGGGATTAAGCCATAATATTGCATGCCGATGAAAATGTAAAATTGTTCGATTACGTCAAGGCAGTAGGTGACGCTATTGGTCCCAAATAAATCCTATTCGCATTCAGAATATCCAATAACAGAATTTGTATATATTTAACTAACTTAGAACTCGTCGACAAACTTCTAAAATATTATCCCATTTTGACAATAGAAAACTCTGTAATGAATGTTCGCAGGCTAGTCTCCCCCACAAAAAGAATAATAATATCCAATATATCTCCACATGACCTTGCAGAAAATGCTATAAAAGAACTTAGGCTCCAACTGGCCTCCCAGGTCTCATTTTTAAGAGCAGGTATCCCCAGCGATGAATATCTTTAGAAGGCAAGTGTACTTTTACCTCTGATGAAAATATTAATCTGCAAACTTCATTAGTTATCCCATTCAAAGGTAATGAAAACAGAATATTTTGTCCACAGACAAAATGAAATGTTACATATTCAAGAAGTCAGGACATATTGCCTTAAATTGTCCCAATCCTTTACCTAATTATATAGCATCTCAGCTTTAGCCGTTAACATCAACCCAGACAACAGACCCCTCACCACCACAGTCTTCTATACAACCTGCAACATTATTACATATGTCTGATTCAGAACTAACCAATTTTATAATGACTAAAACGCCCACACATAAACGTAGCCACTCCGAAATTGAGAGTAAAAGTAAGCAAACTGATATTCCCGATAACATCTCGGTCGCAAATCCAACAACTTCATGCCTCCCCCTAATAGAGACATTAAAAAACCAAAAAAGAAACCCAGAACAAGTTCACCTTCAAAACGTTACCTTTCCGATTTAAGAAAAGACGCTATCAATGATTCCTTTAAGCAAACCTCAGAATCACTTGTTATTCCTCCAGAAAAGTTGATAGCCTTTGTCGCAAACACTTTCGGCTATAGTGACCCCTACGCTGAAGCTCTTAAGTTTACAGAAAATGTTTCTTTACTAATTTCTAACATTCGAGCATTATATCCAACTTGTCAGGAGAGATCTATCAAAAACAAGCTAACCCGTCTAACCAAGAAACTAATAAAGGCCTTAGGAACTGATCCAGAAGAACCCGAAAGTACGCCCAGTCCAAATCTTTTCGCCGGTTCTAATGAAGATAACTACAATTCTGACAGCTCACAACCATCCCAATTCTCCCAATTTAGCTACTTTTAATACTAACACCATGCTAAGACAAATTTAATGGAACTGCGATGGCTTTTACCCAAGAATAGAATATTTACAAAAACTCATATCAGACTGCTCGCCTTAGTTTATCTGCCTTCAAGAAACCAATTTCACCAAAGATCACAATTCCTACCTAAAAAACTACACGAGCTACAACTTTCTAAGACCTATCCACCTACAAGCAAGTGGCGGCTCGTCTATTTCTGTTTCCAACGATATCTACCATCAAGAGTTTGACTTACATACAAGCCTAGAGGCGATTGCGATAACCGCATGGTGCCCCAACAAGATAGTTATTTGTTCTATATACATTCCTCCAAACTACAACTTATTCAGCTCAGAAATAAGCGACCTAATAAAACAACTGCCAAACTCTTTCATCTTAGTTGGGGACTTTAACGCTCACAGCAAAACATAGGGCTCCCAGCGCACCTTTGGGAGAGGTAAACATATCAAAGATATCATAAGTAACTCTAACATCAACCTCTTGAATACAGGGAGCTCCACATATTTCCACATCCAGTCTGAAACCTCCTCCTTTATAGACCTACGTTTTTGTGATCCTGGAACCGCTCCTCTGTTTCAGGGACAAACACAGGATAGCTTATACGATAGCAATCATTATTTCATCTTAATCTCAAGTCATATCCCCAAAAATGCGGAAGTCATAAATAAATGGAAAATTGCCGATGCAAATTGGAGATTATTCAGTGGTACTCTTGAAGACTTTTCAAGTCAAATAATTTTTAATGAAAACATCGACAGTGCCGTAGAGCAATTAACAAATTGCATTCTAAATGCGGCCGATCAATGTATACGTAAATGCACTATAAACTCCTTAAGAAAGGCCGTCCCATGCTGGAACGACTCTTGTTAACTTGGAATAAAAGAATATAAGAAGGCTCTTAATAGATATACCGACACTCGTAGTATCTAAGATCTTATTCATTTTAAGAAAATGCGTGCAAAGTCCAAACGAATTCTGAAGGAAAGCAAAAAAGAATCCTGGAAAAAATTCGTTAACAGCTTAACCTTAGATACCCCTCCAGCCCAAGTGTGGACAAAAATTAAACAAATGAGAGGTTTAAAGATATATCGCAAAATATCCGCAATAACAGATGGAGATAATATGATTACAGATAATAACCAAATAACCGAAACGCTAGAAAAATACTTTCAAAACAAAACTAAGTCTGAACTCTCCATTTCGCACCCCACAAATCAATCACCACCTAACCCTATCCAAACCAATCCAATAAACCTCGCCTTCAGAGGCTAAATTTGGCAATTTTATCAATGAAAAACTTATCTTCAGGTCCTAATGACATTCCGTCTATCTTTCTCAAATATCTACAGGCAGGAACCCTCTTGAAGCTACTTGCGATCTACAATAAGATATGGTTCAGCCAAAGCTTTCCGAGTCTCTGGCGATAGTCGCTTATCATACCGATTAGGAAAAATGACTGATTTTCTAACACTGCCAGTGCCTACATGCCAATCTCACTAACATGTACAATGTGCAAACTACCAGAAGTTTGTTTGCTACCTAAAGTTGCTTTAGTTTCTTAAAGAAAACAATCTGATAGATGCAGCACAGTCAGGATTCAGACCCAATCGAAGCACGATGAATAACCTGTTACTTCTTCAAACAGAAATAACCCAAGCTATATCAAACAAAAATGACGTCATCATAGTTTCCTTAGACTTAGAAAGTGCCTTTGACACAATAAACAGAGCTGCCATTATAAGAAAACTTAAGCAATCTAATTTAACGGGTAATATTATCACCTTTATAAACAATTTTCTACAAGATAGATCATTCAAAGTAGTCGCAAACGGGAAAACATCTACATCACATATCTCACAAAATGGAGTCCCCCAAGGCTCAGTTCTCAGCCCCACACTATTCCTTCTTTGCATTAACGATATAAACTCTTTTGTTCTTCCTCCAAAACATCTAACTCCAATTGCAGATGATCTCGTTCTTTATTGCCAAGGTAAAGTTACAAGGAGCACATGTTATTTACTTCAAAACACTCTTTACAATCTTCATAACTGGTCCATTCAATTTGGAGTCAAATTTTCATCTAGAAAATCTAAATTCATAAACTTCTCTAAAAGACATTATACTGATCCTCCTCTACTTCACCTAAATGGATCTCCTCGGTTAGTGGTTAGTAAACACAAATTATTTGGAGTAATATTCGACAAAAGACTTACATGAAGAGATCAGATACAGAATACAAAAACAAACTGCCTAAATATAACTAATATCTTAAAAACTCTATCTCACCATCAATGGGGTGCAGAAGAGAAATTCCTCTTAAGAATTTACAGAACATTGATCCGCTCTAGGTTGGATTACGGAAGCATTCTCTACATATCTGCTTCCAATACTCACCTTAAATGTCTGAACACAATTCACAACACTTCTTTACGCATTAGCCTAGGCGCCTTTAAATCAAGTCCTTCTGAAAGTCTTTATATCGAACCTTCAGAACCTCCACTTTTTATAAGACGGCAACGTCTACTTCTGCCTTACTTCTCTAGAATTTCTGCTAATCTAAAAAACCCAGTAATTAAACTAAAATTTTAAAATCTGTACTAAAAGACATATACCTAAAACTCACAACTTCGTTTACTACGTCCAGAAATTCCCCGTGGACCAAAAAGCTACCTACTCTTCTTACCAGCTTGAGCCGATACAAAAAAGAAGAAAGAACCAGAACTCTTTTGGTACAAGCATTTGAGGAACTTATACAGATACAGCGTTATGACAAAATTCTCTACACAGATGCCTCCAAAGAAGAACAAGCCTTCAGTTGTGCTGTCAGTACCTCAACCACAACAATAGCGTCACATCGGCTTTCTCCTAGATGTAGTATACACACAGCCGAACTTTATGGAATAACAGGGACTTAAGGCATTAGACTCGCCCATTGCAAATAAGAAATCATTAGCAATATGCACCGACTTTCTCTCCGCCATTGACTCAATCAGAAATATATACTCCATACATCCCATTGTACAGTGCATCCACAGTATCTGCCATCAAAAGTCAAAAAATGGTGTTTCAGTAACTATCATCTGAATAACATCCCATGATGGCATCAATGGAAATGAGAACGCTGATCATGCAGCAAAACTGGCCCGCTTCTTAGAAGATATGGAAAACATATAACTTCACCAAGACCTAAAGGCCAGTATCAAGAACAACGTACCAAGCACTTGGCAAGCACATTGAAACATGCAAAATACAAAACTACGCACAATTCAACCAACTGTTACCTCCATCACTATGCCTCAAAATGAGCAGAAAAGACAATATCATTATCAGAAGGCTCGAAATAGGTCACACTCGTCTTACTCATGGATATCTGCTCTCTTCTGAAAACCATCGTCGCTGTGAAATTGTAATGAGTCCTTACCAGTCCAGCACATATTACTAGAATGTGTCCACTACAAACCTCAGAGAGACTACCACAACTTTCAAAATAATTTAAGTGATCTACTCGGTTCTACAAACATGCACAGTGCCATAATTCGTTTTCTAAAAGACTGTCACCTTTACCACTTAGTGTAATTATATTAGATGTTGTTAATGTATCCTAACTTGTATATAAGCAGATTGTATATGTATTGTGTATGTTTACAAACATATTGTAATCAATTTTGTACCAGTGTCAATGGCCCATAGATACCGAGACGCTTTAATTTAAATTAAAAAAAATATATTTCAATTATTATTTAGTTAGTTTTTGTATAACCGTACAAGAAATACAATGTTTATGAATAATTCATAATTAAGTACATAGTCTGCTTTCATTTATTTTCTTGTTTTATAGGTTTTCTAAAGGTTTAATAAATAAAATAATCTAATTAAAAAATAACATATCTTGCCTATTTAAAACCGTGTAGGTTTGTTATTCGTGGTTCACAATTGACCCAGCATACCTTAAAAAGATAATTAAATCGCTATACCAGTTGAGGGATAATATAAAATAATAAAAGAAGGTTGTATGATCAACGGTTTAAAACACGTAAGGTAAATGCACTAGTACTTGACACTGTACCAGTAGTTGACATTTTCCGTTTTAAGCATAAGTAATAAGCTTTTCCAATTATTTTTAACGTAATTATTACCATCATAGTTAACTACTGTTATCGATATATCTTTTCCGTAACTATTATTCTTAAAACAAAACTTAGGCTTGGTGTCAAGTACTAACACACAAATACACAAAAATACTAGTAATTGACATTGGTATCACCTACTAAGAATTTTATACTGAGATTGTAAAAACATTTAATTGTGATTGTCATTGTATATACTGTATACTTATACTTATAAATTTTAATAAATTAAACTATTGAAACACTTTGGGTGACAACTACTAAAACAAAAATTTAAATTTTCACTTAAAAATATGCCTTCTATAAAAGGACAAATGTTATACAGAAACACATAACCGATATATAAAACAATCTATGGAGAAAGATATTGAGGAAGTACTATGTGGAAAGGCCATTTCAACAACAGCAAAGAAGTATGGTATACCCTGAGTGACTTTATAAAAAATTTAATATTAGTTCAAAAAAAAAATTGTTTCCAAAAAGTGTGACCCACTGTTCTAACTTCACCTTTCAGCATCATTCACTCTACCTTTGCCGTTGGTCTAACTGTCTTTCTTCCTCTTCCTTTTTCTTGATCACTGTACGAATATAACTGCGCATGTTAATCCAACCTAATTTATTTTCAATCATTCTCTCAATCATTTCTCACTGTAACAAAATTCACACCTATCTCTCTCTCCATTCTGTTCCGTTCCACTATCCATCTGCTACAATCAAACATCTTATGTGTCACAGTGTACGAGTATCCACAATATAGGCATTCATCTGTATCAGCCTTTCCGATCCTATAAAGGTAGGCCCTAAAACACCCGTGTCCTGCGAGCACCTGCGTCAGGAAATAATCCAGTCGCCTGTGGCCACAGTCCACCCAAGCTTTTATGTTCGGGTTCAGCATTTTCGTCCACTGTGCCACATCCTCCGTATTGTTCCATTCTTCTTGCCATCTTACAACTGACCTTTCCCTTACCTGTCTTCTCTCAGCCACAGTAAGGTTTGGGCCTCTTCTCTCATAAAGCTTTTTTCTTTCCACCGCCAAAACATGCAACGGAATACATCCAGTGATGGTCCATAAGGCTGCCGCAGACACAGTCCTATAGACGCATGCCACTTGCAACAGACTTGTTCTGTCTACTCGTTTCATAAGACTCCTGTAGGCCGTTATCTCTACCGTCTCGCTCCAGACTGGTGCCGCGTAGAGGACGATAGACTGTACAACACCGTGTAAGACCCTCCTCCTTTCGGATTTGGGTCCTCCAATGTTTGGCATCACTCTCCCCAACGCAGCCGCACTATTCGCAGCCTTTCGGACCACCTCCCGAACGTGCTCCCCCCATTTTCCATTCTGGTGCAATGTCACTCCTAGATACTTTACTTGTTTCTTGGGTGTTAGACATACTCCCGCACATTTTAATTTAACAGCTTGCCTGTTCCTTGTCCAATTCAGAATGATGACTTCGGTTTTCTCTGTCGCAAGTTTTAGTCCGTGCTGCGTCATCCATTTCTTTACAACATTACCTGCGTTCCGAACCCGGTATTTGAGATCTGGCTCATCCCGGGCTACTACCAGTACAGCGAGGTCATCCGCGAATGCGAAGGGGGTTGTACCCTCCGTATTCACAGTGCATAACCCCGTCATATGCCAGATTCCATAGCGTCGGGCCCAAGACAGATCCTGGGGTACCCCGGCCGTCACGTCCACGATCGTGCCCTTTTCCACCATAATCCTTCTCTCGGACAGATACTCCGCCACAACATTCATCAGGTAACCAGGACATTCTCTCTCCTCCATTGCCTTCATTACCTCGTTCCACTGCAGCGTATTGAATGCATTCTTAACATCAAACAACAGCAGGGCCGCCCAGCGATGTTCATTCCCTCTGTTGCGCAATGCTTCGAGTACACTCATGATTGCATCAATCGTGCTTTTCCCTTTACAAAAACCAAATTGCCTCCGAGATAAACCACCTGACCTCTCAATCATGTCGTCTATGCGTACTCGCAGCATCCTTTCATATAGCTTACTGATGCATGGAAGAAGACAGATGGGGCGATACTTCTGCCTAGCTTTGGGAATCAGTATTAACCTCGATGTCCTCCAAGGCTCAGGAAAGGTTTGTGCTTCCAGCAATGCATTCATATGTTCTAGAAGCCACGCAGGCTCCACCCGTCCTAGACCCTTCACCGCCTCAGGTGGTATCTGGTCCAGTCCGGGGGACCTACGAGTCTTGAGTGAATCCAAGGCCTCGACAAGATCATCCATGGTAAAAGGTACAGACCGCTCAGTTCCTTCATCCCTCCATACACCATTATATCTGCCTTCCGGAAAGAGCTCTCTTGTTACCTTAAGCTTCTTGTCCATAGGCATTTCGTAAGGAGGATACGCATGGAACTTCTTCATAACAATCTTGTATCCCTGACTCCAGATGTCCTTATTCAGTTTTTCACACAGCTCTTTCCAGTGCCTTCTTTTTTCTGTACGAATTTTCCTGTACAGTTCCCTCTTCCTTGCGCGGTACTCTTCCTCGATCTCCTCGATGACGTCAGGATTGATTCCTGCTCTGCCTCGTTCTCTTGTTAACATTCTTCTCATTGCTATACATACATTTCTTAGTGCCTCGATGTCCGTATTCCACCAATATGGCATCCTGTTGACATCTTGGCGACCAATCTTGCCTCCTTTCATCGCTTTTTTAATGACTCTCTCCAGGCTTTCCACCGTCGGTGATTGACCCTCCATTATGCTCACTCTCCATTTAGTTAGCTCCTTGTATACTTTCCAGTCATTCCCATTGCCGCATCTGCCCCCAGACGTCCCGGATGCACGGACCGTGTTAGTGGTCCCCGTTCCAGTTATCATTATTATGAAGTTATTATTATTATTATGAAGGAACTGAGTAAACAGAATCCCTTTAATAATGACAAGCCAGGAAGAACTTGCTTTACTGGATTCTTAAACAGAAATCCCAAAATAAGAAAGAGTTGCTCAAAATCTAACATCTACAAGTCAGCGGTAACAAAAGAAGCCATTCAAAAATGGTTCAGTGAAGTGTATAATTTATTTAGAGAGAACAATTAATTTAGAAAGAACAACTATGAGGAGGTTCTTATTGATCCAAATCGAGTATTTAATGCAGAAGACTGCATTTTTACTTATCTTCAAAGGAAACAAAATATTGGCAAGAAAAGGTGGCAAAACTGTTTACCAACAAATTAATCCTAATGAGAAAGGATGCCTAACAGTTCTTATCACAGGTAATGCTGCTGATAAACTAGCACCACCAATGGTCATATTTAAAAATGAGACAATTCCAAAAGAACTAGCACTTAGTGTTTATGAAGAATTGGGTATTGGTAGGTCAGAAAGTAGATGGATGACAGAAGCTACCTTTTACGAGTTCATTACAAATATTTTTGATAAGTGGTTGATACTAAGCAAAATCTCTCGCCCTGTAATTCTATTCACTGATAGACATTTATCACATTTAACATTACACACTAGTAAATTGTGCGCTAAACATGGTATTATATTGGTAGCCCTTCATCCAAATGCAAAACATTTGCTTCAGCCAATGGATGTTGCTGAATTTTGGTCTTTGAAAGGTGGCTGGAAGGATGCATTACACCTGTGGCGGATTAAGAATCAGGCTTTTCTAGTTTTAAGGAAAATTCACTGTTATCAACACGCTTCAAATTACTTCAAGAAGCAAAAAACTTTGTTAAAAAACAGAAACTAAAAGTGAAGAAAAAAAATATAGTTAGTAACAAAAGGGAAGAATCATCAAGTGATAATAATAAATCATGACTCGAATCTGGTGGCAGTCTTGATGATACATCGTTTAAAACGAAGAAGGATGCCCCAACCTCGAGATATTCATTTCAGGAGAAAGAATAAACTATCAGTTTCCAGATTCAGTGGATGTAGATGGCTAAATTTACACAAAACAAAACTTACTTCAACTTACACAAAAAAATTCAAAAATGACTGTCCAGTAAAAAAAAATGTCAAAAAAATTATAAGAATATTATGCGTCCTCAAATGAGGACGCTGGGCAAATTCATATATTTTGTGTAAAAAGTTTATATGGGTATTTTGATTAACTAATTGTTTTTTTGTTCTATTTTAGGATGAGTCGAAGATATTTTCGTAATCTTGAAGAGGCCATTGATTATTTAAATTCTGAACAAATAGATGCTGATATAGCTGCATTGCCCCCCGAATTCGATGATTTAACAGACGAGGATGAAATCAATGACGATGAATTAGGCGTTGCTGAGGTGGAAGACATACCCGGAGGGACTGAAGTTTTTATTGAGGAAGAAGATGATCAAAATCTTGATGATGAATATGACTTACCGCTTGTATCAATAACCAAAAGAAAATAAATATGAATCCAAAAAACCGTTTGTACCTAACTGGAGTAAATCGGATCCACAATATGAACACACTGAAAATGAAGGTGCTAAAGAAGTATATAAAAATGTAAAGAGGCAGGTACGTCAATACACTCCACTACAAATTTTTGAAATGTTTTTTCATGAAGTGGTCTACAACCATATCCTAACAGAAACACAACGCTATGCTACAGAGCAAAAAAATAAACATGGTTACTCAATAACAGCTAAAGAAATTAAAATTTTTATTGGATTTCTAATTTTTACTGGATACCACCAATTACCCAGCGAGAGGGACTACTGATCTAAACAAGAAGACTTGGAAATACCGCTTGTAAGAAATGCATTAAGTCGTAATGCATATTTAGAAATAAAGCATCTAATCCATTTTGCAAATAATTCCGAAGCTGACAATAACAAACATGAAAAGTCATTCAAAATTAGACCTTTGCTAAATCTTCTAAATGCGCGGTTCCAACAATGGGGAGTGTTTCACCAACATCTATCAGTAGATGAAATGATAGTGAAGTATTACGGCCATAATTCACTAAAACAATTCATTAGGGCCAAACCAATTCGATTTGGTTTTAAACTGTGGGCGCTGTGTGGCAATAATAGTTATTGTTACAATTTTGCTCTTTATTGTGGAAAAGCTTCGGGAGAGGAATCAACTGAGCCTTTAGGTACAAGAGTTGTTTCTAACATGCTGAGTATCGTAGAAAACCCACAGAGACATATTGTATATTTTGATAACTTTTTTACAAGTTACAGTCTCCTTTGCCAATTAAAAGAAAAGGGGTATCGCGCTACGGGAACTATTAGAGAAAACCGAACTGCAAAGTGTCCTACTAAACAATCAAACGACCTACAAAAAGAACCTCGAGGCGCGTATGACTGGTGCTTTGACAAAAACAACAAAATACTAATATGCAAATGGAACGACAGTAATTGTGTTTCTGTTGGAACTAACTATGATACGGTTTTTTCCACCAATCAGGTTCAACGATGGAGTAAGAAGGAAAAAAATAAAGTACAAGTGAGCCAACCATCCGCTTTTTCCAATTATAACAAACATATGGGTGGCGTGGATCACCATGACTGGCTATTAGAAAAACACCATATATCTGTCAGAGGAAAAAAATGGTATTGGTGTCTTTTTACACGAATGATAGATATGGCTATAGTAAAT
Source organism: Diabrotica balteata (assembly GCA_918026665.1). Lineage (NCBI taxonomy): Eukaryota > Metazoa > Arthropoda > Insecta > Coleoptera > Chrysomelidae > Diabrotica > Diabrotica balteata. The sequence continues at coordinate 59,874,304 of OU898280.1, forward strand.
GGGTGCGTACTGTATAATATGATACATAAAGGAGAAAAAAATATATCCATCAAAGACTACAGGCGACAAATAGCTACTTCGTATCTAAAACGTGGTCATGGCGTAAGAATAAGCAAAGGTCGACCACTTAGTCTTCCAAGTACATCAAGAAGCAATATCTGTCAAGACATTAGATATGATAGTAAAAATCACATTGTATCAAAACGGGAAAAACAACGAAGATGTCAAAATCGAGACTGTACGTCAAAACCACGAACATATTGCCAAAAATGTAATGTAGCGCTTTGCGTATCAATTTGTTTTAAACAATTTCATAAAAAAATATAGGATTTATATAAACATTTTTTATCTCCATAGTGTATAATATGAAAATAATTTGAAAAACAACTAAATAAACTTATTTTGTTAAACTAAATTTTGTCTTTAATTTTATAGTAGTTGAGCCCAGCGCCCTCAAATGAGGACAGTTGTTTTTCCAAAAATTTGAACACAAAAAACAAAAGTTTTGATAGGACATCATTTTGTACCTCAAAATATATTACGAAACAAAGAATTACGTTAAAAATGCAAAAAAAATTATTTGGGCGTTAATGGGTTAAATATTTAGGAAGGATTAGATTACCTAAAAATATACATATTTTATATTTTTTAATAAAGTTCAACAACATAGGTTTGAGGCTAAATAATGTTTTTTTTTTCTTCTTATAATGCCAATCACTAGTACATTTACCTTGACAGGTATAAAATATATTCGGTTTTTATTTTTAAAATTAAAAATTGGTTCTTAAATTTAAAATAAAATTCGTACGCTCCTGCTAATTAGTTAATCTTATCAATACAAAAGTGATTTTCCAATCATAAATTTGACAATTTTTTTCAATAGTCTATATTAATAGTCCAGTATTTCTTTTTCTTTCAATATTTTATATATACATTTAAAGATTAGAAAGAACTATGTCAAATACGCCAAGTATTCTTATTATTGGAGCAGGTGCTTCCGGGATTGCAGCGGCCACAAAATTGTTGAAAAATGGAATTTCCAATTTTAAAATACTGGGTAAGTATATACCTAATAGAGTCTACGGTTATGCAGAGTATGAAAAATATTTCTAAAACAACAATTTTGTCGTCTAGGATGTTTGAATTTGTTGGTAGATTTCCTTTCTTTATATATTTAAAATTATAAGGATAGGCATGTTCTTATATTGATAAATTGTTTTTAAAAACAAATCTTGTTTTAAGAAACGTAGTTGATCCACAATACTCGCACTTATCTACCATTGTTTTGTATTCAAATTTTTAACCTTCCGCAGATAACGTGAAACATTTTAAAATTTTTGATAACGTCGGTCTAACAAACCGACTTTTTCTAAAATTAAAAAAAAATAGAAATTTAGCTGTAGGTGATAAATATTTGTAATAATATAATTGTGTATATTATTCTCTATACAAATATATAAAATTTATAATTTTTTTGTTATTTTAATAATTTTAAGGAGATATTAAAAAAAAGTGTCATTTTTATGAACAGTCTTTTAATAAAATCAAAATAATTATAACAAAAAAAATAAATTCTGGTTTCACTAAAACATAAATCAGTTACTTGTATGTTAATAAACAGAGAAAATAAAATTTTACTCTCAAAATTTTCACAGATCACTGAAACTATTCCAAATTTTGGGCACCATAATTTTCAAAACAATGCCTGGATATTTTCGCCACCTTGTAGTTCCATCTTTACCGATAAGGCAGGGTATTCTTGAAGTACAAGCGGTTTCTTCAAGAATAGGTAAGTTTTGTTGATTTTCAAACTCCTCTTCAGAGTATATATCCTCAATAGTTTCTATAATATGGTCGTCTATCAAACTCACATCATCATCATCTGGTTCTGCCTCTGAATCATTTAAAACTTCCCCATGAAGCCGCAACAGCCATTCTTGTTCCCTCTCGTAATTCATTAGAAACGTATGCCCTAAAATATAATATAAATCAATACCGCAAACAAAAAATCAAAAAAATTAGTCTTACCTCAAAATGTAACGGCAACTATAACGTCGGTTTGTGGGACCGAATCGTGTATAATACTGAAAATTCTTATTAAACGATACACGCTGTCCACTTGCTAAACTATAACTGAATAGATACAAGCACGTTCGAAAGGTACTATGAGGTGCAGATTGAAATAAAAATTAGCAGCGCTTAAACCGCGAAAATTTAAATCAGTCGGTGCGAGAGACATAACGTTATCAGCCGAAGGTTAATAAGCTTTTTGTACATATTTAATGCGAGTACAAAACATTTTATTTGTTGAATTTAAATCCTTTCAGATTACATTATACTTATTTTAATGTCTCATTCAAAGCTATTATGAAATATTTATTTTAAAAAACAAATCTTCAGATATATTTATTTTCGCAAAATTTAAACTTTGTAATAGATATCATATTTTTGTTGTTGGAGTATATCTTTTTATAACATAAAATTCTTGCGACCTTACGCTATCACTAATACATTAAAAGGTAATCTAGATTTTTGTCGAAGTATAGTATATAACTTTATAATTTGAAATTAGTGGGCTTCTCACGTAAATAGTTTTTGTTATCGGTGTATTGTTTGTTATATAGTACAGGGTGAGTGGGGAGGAACGCACCAAACTCTAGGAATATGGAATATGCGTAAAAGTAATTAGAATTAGTTTTTGAGTTCTAGCGATAGTAACAGAAAGTAACTTTTCATTAATTCAGTTTTAAAAGTTCTTGTAACACATTCTATTGGACAATTTGGCGTTTTTGTAAAAAATTGCTTAAATTGTTATTTATTTTCTTGTTAGTATCTTTTTTTTTTTTTTATTTCAAATTACATGTCTCGGCTGCTGCGGCCATTGACACGAGGAACTGTATTACAGAATAACAATAAAGTTATATTGATTCAAGAAATTTCAATACAGATGATATCAAAAAAAAATAAAGAAAACACTAGCGGATGGTTACAAAATTGAAATATAGATAAATGATACAATTACGACAGGTGATATAATTTACAGTTTTTAAGGAACTCTATCACATTACACATATTGTTTTTAGATTTTAAAATGTCACATAAACTTCCGTGGATACCATGTTTGATCCGTGCTGCTGCGTACTGGTTACATTCCACAAGTATGTGGTGTACACTTAAACGGGAGTTGCAATATTGGCAGTTTGGAGGTTCTTCGGGAACCATCAGATATCCATGGGTTAGCCGGGTGTGCCCAATTCTGAGCCTTCTAATGATGGTCTTCGATTTTCTTTCCATTGTAACAATTCTAGGGCCTAAAATGTTTGGTTGGATAGACTTTAGTTGGGTAGTGCACCTGTTCCATTGATTTTGCCACATTGAGGTAGATAACTTTTTAATTTCAATTATTATGTCTTGAAACATTTGGACTTTTTCATCTGTAAGGTCAGAGCGACGTGCTTCATTTGCTGCATGGTCAGCATTCTCATTTCCTTTAATACCAACATGTGAAGGATTCCATATCATCGAAACCGAAGTGTTTGATTTAGCAAGTGCTGTACATCTTTCGTGGATCTCATTAACTAAAGGATTTGATGTGTAGATTTTTCTAATTGAATTTATGGATGATAATGAATCTGTGCAGATTGCTAAGTTTTTGGTACCCTGCATTGGAACCTCTAGAGCTTTAAGTATAGCGTAAAGTTCTGCTGTGAATATACTGGTCATCTTGGGTAGTCTATACATTGCTAGTATGTTATTTGTGGAAGTAACAGCACATCCGACACTTTCTTCGTCTTTAGATGCATCTGTGAATATTATGTTATCAAACTTGCCTCTATTAATTATGTCGTTAAAAGTTTGTTTCATGAGTGTCGATGGGGTTTCCATTTTCTTATATATGCACAAATTTACGTTAAAGTCAGGTAATATTTTTAGCCAAGGTGGAGTATTGGGCTGAATAATGGGGGTAGTGAGATTTAGGTCAATATTTTCTAAGAGTGGCAATAGAAATTGTAGTGATGAATTGGCAGTAGCTCTACTATGTGCTCCTGTTAATTGAAAATTTTTAATAAGTTGGAAAGATATATTATTAGGGTTTGCAGAAACCTTAGCAAAATAGGAGTTTAGTAGACGTTGTCGTCTAATATTTAGAGGGGGTTCACACGATTCGACATATATGCTTTCTGTCGGGCTAGATCTGAAGGCTCCAAGGCATATTCTTAATGAAGTGTTTTGAATTGTATCTAGTGATTTTAAATAAGTTTTAGGGGCAGACATATATAATATAGATCCGTAGTCTAACTTAGATCTTATTAGGGCTCTGTATAAACTTAATAGGACTTCTTCTTCGGCTCCCCATTGTCGATTGGCTAGTGATTTTAAGAGATTTATATTTTTTAAGGCACTGGCTTTAGTTTGTTCTATATGTCTCTTCCATGTTAACTTTTTGTCGAAAATTACCCCTAAAAATTTGTGATTTTCAACTACTTGTAGTGGATGCTCTTTTAATTTTATGAGTGGAAGAGTTTGTTTATATTTTTTGCTAAAGTTAATCACTTTAGACTTTGTAGGCGAGAAGCTGAAACCAATTTTGTTCGACCAGTGAGAGATGCTATCAATAGTATTTTGCAAAAGAGTGCTAGTGGAGCTTGTTACTTTACCCGAACAGTAAATAACTAGATCATCCGCATAGATATTATGTTTGACAGGGGGTTGTACTAAGGAACTAAGGTCGTTAAGAAGCAATAAAAATAAGGTTGTGCTGAGGACTGATCCTTGAGGTACTCCTGTCTCCAGGATATATGAGTGAGACATTTTACCATTTGCGGAGACTTTGAAACTTCTGTTAGTTAAAAAATTTTCAACAAATATATATATATATATATATATATATATATATATATATATATATATATGTTTCCAGATAAATTAGACTCTTTAAGTTTTTCTAGAATTGCCGGCCTTGATGCTGTGTCGAAAGCACTTTCTATATCGAGTGAGACAGTTATAAGGTTGTTTCTATTAGAGAATGCTTCTATGATATCGGATTGAAGAGTGATAAGATTATCCATCGTGCAACGATTTGGACGAAATCCTGATTGAGCGGTATTGATAATATTATGTTTTTCAAGATACCAGAGTAAGCGTTTGTTAACAATTTTTTCCATGAGTTTGCAAAGTGTGCAAGTTAATGAGATGGGTCTAAATGACATAGTTGTATTGTCAGAAGTGTCATTTTTCTTGAGTGGAATTGTTATAGCTTGTCGCCAAAGTGATGGAAATTGGTTACCTAGCCATATGTTGTTGTAGAATTCTAGTAACTTTAATAGTGTATCTTCATGTAGATGTTTTAGAAATATCGATGGAATGTCATCCGGCCCTGCAGCACTGTTCTTTAGGGAATTAACAGCTTCGACTAATTCATCGATTGTTAGTGGGAGATTGACAGGATGATCATTGGAATTTGGATTCTCATGTACAACACATTTATTTGTTATGTTTGTTGGTCCAGTACAGTTGTTATCATGTTTAGTTTTATTCAAATAGTATTTGGCAAGTGTGTTTACAATCTGTTGGTCATCAGTTATGACATTGTTATCTTCTATTAGAGCTGGAATTTTGTATGTTGTGTATCTACCTTTCATCTGTTTTATTTTAGTCCATATTTGACTAGAAGGTGTATCGGAAGTTATGCTACTGATGTATTTGTTCCATGAGTTCTTTTTGCTTTCTTTCACAATTCGCTTAGATTTAGCTCTTAGTTTTCTAAAATTTATTAGATCCGCTTGGTTTCTAGTTTTACGATATCGGTTTAATGCTTTTTTACAATCTTTTACAGCTAGTTTACACGATTCATTCCACCACGGAACATATTTTTTGGAGGGATCAAAATGGTATTTACCGATGCATTTTTCGGCGGAACTTATAATACAATTAATCAACATGTTAAGATCTTCATTAGCGGAATTCATAAAGGAGATTTTATCTGTTTGTTCCTTGACAAGTAAATTAAATAGATCCCAGTCAGCGTGAGCAATTTTCCACTTAGTTTTGCTTTGTCTTTGTGAGTTATCATTGTTAGAAATTAAAATGGGAAAATGGTTACTTCCATAGAGACTTTCAAGCGTTTTCCATGTAAGATGAGTAGATAATTCTGGATTACATATGCTTAAATCAATGGAAGAGAGAGTACCTGTTTGAATATGAAAGTATGTGCTGCTTCCAGTGTTTAGAAAATTAAGGTTGGAATTGATTATGATATTTTCAATCATTTTACCTCTACCGAAAGTATTACTGGAGCCCCACATAGTGCTATGTGCATTAAAATCTCCAACTAAGATAAATGGTTCAGGAAGTTGGTTAATAAGGTTTGTAATTTCGATAGCTGTTAGGGTGTAATAGGGAGGAATATATATGTTGCAAATTACGATTTTATTTGGACACCAAACAGTAACGGCAACGGCTTCTAGAGTTGTTGTTAAGTGAAATTCTTGGTGGAATATATCTGTAGAAATAAATATAGAGCTCCCACCACTAGCTCGTGCGTGTGATGTTCGTATAAAGTGGTAGCCAACGTAATTTTTAAGGTATGGATTATGGTTTTTAGAGAAATTGGTTTCTTGCAAACAAATGAAATCGGGTGAAGTATCAGCAACAAGCAGTTGGAGATTTTCTAGATGGGGGTAATACCCATCACAATTCCACTGGATTAAATTGAATAGGAAGAATATTAGAAGGGGGGTTTTTTCAGTGCTGCGACCTTTGGGATCGATCGGAAAGGCACTCATCATCAGTTAGTTCGCTTGATGAAATTGAGTCTGATAAACTTGTGGCTTCAGAGGATTCTAGTTGTAGTTGTTTTTTAATCTTTTTACTTAACCGGGTAAATCGGTTTTTTAGGGATCTATCTGAAAGATGTGGATATATAGTATGCAGGTTCAAAAGTAGACTTTTTACATCATCCGTGAGCTTTTTCGCTTCCGAATAAGGATCAGAATGTCCAAAACTATTTTCAAGGAAGAAAAAGAAATTGTCTATGGGTATTTTAAAGGTTTGTGGATTCTGTTTGTATGCTTCTTGGATTGTTCTCTTGGTGGTTTCGGTTAATACTAATTCTGTTGGAGTGTCAGGTTTGTGCTTTTTTTTCTTAGCTTTGGGACCTTTTTTGGGGGAAGCTGATAGAGGGGGAGGCATATCTAACAATGGTTGAGCTTCTTTCTCAGGAATTTCAGGGCTTGTTAGTTCACTAGGAGTTTCTATTTCAGAGTGTCCTCGTTTTTGAGATAATTGTGTTATGGTAATTTGGTCTGATTGTGTGGTTTCAGTGTTGGAGTCTTTATTTTCGATTTGTGGGTCTTGGGCATTATGTGTAGAGGAAGATGAAATTTTTACGGATGAGTTGGGACTTGTTGGTATATATTCGGTTGGGATTGTATTGTCTGTTGGAGGGTTTGGACAGTTGGAGGCTATATGTCCTGTTTGTTTACAGATAAAACAATGTACTTTATCTGTAGAAAGGAAGATTCTGTGTTCATTTCCTTCGAAGGAAATAAGTACTGAAGTTTGTAATTCAAAATCTTCGGAGGGAGGAAATACGTAAACTTGGCGTCTGAAACTTAATACATGTGAATATTCGTCCCCAGGAATGCCTGCTCTTAAATAGGATATAGGAGATGCGATGCGAAGTCCAAGATTTTTAATGCTATTTTCAACTATGTCATGTGGTAAGAACGGAGAAACATTAGATATAATTATTCTTTTAGCAGGGGAAATAAGTCTTCGGATATTTAAAGAAACATCTCCTATCTGTATTATGGGATATGAATCTATGAGCTGGTCAACAAGATTAGTGTTAGAAAGATAGATACAAATGCGATTGTTTGATATCCTAGATGCAAAGGAGACTTGTTTAGGGCCTATTATATCACCTATAGCTTTAACGTAATCGTACAGTTTCAAATTTTCTTCGGCATGTATCACAATAGCTTGATGTTTGCTTGGAAAAGTTGGCCGTGGAATCGTTTTCGCTACTGATACATAGGATAAAACTTGGTTTTGTGTTTGAGACATATTTACTGTTTGGATATTTGGTACGCCACTGCTCATGTAGTCAAAAGCAATTGCGTTTTTAGTTGCAATTATAATTTAGCTTCTATGTATTATGATAAAGTTTCAGCTTTTTATTCATTTTAAAATAAAAATAGATTGCCGGTTGTAAGGCAATCCTGTTTAAATGTTTTCTTTTTCTGGTTTTAATCAGTTGAAACAAAAAACAAACCTCAACTAGTAATGAGTGATTTATACATACATTTATTTATAGTTGAAGGTACACTTATGTTAACTGTTTTTGCACTATGTTTTACTAAGCACGACAAAATATAAAACGATGTTACTCGTTCGACACCTCGTAGTGGAATCTGTTAGTATCTTAAATAAAATGAAATTATTGGATCAAGTTTTTTTATTTAGAAAATTGCATTGACCAAATGGCCATAAGCGAAAAATTAATGGATTACATTAGGTACACTTACTGCAATTACAATTTGGTTTATTAAATATTGTGGTACTTAATTAATGGTAATTATCAATGTCTTTCAAGAAATTCAGACTATTGTTAAAGTTACAGTTTGCACTTAGAGCTACTAGAAGTGTTCCTGGTATATTGTTGTTACTTCGTTGTTGATTGTAGAGGGGACATTTACATAGTATATGCTTTATTTTTAGTGTCATATTACACGTTGCACATCGCGGCGTTTGGCACTTTTTAATTAATTAATCATGCGTTAACCTAGTATGTTCGAGTCTGGGGCCCGTTACTATTATTTCTTGGCTTCTTGACGTATGTGGGTAACACATTCCATGTCTCTATGCTGGGTTTCACTTATTTTAATTTTGAATTCGACACATTCCATTTATTTTTCCACGCACTTAAGATTGATTTTTATATATAAGCTTTTATATCCGTTGATACTGATGTGTTTACGATTTCGGAAACGTCACTCACTATCGCGTCTTTCGCACTGTGGTTAGCAGTATTCGTTGCCTTTTATTTCTATATGGAATGGGATCCAGATGAAATTTATCTCATTATGATTGATATAAGCCTGAAGAAGCACCGTTTTAATTTTCTTTTAAAGCGGATTTTTTGGATACCGTTGTCGGATGCTTTGTATGGCAAGTAAAACTGTTAAGATAATATATTTGCAGTTTGTTGTCAGAATGTTTAGTTCTATGGCGCGATAGAGAGCATATATTCAGCTTTATGGATAGTACTAACATTAGATAGTTTGAATTTAAGGACCTTCTCCGGACTTACTACAGACGCTACTACACCTTCGGATGATTTTGAACCATCAGTGTATATGTGGGTATGATATTTATAACGACTAAGGATGTTTTTAAAATTGGAAATAATTAAATCATGATTAGTGGAGTTTTTATCAAATGACGTAAGTTCAAAGTTATATGATGGTATGTTTTGAATCCAAGGTGGATTATGGTTATATGTGTATAGAATACAATTCATACATGACAATATCAAACAGATGCAAATGGTCTTTTATTCTTTTTTAGAAAGGTTTAGCAGAACGGTGATTTGCATTGGGGTTTGGCAAATTATCAGTAAAAGTATTTCTATAGACAGGATTTTTTGCATTATCCCTAATTTTTGTTGCATACGTTAGACTAAGGTAAGCTCTTCTATAATGTAACGACAATTCATTTACTTCGTCAAGTAAACTTTCAATCGGTGATGTACAAAAGGCTCCCAGATATATTCTAAGTGCTGTGTTGGGAATAGTACCTAGCTTTTTAAGTACTGATTTCAATGCTAAGTCGTAAGCTATAGCCGCGTAGTCTAGCTGTGATCGTAGCTCTGTATACAATTTACAATGTACTCCTGTCTGAACCCCTCTTATGTGTTAGAATTTTTAGTAAATCTTATGTAACAGTTGCATAATAAATTATTGATAAATATGTTTTTTCAATTCAACTTTCTGTCAAAACTAACTCCGAGCAATTTTAGCAAATATTTTTGTTGTACTGATTGGTTTTATAGATTTAATGAGATTGGTATAATGAATTTGTTTTTAGAAAATATGTAAGTACTATAAATTTAGTTTTAGTTGTAAAAAGATAAATCCAGTTTCCTGTGACCATTGTTCAATTTCTAACAAGAAACTCTGTGCAAGTTGTAAGCGGTTGTTTAAGTTTTTGCTTTGACCAAATATTATGAGATCATCAGCATATAAGCGGCCTTTAAGTGAAAGTTTTAAATTTCTTAAAACATCACTTATGGCAATTATAAGTAGCATGGGACTTATAACAAATATCTGAGGAATTCCATTTTCTAATTCCACTTTTGATGACTAGTTACCGTGTACTCTAACTTGCATATACCTTGTATATAAAATGTTTTTTATAAATGCAAGGCAAGGTCCTTTAATTTTTAAATCGTACAGTTATATGATGATACGGTGGCGCCAAGCTGTATCAAAGGATACCTGTATAGATAGCTGTATCAGAGGAGACGACGGTTTACCATTTTTTCTACCAGTTTGCATGCAGTACATGATAGTGCAATTGGTCTATAAGACTCGGATTCGTTTTGGGATATTTTGGTTTTAATATTAGTATTATAATAAAATTTATCCACGCTTTTCTAAATTTCTGTTGTGTCCAAATAATATTAAATAAGTTAAGAACATGAGTGTATGTATTTTCGGGTAAATGCTGAAGAAATCATTGGGATATTATCTGGACCCTCATTAGTCTCTTTAAATAGGGTTAATGCATTTTGGTATTCATTTATATTAAATTTGGTGTTTAAAGCATCTGCGTCATCTGCAAACGGTATAATTACATTGCATTCTTCGTTCTGTTTAAAGTTGATAAAGTTATTATTCTAATTGCTTGTATTTGATCTATTTTCATACGTACTAGCAAATTCTTCTGCTACTTCTAGGTCATCTAATAATATTCTATTATCTTTCTTTAGTTGAGTGATTTTGTTATAAGCCGGTATTCCAAATATTTTTTTGACATTTTTCCATATTTCAGACATAGGGCTCCTATTGTTTATACTGGACACAAATTGAGCCCACGAATTTCTTTTTGAAGTTTTTATTGTTAACTGAGCTTTAGCTTTAAGTTTTTAAAATTGTATTTTATTGTTAAGTGCTTTATGTCGTTTGTATTTGTTAAAGGCTTTTTTGGAAGCTTCGATCAATGTCTTACATTGTTCATTCGACCAAGGAACTGGTTCATATTTTGTAACAAGTGCAGTTTTTTTAATGGTTATCTCAGCTGCATCTTAGATGATGCTGAAGAAGGTTTCGCTGTCTGTGGCAATATTGTTAGATGTTTTACACTTTGTGACATGTTTTTCTATGATATTTTTAAAACAATTCCAATTTGCTTCCTTCGTTTTCCACTTTCAGAGGTGTGCTTTCCATTTTTGGGCTTGAACAAGTTATTGGTAATTATTATTGGGTAATGATCACTGTTATAAGTGTAGTATACTCTGTCCCATGTCAATAATGCAGAGAAGTTATTATCCGCTATCGTTAAGTCTAAGGGCGTTGATTCGCCTGTTTGTATATTGAATATTGTAGGGCGTTCATCATTTAACAGTTATAAGTTATACTGATCTATTAATTCTTCAATAATAAGTTTTTTTTTCATCCTATGTAGAACCCCAAATATTGTTGTAAGCAATAAAATCACCTGTTAAAATACGCAGAGAAGGTAATTGTCTCACGAGGTTAAAAATGTCCTGTTTATCAATTAGTTGTCCTGGGGGTAAGTAAATCAAGCAAATATTTATTTTTGTGGTCCCTTCTAGAGAAATAGCTACAGCTTTTAAATGTGTAAGGGTAACCTATTTTCAGTTAATTTGTTATTATCAAGAATTGTCACTACACCGCTTGCTATTCTTCGGTTACTCTATTTTTTTTAAAACTTTGATAATTATATAAACAAGATTCTTGGTTGCCCCTAAGATTTGTTACTTAAAGACAAATAGTATCTGATTATAGAATTTTTAACATCTGTAAATTATTATAGTATCCGTTTATATTCCACTGAATATTTATTGAATTAAACGACGCTATTTTTACTTTCTAGTTGTAAAAAAGTTTTAGTTTTATTAAGACTCTGGGTCTGTGTCAAGTAAAAGAAAAGATCTGGGTCTGTAAATTCTTCAGAACGTGCTGCCATTGTATCTTGGTAGTCGACGCAGAAGTCTTTAATATTTTTTGCAGAAAGCCACAGGGCATTTAGAACCCAACCATTTTCTGATCCAGCATGTAAAATCATCATTCTTTTCCCTTCATTTGACGAATCCTTTGTCTTACATTTACCGAATGAATTGGCAAATGGTTTAGGTCGCGTTGAATGTGTGTTAAACCATGTCTCGTCGAGGTAAATTATCGGACGATTTGCAGAACAGAATTTTCTTGCTTATAACGCAATTTTTGTAATGTATGAGATTAAATAATTACTTGTCTTTTGCCAATTATACGATATCGAAAGCCCATACTTTTCAAAATTTTCCATAAGCTGGTGAGGGTACAGCTTATTTGGGTTTCGTCAACATTAAACCGTTGTGTCAGAACTCTTAATGTATGTATGCGTTGCTCTTCGTATATGGTATAGACCTTTCGACGTATTAAGTCCTTATCGGCTTTGTCCATACATTTGGTGGAACTAGAATCTTTTCAATCGTAGCGGAAGTTGTGTTAAGTCCTCTTTTAAATAAGGTACCATACATAGTTTTTACAATTTGCTCTGCATCTACAGATACATGTTTCTTCTTTACCGGAACTCTAGAAGTAGCTTCACTATTATTATGTCACGGACGCTACATAATGATAGAAAACGTTATGAATAAAATGAATACTACTTAACACTTTTAGTGATACATAGAGACAAACAAATTTTATCAAGAACTTTTATTTAACTACTGGTTTCTGTTTAGTTCCATAAACCTATTATACAAATACCTAAAAATTACTTAAAAGATGATTGGCAAACCCGCCTCGTGCACTACCATCGAATTCGAAAGACTCTGATTAGTACAGTTTCGTCAATATAAGTTACTTTATCTGTATTAAAGAAATTTTATTGAGTGTGGACTGTACGCAATTAAATCAACAAGAAATGAAGATTGACAAATTTTATCAGGAAACATTTTTAAATTTTACCTTAAACCGGGTCTTTTGTACTGTTATCGGTCAATCCAGGATGTTTATAGTCGGTACTAATTGAAGTCAACCATTTTCTGCCAAACAAACTTTAAAGTAGTTTTACAAAAACGCATTTATGTTCTCCATATTAAAACGAGCGAGTAGCACATTCGCCGGCCGAAATAAGAGCAAATGAGAGACAGACCTGTGATAATCGGATGATAACAGGGCGTCAGAAGAGATCTTTTGCCTTAACCAGCCCTTCGATCGTGATTCCTGGAGTGACAGAGAAAATATTTTAGTTGGACACCGACCGTCTCGTAGTGGTGACAGGACAAAGAGTCAAAGGTCTAATTCCCTCGGGCACCTCGTCCTGGCATACCTTCGCTAGAGTATTAGTAACCCAACTCTACCTAGGTGAGTCAAAGGTGTCTTTATGCAGATTTTCCTTCTCTTCTTTAAAGATGTAGAAAAAAAAGGTATGTTCTCCATAAAAAAAAGTTTTTTACTGTTGATTATTACGTTTCTGTACCATATATCGGTAAATCGATGGATATAATTGGTTGATAATTATAATGTGGTATTGAAATGTTAACATCCTTAATTTTTTGTGACAGTTTGTATAAAAAAATTGTTAACAAATGCCGCATTCTTATTCAAATCGTGATTATGCAAATATAGTGTTTGTTTATGGGTTTCGTAACAGAAACGTTAGAGCTATAATAAAATATGCGATATCGGAATGCTTCCTAGCTATACAATAATCTCGAACATATTCCCTGACGAACTTTATAAAAAAAGGAATATATTCTGGATTCAGTAGAAGATATTCTAGAAATCAGCTAACGAAGAATTTGCAATAACTCGGGCATTATTCATATGAGAGTGATCAACACACTTTACGAACTAGGCTTAGATCCATACTACATACAAGGAGTGCAGCACCCGAAAGATTCTAACAGTCGTATGTAATTTTATCGATGAATAAATGGTAATCCTGGTGTTGTATCGCGCATACTTTTTACAAATGAAGCAACATTAATAATAGCCACAACTCACATGTATTGTTAGACGAATATTCACATATCACAATTTAAAGCTAATTTTCAGCAAAAATTTTTGGTAAACGTGTGGTACGTTGTGATCGATGCTAATGCAATTGGCCCTTTAATATTGTGAAACCGCTCAACAATGACGATTCTTTCCTTTCTTTCTCTTCATTTTAATTATATTTTAAAAATTTAGTGGATTAAGATGTAATTTCTAAAATAACAGGAATAACTTAGTTTTTAATTTCTTGACATTAAGTTCATTCTTACTCTTTAATATATTCTTAAGTGACGACAAACAGAGATCTGTCATTGAAAACAAAGCTGCAGGCAGTCGGATAGTTGTCCTTAAACAGGAACTCATACCACACAAACTCAATATAATACAACTTTATGCACTAATCAGTAACACAGACGATATAAATAGCTATTAAATTGTACAAAAAATTGGAAACAATAATTGCCAATATTTTAAATAACGAGTTAACCTTAATATACGGTAACTTAAACGCAAAACTCGACAATACTACACATAATAACAACCTAAAGAATGTAATAGAAAAGCTTTGCATAGGTCAAAGAAATGAAACAGGAAACCGCTTAATCGAGTATTCTATCACAAATAACTATTTTAATATAATCCAGATTAAGCCCTACGGCTTACACTCACTTTAAGGGGAAAATTTACTTATCATGATACGGTATCAAAGAGATTAAGCTCTGCTGGGACTCTTTCCATGTTATCGAGTCCTAGGTGACTTGGTACGTCGGTGTATCTCCCAAAAAAATTTTCGCACGCTTCTGGACTTCGAAAGTAGTAGAGCTTTCTGAACGATCTTATATAGATTTTCATTTAGACCTAGCTTTTTTATGTATTTTAGGAGGTTCTTAAAAATGACTCCAGTGGTAGAAAGAATAAAAAGGTATCATCTGGGTACTTTCCATTCTCCATTGCCTTCTTATTTGTATTTCCAGATCTCTGTACTTGGCGACCTTTTCGTTGTACTTAACACGCAGATTATTGTTGTTAGGTATCTCCACATAGATTAGAGTTTTTTGTCTTGTTAGTTTATTAAGTAGCACGAGATCTGGTCTATTATGTGCATGTACAGTTTGGTCTGTGAGCACAGTGCGATCCCAATATAGCTTGTAGTTATCATTCTCAAGCATACTCTCAGGAACGTATTAATAATATGAGTGATGATCTGTTTGAAAGTCCCTATCTCTTGATGGAGGATGTTCCCTACGGAGTCATACCGTTCCTTATATTCAGTTGCAGCAAATGCCTGGCAACCCCTGGTAAGATGTTGGATAGTTTCTTGGAATTGGCATCCATATTGGCATTTGACGGGGCAGACGGCCTACCACTTTTTTGACAAAATGTTACGTCGGCACTACCAATTAACCCACTAAAAAAGAAGGACCTACTAAGTCTTCCGCCGATAATTCACCCTGACTGTCATAATTTTTAATTGAGTCTCAACGACAGCATCAACGTGCCAGAGCTTCATGATAATGAGGAAGAAGGCTTATGTGTTTTTTTATTATTTTTTTTATGAATAAAATATTGAAAAATGTATTATAACATGAGGAAGACGGCTAATTTATTCTTTATTATTATTTTTTTATAAACTAAATATTGAAACATTTATTGTAACATGTTTTATTTTTAATTTCATCAATCAATATTTTAGGCACTTTCTCACAGTATTAAAGCAAAGTAGATAGGTTGTAATAATAAACCTACGAAGGTATAAACTGATATGTCGTAAATTTTCTCCCAAAATTTACGGAGGCAAAGGTCAATATGTCCTAATTATCAAACATCTAGTAAAAATAATAATAAAAAATTACAAAATTAACAAAATTCTTAAAAGTATATTTCTTACGCACATTGTCTTCACAACAAAATAGTAAAATAAACCAAATCAAAATTATAATGACCTTACAAACTTTAAAATTGGTTTCCTGAATAATTAGCTATTTAGACATATCTGGCTCTGCCTTAGTACCACAGAAAATCAATCAGGAAATAGAAAAATAAAAACGAGCGACAGAAAATGATAAGCATGATCAGTGCATAGAAAAGCAGTTTAAAAAGACAACGAAATTAACAAGGGAAACAATAAACAGCAAACAATCGAATAAAACTACAAAATACATTATGGACATGCTAGTTGTACATAATTTAAGATGAACGGGGAAAAGGAACCATAAAAAATAGGAACTATACAGTAAGTATATTACTCCGGGATAAAATAAGAAAAAAAATGGTACTATTAACAATGGAATTGAAATATCTTTGGAATGAATAGTTTAAATTTTGGAAAAAATTACCAAATAATAAGTCTAGATGCGGCGATCAAGATATAAAAAAATTAGTATTTATTTCGTTATTTAGATAAAAATTTTAACAAAATTTATTGTTATCAGCTCTTTACATTATTTTTAACATCGTGCTTTCTTTCATTGAATGTTCATTACTCGTCAATGCGCATAACAGTAGCACTTTATAAAAAAGCAAACAGAACTGTAATTACAAACATAATGATTTTAACTAACTTTTATCTCGTTATCTTAGGACAATTCGTAATAAATACAACTAATGAGGGAATACTAAATACATTATAGTATACATGAGACAAGATCTATAAGGTCAAGGTCTGTGGAACATCATTCTTACACAAAGTTTATTTTTGATAATTTAAATAAAAGAATTAGACACTTATCTAATCAGTTTAAAGAAATCAGATAACGCAAAAACCAGATACAATAAAAAATATGACATAATGTCTTATACCTTGTATTGCATGTCTTATATCTTTATGCCTAAAAATTAAAGGCCATAAAGGATAAAAAATAAAGGCCGTAAAGAGCACCGCTCTCTAGAAAAAGAAAGGGGTAAACCAAGATGGTCTTAGAGAAAAGATGTCGAAGATGCAATGACCGATAGAGATGTAAAAACTGAATAAATATTGCAAAAAATTTATTTAAAATCCTTTATAAAAGGTATATCATAAAATGCCCAAACGGGCTATCACTTGGGCATTTTATTATATACCTTTTATAAAAGATTTTAAATACATTTTTTGTTATATATGGTATACAGCCAGCTACAGGAACTTAGTTTCCTAGTGGATTTTTGAATAAATATTGCTTCAACAAAACGCTGCAGCCAAAAAACCAGTACTACCTAAATTTGGTTGTGATACCGTATGTCTTCGAGGCGCTGGATGAAGTTGAATGCAAGAACCTTGATGCATTTGTTTTCTGGCTCTCTTGGAGTTTCGAATATATCTGACTACCTTCTTTTATTTTCTTAAAAATAGTGTAAGTTATTGTAATCTACTGCAAGTAGATTAATTGGGACCAACAACGAGCGCACAACAC
The DNA here is from genome assembly GCA_918026665.1 of Diabrotica balteata. Taxonomy (NCBI): domain Eukaryota; kingdom Metazoa; phylum Arthropoda; class Insecta; order Coleoptera; family Chrysomelidae; genus Diabrotica; species Diabrotica balteata. Next base: position 59,891,924 of record OU898280.1, read on the forward strand.
CACTTCTTTTTTTCTAGGTTTGTGTCTCTTTAAAATTTCTTTTTTAATTGCAGCTGTCTCGCATATGCTTTCTGTTTTGAGTCCTCCAAATAGGATTGTATTAGAATTGAAGGGTATTTTAACTTCAAATCTTTCTTCGCTATCCGTTTTTACTGTTCTTTAATAATATTCTGACCTTCTGACCCACTAGAATTTGGTCTATTTTGTGGCCTTCTGTTTTCAAATTTCCTTTTGTTATCATAATGATGCCCACTAGAATTTGGTATATTTTGTGGCCTTCTGTTTTCAGAATTCCTTCTATTATCATACTGACCTTCTGACATATGTAATCATGAATGGTTCTGTCCACCAAATTCTGCACATCTATAAGAAGAATAACATGGTACTTCCCTTTTGTGTAGTGAGCGCACACGTATAGTAAGTACTCTTTAGTCCTTTATTAATCCAATATTTCGTCGATAGTTATCGACATCATCACCATCAGGGATAAGTTAACCGGATGTGTTAGTCATTTAGCCTGCAGCTTAAAGCATTAATTAAGTTTAATTTATATTTGAAAGGATGAGAGGAATGGTAGTTAAGAAACCTATAAGAGGCCATCGGTTTCCTATACCAACTTGTGGTTAAGGTATTATCTCTCATTCCAATGATACGCATGTCTAGGAAGGGAATGCTATTTGTGATGGAGTCCTCAAGTTCAACACTGAACTGTAAATGAGTATCAATCTCATTAAACAAAGACAAGGTGGCCAAAAATTTGAAGAGAATATTTGTCATTAAAGACCAAAAAATTAGTGTCAAATACTACTTGCAACAGTTCTGCAAATACATCCCAGGAAACAAGACAGTTAGGTTCGATGGAATTCCAATAATTTCTTAAGGAAGTCATAACACTGGAAAGAGGTAAATTAGTGAAAAGGGATACCACATCAAAACTCACTAAAATGTAACCTTAAAAGTTTAAAGTTATTAATAAAGTCACATAAGTAAAAACAATCAACAATATTAAAGTTGTTGTTATAATTATAAGATTTTGATAAGATGTCCGTTAAAAATTTTGAAATATTAATATTCAGTAAATTATTGAATGTCACAATAGGTCTCATGCTCAATGTAGGCTTATGTATTTTCGGTAGACAATAAAATCTGGGAGCATATCCATCATAATTATGTATAAATTTTGCATAAGATCATAGATCAACCACTTGGTTGAACAGAGGAGTTATTATTATTGAAAATGTTGTTCGATTTATTTTCTATTAGTATGCGACGACGAAAATAGTCAAAATTATCATAATTGTTATACCTCATAATTATTTTTAGGTTTGTATATGTGACATGGTTTTTAGACATATGTACCCTTTCTGCATATTTTGCTATCTTTGTGATTTATTTTAGAAGCTGAAGATAGAATAGGGGGAAGAGTCTATTCTACTCAATTCGGTGGTAGTATGGTTGATATAGGAGGACAGTGGGTTCACGGAGAGAAAGGCAATATTGTGTATGAGATGGTCAAAGACCTTAACCTGTTAAGTCCTTCTATCAATGACTATGAAGATAATACTTTTTATCTTTCAAATGGTACACAAATTGACAAGGAGCTTGGAGACCAACTTTATGATATATACAATGAAGTACATGAAAGCGGAAAGAGTGCTGAAGATATGCACCAACCATATGGGGACTATTTTATAAAAAGGTATGATTTATTAGCTTAATGATGACCAAAAATTTTCTTCGGTTTTATATATATATTATAAATCGTTAAATAATGTAAGCCAGTTCTTGCTTGCATTCATAAAGCTGTTTCCATTTCACTGCTTAAGGCGTAAGTGGCACTTTATAGATGCATTATTCAATATATCAGTAATCTAGATTATCTAGCTGGTTAATCAAACTAAATTATCTAGCTGGTTAATCGAAATATCGTTAAGAGAGTGTATCGTTACAAGTGCTGGGAAACTTAGAAAATAATTAATATAAACAACAAAAAATAACTAAAATACGTAATTGACGATCTTCTGTATGATACCAATAAAAAACCAAAAGCTTTGTTTTAAAACTTCTACAAAATTTATTATAATGTTTGATTACTACAGCTATTTCGGCAGAGTGCCTTACTCAAGTGATATATTTTTGGATGATTTTACAATTTAAAGTCTTTAACGAAATAGGTTGAGGAGGGAAGAACTGTTTGTCTCAAGTTGATCATTCACAATTAGGTCCGTGTTTTTAATTTGTTAATTTTCAGAGATTCTAATTAAGTTAGCTTAACGCCTTTATTTTGGGTGTGAAAAATTTGAAATTCGTCATTAAAAGAAGGATTATGATGAAGAAGGTGAAGTACTATCTAGAATATATTTTCGTAATATTGAAAGCCCTTTAATGTTCTTTTATACATCTGTTAAAGGTTCTACCAAATTAACCGATGTAAGTTTTTGGGCAGTCGCCATATTTAAGCTTATATACATCACTGTGTAAGTGCTTTTAATTTTGGCTCTTGTTGTCTCTGATACATTTGCCGAAGTTGTTGTTTATTCTAAAAGATGGTGTTATTCCTTTTTTTATGTGTTTGGCTATTTCTGCTGTTATTTTACCTGTATGTGTAATCGAACAGAAGATACTAGGTTTTGTAGTTTTTTATTTAAAATTTTATTAATTAATTGTGCTTTGTATACATTGTTAACTGTTATTTGCTTAATGATATTTAATTTTCTCTCGTACAGCGAACAAACAATTAATAAAATTTTAAATAAAAAACTACACAAGAAAGCCCTAAAATTAGTATTTCCACCGCCAGAGAAAAAACCCAGTACCTTCTGCTCGATTACATATACAGGCAAAATAACAGCAAAAATAGCCAAACACATAAAAAAGAAAGACATAACACCAGCTTTTAGAACAAACAACAACTTAGGCAAATATATTAAAACAAACAAGAGCCAAAATAAAAAGCACTTACACAGTGGTGTATACAAACTTAAATGTGGCGACTGCCCAAAAACTTACATCGGTCAAACTGGTAGAACCTTTAATTAACTATAGCAGAATATAAAAGGCCTTTCAATAATACAAAAACAGATTCTACATACGTACTTTACCTTCTTAACCTTTAACTATGGGCTACGGTGTACTCAGTACACCAGTCGCACTAAATTGGCCGCTATTTCTGATAAGCACTGGTTGCGCACGTGTCCCTCTACCTAACCTATCTCTGATGTGTCAGCTATAAACCTCAACAGTTGTAAAATTGATTGCTGCAGAGATAGACTGACGGTTGGAAAAATTCAGGAGAAGTTTACCAGTGGTGTATGTAGTACACCAAGCACCTAGTTATGTAAGTAAATTTTGTGAGATTTATATTACGTTTATCTACTAAAAAATAGCATTATTAATGTATAGCGACTTATATGTAACAAAAGCTAGACATTTTGCAACGTTTTGAATAAAAGAATTTGTAATTTGTTATTAAAATTTTAATAAAACTTTCATTTTATTATAATAAAACTAGTTTTATGATAATACATTTGATCAAATATTTTATTTTAGCATTTTCTCATAACTTAATATACCGTTATCTATTTGGATATTTGTGAGTACCTATTATTGGACTATTTAACGACCTTCTAGTTGTTTTTGTGGTCTTGTTTTTTCATGTTCTTTCTTCCATAGCAATACGGTCATGTCTCTTTGAAATATTAATTAGAAATAAATAATAAAAATTACAAACGTTGCCTCTATATATTTCTCGTAACGTTTATAAATCGAGAGGTACTACAAAATATTTACTTTGCAGGGATCGTGTACCAGTAAGAAATCCCCAAAAACTCTCAGAAGATGAACTTAGAGCTATGGCTCAAGCTATATTTGAGGAAGAATCTGATGAAGATGTTGGTGGAGACCCAGATATTTCAGACGACGAGCTAATAGAAAAAACGGAGCACGACACTGAATCAGAAGTTGATCTGAATGACGAAAATCAATATACGATTGACTCGGACACAAACAGTAACATTGAAAACAGTTCAGATCTTGATGAAGACAATGATTATTTTATAGCAAAAGACAGAAAAACTAAATGGTATAAGAAATCTCTTCTTAGCAAATTTACTAAAACTCCTTCAAAAAATATTGTCAAGATATTTCCTGGGCCAACAGTTTGTGCGAGAGATGTTACTACGGAACTAAGTGCTTTTGAAAAACTCTTTACAAATGAAATCATAGAAAATATAGTTGAATGTACAAATTTGCAGATTGCAAAAATGCGATTAAATTATGAACGGCCAAGACGGGCTAAAGATACGACTAAACAGGAAATCATGGCATTATTAGGATTATTATTTCTTGCAGGGACTAAAAAACAAAATCATACACACTTCCTCGAATTGTGGACAAAAGATGGTACCGGCTCAGAAATCTTTCGAGCCTGTATGAGCGCAGATCGATTTTTATTTTTGCTTGCTGCTCTTAGGTTTGACAACAAAGATACTCGAAAGGACCGAAAATCAATTGACAAACTTGCTGCCATTCGCTTTACTCTTGATACGTTTATGAAAAACTGTAGCAGCAACTATTCCTTGGGAGAAGAAATGACTATCGATGAAATGTTGATACCTTTTAGAGGTAGATGCAACTTTGTGCAATACATTCCAAGTAAACTGCAAAGTATGGCTTAAAAGTGTTTGTGTTATGTGACGCGCAGACCTTTTATGTCACCAATTTTGAGGTGTATTGTGGTCAACAACCGGAAGGGCCCTACAAAAAATCTAACACACCAACGGATATTACCCATCGCCTGCTTCAACCTTGGAAAGGTAAAAACCGTAATTTAACATGCGACAATTGGTATACGAGTTATCCGTTGGCAATTGACCTTTTGAAGGAAAAGATAACGATGGTTGGCACACTTAAACGAAATAAAAGGGAACTACCTCCAGAGTTTTTACCAAGAAAAAACACACCAATTGGATCATCCACTTTTGGTTTTCAAAAAGAAGTTACCATTGTATCCTACACACCAAAAAAAAAAATAAAGCTGTCATTCTCCTATCTACCATGCACAGTAATTCTACAGTAGATCCCGAAACAGGAAAACCAATGATAATTTTAGACTATAATTCACATAAAGGAGGCGTAGACACTGTAGACAAAATGTGCAGTACCTATTCGGTATCCCGAAGAACACGAAGATGGCCAATGGCATTGTTTTTTCAACTCCTGAATATTGCCGGAATTAACAGCCAGATCCTGTACAATGCTGCCAACATCGACAATCCTCAAAAATATAGAAGAGTTTTTCTAAAAGAATTATCATTGGCATTGATAAGACCTCATCTTTCTGAGAGGGCGGAAATACAGAGTTTACTTTTGGATTTGAAAATATTCTTGAAGAAATACAAAAACGTACAAGACGACCACGATGAAGAACCACCAGCAAAAAAACGGGGGAGGTGCCATTGTTGTGGAAGGAGCAAAAATAGAGTTACAACAATATCTTGCAACAAATGTAATAGAATGGTTTGTAAAGAGCACTCTGTTACAATTTGTGCAAATTGTAATTTAGTAGACGCAAACGAGGAAGAAAACGAAAGTGAATAGCACACATATTCTCAAATATGTTCATTTGTGAATGATTATTTACTCCTAGTTTTTAGATTTATATACTAGTTTTATAATATTTTTAATGTTAAGCTAATATACAAGAATCTCAAGAAGGTTATTTTTAGAGAAAAAGAAGTGGTTGAGTTTTTGTTCTTATATTTGTTGCTAATCTTTATATTTTCGTTATGTATTATTTTTTATGTTAAGACATTCTCTTAAATATATGCCTACATTTATTATATACAATATATGTACTAAAAATACCTAGTTGTGGCTTTTATTTGCGTTTTTAGTCGGTGGTGTACAGAATACACCGCGCACGTAGTTATGACTAATGGAGGGGCGCCCGCAGTTAAAGGTTAATTAATAAATTAGAAAACACAGAAATAATTCTAAAAGATCAACTTGAGACAAACGAAGTAAACACGTTGAAAAATAGATCACTTGAGAAAAGCAATCTACCAAAACAACTGTAGTGATAAAATATTATAATAAATTTTGTGGTTCAAGTTTTGAAAACAAAGTGTTCGGTGTTTTATTGTTATATGAAATGAATTTTCATCAAGTAACGGTCGAATCCATCACTTCTTCTTTATAACTTGGAGCTGTAGACACTACTATAAATACATTTTCTTCTTCTTTACTCATTAATTGAACTCAGAGTAACAACTGGTATTTGTCACACGAGGACATTAAATATTCAAAGATCATCTCTATAAAATACAAAATACAAAAAGTGGGCTGAGCAACATGTAGATTCTGCGAAAATGCAGAGAAAACGACCAAATATATACACTGTCTCCGTAAAGTATGGAACAAATTTTTTTTTAGCTAAACAGAGCCTTTTAAGAAATAATCCTGAAACACGTCGATCTTTAATCTTCAATCTACCGTATTTTAAAATAATATTCTAATATACAGGGTGACTTACTTTCGAGTAGTGAGCTGAGCTGATTCCAAAAATGTATCACATGCTGATTCAAATTAGTACAGGGTGGACAAAAATATAATAGTTTTGTGTGTGTTCATAAAGTAACGCGCTAGTTAAATTCACAATATTATCAAAAATACTTATTGTCTAGCGGACAGAATATGATGAAATACATGACTTTATAAATGTTCGAACTGCAGCCCTTTCTGTATTTAACAGTAATCCAAACGTTGTACAAATTCTTGTTGAACCTTGTTTATTGTGTCTTGAGAAATATTGTTTATTGCTGTTCGAATTCTCTGTTGTAATTTTTGAATATTTGCTGGTTTCGTTTGATACACAACATTCTTCAGATGGCACCACATAAAATAATCCAAAGGATTGAAATCTGGTGACCTCGCTGGCCATTCAACAGGTCCACGTCTACCTACCTTCTAACATCTACAGCATAATGTGGAGGTGCACCATTCTGTTGCAACCATAAACTTTGACAATTATGATAAAATATGATAAATATCCAGAAAGACCTATATCGCGTTCAACAGTAAGATTGAACAGACATTTCGAGAAACTGGTACGGTTGAAAATGCACGTAAATCAGTTCGTTCCTCTGCAAATGCTGATACAACATTAGATGTTTTGATAGATACAAACTATTAAAAGTTGAAAAATGGCATCCTCATAAAATCAAATTTGTGCAGGAATTAAACGAAGATGATTTAGATAGAAGAATGCAATTTTGCGAAGCAATGATAGATAACTACCACCGAGATCCTCTCTTGGTACAAAACATAATTTTTTCTGATAAGGCCGCTTTCAGTTAAATGGCGAGGTTAACCGTCAGAATTGTAGATACTGGGCAAAAGAAAACGCCCACTGGATGCGTGAGCATTATACACAATACTCGCAAAAGGTAAATGTATGGGCTGCAATTGTAAGAAATCGAATCATCGGACCCTACTTTATTGAAGGTAATTTAAACGGAGCAACGTACCTTGAGTTTGTAAGGGGATATCTCGTACCTACTTTTCGTAATTTGTTTCCCAGCAGACGTAATCCTGGAGGTTTTGATGAAAGTTAATGATTGCAACAGGATGGTGCACCTCCACATTATGCTGTAGATGTTAGAAGGTACCTAGATAAAAATTTTCCGAACAGGTGGATTAGTAGACGTGGACCTATTGAATGTCCAGCGAGGTCACCAGATTTCAATCCTTTGGATTATTTTATGTGGGACCATCTGAAGAATGTTGTGCATCAAATGACACCAGCAAAGATTCAAGAATTATTTCAATCCTTTGGATTATTTTATGTGGAACCATCTGAAGAATGTTGTGTGTTAAATGACACCAGCAAATATTTAAGAATTACAACAGAGAATTCGGACAGCAATAAACAATATTTCTCAAGACAATAAACAAGGTTCAACAAGAATTTGTAAACGTTTGGATTACTGTAAAATACAGCAAGGGCTGCAGTTCGAACATTTATAAAGTCATGTATTTCATCATATTCTGTCCACTAGACAATAAGTATTTTTAATAATATTGTGAATTTAACTAGCGCGTTACTTTATGAACACACACATCACTATTGTATTTTTGTCAACCCTGTACTAATTTGAATCAACATGTAATACATTTTTGGAATCCGCTCAGCTAGTGTAATCTGAAAATAGAGACAAAATGGGGGTGTTCTAAATTAAAATCAAAAATCGACCTGTTTCAGGATTATTTTTTAAAATGTTCTGTTTAGCTAAAAAAGAATTTGTTCCATACTTTACGGACACATTGTATATTTTTTTCATTTGCATGGCAATTGTTCGCTAATGCCATAAGTACCTAGGTTCAACAAAAATCTGAAAAAAATTATAAATGCTCTTAACCAGTAAATGTTTATAATTGGTGGCAAGTTTTAATACCCACGATTTGAAAACGATTTTCAGACTGATAATCAAAACCTTAAAACAAATGTAAAATATAATCCTAAATAATCATTTGGGTGTAAGATGACAATTTTTTCTTTTTTGACACTGGACAAAGTCGAATATAATTATAGCTTCAAATTTTGTCTGAATTCCCTTTTTCCGATTCTTCTCGAGCGACAATGATAAAATGAAATGCTGAAAGTCGTGGAGTAAAATTTAGTTTTATTGGCAGCTGCTGAATGATTAACTTTAGTTGTTGTTAAGGTAAAAATTTATAATAGACTTTGTCCCAAACTAGTCGTGAAGCTATATTTATATTCTCACAAAAATGCTACGATCGATCAAATAGGTGTATAGCCTTCTGCATAGAATAAAAACCTTTGACTTTTGAAAGCTGGTCAATATAATTTAAACCAAGAAAATGTTTGCAAGCATGTCCTCAATTTAATATATAAGGCAATAGTTTGGAGGAAGTTAAACAAACTGTAATTAAGCTTTTAATGGATGTTTCACAATCATACACGGTGAAACTATACAAATTCAGAAAATTAAGATTACTGTGATATTACAAATTAATGAGTTAATTTATAATTGAACACGTTATCAAGTTTACATAATTCATATAAATTAAAATTTTTGTATATCATCGCATAAGCGTATTATAGTTTGCGATAATTTATCAGTAAATATGTTCTGGAGTGACTTTTCATGGTGAATAGTAAATATTTTTCATTCATCGAAATCATACTAATAAATATTTGTTGTCAATGAATCTTAGGTCAAAAAGCTTAATATTCAATAAATAAACTGTATAACATGATAAAATTTTTAACTAAGCAATTACAAACTGACAAAAATTATGCAACGCTATCTCTACTTACTTACAGTGTTTGAAAACAAACTAAACAATTAATTATTTCGTGCAATTTACCCAAATAAGTTGTTAATGAATTAGAATAATAACTGTAAATAGTTAACTAATAAATAACAACAATAATATTAACCAACTACGGAGTTTTTACGAAGAGTAAGACAATCTTCTGCTTCGTCTCCTTTGTGCGACTAGGATTACTCTTGTTTGTCTGCCTCTTATTCTGTTTTAGTCGTTGTTGACTGTACATTATCTTTCCACCTTTTTGGCGGCCATCCAACGGTCTTCTGCTATACGGCTTGTTATTTTTACAGATGTTTAGTAACCTATCTGGTCCCATTCGGTTTATATGGTCATTCCAGTTTTTTTTCTTGTTTTTTCCACCTGTTAATATTTTGAATTTTGCATTGTTCGCGTAGACTTCTGTTGGTTTGTCTGTCTCTTAATGATATGCCCGCTATTGATCTTAATACTTTCATTTCGATATTGTTGATTTGTTGTTTCATCTTTCTTGTATCGGTCCTTGTCTCCGCTGCATATATTAGGATTGGTTTTACTGTTGTCTTGCATACTTTTATTTTGCTTTCCGTGGTCAGATATTTGTTTCTCCATATGGTTTCTTCGAGGCAACCACTTTCTCTTACCGCTTTTGATGCTTGCCTTGTGGCCTCTGTTCTTATATCTTTGTCATTAGTGATCTCTACTCCTAGATAAATAAATTTCATTACTTATTCCACAATTTTGCTGTATGTTTCTAGTTTGCATCTACGCGGCTCTTTACTGATCACTATACATTTAGATTTTTCTACTGATATTCTCATATTAAGTTTGTTTGCTGTGATATGAAAGGTGTGGAGCTACCTTTGTAGGTCATCTTCGTTATCAGCAAATAGTACTGCATCATCGGCATGCCATTGTATCGTGATTTTATGCACTCCCATGTGGTGTCCGTATCGTTTTCTTACTTTGTGAATTATTTGATTCATCACCATATTGAATAACAATGAGCTGAGCGAGTCTCCTTGGCGGATTTCTCCTTTTAGTTCTATGCATTCTGTTTCTCCTGTTGGCATTATAACTCTGGTCTTGTTATTCTTGTTAATTTCATTATTTGTCTTTATTATCTAATGGTCTATTTGTTCAGCTTGTAATAAATTGAAGATATCATTTTGCTTCGCCCTATCAAAAGCACTTTTTAAATCTACAAAGCGCATGTATGCTGGCTTTCCATATTCAACAGACTTTTCTATTATTTGTCTGATAACAACAATTGCGTCTATTGTTCTGCGGTTCTTCCGAAAACCTTGCTGTTTATCTGCCATGTTCGCTTTTTTCTCGATTTTATCTTTTATGACTGCCGTTAACATCTTTAATGTACTATTCATCAGACTAATGTTTCTATAATTTTCAGGATTTCTTGAGTCTCCCTTTTTAAGTATAGGTAGCAGGAGACTTTCCTTTTATTCCGGTGGTACTACTCCGGTATTTATTATATCGACGTAATTTATTATTTAATATATTGACGTATTTATTATATCGAGTAAGACAATCAAATCGGTCATATTTTAACATTAAAAATTTATTTAAGATATTAAATACGTACACTTCAAGCAGACTTCAAGTTTCTGAAAAACTTACGCACTTTCGATGCTAAATTATCTGCTGTTGTGTTGGTCCATTTTAAGATTTTCACCCAGAGACGTCACATATACGATAAAGAAAGGGGAATTGTGGTAGCTTTAGTCGCTGGGCTAATCAGTTTTGTCACTCTCCTCTTCGTGATAGCCGAGACGTGCATGGCCATGTCTGACACTCTAAACACATTCTTTCGAGATAGCATGTATGTCGGCTATGCACACTGCTCTGTCAACACTTTTCAGCGTTTTTATCGTGAGGGTAGGACTCTGTAGCTTAACAACAGATCTTGGTAGTAGTTAATACTTTAGGACAAGCAGTTTCTGTGCTAATTTTAACCCCGCTTGTTAATTACTATCAAGATGAGTCTGCAGCTCGTTAAAGGCTACCTTGTTCTGTTCGTGAATTGTGACTTTGACCTAGGTATTTATCCAACTTGGTTGTAGCCGGCGAATCCTGTCGATACCGACAGAAAAGAGAAACCGCATCACGCAATAAAAGAACTTATTACCACGGTCAACATTAACCATAATAGCTGCACTCTTACTAGCAATTATCGATGTTCCACTCTATCTGTTCACATGTGGTCAAAAAACTTAACAGCTGTCCGAAGCTGATTGGTATAATCCTTGGTCGATTCGGATAGCAGGAGTAAATCATCAGCGTAATCTAACACTGGGATCTTCCTACCATCTGCAATCGAAAAGCCAAGCCTGTCTTCCTCGAGTTCGCATATCGGCTCATAGACCACTATGTTGTATGGACGAAGGCCTCTTCTACTTTCTTTTATAATCGTTTGACGCATCAGATCATTAAACAGAACGCCATTTACCTGCAGAAATACTCTCTGGTTTCGTGAAATTCTAGCATCGCAAGCCTATTCCCAAGTATACGATTGAGCACCCTTATGATTAGCGAACAAATAGTTATAGGTTAGAAAGTGGTCCTGAAATCCTTAAATAACTCTGTGACTTCAAAGGGACTCCAAACTAGAGCATATTATTACAGAGGATGACCAATTTCTGAACGGTATGCTTAAGCAGCTGATATTAATACAATCGGAACTAGCCAATGAGTTTTCATGATTTGTACGGCTCCAAAGATTGTCGCTTCTGTTACCGCATAGCTGAAGAGCAGCGGTTTCTTCTGATCAGAAATCCATTTATCATCTCTTGGTGATTTTAATAAGGAGGTCGCCTGATATTCGTTTTTCAACGTTATGATGTCGGGGTACACATATATACCCTAGAAAGGCTTGTCGTCTATGATTGCATCAGCCGAAGCAGATCTATCGGTATAATATCGTGTTTCAGTTAGACTGTATTTTTAAGTTCTTTTATGGCGTATCTTTCCAAAAGCTGGGGCGTTTCTCGAAGCTTTTGATTTGTTCCTTGTAGCTTTATTATTTCACTTTTCAGCACTCGTTGAGGTAGACTCCGCAATGATATACTAATTAAGTAGAGATATGATGTCGCTCAGAATTCGTGATTTGACTCTATCTATAAAGGTCTGTTTCTTAATCTGACCATCGGTATTTACCCATGTGATATTCATCGACGTAAGAGGCAATCGCCACACAGTCTTTCATGAGAACAGGCTCGTCAACTTCAGAGATTAGCACATCAGCGGACGCGTGTTCATCATGTTAATCCGCGTTGTTAAGCACAAGGGACGTGAGGGTGTCCGATTCAACCTGAGCTAGTGTTCTCACCTACGAGATTTCTCCCTCCGAAGAGGTATAATTTGTGAAAGTCTTGGTGTTAGAAGGTCTAGCGACGGGGCTGGGTGTTTAATTAAGACGCCGATTTTCCTTCTTAACACTTTCGAGAAATTTCTTGTATTCCGGCTTAACCAGAGGATACTGAATTTTTTGCTTCATATTGTTCAAAAAAATTTTTATCAAATACTGAAGGATGAATTGGCCTAGTATCGAAATTCCTCATGCCTCGTTCGAATGAGATCCTAGTTGGTAAATCTCACTAGCCTACAGGGATTCTTGAACTTTCGCTCGTGCTCTCCGTTTTACGCATTATAATAAGCGCAGCGCATGTGTGAAAATGCCCTCAAGTTAAACTTGATAGTACTCTTACATATGCCGCAGACGTTTTTATTATCTCGTCATGGTTCTCGGCAGCATAGTCTTTGTATGTGAGTATCCATACGGGCTTGCATCGCAAAGTTAATTCCATAAACGCAAAAGACCATCCGGTTTGATGGTATTAGAATTAGTTAGATGAGTAGGAAGAAAAAGAAATAACTTACTTATCATTTAGATAATTTGGAATCTGCGTAAATTCTATAATCTAAGCTCCCAGAAAACTGGAAAGGTGAACAGTCTTATAGAAGTATAAACCTGAACTGTACTAGTATATTATAATATAGCTCAACCATAGCACAGACTTCCAATCAGGCACACTCTGTACAATCAGCGTTTAGTACTTACCGAATCAGAGTATGTGCTCTAGAAAGTACTCGTATTGCTGATCCAATAAATATAGAAACATCCAGATCTACCAAAGTATGGTCTGTACTAGGAAGACTTTAGTGGCAAACTGAAGTAAATGTTCACCAAGAAGCAAATATAACTGAAAAAGATGTAACAGGCGGTTTAAATAACTCACGTTATTCGTACTCATTAGCCAATTATGTTTGGCAAACGAAAATACCACATTTAAGAACCTATTTTCAGACGCCGGTTGGGACATATATTTTAGATCACGCAATTTGCGCAGTAGATGACGCTTAAAACGTCGCTTAAACTAAAAACAAAAGAAATGGGCATAAACAGACATGAGCCTTAACCACCACCTTTCTAAGCAAAAATATATGTCGACAATATAACGTTAAACTATTGATCGGTATCAGAAAGAATAATTTCTGAGATAGAGGGTTTTGTGTTTGCTATTTACGATCAGGTTATTTTAATTAAAAATTTCCTCGAATATATTGTCCAAGACACTCATGTCCAAAACGATAAATGCCGATATAGATGTCGAACTTAAGAAACCATCTAAGATCTCACCGGGAACTGCCAGGTGTTATAAAAATATAGAAAGAGAAGGGCTAAATAAAAAGAAGGAAATAGTGAATGGAAAATACCTATACGATACCTTTTATTCTCTCTGATACGGAAATGATTTCGAAGGAACTACTAGAAAACATAAAACATTTGTATTGTTCTGAAGCTATTTTCTTGTGGCACTGTAAATTAATTACTATTAAACTGGGAATAAGCCACAATTAAAGATAAAAATACGTTTATTGACGTTTCAAGTTCCACTTAGGAAATTGTTCTCAAAATACAGTAAATTAAACAAATTTTGTTTTTTGTTACATAGTGAAAAATTCTTCTAATAATTTAATTTTATCTGACTCATTTATATTGACAATTCAGACATACATTATGCATTTTAAAGTAGACGACTTTAAAATGATATTGCCAATATTGTTGAGTTGCGCTCCTGGGACGACTTTACTTATAAGATAGTTCATTCGACTACATGAAATCAACTGGAACTTGAGTATATCCGTCAGAAAAAAATCATAGCATGTAATTCGTCTTTAAAAAGACAAACACATGACATGCTGACAGTAAAATTCTCCCGTTAGTGATTCCATAGTAAATTATGAGAGACAAACCAGGAAAAAAACCTCATAATACTATCCCGACATTGTAAGTATTTGTTCGTAAATTTAGTTAACCTTCAACAAACATCAAAATTCTGATTTTGTCTGTTACGGTATTTAAAAAACATAAATGATGTATCCTCTATATGTTACTGACTTACTAATACTGGTATTTTCTTATTAATAACTTCCTCTTTCAATATTGGTAACCAGATACTACTACATTCTGCCGAGGAATTTGCGACACAATTGGCCTCATTTAGCATAATTAGAGCCGCTTCTTTGATTTTTTTTTACCATCCGTTTCTTTTAGGACTACATTTGAATTATTTCATTGAACCCTATGTTCATTATCCCATGCGTGTACTAATAACTAGAATGTAGCAGGCACCTGCCGTGAAACAAAAGCTAATACATAGCAGTAGGTACAACATTCACATCCATAAAAATGGTAAACAAAATACGTTTTAAGTCTCTACCTGGGAATTGCCAGGCTACATATGAAGCCACTGCTGAAGGTGGCAGCATAAAAAGGATTATATAAAAAATAAAATAAATACTGCCCTTCTATTACAAATTAAAAAACCTAACCCAAGAAGCTATCGGTTATCGACAATATCAAGAGATAGAGAATATCTGAACAGTAAACAACAAATAGCCGATATTACAGCGAGATAATTGCCAGATGATTGAAATGACTACTTTTTATCACTCGGTATGATATTGTTTTACAGACCCGAAATACATAGGTATAAGATATATAGATATATATAGGTTATATATATATATATATATATATATATATATATATATATATATATATATAGGTTATATATATATATATATATATATATATATATATATATATATATATATATCTATATATATATATATATATATATATATATATATATATATATATATATATATATATATATAGATTATATATTATAAGATAGACCATTTAGAAAACAGCAATGCCCAGAGCAGCAATAAAAGGACTCGCAGGTATAAAAAGCAAACTGCGCATTAAGACGAAAATAAGACATAAACAGCAAATGGTCGGGTTCTTACACCCGTACTATAAACAAAAATTGTTTAATGTGTTTTTGTGGAGTCTAATATATGTATGCAAAATAAAGAGAGTTTAATGTATGTATGTATGTATATTAGCAAAATTTAAAATTAAAACAAAAACATCATTTGGGCGTCCATGAGTTCAGTTACATTTAATATTGGGTACCTGTGTTTGAACATGTAGTACCTTCCAGTTTTAATTCATATGACATAATCTAATTTTATAATCCACGAATTTTGTTTAATTTACACGTTTTTCTTTAATTTGTAACAGAGATCCATAATTCCGTGTAAATTATAAAATCTTCTTCTTTAACGTTGTTTTCTGATATATCTAGTGACCCTTTCTCACCATCCAATTACAACAACTGTTTACTTACCAAATAGGTTTGAACGTACCTGAAACAAACAAATTAAAATTAGGTTCAGTTTAATAACTATTATTTATTCACATTCTTATACTCGCATAATAAAATTATTGTTACTACTATTTGGATATATAAAAAAAATCCGTCTAAAACTGTCAAAATCTGAAAATTTGGATATTTAACCCTTATCGGGGCAGCACATTTTTTCTCCACTGTTCTTGAATATACTATTTATATTTACCCATATATTTTTAATATTCCTTTTGAATTTTTGACTATGGTTAAACTTAAATTGTCTATATTAAAAAACAGGTGTTACTATAGTATGCCTATAGGTCTACCTCGTGGGTGCGATCTACCTGAAAGATTTGCACAAAATAATAAAATGCAAAAAAACTTTTGTAGAAAAAATATTTATTTACAGGTAATAAACATTTGGAGCGAAATATAAATTTAATTAATAAATAAATAAAATTTTTTGTAAATATACGAGGCTTTTTAGATACTTTTTTTCCATAGACTGGAAAAAGATTACGGTGTTGTTGCCTTTCATTATTGAGTTGAAAAACTTTTGAGAAAAGATTGTGGTAATTAGCATCTCATGTATAAAGTATCGATAAAAACTATCTTTACAAAATGAATAAAACGCATTAGTCAAAAAATTAGCATTATTTTACTTTTAGAAATTAATATGTTGTCATATCAAGTTACTATTTTAGTTGAGACTTAGATTATTAGATACATAGATTATTAATTTATTTTTCTTTATTGCACAAATTTGTTTTTGTTTCCTGTCCTTTTTTGTTTGGTACATGTGAAACCTTTTCTTTGTTAAAACTGGAGGTTTTTTTAGTTTTTGCTTTTTCTTGTGTAGTTTAACTTCGTGTAAGCCTTTTTCAATACACTGTTTTGTTTTCCATTGTTGCAAATTTGAATTTGTTTCCAAATTTGAGGCAACATTAGTTGTTCTGCTGTCGTTGTAAGAAACAATATTCCCTTTTCATTTCTGTTTTCGCTTCGCTTTGGATGTAAATTTGCCCAAGTAATAAATGAGGCTACCCCAGATACGTCTAAAAAATTCATAAAAAATGCAAAAGGCCAACGTCAGTTCTTTTTTGCACATATGTTTATGAACCATTTGGTCTAGTATATCGACACCTAATTTTGTACTATTATAATAGAATATCATATCTGGTTTTTTGTCATCTGCACAGTAAGCATTGTGATGCATGGTAGATAGGATTAGGATACTTCTTTTATTTTGAAACATAAGAAACAAGAGATGCTTTGTAGTGAATCCGAAAATTAAAGATTTTACTAAACGGCTCTTGTTTGCTAGAAATTTCCGAGGAAAAATCTTTTATTTTTTTTCACTGTGCCCACAAAAGTTACTGAATTTTCCAGCAATTCATGTTAAAGAGTAAGATCGGTGAAATAGTTATCGCAAGTCACATTTCTCTTGGAATTATAATAAGGCTCAATGAGTTGCTTTAAATTCTATTCTATCTAAAGAGTAATATCTTTGCGAGTCACAGGCCCACCATATTTTCTTGCCATACTTATCTGGCTTTGAAGGCATAAACTACTTGAATGGACACCTACCTGGATACAGAACAAGTTGCTCATCTACCGTTATGTTTTTTCTTGGTAAATAGTATTTTTGAAAGTTTTGAAACATTTTACGAAAATATTTGAAAGATTTGGTTGACATGATTCTACACATCGCGTATTGCTGCTAATTTGTCGTTCCTTCTTCGTTCAGACGTTGTCTTTTTATCGTCAAATCGAACAAATCTTAGCAAATTTTTAAATCGGTTAAACCTTATGGTGGCTGTAAATATAGTAGGTCCATAAAACTTACTCCAAAGTAGGTATATCTATATTACGAATATTGGCACTCAGGTAGTAAGTAGTAGTCCACTAAAGCCATATAGCTTCGTATAACTTTTTCGGGTTCTTTATTTGTACACTTCACTATTTCGTTCACAATTTTTTCGTCCACAAATAAACAACAGGAAAAACAGGAACTAATCATATTTATTCAGAATAAAACAAAACAGTATTTAGTTTGCAGAAACAAACGGTGCCTAAAGCTCTAAAATAAACAAATTTGAAACTGATGCTTATGACTTTATGTGGTTGACAGGGTAAATTGTTAATGGCTCCTGATGAGGGTTGGATGGCCTTAAAGACAGCTGCAGTGCTAGTTGATTGGATATGTGCTTTTATCCATCATTTAGTTTCATAATATATCTTATAATATATTCCAAAAATCATTCCATAAAATATTTTAAGAAATATTTCAAAAACCCAAGAGATTTCTGCAAACCATAAAATGAACCCTATTCTATGTTTTCTTCTTTTATAAATGTAAACTACAGACAAAAAAATATATAAAAGAATAAAGATGTGACGTTCATTACGTTATAAGCCTTAGAGTTATTAAGCCTTATTCAGTTAGTGATAAATACGGCCTAACCCTCAACTTCAAGAAGACAAAGTGGATGCTGATAAGCAAAAAGCAACAACTTGCTCGACAATTACGGATAAGTAACATACTAATTGACCATGTAGAATCTTATGTGTACCTTGGCACCAACGTAACTGCAAAATAGGAACAGGCCATAGAAATTAAGGTGAGAATAGAACGAGCTAGAGCAGCATTTAGCAATATGAAAAAGCTTCTCATAACCAAGGATTTGTCTCTTCCCCTAAAACTTCGTCTAGTTTAATGCTAAATTTTTCCGATCTTGCTGTATGGTGTGGAGGCCTAGACGATGATGGAGACGCTCACGAGAAAACTAGAAGCATTCGAAATGTGGGTGTACCGACGCATTCTTCGCATATCCTGGACCGAACATGTCACCAACATAGAGGTACTCCAAAGAATCGGAAGAGAGAAAGAAATAGTAAACACAAATAACCAAAGAAAGCTTGAATATCTAATCCACATATTGAGACACGATAAGTACCATCTGCTGCAATTGATTGTCCAGGAAAAAATAGACAGTAAGCGAGGGCCAGGCAGGAGAAGACACTCGTGACTCCAAAATCTGCGGAAGTGGTTCGGGCTCACATCGGTCAAACTATTCAAAAGCGCCGCAAACAAGATCAGAATTGACATGGCACTTGAAGAAAAAAAAAAGGCCTTAGAGTAATTTTGCAATAGTTATAACTAAATTATTTTTTTCAAAATTTTGCTCTTTTTTTGCGTTTATCTATACAAAAAATAAATTGCCAATCGTCGTTTTAAAGTTTTTGGCATGCTCTAAATTCTAAATGATCGTTACACCAATAAATCTTCAAAGTCTTATATTTTTAATGATAAAATAAAAAGCCAAAAAGTACATTTTTTTACACTAATATAATTAAAAATAAAAATTATCAACAAATCTCATGCAGTAAATGGATGGATTATAATTGTATTAGTATTCTACATAAAAAACCTTTCAGTACCCTGACTTTTTGAGTTAGAAAACAGGTTTTGAGAACAGGTTATATTTTTGCTACATTACCCGGGGCAATGTCTAAGCAACGATTTATAATAGACAGAGCTGCCTGTCGCTTAATGCTCTTCAATCACTGAGTAATCTTGTGTATTTAGGTAGCCATCCCTGTCTTCTCCTAATGGTCTTCCCTTTGACTCATTAATAAATAATTAACTCATATTAAAAAATCTTATATTTCTATTAGTTTTATCAATTTTCTAGGTTTAATGATATAATTAATGAGAGTTATAAAGACGATATAAGTATTTTAAAATTAGCTAAATATTTCGAAGATTGGTGTCACAAAATGAGCACCTGCAATGAGTCTTCCAAAACATGGTACGATTTGTCAGTTCAAGGATCCGTAGCTGGTTTTATACGAAGCGAAGGGAATCAACAATTAAACTGGAGAAATAAAGGATACAGGACTATTTTGGACGTTCTCATGGTAAATATTAATAATATTCTAGATAAACAACATGATATAAGGATACCAGATATAATATTGCCACGCACTAAACTCGTACACTCACGCGCATGACGTCACCTTGTGCTAAATTTTCAAAATGTATTCATGCTTGCGGATGAAACGAACTGTTGAAATTCTAATATAATTTACTAGATGTTTTATTTACTACGTGAATTTAAGCTTAAGTATTTAAATTAGTATATTGTAAAAATAACAATTTTCCCATAAGAGTGAAGTTTGATGGAGGGAGCCATGGCCGAATGCCACAAATTGCAAACTATGGAATGTGATTTTCATACAATATATATTTTATATATAGTAGTTAGGTATTATTGACTGACACGTTAGGTAAACTATTTTTTTGAGGTTGCAGTCATTAATAGGGCAGAATAAGTAAAACTCTTTGTTCTTTTATTTAGCTTTCACAAAAATTTATTAGCTTCTTCAGGATATGCTAAAATATGGTTATAATTATTTAATCTCCTACCTACATATATATATATATATATATATATATATATATATATATATATATAAATATTTTTCTTTTGAGGTTGCAGTCATTAATAGGGCAGGATAAGTAAAACTATTTGTTCTTCTTTTATTTAGCTTTCACAAAATTTATTCGCTTCTTCAGGATATGCTAAAATATGGTTATAATTATTTAATCTCCTAATTATATATATATATATATATATATATATATATATATATATATTAATAAAGTATTCAACTAGTGAATTCAGAGGTTAATCGGTAGTTCAGGTTGGCAAAATAAAAAACAGAAGTCAACTACTTCATAAGTTTATAGAAGACATTTTGCTTTATACTTCTAAAGCTTCATCAGTTCTAACTCAATATGTAGTATTAAAGATGTTATTATATATTTACTTAAGTTTACTCATTATTTAGAACTAACTTAAAAAAAAACAGAAACAAAGGACACAAAAACTTTGCAAAAAATAATATCATTCGCAGAAACAAAGATTTAACAAAATTTTAAACGTACATTTTGCTCCATTTAGAGATGGTTCTCCAATGAAGACAAACAAAACACTCACCAGTGTTTTGTTTGTCTTCATTGGAGAACCAAAATCTTCGTTTCTGCAAATGATATTATTTTTTGCAAAGTTTTTGTGTCCTTTGTTTCTGTTTTTTTTTAAGTTAGTTCTAAATAATAAGTAAACTTAAGTACTTATATAATAAAATTTTTAATACTACATATTGAGTTAGAACTGATGAAGCTTTAGAAGTATAAAGTGAAACGTCTTTTATAAACTTATAAAGTAGTTGACTTCTGTTTTATATTTTGCCAACCTGAATGACCGATTAATCACTTCAATCACTTTCAACAAAGTGCTTAGAGCAAACACGAGCAAATTTAATATTAAAATTATCCTGGCGTTTACACAAATGTTTCCAAACAGCTTGCATTTCCTTGTCTTTTGGAAAGCTATAAAATGCTGTACCGGGTACAAAACTCTTGCACATATTGTCAACGGCACAACCATACACTGCACACCTTATATCGGTAAAAATTTAAAGCCTTGTAACACTTTTAAAATATTATTTTATTAAATATTGGCTATGAACCGTAAATGTACATAAACGTCAAAACACAATATGGCAAAATTTAGCACAAGTTGACGTCACAAAAGTCATGCATAAGCCACGCCCACATGCGCGGTATCTTATCTGTTTGTATTTGTATCATGGATAAACAAAAAATTAAAATAATACGAAAACACTTGACAAAAAAAAAATAATATTTTGCTCCATTTTTTGGTCGGTTCTTCGGCAAAAAAAAGAATAATTTTAATACAAATTCGTATATAAAAATTTCAAATAGTTATATTTCTTTATATTTAATTACAGTTTTTTATATAAAACGTAGTCCTTAAATAATTGTACAAAGAAAAAACAGTATATTCTACAATTTAAAATTTTATTTTGGGCTGTAACTTTTATGTTTGTGAACATTTATTTAAAAAAAATTACAACTGGATGTTTTTCAGTATGAAAAAATATAATTTTTCTTCAAACGTCAAATAACGATGACATTACTTATGTAACTTGATCCTGTCAAAGTTTGATGTCTCCGCCGGCAGCAGTTTTTTTTCCTATTTCTTGATACACATTGGTAATTGTTGATGATACTAACGCAACGGTCGAGAACAACTTTCAGCAATCATTCCCGATGTTCGCGAATCATGAGGGTTTAAAATTTTTTGAGCATTATCGTTCTTATTTCTTATTGAATCCTCTATATATCCTTCGGCAACCGTGCTTGATTTCTTGCCCCCATGCCGTTTGAGGCATTCTAGATATCCGCCTCCGTCAATTAAAAGTGTTGCTGAAGTTCATCGTAAAGAGTGACCCCTGTATGCGCTGGCATCGTTTAAATTTAAATACCTAGCTACTTTTTGGGCTACTGCGTTGATCGAATGTATTCTTATGACGCTTCGGTAACACTTTCCATTTTGGTACTTGATAAAAAATCGCTTTTCTGTGATATTTTCAGGCCGCAGTGATGCATACTTTTTATACAGTTTAACGTAGTTTTGACCAATTATCGCAAAAGATCTAATTTGTCGTGTTTTACTGCCTGGGATTTTAATAATTATTACATTTTCTTCAACAGTCTTCAAACACATAAAAATGGACGAATATTATTAGAAGCAATTAATAACATAAAACTAGTTTTGTTAAACATAGGAACAACTACTAGATTCAGAGCACATAATGGCATATTTTCCTCCATAGACTTATCTATCAGTGATTCAACTTTAGCTCTATTTTTACAGTGAAATACATTGGACTACCTATACGACAGTGATCATTTCCCAATAATAATTACTCATAACAAAGATGAAAAAACCTGTACAAAACCATATAAAACATGGAAATTAAAGTCAACTGATTGGGAAAAATACTCGAAATCAGTAAGCATACGTATACCAAATCTCGTTATATCAGATAATATAGATACTACTCTATCATCTTTTAACGGTATAATTTTAGACGCAGCCAGAGATTGTATAAGAAAAACCAAAAATATCACAAAAGCTCCTCTTCCTTGGTGGAACACTGAAATCTCATCCGCTTTAAAGCAAACAAAACATGTTTTTAACATATATAAGAAGTATAACACTAACAGATCTAGATTTTTAATAAAGTAAGCAAAAAAAGAGAGCTGGACCAATTACGTGTCGTCAGTTGACTCGTCTACGCCCATAAGGAATATATGGCACAAAATAAGGAAAATAAAAAGTTCAAAAACATATAACCATATTGATACAATAACTTATATAAATATAAAAGTATCTTATATATAAAATACTTTTCACTGTTCTTTTTACTTTTGACAAAAGTTTAGTTCGACTGTATATTTTTCTATTCTATCTAAGTCATTTAAATATAAGGAATCTGTACCATTTTTTCAATATAAATGTAATTATTTTGAACTATTCTAATCATTAAAAATCAATAAAACATCTTCATGTTTAAGAAAAACTTGAATAAATAATTTTTTTTCAATTCTTTGATGGATCATAAATCATAAAACAAGGTGACTATAATTTAGAAATAAATATAATGATTAAATTTTAGGAGAAAACTCCGGATCCCACAAAAACACTTCCAGTTGAGGATAAAATTTTACTTAACAAAGAGGTTAACAAAATAGTCTGGGATGGAAATACTTCGAATGAGAATAAACCCAAAGTTTATTGTTCAGATGGAAGTTTGTATACAGCGGATCATATATTAATCACCACATCCGTGGGAGTTTTAAAGAAATTTCACAAAAGTTGGTTTGTACCGGAACTCCCATGGTATAAAGTGAACTGTATAGAGCATATTTCATTGGGAGTTGTAAATAAAATTTTAATTAAATTCCCTACTAAATGGTAAGTAATGTGGTAATATAAGATTGATAGTTTTATACAATATAGTATAACTTAAAAGACATTTTTATTATAAACGAGTTTCTGAATATACAAAATTAACTTGCAAATTTTACAAAAGGTTTCAAGGGTGTAGAGAGACTATAGCAAAAACATACCCATATTTTCATAATTAACTACTAAATTCAATGATTGCAAAATGGAAAAGTGAGAGTTCGGCCATGAATGAGATACCAAAAGGCGTGTTTGTTTTGGTCTCAACAAATTTGCAAATTTTATGCAGTAATTATAACAGTTTATTTATAAATCGTTAAGTGACAATTACAAGAAATATCAGTAAGTGAACACATCATATTAGTTTTCATTAATATAACGTGATCAACCAGTTTTTTGTTGATTTGTAATTTAACAATTATCAATAAGATACGACTCAAGAAATACTATTCCAGTTTTATTACCTGTTTGATTACTAGTCAGGTCCGTATTATTTTTAAACATATGTCATGTGTTAAAATCAAAAATGAAACCTAATATTCAGAGTCTCTCTAACACACCACATGTATTGCAATCACAGACAAATACCAATAAAACCTATTCATCAGCAGCTTCTACACAATTTCCCTCAAAACATCAAGCAATTGTCTTCAGCGCTTTAGAAAATACGCGACTGCAAGATTACTTAATTCCTTTGGATAACCTAATTCGTCCCAAAAATATTATATTTTCCTCCCGACTATCCAATAATCGGATTTGCATGTACCTTGCAAACAAACAAGTCGTGGACGAATTCATGCAAAATAATGGACAAATAGAAATCCAGAACAATATTGTACAAGCTAGAAGATTAATCTCACCAGCGAAACGTATTGTTTTTTCAAACGTATGTCCAACAATACCACACAGCCTGTTAGTTGATTATCTACAAAGTATTGGACTTAATATGGTCTCTCCTGTGACTTTTGTAAAAATCAGTTCCACTCTTTCCGAATATAATTATATTTTAAGTTTCAGAAGACAAATATACGTCAGTTCCCATAATATCTCCTTACCCGACTCATTCACCTTAGACTTCGATAATACAACATATCGAATATTCTTATCTCAAGAAACTATGGCCTGTTATAACTGCAAAAAGTCTGGACATATCGCCACCAACTGTCCTGATAAACTAGAATCAACAACAAACTTAATTGATTCTAATAACAGTCAATCTACTACTTCTTCCTCCCCTGACATCATGCCTCAACCTGCAGCAACATCCATATCAAACGAACAAATTTCCGTCCAAGAAAAATTAGCAAACAATCTGAGCAATCCTAACATTGCTAATGATCAAGAAGAAGTTAACACCATGGAAAGCTGCAAAGTAATTAATATCGATCTCCAGCCGAAACGTAGTATCAATGATGTTCTTACGTCTCCAGAAACAACTTCTGAAACAACAGAAAAATCATTTGCTGTACCTACATCCAAACCTAGAGTCAAGAAAGTTAAAAGCAATGAGGGAGCATACATGCATAAAATCAACAAAATCATATGATCTTGAGCCTGCCAAAGATTTTATCCAAAATCATCTACCCACATTTACCTCAATTTGGACCAATTAGATCTACTTCTAAGCAATGTTAGAGGCGTGCAGGATCCTTCTAACATAATTCAAGAGTTTACTTCTGACCTTGTGGGATTAGTTCGTATGCTAACTGAAGTTCATCCACAATTAAAAGATAGATCAACCAAACGTCATATCACCTTCTTAAGAAAGAAAATCCTCTAACACTTGGGTAACGACACCTCTGAATCCGAGGGCGAGTCATCTCAGGTTAACCCGTAAATTCATATTTTTTCTTATATAATATAATTCACTAAACTACTGCAATGGAATATAGATGGATTTTTCCATCGACGTCCAACCTTACATAAACTTATTTCTGAATTCCCTAGCGAAATAATATGTCTCCAAGAAACAAATTTAAACCCCCAAAAAAACCAAAATTTTAGATATTTTAGCATTTTTAGAAAAGATAGAGTACATGACAATAATTTCTCTTTAGGTGGTGTTATGACACTTGTCAAAAAATCTTTGGTTGCAAATGGTTTTCCTGTCAATAGTAACATTGAAGCTCTTGCTCTGTGGGGAGCCTTCATTATATCACCGCCGAATTTCCTTAACACTATCACACGCAACGTCAATAGCCTCAAATGTAAACAAACCTCTTTACCAATAGTACCAAACATAAGTCTTACTATGAGCGAGTACGGTGTTACCTGAGATGTCTGAATATCGAATTCCCAATAACCTTTCCAATCAATATCAAAAGGCCCTTTCCTTGGATAATTATAAACACTGGTTTAACCCAATACGACAAACATATTAACTGCCACGCAGAGATTAAGAATAATCTAGATCTAATTTTCCGTCAGCATTACGAACATTGCTATAAAATATTTACAGATGCTCTTAATATATGGTCATACAATGCATCTCAATAAATGGTCATAAACTAAACAACCTACGTTTCGCAGATGACACAGCCCTTCTTGCAAATAGTCAAGCAGAGCTGATAGAACTTATACGACTGATCGAAAACGAAAGTCAAATATTTGGTCTACAATTAAACATATCAAAGACAGAGATCATGATAGTGGATAGACTACATAACAATCATCCACACATAACCACAATTGACCGGTTCGAGTTTGTGAGCTCATACTTATATCTGGGATCATTAATCACAAACACAGGGTCATTACACGAAAAGATTAAACGTAGATCTGATCTAGCAAAAGTTGCCACAGCAAAAATAACCAAAATATGGAAGGACTGTCAAATTTCAAGAGCGATAAAGATGAGGTTGATCAACTGCTTAATATTCCCAATACTGACCTACGGATGTGAATCATGGACTCTGAGACAATCGGAGAGAAGAAAGATAGACGCCACTGAAATGTTCTGTTGGAGACGAATGTTACGAATTCCTTGGACCGACCGCAGAACAAATAATTCAATTTTAAGAGAGCTAAAAGTTAGCCAACGACTCTCTAGTAAAGTCCATCTCCAACAATTAAAATATTTTGGGCATGTTATGAGAGCAAACACAGAAAACATGGAAAGACTCATAATACAAGGAAAGGTAGAAGGCCGAAGATCACGAGGAAGATCCCCAACAAGATGGATAGATCAAATTACAGGAATATGCCAAAGACCTATGCATGAATTAAAAGAAATGACCAGAGACAGAGATCTCTGGAGACGGACAATACACGACATCACGTCGACCACTACACTCCCCCTGGGGGGTCAGGATTGAAGAGAGAGATTTACAGATGCATCTAAGTGTGATAAACGAGTAGATGCTGCATTCGTTACTCCAAACGATACATATCAATTTCGTCTCCAACCTTCTTTTCGATTTTCTCCGCCGAACTCTATGCAGTGTTTAAAGCTATCATACATAAAAATTCTAATAACATTCCTAACTTTGTTATCTTAAGTGACTCACTAAGTGCCCTTCAAACCCTTAAACAGATCTATCCTAAAGGTCCCCTTGAGAAACTGATAAAACTAGAACTTATGCAAGCTCAAGAAAATTCTAGGAGTATCAGATTTATATGTATTTCATCCCACATTGGCATTGCTGGCAACGAAAGTGCGGACCAGTGCGCGAGTGAAATTGCTAAATGTGCCAATATAGAAAAAGCCGAGTATCGAAATACCGCGAGTGATATAAAAGCCTTTATAAAGAATCGAGTTTTGTGCAAGTGGAAAAACGAATGGCAATCTACTCAAACATCACTGAAGCAAGTTAAAAATGACATTACAGCTTGGGAACCCTCAACAAGGAACAGAAGAGAACAATTGATGATAATGAGATTACGAATTGGACACACGACTTACTCACTCATACTTATTTACCAAAAGTGATCCACCTATTTGCGAAACATGTAATGTACAATTAACCGTTAACCATTTATTAATTGAATGCCATAGATTTGCCAATTTTCGTGTTACATTTAACATACCTAAGAGTTTAAGTAATTTATTAGGCACTAATTTCTCAGCTAGTAATATTGTAAAGTTCTTAAAATCTATAGGACTATTTTATAAACTCTAATTTTGTAATTCTGTAGCCGCCGCTAATAACCATTATGGTGGATGCGGCTGTAATTTCTAAATAAAAAAAAATAAAAAAATGGAAAAGTATGTTGAAGGGTAAAGTACGTTTATTGACGTTTCAATTTCCACTTCGAAAATCGTTCTAAAAATACAAACATAACTAATTTTTGTATTTTGAGAACGATTTTCGAAGTGGAAATTGACACGTCAATAAACGTACTTTAACCTTTAATTGTGGCTTATTTCCATTTAAATAATAATTAATTTTTGATGACATTTCATCTTTTTGAACACCTAAATTTGTTATAAATTAAGTAGCACTAAATAAACTCCTGAATCAGGTATTCATAATTAACAAATTAATTAAGTTTACTGTTTATTTCACTTTTATTTTACTCCTGTGATGATTTACTTTTACTGAATAAATATTCATTATTGGGAAATATTAGGCGCGAAATTATAAGAAACCCAATGATTTTTTAGGTGGCCAGATGGCACGAAAGGTTTTAATTTATTATGGACTGAAAAGGACAGTTTAAATCTACGAAACGAATTGCCAGCTTCTGGACCAATTGATGAACACGGCAAATCTTGGTTAGAAGACGTTTTTGGATTTTATATTATTGATAGTCAAGTAAATACGTTATTAGGATGGGTAGTTGGAAAAATGGCGGCAGAAGTAGAGTATATGAGTGACAAAGACGTCATGGATATTTGTATGTTTGTGTTGCGTAAGTTTTTAGGTAAAATTTATGATATCTGCGACGCCGACGAAATTTTAAGGTAAGTTAAAAAAAATGGTTTTGTCAGTGTTTTCTTAATGTTTCGAAAAAATTTTAAAAAAGTTGGAAGGACTCTAGTGGAATAAGATGGTAAAATCTGCATGGGATACTTCTTTGGAATTAAACACTTGAAGGTACAGATTTAAAAACCCCTTTAGCAAAATTCTTAGATCTCAAGCCTAGGAAACCCCAGGATTACAGCAAAAAGAGTCCATTAAAAAAATTCTGCGCGAACCTTTGCCTCAAAAAATTTTAAAAAAATTTTTAAACATACACCTTAGTTTTTTCAGATTTGTTTTTAATAAAACTTGAACTCAGGAAAATATTTAAATTTTTCAAAAAAAAATAGGTTTTTTTTAGGTCATTTTTGATAAACTTCTAAATAATTAGTTTTTGTGTAATTTTTTTTTACTTTAAATGGTGAGGTTAGATTTGCGATTTTCTAACCATAGTTTGGGTGGTAAAAATTTGGCAAAAGAAGTTTCTAAATATATACTTTTAAGTGCCTTATCTCTTGAGGGTGATTGGCAAGTCTAGCCTACCAATCGTAAAAACAAATACTGCTTAAAGAAACAATGCACAGCCTCGTAATCGAATTAATACTACAAAGACGACCATGGCAAGAAACAATAGAACAAGGACAAGCGAAAAATATTTAAAACCCAGATGAGAATTACTATTTGGAATATTAGATCGCTCACCTTAAGGGACTAAGAATCTCACTTAAGTGCTGAAAAAGAAAGAAATAGAATCCACAAGGAAAATAAATTCCTGTAGCTGGCTGTATACTACGTATCACAAAAGAGAGGTGAAATATTCGTAAGTGGGTATATTTAAAAAAAACCTTAAAAGGGCTACATCAAATTAATACGAACGTTTTCAAAATAATAATTCCATCATCAGGTTAAAAAGCCTAAAATAAGTATAAACCATTAAATTAAAGCAAACGTGGTTGAAAACTTTGACTAAGGTTAAAAAAGGAAAATGGCTAGACTTACAGGTTACATGCCTGAGCTACCAAAATATTAGGATAAAAACCCTTTAAAGTAAATAAGGTTACCAAAAATTGTACATATTGTTGTTAATAATAATTGATGTTTGATATTTTATTATATTTTACTTCAGGTAACATACACCCATGCCTTACGTGAGTATGATGAATTTAAAAAAAAAAAATTTCATTACTTTCGTTGGAGCCGCGGTGAAAAGCGGTGGCCTTCAACGTTACGTCCAAATTTTTCGTCTAATTTGAAATGTTTCTTTGTTTTTTGTCTTATGTTATGGAAGATTAGTAGTTTTACAGTTAATTGTGCAGTACGTGTTACGTTACGTGTCGTTGTTCTAGTTTTGTAAAAATGTGCAGCAGATTTGTTTATGCCTTACCTATGTTTCTTCCCGGCTGACCAACGTCCCAGATCATTGAAGTAGTTTTTTTGTTCATGTTCGGAGATTTTCCATCCAGTCCTACCCACATAAATTTAAATGGATCCAGTTCCCGACCCCAAGCGTTACTCAGAGTAAAAAATAAAGTGAAATTTAAGGTAACTTTTGTGTCTAAATTTAAAGTAAAGGCAGACATTTTTTTTATTAATATTTTGCTTTAGCTGTCTTTATCTGTCGATTTCTTTTTTCAATTTTTTTTTTTTTTATTAAAGTTAATTTATGACAGCTCGTTTTAATATTTTTGATATTCATTTGTGTTGTTAAAAAAAAAGTAACCTATTGCAGTAACAACAATTTTGAAAGATTTTGTAGCAATTCCCCATTATAAACAGATAGGATACATGTAAGTTTTTCTCTGTATTTTTGTAATTTGTGACTATTAATGTAGTGTTTTATATTGTCTATTTTATGTAACTGTTTGTGGTAAGACACAATAAATATTAAATTTTGTTTTTTTTTACATTTTGTTTATTCTTTTTTAACTAACCCTTTTTTGAGTTTCCATTTGAAAAAGATAGGTTTTTTATGTTTAATAATTATTTTGATAGTTACAACTAGCTGTTGTAATAGTTATAATTAGGCACCTCGAAGTGGCATCCTTTTTAAATTACTAGAGATGTTTTCTGTTTCTTTTTGTTTTTTTTTGTTTGTCCCAAGAGATTCATGACCTTTTGTTTCATATTCTTTTAGTTGCCCCAATCCAACCCCTTTGTCATTTACTTATCCACGACCCCAGCTCTCCTAACAAACCCTGAGTGCGGTTCGCATAAGTATTGATTATTTTTCTTGCCCTATATCAACCCCCTTAGTTTCTGTCCCCAATTTTCTACCCCTTATATTATTACCTCATGTGGTAGGCAAAATATTTTCGTTACAATGGATTGCCGTTATTTCCACCTCTAAAATGGTCCTAAGATAGACTTACCAGGAAATATATTTTTGCTAAAAACATACTATACCGGCTACTACACCCTCCCATATTTTTGATCCATCAGTATACCAGATAGCTTCCTATTGTATCTGTACACCTTCCTTTCAGTTTTTTCTATCTGGTATAAAAATTTTGAACTTATTGTAAAAGATGTTGCATCGATGGGTTGCCTTATTAAGATATCTGCTTTTATCTCCCCGATCAGCTTTTCGATCAGCACTATGCATCTGGTTTATTTGTTGCTGAATTGTGCATCACCGTTCTAGCTTGGCCCTGTGTTATATAGATATAAAGTGGTGGAAGATTCAGTAAAACGCAGCAGTAGAAGTTATGACTTCCATAATAAACAGACATGCTAGCCTTTGTAAATAACTTAGCAACCTTATTGCTCTCACTTGCTATGTCTTTTTCCACCACTTCACAGATTTATAGGTTAAAACAATCTGAAAAAAAAAGTAGAACAAAAGAGTCAATCGACCCTCTCCACAGTTTAATTACATTTAGGAGCATATTGACTTATCCAGCATAGTTTCAGGGTATTTTAAAAATAAATCTTACAAAGAAGTCAATTTAAGTTTGTAGTCTATAATGTTATCAATATTTCTACGATTTGTTTGGGCTTTAATTTTTGTTGGAGTTGTTGTTCTTACCAAAAATTTATTCATTTTTATCGAGGTAATTTCACAACATTGAGCACGGTCAATATAATAAAAATGTTATGGATTGCCACCATCTAATCATTTTCATTGATATTTTTTATACGATATGATTTTCGATCAATCTGTGGCATTGTATTTTATAATTTAAAATGAATAATTCATGTGTTTTCTTTATTTGTGATGTGTCTTTTTATTATATTTAACACTTTACCTTTTAGGTCAAAATGGAGCAGTAATCCTCATTTTTGTGGTTCTTATGTCTACAAAAGTATTGATCAAGAAAAGCACAACGCCACGGCTGAAGATTTAGCTAGACCAATAATTGCCAAATCATATAACAAACCCACTTTATTTTTTGCTGGGGAAGCCACAAGCACAGACCACTTCTCTACCGTTCACGGAGCCATTGAAACAGGTTTCAGAGAAGGAGATAGACTAGTGGATTTATTACAAGAGTCATAAAATGTATTAATTAATTTATAAAATAACTTGTAAATAGAAAATTTATCATTTTAATAATGTTAACCATAAAATTAGTAGAATAAGATAAATACAACAAATATATTCATTCGTAGCTATAACATAAACATTTGCATGCATACTTTATAAAAAGTTTATTTTCTAATTTATGCTTCCTCGTACATCCAGAAATATGCGGTTCTTCTTAGTTTATATCAATACGTTTCAATAATAAATTATTTTCTACTTATTTTTATGCATTAAAACAAATTTCCTGCTGAGTAAAATATTTCTTGAGTTCGGTTCTGCATCGATAACTATAATGTTGTATTAATGTAGGGTCCAAATATTTTTAATATTAACAGAGTTTAATATAAGTTATAAATTTTGAATCTTAGTGATACATTGAAATAAACTGTAAGTGTACAAACTCTTGATATAATATCGAGTTAAATTAGCATTAAAGTTAGCAAATTGCAATTATTTGGTATTGTTGTCAATAAACAAATCCAGTTTTACAAGCAAAAATCTGCGTTTAGTAAAAACCGATATATCTGTTTTAGCAGGTGTACAAGGTCGGACTTACTTTTCACTTAACATTTATTAAAATTAAATCAAACATGGAATCACACAACAGTTATACAATACAAGACCATCAAAGTCAAATAAACGTATTACAGTCATACTCTTTGGTAGCGTCGAGAGTGCAATTTTCTTTAAAGTCACAAGCAATTATCTTTAGTGCCTTAGAAAACACCAAACTTCAAGACTACCTTCTCCCACTTGGAAACGTAATTCAACCGAAAAATGTAATCTCTTCTAGAATTTCTAACAGTCGCATATGTATGTATTTATTCAATAAACTCTGAATGCTCATCTTTTCTCTTAATTGACCCTGCTAAAAACTTCATAGAAAATTACCCTTTACCTTTCTCTCTAAATTTTGATCGAATTAACATGCTTCTAATGAATATAACGGTATCCACAGATCCTATAACCACAATTCAAGAATATACCGCAGACATATTATTAGCTTTATTTCTTACATCCATGTTCAGTCAAGTTTACCCCCATTTAAAGGAAAGATTCATAAAACGTAAATTCACGTCCATAAGGAAAACAGATCCATAATTATCTTGGCAGTGAGGCATGGGCCACGGAATGTGACATATCTCAATTAAGCCAATATTAAAATTTAAGTCTCTACTTCAGTGGAATATTGATAGATATTTCCATCGCCGAGGTTGGCAATCATCATGGCTATCTTAGATCCTGCTGCTCTGAATAGTTCAATTGATGTGCATCCTTACTATTCCATTGTTATGCTCCAACATCTAATTGGTGAACAGAATCCTCTTCCTGTGTATACCATCTCCTATCGGCATAGACGGGGATAAAGAGACAGATACTAGTGCCGCATCAGAAACAGAGTGTCAGAGTGTCGCAGGCGATCTAAAAGTTTATTTCAAAAATAAGGTGTTAAGTGCGTGAAAACAGGAGTGGAATGACTTTAGTTCGAAATTCTGAACCATCAAAAGTGACATTTTTTCATTGAAGTCTACAGCCAGAAGACACTGGAGAGACTTGAACACTGTAAGTATACTCAAGCTTATCTCTTCTCAAATAGAGAACCTTTAAAATGTGAAACATGCAATACAGTAGACAGTATAAAGCACTGCTTAATAGATTGTCCTAAATATGTGAATCAAAGACAGTTTTACAATTTGCCAAATAACCTGAAAGCACTCCTCAACAAAACTTTAGTTCCGGACAATTTATTAAGTTATTTTAAATGTATAAATATGTTACACAAAATTTAACTTAATTAATTGTTACAACTGTTCAACTGTTCACAAATTGTAATTAATTAGTACAACGATTGATTATTACAAATGTTAAATTTTATATTATTACAAATGTTAAAAAGTAAAGTTCATGTAACCTTCTGGCTAAGGTCTAATGTTAGGGTTTTCAGGTCGCGCAAGCGATCCAAGCATGACTTAACGACTACTTTCGTAGCCGGGACCGACGGCTTTACTTGCCCTCCGAAGAACGTTGGCAGCTCAGTAAGATTAGAAATTTTAAATTTTTGTTGGTGCCTGGATTCAAACCCGGGCTCTCCAGCCTGTTAAGCCAGTAACATAGCCACTGAGCTACGACTGTTACTATAAATGTTAGAGGAATGTCTCTAATAAACTTTGGGTGGATGCGACTTTGTCTCTTTAAATAAAAGAAAATATTACTTATATTTCTCGTATGTAAAATAAGTAAGGAAAAGTGGCCCACATTTACTGCCTTACTTATGTTTACTTACTACTAACCCTTATATTTTATGTTTTTCACATACAAGAATTATAAGAAATATTTGTGTATTTTAACCCTCAGGTCGGAAAGCTTTTAAATATCACAAGTGATATCACTTTACGCCGCAAGCAAAAAAACGTAAATTAAATTCAAAAAATACATACTGATCCTTTACACAAAACTCTAATTAATTGTAAATTTTAGATAGTTCAATCAAATCACTTATTTTAAAACAGTAAAAAAAAAGAAATATTATTTAACAACATAATAAAATAATAAATCTTATTAGTTTTTCGTAATATTCTACTTCCTTCTCCTCCACTTAACACTAAGTACACAATTTTGGCCGGTGATAGTCTTAGTATTATGCCTCTTGTATACAAAATGTTTATATATATTTTTGTCATATATAATGACATACATTTATTTTGTCCATTTTTGTTGCATTCTCTAAAGGTTTTTCAATTATTATACTCCAAACGTTGTAACGAACTATTTTGCTTACCTCAGGGTAAGAACATGGGGTAGAAGATTGGGCAAACAAAATAATCGAAACTAGTGCGTACGGCACTCAGAGGGTTGTTGGAGAGCTGGGTCGTGGATAAGTTGAAATAAAATTGGTCGGATTGGGGTATCTACAAAATAAAAACAAAGGGATACTTACATAAATCTCCTGGGCAATTAATATAACAAAAAAAGAAGCTTCTAGCAATTTACGATAAGGGCGCCGCTTTGAAGGATCCTAGTTTGCTGAAGAAAAGAAAAAGTTCTTCTTTCCTAAAATCAAAAATACATACAAGGTTTAGGAGACTTTTATAAATTAAAACACAAAGTGGATAAGACAAACAAATCAAAGGTTTATTTTTGTCTCAAACAAAAAGTTTTCAAAAATACAGATTACACAAGAGCTTACTATATAGTATAATACAAATTACCAAAAACTGACGTGTTATTTGTTTACAAAAGAGATTGCTACAAAAATTTTAAAATGGTTCTTAGGTTATAATATGGCCAAATTAGATTATCAAAACTTATGGGTATCCTTATTATGAAAATACTGTAGAATTTTATATGAAAGATCATTTCTATATAATAATCAAATGAAAATTGTTTTACAACAGCAATGGATTAAAGCAAAATGTCGTATGTCAATATAACATTTTAAGAGGGAATAAAATATTACATTTTTTATTTACGACTCTAACATAATATAAAACTTTAATTATTAGAAATGTTTTTATTTTAATGAAAGCAATTATTAAAAATATCTATATAACTTGGAAAATATAATATATTGAATTGTTACCTTAATTCACAAACTTTGAACTGAACTTTGAAACAAAACTTGCTAAATCCCTAGGATTGGAGCTGCAAGGACAAATTCTCAAACTGGAACACAGGGAACCATTTCCATACTCAGGAACGACGATCAAATCAGATTTCTATACAAATCTTATCATGATTACTGTATTTTAATCTGCTATTAATTGCAAAGAGTATTATCACTTTGACCGGTCTTAAAACATTACAAAAAAATGAATCAACTTCCGATTCAAAATCACCCAAACATATTGATCGTCTCAAATCTGTTGCTTCACTGCTATATCTTTCCTTAGGCTCCTTACTAAACGCATTTCAAATTTCCCTTCACATCTTCGCAGCTAGTTTGTGGTCTACAAAACCTACACAAACAATATTACCCCTCGCTCATTCTTAACAACCTCGAAACAACAACAAAGGATCTTGAAATATATACTTTTAAATTGGGTAAAAATAACACGTATTTTTTTTACCTCACAATGTAACAGAGAACTGGAGATTTTAATGTAAACACAGACAAAAACATCTATATTTACTTTTAAATCGATAGAAATACACGTATTATATTGATTATTTTAAGCAGAATAATTTTCTACTTGACAATGTAACAGAAACAAAACATCTATATTTTTGTCTATCTCGTCAAAAAAGCTTGAAATATTCTAGTACGAATATGAAAATTTAAAATATACGTTTAACTTCTCTGCCGAAATATAAAAAACAACTTGCTATAACTTGAGATAAACAACCAGGGGCGTACTACAAAGATTTAAAACCGAATTTATATTATTATATAAACATTAAACATAAAACGCTACAACGTCAGAGAGGAAAATGCCTGTAAGTCTCTAAAAATCATACAAATATGGGAAATTTTGCTAATAATATTAATTTTGCGACCCCAAAAAATACTCAAAATAGTTTTCCGCTCCTATCACCCGGCTTCCCTCTAAAACACCAATTCGTAGGCGGAAAAATCGATTTACCAAGAATCTACACATCGTAGAAAAAATATTTCAAATAAAAAATGTAGCTGAGATGATTTTAAATAAAAATCTTTATTAGCATTTTCTATGTAGAATAGACGGTTCTATCAGAAACAACAAATAAAGCGACCAGCGATTTTTAATGTCAGTTACGCATGCGAAAAGAGTTTTAAATAAAACTTATATCAACTTGACGGTGAAAATTCGATATCGTTTCATGAGCGTGTCCTCTAGACAAAAATAGAAATGCGTTTTGAAGGAAAAGATTCTCATGATAGAAGCCTAGAGCATGAAATTTTAATTTTTTGTTTTGGCAACAAATGTGATGCATTTGAAATATATCTAAAAAAACTGATATTTTTCGATAATACAAGTAGGTTTTTCAAAACTATACAACGTGAGCTAAAAACACCATTTATCGCCGTCTTTGCAGAAGTATGTCCCCTGACGGTGATACTTTCTGTTTGTTTTAAAATAAAATCTGTTACATACGAACAAATAACACTTTTGTTTGTCATATTTGTATTAAAAAAAAACACGGTCACTTACCCTTACACTTCAATAGTAATCTACCGTTGGGTTACAGAATTGTGTTCGAGTTGTTACAAGTGATTGAGTGAAAGATTTTTGAATATATATTAAAATACATATCACATATGTATTTTAATAAGTACTTCACTAGTCATGCTCTTTTGGCCAATCTCAAAAAATTGGGGTTTAGAGCAACTGGAGTTGGAGAGACTTTAACTAAAAAATGTCCTTTACTAAGCGCTAAGGAAATGATCTCCAGTACCTGATTAGCTCTTTGTTTTGCTTACAAATGAACTGTTTATAGGAATGATGTAAAAAATATTTTACCATTGCCTCATCTATTGACAAGTCTTTGTGAAATACTCCTCACTTTATATTATATATATATATATATATATATATATATATATATATATATTATTGTGATATATTTAAAGTCCTAGTGCTCCAAGCAATTAATTAGCTAATTAATTAATTAATTAAAATTATTTAAATGATATGACTATGATTCTTTTTTTTTATTTTAATTAACGTGTCTCGGCTACGAGGTCATTGACACGATGACAGTATAATACAATATAAGGTATATACAGTTTTACATTTGACAATACATAGTACACAAAGACACATAAATTACAAATTTTACCGTTACACATAATTATTACAATTTAGAGTTTACTAAGCACTTGAATGTCTTTTAAATATTTAAACAAGTTTTCAAATTTCTGAGTTTCACTTAATATTTCTTTAATACTATCTCCCAATTGGTATTGTTTTCTTTTAGCAGAAAGAAGCGGACATTCTTTAAGGAAATGTCTGACTGTCAAGGGACTGCTGCAATGGCCGCATGCAGGTGGATCGGTAGATGCCATTAGAAAGCCATGTGTAAGACGAGTGTGTCCAATTCTTAATCTTCTTAGAATAACTTTGTGTCTTCTGGGCATAGATGGTAGCTCTAAGGAAGGTATAACTGTTTGTATATCGTGTAAATGACTCGAAGTTGTGTTCCAATTATCTTGCCATTTGTCATATATACGCTTTTTAAACATTTTTTTAATATCATTATGCAACTGGATATTTGATATAGGTATATCCAAAGTAGAAGCTTCTTTTGCGGCTACATCTGCAGCCTCATTTCCTACAACTCCTACATGTGAAGGTACCCAGACAATAGTGACAATTACTCCATGATCCGTAAGATTATTGTATATGTCATGTATTAAATTTACCAGAGGATGATCTGAGAACATGTTTTTAATTACTTGTATTGATGATAAGGAGTCTGTGCAAATCGCTACATTGCGGTCAGTTGGTTCCAACATACGAAAAGCCTCGACGATACCGTATAGTTCTGCAGTGTATATACTACAAACGGCAGGAAGTTTGATTAGTTTTGTAGTGCTAAAAGAGGAAACAACAGCACTACCCACCCCTACATCATTTTTAGAGGCATCTGTATAAAGAACTTTATGAAACTGATTTCGATTAAGTATGTCTAGGAACAATTGTTTAATTATAGCTTTAGGAGTATCATGTTTATTGAAAGAGTAAAGAGAGGTGTTGACATTCGGAAGTTGCTTATGCCACGGAGGGTGTGTAGAGATATGAAAGGGTGAAGTTGCAGAAAGATCAAAACCGTCGAGAATAGAATTTAGTATGTAAGCGAGGGGTTGTGCAGCTCTAGTGGTCTGAGAATGATGAATGAGATTATTTGGTTGTATAAGTAGTTGATAGACTGGATTTTGTGGATTGGCTGATAAGCTAGCTGCATATGACAAAAGAAGATGTTGTCTCCTTAACCAGAGTGGTGGTTCGTTAGCTTCACAGTACATACTTTGAGCTGGGCTAGATCTGAAGGCACCTAAGCAGATCCTAAGACCCGTATTGTGTACGGAGTCAAGAGCTTTCAGATGTGACTTGGAGGCAGACATATAGACAAAACTACCATAGTCTATTTTGGAGCGAATAATGGATCTGTAAACTGTGAGCAATACCTCTTCGTCGGCTCCCCATTGAAAATGTGCTAAACTTTTTAGGATATTAATATTTTTTAAGCAGTTGGCTTTCGTTTCCTGAATGTGTGTATTCCAAGTAAGTCTGGAGTCAAAGGTCAGTCCTAAGACTTTATGATGATCAATAACATCTAGTAATACTCCGTTGTATGTCAAAATTGGATTATCTTTTGTCGTTTTTCTGCTAAATTTCATGATTTTAGTTTTTTGAGATGAGAAAGAAAGCCCAATATGCCTCGACCACCTTTCTATATTATCAATAGCTGTTTGCATTAGTCGACAGGTTGTTTCGGTATTCTTTCCTCTGCAAAAGAGTATAAGGTCATCAGCGTATAATGCGTATTTAACTGGAAGATGAACACTTTTGCCTACATCATTAAATGCCAAACTAAATAGAGTTGTGCTTATAACAGAACCTTGTGGTACTCCGTTATGTTGAATACGAGTAGATGACAGCTTTCCGTTAACAATAACTTTAAAAGTTCTATCATCTAAAAAATTCTGCACAAAATAGTATATGTTTCCACCCAGTCCACATTGTTGAAGATTTTGGAGGATTACAGATTTTTGAACAGTGTCAAAGGCTCGTTCTACATCAAAAAAGGCTGCTAATAAATCTTGTTTACAGGCCATAGAGTCGGAAATATGTGATTGTAAAATTACCAAATTGTCTGATGTAGAACGATGA
The DNA here is from genome assembly GCA_918026665.1 of Diabrotica balteata. Lineage (NCBI taxonomy): Eukaryota > Metazoa > Arthropoda > Insecta > Coleoptera > Chrysomelidae > Diabrotica > Diabrotica balteata. Next base: position 59,932,052 of record OU898280.1, read on the forward strand.
GATCTAAAACCAGATTGTGCAGGTGAAATAATTCTATTTTTTTCTAAAAACCAGACCAATCTTTTGTTTACCATTTTCTCCATTAATTTGCACATGGTGCATGTCAGCGATATGGGCCTATATGAATTAGATAAACTTTGTGTTTGGTTGTGAACTTTTTTAATTGGTATAATATATGATTCTCGCCATCGCTTAGGAAAATTATAACTGTTCCAAATACAGTTGTAAAATTTTAATAAAATAATGATGCAAGGTGTCGATAATTTCTTTAAGAATATGAAAGGAATGTCATCTGGACCAGAGGCTGTGTTTTTACACAAATCGAGTGCCATCATTAGTTCCTCTAAGGTAAATGGTGTGTTAATAGGATCGATTTCTTGTACAGTTTCTATTGTGGAGGCCTCTCCAATTAATGTGCCTGATGATATGTTAGATGAGTATTGTCTTTTGGATTTTTGTTCAAACGTATCAGCTAGTAAATTGGCAATGCGTTGTGTGTCATTGATAACGGTGTTTTGATAACTTATATTTTGAATACCAAAACTTGTCTTACGGCCCTGCATTTGTCGTATTTTCGTCCATACTTGGGCAGAAGGTGTGTTGGTTTTTAGTGATGAAGTATATTCTCTCCATGAAATTTTCTTGCTTTCTTTTAGCACGTATTTTGCTCTGGCCTTTAGTTTTTTAAATTGCACAAAATCTTCATCATTTCGAGTTCTTCGATATCTGTTTAATGCTTTTTTGCATTGACGAACTGCATATTCACAGTCCTTATTCCACCATGGTACTTTCTTCCGTGTATAGGTCGTAGAAGTTTTGCCAATATGTAGTTCAGCTGCAGAGATAATGCAGTGGATAAGAAGGTTCAGAGATTCGTCTACGTCATCGGAAAGAGACAGAAGTGGAAGTTGTTTTTCGAGATACGAGCAGAAGCCAATCCAATCTGCATTGGCGATTCGCCATTTGGGTACATTATAATTGCTAGATTTATTCTCGCTATTTGAAATCAGAATTGGAAAGTGATTGCTATCAAAGAGACTGTCGAGGACATGCCAGTTTAATAGAGATGATGACTTTGGGTCAGAAAAGCTCAAATCAATTGCTGAAAATGTGCCAGAAGATATATTGCAGTATGTACTTGATCCGGTATTTAATAGGCAAGTGCTAGAACAATTTAATACATTTTCAATGACTTTTCCCCTTCCAAATGTTTTATCAGAGCCCCACATAATATTATGTGCATTGAAATCACCTACAAGAAGATAAGGAGTGGGGAGTTGATGAATTAGATCATACAGTTCCTCTTCTGAAAGTTTGTAATTAGGTGGTACGTAAATGCTACATACCGTAATTTTGCTGGGACACCAGATGGAGACTGCGATTGCTTCAATGCCAGTAGTGAGTATGTGATGTGTAGAAAACAGATCTCTGGAAACAAAAATTGAGGTGCCGCCACTGGCTCTCAGGAAGTCCTTTCGTAGACAATGGTAACCTTCGTAATTTTTAAGTTGTCCAATTTTGGTATCTTTAAAGTTTGTCTCTTGTAAACATATAAAATCTGCTTCTGTTTCTGCGATCAATTGTTGGATTCTTTCATATCTCGGATAGAATCCGTCACAATTCCATTGAATTAATTTGAAAAGTAACTAATTAATTAAAAGGTAGATTTTTGGGACTTTTGTGATGTATCTGAGAGATAATCGTCGTCAGTTGATGATTGTGATACTTCAGCGTTGCTATTATCTGTGGTTAAATATTTCTTTAATTTTTTCGTTGTTCTAGTAACTCTACCCTTAACAGATCTTTCTGTTAGAGAAGGATATATCTTATACATATCGTCCAACAGGACCTGTATATCTGTAGTAATTTGCAGAGCTTCGATTATTGGGTTGCCGTTGCCAAATGAGTTCTCGAGGAATGCAATAATCTGATCAGCTGTTAATGAATAGTCATTCGGATTTGTGTTACAGAGATTTTGTATAATTGTCTTTGTGTTGTCAGATAGAATAGCTTCGTTTGTGGACTGCATCCTCGGTTTCTTCTTAACTAATTTTGGTTTATCAGTGCTGGAAGAGTGCTCAGGAGGGGGCATTACATGAACGTCGGATGTCTGGTCTTCAAGAGAATTTGTGTCATTAGTTGATGAATGCAGTCGTTTGACACCTGGTGCTGGTAATAATGTAGTTGCTTGAAGATTCTCAGAATTTGTATCAACTATTGTAGTTGTTGACAATGTTGATGATAAATTATTTGATTGCGGCAATGAGGTTGTTTGTGTATTTGTGTTAGGACATTTGTTTGCTGTATGTCCAGGCTGTTTACAAAAAAAAACACTCCATACGATCTGTAGACAAGAATATTCTATATGCGATATTCTCATGCTGTATTAAAAGTGACGTTTGAAGCTCGTAGTTTTCAGTGGCTGGAATGACGTAGACTTGACGTCTGAAACTCATAATATGCGAGTACTCATCTCCTGGGATACCTGCTTTTAATAGTGATATAGGCGACACCATTTGAAGTCCGAAATCTTTGAGTGCCTGTTCTATGACCTCATTAGGTATGGATGGACAGACATTTGATATTAATATTCTCTTAGCAGGAGAAATTAGTCTTCTTATACTCAGCTCAATGGAATTTACAGTTACAGTGGAATGCTCTAATATAAGTTGGTCTACAAGTTCGGTTCTTGATAAGTAGATACACACTCGGTTGTTTGATATTTTCGATGCAAAACAAACATTTTTGGGATTAACGATATTTCCAACTGCTTTAACGTAGTCCAATAACACAAGATTGGGATGAGAATGTATGATAATTGCTTGTTCTTTTTTTGGAAAAATAGGTTTAGGTCTTGTTTTGGCTGCAGCAACGTATGAAGTTGTAGGTGTATTATTTTCTCCGTTATTCGTTAACATAATGGATTTAGTTACGTTTGAAGTAGTTTGTTCAATTTTGTTGCCCTTGTAGTCAAAAGCAACAGGTTTAGAATTATCCATAATGGTTGTAATTATTGGCCAGTATCAAGATAACAGCAACACACCATGTCGTATTACTGGTTGCCTATAAAATTGGCGTAAAGCGAAAGGCGATTTGGAAGATATTAGTGTTTCACTAATGAGCACAAAAAGTTCAGAGATAAATAAAATAAACAGTTCAATGCAGCAATTATAGTCAGATATTAAATAATACCTTTACGCTTACTCGTAGGCCAGAGTTAACATCAGTTTCCAATACACTACACCTTTATGATTATATGTCCAAAATTTAATAAATTTACAATCCAAATATTCACTATAAAACTTAAATAACGATTCTCAACATACAGAACGACCTTTACACGTTCAGACACCGAAATCGAATGACTATGATTTTATCACACTTTATATTTCTCTTATCTCAGGGTTCTATTCGTGCTTCAATATCTATGCTATTACATGTGAAAGGTAAGGTCCAAAGAATACCGGAATAATAAAAAAACATATAGGATCTAACATTATATATTGAAATAAAATAATGGAATAAAATTAACACTCAAAAATTTTCAATAAACAATATATCATATAATGATTCTCAAAATTTTGTTCTACGTACGTGAACCTTCAAAATTAATGGCACAAACAATATTAGTTGAACTCTCAAAATCCCAAATATTATTCTAAATCTCCTAATCAAAATATTTATATCTTTTCTAAAATAAGTGTAAAAATTGTGTTATCAATAAAAGAAAACTTCCAGAAAACAAAACTATCTCTCTTTGATGATGAGTGGTCCAAATCCTTGTTCCTTGTAGTCTATACTATCTACTCTTAGTCGCTCCCTAGGTAATCAGCAATCTTACAACAAATTTTTTGCAAGTTTATCGTACTTAATGATCTCCTTCAAATGCACGAATCGTTTAAATTATGCTAGCTTCTTCTTCTCTCAATAAACTGAATCTCTCGTTGGCCTGAGTGAAAAATGACTCTTAGAATATTTTTCTTTACGATAAACTGAATCTCTCGTTGGCCTGAACAGTTACTATTGGAATATAAGTAGAAAATATAACTTAAAATCTTTTACTGGATCAGCTTCTGTCAGATACACTAACTACACGAAAACTCACAAACTTTCACTGCTACTGCTTCCTACCTCTGGGAAACTACCCGAGATCAACGGCCGTTCGCCTTGCACCCTTGGAAACCAACTGACTATCTTTTTTTCTTTAAAAACTAACTAAAGTCTCATTCTCAAACCAAACCTCCCACCTTTTCCAATCTCATCCAATCAAAACGCGTCATACATCTCCCATTTCTTCATTTCGATAACACACAAATTTTTACCTACAATTATAAAATTTCCTAAAACATATTTACAAAATAATATTTTCCTACCAATTCTTAAAAACTAACAAAAACATATCTTTCTAAAATCTATTCTATTGTCCTAATTACTGCACAATATTTATTTGGAAAAACCGCTTCAATTGTCTATGGATTTCACTTCAGCTTATTCACGTCATGCAAATATATTTTAACAAAGAAAATAATTGATGCATATCTTACGTTTTGTTAAATACAGGTAATCCAAAATTAAAAGACTTTTATTCTTCGAAATGTTTGTAGTTTATTGTTTGACTTATCTGAATTATTTTAATGTTTTTGAACTTTGAAATATTTTAAGCAAACCAATATTTTTCTTGATTTTACATATCATAACAATATATATATATATATATATATATATATATATATATATATATATATATATATATATATATATATTTTATATCACGAAACACTTTTTTGACTTTTTAAAAAAATTATTTATTACAAAATACAAGTTACGTGGTAAAAATGAATGAAATATAAAATATAATGAATGAACTACAAAAATATACTGAATACTGAATTAAGAGCGACAAGCGGTTTTATAATATTACTAAATGCTGACTCAGTGGGAACGTGTAAAAAGCTTGGGTCCCGCTGACTCTGCTGGTACTGCAATTGCAAGGATCCTTATCGGCTCAGGTTGTTGGAAGTGGAACCTGATACCCTGGGAATCGTCGTGATAAGGAACATCGGTTGGTACAATGCATATAACAGCTCCCCTTTTAGATGAAAGTTGATGCGTGGCAGCAACTTTTAGACTGTCTGTTTATTGGTATTCAGTTGGATCTGCTCTTCTTCGTCTATGGCGTCGCTTAGGTGGATACTGGGTCTTCGTCTTGGAAGGATTTTCCTCCAATTCCGGGTGAAAGCTGTCTCTGGGTGTCTTGGTGGAGAGGGCGGATGGTCATTGTCATTGGTATTGCCAATTCCTATCCTGTATCTTCTCTTGGATCTGCATTTACATATAACATAAAGAACAACAAGAGTTACAATGACAACTATGGTAAAAATGGTGAACCAGCTCAGATGTTTGTTGACAAACGGTTCATTGATTAGTTTATCGAGTTCTTCAGAATACTGATTGAGTTTGTGATGGGCTATCTCGAGGTCTTCAGTATTGATTCTGCTAAGCTTCAGTGGTTTTAAGTCGGGAAGATGGATTTTATCTGGGAAGTGTTTGCAGCAATTGAATGGAATTTGGACTGGGTGACTTCTGTATGACATTGTCATGAACGTCGATTAATTTCTGAGAGTGTACTCTTGTACTTCCAATAAAGGCATCGCACGTGGGTTGTAGTTTGAGTACATGGTTTGTGTAAATAATCTCCGATTTAACGTCTCTGGATTCGCATTTGATGGTAATAGGCAGTGGATCAGAAACTGTTATGAGCCACAGGTTTATGTTGATCTTCTGGACGTTGTAATCTTTGGCAAATACTACGGAAGTCTGGCATGTTCTGGGAAGGCGTTCTTGTCGTTTCAGAAGTTGGGCTTCGCATATGGCATCGCTGTCGATTGGGTATGGAAGTGTGTTGTAACAGATCTTGGTTCGAGCTCGCAAAGTTTTGCATGACTCAAGGCTATTTATTGTAAGGTATAACAATGAATCATCATTTCGCGCAATGTATTTATTTGTTGTTGTTAATATTGAATGAAGACCTGTTCGATTATCCAGTATTGGTATTGGATAGATACGATATAAAGTATATTGTTCTGCATCAGTTAAAGGAATATTTAAGACAAACACAATTCTTGTGTCTAATTGATAGGCTTGCAATTCGATAATATCGAGATATTGAGCTAGATTTGAAGTATAGATTGATAATGGAAGATTATTTTTTTGTAATGATTGTGATATATGCCTTAGCGATTCAATTAAATCAAACGGGGTTATGATTGAGCTATGTAATATTTTTAATCGAGCAAAGGTTATGGCATTTACTATTTCATTTAAAGAGTCTTCGATAAATGAATAGCTTTCCATTAGTAATTCACAAAAGTTTAGCATATCGATTTGAGATTGATAGAATTTTAATTGGTCAGAGATATCCATTATTGACTCTCGAATTTCTTTAATATTATTGTTGAATGTTTCCTCGTCTATTTGTAATTTCTGGATTGTGGCGTTAAAGTTTTTAATAACAGAAGTTGTAACCGATATTTGATTTTTCAATAAGTTTTCGATTTGATATTCATCGCGGGTTATTTTATTTATACAATCATTGAAATATTCGCCATCTGACGAATCTAAGTTGCCGGTAATTGATTTCCATATCGAACCTATTCCGTTAATAAGTCCGCGTTTCTCTCGGAATGTGTATTGTTTCGTATCAGCCATTATTTCTGTATATTTGAGATTAACAGAACTAGAGATTTGTTTGAGAAGACTTATGTGAGTTTGGACTTCGGATTTAAATGCCAGCATTCGAGGTACATCTTCTTCAATGGTATCCAATAAATTTTCTAAGATTTTGTCATTTTTGTCGATAACGTCTCTGATTGGTTGCATGTCTTTATATACAAGGAGGGTCCATTTGTCGTTCGAAATTTTGAGATTGGTTTCTTCATGAAAAAAGATTCCAACAGTGTTGTTGATTGGAGTTAACGTATACTGGGAGAGGATGACTGGGATCAGTCCGAGGAATCTGAAAGAAAATTACTCATGATAGGGTTTTAATCTATCAAAATTTACTTTCATTGTTCTATTGGTTTGGGTATTTAATAAAGTAGCAGAATTTACGTGAATTTCTTGGATTTCAAAAGGGCCATTAAATTTATTTTGGGATTTATCTTTAATTTGCGATTCTTTGACGTAAACCTTATCGCCTATTTTATATTCTGGAGGGTTTGATGACACGTGTTGATCGAATCTTTCTTTAGCCTTTTCTTTTTGTCTTTCCGTCTTGGCTCGTGCCACTTTATAGAAGTATTGCATACGATTACTTAAGTCTCTAACGTATTTTGATATAAGGATTTTTTCATTGTAAAGTATTTCGGGTGGTCTAAAAGAAGTATGTCCGAAAATGAGTTCGTATGGTGTAAATCCGTGGGTTTTGTTTTTTGTGTTATTGTAGCAAATAACTGCATAAGGCAGAACATTGAACGGATGTTCATCGGGATTTTCAGCTTGATTAGCTCTTATCATTTCGCTTAGGGTTGCGTGAAATCTTTCGATAGAACGTTAGATTGTGGATGGCCCACACTTGAGAAGGTTAGTTTTATGTCGTACAATTCACAAAGATCTTTCATCAAAGCATTGTCGAATTCACGTCCATAGTCACAGTGTATGCGTAATGGTGTGCCATAGTGTTGGAAAAAGATAATAAGATGATTGACGACTGATTTAGCTGTTTTGTCTTCAAGAGGATACGCCTGTGTGAATTTAGTGAGCTCGTCTCTGATAGTTAATGCGTAATTTCTGGTAGGGTATTCGAAAAGATCTATGTTAATTCTTTCGAACGGTGTTTTAGGGGTTTCGGTGATGACTAACGGGTTACTTAAGTTTTTTCTACAGATCTTTACTTTTTGACAGATTTCGCAATTTTTTATAAAATTTTCTACATCCTTTGTGATGCCTTGCCAATTATACTTTTCTTTTATTCTTCGTATAGTTTCATTTATACCCCGATGGAGATTGTTTTTGCCACAGTGATAGTGATCTAGTATTTGGGGTATTTCATCCTGTTCCGGAGTTTTAATAACATCTTGACAGATTCTCAGTTTTATTTCTTTATCGGCAAAGATAAATGAAAATATTTCTAGAATTGGTAATTCGAGTTGATTTTCGACGTAATGGATTTGCGATAGGTCAAATTCATTTTGTGCGACATAAACGATATAGAATAGGTGTTGTACTACTGTTTCGGGATCAAAAGGAAGGGGAATGATAAAATATTTCCGATTTTTGACAGTTTTACTACCGAATATATTAATCTTTGATAAGTTAAAATCTATATTGTTTTCATCGAAGACGTCGTCTAATATTTTGTGATGTATTTCTTCCATTTTATTTTGTCTAAGAAAGGTGATGATGTTCTTATGCGATTTGTCTAATAATTGATCATTAGATATTTCAATTTTAGAATAATCAATGAGTGATTTAGTTTTATACAGTTCGACAAATCTATTAAAATGTTCAGTGATTTCTTCTTCATTGATTTCATTTGGTTCTTCGTCAGATTCCGTATCGTTCGAAGCTAATATTGATATTTTCTTATGAAAATTCGCACATTCTTTAAAATGATTGATTTTAATTCGAGAAAGGGCGTCCGCATTTTTGTTGGTTTTTCCCGGTTTATGAATAATTTTATAATTGTATTCCTCAAGCTTGAGACGCCATCTAGCTAGTCTGCTTCCAGGGTCTTTTATAGAAAATAACCAGGTGAGTGGACGGTGATCAGTTAGTAGGGTGAATTTTCTACCGAACAGATAGGGTCGGAAATGTTTTACAGCCCATACGATGGCAAGGAGCTCTCGCTCAATGGTCGAATATCGTGTTTCAGCATTACACAGGGTACGTGAAGCATATGCTATAGGAAGATCTTTTCCAATGGGGCCTTGGGATAATATAGCGCCGATGGCGAATGCACTTGCATCTGTTGTGAGGACGAATGGTTCCTCAAAGTTTGGATAGGTTAGAATTGGGTCAGAAATTAAAGCGTTTTTCAAATCTTCAAAAGCTTGCTTGCAATCTGGGTCAAAATTAAAAGCAACGTCTTTTTGTAGTAGTCTAGTGAGAGGTTTAGAAAGTTTAGCAAAATTGGGAATAAAACGACGATAGTAACCGGCTAGACCTAGGAAAGATTTTATTTCTTTTGGTGTTTTCGGTTCAGGAAATCGTTGGATACAATCGACTTTAGAAGGGTTAGGCTTGACGCCATCTTGGGTAATGAGATGTCCGAGATACGCCACCTCTTTCCTGAGAAATTCACATTTATCAGGCTGGATTTTAAGATTTGCCTTTCGAAGACGTTTGAAGACTTCAGTAAGACGGGAAATGTGTTCGTGAATGGTAGGGGAGTATACTATAATGTCGTCCATATAGACAAGACATCGTTCGTTCAAAATACCTAAAAGAATATTGTCCATGACACGCTGGAATGTGGACGGTGCATTTTTAAGTCCAAAAGGCATACGAGTAAATTCATAATGTCCGTTTTCGACAGAGAAGGCTGTTTTAGGAATATCTTTGGGATCGATTTCAATCTGATGAAATCCGGAGGCAAGATCGAGAGTTGTGAAATATTGGCATTTTCCAAGCTGGTCTAAGAGATCGGAGATATTAGGAAGAGGGTATTTATCGTCAATGGTACATTCATTGAGTTTGCGGTAGTCTATTACTACTCGCCATTTTTGTTCTCCAGAAGAGTCCATTTTTTTGGGAACAACCCAAACAGGAGATGACCAAGGAGAAGTAGAGGGCCGGATGATACCTTCGTTGATCATCTTATTTACTTGAGATTTAACTTCCTCTTTGTGGACCTGAGGATATCTGTATGATTTCGTAAAAATGGGTTTGGCGTTATTAGTTTCAATTTGATGTTTAATCTCACTGGTGAAAGTAAGATTGTCTCCTTCTAAGTAAAATATGTCTTCGTAATTTAAGCAAAGATTTGTTATTAATTCTTGTTCTTCCTCGTTAAGATGTTCTGTTCGAAGTCGAGATTTTATTTTGTTGGTACGGTCAATTTTATCAGAGCAATAATTTTCCAAGTTATCGTTCAACTGGAAATTTAGGATAGGGTAGTTTAAATAGGGTTCAATTACTATATCGGAAAAGTCGATAATTTTAGGAATTGCATTTGCGTTTACTACGGATGTCAGAAATTCTCCTTTTTCATTTACGTGTACTAACGCGTTGGGGATATGGACTTTTTCTTTTCTTTTCTGTGCAAAATTGCATCTGTATTCGACAGATGACATTTTAACTTGAATATTTGTTCGGATCTGGGATCTATTTTAATTTGATTAGGGGGTTCATTGTTACGCGAATTAGTTTCTACTTTGTGGAGAGGTAATGTTTTAAAGTTTGTAATTAGTTGTTTGTTTTTGAGGTCTATCGTACACTCGTAATGTTCTAAGAAATCGAGGCCTAAGATTCCATCGAAATCAATATCTAAATTATAAATGAAGACCTTATGGGGGTTTCCCACTTGAAACGGGACTAAAGTTGATTCAGTGACAAGAATTTTTTGGTCTGTAATACCCTGTATAGTAATTTGTTCGGGAAAACGTGGTTTGAAATTTTTCACGGTATTTTCTTTGAAGATAGAGATACCAGCACCGGTATCGATAAGTAATTTAAACGTATTTGATGCGTCTTTTATATAGTACAGGTTTTTAGAGTTTACAGCAAGAAGAGGGCTTAAAGAAAAGTCTGTTCTGGAAAGTTCAGAGATGGGTTCATGTCGTCCAAATTCAGAGTTTGTATCTGATTTTGTATTTGAGACAAAGATTCGTTCATTGAACTGGTATTGTCTGGTGGGTGGTTCTGATTCGGGACTGTGAGAAAATCCTGATAGTCTTGGCTATCAATTAAATCGGTTGATTGATCAAATGACTGGTAATAATCGGGAGGTGAATAATTATTATCAGAGAAATCTTCGTATTGGTAGCTTTCATTTAAAGCTGAAGTATAGTCGTTAATATAGTCAGGCTCATAGTTAACGAAATGAGCTCTGTGCCTATCGTTCGAAAAATTGGGATTCTTATGTATTACAGAAGGGCGTATTTGTGAATTATTTTGATTTGGTGTAAATTGAGGTCTTTGTTGGTCATTGTGTCTATTGTTTTGAAAATTATTATTTGAGCTAAAAGCTGGTCTCTGAAAGCATTGTTTGAGTGTTATTGAAGTTTTGATGGCTATTAAAATTTCGAGAATTGTTAAAATTATGAGAGTTGTTGGAATTCTGCGAATTATTTTGGGAATTTTGTCGAGAACGACATTCGTTGTACGAGTGGCCCATACGTCCACAAAATGTGCATCTATGTGGTTGAAGGTTTGGTCTTCTAATGGGTTGATTATTTTGATTGGGTTTTGGAGGATTGGATCTATTGATTTTTTGTATTTCGAAATAGGATAATTGTAACTCTCGTCTGATGCGGACTTGAGCTTCAAGAAGGTCTTTTGGATTACTAGCACGAATAATATGAGCGATTTTTGGATCGAGGCCGGTCAATAAGGTATTGAGCGCCATTGATTCAATTAATACAATTTGGGCCTGTTTTTCTACAGCAGAGAGGCTAGATTTCTGTATATTAGCGTGCATTTTTGCATTAAGGACTTGGACACGATTAAGGAATGTAAGAGCCGATTCATTTGGAAGTTGTTTGACTCTTTGTAAATCTTGTATCAAAGAAGATAAGTCTCTAGTGTCTCCAAAATGAGAGGTAAGAAGCTGTTTAATTTCTAGATACGATAATGGATTTCTTGAACTTATAAGTTGCGCTGCTCTTCCGCGTAATTTATTTTTAATGTGAATTACTAGTAGTTGTTTTTGATCGCGCGTAGACATATTGTAGGCATAATCACAAGCATTTAAGAATGTGTGTAAAAATATTTGATCGCCTTCAAATTCGGGTACGATAGAAAATATTTCAGATAATTTATAAGGTTCTATTTCAGGCTGGTTCTCATTACGAGAAGCGGGACGAGAAATGTTGCCGTTATCATTCATGGTGGTTAATAAATCAATAAACGAAATAGAAATAAAAATATAAGATAATGGAATAATTAACTAAATAATTAATCAAATATAAATATCAAATAAAAACAAAATGTAAATATCAAAATAATAAATCGAAAATGTAAATATTAAAATAATATGTCAAAATATAGGAAAAGTATTTTTCTAAGACAGTGTCGGATTAGCAGAATAATCGACACAGGTAATCGTTTAATAAAATGAAAATAAAAAGTTGACGATTTACAGAATAATCGCCAAAAGTTTATAATTATTAAAGTAATTATCAAAAAAATATTCAAATTCGGCATAAAATTATTAATTAAATGAATATTTTATATTGGAATATCGAACAGTATATGGTAATAAATGGTATTAAACAAAAATTATATACGAGATGATTCAGTATTAGACTTACATTAGTTCCAAAAACATCTAGTCGTCTTGTTCTCGACAGCTAATCTACCAGGGGCTTCACTTGGTGTTCCTTCCGTAGATGTCTGCAAAGTTAGGGCGGCACTGCTTTTTGGAGTTTTCTGGTTCTTTTTCTGATTAAAGGATTGGAATCCACCGTTGTCAGTTAGGTTCTCCTTGTTCTGCCAACGTTTCCAGATCCTACTGCGACTGCGCCACTTTTTATATCACGAAACACTTTTTTGACTTTTTAAAAAATTTATTTATTACAAAATACAAGTTACGTGGTAAAAATGAATGAAATATAAAATATAATGAATGAACTACAAAAATATACTGAATACTGAATTAAGAGCGACAAGCGGTTTTATAATATTACTAAATGCTGACTCAGTGGGAACGTGTAAAAAGCTTGGGTCCCGCTGACTCTGCTGGTACTGCAATCGCAAGGATCCTTATCGGCTCAGGTTGTTGGAAGTGGAACCTGATACCCTGGGAATCGTCGTGATAAGGCACATCGGTTGGTACAATGCATATAACAGCTGCCCCTTTTAGATGAAAGTTGATGCGTGGCAGTAACTTTTGGACTGTCTGTTTATTGGTATTCAGTTGGATCTGCTCTTCTTCGTCTATGGCGTCGCTTAGGTGGATACTGGGTCTTCGTCTTGGAAGGATATTCCTCCAATTCCGGGTGAAAGCTGTCTCTGGGTGTCTTGGTGGAGAGGGCGGATGGTCATTGGGTGGATATATATATATATATATATATATATATATATATATATATATATATATATATATATATATATATATATATCGGAAAAAGGAGTACGACCGTCAATCCAATATATATATATATATATAAGGATCACTCAGACGAGTGGTGGGTTCTTATATCGGTCTCTAGGTGGAGAAATAAAAGACAAAGTTGATAGGCTACTTTATCTATTTTGAAGACGTTTCGCTTTCGAGTTTTGAAAGCATCATCAGTTCATCTAAAAAATTATTACAATATGAGAACCACACAATCATGGAAACGATGTTAATTGTTACCTTAAAAAGATATGTAGCAGTCAATGTTATTAACAAATATGTGAATGAAACTAAGTAAATGGACATAGTACGCTGATCTTGTATAAACAGTTAAGCAACTAACAACATATATGAACTTGTTAAAAATTAGCACAGCAATTGACCATGTGGTCCAAAATAAATTCAATGTTATTTAATGTTAATAAGTGAGAAAGAACTAAGAAAATCATAAATAACTTCCAACTATTTAATGGATATTAAGCTTTGATTTTAACTTTAGGTAGCATTATAAGTAATATTAATAAAATTCTAAAAAATAGTGAATATGAAGTTACCGATCAAAGCCCTTTGGATGTCGCCGTGAAAATGGCGTTAGATGAAACAGGAACGAACTAAACCGCAAAAAGACAGCCAACCTTGAGGTCAAAATTGCTTTTGACAGATCAACAAGGTGTAAATACCAACCCAAATTTTGGGCGGTTAATTTAATTTTAACTGAGTTTGGATGACTACCAGGTTGTAAAGGACACAACAGTGAAAAAAGTTGGTAGTGTAAACACAACTCCCCTCACTAACCAGCCCAAATTTACAAACCGGAGATTTTCATTCAAACTCATAATAAAGTAATGACGTTAATCATTATGGCAAGTTAAATAGCCAGGTGGTTAACGATATTATAATTTCCAAACAGCCCAAGGTTCAATATACTTGGAGCTGTGATTTGTAAAGGATTCTATGAATCAATTACAATGTTTGTATTATTTTATATATAATTTGAAACACTAATTAAAGAAATTAGTGTATTGAAATGCAATATGGGTTGCATATGTAATAGTAAATTAAGTAAAGAAATTAAGTTATTTAATTGATATATTTATTTATTTTATTTCTATTTATGTATATAAATTGTTTTATGAAAAGTGGAAAAAAAAGTTCAACTAGTACACCTAATATGACATTAATGTAGTGAAAAGATTAAGTAGCCTAATTCTGCAAAATTAAAGCATGATATATCTGGCTCAAGTTACTTATGTCAGTTCTCTTATTCAATGCATTAGGATGTTTTAATATTGAACACATTTCCAAAAACTGTCTTTTAGCTAGATTGCGTTCAGTGGCAAGGATCTTAACTTCATTAAAATCTACTTCATGTTTTGTATTTATCGCATGTTGTGCTAGAGCACAAGTGTGTTTCGATAAATTAATGTCGCTACGATGTGAAGTGAGAAAGGCCGTCTCACCGTAGGCCGTAGCGACATTAATTTATCGAAACACACTTGTGCTCTAGCACAACATGCGATAAATACAAAACATGAAGTAGATTTTAATGAAGTTAAGATCCTTGCCACTGAACGCAATCTAGCTAAAAGACAGTTTTTGGAAATGTGTTCAATATTAAAACATCCTAATGCATTGAATAAGAGAACTGACATAAGTAACTTGAGCCAGATATATCATGCTTTAATTTTGCAGAATTAGGCTACTTAATCTTTTCACTACATTAATGTCATATTAGGTGTACTAGTTGAACTTTTTTTCCACTTTTCATAAAACAATTTATATACATAAATAGAAATAAAATAAATAAATATATCAATTAAATAACTTAATTTCTTTACTTAATTTACTATTACATATGCAACCCATATTGCATTTCAATACACTAATTTCTTTAATTAGTGTTTCAAATTATATATAAAATAATACAAACATTGTAATTGATTCATAGAATCCTTTACAAATCACAGCTCCAAGTATATTGAACCTTGGGCTGTTTGGAAATTATAATATCGTTAACCACCTGGCTATTTAACTTGCCATAATGATTAACGTCATTACTTTATTATGAGTTTGAATGAAAATCTCCGGTTTGTAAATTTGGGCTGGTTAGTGAGGGGAGTTGTGTTTACACTACCAACTTTTTTCACTGTTGTGTCCTTTACAACCTGGTAGTCATCCAAACTCAGTTAAAATTAAATTAACCGCCCAAAATTTGGGTTGGTATTTACACCTTGTTGATCTGTCAAAAGCAATTTTGACCTCAAGGTTGGCTGTCTTTTTGCGGTTTAGTTCGTTCCTGTTTCATCTAACGCCATTTTCACGGCGACATCCAAAGGGCTTTGATCGGTAACTTCATATTCACTATTTTTTAGAATTTTATTAATATTACTTATAATGCTACCTAAAGTTAAAATCAAAGCTTAATATCCATTAAATAGTTGGAAGTTATTTATGATTTTCTTAGTTCTTTCTCACTTATTAACATTAAATAACATTGAATTTATTTTGGACCACATGGTCAATTGCTGTGCTAATTTTTTACAAGTTCATATATGTTGTTAGTTGCTTAACTGTTTATACAAGATCAGCGTACTATGTCCATTTACTTAGTTTCATTCACATATTTGTTAATAACATTGACTGCTACATATCTTTTTAAGGTAACAATTAACATCGTTTCCATGATTGTGTGGTTCTCATATTGTAATAATTTTTTAGATGAACTGATGATGCTTTCAAAACTCGAAAGCGAAACGTCTTCAAAATAGATAAAGTAGCCTATCAACTTTGTCTTTTATTTCTCCACCTAGAGACCGATATAAGAACCCACCACTCGTCTGAGTGATCCTTATATATATATATATATATATATATATATATATATATATATATATATATATATATATATATATATATATACCACCAAAACAAAAAAGCGTCGCATGTCACAAAATTGAGAGAGGAAGAGTCCAATTTGTCATTAAAAGCTGGTTATATTTTCCATATAATTAGGTACGTTATACGAATAGCTCATGTGAAGTGGTGTACAGTAATTTCCTTGACGTGGTTTATACATGCACGTTCATGTATGGGTTTTAATAAATTTCAGATTTTAACAAAATTGCTCAGATTTCAACCAATGAGGCACAGTTTATTACACATTTTGAATAAACACACGGCTACAGTGTCAACACAATGGTCTATTTCAGTTGTTACATTGAAAGTACGATCCATTTTCCAAATAAATATCAATGTGTTATAACTTCAAGTAAATCAAAAAGATCTAAACAATTACAGATTTAAATTTACTTTAATACTTTAACGCTAGGTAATTTTGTGATAAATAGATATTTAGTTCGTTAGAACAAAATTTAATTTTTTTATTTATTGAGCCCACATTGTAGTTTTAAAATACTTCTCCGTTCTTTGATTACTGCGCGAGTAGTCACTGCAAGTCTTCCTTATGCATTTCGTTTTTTTTTTAAGTTCAAGTAATTCTCTCTGAATCCGTATCTGATCTAGATCCGTAACTTTATTAAGAATTAGTTTTGTTAAAAATAGCAGCTGGTTCGGTATTTTTAGATCTCTCGTTACTCTGAACATATTCACTCCATTCTCAGAGTGGTCTATAAATAAACACATAAAAACCTTCAAAGGCACACAAAGTTTTTTTCTTATATAGACATAAATTTTGATTGGATTTTAAAACATGATATACCGTTAGAGATTCTAATTAGTCTGCAATAAATTAAGCTTAATTTTAGTGTACTATGATTGCTTTATGATAAAACAAACAAAAAAAGTTGAAGCACTGCTTCAATATTAACTAAAGATAAAAGTCAATATAAAACATACAAATCTAATAAAACATGTGTTTAATAATCTGTATTTCCTTAAGTAGTACTATATACAGCTTAACACTTTTAGTCGAGTAGGTAGTCGGATTCATTTCCGTTTAAGATCTTAAAGACCTTCTTTTTCATGCACCACGTTATTTAAGAACGTTGGTTACCATCATAGTTATCCTAACACATTTGTTTCCAGTGTAGTCATTTGGGTACACTCCACAAAAACAAAATTTTAGTCTGTCTGTGTTTTATAAAATATTTTTTTAAATGACGTCTTCGCGAAATCTGTCCAGTATACTTTTGTTGAAATTCCAGATCGGTCAGCTCTAAAAGGTTGCTAAAAATTGCCTATTTTTCATCTTGCATATGTTAATAACTTTTTTTAAAAATTCTCACTCAAATTACACTATACTTTGAGCCTTGTTGTTTGGCACATTTTTTTATAGATTGATATCATCCGACTATATCTAAATTCAAGACGAATCTAACTTTATATAGCTTATCTCTATATTTTATAAGTACATTATTTGCAGGTTTAGTGACTATTAAAACGATTAGCTTAAATATTGATTTTATTTGT
This sequence comes from Diabrotica balteata, assembly GCA_918026665.1. Taxonomy (NCBI): domain Eukaryota; kingdom Metazoa; phylum Arthropoda; class Insecta; order Coleoptera; family Chrysomelidae; genus Diabrotica; species Diabrotica balteata. Next base: position 59,949,756 of record OU898280.1, read on the forward strand.
TTGATTGCTGAACAAATGTTGATCGTGAGTTCTTGTTATTTTGTGTTCTCTTTTATTTTAAAAACAGATCTAATAAATTTATTAGATACTAACTTTCCAAAAGCCTTAATAGTATAAATTTGAAAGACTAGACTATATTACAAACAAAATAAATCTACAATGGGCATTAAAAATGTGGTTAAGCATTATTTGTAAAACCACGCCTGCCCGTGTACAAATATGAAAATAGCTACTGATTCAGTGAAATGTAATATTTGTTTGAAAGCCGACCTACGATGGTAATTGGAGAGAGAGCAAGTTAATGGGTTCACAACTAGATACAAACCGCAACATGAACAGCAGCGTGTGTATTCAAAATATTTTCAATTTCAATTCCATGTTAATTTTGCGAGTGCCCGACAGCTATACATTAATACTAAAGGCTATTTTGCTTACGCTTTGCTTATATGTCACAATATTCTGAGTTTATAATGAAATAAAATAAGTTCAGGGACTTATTGAAGACATATCAAAGTGCAGCGACAAATGGCATGTGTACGTTACCACTCGAATATCTTTTGCATTTAAGGAGAGCAAATTTTTGTTTAAACCGTTGCTATACACCCAGATACATTTAGATTTACTTACGAATATAGATAAAATTAAAGTTATTGTTAAGCTTTAACTTTAACTTAAACTGTGTCAATTGTAACAAATTAAGGAACTCAAACGAACGAATATAAGGAATGGAATAATCTAAAAGCGTTGGTCAGATAGCCAACTCAAGCCCTGGCTCGGTGTACAGAAAAATAAAAAAGGCTAACGCAGCAGTTTCAAATTCTAAAACGAATCTGCGGCTTAGACTAGAATATGCTGGTGTCAGTAGCGCACCAAGGGGGTTTTGATGGTTAAAAAGGACCCTATTCCGACACTGTTATTCACTATTCACAAATTTTAAGTACTTAAAATGGTGGAGGTAGCATAAAAAAATTTCGTTGCCCAACCAAAACCCCCCCAGAGGAAAATTCTAGGTGAGCTACTGGCTGGTGTCTGACCGACCTATGGTGGAGAGTATGGCAAGAAATACGGGTTTGCGGCTCGGTGATACTCCTCCATAGATCCCTACCGAAAGGGCGTGGCGCCTAAATACCGGCGTATATATATATATATATATATATATATATATATATATATATATATATATATATATATATATATATATATATATATATATCGCACGTTCCTAAGAAAAGTGTAATAAGTCAAAATAACAAAATTTTTCAGGAGAGCAAAAACAATTTTTGTCATTTTTAAAATGCGAATAGATGAACCCGGAAGTGAATTTATATATTTTCAAATAGCATTAAAAAAGAGTAAATAAATTATTATTTCATAATCTACCTAAATCTTTTTATGAAACAAAACGGTTTTTGAGATAATGAGTAATTTTAAAAAAAAATTGATATGTTACAGTTTTCTTCGAAAAATAGTTAAAATCTATATAAAAGAATTTAAAGATACAACATATTGGAATCATGATTTTTATTAGAAAATAGTTTTTGAACAGAACATAAACACTGTATAAACTGAAATTATCTCCTTCAAAATTTTTTATGAATATTTTAACATAATGAATCATAGAATACTTGGTAATACTTAGGAATATACCCTTTTTTTACCAAAAACTGTAGGTCGTCTATTTTTTTCTCAGTCAATTGTCGTTTCGAATTGTAAGCTTTTTTAATGTCAGCAACTGTGTTTGATTAGGTGAATTTTGAATGCGCTTAGCATTAGCACGCGGTCTTTTGAGAATATCGACTGCCTTGAAATAGTTTGAGAGAAAGAAGTTTTATAAAATTACTCAAATGGTTCATCTTTTTTCACTCTAACAACTCTAAGATCATTAATAGGTATCTGTTCTCCTTCTGCATCGATATTGAAATTTGGTCCTAGGTCATTCATCAACTGTTTGATGTTCATGAAATCTTCATACGTTAACTCTTTGACTCGGTATGGCTCCCCTTTTTTCTTTGCATTTCTTATTATTTGAATAAACTGGTCTGGTACATAAATTGGTCCTGATTTTAGAGAACGTGTAACCTAAAAATGACATTTTTCAGTTGATAACTGATCCGTCTATGGATATTATCCATTTCATACCTGTTTTTCAATAACGAAATGTGTGGAGTCTCCCTTATTTTGAGTGTGGCCAACTATAAGAAACCTATGTGTAATTTCTCTAATCTGAAATTTCTGTACTGCATAAATGAGTGTTGCTATCAAAAATCTGAAATAAAGAAGAAGAAACATTGAGAGAATTCCGTTGAATTAAATGTCTGATTCTTACCTATTTTTTTGTTGTGCTGCACAATTGTCGCTATACAAAACTATTTCCAAATTTGGAGAATTGATGGTTTTGAACTTATGCTCTAGATACATTAAAAGACATGAAGCCACTTCGGTCACTCCTTTTTCCGCCTTGGCTTTCATGCCATACAAAGCACCATGTATTATCCGCTACCAATTCAGTGATAGTTAAGTTAATTGTATTTAGTTTTGATCTATAATAGAAATTGATGTGTCACTTTTGGCAGCTGGAACACCGCTTGCATATCAAAACATGCGACTAAAAAGTTCTCGCTACACTTTTTTTGTCGCTTTCCTTTTCAGCTCTAGACAATATTTTTTCTTCTTGATGTTTTTGATATTCACGCTCGAGATTCATTTTTTCAGCTTCGCTGGCGTTATTGAATAAGAAGCAAAGGTTGCATTGATCCTTTTTCGGGACAAAGAAGGATATATTAAATTCTGTGTTGAAAATGTCAGAATACATATGGTAGTTTCCAAAAGGTTTATTGACTTCCTTACATTGGTTAACATAATCCATATGTAAATCTGCAACACTTTTACCGCCTTCGATAAAATCTCTTGTAGTCTGTGCCCTTAAGTAGCGGCTTTCAATTTTTGGAAGTGACTGAATATGTTCTCGAATGTCATTTTTTATATTGGAATCTACTTGACGATGTTTACTATGCTTTCCTCTTCTGTCTTCACTTACTGATCCGGCTGAAGTGCGCTTTTTTATTACTGTATCAATTGTTTTATCATTTATATTTAAAGTTTTTTTAAAAAATAGTTTACATACTCAGATTTTCTTTTGATTCACTTGGAAATAAAATGCATTATTCAGTCGCCTCTTGTTAGGATTTTGGTACCTGGAGTTTGGTTGTATAGTTTCCATATTTTGATTTATAAATTCTCTTTTTTTGTTAATATCACTCAAACTATAAAACTCATTAAACATATGCACTCTCTCATCTTGTTCGATTTTCTCGTTACATTTGAATCTGCATTTATCAGTACATGCAGCCTGTACGTTTCTCAATGGTATAACCTTTTTGGAGTTTGAACATGACATATACTCTTTACCCATATTCCGCAACATCTTAGTTTTTAATTTTATCCACTCTGTTTCTTTACGAATCCTTTTTTTTTGCCTTTTTTTCTTCAACGAAGTCAAGTGATAAAACTGAAAGATATTCCGATGATCAGAGTAACAACTCGAAATATTACGGTCTTCCTCGGAAAACGCGAAATAAAAGTGTAAACTCTTCCAAAGTAAACAGCAATAACTATAAATATTACACTTTTCGCCGAACGTAAAGTGGAAATATTGACAAATATTCCGATAATAAGAGTAGCAACACGAAATGTTACACTTTTACCGGGAGAACACGAAACTAAAGTTTATAAAAGTTTTAAAATAGACAGTAATAACTACACTTATTACACTTTTGATCGGTAATACAGCTGAGTGCCGCAGTGCATACCACGATAACTGCGTTTTATTACTGTTTTCATCGGAATATGCCGATGAACCTGTTCCGAAGAATAGTGATTCTTTCACCATCTGTGCAATGACTATTGAACTTAAATTATTACGGGTTTCTTCGGAGATAGAGCATTTGATGTACTATCCATTCCTGTAGAAAAGTGAAGATGTGATTTATTACACATTTCTTCGGAACGTGCGATATATATATATATATATATATATATATATATATATATATATATATATATATATATATATATATATATAAGTTAAATAAATTAAATAGTAAACTCTTAAATATTGGGGAAATCTGCAAGAAAGACTAATGAGTATCAATTGTTTCGCCGAACGTTTTCGCGAAAGAGAATTAATTTGGTTTCTTTAGGACTGAAAGAGAATAAATTATAATTAGCTACCATATATTATTTATCGTACCGTAACTTATAATTATTAATTTATAATATTAACATCCTAACTCAATAATTCTAAGTTACGGTAAGATCAAATATTTTTTAATAGTCTGTCTTGCAGATTTCCCCAATATTTAAGAATTTACTATATATATATATATATATATATATATATATATATATATATATATATATATATATATATATATATATATATTTATATATCACCAAAATTGTACAAAAAAATTTATCAATACAGTATTCAGAATATTTTTGGGAGTAAAACTGGATATTCGACTATCTTGGCAAGACCATATCCACTTAATTTCACTGTAAGCTCAAAACTGCCTCAACTTGATACAAAGTATCTCTCATAAACAATGAGGTGTCAAATTTTAAAGTCTTGGACTGTGTAAAAAAACTTTATTATGTTTAAAATTAAAGTATGCTGCTGTAGCCTACAACTCAGCCAAAAGGTTTACTGTTGAAAGTGTTGATAGAGTACATAATTCAGCACTTAGAATTGCACGGGAAGCACACTGCATTAGATAAGTTTACACTATTTGTGTTGAATCAGGCAAACCATCATTTAAACTCAGAATATAATACCTTAGCGTTATATATGCCTCAAGAATTTCCGCTAACCCATGGGTACCTGTTAGCACAGTTAGTACCTGAGAATTCTCATTCTCTCTCCGGTTGCCGACAAGAATGTAGAGCGTAGAATAATTTTTAATAATTTTAAATTGTTTGTCCTTGTGTTAATGTAGTTTTATGTACAATTTATGTCCAATTTCATGTTTATTACATTCTGCGCTTGCTGGATAGCCCAAATTTGACGAAATGCCCCTGATGATGCTGTAGAAAGCGAAAGTACTTGGGCAAGATTTGATTATTAAATTTGTGCTCGATATTTGCCTTAATTTTTCAAAGTTCATTTATTCAAGCATTCAACCTCATATCAATTATTTAAAAAAATTTCAAGTGAAAATAACTCATCTAAAACTTTTAATTTTTACGTGCCTTGGGACTGAGTGACCAAATTTGATATTAACATTTTGTTCCTCTTTCACATTTGATGTAAATCCGGTTCAATGTTAATAACACTTTGAAATTAAAGCAAATTGTAAATAAAAAAGGCTCTAGGAATCTAGAACTACAGAAGTATATTCCTTTATATGAACATACAGAAAAATGGACGGAGAAACAAACACACAGTGACAGAATTTCAAAAAAGATCTAATAAATTTGAATTACTTAGGGCATGTTGGTAACAAAACTGAGCATCAATACAGTTTAACACATTAGCGCCAAATTAAAATATTTTTTTATTTCAAGCTCCAAGTCGAGAATGTCAGCTGGTGTAGAATTATATTTAACTCAAATAACAATTTGTCAAAACAGGGTGTAAGTTAAACACAATTCACGTGGCGTTTAGTGTGTAAAGTCATATCATAATTTTAAAAATGCAGTTTTGATTCGAAATAACTAATTTCTTGTAGAATGAAATCCCAAAAAAGTTAAAAAAATTAGTGTAGTATAACATAATTTTCTAATTTTATTAAAAGGTTTTTTATTTATTATTCATGTATCCCTTTTAAAATTTCACTGTTATATAAATGTGATGTGAGCGCCAAAATATTTTACATTTTTATATTTACAGAAAAACTAAGCTGACATTCCATTAGAATATATATGGAACGTTATTTTTCTTGCTAGAGTTCTTATAAATATGTGTCACGGAAGCCCTCATATGTAAGTATCTTTTTCCATTTCGGAATGTCCATGCATTCTCATTGATATTCAACCAGCTCTTTCATCCCATTTTCTTATTCCTTTGGAGACAATTTTGTGACTTCAATGGATATCTGCTCAACCCTAAGTCTAAAATCGATCATAAAGTATATTTTTTGAATATTTGATAAAATTTTATAATTTCGACTAAAACCATTTACACACTAGTATAAGTTTGATTCAACTTGGTGTAATATTTTATAGAGAACCTAGCAGTTTTAAGTTATTTTAATATAAATTTGCTTTAAATTTTAAACAAATGCATTTAGATAATTTATATATTTAAGCCGGTTTAGAGTTTATAAATACAAAAGGAAAATAGAAACTTTATGAATATATTCTGTACTTTAACAATTTAACAGAATGAAGTCTTTTTTCTGTATCGATTTACTTTTCTTTTGTTGTATCTACTTCTTTCTAAAAAAGTCTTTATTCACAGTTTTTATGTTTTACTTGTGTAGCAATATATTAGGTGAAAATCTGAATAATAAGTTTGACAGGGACAAATAAAAGAATATATTAACTAATCATATTTACTATTCGTAAAGAGATACATTTTAATATTGATTAAAAGCAAACCTTACTCAAAGCTTTATAAATGTTGATGTAAAATGATAATTATATTGGTTGTCACTGTATTTTTGTCACGTCTCGATGTAAAGCCGCGTTTTCACGATGACAATTGACGAGACAATTGTCATTGGACAATTGTCATCACGTGGTTTCGGATCAAGGTCAGTAGATATTTAAGTAGGTTGCCTCGTAACTATGTGGGCGAAGCGAGGGGAAGGCAGAATGCCTACGTCACTCATACGACAACGTCAAATTTGACAGTTGTCTGCACGTCTGAGTTTAAGTTCACGTTTGTGTTTGTATTCGTATATTTTTTTGTGGAATTTTCGTATAGTATCATTAGTTCGTTTATTTGTTTAGTTATTGTTTAGTTTTTATTTTTAAGTATAGGTATAAGGACAGTATTATTTATAGAGACTTATTATTTAGTTATTTGTGTACATAAACACTTGTGAAGTGTGTTGTAGCTGTGATATCAAGGTTTGTCTAACAATTATATGTAGTTTTGTACGTTATAATAATGAAATATTTTTTAGATGAGTGACCTATAGCCTGAAGATTTGTGCTTGAAGGACTAATCATTTTTTGTATTTTAATCTAATAATAAATTATTTATATTACCTATTTGTTTTTTTTTCCTACCACTAGATATGATAAGAATGCTGCAAATTCCAGGAAAAACATAATAAGTAAGTTCCTACATATTTAGTATTTTTGCTTTTGAACTTTTTCTACTGTTTTTTTTGGGTTTTTGTGCGAAATAAACTGTTATCTTCATTTAAAACACACAATATTATCAATATAATCAATTCTATTTTTTGTCATCAGACTATTGATTTAAATAAAAAAAAATTGATATAATTACTAATATAAGAACCACTTAACATCCCTATACCCAAGAAAATCCCAAAATATATTGCAAAACCTAAGTTTTTGAAACTTTTATTAGCATTGAAGCTTATGGCAATTTTAAAAGTGTCGTATGGGTGACGTATTCCCGCCTTTAAAAAGCGAGCATTTGATTGGTCTATAGTTACGAGGCAACCTACTTAAATATCTACTGGCCTTGGTTTCAGATTGTCGGAGGCCAGTCCAGTTGAACGAGAAGATGTTTATACGGGGCCAACTATTGCCATGGCAGTATGCAGCTAAAACATGGCCGACTGCTCATCATCTGCTGTGTCCGGTGAGGACTTAAAACACAGTGTTGCACATTTTTTTGTATAAAGTGTAGGAGTTTTTAAAATAGAAGGACACTTTGACGAAATTGTATATAATGTTTTAAAAAACTTGTACAGAAATGCTTCACATTTGTATTTAGGTATATACTTAGGTAAATGTGAAGTGTTTTACTTCCATATAAGTTTTTTAAACGATGGTATACAGCCAACTACTGGGATTTTCCCATTAATTTTTATATAATGTTTTGTTATGAGAAGCCACAATTTTTGAATTCATATTAAAAAGCATTCATAAAATAGTATTTTTTACTTTAAATATAGCTAAGTATTTAGTGTATTCTTATGTTTAACCTAATTTTTTTATTTTCATTTAACTTTACTTTATTCTGTAGTTTTTAAAGTTTCTAAACTATTAATTTTTACCTTAAGCATAATTTTAATGGTTTTTATTATATAAGTATTTTAAATGTAAGATATAATTTTATTTTATAATATATATAGGTATAATTTTAAGGTTTTTATTTATACCTATATGTATTTTTCACGTTTTTGTTTAATTATATATGTATTTTTCAATTTTAAATTTTCATTTCATATTATATCAATCTTGCCCATAATTTTATATATGAGAGTATGAAATAATTGAGTATATATGTCAACACTGACCTATATTAAGCTTACATTTAACGTCAAACATACCTATAGGTTATGTTCATTGTACGAAAATTAAATTTAAAGCAAATAACACAATTTACTACTGGTAGCACTACTGGCCTACACCGTTCACATGGCACCAATTGTCGCAACAATTGAGATTTCGAGTGGTGGAGGGGCTCACTGGGCGCAGCTCATTGTCCTCAGTCTACTCCCGAAGACAACTGAATTTTGGGCCAATTGTGAGGGCAGTTGGCAAGGCAATTGGCCTGAAGTGTTTAGACGAAAACAATGATTCCATGCCAGTCAGTTGTCCTCTGACAATTGTCTCGTCAATTGTCACCGTGAAAACGCGGCTAAATCTAAAGTTGCAGTTCTCAGGTAGATGTTGGCTAAATGTAGTATTAGATATTTGTTGGCTTCATGTAGTTTTCCGGCAATTGCAGGTTTTAGGTATTCCTTTCTTGGGACAATACCCAAGAGATTAAATGTCGCATTGCAGGTTTTAGGTATTCCTTTCTTGGGACAATACCCAAGAGATTAAATGTCGCATCAGAAAGGCCAAAAGCGCATTCTTGGCTATGAGCTCTGTGTTCAAAAGCCATGACCTCACCCTGATAACAAAAATAAGGCTCCTTAAATGTTATTTATACTCAGTGCTTCTGTATGGAGTAGAAACGTGAACATTGAAGGCGGAAACTCTATCAAAACTTCAGGCGTTTGATATATGGTTATACAGAAGAATTCTTAAGATACCATGGACAGACAAAGTCACCAATGAAGAAGTACTGCGGAGGATGAACACAACCGCGGATTTGGTAAACATTGTGAAGAGCCGTAAGCTGGAGTACTTGGGACATATTATGAGAAATCAAGGCAGATACGAGCTACTGCAATGCATTTTGCAGGGTAAAATTGAAGGAAAAAGAGCCCCAGGACGAAGAAGAATATCCTGGCTTGCTAACCTGAGAGCATGGTATAGAAAGACCTCAACACAGCTATTTCGTATAGCAACCAACAAAATTATCATAGCCAGAATGATCGCCAACGTTCGGAACGGACAGGCACCCTAAGAAGAAGAAGGTACTCCTTGATAGCTTGTTGTAGGGTAGCTTAGGTTGTAGGTTATTAAGACAGCGTCAGACGATAATAGTAGCATAAAAGTATATATTATGAAAGTAGCTATTAAGAAGTATTGGTAAATAGTGTAACCAACAACTTGTATAATGGTTTTATTTTTAAAATGGCGAATAACAGAAGAATACGTACTGCAGTGTCACTATTATTTACAATTTATTCTGCAATAAAGAGAAAAAAAAAGGATAACAACTTCGAAAGCAGTGGCAAACAAAAAATCTCACCGTGTTTGGGTTAGCCGATTTTTGTTAGATAGGCACAGTTATTGCATTAAAAATAAATTATTAAATGACATTTTAAATGCAGATAGTAAAAAGTACCACAATTTTTTGCGAGTATCACATGACGAATTTTTGGAGCTACATGAAGAGGTAAGTGTACATATCAGTGTATGTTGTTTAGTATTTTTTATTTGATTGTTTATAGATTAGAGAAAAGATTACCTGTCAGGACACTTATGAGAAATGCTATCAGCTCTAATAAACTAACTGCGCTAAAAATGAACGTGTACGTATTAGTAATATCTGGTTTTCTTAGAGACTCACTTAATATATCGTGGTATTTGTCATTTTGTAATAATTGTGACATGTCCTCAGTATCAGGAAAAGGGGACTGACTTGGCAAATATTCATTAGTTGAGTAGGGAGAGTTCACTGACGATAATTGCTCATTGTTACTCGACAACGGCGACTGATTACTTCCGTAGGGAGACGGTGCAGATGGAGTTTTTCGTAGAAGTTTTAAACGTTTTTGGGTTATTAATTGTTGTAACTTCATTTAAAGTTCATGGGCATCAATTATTGGTAAAGTACGTAACTTCTTCTTCTTCTTAAGGTGCCGTGCATTTCTGCGTAGGCGTCCACCGTACATCGTCTTGTCAGGTGAGCTGTTAAATATTCTGGTTTAAATAATTCTGTTTTTAGCAGCATTGCGAAGCATTTCATAGCTGTGGATTCCTGTCCATTGTCGAATATTGCGCAGCCATGACATTTTTTTACGTCCGAGACCTCTCCTACCCTCTATTTTCCCTTCGAGTATCAGTTGCTGAAAAGTGTATCGTTCTCCTCGTATAATGTGCCCCAAGTATGCAGTCTTCTTACTTTTCACATAATTAAAAAGTTCCCTATCCTGTAAGCCCGCTCTTCTGAGTACTTCCTCATTTCTGACCCTGTCCGTCCATGATATTCTGAGCATTCGACGCAGGCACCACATTTCAAACACTTCAAGTTTGTTAATGGAACTGGCCTTTAACGTCCATGCTTCCATTCCGTACAGGAGAACAGGCCACACGTAACACTTAAGCATCTTGTATCGGAGGTTGAAGTCCAATTTGCGATCAGTCAGAAACTTACGAAGCCTCAAAAAAGCATTTCTGGCTTGTTCAACTCTGCTCTTTATTTCATTCTCGGGGTCCCAACCCTCATTCAGCAAACATCCCAAGTATTTGAATTGCCTGACTTGTTCGATTTCTTCTCCAGAGACATATATCTTTGCGTTGGGGTAATCATTTCTACTTATAATCATTGATTTTGTCTTCTTGATATTTATTTTCAAACCCCGAGCTTCACTTGCAAGAGTTAGATCATTTAAAAGGCATTGAAGATCTTCGATGTTATCTGCCACTATGGCTGTATCATCGGCATACCTGATGTTATTAATAAATATGCCGTTAACTTTAATACCCTTATTAGAGTCTTCTACTGCTTCTGCGAAGGCTTTTTCTACGTATAAATTGAACAGCATTGGGGACAGTATACAACCTTGCCTTACTCCTTTTTTAATGGAGAAATCTTCTGTTTCGTTGAAATTTTGAAGACGTACTGTTGCTGTCTGATTCCAATACAGATTGGCGATGATTCTTATATCCTTTGCATCCAATCCCAATTCTTGTAGGTATTTTATCATCAATTCATGTTTTACATTATCGAATGCTTTCTCGTAATCGATGAAACAGATAAAAACATCCTTTCTTTGATCTAAACAATTCTGTATCAATGTTTGCATACTAAAGATCGCTTCTCTCGTGCCAAGTCCATTTTTGAAACCAAACTGACTCCATCCACTGACCTCTTCACATTTCTTAAACAATCTAGTGTGAAGTATTCTCAGGAAAAGTTTTAAAAAGTGACTCATTAGGCTTATTAGTCGGTGGTCCTTGCAGAAGTTCGCACGTGGTGTTTTTGGTAGGGCAATAAATGTAGATCGAAGCCAATCTTTTGGAATCTGGCCCGTATCGTAGATGTCGTTAAAGAGCTTGACAATAATGTCTAGGTTTTCTTCATTAAGTAACTTGATTGTTTCTGCGTACATATCATCTGGTCCTGGGGTTTTGTTACTTTTTAATAGTTTGATAGCGTGTACAATTTCAGCTTTCAAAATACTTGGGCCATATAAATGGTCTCCCAGTTGTGGTGGTTTTTGTGTTCTGTCATCATTGAACAAATTGGCAGTGTACATTTTCCAAGTATTAAGTATATCGCTAGGGTCCGTTATTAATTCATTTTGGTCATTATGTATACCAGTGACTTGTTTTTTCTTGAAGACACCAGCAATTTCCTTAATTTTCTTGTGAAGATTGAAGCTGTCGCCGAGTTTATATAGGCTTTCAGCCTCGGCGCAAAGTGTAGTCATCCAGATCTCCTTCGCCGCTATAATTTCTTTACGAATTTGACTGTGTATATTTCGGTACCCTACTTCGTCCTGCCTGATCTTACACTGCCTGCGTTGTTCCATCATCTCTAATATTTCTTCTGTCATCCACTCATTCTTGGTAGTTGTTTTACTCTCGAGTAGAAAAGTGTTGTTCAACTCATCAAATGATTCTTTTATGGTGGTCCATGACTTTTCAACATCATTCTCAGTTGCCATATTAGAGAACCTATTGTTTATTTCTTCTGTGTACGCTTTATTTGTTTCATTGTTTTTGAGTTTTCTAATGTTTACTGATGCCTTCTGGTGTTTTCTTTTAGCTGTAGCGAGCCTCAGTTTGACATCTGCCACTAAGGGATTGTGGTCGGATCCTATGTCTGCTCCAGGTAATGCAGATACCTTAGTAATAGCATTCCTGTACCTTCTATTAATTGTCACATAATCTATTTGGTACTAATCTATTTGGTCAGTACGTAACTGATCTGCAACAAAACTTCCAAAAGCTTCAAACTCATCATTTTGTTGTCCAGTTTGTGCAAAATGTGTTATAGCCGTTCTTAGTGCTACATCTTCCAATGGTTCTGCTTCGATGGTCTTCTTACTTTTTTTCTTTATTCGGGGATCCTCAGAATGTATCGTAGGTGTAGCACAAGCTTTTGAGGTACTTGGACGCTGGATTTCTACAAAAGGGTTGTTTTCTATTTCATTGACAACTGTTGCCTAGAAAACAAAAAAAAAATGATACTTTTATTAAGTGTGTTCTTTGTTGTTGTAGGTGTCATCTACACAAGATGAGTGGTTAGAGATTGCAAAAAATTTTAAAGAATTATGGAATTTGCCACACGTCCTGGGGGATATTGACGGAAAACATATAGCCATTACTGCTCCACCCAATGAAGGATCTATGTATTTCAAGTACAAAGGGTTTCATAACATTGTACTCTTAGCTGTAATATATGCTCATTATAAATTTGTTTATATAGATGTAGGATGCAATGGACGTATATCTGATGATGGCGTATATAGTACTTTATATGATGCTTTGAATACTGAAAATAAATTAAATATTCCTGATCCATCGACATTACCTGGAATTGATAAAAATATAGCATACTTTTTAATAGAAGATAATGAGTTTTCATTGAGTAATAATAATATAAAGCATTATCCAAGAGCCCAAAAATTATCAGTACAGAAAAGAGTGTTTAATTACAGAATCTGCAGAGCTAGAAGAGTTGTAGAAAATGCCTTAGGCATAATGGTTAGTAGATTTGAGTGCGCGGGAGCGAGAGTGAAGCCCAAAAAGTACGTCAAGTATCTGGGAGTTACTCTCCACCAGGGTGGGAGTTGGGGGAACATTTGTGGGGGGGGTCTGCAGAGCTATTCAGAGAATGGCTGCGCTGAGGAGGATAATGCCTAATATCGGTGGTCCCAAATCCGAAAGGAGAAGGGTGCTCCACAGTGTTGTGCAGTCTGTCGTCCTCTACGCGGCCCCAGTCTGGAGTGACGTGGTAGAAATACCAACTTACAAGAGGCTCATGGTACGCGTGGACAGAACTAGTCTACTGCGGGTAACATGTGCCTACACGACTGTGTCAGCTGCCGCTTTGTGGGTTGTCACCGGCTGTGTTCCTTTACATGTGCTGGAAGATGAAAGGGCAAGGATTCACAGTCGTAGGCGGCGGAACATTGAAGAGCGAGAAAAGAATGAGATAAGACTGGCCGAGAGATTAGTTTCAATCGATCAGTGGCAAGAAGAGTGGGAGGCAACGCGTGATGTGGCGAAGTGAACGAAGTCACTAATCCCAAACCTTCGAAGCTAAGTGGACTGTGGGCATAGGCAGCTGCATTATTATCTAACGCAAATGCTCACAGGCCATGGCTGCTTCCGCAGCTGTCTTTTCAGGTTTAGGAGGGATCAGTCCAATCAGTGTCTTTACTGTGGTTTCTCGGATACTGTGACACACACAATGTTGGAGTGTGAGCGTTGGGCGGATGAAAGACAGAAGGTGAAATGATGAAAGAAAAAAGACTTTGTAAAAGAGTGTAATTGCAGAATGTTTGATTCCGTGGGATAAATCTTAGAGAAAATGATGAGGGATAGAGAAGAAGAAAGGGAACTCAAAACAGAATTCTAAGATAAGCGAGTAGCACCTTGGTAGCGTTCGGACTGTCGAAATAAGAGTAAATGAGAGTCAGACGACGCGAGAGAGATGGCAGCCTCGCTAAGGCACGGGGTTGAAAGTCCTTGGTGGTTCGTGTGGGTGTGGTTTCCTCGATGAATGTGTAGGAGAAAAAATGGGAATCGGGTGATAGAACGGTATTAGGAGAGATGTTTGCCTTAATTGGCCCTTCTATACTGATGTCTGGTGTGACAGATGAGAGGTTTTTGGAGAGGTGACACAGATTTGATATGGTATTAGGAACCCAACACTACCTGTGTGGGCCACAGGTGTCTGTATGCAGATTTACCTTCTTCTCTTTAAAAATGCAAAAAAGCTTTTATTGGGTCGGTTAGTCCTTCTTCTACTTTTACTTTTATTGTGTTATTTTGGTAGATATTTTTTGAATCGTTTTGGTTATTCCTAGAGGTATCCCTCTTCCATAGAGTAAGTGGATAACGTCTGTTAATTTGACCCGTAAGGAGAAAAGTGCCTTACTTGTACCCATGGAATTGCGGAATCCAAATTACATTTCACCGACATTTTCTTCGCATTTCTTGTAAATTCTGGCATGTATGATTTTATGAAAAATCAAAAGTGCATCACTTATAAAGCTGATGGTTCGGAAAGTCTTTCGGTTTTCGGAGATCGTTGTTTGGTAATGTTACAAATGTTGACTATAGCCATTTCTCTAGGATATTCCCTGAATCGTATATGGCGTTAAATAATTCAGTTAACTCCTTGGTGCTCACTTTACTCATCATTTTAATAAGTTTAACGGGTATTTCGTCCGGACGTATAGCCTTACCATTCTTAGACTGTTTAAAGCTGCTTTATCTGTCATGCAATTTATTTCTGGAAGGTTTCCTCGCTAGTCCCAGAAAAGTTCTTCGATGTACATTTTCCAGGTCACCAACTTCTCTATAACTGTTGTCGTCAGGTTCCCGTCTTTGTTGATGAGGAGGTGTGTGATTCTCCTCTCGTATTGACTAGTGGCTTCTTAAATCTTTCAGTGGATATTTATACTATCGTGTTTCACTAGGAACTACTCGATTAGTTTACATTTTCTTTACATCCATGTCTTATTGACTCTTCGTATTTCTTTTTTAATTGTTTGGTTGATTTCTTGGTATTTCTTCGCGTCCCTGTTTTTCATTAATCTCGTTTGGTCCACCATCTGCAGAAAGTCATCAGTCATCCATTCTGTATTTTTAACTCTTGTTTTCTTTCCCAGGTGTTCTTTTCTTGCATTTACCATGACGTCTTTGATATAGCTCAATTTCTGTTCTTTTTATTTAGCGGTTTATAGTTTTTCTCTCATTACAACTCTTACGTTCTGACGAAGTACAGGATCTTTAGGAATGTCGTAATTCAGGTTTTGTTTGAAACTGGAGTACATAATATAATATCCACAAGGAATCTACGTTCCTGTAGTTGGCTGTATACCATGTATTAAGAATTTAATTAAAAATCCTTGTAATAGGTATATATTTTAGGCCCAAACGGGCTAAGTTAAAAAGACAAAACGTTTTCGGAAACCATGTTCCATCATCAGTGTCTAGGAGTACATGAATGTAGCCACCAAGATTAAATATGTGGGTAAAAACCCGATAACAGATGTTTAATTACATTTAGTTTTAAAATTATGTTATAATGATTTAGGATTATAGAGTTACCGATGGATTAGGTAACATGGCGTCATATAAGTCGCAGCTTATATAAGAATAATGTCGAGTCGTTTTGCAGTGCATCAATATTGTATTTAGGTAGATTCAATTCCAGGGGTATTGATTGAGCTAGTTGGTTGTCATTTTGATGTAGTAGCCGAGGTCGATACTGTAGGTAACATTTTGATCTTACCATATAGTGGTCAGTTCCGCACTCCGGTCCTCTTAGTACTCTTATGTCTTCGACTTGTATGTGTGTTTCTTGTTTTGTGATGACATAATCTATAATTGACTTTGTGTTTCTCGTTGGTTGAACCCAGGTGTACTTATGTATGTTTGCGGCTATTTATATTTTCAATGAGTTCCGATAAAGTTTCGTAGAATATTTGTTTAGCTGCTTTTGATGCATTTTCTGACGGAGCATATATTCCAATGATCTCGAGGTCGTGCCCTTTCCACGTAATAGATACTCTAATAATTCTCTCATTGATCTGCTCCCAGCTTTTCAGGTTTCCTTTTAAGTCTTTTTTAATCAATATTGATACCCCTGCTTGTGCTCTTTTGTCTTTCTCTACTCCACTATAAATATGTATAAAACCTCCTATGTCTTCACTACCTTGGCCTTTTTTCTTTGTTTCAGTAAGAACCGTGATATATGAATTGACGTTGCGGTCGAAAAGTTCTCCGTAATTAAATCCAGAATGATTAAATTTACTCAAAGATCACGTAGCATCAAAATGCCAGAAATTCATCTCTTCCACACTAAGTTAAATAACAAATAACACTAAATTGGACTCCAGGTTGAGATTTTAAATATCAAAACTGCCAACGATGCTGAAAAGTAAGCAATTATTATAGACTTAAATTATAAAATCAAACAATTTGCAGACCACTTAAGAAAAATTTAAGTTTAAATTTACTTAATTAGATTTATAAAATCAAACAATTTGCAGACCACTTAAGAAAAATTTAAGTTTAAATTTACTTAAGACTTAAGTTAATTAGTCCTCAAGTCCTAGCCAAATCAGTGGGATAGACTATCAACGAAGCTGCACGATAGAAACATCGTGCAGCTGACGCATGTAACATAATATGGAGACGTTCCAACTACATAACATGAGTAAAGGAGAAACAGCAGTTATCCGTAGACCGATAATTAGCTATTATAGTAACACTGGTACACTTGATGGCTTCAGAAGAACTCGTTTCTATGTTAAAATCGTAATGCATCATTCGATATCAATATTTATATGCGTAACCATATTCCCATTAAAATATTGTTACCACGAGCAACTGGAAGTGATCTTACAATCAGAGTGCTTTCAACACCCCTAAGAATTTTTAATTAAATGTGTATAACAAAATATAAAAAGTGTTATTTTACCAAAATTATCTGTATTCATTCTTAACTATTTTAAAAACTTCAATCAATTATTTTAACATCAGGAGTTTTTACAATCTGTTTCACAATAACACTAAATAGGTAAAATTGTTTGTCTTTACAATGTCAGAGAGATGTAAAGCCCAGTGACCAAATCATCAGAACACAACGAATACTAAAAGCGTACAGATCACAATGGCTGTGCTGTTGAAGCCGTATCTTCCACTACTGTAGGTACTGTCAGGAGCGGTTTAGTAGGTCCAAATGATCATATCGCTTCAATCTCTTCGCTTCTTGGTTGTGGGGAAGATTGTATGCCAGGGTATTAAATTGCACGCGCAACCTGTTTTGATATTTTTTAGAAATTCTTTTGCAGACTGTTAGTAACTGTAGATCTCTATGTAAGGCGTCATTCTGAATATACCAAGGGATAATAGCCATTGTTCTTAGAATTTTAGAATACAGTCTTTGTATTTTAATAACATAAAATTTGCTAGCTGATCCCAGAGCTGCAAACCATATGACCAAACCGGTTTTATTATAAATTTGTATATCAGCTTGTCGATCGATAGGTGTGAGTTTTTTCCAGCATCCAGTAAAGTTTTCTGTATAAAATTCCTAGTTGTAGTCTTTTCGTCCATATATGTTTGGTCCATGTTAATCGTTTGTCCAGATGAATGCCTAGATATTTTACACCATACTTTTGGAGTAAAGGATGTTCATCGAGGTTAACTTGTGGACATATACCTCTTCTTAGAGTAAATGTAATATGTGTGGATTTTGAGGAATTTACTTTAATTCTCCAGAGTTTAAACCATTCATTAGTTTTGTTTAGATGTAGTTGCAGTATCTCTGATGCTATTACTGGATTACTATGAGATGTTAGGAAAGCAGTATCATCTGCAAATGTTGCAAGCGTAAGGTTATTGCTTGTTGGTAAGTCAGCCGTATATATCAGGTACAAGATCGGTCCGAGCACACTACCCTGAGGTACACCAGATATGATGGGTAGAGTTTTGTATAGGCTTCACTATACCTTACTAGATATCTTCTTTCTGTAAGGTATGATTTAAGCAGTTTGAAGTAAGTGTAAGGTAGGTTTTTCTTTAACTTGTACAGAAGTCCTGTGTGCCACACCTTGTCAAAAGCTTGAGAGGCATCTAAAAAGGCTGCAGTACAGTATTGCTTGTTTTCGAGACTAGTTCTTATTGTTGTGTATAATCTGTGAACTTGTTCTATTGTAGCGTGTTGGTTACGAAATCCGAATTGATGGTCAGTATAAGACCCTTTTTATCCAATATTGGTTTGATTTTTCTTAACAGAAGTTTTTCAAAAACTTTAAAAATGACTGATAGTAAACTAATTACAAGTAACTAATCGGTATGAGTTAACATCTTTTGGATTTTTACAGGTTTTTGAATAAGTATAATCTGTGCCACTTTAGATTGCAAAGGGAAGTAATGAAGACAACATAGCATTGAAGATCATAGTAATTATTCTGTAGCAATCATGGGTTAGTTCTTGAAGTACCTTACCTGTAATGAGATCGTATCCGGCGCCTTGTTGGGTTTTATCATATTTTTTATTATCTGTTTTACTTCTTTAATGTTAAATTGGAAGATTGGTAGTTTCATTTGATATGGAGCGTCAAGAAAAGAATAAAGTGGTTCTTCTTGTTCTACAGGCACTTTCTGGTAAATGAACTAAATACTTTCGAAAGATGTTCTGCGAATGTCTCGGATTTCTCTGTATCTGTTCTTGCCCAATTACCTTTGGCATTTTTTAAAGGAGGTATGGCGTCTTGTGACCCATTTAATTTTCTAGTCGCTTTCCATAAAGAATAGTTCGTATTTTTGAACGGCGTCAGATTTTAGATAAGTTTGGATCCCTTATTTTTTCTTCTTTTAACAGATTTTTAATTCTTCTGGTAATGTTCTGTTTAGGTTTTCTTTGTCAATAGGTGCGTGTCTGTTTTACCACTTTCTTCTTAGTTTACTTTTCTCTTCAATTAGGTTTTTTGCGCTCAGATAACAATTTATTTGTCTGTTCCTTCCATATTGTCTATTCAGGAGTAGCTTTCCATACCGCCTTTTGTATGGAAGTAGTGAGATATTGTACAGCATTTTTAATTTGTATTTCTATTTTGAGCAGCAAGTTTATTGATATTTGTTTTGTAAGTGCACATTAAAATATATTCCAGTTGTTGGGTTATTGGTTAAAACTGGAGGCTTACTTCTAAGTATAACATATTATTATTTATTATTTAAACATAATATTTTATTATGTGTAAATAATATTTAGTGGCTCAAAATATGTACTCTTAGAAACACTGATGATGGAATATAGATTCCGAAAACGTTTTGTGATGTAGTGCGATTGAATGTTTTAATTATATACCTTTAATAAAGGATTTTTAAATAATTTTTTTTAGAACTAAAGTAAGTATTAAAGTTGGTTTCGTTAATGGATTAGCCAGGAGGACAGTAGCTATCAGATAAGGTAAGATTGTCTAGCCAGTCTTCAATAACAATGTTAGTTGATTGTAGGTACTTTTAGCTAAACTTACTTAACTCATAATATTTTATATTTGATTTGATAATGATAGTTGTGGTATCGTATGCTTTTTCATTTGAATGTTTTGTGTAGTTAGCAGTTTATTTTGGAATTTTAATAATTTTTCTTCCGGTATGAGCATGTTGTCAATTTTTTTTTCTTCTTTCTTCGAAAAAAGGTCATTAGCGTTAGGTCATTTAAATTCCAGACGGCTATTTTAAGTATGTGTTGCATTAGTGCATTTTAAAAATCATAGTGGTTAGGAGATTAATAATAGTGTCCATTCTCTCCATTAGTTTTGCATTCAGGATTACTGTTTAATTGCTAGTTTCCTTGGTGCCTATTCCTTGGCCCTCTGGTTTCTTACTAAGTTGGAGAAATTTTTCTGTTGTTTTTGTCTGTTGTTTTTATACGCGGTAGCCCTTATAGTTAGCCGGATGGATTTCCATAAAAATTACATACTGTACGCTATTGCCGCGTTCCTTGCGTGGACATTTTAAAGTATGGTGATTAGTTAAACATCTTACGCATCTTGCAGGCAGGTGACAAAATTTTTTTGTGTGGTCATAGCGTTGCCAATTGGTACATTGTGGTATCTGACGCTTGGAATATGGTGGCTTAAACGATACAATCATGTTTTGGAGTACTTTTATTTTATATATTTATTTATTATTCAATTTAGTTTTTAAATCTACAAAATAAAGTGAAAGCGCTGTTCTGGATCCATTCTTATATATATTAGCCTCTTTTTCTAATTTATATTTTAAAACATTTTTACGTGCTGTTTGATGCATATTACGAAGCACCACTCAAAATATTCTTTCTTCCTTTGTTTGGCAGGCATACTACTGGGTGTTTTTATTATTGAGTGCTTCGGTTATGTTTTGGTAATGTTGTGGTCTGGATATTTACTTGGTTATTATAAAGACATTTAATGGAGTATCATAGTGGAGATTTTATTTTTAACAAATGTCTAAAGGTCGTTTATTACCTATATCATCTGTAACAAATATGGAAAGGGGGTTGAATACTTTTTTTATCTTCCCAGATCCGGTCGCTTATTATTGTTTGTTTAATTATTTATCGTCTTTAGGGCCGTCATTTCAGCTCTTTTAGGGGATTGGACAGTTTCCTATCCTATAATATTGCTATCTTCTGTAGAATAATTTTACATAGTTATGACAGTTGACAAAAAAAAAGAAGAAGCATAATAGGAAACAAAAGAGCTACCTAGTTGTTCGTGTTGATTGTCAGTAGACTCCGTCTCTTGAGACAATATCATGTTTGTTGTGCAATTGTCATTGCTTTGTGATTCGCTATAGGGGCTTGTATTTCTTGATGATGTTGCATGGTACTTATTTGCAAGGTAGTGGTATTTTCTTCTGAAGTTGATTTTCTCATCGGAGATCTCCTTAATATATTTGACATCAGGAACGGATTGTCTAAATCCTTAAGAGTTTGCACATTGTCGTTTATCCTGTATCACAATTAAATGTTTTATACATCACGAAGACTGTGTGTCATCGGCGCCTATGAATTTATTTGATAATGTTTTGAGAAAAGATTACTTGTGTTATTTTATTTTAGCTTTTAATTAATACGTAATACACTTAATACACTTATAGCTAATATTAGTAATTACTAATTATTAACGATATAATTTCGAACAAAAACTAGTTACTAAATATTTTTGTTTAAAAATTTATGCGACCGTCTTCAATAAGGTTAAATCGAGACAGAATAAATAAATGTTGTAACTATTACACCATTGTATAATTATATAATATATAAATTATATATATATTATATATATATATATATATATATATATATATATTATAAAAAGAAAGGTATCCTTGTTATTAACTTCAAAACTCAACAGTTTTCGAGATAATCGCATTTTACAAATCAACTGCATAATTCTGATTTAACGCAATTACTCCAGGCAACGAAAGAAAAATAGACAAAAACATCAATACTTTTGAATTTTGTTATAAAATATCTTTAATAATGTTAATTGATAACGAAATATTAAATAAAATAAATATATCAACAGGATAATTACCTAATAAGGAGATTTGTCAAAATAACAGAATAATATAATTTTAGATCAAACATTTTACGTTTTGTATTAAATTAAAGTCATAATTAAAACATTTTATTTTCAAACCAAATTAAAAAATTAAATAAACTAAATACCATTATACTTTTTATCAAAGTAAGTGTTCAATTTAAGAAAATAACATTTTCTTAAATTCATTTGTCAATACATTCCATAAAATATCGTCTCATATTCAATAGCATTATTGTTTCTAAAGAAACTGCTGCATTATTTATTATAAGTATTATAAGTATAATAATAAGTATTATTTTGGAAGATTTTATGAATTAAATAATTATATTAATATTTCACCACAAGACCAAGGAATATGACTACTACGAACAATCCAACGTTCAGGAAAGTTGTATTTAAGTATGTTCTCACTGCCCTCTCTCTATAATGTAGTGATGTACCATCTTGTATAAACCACATATTTCGGTTTAAGTTTACTGACAATTCTTCCAATAAATCAATAAAATCACTTTATAAACAATGTAAATAAATCTCACCATTCAAATTATAAGATAATTTGCATGTCCGTAAAAAATAATTACCAATGGTTCCATACGTTTATTTAAAATTTCTGTTTAAAATTTATGTCATAGTGAAGAAAATGGTGGACATATCGA
The DNA here is from genome assembly GCA_918026665.1 of Diabrotica balteata. Lineage (NCBI taxonomy): Eukaryota > Metazoa > Arthropoda > Insecta > Coleoptera > Chrysomelidae > Diabrotica > Diabrotica balteata. The sequence goes on from OU898280.1 coordinate 59,972,461, forward strand.
ACACTTACTTTGACAAAAAGTTTAATGTTATTTAGTTTAACTATTTCTTAATTTGGTTTGTAAATAAAATGTTTTGAATATGTCTGATTTAATACAAAAATATTTGATGTAAAATCCAATTATTATGTTATTTTGTCTATACTTAACTAATAACTTTATTAAAGATATTTTGTACCAAAATTTGGAAGTATTGATGTCTTTTTTCTTTTGTTGCCTGGAGTAATTGCGTTAAATCAGAATTATGCAGTTGATTTGTAAAATGCGATTATCTCAAAAACTGTTGAGTTTTTAAGTTATTAACAGGTATACATTTTTTTGTTATAATAATGTATCTTTATTATAACATTTTATTAAAGCAATTTCTTTTTGTACGATTACTTAAGGACCACCCTATATTTATATATATATATATATATATATATATATATATATATATATATATATATATATATATATATATATATATATAAATACTACATCTTCATTCTTTTTGTATAATATAACTCCCAAAATATTACTGCTGCTGTAATGTACCGTTTTAATACACAACGAGACGATATGGAACAAAAGACAAAGGACAAAGGAAGGAAAGAAAATTTTGAAAGCGTCCACGAGTTTGTTTTGTTAATTTATGCAAGTCAAACAATCACCCTTGTGGAAACGTTGAAAGCAAAAAGCTCGTATAAATGGATAGGTTATATTTTTGTGTGGTGTTTTTATTGTACTCGGGTTAGTTACATTTAACCAACACCAAAATAATTTTTATACAAACTGGAAAATTGAAATATATTTTTCAACAGCGTAGAAAGCAGCAAACAAAATTTAAAAGGTATTATTATTAACTATAATAACAATCAACTGCTTGATGGCCGGAGACTTTCTACCCTTCATGGCCGGTTTCAACAACAACAATTAAGGCACTGAATAGTTAAACGTCGAATGAAATTTATAAATAGAATATAGTTTGTTTCGTTTCAATAACTATTTGTAAACCACAGTTAGTTATTCGTCGAATAAGTTCAAACTGTAATGATTTTCCACAGACTGTACTCGTTAACACCTCTCTTGGCCTCCACTTCTTTACATGCTTGGTAAGTCAAAAGTTTATTTTTTAAACCATATTATGTCTGTCACAGAATGTTTTTTTTAGTCAATATATATTCTTGAAAAAGGCATGAATTTCCTGCCGAAACGTCGGAAAAAATATATAAAAATGTCTTAGTATCAAACTAAATTTTTTTTATGAACCTAAGCCCAAGAGAATCCACTAATATATATATATATATATATATATATATATATATATATATATATATATATATATATATATATATATATATATGTATGTTGGTATGAAGCTATTTTCTTGTGGTATTTTAAAGTAATTCCTATTTAACTGGGAATAAGCCACAAGTAAAGGTTAAAATATGTTTCTTGTCATTTCAATTTTCACTTCAATATCAATTTCAATTTCCAAAAATAATGTTTGTTTTTTGAGAACGATTTCCGAAGTGGAAATAGAAACGTCAATAAACGTATTTTAAACTTTAATTGTGGCTTATTCCCAGTTAAATAGGAATTACTTTAAAATACCACAAGAAAATATCTTTAAAACCACATATATTTATATATATATATATATATATATATATATATATATATATAATATATATATATATATATATATATATGTATATATATATAATATATATATATATATATATATATATATATATATATATATATATATATAATATATATATATATATATATATATATATATATATATAATATATATATATATATATATATATATTCTGACGATTATTCCCAGTTAAATAGTAATTAAATATAATTATGTTGTTGACAGTTCGAATAGCAGTTGTAATTGAGTTTTTGAAGTTTATAGTTGTTATTCTGTTAAATCATTGTAAAGTAGTTTAATAATTGTGACAGTGGTGGGAATTTATGGCCGATATTTAATTATTGGCGGATTATTGGCGTACCCACAGACACCTAAAGATTTTCTAACATTAACACCTTGACGACGGCACCTCAAAACGCTGTCATTAGTCAGAGCCGAGAGCAACTTTTCATTTATTTTAAGTGTAACTGGATTTAAATTACAAAAAAAAATTGTATTAACTTTTAACAATGTTGTTTTTTTACATTTAAATTACATTTGAAACGTGTACCACCGGTGGTACATGACGGCTGTAATGAATAATTATTTACTGGAGCCGACGTGTACCACCGGTGGTACACGGAAGAAGGTGTCTATAAAATAGCTTTTTGTTTCAGATTAGCCAGTAGAAATGTCGTCTAGAGGGAAAAAAATAATTGCGTTGGTCTCCGCCGACACAGAAAATAACGAAGAAAAACATGAAAATCCTCAAGACGCTACTTCTACGTCACTAGAAAATGTTGAACCTTCAGCAACATTATCCCAGAACATAGAGCCACTAGTGTATCCTTCAACATCAGCTGCTGTTTCTGTTACCTCTTCGGAAGAATCTGATCCCTTCGCAGATTCAGAAGAATCTTATGTTCCCAGTGATAGTGGCCAAGAGGAATCAGATGTCGAGACATCTAGCCAAAACTCTGATGAAGAAGTAGATGCAGTCACTGCTCAGTCGGATAATGAAATATTTATGCAGAATCGTGGTAAAGAAAGTGACACATGGAGTGCATGTGAACACATTCCAGTGAGTTTTCAGTTCTCTGGACAGAGTGGTGTAATTGTAGACACTATAAACTTGGCGAAACCATATGACATTTTCAGACAGTTTGTAACAGATGAAGTACTTGATGTGATTGTTTCAGAGACAAATCGTTTTGCGGAGCAATATTTGAGATCCCATGTACTGCGCCCCCGTTCAATGTACCGGAAATGGAAAGAAACAAATCGTAATGAAATAAAAAAACTCATCGGCATAATTATAATTATGGGCATAAATCATTTACCCAAAATGCGCTTATACTGGAGTAGCAGTGAAATGTTTGGTAACAAACTTATTCAACAAACTATGACACGTGACCGATTCGATACACTGTTGAAATTTTTACACTTTGCGAATAATGAAAATCCTGCTGTCAGTAGTGATCGATTGGGCAAAGTAAAAAATATTGTTGATCTCATCTGTAATCAATTTAAAAAGACAGTTTCTCCTGGCGAACAAATTGTAATAGATGAGTCGATGGTGCCTTGGAGAGGCCGACTAGCCTTTCGACAGTATTTGCCTGCTAAATCCCACAAATACGGAATAAAACTTTACAAAATTTGCACAACAGAGGGCTACACTTATGACCTTAGAATATATGCAGGGAAAAATAATCCGAATCCACCCATTACATCTTATGGACACACTTATGACATCTGTATGGACTTACTGCAAGGATTACTGAATGAGGGCCGAACGTTATATATAGATAACTTCTATACTAGCGTTCAGCTTTGTAGGTCTCTTCTAGAAGCTAAAACGTACGTGTGCGGCACGTTAAGATCAAATAAACGAGGAGTTCCAAAATCAGTTACTCAAAAAAAATTACGAAAAGGAGAGATTTACGGCGAACAAAATCATAACGGCGTACGTGTCGTAAAGTGGGTAGACAAACGTGCCGTTTTAATGATAAGCACTGTTCCAAGCCACATCTGTGATCTACAGGCTACTGGAAAGCAAAATCGAAGAGGAGAGGACATTCTCAAACCTCCTGCTGTGATTGCTTACAACAAAGCTAAAAAGGGGGTAGATATATCAGATCAAATGTCTGCGTATTATACCTGTTTGAGAAAAAGCCTAAAATGGTATAAAAAAGTATTTGTGGAAGTTGTTTTGGGCACAGCTATGGTGAACGCATGGATCATTTTCAATGATTCAAACCCAAACAAAAAACTTCACATGTTGGAATTTAGAGAACTAATTGCACGTGAGTTATTGTCGGGCATTTCTGAAACTATGGAAGCAGTGGAACCCACACGAACAAAGTCTCGTAGCAGTATGACTATTCATAAGCTGGCAAAATACGAAGGAAAAGTGCGTGACAACCGCAAAAGGTGTGTCTCTTGTTACGAGAAATTGCAGGAAGCTGCTGGTAGTGCTCATGCGAGAAAAAAAACTAAACGTGTAAATACTTTCTGTCAGGATTGTCCAAACAAACCTGTATTATGTTTAGAATGCTTTAATGAAAAACATAAACGTAATTCATGTTAATTTTTTTCGCTTTTGTTTTAATTTTCATATAATTAGTTTTAAGAAATATAAGAATAATAAGTTTTTTGATTTTCAATATTTGTTGTCATATTAGTTAGTAAGCTAAAGTTTTTATTTTTGTTCAGAATTATTTTAATTTTAATATTTTTAAATTGGAAAATAAAAATAATTATTATTTTTGGTGTCCGCTCTTTATTGTCATGTTCTAATCATAATAATAACCGAGTGCGCCACCGGTGGTACACTGATGTACTTATACCTTTTATATAGCCGAGGACTGAATATTGAAAGCTTCACTTAAATCTGGTTGATTTTATATCACGTTAACTCAATATATTACCATGTACCACCGGTGGTACACGACGGCTACAAATAATATACAGCATGTACCACCGGTGGTACACGTCGTCGCCAAGGTGTTAATTGGTAAACATGAATTTCCGTTTCCAGATCTCGTTCAAAATTAAAAGAAATAATATTCTACGACGTCCGTTAGCTAGTGGCAGTTCACAAAAATGACTTGGGCGGTCTCCAGTGCTCACAAAAAATCCTTAATAAGACGAATTGGTTAGGCAAGTAGGAAGATAGGGCGATGTTTGTATACTATTAACAACCAAAATATTACTAAATAACGTTTATGCTTTTGTTAAAGAGGCAGGAAAAATGCATCCTTTCTCGGGACTATGCTATGCTGCCGTAAATCACCCTGTATATTTAAATTTATGTTTATAACGCGCATATATATCCATACAAAAGGCTAGGAGTACAAGTCACACTGTGTGTCCGGTAAGGTAACTGAGCCACCTGGAAAAAAACTACCAACATCTGACATTGCAATCATATTTTGTTCTTAAGACGATACGTTATATTATTAATAATAATAATATTAACCACACATTAACATTACAATTAATTAATATTACAATTAATTTTTTCGTAAAATTGACAAAATTATTGGTTACTGTAATTTTAGGACAAGATCTGGTAGACAAAATAATTGAAACCTTTATATTAGTTTAGATTTAAACACCTAGTGCCACCAAGGAAAGAAATCTGAACTGCATGAATAAACTTATCTGACTAATAAAATGTAAAACATTTGCCAAATATAGCACCGAATAAGAAGTTTTTTGGAAGAAAAATTGTTTTTATTGCAGTTTGTTATTAGGTTGTAGGTTATCACGAAATAAAACATGTATGATAAACTTAAACTAAACTAAAGTGTGAAAATTTTATATTTGAGATAGATTCGACCATTTTAATTTTTGTAATAATAAAGGTTTTTTAAGAGATTTAGATTAAGTAAACCCACGGATATCTAGATTTCAAGAATATATTGTAAATATTTGTTAATAAGAACTACAAAAATGGGTATTCTACCTCTTTTTCTTCACTTTGTTAGGGCATTCAATGTTTTCAGAGTATTGATAATTTAAAAAATATTTATTTGGAAATGTTTGGAAATGTTTGGAAATATTTGAAATATTTAAAGTTTCCTAAAACTTATTGGTGCTATTGGTTAAATAATAGCAATACAGGATTTCAAAATGAAAAATATGTCTTTATTTAGCAATCAATCTTTAAAATTGTCTTCAAAAACTCGTAATGTTATCGTCAGAAACAATAAAATTATAAGAGCTTAAATAAAAGATCACGTGTCTTTAATACGCAAATACTCATAACTATAGTTAGGGACAAGACCAACCTGCTGATGATAGAGTAGCAATGTTGAAATTAAAAACATCTCACAGAAAACTAAATATTATTCAGGTCTACGCTCCAACAAGTGACGTTGTCAGACGAAGTCAGACGAAGAAATCGAAAAATTTTATAACAACATAGATGAATTAATGCGACTGACAAAAAGAAGTGAGATAACGATGATCATTGATGACTTAAACGCTAAAATTAGTCGTGGTGCTAAAGGAGACCACAAGAGCATACTGTCTAGGTACCAGGAATAAAAAGGTAGATAGACTTATATAATTCTGCTTAGAAAACAATCTGGTAATAGCCAATACCTTCTTCAAATAACATCCTAAAAGGCTATACATATGGAAATCACCTGCAGAGAGAAAAGACAGAATGGGTTAAAATCAAACACCTTTAAGAAGTACATACAATCTACGAAAAAATACTCTGGAGCTGATATACATAGCGTCACATCACAATTCAGTTGTAATAGATTTTTAATTAAAAAGATTTCTTAAATTCAAAAAGAAAACAGTGACAAGGAAAATAGACATCTCACAACTGAAGAACCCAGAACAGAAAAAAGAAATAAGTATCAACCTTGAGGAAGAAATAAAAACAATCGAAAACTTGGCACAGACAGACATTGAAGTGACATGGACTGCTCTAAAAACAAAAATAATAAAGATACATAAAGAAGACAACGGGTTCATAAAACACAAAAAAAACAAGAATGGATAACGCAAGAGATCATGGACCTTATATACGTAAGACGAAAACATATAAAAAGCCCAATAGAATACAAGCGAATCAATAAAATCATTAGAAACGAATGCAGGGAGGCGAAAAAAAAAAAATTGGATGTCAACAAAATGACTAGAAATCGACAGGAAAAATACGACACCTTTAATATTCATAAAAAAGTAAAAGAACTGACAAGTAGACATAAAAAGAGACAAGCAACAATTTAAAAAAATGATAATAACGAAAAAATTATGGGTACAGAAGATAAACTAGAGAGATGGAAATAATACATATAAACTCTTTTTGACGACGATAGACCTTGTTCTCCACTATCCACAGATAATAGAATAAATTAAAAGGCTCGGAAATAACCATAGAAGAAATGATTGAAAGATGGAACAGCCACCGGTCCATGTCAAAATACTAAAACTAATTGCAGATAACGAAAGTAAAAGCCTAGACTTAATAACAGCAATATTCAATAAGATATATGACACAGATAATATAGCAAAAGACTTACTAAAATCAACATTCGTAGCATTATTAAAAAATCGAATTCCTCACAATGCGATGATTATCGAATATTAAGCTTGGTATCTCAATCCTTAAAACTTTTCTCATAATTATCCATACACGAATTTACAAGTGCGAGTTTCAGATGAGTGACACACAATTTCGATTTCGAAACGGATTGGGAACACGAAAGGCTCTTTTTGCTTTAAATGTATTAACGCAACAATGCAGAGACATGAATGTAGATGAATATGGATGTTTTATTGAATGTCAAAAAACATTTGACTGCGGTAACCACCAAAAGATGATCGAAGTTCTGAGAGCAACTGGAGTTAATAAAGAAGACTTATCGAATTATCTCAGACCTATACTGGCACCAAACGGCAACAATTGAAATAGAGCACACAACATCCGAAGATATAGGTATAAATCCGACGGACAGTAAGACAAAGTTGAGTTTTATTACAGCTACTGTTTAATTTGTATTCGGAGTCTATATTTATTGAGGCATTACAGAGAGAGAGAGAGAGAGAGAGAGAGAGAGAGAGAGAGAGAGAGAGAGATCACCAGGTTTAAGGTAGAATTAAGATTAACGGAATCGGCATAAACAACATCAGATGTGCTGATGATACTGTCTTATTAGCAAGCAACGCACACGAACTACAAAATGTAATAAATGCGATGTTCGGTTTACATCTAAACGTTTCCAAAACTAAAATTTAGTATTTTTAAGGGCACCAATAAACGCACATGTGTATGCCAAGGGTCAAATAATAGAACAGGTAAATTCTATAAAATATTTGAGAGCAAATATCAATAGTCAGTGTAAATCCAAAAAAAGAAATACTATCGACCAAGCAAGATAAATATTCATGAGCATGAAAACATTTTTTACAAGATCAGACCTTAGTCTGCAGCTTTGAATCTAAATGGTTAGATGTTACGTTTTTTCTGTCTTACTGTATGGCTGTGACAATGGACTCTAAGATAGAAAAAAGAATAGATGCCTTTGAGATGTATATATATATATATATATATATATATATATATATATATATATATACATATATATATATATATATATATATATATATATATATATATATATACATATATATATATATATATATATATATATATATATATATATATATATATATATATATCGGAAAAAGGAGTACGACCGTCAAATTCCAATATATAAAAGGATCACTCAACAGAGTGGTGGGCTCTTATATCGGTCAATTTGTAGGTGGAGAAATGAAAGACAAAGTTGATGTGCCACTCTATCTATTTTGAAAACGTTTCGCTTTCGTATTCTGAAAGCATCATCAGTTCATTCTAAAAAGTATAATATAAGAACCACACAATCATGGAAAAGATGTTACAGGTGTTACCTTAAAAAGACATGTAGCAGTCAAAGATGTTAACAAGCTTATGAATTAAACTTGAATAAATGGACAGTATAAAGTAGAAATGTATAAACATTTAATTTACTAACAACATTTAGTGACTTATTAAAAAATTAGCACAGTGAGTGACCATGTGGTCAGAAGTATAAAAAATATATATTAAATTATAACGTAGTTGATGCAAAGAACTAAGAAAATCAACGATTAACTTCCAACAATAGATAATTATTAAATTTTAATTTTAACTTTTGGTAGCATTATTAAAAGATGTTAATATAATTTAAAAATAAAATAAGTGTAAAAGAATGAAGTTACCGGTCTAAGCCTTACACCTGCTACCAGGAAAATGGCGTTAGATTGAACAGACTGACACAGATCTACGAAAAGACAGCCAACCTTGAGGTTGAAATTATTTCAACAGAACAGCAAGGTCAGAAGTACCACCTCAAATAATTGAGCGGTTTATTTAAAAGTTAATGAGTTTTGGATGACAGCCCGCTTGTAAGAGACAATCCAATGAAAGAGACTGATATAGTAATAACAATCACTCGCATTAGCCCGTCTAAAAACAAACAAACAGGAGAATTTCATTCAAACTCTTATATTTAAATTTATGTTAAACATTGTGGCTGAAGAAATTTTTGCCAACAGGTGAATAACAATTAGATAATTTCCAACAGTCTAAGCTTCATACACTTAGATCTGTAATTTGTAAAGGATTCTATGAATCAATTACAATGTTAATATTCTTACTATACTATTAATTAGTGACTGGTTCACACTCATATGGACAAATTATAATGTAGAGGTAACCTTGTAATGAAAGTTGCCTATATTTAAGTAATTGCTATAAAGAATTGAGTGTTATAGTTTATTTTATATTAGTTATTTATTTACTATGTTATATTATTCAATGAAAAATTTGTGTTCAAATATGTATATTACATGATAATTATATTGAAAATGAAAGTAAAGCCTAGTTCTGCAATATTAGAGCATGATAAATTTGGCTCAAGTTACTTATGTCAGTTCTCTTATTTAGAGAATTAGGATGTTTAAGGATTGAACACATTTCTAAAAACTGTCTTTTAAATAGATTACGTTCAGTGCCAAGAATCTTAACTTCATTAAAATCCACTTTATGTTTGGTGCTAATAGCATGATGTGCGAGAGCACACGTATTTTTTGATAAATTAATATCACTACGATGGGAAGTAAGACGACCTTTTAAAGATCTACCGGTCTGGCCAATGTAGCACATTTCACAGTCAGAGCATGGAAGGTGGTAAATTGTATTGACTTGTTCTAAAGTAGACAATGGTGTTTTAGTTTTTGAAAAAAGATTTCTAACAGTTTTTGCGTTCTTGACAGCAATTTTAACAGGAATGTTATTTTGTTTATACAGTTTAATAAGTTTCTCAGTAACTTGAGGAAAATAAGGTAGAGAAGAATAATGGATAATAGGATTCTCAGACTCAGTATCAGGCAGAACAATGCTATTAATTGAGTTATTTGAAATAGTTCTGAGTTGGTCACCATTGGGTATGTCATCAAACGAGGAACCATAGCTTTGTGTGTAAAGGTATTTGTTTATGATTGATGATGGATATGAGTTCTGTATTAGAATATTTCTTAATAACTTAAGGGATTCCCTTCGATTAATTGGATGTGTCAATTTATGTAATCTGCAGCTTAAAGCTTGTATAAGGTTTAGTTTATACTTCATAGGGTGACAGGAGTGGTAATTAAGGAACCTATTTGAGGCCATGGGTTTTCTATACCAACTTGTGGTTAGGGTGTTATCTCCCATTCTAATGACACGCATGTCTAAGAAGGGAATGCTATTGGTGATGCTGTCCTCAAGTTCAACAGTGAACTGTAAATGAGGATCAAACTCATTAAAGAAGGATAAGGTACCCTGAACCTTGTCAGGTGGTAGGGCTAATAATAAATCATCCACATACCTCTTAATAAAAGGGATTTGAACATCCAAACGACCCAATCGGTCAGAAACTAAATCATCCAATACATAGTTGACTAGGATAGGAGAGATTGAGGAACCCATAGGTGTGCCAAAAATTTGAAGGTAATATTTGTCATCAAAGACCAAGAAATTAGTATCAAAAACTAGTTGCAAGAGTTCTGCAAATACATCCCAGGAAACAGGACAGTTAGGTTTAATTGAATTCCAGTGGTTTTTTAAGGAATTGATAACACTGGACAAAGGTAAATTGGTGAAGAGAGAAACCACATCAAAACTTACTAAAATGTAACCTGGTGGTAATTTGAAATTGTTAATAAATTCACTAAAGTTAAACGAATCAACAATATTAAAGTCATTATTGTAATTATATGACTTTGAAAGGATGTCAGTTAGAAATTTAGCAATATTGATATTAGGTGAATTAATTGAGGACACAATAGGTCTCATGCTCAGTGTAGGTTTATGTATCTTTGGCAGACAATAAAATCTAGGAGCATATCCATCATAATTATGTAAAGTTTTAGCTAAAGGTTGATCTATGATCTTAATATTTTTCAAATGTGTTATAAATTTATTTATTTTATTTGTGAATTTAGAGCAAGGGTTAGTTGAAAGTGGTTGATAATATCTATCATCATCTAACAGTGATTTACTCAAACTGAAATATTGATCTCTATCCATAAGAACAGTAGCATTACCTTTGTCACTCGTGAGAACGAGAAGATTAGGGTGGGTTTTTAAAAACGATACCGTCTCCCTGTAAACCTTATCTATCTCCGATATGGGTTGCCTAGGGCGTTTAGTGAAATTTAACAAGATGTTGTTAGAAGAAGACCTAAGAGATAAAAGGTCAGAGTTGTCCGCATGAGACAAAATATTCTCAACATCAGCTAAGATTCTACTAATTGAGTAGTCCTTGAAAGTTGGTTGAAGGCCAAATTTAGGACCCAAAGATAACAACTTCAATATGTCTGGAGGAACCTCAGTATTAGATAAATTTTTAATCCATTTGGGATTAAATGGAATTTTTTAAAATCAGGAGTGTCTAAGTTATTAAGTTTATTTTTAAGGTGTGCCATGGATTTATTATAAATGTAATTAATTTTTTATGTAAAGAAGCCTCAAAAGTGTCAACAAATCTGTCAGGTAACTGATTGTCCAGAATAAATAAATGTTACTTCCTTTCTGGACAATCATTTACCTGACAATTTGTTGGACACTTTTGAGGCTTCTTTACATAAAAAATTTAATTACATTTATAATAAATCCATGGCACACCTTAAAAATAAACTTAATAACTTAGACACTCCTGATTTTAAAAAAATTCCATTTAATCCCAAATGGATTAAAAATTTATCTAATACTGAGGTTCCTCCAGACATATTGAAGTTGTTATCTTTGGGTCCTAAATTTGGCCTTCAACCAACTTTCAAGGACTACTCAATTAGTAGAATCTTAGCTGATGTTGAGAATATTTTGTCTCATGCGGACAACTCTGACCTTTTATCTCTTAGGTCTTCTTCTAACAACATCTTGTTAAATTTCACTAAACGCCCTAGGCAACCCATATCGGAGATAGATAAGGTTTACAGGGAGACGGTATCGTTTTTAAAAACCCACCCTAATCTTCTCGTTCTCACGAGTGACAAAGGTAATGCTACTGTTCTTATGGATAGAGATCAATATTTCAGTTTGAGTAAATCACTGTTAGATGATGATAGATATTATCAACCACTTTCAACTAACCCTTGCTCTAAATTCACAAATAAAATAAATAAATTTATAACACATTTGAAAAATATTAAGATCATAGATCAACCTTTAGCTAAAACTTTACATAATTATGATGGATATGCTCCTAGATTTTATTGTCTGCCAAAGATACATAAACCTACACTGAGCATGAGACCTATTGTGTCCTCAATTAATTCACCTAATATCAATATTGCTAAATTTCTAACTGACATCCTTTCAAAGTCATATAATTACAATAATGACTTTAATATTGTTGATTCGTTTAACTTTAGTGAATTTATTAACAATTTCAAATTACCACCAGGTTACATTTTAGTAAGTTTTGATGTGGTTTCTCTCTTCACCAATTTACCTTTGTCCAGTGTTATCAATTCCTTAAAAAACCACTGGAATTCAATTAAACCTAACTGTCCTGTTTCCTGGGATGTATTTGCAGAACTCTTGCAACTAGTTTTTGATACTAATTTCTTGGTCTTTGATGACAAATATTACCTTCAAATTTTTGGCACACCTATGGGTTCCTCAATCTCTCCTATCCTAGTCAACTATGTATTGGATGATTTAGTTTCTGACCGATTGGGTCGTTTGGATGTTCAAATCCCTTTTATTAAGAGGTATGTGGATGATTTATTATTAGCCCTACCACCTGACAAGGTTCAGGGTACCTTATCCTTCTTTAATGAGTTTGATCCTCATTTACAGTTCACTGTTGAACTTGAGGACAGCATCACCAATAGCATTCCCTTCTTAGACATGCGTGTCATTAGAATGGGAGATAACACCCTAACCACAAGTTGGTATAGAAAACCCATGGCCTCAAATAGGTTCCTTAATTACCACTCCTGTCACCCTATGAAGTATAAACTAAACCTTATACAAGCTTTAAGCTGCAGATTACATAAATTGACACATCCAATTAATCGAAGGGAATCCCTTAAGTTATTAAGAAATATTCTAATACAGAACTCATATCCATCATCAATCATAAACAAATACCTTTACACACAAAGCTATGGTTCCTCGTTTGATGACATACCCAATGGTGACCAACTCAGAACTATTTCAAATAACTCAATTAATAGCATTGTTCTGCCTGATACTGAGTCTGAGAATCCTATTATCCATTATTCTTCTCTACCTTATTTTCCTCAAGTTACTGAGAAACTTATTAAACTGTATAAACAAAATAACATTCCTGTTAAAATTGCTGTCAAGAACGCAAAAACTGTTAGAAATCTTTTTTCAAAAACTAAAACACCATTGTCTACTTTAGAACAAGTCAATACAATTTACCACCTTCCATGCTCTGACTGTGAAATGTGCTACATTGGCCAGACCGGTAGATCTTTAAAAGGTCGTCTTACTTCCCATCGTAGTGATATTAATTTATCAAAAAATACGTGTGCTCTCGCACATCATGCTATTAGCACCAAACATAAAGTGGATTTTAATGAAGTTAAGATTCTTGGCACTGAACGTAATCTATTTAAAAGACAGTTTTTAGAAATGTGTTCAATCCTTAAACATCCTAATTCTCTAAATAAGAGAACTGACATAAGTAACTTGAGCCAAATTTATCATGCTCTAATATTGCAGAACTAGGCTTTACTTTCATTTTCAATATAATTATCATGTAATATACATATTTGAACACAAATTTTTCATTGAATAATATAACATAGTAAATAAATAACTAATATAAAATAAACTATAACACTCAATTCTTTATAGCAATTACTTAAATATAGGCAACTTTCATTACAAGGTTACCTCTACATTATAATTTGTCCATATGAGTGTGAACCAGTCACTAATTAATAGTATAGTAAGAATATTAACATTGTAATTGATTCATAGAATCCTTTACAAATTACAGATCTAAGTGTATGAAGCTTAGACTGTTGGAAATTATCTAATTGTTATTCACCTGTTGGCAAAAATTTCTTCAGCCACAATGTTTAACATAAATTTAAATATAAGAGTTTGAATGAAATTCTCCTGTTTGTTTGTTTTTAGACGGGCTAATGCGAGTGATTGTTATTACTATATCAGTCTCTTTCATTGGATTGTCTCTTACAAGCGGGCTGTCATCCAAAACTCATTAACTTTTAAATAAACCGCTCAATTATTTGAGGTGGTACTTCTGACCTTGCTGTTCTGTTGAAATAATTTCAACCTCAAGGTTGGCTGTCTTTTCGTAGATCTGTGTCAGTCTGTTCAATCTAACGCCATTTTCCTGGTAGCAGGTGTAAGGCTTAGACCGGTAACTTCATTCTTTTACACTTATTTTATTTTTAAATTATATTAACATCTTTTAATAATGCTACCAAAAGTTAAAATTAAAATTTAATAATTATCTATTGTTGGAAGTTAATCGTTGATTTTCTTAGTTCTTTGCATCAACTACGTTATAATTTAATATATATTTTTTATACTTCTGACCACATGGTCACTCACTGTGCTAATTTTTTAATAAGTCACTAAATGTTGTTAGTAAATTAAATGTTTATACATTTCTACTTTATACTGTCCATTTATTCAAGTTTAATTCATAAGCTTGTTAACATCTTTGACTGCTACATGTCTTTTTAAGGTAACACCTGTAACATCTTTTCCATGATTGTGTGGTTCTTATATTATACTTTTTAGAATGAACTGATGATGCTTTCAGAATACGAAAGCGAAACGTTTTCAAAATAGATAGAGTGGCACATCAACTTTGTCTTTCATTTCTCCACCTACAAATTGACCGATATAAGAGCCCACCACTCTGTTGAGTGATCCTTTTATATATATATATATATATATATATATATATATATATATCTATATATATATATATACATATATATATATACTTCTAGCGGTTAATATGAGCTCCGTACTAAAACGGTATTATACTAACTCCAGGAGAATATACGCCGTGTATATTATTATCTGAGTAGCGCTTTATGTAGACTCCGACCAATACGTCGGATCAGGTGGACTCCGTAATAGGATCAAACATTTTTGGGATCCGTATATAACTTTTCCCGTACACTTCTTAACTCCTGCGATGTTGCCAATAATTGTATTAGTAGTAGATTTTTAAATTTTATAGGTGATACATTTTGGAACCTATTAATATGAACATCGAGTAGCGTAATCGTCTAACAGTTTAAGTAACTCTTCTGTAAGATCTTTATTATTTTTCAATTACTGCAGTTTATGGCGTGTAATATTTATTTCATGAAGTAGTTAAAATTAGAATATAATAATTTATAAATTAATCTTTAATATTATAATTTTTTGCTGTCTAATTTCAATATGTTGATTTTTAATTAACAAAATATTTGATGCATTAAAGTCGCGTAGCTATTTTCACCAAACATTCAATTTTAAAGCTATTAGTATAAAATTCAAAAATAAAAAGTATAAAAATCTAAGGAATTTAATATGGATACACACGTCAGTGTGCTTTTCTCAAGTCTCAACTTTCTCGAATCCATCAATCATTCATTGTATTTCTTATACTTTCATTTTAATCCTCTTCAATCAAAATTTTAAAGCAGGTTTGCTCCATTAGTCCATTTTTATTACTTTTTGTCGCTATTTCTCCTTTTTCATTATCATCATCATTACGTGGCGCTACAACACTGGGTGGGTCTTCGCTAACTACAAATTTTCTCCAAGTTGATCGATTTTCCTCGAATCTGTAATCAAATGAAATGTTAATATTTTGAGATATAATTGTATGTTTTCTCTCCATTGCTTACTGAGACGCCTAAGCGGCATTCTTTCTTCTGTGCTAACTTCCTTCCATACCAGTTTTACAAGTTTGATATATTGGCGTCTATGCATGTGTCCGATCTACCTTAAGCGATTTATTTTTCTGAACAATATCGTTATAAAAGCTTTCTTTATTCAGTAGGGGTTCTTATTCTATACGGATTTGTAGCGATATGATAATGAGGTTAAAACATTTTTCTAATTATTTTTATTTCAAATATTCGTACTTCTTCCTTATTTTTTTTAGTCAATGTCAATGATTCGCATCCATGTATTAAAATAGGTCTTAAATTTGAATTATGCTAAAAGTATTTAGTTATTTACAGTATTATTAACAGTGATTATTTATTTAAGATATTTAAAGTGTTCCATATTTTTGAAATTGTAGTAAGCTGTTCATTAATTTTTTGACTATTTGAATCGACAATCTGTATTTTATTCGTCTGTTATATCACAGAGTTTCTCGGCGCATATTTTCATTCTTGGTTTTTTGTTTCCCGTATCATTATTACAAAGATTTTTCTGGAGATCGACATAGGGAACCCGGTGGTATGTACATGATGTTTTCATAACCAACATCGAAAATTTGTCTTACTGTAAAGTCATAATGATTTTACTAGGAAATATAGTGTTGTTTAATAATAATAAAGTCCAAGCAACAATTCCTATATGCAATACCTTAATATGATATTTCTGCTCCTCGATACCAAGTAGCAGTCCCGAAAACATTAAAACTGCTACACTCATGTTTCCTATTATCCAAAAATTAGCCAGTCCAGGACTTTACTGCCCTCATTAGTGAATAGAATATGTACGGAGGTTTTTGGCAATTTAATAGGATTTTGTGTGTTAGAATATTATTTCTCCGAGAAAGTAAAGAATATTTATTTGCTATCCGAATATAATCCATAAATTAAATATTAGAATGCTATAAAATAATGCTACTAGCAGCAAAAACGGTATAATAGTCACTAATGAGAAAATCAAATAAATGTTTTTTAACATACAAAAGAAAGGATGTAGAGTAAGGCATAACGTAACAATAAAGCTATATAATTTTGAAAGATTGCAGCGTTTTAGATATCGTAGATAACGTTGTCACATAAGAAATAAAAGGGAAAATTCAGGTAGCTAACTGATGTATATAGAACCCTTATAACACTATTAAATCCAGAAGCCCAATATAAATCTCTAAAATCAGGCTATATAAAACAGTGAACCAGTGCTAATGTGTGGATATGTAACGAGAACGTATTAATTAGATCGGGATTGCTAGAAAAGCCATCAGAGGTATTTCCCGACTTACAAAGGTCCGAGTACTAACCAATACCGAACGAAACTAATGCCAAGGTCAAACACATATATAAAGATAGCAACGAGGTACAAGAACCTAAATCTCAACTCCAAAGTTGCGCTGGCTTTATCCAAAGGCTCTCTCATTAACTGCATTCCCAAGTTAAATTGGTAGGATGCCCCGAGAAAAAAATGCCCTTAGGATGTCCACGGATGAAGGGCGCAGATTTAGGAATAATGAGACTACTTACCGACTCATCATATTTATCAAAACCTGCTATCCTACCTACAATCAATACATATCTGTTGTGACCGATGTTACAAACTCATTTACTTTTTACAAAGAGTCTATATATTAGCTACAGTCATGGACGTATAAACACAGATACAGTTATAACTATACAAATCTGACTCGAAATATCGTCTAAAAGTAACAGTAAGTATGTAAAACTTAGATTTTTAATCAAAAGTAAATACTTTGTCATTTTTTATGGAGTTCAACGTAGAAGCCTTCACGAAAATTTAAGTACTAATAAGACCACCGCAATCGGGCGTACCTTGGGTAATGAATAATTAATTAATTGGTTAATTCTTCAATCACTCGTCCAATATGAGTTTTCTCAAATCAGGTCCTTTTTAGGACCAACTATTCTATAGAGATAAAGTAAACTTAAAAGAGATATTAACTTTACATTAACATGAATAATATGATTGTCACTTAACTGGGTATTATACATACGCTCTACTTTACTTAAGCTTATTAGACATAAACGCTTAACACAAATGTGACGTATTTCTAGTGCTGTAAGCACATAGAGGGCCAAACCTAGGGTATTTGGTATAAAACTGATCGCAGAAGATTACATAATAGGTGCCGGCAAAGAAGTAAAGAAAAACTTAAAATGAGAGAGGACTCAAACTAGTCACTGCGGAAACCATTTAACTATGTTGAGCTTGGATCCACTATCCACGTATAAAATAAACAATATTTCGGCTCCCGATTGAGGATCTGAGCATAAAAATAATTATAAAATTTTGACCAAAAATACTACAATGGCTAATATCTAAAGTCTGTAGACAAGCAAAGCAAAGAGAAAGTTATCACTATGCTTTAACCTGGCAAAAACTCCAACGACCACAAAAGCTATCGGCCAATATATCTATTTATTTTGTCAGCTATACAAAGTAAATCTGCACATGATCCTTAATATAAACTGATAATAGAAGAAAAACTCAAATTAAAAGACAAAAGTGGCTATATATTACAGAGAAGATCGTGTACATCACAAATACTAAATCTTGCCCAACACAGCGAAGACGGGTATGAAAAATATCAGGTATGAGGAGTCGTATTTGTCAATCTCAATGCCGCTTACGACACCTTAAATAAGAGGGCATTTTTTCAAAATCTATGTGATATCCCCTTAGGTAATAAACTCACTTGTATTATCCGTGTATGCCTACACAACATAAGATTTTTCGTATCACTCAACGGTAAGAATAGCAGATGGAAAACGTAGAAGAACGGTCTTCTTTGGGATACCGTAATCACACCTACGCTGTATAACATTTACACAACCCATACCGGTAAATAGTAGGACTTTTATTATGTAGACGATACATCTATTGTTGCATAACCAAAAACTTTTGTTGCTAAAGTAGAGAAAAATCTAAATAATACCTTAAACAAAATAAAAATAGAATCTGAATCAATTTTAAGCCACACCCCGGAAAAAGTTAGGTATGCTCCTTCAATGTTCCTAACAAAGACGCTTTCACAAATCTGAACATATACCTGAACCAATAGTGTCAAGAAATCCTTAAACTCTGCACTTGCTATAAATACCTTGAAGATAGTTTCTATCACACTTTATTATTCACAGAACTTTGTTTAAAACTAAATGAAAACCTAATACTACTATAAGAATGAAATGAGAACCAAAAAAATAATATTCTCCGCAAACTTGTCAGCTAAAAATAGGGAGCACATTCTTCCACCCTTAAAACGTAGACTTGAACTCTATGCTTCTGCCGAATATACCTTGCTAGTATGGGTGACATCAACACATACTTAATACGTAGATTTAGCTATAAATTAGTCAGTCAAATTTAGAGTACCTATATTAAGACTCACATCCATACATAAGCTCTAGAATATCGTAGCTATCAATCCACCTAATATCCGAAGATAAGTAGCTAGAGAACAAAAGAAACAAAGCCTAGATTCGTAACGTCAACTCCACGCATACCAGCCCATTTTATGACTAGAATCTAAGAAAAAACTGGCCAGATCAACACATCTGCAGGATATACAAAAAGAGGACATCTGAACCCTCGAAAGAAACTTCCTGATGGTAGTTATCTTCCTTAAATCTGCCAGGAGGACTCCGGTTAACCTATGTGAATGTGGGGTGGTACAAGATTCATCACACTTTCTTAATTGACTTTATCATCCAAATCGGTCTTTTCTGAAGGAAAAGGTTAATTTATTTGAACTAAACATGTAAAGTACAGTCAGTAAGCTATTATTTTTAAAGTAAAGATCATTGCAAATTTGACACTACCTCCACTTATATTGATTACATATTCTAAATACTAGATAAAATATTCAGAAATATGTAATGATCGTGAAGTGATATAATTCTTGTTAGATAAATTAAGCATTCTTCCCTTTTTAGTGCACTACTACCCATTTTTACACAAAAATATCTATTTTAGAACTAAATTTCGAGATAACCGTCTATCCAGAATTATATGTAATACACAGATACAACTAGAAATAAAATAATAAAAAAGCTGTATACAAGATATCATAAAACAAGAGATGAAATAAAAGAAGTTTTTATTAAGAGGGTTCTTAAATAAAACGTATAAAGACAATACTCACGTTAACAAAATACATTAGGAAATTTCCGCATATGAAACAAAATCCAATTTGGTAATGAAATCCTTTTGTATCTATAAAGCTATTTTTAGAGAAGCACGTACCTACCAAAAACAGGTAGTTATTAGTATACATATCTGTTACACACTGTAATGCGTATAAATGATAACAAAAATAAGAAGTCCATGTAAACATACTTTATTGAAAGAGGTAAAAGTACACTGCTAAGAAAGTACATTGTATTTCTTATACTTTCATTTTAATCCTCTCCAATCAAGATTTTAAAGCAGCTTCACTCCATTAGTCCATGTTTGTTGCTTTTTGTCACTGTTTCTCCTTTGTCTTTATCATTATCATAACGTAGCGCTACAACACTGGGTGGGTCTTCGCTAACTACAAATTTTCTTTAAGTTGATCGATTTTCCACGAATCTGTAATCAACTGAAATGTTATTTTTTTTTAGATATGGCATTTTTCTGTGCTAACTTCCTTCCATACCAGTTTTATAAGTTTGACATCTTGGCGTCTATGCATGTGTCCGATCTACCTTAAGGGATTTATTTTCCGGAACAATATCGTTATAAGAGCTTTCTTTATTTAGTATGTGTTCTTATTCTATGCAGATTTGTAGCGATATGATAATGAGGTTAAAAAATGTTTATTATTTTTCTTTCAAATATTCGTAATTCTTTCTTACTTGTTTTACTCATTGTCCATGATTCGCATCCATGTATTAAAATAGGTCTAAAGTTTGAATTATTCTCTGTATTTTTTAGTGGCATTATTATTAACCGTGATAATTTATCTTATAAGATATTTAAAGTGTTCCATATTTTGGAAATTGTGATTGTTAACTTTAATATTTTATCTAGATTTATTGAATTGGTCTCTTTTGTTGATTCGCTTGTATCTGGTTTTCATTTCGTTGATTTTAAGTGAAAAATTTTTCGTGCTCTCTTCACTTTATTGAAGATGTTTGCGGACGAGAGAGTTTCTTATGAGATCTATATCATTAGCATATTCTAGGAGTGCTTTGTACCTTGGGCCGGTAATGGATTACGTCTTAAATAGGCGATATTTCTATTTTAGTAGGCTGTTTATTAATTTTTTGACTATTTGAAACGGTCCTGCAAGTGACAACAGTAAGTTCATTTAATTTCGCTTCGTAATAAACTTAAAATTATTCGGGAATTACAAGTTAAAAAATTCAACCGAGTTCAAAAACAAGTATCAAAAGGTAAGTGCATACAGGTGATAGTAGTTAATAAAGAAAATACCATCAGACAAGTAAGATAGAACTATTTTAATAATTTTAACAAGTCTTAAGTAAATGAATAATTGAGTGAAAGTTTAAAAAAGTGGTTTTGGCGAATGTTCGAAGGGTCGACCTGCTTAGGCATTCCTACGCGTTTTTTGTTTTTGTTTTTTTTTTGGCAGATAAGAAAGTAATTAGTGCTGACAAGAAATTAATGATCAAAATAAAAGCCACATAATTTAATTACAAAAATCCAGATCTGGCCTTAAAATAGATTTGATTAAAGTTGGGATTAGAATTAAATTAAATTAAAATAATAAATTAAAAGTAAATGTAATACAATAACTAAATCGAATGAACAGCAAAAGAAATAAGCCAGAACACGATAACTCATTCGACGAGGAGGAAGCCTTCAAAAGAAGCAAAGCCACGTTAAGAACATCTCCAAAGGATAACATAAAAAATCGCGACATGGAAGAACTAAAGAAACTACTAGAAGAAATAAATAAGGAGATTAAAACGGAAATAAAAGAGCTAAAAAGAGAAATGAAGGAAGACAAAAAGAAGATGAGAAGATATATAAATGAAGTTAAAGAAGAGATAAAACAAAATAACGAAGAAATACAAAGCATAAAACTGGAAATAGAAAGGGTGAAGGAAGAATGGACAAAAGAGAAAGAAGAACTGAAAAGAGAAAACGAACTAACCAAAACCGATAACAAAAAGATAACGGAAGAATTAAATGATCTAAAACGCTCATTAGAAAGGTTAGACAAAGAAAAAAGAATATAATCATCAGTGGATCAAAAATAGCCTCTGAAGATTCAAAAACATTGAAACAGGGAATGACTACTATATTAGAAAATCATCTTGGAGTCAAAACCAATATTAAAAGAGCACAAAAAATAGGAACAAAAACATGCTTAATTGAACTTGAAAGCGAAGAAGAAAAAACAACAATCTTAAGAAACAAATACAAACTTAAGAATGTGAAGATCGAAAAAATATGGATTACAGAGGATCTCACAAAAGGAAGAGAGAGAAAATGGAAGCTTTAAGAGATAAAGTAAGAGAAATGAGGGAAAATGGAAAAATGGCCAAAATAGGATACAATAAAATCACAGTGGACGGCAAGGAATGGAGATGGTGCTATAAAGAAGAAAAGGTGTTGGAAATAGCGTGTTCAAAAAACTACCAGAGCAACATAAAAAGAACCAAGGAGAGGCCAAGCAACGAGTAGAGAAAGCAGAATTACTAAAGAAACCGGACAATGATGACAAATGTTTACTTTTAAGTAGTAATAGGAATAGGATTAGAAATAATAAAAATAGATTATAAATCAATTTTAAACCAAACTCCGGAAATGTCCCTAATAGAGACGCTTTCACAAATCTGAAGATATACCTGAACCAATAGTGTCATGAAATCCTTAAACTCTGGACTTGCTATAAATACCTTGAAGATAGTTTCTATCCCAGAACTTTGTTTAAAACCAAATGGCAACCTAGAACCAGAAAAATAATATTCTCCGCAAACTTGTCAGCTCAAAATAGGAAGCACATTCTTCCACCCTTAAAACGTAGACTTAAACTCTATGCTTATACTGCCGGATATACCTTGCTAGTATGGGTGACAAAAACACATACTTAACACGTAAGTATATTTAGCTGTAAATTAGTCAGTCATCAGATCATCACATCTGCAAGATATACAAAAAAAATATAAGCTACTCCTCGCCATCTGAACCCTCGAAAGGAACTTCCTTATGGTTGTTATCTTCCTTAAATTTGCCTGGAGGACTCTTGCCTGCAAACACCGGTTAACCTGTGTGAATGTGGGGTGGTATAAGATTCATCACACTTTCTTAGTTGACTTTTCCATTCAAATCGCTCTTTTCTGAAGGGACAAGGTTTATTTATTTGAACTAAACATGTTAAGTATAGCCAGTAAGCTTTTACTTATAAAGATCATTGCACATTTGAAACTAACTCCACTTATATTGATAATATATTACCCCTAAATAGAAAATAAAACATTCAGAAGTATGTAATATTGGAGAAGTGGTATAATGCTTGTTAGATAAATTCTTTTTTTTTTGTGCACTACTACCCATTTTTACACAAAAATATCTATTTTAGCACTTAAATATTTATTTTGAGATAACCTTTTATCCAAACTTATATATAGTACATAGATAAAACCAGAAATAAAATAATAAAAAAGCTGTATACAAGATATCATAAAACAATGGATGAAATAAAAGAAGTTCTTATTAATCGGATTCTTAAATAAAACTTATGAAGACATATTCACGTTAACAAAATACATTAGGAAATTTCCGCATATGAAACAAAATCCAATTTGGTAATGAAATCCTTTTGTATCTATAAAGCTATTTTTAGAGAACTCGTACCTACCAAAAACAGGTAGTTAATAGTATACATATCTGTTACACACTGTAATGCGTATGAATGATAACAAAACTAAGGAGTCCATATAAACCGTCCAGACTTTACGCGAGAATTATACATCTTATAGCAGAGTTGCCAAACTATCAGAGCTTACTTAAACCGATATACTTATGGTTCCAATATACAGTGAAAAAGATCTGAACGACCTCTATAATATATACACGTGAACTAAGCGATATACATTTATGATACAGGGATAATTATGGGCTCCAAAATTTTTTTAAAAATTATGAAACTATACATGTTGACGAATCGACAGAGCCAATATTATGGAATGGTCAAGTGAGCTCCGTATATCGGTGTCCACTTGACCACGGAGCTCACCTGAACCTGAATTTTAACATGGGCGGAGTCCACTTTATGCCGTAAATATATATATATATATATATATAGATATATATCAGAAGTCAGCCATATGTCCATATGTATATGCAACCAGATATACACTGTAGTGTTAAAGTCAAAAATGAGTTTATTTAAAATATAATTGCGGTTGAAAATACATAGTAAAAATATATTTAATGATTAAGTTACATATAATAGTGTAATTCTGATCTGGAGAGCCTAAAGTCAGTTAAATTGTACATGTAGACCACAGAAAGTTCTAGAAACGTCAATAGGACTATTTGTATAGTCCATCACACAAACAAAAACCATTCCATTGATTCCAGAATTTTCAGATAGATCAAATAGAACAATTTGAACCTTATTTATTGCTAGATTATTCTGGAACCAGGAAAAATATATAAATACCATGTAATTTGGAGCAGATAATCAGTCAGTTAGTTGAGTTAGAAAGTTAGTTGGGAAGTTAGTTAGAAGAAATGAAGTTAATTACAGTTTATGATTATTAAGGGAGTTAGTTAGTAAAGTTAGAATTCGAGAATTTAGTTACAAGAAGATTATTAAAGGAGTTAGTTAGAAGAATTCAAGGCATTAAGTTACAGGGGATTATTATTAAGAAGTAAGTTAGAGTTGATTCGTGAAGTGAGTTAAGTTACAAGAAGTTACAGTCAATTATTAAGTGAATTAGTTTGAAGCATTTAAGAATTCAAGGATTATTAAGTCAGTTACATGTGATTATTAATTACAAAGAAGAATTTAGAAGAATTTATGAGGTTATGAAGAGATTATTAGCTAGAAGAAGGCATTGATTAAGTTAAATGAATTAATTAAGTCAAATACAGTTGGAGTAATATAGTGATTACAGTAATATAGTGACAGTATAAAGTTAATTCATTGAAGTAAGCATTCAATAGTACAAACACAAGATCCAGTATATTTGAAAGTACATTATATGGAAATTACAAGGATTTAAATTTATATATTTATATGGTGAGTGGAGATAATTAAGAAGAAACATATTAAAATTGTTTGATACCAAGGCTGAATAAGAAGATATCGAGTGGTGATAATAACTTTGATTGTGGAAGACTTTAGGCGTTCAGTGAATAGAAAGGTACCAAATTTTGTTAATAATTTAATAATTGTAAGAATTTCAAATTTTAGATAGATTGTTTTAAATTGATATTGCTTATGTTAGATAGATATGTTTGTTTCATAATAGTTATAATAAAGATAATTTAAAAAGGTACTTACAAACTAATTCTTTGAGAACCGCGATTAAAACCCTATACTTACATATATCATTGAAATTTACTCATAGCTCATACAGAAACAACACATCATAACAATATATATATACTTTTTCCAAAGTCAATTTTCCAAGTGGCGGCTTTTGAGCTTCTTTGATGCAAATGCCGACCATTGGCGTGGAAATTAAGAAAAGGGATCAGTTCATCAAACGCATATTTCAAGAAAAATCATAATTTTTATTAATTTTTACATAATTATATTCAGGAAAATTTTTTTTACAGAACAATTTTTTAAACAAATTCAAAATATCACCTTTTGTGCTCCAAAAAATATTTTTTAGGTTTTTGGGTGACTCTAAATAAGATCTATGTCATTTTTCTCAAAAGTTAATAGTTTTGGAGATATAGGCGATTTAAAATCCGAAAAATGCGATACCTAATATGCATTTTCGAGGCTTGAAAAATATGTAAATGAGTATTTTTGAGATTCAAGAGTATTTAAACTAAAGTCTCGACATTGATTTTGGTGAGAAATTGGGGTAATATTTTCCGTAGCAGAAAAAGGAGATCTTTTGAATTTGAATTGTTTCCGGCAAAAATGTCCGGCACCCTTCAACCTTCGATTTGTTTAAACGCGGTATTTTTGAATAGGAATCTTCAAAGGACAGAATCAGTTTTTTTTTTCAAATGTGAGCGGGCTCACAACATCTAATAAATAACAAATTAATTCTTTCAAATTAAAGCTTGTTAATTTTAGTGATTTATAAGAATATTGGACTTATTATTTAGTTTTTACATAAACCATAATATTTTTTTACAATTATCTGTAAATAATGGTTCATTCTGTCAGAAAATTTTAAAAGATTGTCTATCCAGCAAGGACAGAAAATCTCAAAATATTGTCTGTCCAGCAAGGACCACGAGGAGGTATGAGCCTTCCTTGCCAGGAAAGGAAAGGGTTAGGTATGTTAGTAAGAATATAAAGTTAGTTTTTTTTTCATTTTGTTTTTATTATTTTTTTTTTTTTTTGTTTTTATATTTTTTTTTGTTTTTTGTTTTTTTTTGTTCTGACTCTATACAGTGTGTCGCATTTAAGATGAAGATACCCCTATATTTCGGCTATTAGAATAAATACCAATTTGAAATTTTGCACAGTCATACAGGTTGTCAATTCACATTTTTTAAGATAATCAACTGAAATTTAATTTTTAAACACGGCCTACTGTTAATGCACAAACAGGGTGAATCTTCAATATTTTGCTTCGAGTTAGAGATATCGGAAAAAGTTATTTGGAAAAGATGTTCCAAATATTATTATAACCCCACATAACAAAGTTTTATGTCAAAATTCGCACTTTTACTTTTTTCAATAATTGAAGAGCTTATTTCCAGTGTCTTAAATCCAAAATTTCGATTTTTTTAATTTTCTTTTTTTAAACTTTATAGATTTCTTCAAGTCTAAAATAAAGTTATATGTACCAAAACAACTTCTTATTTGCCATTTAAAAGTGCATATGAAAATTGTAAAATTGTATAATTTGTATGTTAAATTTGTATGAAAATCTGTAATTTCATGGATTTCATTATATGGATTTAAGACACTTTGGAAATAAGCTCTTCAATTGTAGTCAGGATTCTAAAACGGACAGTTGGCTGTCCCGAGATGCATCTTTAGACAGCCAATTGTAGATTTAGGATCGAGATTACAAATAATACTGAAAAACTAAAATTGCGAATTTTGTCATGAATTTTGGAATGTGCGGTTACAATAAGTGGAATAACTTTTCCAAATAAGTTTTTCCGATTTCTCTAACGCGAAGCAAAATATCGAAAATTTACCCTGTTTGTGGATTCGCAGTAAGCCGCGTTTAAAATTTAAATTTCAGATAACTAACTATCTTAAAAATATGTGCACTATCAACATGTCGCTCATTAAATGCAACAACGTCATATCTCAAAAAATCGAATTTTTGAGTTAGGTGGTTTAACAGAAAGTAAATTATATAAAGTTTAATTTGTTAGATCGACATATCTGTAACTTAACAATTAACTGAGAGATGGCGCCAAACGATTGTATTATTTCTGTGACATGGTCTAAATTTTTACCGCAAGAGTGTTTTATTTCAGTTGTGGTTTGTCAGTTGAAGCCGCATGTGCTTACGCTTTTATTTAAAAACGTGTTATTGTGTTTTATGAGGATATTGCACTAAAGGTAAGATCTTTTATTTGACAATATTTTATTTCAATAACGCATTATTTAGAAGTAGTACTTTTTTTCGACAAAAAATGATAAACGTTTAGGTTTTAATAATTAAAAATATGACGCTATTGTTCTGAAAAAAATATTTGTTTGGTGTATTATTTTTTCTTAAGACTTTATTACAAAAAAATTAATATTTTTTTTGCTAGAGTTGTCTGAGTTTTTGTAAACAATATGACTTTATTGTTACAAATTATTATTTAAAAATTTAAAAGGAATAATATTTATTTAAGGTTAGGTCAATCTTAAAACACAACTTTTTTTCCATTTGGGATTGCGACTCATTGATTAAATTAAATTTTGCTATTTTTTAAATTTAAAACCAAAAATAATTGCATATGTTTATTTGTCTAATAATTTTTATTTGTTCTAATTAAAAAAATATACTATTTTAGGCTTTCAACGTAATAATGTCCTTTCGCCTAAAAAAGATTCAACAGCTTTTAAAGCAGCAACAATCTACCAATGAGGATGCATCGACCGAACAGTCTATGTCTGACTACACAGTTTCTGTTTTTGAATGTGAAAATGGTACCCCAAAGAAGATGCTCGACAATGATGAACAACAAAACACACAAGAAAATAAAACGAATGTTTCAGAGATGGACAATGAGTTTATTGTAAAAGATCAAGAATCTTCAAGTACACTAGGTAAGTATTTTTTCATGAGTTCTTTCAGCTTTGAGGGGGCACGGGCACGGCGTTGCGGTTTAGAAATAAATATTGGTGCTACAAGGAAAAATATTTTTATAAAAAAATTAGTTCTGAAAAATTAAAATAAAAAAAATATAGTTTGCATACGTATTTTATGTTATAATATGGAAAAAAAAACAGTATAGGATTTAATGGTGTATTTTATTTGACGCCTAGGCACTTCCATGAAAAATTAAATAATGCAAAAAAAATTCAAAAATGATATGATTTTGGAAGTTATCAGTGTTTGAAGATAATTATTTTTTACAGATGATAAGAATATAGCTGTTCCTGGAGTTTCTGGAGCTTCTAAGTCATCAAGTTCTTCATCATCTTCAAGCAGCTGTTGTAGTAGGTGTTCTAGTAGGTCTTCCAGTAGTAGTAGATCTTCTTCCTCTGAAGATTGTGAAGACATAATTAACGATCAGAACTATGAACCAAAGAGTGATGAAGAATCAGAAGAGTGTGATAAAGAAAACAACGACGACGGTAATAATCAGCCTAATCAAACTTTATCAGCAAACCAAGACATTCCTATTCTTGTTACACCCCCAAAGAAAGGCAAGAAACGTCAACGGAATACTGAAAACTGGAAGAGAAATCTTACAAAAAAAATGAGAAATTGTGGTGAAGCCTACCAAACTCATTCAAAAAACAAAAAAATGAAACCAAAAAAACAAGTAAGGTATCCGTGCAAAGATTGTAAACTCAAGTGTTCATCTAAATTTACCGAAGAGGAGAGAATACAGATTTTTTCAAGCTATTGGTCACTCGGTGAAGTTCAAAAACAGAGAGAATTTATTAACAAACTGATGGTACCTGTTGTACCCCAATATCGATATATTCGTGTTGGAGGTACAAGAAAACCCAGAGACAAAAACAACGCATACTATTTTGTAAAAGAAGGTAAGCAGATTCGAGTTTGCAAAGTATTTTTTGCAAATACTTTGGACATAACTGATCGCATAATAAGAACTGTGCAAGAAAAACGGAATAAAGTTTCAGACGTCCTCCTTGAACCGGACAAACGTGGAAGACACGGAAACCAGAAATCGCTAAATCCAGAAATTCGGGAAGATATAAGACAGCACATAACATCAATCCCAAGAATTGAAAGCCATTATACTCGCGCCAATACATCCCGAACATTTATTGATGGTAGCCGTTCATTGGCAGATATTCATAGAGACTATATTGAAATCTGTAAACAAAGAAATAGACCTTTTGCAAGTTACGCAATTTTCCATGAAGTATTTGTCAAAGAATTTAATATTTCGTTCTTTACACCCAAGAAAGACCTTTGCGAAACATGTGTGGCCTATGAAAATTCAAGCAATGAAGAAAAGTTGGACTTAAAAGAAAATTACGACCGACATCTTAGCGAGAAAACCTTATCCAGAGAAGAAAAGAAACGCGACAAAGAAAATCAAAATATTTGTGGAATTGTTGCAGTGTACGATCTCCAAGCAGTGATGCAGGTACCGAAAGGAGATGTTTCGGTTTTTTATTATAAATCTAAACTTAACGTATTCAACTTCACCATTTATGATTTGCAAAACAACAGTTGCGAATGTTTTGTATGGGATGAATCAATTGGCCATCGTGGTGTAAACGAACTTGGAACTTGCGTTCTAAAATATTTACAGAAAAAGGCCACCATGGAAGACGCAGAAGTAATATTTTATTCTGACAACTGTGTGGGTCAACAAAAAAACAAATTTATGTTGGGGTTGTACCTTTATGCGATCCGATTCTTGGGTATCAAGTCAATCACCCACAAGTATTTGATCAAGGGGCACACCCAAAATGAGGGTGATTCAGCCCATTCTCTCATTGAGAGACAAGTAAAAAGGCAATTAAAGGGGGGTCCAATTTATAATACAGATGGATTTATAGCCGCTATTAAATCTGCCAAAAAACAAGGAACGCCTTTCTCTGTCAATGAACTTTCGTTTGAGGATTTTATTGACATAAAACAGCTAACTTTGGATATTGGACCTCTAAATATGACAAATTTCAAAATTTCTGAAGTTAAGGTATTGCAAGTTCTTAGAGAGTCTCCCAATTCTGTAAGATGTAAAAGATCCTACAGCGATGAATTCCAAGAAGTTCAAGTAATCAAAAGAAAAAAGACCGAAAACTCTAAACTCACATTAAAGCCGGCATTTTCCAAAAAACCAGGTCTCCCAGAATCAAAAAAATCTGATCTTATGGATTTGGTAAACAAAAATCACATCCCAAAGTATTACACAAACTTTTATCAAAACTTGTAAGCGTTTAGTTACCTATTTCTATTTTACAAGCGTCTATTAATATTTGTAAGCCGTAAGTTTTAGTTGATTTATGTTCCTTTTTCAGTATTTTTATTTTGTAGTATTGTTATTTTGTATCGTTTTGCTTAGATAATGTAATATTATCAATGTTTCTAAGTATTAATATTTACTAACTTAGCATTTAGTTGATTTATGTTCCTTCTTCAATATTTTTATTTTATAGTTTCGTTATTTTAGGCGTATTTTCAATAAAATGTCTAACCCAAAATATTTTATTAATGTTTCTTCCCCAGTAAGTATTTTTATTTTTGTAATTTTTTTATTTTGTAACTTCTTGTTTATGACAAGTTGACATACTTATTAAAATTATTTGCCAAAAACTGTGTTTAAATAGTGACAAGATCGTCATATTTTAATTTGTACCTCTTTTACAAATGCATTTACGTGACAATAACGTCACAAAATGGAACATTTTTTAATATTTTGATCTTATTAACCCTTAGAATTAAAAAAACACTTTTTTTTCAATTGATTCTTAGACAAAACAATCACATTGTCTAATGGTTTTAAGCATTTTTTTTTTCAATAAATTTAAAAAAATTTTAGCTGCATCCAAAACTTAAAATTGAATTTTCTTGAAAATTAGTTTTTTGAGATATGACATTGTTGCATTTAATGAGCGATGTATGACTGCAAAATTTCTAATCTGTATGTATTTTGATAGCTGATATATAGAGGTGTCTTCATCTTAAATGCGACACACTGTATAATAATGAATACTAGTGTTCAAGATGCATCGCGATAGCTGTAAAGAAATTAATTAGAAGGACTAAAAAGAATCGTCAGAGTCTTCTGAAGTCGAATCGTTCCCAGGTTGTATAACTATTGGTGCTATTGCCGGTAAAACAGGATATTCATTTTCTATTTTTACAACATGAGCTTCGCAACTTTTCCACACATCGCTATTAATGCCACTAATTACTTCTCGAATATTCTCAATGGCCACTGCGCTTAATGTTGGTGACTGATTATATTTTCGCAATCGTTTTTTTACGGTACCCCAATCCATTTCAATTGGATTAAAAATGCAATAGTATGGAGGTAATCGCAAAAGAGTATGGCCGTGCCTGCTGCAAATGGTGTCAATAACGTATTCGTTTTTGAAATTCCGACTTTTGATCATTCTAATTAATTCTTTTTTTACTGGAATCTTTTTAGGAACAGTGATATTTTTAAGTTCCATAAATTTTAAAATTTCGTCCTTTTTCGTGTTATTATTAGGTATTTTATTTAATATGCGGGAATGATACGACGCATTATCCATAACAATCACTGAATTCGGCGGAATATTGGGCAAGAGTTGTTCAACAAACCACTTTTCAAATAAATCGGCTGTCATATCTTCGTGATAATCGGCAGAAGACTTTGTTATATTTTTGGCCGACAATAGCAATGCATTAGATACAAAACCATCTTTGCTTCCGGCATGAAGAATAATAACACGTTTTCCTCGTGAACAGGGTGTATTTAATGCACACTTGTTTGTGTTGTCAACCCAGCCGTACTTGACAACATCATGCGTATCGAACCAGGTTTCATCTAAATAGATTATGTTTCTGTTTGAATTACGATACTGTTTTATTTTACTCAAATACTCTCGTCGAAGTTCAACAATACGCCGAGATTCCATTATTACCATTCGATTATCTAATTTCTTATATTTAAATCCACAACTTATCAAAATCTCGCGCAGTGTTTCCAAAGATGTATAATTATATTCAGGGAAATCTCTCAATTTTTCACGAATCAGTTCTAAAGTAGGCACTCTATTTTCTTTGTAAAAATTGTAAACTGTTCGCTGAATAACGTCTTTTGCAGCAGTGTCAATCCTACCCAATTTTTTATTTGGTCGCTTTCGTTTTAAGGAATGATCTGTAACAATGCCTAATTTAATAATTGTATATATCGTCTTATACCCGATTTTTGTTAATACATGAATTCTCGAAACAATTGCATTATCAGCCATCAAAATATTTTCTTTTTTCAAACACTCATACATATTTAAAACTATTCTTTGGGATTGTACGTGCAAATCTTTATTTTTTAATTCGGGGCTGTCATTAACATAATTGTCATTATCTATTGATAACACAGAAGTTGATGCATCTTGATCATTCGTATCAAATGGTCTCCAAAATGCCATCCTAGAAAAATATAATATTACTTACCTTATTATCCGCCTCTGATAGCTGCTTGCAAAATGAACTATTTAGGGTGTCATATAGCCAGACAAACAGGTGTTCCATCAAGATTTATTGCGATGCGCTTCGCTGTTGCCAAGTTTAAAATTATTGAATGTAACTTTAATACCATAATTAATATATCTGCAATTTTTCATGTTTCCAGGTAAGGTATAAAATCAATAAAATTTGGAAAAAAATAATACAATTCTTGAAACCGTTTTTCAGAACTTGGATTCTTAAAAGTTGTCTGATTTCTTAAAAGTCGATCATTATATCTATAAGAGTATTACCGCTAAATTCACCAACATGGCAACGTCGATATAGACCGAACATCGAAATCACCTCGAAATTCTGTCCAGACTACAATGTTGCCGATATTCGAAAATTACTTAGAGTATAAGTTATATATACAAAGTTCACAGTTGCTTTAATTCATTAGTGAAGAGTCCATGGAAATATTAGTACCTAGTTAATTAATTTATATAGATATATTTTTTGAGAATATGTTCATATTATTTTTTAAGAGTGTCGTTCGTTGACTAGCAATTGAATAATAACGAATAGAGAATAGAGAATATTTTTTAAATATAACCTTAGGAATTTTAGGAAATATGTCTGACAACCTTGATTTGAAAGGCGGTCTCTTTGAAATCAGAGTGAGGCATATTTATGTTGGAAAATTATTAGTGGATGTACTATATATATATATATATATATATATATATATATATATATATATATATATATATATATATATAAATATATATATATATATATATACAGACGAATGTTAAGAATTCCATGGGTACACAGAGTTAATAATGTTGAGGTACTTCGTCGGAGGTGTCTTCTTCTTAGGGTGCCTGTCCGTTATGAACGTTGGCGTTAATTCTCTCTATGATCATTTTGTTGGTTGCTACACAAAATAGCTGTGTTGGGGTCTTTCTATACCATGCTGTCAGGTTAGCAAGCCAGGATATTCTTCTTCGTCCTGGGCTCTTTTTCCTTCAATTTTACCCTGCAAAATGCATTAGAGTAGCTCGTATCTGCCTTAATTTCTCATTATATGTCCCAAGTACTCCAGCTTACGGCTCTTCACAATGTTGACCAAATCCGCAGTTGTGTTCATCCTCCGCAGTACTTCTTCACTGGTGACTTTGTCTGTTTATGGTATCTTTAGGATTCTTATGTATAACCATAATTCAAACGCCTGAAGTTTTAACCGAGTTTCCGCCTTCAATGTCCACGTTTCTACTCCATACAGAAGCACTGAGTACACGTAACATTTAACAAGCCTTATTTTTGTTTTCAGGGTAAGGTCATGGCTTTTGAACACAGAGCTCATAGCCAAGAATGCACTTTTGGCATTTCCGATGCGACATTTAATCTCTTGGGTATTGTCCTACGACTCATTGATAATAGTTCTCAAGTAATTGTATTGTGAGACACGTTCGATTCTCATTTGGTTTACATACAGATTTGCTCCAGTTATGTTTTGCTTGCTGATGATCCTTAGCTTGGTTTTGCTGGTGTTTATATCCAGTCCATAGGTTCTACTTGTTTCAGTTATTTTGTTCATTCAGGTTAAACATAAACAGTGAAAATTTTTCCAAAATTACAGGCGAAATTAAAGTTTTAAAACATAAAAATCGGTAGTAACTAATTATACTGGTGTAGAAAGTGCGAAGTGTAAAATTGATACTAGAAAAACCAATCTGGTACGATTAAACATCCATAAAATAATATCGAAAACAAGTAAGGTTATCTGCAATACAGTCTGCGATAAGAAAACGGCCCACGTCTCAACGCCCGACAGTGTTGCCAAACTTCAAAAAAATAATATAGAAAGGGAAAACAAAGTACCTATTACTAAATATATAAAAACTAAGTAGCTTTAAGAGGAGAATTGATCTCCAAAGAGTCGATCTGGATTCATTCTCCTATCGTAAAGCAAAAAAAAAAATAATAATTACATAAAAACCATTATACACATAAAAATATTTTGTAAAATACAATATGTTAAATAAGTAGCTAAAATGGAATGGCAAAATCAAATTCCAAATTCAGATAATATTCAGAGTTATTCTCCCTCATTAAAAGATGCAGCATATGAGAATCCACCTATAAGAAAGGCCGGTCTGGCACGAACTCCTCCACCATCGCTTAAAAATAGAACGAACAGTATTTCCTCAAATGAAATCAGGATAAACGCCACTAATAGCTCATCTCATTGTGCCTCAATGTCGACATGTTTGCCAGAAAACAAACCAGATCTAGAACAACAAACAGAAGCCACTGAACAAACTCGTCAGCAAGATGATGTTACAGGTTGGACTTTAATTAAAAATAAGAAGCGTCAGCGATCAGAAGATAGCCCTCCGCATAAAATTAAAAAGCAAACTACTATTCAGGATTATTGGCTGCAGAAACCTACGCCAACGATCAATAGATATAGCCGTTTAAC
This sequence comes from Diabrotica balteata, assembly GCA_918026665.1. Taxonomy (NCBI): domain Eukaryota; kingdom Metazoa; phylum Arthropoda; class Insecta; order Coleoptera; family Chrysomelidae; genus Diabrotica; species Diabrotica balteata. The sequence continues at coordinate 60,007,971 of OU898280.1, forward strand.
TACTGATGATATACAAGAAGAAAATAGAAATGCCGAATCAAATAAACCTCCACCAATATTTATCCAGAATATCGAATATATAAAACCGCTACGCGAACTGCTTGATGAAAAAATACCAAATCTATATACCATTAAATGCCTTAGGGATAACCAAATTAAACTCCAAGTAGATTCACCTGAACACTACTCGGATATTATTAAAAGCTTAACAGCAAAAAAAACGCAGTTTCACACATATCAAATAAAACAGGACCGTGGATTTCGAGTGGTTATTCGCAATATTCACCCCTCAACAGAAACTAATGAGATTAAAAGGGCACTCGAAGAACTAGGACATACAGTCAAAAATATCTCCAACATAAAACGAATAAAGGATAAAAAGCAACTACCACTTTTCCACGTAGAATTGGTTGCTAATGCAAACAATAAAGACATTTATAAAGTCAATAAACTACTTAACTCAATAGTTGAAGTTGAACCACCACATATCAAAAGAGAAATTCCGCAATGCCACAGGTGTCAACATTTCGGACACACTCACAAATATTGCAACAGAATGCCACGATGCGTAAAATGTACAGCCAATCACTTGTCATCCGAATGTCCAAATCCAACACGAATTAAAGATGTGAAGTGTACAAATTGCCAAGAATATCATCCTGCATCCTACAGAGGCTGTTTGGTCTACAAAGAGCTCCAAAGAAAACAATTTCCAAAATTGAGGGAGAAAATACAATCTCATTGCCCGCCAAGTTCCTCAAATACTCGTCGCCCATCTGTAACATATGCAAACGCTGTGGAGGGACCAAATCATACTACCGCATCTGTCTCAAAAACTACACAGCCATTTTAGTATGCCAGATTTTTGCACCTATGTCACACCACACCCAATGGGAAAAGGTCATGGTGGAACTGCGTTAATCATTAGAAGTAATATAAAACATCACGAAATAAATAAAGTGTGTGAAATCAACATTCAGGCAACCTCTATATCTGTAGAACTCAGTAAAGGGCATATAACGATGTCAGTTGCGTATTGTCCCCCTGGTAAAATAATTAAAGAGGACCATTTCTCTAGTTATTTCAAAGGGCTTGGTCATCGCTTTATTGCAGTAGGTGATTTTAACGCAAAACATACAAGATGGGGTTCAAGACTGATAACAACTCGCGGAAGAGAACTTATTAAAAGTTTAAACGAAAGTAACTTGACTCCAATTTCTACTGGGCAGTCAACCTACTGGCCTACAGATAGAAATAAAATACCCGATCTCATCGATTTTGGTATCATAAAAGGAATAAGTAACAACTTTTTAGACATTAAACCTTCTTTTGACCTTTTGTCGGACCATTCTCCCATATTTATTGATGTGATGGAACATGTATATAATACAAATAAACACCCCACGTTTTTAAATCATAAAACAAATTAAAGTCTGTTCAGATTTAATATTAAAAACACAATTAACTTAAATCTTCCTCTTAAAACAAGTGAAAATATTGAGGATGCAGTTCATCACCTTACATCAATCATTCAGCAGGCAGCTTGGAGAGCAACTCCAGATGTAAATCGGGGTAATAACTGTGAACCATATCCACATCATATAAAAATCTTAATCAACGAAAAGAGAAAACTAAGAAAACAGTGGCAAACTTCCAGATCTCCTGAGAACAAAACTGAACTGAATAGGGCTACTCCTTTGCTTAAAAGAGAATTACACAAATACAAAGATCAGGGCATAAATGAATTTCTTGAAAGTCTTACTGCGACGGATGACACAAACTACTCTATTTGGAAACTCTCTAGGAAACTTAAACATCAGATTAAGCATGACGGTCCCATTAGAAATAAAAACGGTGATTGGGCCAATGCCGATGAAGATAAAGTACAAGCATTCGCTAATCATCTCAGCCAAGTTTTTCAACCACACTCCAGAACTATCTCAAAGGAAGAAGAAGAATTCATTCACAAGAACTTAGATGCACCCTACCAGATGTCACCTCCTATAGAAAATATCAAAATAAACGAAATAAAAAAAATAGTTAAACATCTCAATACTAAAAAAGCTCCAGGGTATGATTTAATATCGGGAAAAATCTGCAAAAATTTACCCGAAGAAGGATTTCGGTTGCTTATGTACATATTTAACGCTATACTAAAGTTAGGCTATTTTCCGTTTCAATGGAAAATGGCACAAATTATTCTAATACCGAAACCAAATAAAGATCCACAAGAACTATCATCCTATCGTCCAATCAGTTTGCTTCCCATTATCTCTAAGATATTTAAGAGGATACTCCTTCAGAAAATGAATTCTATAATCGACAGACAAAAGTTAATACCTGATTATCAGTTTGGATTCAGGCAACAACATGGAACAATTGAGCAGGTACATAGAGTTGCCAAAGTAGCAAGAGATGCGATTGAAAAGAAAGAATACTGCACTGCAGCCTTTTTGGATGTCTCACAAGCATTTGATAAAGTATGGCATGAGGGGCTGCTATCTAAAATAAAAACTCACTTTCCTCATCCTCTGTATGCTCTTCTGAGATCCTATCTTACCAATCGATATTTCCAGGTCAGATGCAATGAAGCAGTATCAAACATATCTCCAATTCTATCGGGAGTACCTCAGGGTAGTATATTGGGACCAACTTTATACTTACTCTATACGGCAGATATTCCCACAAGAGTAAACAGCACAATCGCTACCTATGCAGATAATACTGTGACAATGGTTTCTAGCTCGGTTCCTGTTACAGCCTGTCAAAATTTACAAATTCATTTAAATGAACTAGAGAAATGGTTAAAACTGTGGCGAATTAAAGTAAATGGCAGCAAATCAGCACATATAACATTTACTTTACGCAAAGAGAGTGTACCATCTGTGTGCATAAACAATACCATAATACCCAAAAAAAGTGATGTTAAATACTTGGGAATACATTTTGACAGCCGACTAAATTGGGGAAAGCACATCTGGACAAAGCGACTGCAACTAGGATTAATATACAGGAAAATGTATTGGTTCATGAATAAAAAATCCAAACTAAGTCTACATAATAAATTATTACTGTATAAATGTGTTCTAAAGCCAGTTTGGACCTACGGTATACAGATATGGGGTACAGCATCTAATTCTCACTTACTGAAACTTCAACGTTTCCAATCTAAAGTTTTGAGACATATTACCAATGCACCGTGGTACGTGCCCAATTATGTGATACACCGAGATCTTCAGATCCAAAATATTAAAGACACCGTTGTCTCACTTAGTGGCACTTACAAAAATAGACTACTAAACCATCCAAATACACTTGCCCAAGACCTACTTAAGCGACCAAGGAGAGGAAGACTAAAACGACGTGATCCTCTAGACCTCTCTATACCTTTATATACATAAACGTATATATCATTTTATAGCTACAACTGATACTACATATACCTACAACTTATAATTGTGTGTGTTGTTATAATTTTAACTATTACTATTTTTTTTAATATGTTAGTAAAATGTCTTTGTAAATTGTTATTTATATTTCAAATATTTATATATATTAGAAATTTATCTTAAGGATTTCTGTCACTGGACAGCTCTCCCCTATGTTAATTACTTGATAAACATATTGATTATTGTTTTTTTTTATTTGTAGAAACAGATTTCAATAAATAAAGGATGAAAAAAAAAATTTTGTTTATTAAGTTTTGCAGCCCTTCTGTTGTATTGGAAAACACTATTGTATCATCTGCATACCGCAGGTTATTAAGCTTGACTCCATTTATTGAGATGCCTTCATCAATATCTTCTAGGGCCCCTTCAAAAATGTGCTTCGAGTACAGATTGAATATCAGTGGTAACATTATGCACCCCTGTCTCACTGCCCTTAAGATTTTGACCTGATCTGTATATTATCCATCTATTCGGAGTACCGCTGATTGATTCCAATACAGATTAGCTATAATTTTTAAGTCTCTTCCATAAATCCCTGGCGTTCATATATCCAAACTGATTGTGCGCAATTTGTTCCTCGCATTTCCGGTAAATTCTTTTGTGGATGACCTTTAAAAACAGCCTCAGCAGATGGCTCTTTAGGCTTATTGTCCTATAATCTTCACAAACTTTTGCTCCTGATTTTTTGGTTTTGATAAATGGTATTAACTCCGATTTGAGCCACTCTACTGGTATTTTTGCTCCCTTGTATATTTTATTAAATAACCCTTTCACTAAATAACCTTTATCCAACATTCAAATAAAATTACCGGAGCAGTGTTGAATTTTAAATTATTAGTTTGTTTGAATGTTCTTACAAATTGATCGGAACAATGGTTTTTAGCAGTAAACAATCTCGCAATATACCATTAAAAAAATATTTGCGTTCATCTTTTTTCTAAACTTAGGACTGACAAACTAAAATATTTTTCAGTTACTAAAATAAGTAGACATTTTGTTTTGTGGGTTTGTCATTGAACACTAATTATTAATATATACAAAAAAATAAAACTTATTCCAAATCATTGTCACTAAATATTTTTGTAAAATGTTATCAAAAATATGATGTCTTGATTTATAACATTTAAAAATATTTAAGAGAAATTTCCGCGGTTGACCTAAATACAAATTTATAACAATTTTATATTTCCGGTAATGGCTGAGAACTTAATAAGAAGTACACTTTCGTAGAATAATTAAATAGGGCAGGATCATTTTCACAATATTTAAATAACGGATTTTGTGGTTATTTCAGCCAGAGTTTGTCGAATATATCTAGTATTTATCAAAGAAAAATATGTGGCGGCCATGGGAAAATGACGTGTGTTTACCTGACGAAAATGAACCTACAGATAATTTAGAAGATGAAGATGAAAGTGCTGGGCCAAGTACTCAGCAAAGGAAGCATTTGCAAGTAGTGCTGAGAAAAATATGCTGTTAGATGTATTTGATGGACTTTCTAAAAAAATGACCAAATACGAAGCTGTTAAGCAAACAGCGGATTTAACAAAAATTTCTTGTGCAACAGTATACCGTTTAATAAAGACAGGTTCAAAAAGTAGAACAAAAAGAAAGGATTTGGGAAGCTCTAAAAAATTCAATTCAACCTGTTGGAACCTATTTGTGAGACAATGTATATGTTTACAGCTAAATTTAGACCTAACCTAAACAATATCATGGCAAAATTCAAACAAAAACATATTGGAAATTTTAATAAAAAATTGATGAGAGTGAATTTTAATAAAATTCACAGTATGAAGTATTCGCATATTCACAGCATGAACTTAGTTGCTACATCTTAATATTTCAAGTTAGGTATTAATGCAAATAAAGTGTTAAAATAAATACATTGGTATTATTAGGACGGTGATTAATTTTTCCTGATGATTTGTATATTTTTGTGTGTAAAAATTGACCTTAGCACGGTTAATAAGAAAACTTGTAAATTCAGCAAAAGAAAATTGTTATTTTCGTAACTGAAAAAATATTTTATTTTGCCAGTTCTAATTAAAAAAAAAAGTGAAGGTAAATTTTTCTAAATACTATTATGAGGTAGTTTACTTTAAAAATAATCAATATTTCATTCAATTAGTGAAAATATTTAAGTACAAAAATTATTTATTCGAAATTCAACACTTTCACCGATAATTTTATTTGAATGTTGGATACAAAATAGTATAACCCTGTAAATGTCTCTCAGGGGCCTATGTTACAATAGGTATTAATATTGGATTACCAGTAGGTCGGTTTTATAAATTTCGCATAGATCTTGTCCCTCGCTATACTTCTATACACCTGACCTGAAACGACAAAAGTTAACATCGCATTATGGTTTCTAAAACAGACAAACAGATAAAAGAAGGAGCCTCCACTTCCTCAAATTTACAAATATAAGGATGATACTGTAGGTGTCCATTATGGTAGACCGATAATCGCAAAATCTAAAAGTATTTTTAAGACTTTTTAATAAAATTACATCTTCTGCTATCTACCAGCCTTTAAAGAACGGAAAAAAAATGATGAGTAACAATCGAAGGGTTGAGTGGACGAACAAAGTATGAAACAAAAGTTTTGTTTTATTTGACCCTAAAGTTTTCATTCTTCTTCTCATAGCGCCGTCTTCTTTCGAAGGTTGGCGATCCAAATGGCAATTGTGGTTTTGGAAACTGCTGCGCGAAAGATTTCTGCGGATGAGCGGTCGAACCATCTCCTTAGGTCTTTCAGCCATGAGTTCTGGTGTCTTCCTACTGATCTTTTGCCCTGTACTCTTCCTGCCAGTATAACTTGAAGTAATTCATATTTTTCGCCTCACAACATATTGCATTTTCCCAAGTATTGCATTTTCCTCTCTTTAATTATTGTTAGTAATTCTTTTTGTTTACATATTCGACGAAGTACCTCAACATTAGTAACTCTTTGTACCCATGGAATTCTCAATATTCGTCTGTATATATACATCTCAAAGGCATGTATTCTTTTTTCTATTGCAGATTCCATTGTCCAACTTTCACAGCCATACAGTAAGACAGAAAAAACGTAACATCTAATTATTCGGATTCTAATGATACCTTCGCTATCGAACATATTAAAGTCAACCCTAACAGAAAAACTGCACTCGAAAAGCATGTTTCGTTAGTTCAAGAGCCAGGCTTTATATTTCTTAGGTCTCACATTATCCCTCTTTGGATCGGCGGTAAGCGTTTGTTAAAGTATTGTCAACTTTTTAAAGAGTTTTGAATATAATTTAGAAGAGCTAGTGGTAGTATGCTGTAACTGAACTGTGGTAAATACGGGAAAAAAAGATGGTGTAATTCCTCAACAAGAGTTAAGGTTAGGACGCCCTTTACAAAGATTTGTCTGTCAACTTTACGCTAAGGAATTGCCTTTAAGGCATCTTTTCCAAAAGCTTGACGTTCAAATACAAGGTCCAAGAATTTTTTCAAAAACTATAGAAATTCAAATAGTGTAAAGCGAAAATATGCAGTTGTAATCTATACCATTATTGACTGTGTTACCAGACATAGATTTAGTTGACTTGAATACCGATCAGAAATATTTGTTATAAATTTGTGTAATTAATTAAATAAGAATAATCCTGTAACACTTTTCACCCAAGAGAGCGGCGCCAACACAACCAAAAATCAAAGTCGAAGGACTAAATATCCATAACTTTTTTTTGTAATTTTTACTATAACAGATCTACTGAGCTTCCTCACCCTAAGCTGAGGCTTTGTGGACGATTCCATTAAAGGGCAATATTTTTAAATCATTACTTTAAAACTATAAAGTATATTCTTTCAAATGGCGCTAATTAGATTTCTTAGTTGTTCTAAACAAAGGTGATATGAATTAAATAAACAAAGAGGCTAACTTTGTACCAAATTATTTTAGGACAAACTTTTTTTTATTTAAATTTGTGAAAATATTTATGCTTTTTAAATATTTAAAAATAATATTTTTACAGTTAATGGTTAAAAAGTTATTCTAATTGTTTATAAGCAAAAAATCGACATGTTTTTGCAAAATTATTTTTCAGTATTTTAAATTAATTTTCTTAATATTTTTTTAATGTAAATATTTTTAAATCATTACTTTAAAACTATAAAGTATATTCTTTCAAATGGCGCTAATTAGATTTCTTAGTTGTTCTAAACAAAGGTGATATGAATTGAATAAACAAAGAGGCTAACTTTGTACCAAATTATTTTAGGACAAACTTTTTTTTATTTAAATTTGTGAAAATATTTATGCTTTTTAAATATTTAAAAATAATATTTTTACAGTTAATGGTTAAAAAGTTATTCTAATTGTTTATAAGCAAAAAATCGACATGTTTTTGCAAAATTATTTTGCAGTATTTTAAATTAATTTTCTTAATATTTTTTTAATGTAAATAATAGAACAAGTCTTCTTCTACCAGAAACAACCCTTACAATGACTAAAACTGTATAAATTTCTGACTTATATTATTGCAAAAGATGTTAATTTGAGATAAACAAATAAAATAACTTTTAAAGTATTAGACCGATCACTTTGAAATTTTCACCCTTTTTTAAGCACTACAAGACAAATCATACCATGAAATATAAATATTATAAGTTTATTTTCAAAAAAGTTATTAACATTTATAAAAAACCGAAATTTTTGACTTATTTTGCAACTTACTAAGCAACAAATAAGGATAGAAACATTTTGAAAACGCCATTTTGAAGAATTTTATATAGCTTATAAGTTTCCTTTCTTCTAAAATTTGTTTAAATTGCTTCACTTTTCGCTGATAGACGAAAAAAGCAAAAATTTCTCGTTTTTTGACCTTTATTTGTTAATAACTAATTAAGTCCAAAAAATCGACTGCAGGAAACATATAGGTTTTTGTTACAGAGATCCGTACCACTCAATACAACTGTCGTTTGCCTGGCCGGACGAGTGTCATTAAAAAATGCTTATTTCCCTGGGCAAATACTTTTTCTGGTGTACATATTTGAACTCTGAGTGACTATTGTTCATTAAGCTGAAATATTTTGTTTAAAATATGTTATTGGATTTTATAGAAATAAAAACTAATTGGTTGATATCCCATTGGCTTATATGCAACAAAATTAAATTACCTATATATGTATAATATATATTTAATATCCGTTAGGTTATTGTTACCACCTATATTGTTTAATATTAAATTGGGAATGAATTTTACATTTCTGTGAAAAAAATAATATACAATTCTATGTATCAACTCAAATAGCAATATTTATTCTATTGCTAGTTATTGTTAGAATTCTTTCCAAATAATATTAAAATGTTTGCTAACTCTCGTACGTTATTATATTGGAAACAGAACTTTATTAAATAGGGTTTGTTCAATTAGAATAGGCAGTAAAGAGTTATATATATATATATATATATATATATATATATATATATATATATATATATTATATATATATATATATATATATATATAGATATATTATATATATATATATATATATATATATATATATATATATATATATATATATATATATATATATATATATATATATATATATATATATATATCGAAAAACCAAGGACAAAACAATGGGTTTTTTTCTGGGAAACATTTTCTGTGGCATGTGAATGCTTCTAAAGACCATCCAATCCTTTTAGTGCTAGATAACCATACAACGCATCCAAGTCTGGCTTCCTGCAATTTGTGTCACGACACCAGAATAAATCTACTTTTACTGCCACCGCACACCTTCTACTGTCTCCAGACTATAGATTTCACGTTTTTTCTCAATGTATATAAAACAAAAAAAAATATATGAAAATAAATACAACAGACGTTCCGAAATTTATTAAAAATGCCTTTAACAGGGCTGCGTTTGTTGAGAAGGTTGTAAATGATTTTCGAATCACAGGAATCTTTCCCTTCAATACCGATGTTTTTTGTGACGAAGATTAGGAATCTATACCAGTAGTTGAACAATATCAAGATAATGTGTCTTCTCCCGATACACATCAAACACCATCGGGAACACCAGTTCCCATAGATGAACTACCAGGGCCCAAAGTAGTCCAAAATATAAAAACTAACACCAAAGCCAGCACCATGATCAGAACATTCTTAATCTGCGACAATAAGGATAAATCTGTGCAGATAAAAAATGAAAGTTTATCTCGTGTGATATATGCCCTCTACCGGCACTACCAGTCAGTAGTTTTACAAAAACTAGAAGCGCGCGAACTTCGCACTTGACCACTTTAACATCAACACCATTAATACTAGAAGCACCAGCATTTGCGCATACCTAGAAGCACCACCAGCGGTCAAAATGACGGATATTAGAATTTTCTATTGCCACCCGTTTTTGTATTCTTTTTCATTTGATAAAAACCTATATTGAGTTAACAACTAATAATAAAAGATATATTTAATATATTTAAATAAATTATTTAATTATTTAAGTGCAACTTATGCAGTAGCAAAATTTTTCAATTTTGCTTGAACAAAATTTTTACATATATAACAAATTTCAAATTTCATATATGACATTATTTTTGTTGCAATTCCCTGTTTGACACTGCTTACGTTTATTATTTGGTGTTGTTTTTGTACATCTTGGATTTGTATCCGTTGATGTTGTCCTGCCCTTAGTCATGTGATCTTCTCGCAATTCTTCTGCTTACTGAAGTAGGAAATCCTGCCTAGATATTTGACTGCCCGTAACTTTCTTATACAGAACCCAAGCATTTATTCCTGCCATTTCTAAAATACTAAAAAAAACTTGCCAAGGCCATCTTCTTGAAGCAGATTTTGTTGAATACAGTCTAGCCATCTGATCTACAACATCTACTCCGTATTTTGTCTGGTTGTAGAAGATGATAGTTTCCGGTTGTTTCTTTTTGTCTGTGCCCATTTTAATATCATTCGAGTGTAAAGAACTCAGCACTAGAACATTTTTGTTGACTTTTCCCTGGTACGCTGTTAGCGTCAAGTCTTCGTGTTTGAAAATTTTTGTTTTGTACAGTTCCATCTTTTAATTTTTTACTGTCGGTAGAATATCCTTTATTGTTCGGTTGATTGTTCCAACAATGCTGGTAGGCTTCTTTCGTAATTCTTTTTCCAACTTTATGTACGTAAAGAAATTATCCGTCGTGACATTTCTTCCCTTATTTATAAATACTTTTCCCAGAAGTTGATTGGCTGGTCGTTGTTCATCTTTCCCTAGGTAAGGAAATCCGTTCAACAAATATTTGGACTCGACATCAGCTGCAAGTCATAATTTAATTCCAAACTTATCGGGTTGATTCGCCATGTACTGGGTAAAAGGCATCTTGCCGTCGTGGAAAAAAGCTGTTGATAATCGCTCAGACCTGGTATTTCTCATATCAAAACGAATAAAACTCATTATTTGTGTAAATTTGTTTTAGACATCATCCCTTGAAAAATTTTTGGACCTTATGTACCAGAACACAGCATCTTTATGCTAACATTTCGTGCCATATAAGCTCCCCTAGCATACAGTAAGGATATAAATGCTTCGATTTCTTCAATAGAAATTTGCCAATTTTCATCGTTGAATTTTCTTCTACCTTTAGCAACAGTACATGATTTTATGTTACGGAGTATGCATTCATCAATCGACAGCCGCCATGCACTAGCTGCAGAATCTCTAATAAAGCTTCTCTTAGCATGAGGGGTTGGTCCAGCAGCTTCCTTTAGAACATTTTGACTGGTACGCCTTCCTAAAATGAACGAGATAAATTAGTATGCAGGTATATACTTATTTATTTATTTATTTAAATAAATGGCACCGTAATAAATAAAGAATGGAACAACAACCGAGAAATGAGAGCGCACATCGGAAAAGCTACATCCACCTTCAACCAAAAGGGGGCCTTCTTCAAGAGCCATAACCTCTCTCTTGGTATAAAAGTAAGGATGCTGCGATGCTACGTCTTCTCTGTTCTTTTTTATGGTGTTAAATAGTTGACCTTGACGAAGATATATGCAGAAAATTGGAAGCATTCGAGCTGTGGCTAAATCGGAAAACACTTCAAATCCCGTGGACCACTATCAAATCTCGAAAGTTACAATATTTCGAAAACATTGTGCGAAATGAATCTAGATGCGCCCTTCTACAAGCCATCCTGCAAGGAAAAATATTTGGAAAACGGGGTCCAGGAAGAAGAACATCCTGCAGATAAGGTAAATATTGCCATGATTTTTGCCAATATTCGTATCATCAAGAAGAATATGCTCAAAAATAATATACACCCAAGTGAATACATAAATAGAAGCCACTAATATAATATAGTTGCTTACCTGGTGTACTAGCATTGTTGTCAAGTAACTCCCATCCTATTGTATCTATGGAAGAATTCTCTAAACTGCTTCTGCGAGTTCCTCTTACCTGAGATGAACTGATGCTAGTTACTCTGATGCCCAGAAGTACTGGGCATCTCAATCTCAACTTCAGCTTCAGAACCACTGCCCGATAAATGTCCTTGATCAACTGTATTAGGCACATACTCGTCAACTTCATTATCGGATACATCTTCATCAGATAACTCTGCTACAGATTTATCTTCTGACAAATTCTGTAGACACTCTAATAGCTCCTGCTGAGTCAAATATCGGCGAGACATGATAACAGCAGAAATAATAATCACAATGTAAAATTAATCAAAATAAAGATTGAACATGCAATTGCAAAGAGTATACTCAAACTACATAATAACAAATATTTTCGATGTATTTTATACATAAAATAAGTAAAAACTTCCCAGAAAAGTAGAACAAAAATTAGACTACCTCGTCATTAGGACCGCATTTTTCTAGGTAGACATCAACATAAATATATTCAAAATGTAATTATACTAAGTACCTGTAAAAGAGAAATTATAATCCTCAAGTAAATAATAAAGTCCCAAATCATAAATTTTGTAAAATAAATATAAATGAGTAATACTCTAGACTAATGAGGGTCGAAAATAGAAAGCAGTCAAAATGACTGCTATATGGTAGTTCTAGGTATACGTTACCATATCTTAAAAAGTAATTACGCTAAGTACCTGTAAAAGAGAAATTATAATCTTCAAATAGATCTAGGAAAAGTCATAAGTTATGTTACGTATAAGCCCAAGAGAATCCACTAATATATATATATATATATATATATATATATATATATATATATATATATATATATATATATATATATATATATATATATATATATATATATATATTTATATATACGTTGATCGCTTAGTTTAAGACTTGAAGGTATTTCTATTTACTTATTCTATTTTGTCTGCTTAGATCATAGCGTTAATTCTGTTAATTTTACGTCAGTATATATAATCTTTTTTTACATTTTAAATTATTTTCATACTATAGTATTTATTAATCCCTGATATTACCCTGTATAAAAACACTTCAAACAGTATACCAGACCTGCATATATCTCTGGCTGGATACGAGCTTTGGGGCTTTAAACTAACTTTATTAAGCTTATATAGTTTATAATACAAACGATGTATTATTGATCACAATGTTCTAATGTTATTTAGCTCACACAAAGTTACTCATGAACATGAAGTTATTATGGAAGAATTATGTACTAGAATTAGTCGGTGTAGAATTTAGCAGGATATTACATCATGAGGGAAAAATGAGGAATACCTACTTAATATCGTGCTAATACATTTCAGGTTATAATTTTGGTGCATTTTCCAGAAACTATTGACTGTGTAGATTATGTAATATATATATATATATATATATATATATATATATATATATATATATATATATATATATAATATAATATTATATTATATTATATTATGTTATATTATATTATATTATATTATATTATATTATATTATATTATATTATATTATATTATATTATATTATATTATATTATAATATATTATATTATATTATATTATTTTATATTATATTATAATATATTATATTATATTATATTATATTATATTATATTATATTATATTATATTATATTTTATTATATTATATTATATTATATTATATTATATTATATTATATTATATTATATTATATTATATTATATTATATTATATTATATTATATTATATTATATTATATTATATTATATTATATTATATTATATTATATTATATTATATTATATTATATTATATTATATTATATTATATTATATTATATTATATTATATTATATTATATTATATTATATTATATTATATTATATTATATTATATTATATTATATTATATTATATTATATTATAATATATTATATTATATTATACTATATTATAATATAATATAATATATTATAATATAATATTATATTATATTATATTATATTATATTACAAAATTGGAGTTTATAAAATATTCCTCTAGATTTTAAAAAATTAACAATATTACTAGCTGAAACATGAGTGCATAATAAATTACTTATATTGTTAGACATGTTAAATGTAACACGAAAGTAGGCAAATCTTTGGCATTCAATTAACATATGATTATGTTAATTGTCGACTGAAAACACATTTGCCGTCCTCGACTATATAAAAAACTTAATAGAACAAAAAAAATCCGCCCTTTTCTATAGGTTATTCAGAAATATGCCTATTTTTAGAAAATGCCACTAACTCTAAAAACCCTGAACTTATATAGCAAAAGAATACACCAATTAAATATCCGAAATTATGGACATTCTACGCAAATATTCAAAATCCCTCTTTAAAAAGAACAATTACAACTATTAAGAAAAAAATATCCTCAAATTATTATCCATCTACAGAAGAATCTGACAACGACACAATTAGGCAGGATAAATAATGTCTGATACATTTTTAATTCAATTAAACCTAAACCTAAACGGATTCTATACCCACCTTGAGCAATTAAAACTTCTTATAAACGATTTTTCTCCCATTTTAATTTGTCTGGAGGAATCTCACTTTAAAAACAATTCTGCAACACTTAGAAATTATGTGCCATTTCTAAAATACATAAATGGAATGCATGCTAGTGGTGTATTATCTACTTTCATTCGAAATGACACTGAAGCAAAAATCATTCCACTTACTACAAACCTGGAGGCTGTGGCTGCTTCAATTACCTACAGTAAAAACATCAATGTTAGCAATATATACTTACCGCATCCTAACCAAGTAGACATAAATGAACTAACAGATCTCATATAACAATTACCCCATACCAAAGTAATTCTAGACAATTTTAACTGCCATCATTCAGCGTGGGGTAGCCAAAAAATCGATAAACGTGGCAACCTTCTACACAGTCTGATAAATAAATCAAATTTAATCTTATTAAACACTGGAAAGCCAACAAGATTTAATTTATATAAGGGATCATTCTCTGCAATTCACAGCAAAAACTCTGCAGGACAGCGACCACTTCCCCTTACTTACTTTAATCGAGACAAACCAACCTCTTAATCCGAATGCATATCAAAGATGGAAAATAAAATCATCAAACTGGGAACATTTTCAAAAACTTGACAATCACAAAACCGTCACGGACTTTAACAATATTATCCTAAATTGGGCATCTACATCTGTAGAAAAAACTAAACCGTGTAAAAGGCAACCGGTACCTTGTTGGAATCAAGACATCTCTCGGGCCTTGGCTTCTTACGTTCTTAAGAGACACCATAAAGAGGAAGACCTAATAAAATTTAAGAGATTGAGAGCTAGTACACGATTCTTAATAAAAAAAGAGTAAGAAGGAGACCTAGATTGAATATGTTAGAAGCATTAACACATCTACCTCAGCAAATATAATCTGGAACAAAATAAATAAAATAAAAGGAACAATTTTACCTTACTCAAAAAATTCACTTTCATATAACAACCAAATCATCTCTTGTAGAAACAAAATTTCTGAAATTCTATTAGATGTATTTCAAAAAAACTCCAGCGAATATGTACTAGATCCGATCTTTTCTACACACAAGGTTACCACAGAATCTGTAGACATCAAGACTCGCAACCAGATCTCTTCCATAAATGCATCCATAATTTTGCAAGAATTAGATTTTTCTCTTCTAAACTTAAAAACCACATTCTCAGGTACTGATGATATTTCATCAATATTTTTAAAAAATCTACCCCAAAAATGCAAAAAGATACTTTTAGACATCTTTAATTACATCTTTTTAAATCATTACTTTCCTGATACTTGGACCAAAGCTATTCTAATCCCAATTTATAAACAACACAATCCAAAAGATGGTCCCACATCTTACCATCCTATTTCCCTCACCTGTAACATGTGTAAACTTCTCGAGAAGATTTTAAATTACAGGCTTACATGGTATCTAGAAAATGACAATCTGCTGACTACAGCTCAAAGTGGTTTTCGACGAGGAAGATCCGCTAGCGAAAACTTAGTGGCACTTTAGTCAACCATTCATGATGCATTCTTACTAGATCAGAAAGTTATAGCAGTCTTGTTTGATGTGAATAAAGCTTTTGACACAACATGGAGATACCTCATATTTAATAAACTTGATAAATGGGGAATTCAAGGACATATGCTTGAGCTCATAAAAAACTTTCTGAATAAAAGGGAAATACGAGTAAGAGTAAATGGATACACACAAATGAGGAACAAAAGAATTGGTTATGGATTCATTACTACCAACTTACAACAACAGAAAGTTAGATCTTAAAATAATAACAATGTAAAGGTAATAGAATAGTATACATGATACACGCTGAATTTTCTAAAAAAAAAGAGTCAAAATACTTATTTTATGAAATAGGAGAAATATTATAATATTTATCTCATATATAATGAAACATATATTACTGACGATGAATTGCCTCTATTCGTAGATTTATGGTTATTTAAGTTAACAATGATAAAAGTTGTTCAAATAATTGGTATCTGTTTTTCTTATTATTAAAGGTTTCTTTTTCTTCAAAAATGAAATTCAACTCGTGAAATTCAGAAAAAAACTTTTTGAATAACTGCTCTACGTGGATAGAATTTTTACATTCGGAAAATCGAAAGAGTGCACTGTTGTGTTAGCATGCATCGCTAGGAAACATCTATCAGAATGTAACCTAATGTCACTTTTGTGAAGAGTCTAAGTTCGTATATAACATCACTTTTATCTCAGTTTAGTACTTTATTTTTTCAATGCCTTGTACAAAGATTCTGCAAGCCCAAGAAACCATCCAACATCTTACCGGTGGCTGCCAGGCATTTGTCGGTACCGATTATAAAGAAAGCCATGACTCAGTAGGAAAGATTATCCACCAAGAACTAGCTGACAAACTGGTACTTCTCCAAACCGACCATCTTCGTTATTATCAATATTTCCCTGACAGAATGCTTGAAAATGACAACTACAAGCTATACTGGGACCGCACTGTGCTCACAGACCAACCAGTGGCCCATAATAGACCTTATACTAGTGAATAAAATTACCAGGCAAACAACACTTATTGATGCGGCGATACCTAACACTAACAATTTGCGTGTTAAATACAACGAAAAGATCGCCAAGTATAGAGATCTGGAAATACAAATTAAAAGACAATGGAGAATGGAAAGTACCCAGACTGTACCTATTGTTCAATCTACTACTGGTGTTATTCCCAAAAACCTCCTAGCGAACATAAAACAGCTAAATCTAAATAAACATCTTTATAAGGCCATGCAGAAAGCTGTACTCTTCGCGACGTCCAGATGTGTACGAAAATTTCTGGGAGATACTTCAAAATACCAAGTCACCTAGGGCTCGATAACATGGAAAGAGTCCCACCAGAGCTCAATCCTTTTGATACCGTAGGTATCTGGGATGAGTGAATTTTCCCCTTAGAGGGAGTGTGAGCTGTATGGCTAAATCTGGGATAATAATATTAATAATAATAATAATAATAATTAGCCTTCATTGACTACAAGAAGGCTTTTGATTCAGTGCCGCATGAATGGCTTATAGATATATTAAAAATATATAAAGTCGATGATAATCTCGTGACCTTTTTGAAGCATATAATGGCAGAGTGGAAGACTAAAATTCACCTTCAAATACCTGGTGAAATTAATATCGAAACTGAAGATATCCCTATTAACCGGGGCCTTTTCCAAGGGGACTCGTTGAGTCCACTTTGGTTCTGCCTAGCGATGAACCCACTATCTCAGCTGCTGAACTCTACTGACTCAGGATTTAGCATCAAAAATAACAACACCGTTGTAGCGAAGCTTAATCATCTGTTGTATATGGATGATTTAAAATTAATGGCTTCCACCCGAAACCACCTAGATGAGATGCTAAAAACTGTAGAAAATTTCTCAAATGACATCAGTATGCATTTTGGACTAGACAAGTGCCGTATACTAAATATAGTCAGAGGAAAGGTTCAGCCTGGAGGTTTCGATATGCAAGATGGCCAAAACATCGAGGCAATGGGTGAAAATGATATGTACAAATATCTCGGAGTAAAACAAGCACGTAAAATTGACCATAAACAAATGAAAACGGAACTAACTTCGGAGTTCGTGCGAAGGGTAAGACAACTAAATCGGTCATATCTTAATAGTAAAAATTTGTTTAAGGCATTAAATACGTACGCCTGTTCCGCGCTGAGCTACTCATTTGGTATTATAAAGTGGTCAAAAACGGATATAGAGGGTCTTCAGCGGAAAGTAAGAACACTTCTCACAAAGGCGCAAAAACATCATCCACGTAGTGCAGTAGAGAGAACAACATTACCGCGGTATCAAGGGGGAAGAGGACTTATGGATATAGGTGAGCAATTAGATAAACAAATTGCTAATTTAAGATCTTATTTTCAGGTACAGGCTGAGACATCTACTTTACATCGAGCAATTTGCGCAGTAGATGATACGACGCCGCTTAAACTGAGGGAACAAGAAATGCGCATAAACCACCTGACCCAGCAAGAAAAAATGCGCACCTGGATGAGTAAACCTCTGCATGGGCGACATCTCAATGAGATCAACCAAGAATATGTAGACAATACAGCGTCGAACTATTGGTTGACATCAGGAAAGATGTTTCCCGAGACTGAGGGCTTCCTACTTGCCATTCAGGATCAGGTTATTCCAACTAAAAATTACCTGAAATATATTGTTAAAGATCCTCAAGTACAAAATGACAAATGCCGATATGGATGCCAAGCCCAAGAAACCATCCAACATCTTACCGGTGGCTGCCAGGCATTTGTCGGTACTGATTATAAAGAACGCCATGACTCAGTAGGAAAGATTATCCACCAAGAACTAGCTGACAAACTGGGACTTCTCCATACCGACCATCTTCCTTATTATCAATACGCTCCTGATAGAATGCTTGAAAATGACAACTACAAGCTATACTGGGACCGCACTGTGCTTACAGACCAACCAGTGGCCCATAATAGACCGGATCTCATACTAGTTAATAAACTTACTAGACAAACAACACTTATTGATGTGGCGATACCCAACACCAATAATTTAGTTGTTAAATACAACGAAAAGATCGCCAAGTACAGAGATCTAGAAATACAAATCAGGAGACAATGGAGAATGGAAAGTACCCAGACACTACCTATTGTTCTATCTACTACTGGTGTTATTCCCAAAAACCTCCTAGCGAACATAAAACAACTAGGTCTAAATGAACATCTTTATAAGGCCATGCAGAAAGCTGTACTCCTCGCGACGTCCAGATGTGTACGCAAATTTTTGGGAGATACTCCAACATACCAAGTCACCTAGGACTCGATAACATGGAAAGAGTCCCACCAGAGCTCAATCCTTTTGATACCGTAGGTATCTGGGATGAGTGAATTTTCCCCTTAGAGGGAGTGTGAGCCGTATGGCTAAATCTGGAATAATAATAATAAAGTCACCTAGGGCTCGATAACACGGAAAGAGTCCCACCAGAGCTCAATCCTTTTGATACCGTAGGTATCTGGGATGAGTGAATTTTCCCCTTAGAGGGAGTGTGAGCCGTATGGCTAAATCTGGAATAATAATAATAATAGGAAGGACTGAAATTAGAATTGCACCCTGGGAAAAAAGACTGCTGAAGAAAATTGAATTATTGCGCAGGGATATTGGGCAAATTACGGAATACATCCGAGGAGTAAGAAGTCGAAAACTAATTAAAAGGGCTGAAGAAATTATTCTGAACACTTCAAGACACTCACAACATGATCCAGAAAACAACACAGCTCAACACTGCCTGGACACATTAAAACAAAAACTCTCCGTTTATACAGGTCGCTTAAGGAGATACAAAGTTAGTAACAACCGTAAATGCGACAATATACTTTTTGAGAATTCAGAAAAGGCTTTCTATAGGAAACTAAACTCCACTGTAGATAATGTAAATAAATCCTACCCAAGCCAAGAAGAAATTCATGAGTTTTGGGGAAATCAACTTTCGACGCCAGCTACTCATAACAACAATGCTGGATGGATTGAAGACACGGCGAACAACTGTCAACACTACAGGAATATTCCTTACGAACCTTTCACCATTGAAGAAGTTTCGAACATCATCAAAGAGCTTTATAACTGGAAATCTCCTGGACCAGACGGAGTTCAAAACTTCTGGCTAAAGAAGTTTTGGAGTGTTCATGAATTTTTAACGGTATTTATTAATAATATTGTTTCTAATTTACAGGAAATATCATCATTTCTTTCTCAGGGAACCACTTATCTAATACAGAAGGATCAAAATAACACCCTAGATCCAGCCAAGTACTGCCCAATTACTTGTCTTCCAACTTTGTACAAATTGGTCACATCCTGTGTGGCCCGGCGTATCTACCAACACTGTGCTCTGAACAATATCATAGAGCCTCAACAGAGAGGATGCGCTAAGGCCTCCATGGGCTCCAAAGAACAACTTAATATTGACTCAGTCATTTCCAACCAGGCATACACCAAAAAAAGAAACCTTTTTACTGCCTTCATTGACTACAAGAAGGCTTTTAACTCAGTGCCGCATAAATGGCTTATAGATATATTGAAAATATGTAAAGTCGATGATAATCTCGTGACCTTTTTGAAGCATATAATGACAAAGTGGAAGACTAAAATTCACCTTCAAATACCTGGTGAAACCAATATCGAAACTGAAGATATCGCTAATAACCGGGGCCTTTTTCAGGAAGACACGTTGAGTCCACTTTGGTTCTGCCTAGCGATGAACCCACTATCTCAGCTGCTGAACTCCACTGACTCAGGATTTAGCATAAAAAAACAACACTTTTATGGCGAAGCTTAATCATCTGTTGTATATGGATGATTTAAAGTTAATGGCTTCCACTCGAAACCACCTAGATCAGATGCTAAAAACTGTAGAAACATTCTCAAATGATATCAGTATGCATTTTGGACTAGACAAGTGCCGTATACTAAATATAGTCAGAGGAAAGGTTCAGCCTGGAGGTTTCGATATGCAAGATGGCCAAAACATCGAGGCAATGGGTGAAAATGATATTTACAAATATCTCGGAGTAAAACAGGCGCGGAAAATTGACCATAAACAGATGAAAACTGAACTAACTTCGGAGTTCGTGCGAAGAGTAAGACAACTAAATCGGTCATATCTTAATAGTAAAAATTTGATTAAGGCATTAAATACGTACGCCTGTTCCGCGCTGAGCTACTCATTTGGTATTATAAAGTGGTCAAAAACGGATATAGAGGGTCTTCAGCGGAAAGTAAGAACACTTCTCACAAAGGCGCAAAAACATCATCCACGCAGTGCAGTAGAGAGAACAACATTGCCGCGGTATCAAGGAGGAAGAGGACTTATGGATATAGGTGAGCAATTAGATAAACAAATTGCTAATTTAAGAACTTATTTTCAGGTACAGGCTGAGACATCTACTTTACATCGAGCAATTTGCGCAGTAGATGACACAACGCCGCTTAAACTGAGGGAACAAGAAATGCGCATAAACCATCTGACTAAGCAAGAAAAAATGCGCACCTGGATGAGTAAACCTCTGCATGGGCGACATCTCAATGAGATCAGCCAAGAATATGTCGACAATACATCGTCGAACTATTGGTTGACATCAGGAAAGATGTTTCCCGAGACTGAGGGTTTCCTACTTGCCATTCAGGATCAGGTAATTCCAACTAAAAATTACCTAAAATATATTGTTAAAGATCCTCAAGTCCAAAATGACAAATGCCGATATGGATGCCAAGCCCAAGAAACCATCCAACATCTTACCGGTGGCTGCCAGGCATTTGTCGGTACCGATTATAAAGAACGCCATGACTCAGTAGGAAAGATTATCCACCAAGAACTAGCTGACAAACTGGGACTTCTCCAAACCGACCATCTTCCTTATTATCAATATGTCCCTGACAGAATGCTTGAAAATGACAACTACAAGCTATACTGGGACCGCACTGTGCTCACAGACCAACCAGTGGCCCATAATAGACCGGATCTCATACTAGTGAATAAAATTACCAGGCAAACAACACTTATTGATGTGGCGATACCTAACACTAACAATTTGCGTGTTAAATACAACGAAAAGATCGCCAAGTATAGAGATCTGGAAATACAAATCAAGAGACAATGGAGAATGGAAAGTACCCAGACAGTACCTATTGTTCTATCTACTACTGGTGTTATTCCCAAAAACCTCCTAGCGAACATAAAACAGCTGGGTCTAAATGAACATCTTTATAAGGCCATGCAGAAAGCTGTACTCCTCGCGACGTCCAGATGTGTACGAAAATTTCTGGGAGATACTCCAACATACCAAGTCACCTAGGGCTCGATAACACGGAAAGAGTCCCACCAGAGCTCAATCCTTTTGATACCGTAGGTATCTGGGATGAGTGAATTTTCCCCTTAGAGGGAGTGTGAGCCGTATGGCTAAATCTGGGATAATAATAGAGTTTATTTATAACAAAAGAATGTGTTACAGTATAAATTTACATATTTTATACAATAAATAAACCCAGCCACTCACAGAATTTGTATGTCACATGGACTACAACTTTCACGTGAGGGTTGAAATTTTTTTTTTAACATATTCGCACATTTAAGTAGTAACATAAAAACTGTTTAATATATATATATAACATACATAACATAAAATTTAAAAATATAACATTTATTTGAAATTGAAGCTCATTAATAGCTGTTTATTAATTCATGCAATTTATATCTATTACCATAGATCCATTGTTTTAATTTTTTTTAAATTTTTTATAGTTGTGTATTATTTTGATGGTAGATGGTAAGCAATTAAACATTTTTGGTTCCAAAAAATCAATGCAAACGTTGGCCAATGGTTTTTCCTTTTTTTTGGTACTAATATCGTTAAATTTCTATTTCTGGTTTGATATGTATGGTGGGTAAAATTCAGAAATGATTTCTCATTGTGTAAATATAATAATGATTTGTAGGAGTACAACTGGTTTAAATCCATGAAATGACTGTCGTGAATAATTGGTCCACTAAAGATCTTATGCCCCTTCTATATATTATTCTAATTATCTAATTTTGTATAACGTTTAGATTTTTAAGGTGAGCATTGTAGGCTCCACCCCATGCAATAATCCCATAGGTTAATTGTGATTGTACCAGAGAATAGTATAAAATCTTCAAGTGGTGAACATCCAAGAAGTCACGAAGATATTTAAATTTTTGAATTTTCATATATATATATATATATATATATATATTATATATATATATATATATATATATATATATGAAATATATATAATTGTGTTTCGAAACTATTTTACGATTGTTAAATTCTTTAATTAATAACTCATTTACTGACATTTAGTAGACACTGTAAAGCAATCTAATCTGTCCATTTAAGTCGTTTTAATTGGATATATATATATATATATATATATATATATATATACATCCAATTAAAACGACTTAAATGGACAGATTAGATTGCTTTACAGTGTCTACTAAATGTCAGTAAATGAGTTATTAATTAAAGAATTTAACAATCGTAAAATAGTTTCGAAACACAATTCAGATTTCTGCTTTATAATCTGAGCCTTCTAAAAATTGCAAGGCAAACAGACGTTGATAAAAGATGTTAAAAGAGACAAGGGGAATCTAAAATTTGCAATTCCACGACATGTCTTTTACAACTAAGCAGAAATCTTCAGCGAATTGTGCTTCTAGTACTCCCACAGAGTAAATCCGAATAAAATGAAGAAAGGCAGCAAATATTTGATTTCACGCAAACAAATCCTATGTATCTCTTGATACGTATTTCGGCCTAATAGGTCTCGTCAGAAGAGCTATTCATAGGAGTCCTCAACGTAAAAAATCAATATTTTCTGCCTTTTAAGAAGCAACAATAACATGGCTTCAATACGGACGCAGTAGCGACATCTAATTACAACAATCGTAAAATAGTTTCGAAACACAATTCAGATTTCTGCTTTATAATCTGAGCCTTCTAAAAATTGGAAGGCAAACAGACGTTGATAAAAGATGTTAAAAGAGACATGGGGAATCTAAAATTTGCATTCCACGACATGTCTTTTACAACTAAGCAGAAATCCTTAGCGAATTGTGCTTCTAGTACTCCCACAAAGTAAATCCGAATAAAATGAAGAAAGGCAGCAAATATTTGATTTCACGCAAACAAATTATATGTATCTCTTGATACGTATTTCGACCTAATAGGTCTCGTCAGAAGGCAGAAAATATTGATTTTTTACGTTGAGGACTCCTATGAATAGCTCTTCTGACGAGACCTATTAGGTCGAAATACGTATCAAGAGATACATAGGATTTGTTTGCGTGAAATTAAATATTTGCTGCCTTTCTTCATTTTAAAGAATTTAAATTTTACCATTAGTTATCATGATATTAAACTTTCTTATATAATATGCAACGTTAAATGTAATACATGAAAATACACTTTTCTATTTGAAAAGATGCGACCGTATTGAATATCACAGCTGAAATATCTGATTTTTAAAGTTTAACCAAATAATTTATTTTTCTTTCCAAGTCATATACACAAAGTGCGAGCGTGACCTAGAATACTCTTAAGTAGGTAGAGTAGAGAGTTTCCCGAAAATTAAGCGATATCCGTATTCTACAGTTTCCAAGACACTTTTACAATTCATAAAGTTTATGGTTTTTAGGTTTTAAATTTGGAGATTTAAACCCAACGACTAAGCGAAATTATATTTATTGAATTGTAAAATGTGAATGTTAAATAATGTTTTAATAAAATAAAATATTCACCCTTCTATTAAAATATTACAATATGTTTATTTTGGTCAAACAAAGACCGAATATTGACAAATGTTTCAAAAGCAAGTAAATAGTGCATGATATTGACGATACATGTATCCGTTAAATATTATGTATATTTATTAACCTTTGTATTGTCTCTGGGTACGCCTGGACCCAGTAGTAAAATTCAAATGTTTATATATTTATTATATCGTAAATTTGAGACGTGATGTTTCATGATATCCTTAAGATAAGGTTTATATACAATTTAACGTATTTGCGTTTTGAAATATCAGTTTGGTTTTCTTTGAAATGAAAGAAACACATCTGTTGTTTATGGGTCCACCTGTACCCAGAAGTGTTTCCAAATGTACGTGATGTTTGTTTTGTTTATTTTTCTGAGAAGGTGATTAGATTTTATGGGTTCTATTTTCGGAAGCGTTTGTCGAGTATCTTTAGTGTTGTACCAGACTTGATCGCTTGAAGTTTAGAGTTGAGAGTGTGGTGTACAATCATTTGTGAAAAACAGAATAATAAGCGCTTGCTGAAAAATGAGCTCCAGGAGAGGACTCACGGAAGAGGAATTACGAAAAATCCTTGAAGAAGACTCAGAAAATGAAGATGAATCTACCAATTTAGAAACCGTCACTAGTGATGAAGAGTTAGTAGATGAAGAATTTTCTGAAGAAGATCATGTATCTACGGTTGATGATGACAAAGATGAAAGCAAAAATTCGGAAAATGAAATAGAAGTTCCTGAACAAGAAGATTTACAATATACTACTTGCGATGGGACAGTTTGGAACAAATATCTACCACCTCAGTCACGTGTAAGGTAAGTGGTGGCTCAAGTGCTACACATATTTTCTTACTAAATTTGTGGGTTTTACTAATTGCGTTGTATATTAGATCCATCAATATACTAAATCCTGTGTCAGGTCCCACTAGATATGCCACTCAACGAATTACCGATGAACCTATATCTTCAATGAGATTGTTTTTCACTGATGAAATGCTCAATTTACTCTTAGTGGAAACTAACAGAGAACGTGGTTGCATATGTAATAAAAAAATGTGAACTGTAAAAGAAATATCCTTGGAAGAGTTAGAAGCTTTTATAGGTAAATACTTTGATTAGAGTAATAAAATAAATTAACTTGAAATTTTGCATTTTTATTCAAGGTTTACTTCTTCTGGCTGGTGTTCATAAAGGTGCCAGAGAATCTCTGCCGGAACTTTGGAGCAATTCCGATGTTAATCCTATTTATAGAGCTACTATGTCTCTGAAACGATTTTGTAACATCAGCCGCTTTTTGCGATTTGATACCTTTTTTTTATTTATTTGTGGCGCAACTTCCCAAAATGTTTGTTCCATACATAAGGAATATGGAATTAAATTATCGCTTTTATCTGATGTCAAAACTGCGTATGTGTATTGTGCAGAAGTGTATACAGGAAAAGCAGAAAATCAGCTTCGTGACGTACATCAGGGCAGAAATGTGGTTGTACGACTTATAAAAGATGTTCACAATTCTGGGTGAAACATAACCACAGATAATTTTTTTTCTGACTACTGTTTAGCGATTGAATTATTAAAACGTAAACTAAGACTAATTTGAACATTACGAAAGAACAAAACTTTTATTCCAGTTGAATTTCTACCAAATAAAAGTAAAGAAGCCCTATCATCAATTTTTAGGTTTCAGAAGAATATGACTTTAGTTTCATATAAGAAGAACATAAGAAAGCAGACATTATTTTAGAATATATTAGAACTAAAGGAGGTGTAGATACAACAGATAAAGTAACGTCAGCTTATACCTACAAAAAAAAAGAACTGGAAGGTGTCCACTTTGCTTATTTTATAATACTTTAGATTTGGCGGTAATTAACGCATATGTGTTATATATGCATTTAAATTCTCAATACGATAGGAACAAACTACATAAAAGAAGGCTTTTTGTAAAAAAAGCTCATATAATTTAACAGAAAAATGCCAACAGAACAATGCGAACTACCCGAATGACAACAAACGGTCCACAAAAAATTCAAATAAATTTACATGCAGTAGCTGGAACAAGTGAAAATGCAAATGAAAGTTCAAAACGTGGAAGGTGTAAAGACTGCGGATGGGAAAAAGACAGAAAATCTCGTACAAGATGTCAAGCATGAAAGAGGTTTATTTGTCCTGATCATTCAAATATCTTTTGTAAAAGTTGCATTGAATAAATATATAATTTTAATTGAATATAAAGTTTTATTATATTTTTTATTACAAAAAAAATGTTTTAGTTTTGATACATCGATAACATGAAACTAAAAAAGCTTCTACGAATTAATAAAAAAAAATTGGAATTTAATTTACAAAAGGTATGAGTTATCGTCGGAGCGGGATAAGTATTTATAAAATTATACTTATCCGCTGGACGTTTTAAAGTGGCATTGTCTTGAAAAAGACAAATGCCTAAGGGTTATTTATTGGTAGGAATAAAACAACCATTTCTAAGTAGAAAAAAAACTCAGCTTCAGAGTCTTTTTAAACTTTTTGCAGAGTCCTCCAATGAGGAGCCCTGCGGCTACTCCGTAAGAGTAAAACCACGACTGACTGTAAATCGAAAATGTCCCATATTTAAAGTATATTTAACTTTTATATGAAACTTTTACGATTTTTAACCAATAGAATTTATTAAAACTTCCAGAAGGAGGGACGATGCACGTCGATGCGCGAGATTGCGGCGCTCGGCGACATCCCCCCCGCTTTGGAGACTCTGAGGCTGATAAAAAAAGCTGATTTTATTAAATGCATTAAGAAAACAGAATTTTTACAAGTTAAAAAATAAATTTAAAAAAAATTATGCATAAAAATGGCAAAATTGAATGTTCAAATGTTATCAAAGTCATTACTTACAGTTTTCTTAACACAAAACTACACTCGCGTGGCACTGCACTGCACAAAAACACTCACAGGCGGTGGTCGGTGTCGTGGCCGGCTTCTGCAGGTCCCTCCTCGGCGATGTGGCCGGTCGTCGGCCGCTACGTCTCGTTCTAGCCCTTCAGTACCCTCTGCATGTCACCGGTGGTCCGTACGTAGGCGAGTTTACCTGAGCCTCCGTGGTGCTCCCACATACTGGTAGGGCAGGCAGTGACTGGCTACTCCGGGGACATCCATCGTGCATCAGGTACGGCATCAAGGTAGGTTGGCTTCGGAGAAGGTCACACATCGACGGTTACAGGTTGCAGAATGTTGGATATCGGCATATTAGTGTATAACATACTAATATCCGATCCTCTCCCCGCTGTTTCTTGAGTGGTTCTTGTTGCAGACCACGTGTAGGAATTTCTGCGATGTTGGAACGCTAGCATGAGAACTCTAACCACTCAGGGCGTGGTTACGTTCGAGTTTTGTTGGGCGCCATATCGTCGGAGCGGGATAAGTATTTATAAAATTATACTTATCCGCTGGACGTTTTAAAGTGGCATTGTCTTGAAAAAGACAAATGCCTAAGGGTTATTTATTGTAAGGAATAAAACAACCATTTCTAAGTAGAAAAAAAACTCAGCTTCAGAGTCTTTTTAAACTTTTTGCAGAGTCCTCCAATGAGGAGCCCTGCGGCTACTCCGTAAGAGTAAAACCACGACTGACTGTAAATCGAAAATGTCCCATATTTAAAGTATATTTAACTTTTATATGAAACTTTTACGATTTTTAACCAATAGAATTTATTAAAACTTCCAGAAGGAGGGACGATGCACGTCGATGCGCGAGATTGCGGCGCTCGGCGACAGAGTTTTATCCACTGGGTCTACCCGTACCCATAGACAAAGAATGGAACATTTACTCAGTCGCAATAATTGATTGTAATGTTAAGTATTGGTAGAAAAACGTAAAACAATGCATTATATATTAAAGGGGTTATAGAACTGCGATCAGATTTCAAAAACGAGGCAAATACATGTACTGTACAGATGTGCTGTACAACTAGAGTCTGTCCCACCTTGAATTTACAGTACAGGTTCTTATGACCAACGGTGATGCCAAATTTTAGTGAATAAAATAAAAAATAATTTTGTATAAAACATTTGTACAGTAATATTATGTTTAAGTGCATAAATATGTTAAATCTGGATAAATAAGTAGGTTCCTACAAACATAATTAAAATGTTGATGGATTCGACCGTAACTTAATGGAAATTCATTTTATGTAACAATAAAACACTGAAAACTTTGTTTTCAAACTTCCACAAAATTTATTTTATTCTCTTATCACTACAGCTGTTTCGGCTGATTGCCTTATTAAGTAATCTATTTTTGGCATGCGTTTACATTTTATAGTTTTTAATGAAATGGGTTAAGGAAAAGAGAACTATTTGTCTCAAGTTGTGTTTTTTAATTTGTCGATTTCCATAGATTCTAAGAAGGATAGCTTAAGGTCTTTGTTTTGAATGTGAAGAATTTTGACTTAGTCATTAAACGCACTTCACCTTCTAGATCACAATCATTATTTTAATGACAAATTTAAAATTCTTTACAGTCAAAACAAAGGCCTTATGCTATTCTTGTTAGAATCTATGGAAATCAACAAATTAAAAAACACAGATTTAATTCTGAATGACCAAGTTAAGACAAATAGTTCTCCCCTCCTCAACCTATTTCATTAAAAACTATAAAATGTAAACGCATGCCAAAAATAGATCACTTGAGAAAGGCAATCTGCCGAAACAGCTCTAGTGGTAAGAGATTAAAATAAATTTTGTGGAAGTTTGAAAACAAAGTTTTCAGTGTTTTATTGTTACATAATTAAAATGAATTTAAACTGTGTATTTTACATTTCTTCTATACTCCCGTCTTCCTCACTTTCACTGCCACTGTCGTCATAAAGGTTTATCATAACTGGGCCGATATTGTCCACTAAATTTTCGATATTATACATCTGTTCTTCTATGCTAATTACGTGTTGCACGTAATTATTTCATTTTTGTAGAGTAACTAGAGAATACCCTTCATGTATTAGATTTTCTACTTGTTCCTTCTTAAAGTTTGTGTTATGTCTTTCCACGATTCCTTTTATTTAACTTCATACCAGCTCTACTGGATTTAGTTCACAGTGACATAGAGGTAATCTTAGCAGCTTATTATTTTTAGTTTTTGCAATTTCATCTACGATACGCTCATCATACTGTGATTTAAAATGAGCTACAACGTCTAACAGTTCGGATTTTAGGTAATCATTTTCGAAATAAACATCCTTTGAACGCAACGACTTCTTTATTTTTTTCTTATTGTCAGAATTGTTTAGAATTCTTTCTAACTTATTGGTGTAATACGACGCGTTATCCATTACTTAGAAAATTAGTTTTAAAAAAAGATTCGAAAAGAGGTTTAACGATTTCGTCATGATAGTCTGCTATATTTTTCTTTACCTAAAAAGTTAGTGCGGCTCCACTAATAAAACCCTCTTTAGTTTCTGCATGCAGCAAGATAAAGCGTGGGTCACGTGAAGTAGTCCCTGTAGTGAGTCCACGAACAAATGCATCCTTATGTGACCATACGAAAGTGTCCTTTCATTCATAATTGACAATGTGACCAATATTTAACAATATTTAACAATGATTGGTTCAAATATACAATATTGTAGTTTTTTTGCAAAATGTACGAATTTCTTGCAAATATCGATGACGCCAAAAAATATTTTCGGATTTTTCCATCAACGTTGACTTTCTGTCAGATTTTGTGTACACAAATCCCATGCCCTTAAGTCTATGCAGTGTAGTTCTAGAAAATTAGGTAGACGTTCATCTTTATTTACTACTACTAATAGAGTTGTGCAGGCTCTAGAGTATTTAAAATCCATGGTATATCAACATAAACTATATGAAGCCTCTCTTTCCAAAAATTTTGAGAAACTTGAATTTGTCGTTTTGGGATGTTTTTGTAGCCTAAACACCTAACAGCCTAAAACATTGTAGCCTAACTCAGGATACCTTTCGATAGAAACCGGTATCTTATATTACTCAAGAAACATTGACAACCAGCACAGACGTGAAATAGCAATTATTGTTGATACATAAGTCAACAAGTCAATAGAGGGTTTTGTCCCAATCTCTAAAAAAGTGATGTTGACTGGAGGAGCTGGAGCAATACTTTAAGATGAAGGACTAGGAGAACGTAACGTAATAATTACAAACACATTTTTTAAATTACCTATGAGACAGTTATATACATTGCGCTCACCAGCAGATAAATCGCAAAAAGTGGTAAGAAACCAAGACAATTATATAATTGTTAAAAGAAGATATAGTGACATTATCAAATCAGTTAAAACATATCCAGTAGCAGATGTCATATCAGACCATAACCCACCAATCTAATATTACAACTGATCTGAAGTTAACAATCAAAAGACTGATATGTTTTTTGTACACACTTATGACATTTATTTTATTTATTTATTTATGACATTCTATTTTTTTTAACACACACACACACACACTTTAAAATATACACACTTCAAAAATACTTTTTTACCTTTTCTTTTGACTTGATCTGAAGTTGTTATCAACAGATCCTCGAAGACACTTTGTCTCAGGACCATTTTACCTATGTAGGGTCATACGTCGCCATGTTACCAATTCCAACGGTAACTCAAACATCATAATTTGTAACAACATATAATGTAGATCAAATGTAAATTTGTATCATTTAAAGGGTTTGGACCCATATATTTTGATGGCTCATAGCATGTATACCTCGTTTGCAGTGATGATAAATTTATTAATCCGAAAACGTTTTGCAATATCTTTGTGATAGCCCGTTTGGGCATTTTATTATATACCTTTTATAAAGGATTTTAAATTAATTTTTTTAATGCAGTAATAGTCTTGTTATACAAAAAAGGCGATATTACTAAATAAGAAAATTATAGACCCATCAGCCTCTTCACACATATGTACAAACTCTTTATGAAAATCTTAACAAAGAGGCTAACACCTAAATTTGATTTCTATCAGCCCAAAGAACAGGCAGGCTTCAGGGCAGAATATGACACAAATGACCATTTGCATACCACAAAGATCTTTAGAAAAGTGCATCAAGTACAAGATATCACTGGTTCTTGCATTTGTCGATTACGAGAAGGCTTTTGATTCTGTAGAGTTTGAAACAATACTGGAAGCCCTAAATCAAGGCCGAATAGATTACAGGTACACGACACTAATCAAAAACATCTACGAGAACCCTACATCAAGTATACGACTACACCAAGATACAGAAAATTTCAGCTTGGGTCAAGGAGTTAAACAAAGACAAAATATTTCACCAAAGTTGTACACGGCAGCTCTAGAGTCAATATTGAAGAGCACTCAATGGCAAGATATGGGCATTAATATAGATGGAGAAAGATTAAATTACCTCATGTTTGCAGATGCTGTTGTATTAATCGCAGATTATAACTTACATGATACAGTTTCTATGATGCATTCGCTTAAAAGGTGTCTAAAAGAGCAGGATTAAAGATAAACTTTGAGAAAACTAAACTTACAACAAATCTTGTAATGAGTGGAAATATAACTATTGACAATAATACCATACAACAAACAGACACTTACAAATATCTGGGACACGAAATCAAAATAAGGAGAGACAATCAAACACATAAAATACGGAAGCGAATGGGCCTAACATGGGCAACATTTGCCAAATTGAACCATATTCTAAAAAGTTCAATTCCCATGTGTCTCAAGCTCAAAGTTTATAACCAATGTGTTTTGCCTGTACAAACTTATGGAGCAAAGACTTTAACACTTACGCAAAAATCTGCGAGTAAACTCAGAGTTACACAACGAGAGTTAAACATAACAAACCAACAAATCAGGCAAAGATTAGGAGTTCAAGACATCATCGAAAGAACCACGACGCTTAATTGGAACTGAGCAGGGCACTTAGCCAGAACACAAGATGGACGGTGGAAAAGGCGTATTATGGAATGGAGGCCCAGAAAGAAGGCGAGGAGGACTACCGACTAGTTGTACCGATTATATAAAATGTGTAGCGGGAAACTGGCTACAAGCGTCCCAGTGTAGAGAACACTGGAAAGAACTGGGGGAGGCTTATGTTCAGCAGTGGACGTGATTGGCTAATTGATGATGGAAATATGCAGCACAAATCTGGGGTACAGCAAGTAATACCAACATACAAAAACTTTAACGATTCCAATTGAAAATACTGCAACAAATCTGCAATCCCCTTGGTACATTAGGAACCACAGATTACACCACGATTTACAGGTATCAACAGTTAGCAAAGCAATATCTGCTGTAAACTCTGTATACAAGA
Organism: Diabrotica balteata; assembly: GCA_918026665.1. NCBI lineage: Eukaryota > Metazoa > Arthropoda > Insecta > Coleoptera > Chrysomelidae > Diabrotica > Diabrotica balteata. The sequence continues at coordinate 60,041,048 of OU898280.1, forward strand.
CCAGACTATCCTGGCATTCAAACCCGTTGGTCACGGATCTGCTAAACGTTTCACACGAAAGAATGTTAAAACGACCAGACCCCTTGGACCTCTAGTAAATATGGAGAAACAGAGCATAGTGTCATAGTGCGGTGAAATAACAAGTTTTTATTTTGGTGTTTTCTAAATATTTTCTTGATTTTTTTTTTAATATTTTTAGTCTTGTTATACTTATATGTGTGTCAGTGATGTTTATCTGTATTAAACTTTGTTTGTTAAGTTGACGTTTAAATTCTTTGTTATATCATATATTATATTTACATTATGTCTTACCTGGGTGCTTGTCACTGTGCGGCTTTCCACTATGTTTTTGTACATAAACTACACATATTGCTTATTGTTTGTAATGAGACAGATTTCAATAAACATTGGATGTTTAATAAAAAAAAATAAAAAAAGTTTCTCTGAGTAAAAAAGAGGCCTAGTATAAATAGTAATTCGTGAATAATTTTATGCATGGGAAAGATAGAGTGGACGTACTGTAGGTCATAACTTAAAGTTCAAGCTGATATATAATATGCAAGTGAAACATAAAAAAATTAATATCTAAAATTAAATATTTTTCATCATGTATAATAATTTAGTACGATTATATAATGCTTCATTAAATCACAAAAAATTGTAACCAAGGTTAAAAATAGAGAATCATTAATACTATTTATATCATCTAACGAAGCTTATTCGTTTTTTTATCGACTAGAACTTGATAAATGGGTCTTATTAATGAAAACTTTTTATACGCTTCGTTTATTAAGTTTCCTTGATAGATAACAGAAAAAGTTGTTTTTAAGCAGTTTAGCTTGATCTATACTGGTCCACTAATTTGGAAGTCAGGACAGATAATCTACAATGATGGCTTGGATTCTGATACGATAAAGTTGCGATAACAACTATTCTTGTTTGGAGTTAAGCTAAAACTAACGAAACTGGTTTAAAAATCTTAGTCGTATAAAGTTTTTATGTATACACTGGTAATAAGGCTGTATATCTTAATAAAATATAATAATTTTGGCTATTTTTTATAAATTATATCTATTTTTTGTCACAACAAATACATATTAAGCAACAGTTTATTGTACACTGCTTTCACAAAGTGAAGCATACATTTATTATTGGCTATCGATGCCTAAGAAACAATATCTCTTATCTCCAAAATGACAATTTTACGTGCGTATATTTTATATACACAAAGATACTTTTTTAACTAAAATTTTAATCTTCGAAGTTTTTTCAGATTTTAAGTGGATATACGTGGTATTTTTTTACGCTAGGTACATAATATTACGATACGAGATATTATCAACAAAAACAAACAATTACAGAAATAAACGTTTAATGATATTGAAACTAAACTAACTAACAAATTACCAAAAACAAAAATTTATTGATGTGGAAGACTGTCATAAAAATGATGACAATCTTTTGACAAAATTTCCTTTAATTGCTGCAAGTGTTGCCATTTGGTCTGTTTTATTTTAAGTGGATTTTTGTATAATTTCGGCAATAAATCCGGAGTTAGGTTTTCTGGAATTTTTATCCGTTGTGGCAGTTCTTTGTATTTATCAGAAAAAACACATTTGTACATAATTTTACCTTCTGGCAAATATTTGAGACACCTGATTTCATTGACTGTGAGTAATCCTGGCCTAATTGATGAACAAAGTTTGTTGCTGGCATAATCTGTGAAAAAGTCAAATGACAGGTATTTCACATCATATGGTCGGGGATTTTGTCGAGCTTCTTTCGTTACGCTAACATAATCTGAAGGAAGATGGATAATTCTGTTTTTTAATATTTGTTTTCAATTGTGGCATGTATAGAATCACACTCCATCTGAGTGTGTCCGCGTTCTAAATACTTCTGCTCAATTATAATGTTGTTATTTATCGAGAACATAAGTAAAGCACTTGACAACACAGAATTTCTGTTTTGGTAGGTGCAGCCATCCGTCCAGATTACAATAGGTTTCCCCAATTTTTTTTATTTATTCAAGTAGTCAATAAGGCAACTAGCGAAAACTAAAGCTACAAGTTCACCTTGAGATTCATTCCATTAGTAACAAGTAATTATGCTAAATGAGACCAATTGTGTGGCAAATTCCTCGGCAAAATATAGTAGGATCTGGTTACCAATATTGAAAGAGGAAGTTATTAATAAGAAAATACCAGTATTAGGAAGTCAGTAACATATCGAGGTTACATCATTTATATTTTTTAAATAACAAAACATATAAAATCAGAATTTTGGTGTTTATTACAAACAAATACTTACGATGTCAGGATAGTATTAGGAGGTTTTTTTTCCTGGCTTTTCCCTCATAATTTACTATGGAATCACTATCAGGAGAATTTTACTGTCATCATGTCATATGTTTGGCTTTTTAAAGACGAATTACATGCTATGATTTTTTTCTGACGGATATTCTTAAGTTAAAGTTGACTTCATGTAATCGAATGAACTATCTTATAAGTAAAGTCGTCCCAGGTGCGCAACTAAACAATATTGGCAATATCATTTTAAAGTCGTCTACTTTAAAATGCATAATGTATGTCTAAATTGTCAATATAAATGAGTCAGATAAAATTAAATTATTAGAAGAATTTTTCATATGTAACAAAAAACAAAATTTGTTTAATTTACTGTTTGTATTTTGAGAACGATTTCCGAAGTGGAAATTGAAACGTTAATAAACGTATTTTTATCTTTAATTGTGGCTTATTCCCAGTTAAATGGTAATTAATTTAAAATGCCACAAGAAAATAGCTTCAAAACAATATTAACAAACCATTTAATATAGTGATTAAAAATTTGTGTCATAGTGGTAATCATTGGTTCTAAATATTGTTTATCTGTTTGTTTGCGGCAATAGTGAGATGGTAGTTTTGGAATAGACTCCAAATAGGTTATCAGATTTTCTTTTTGTTTCTTCTGTTTAATTTTTCTTAAGGTCTTACTTCTTTCAGCAATTTTATTCTCTCTACTCTTGTGAATTCCTGCATTGTCCTTTGTTTCAGTCACCCAATTTCTAACTGACCATTCTCCTAAACTAGAAGTGTTCTTACAGACTTGACTTCTTGTACTTCCAATGTTTAAATGATATACCAAAGTTGCATTTCTTCTTGAAGTTTGTTCTTGTGTTCTCTTTCTTGTAGCACTATGACAGTCAACCAGAGACGAGACATAAATTTTTCTTTGTTCCCAATTCATATCATTCCAAAACCCCAATATATAATGCCAATCTCTCTTCTTCTTTTACTTCTTCACAGCACCTTTTATTAGATTTCTTGCAAATTTGTGAATTACAAATACCTGACATTTTTCTTGCACTTTGCAATTCCTTGCAACAAAACCCACACTTGCAATTCACATGCGAGGAAGAGCGGAAGGGATCTTTGCCCTTCCTTGACATGAGTTTGCATAGATGTGAGGATAATGTTGTGAAAACACAATGGTATAGAAAACCTATATGTAGCAATAGATTCATAAGCTACCATTCCCACCATCCTCCTAGAATGAAAACCAACCTAGTCCTAGCAATGAAAGAACGTGTCAAAAGGTTATCACATCCAGATTATCTCCAACATGATCTTAACCTCTTACGGAATATTTTTGTTGAAAATTCATATCCTCTAAGATAATAAATTAATTTTTAATGTTCCATTTGTTAACAGAAATAACATTCTCACTAATTCACAATCAGTGCCCTCAGCACAAAACAATTCTTCTTAAACAAGTGTGTATTTTTATGCCCTTCCGTATATTCCAAAACTAACCGTAGAACTTACTAAAATTTTCAAAGAATTTAAGAACATCAAAATAGCTAACAAGAACATCAAAACCATACGTCAGCTGTATAGCAAAATAAAACAACCCCTAACTACTTTAGAGTCAAGAGATGTTGTTTATTGCATTCAATGTACTGAATGTACATCCACGTACATTGGTGAAACTGGAAGAAATCTGTCTAGTCGTATCATTTCGCATAAGAGTGACTGTAGACTAAATAAACCCACTTGTGCTTTGGCAGAACATACTATCGATCTAGACCATAAGATAGATTTCAACAATGTAAAAATATTAGCCAGAGAGAAAAATAAATTTAAGAAAACATTCTTAGAAATGGTACATATCAGCAGGAGTGATAACAACAATCTGAATAAAAGATCTGAGATCCAGAATCTTAGCAAAATTTTCAATTTTATTTTGACTTTTGACTAGGGTCTTCTGCATCTCAGAGTGTTTCCTGTCTTTTTTCTTAAATTCCTTTATTAATTGCTATAATTATCATGATTAACTTCAGTTATTATTCAGATGGTTCATTTTGTTTTTGGTTGTTTGTTTTTTCTAAACCTACTTACTAAATACTATTTTCTTTTTATTGTTTGACATAATGAACTTTTTTAAATTTCCCTCTCAATTTAAAGTTGGTAATATGGTTGGTAGTACTTAAAATCACAAACGGTATTTTGTTAGACATCAGTTGGAAAGTTTGTTTTTTGTAGTAACATCGAACTATTTAAACAACAATAGTTCCTCCTACTGTCTCTTTCTGTTCGTGAGATGTGACTGAATTCAAACCTGCGAAGACGACTGTTTTTTGTCAAACATGTCGTCTTATTTTTTACATTTTAAACTTTGTAACATGTTTTTTAATTTTTAAGTTATTTTAAAATTTTTAACAGTTTTAATGCCTTCAGTAATTCAGATCACATTATGTTATTTAACGTTGTGTTTTATATGCTATGAATCTTACTTTCTGGTAAGTTTTTATAACTTTTATATTGCATCAGCCAAAGTTTATAACACAGTAATTTTCATTGTAGACCTTGATAAAGATGCCAAACAACCACCGAAAGCTCGGATTTCAGAATAAATAGTACGCCTTAGCAAAGCTCTATTTTTTATTGACTACCACACCCAAAAAGAAAAAAGGATTTTCATATAAATATAGATATATATATATATATATATATATATATATATATATATATATATATATATATATATACATATATATATATATATATACATATATATATATATATATATATATATATATATATATATGTATATATATATATACATATATATATATATATATATATATATATATATATATATATATACATATATATATATATATATATATATATATATATATATATATATATATATATATTAAACATGTAATAATTAATAAATAGTTGTTTTAATAATAACATAATTAAATACATAATTTTTTCTGAATAATATTAAGTCCGATTTCCTGCCTTATAAGGTCTATTTTATGAGGTATTCAGTAAAAATTTATGTCGATATTTGGAGAAGAAAGAACGTTATTCAAAAATGGGGCTTATCGATAAAGCCAAAAGATTATCCAGTGTTGTACGAAATGATGAAGGTAATATTCGTGACGGAATTCTGAAAAATAAATTAAAATGACATGTTAATATAGCAGCTACATATGTACGTTCATATTAATATTTAAAAAAGGTCGAGTCAAGAGTTTATTTATACACAAAACGTATTTTAAGAAACGATACAGTAATAAATAACAAATGTTTATTTAGGATAAATTTTTGTTTGGTTTGTAATAAATTATGGTTTGCTGTAAAGATTGGTCACAGTATAGACAACAACCAGTATTCCCACTCCGCTTTGGCGCGAAAGTTCGCGCATTTTACTCGCGCAGACAGCGACGCCATTTTCTCTGGCGTCCAAAAAATTTGACGGCTCTCATTGGCCATTGTCCATTGTCATTTGTCAATAATATAGAGGCAATTCTGGCCATTGTATTTGTTTACTTTTTGTGTATTTATAGATACAAATAATTTTTATACATTTTTTATTTCGCCATTACGTTATATAAGTACGTCGATATGTACAAAAATAAAAACAAAAAGCCTTGCCACACTTATGCAGCCACAAAGTGTTGTAATAATTGTAGAAAACGTAATGTTAGCTTTCTAAAAGATAATAGGTAAGTGTTAAATTAGGATTAAAATTGTGTATTACAGATGTTAAGATGTTATATTATTTATTAACGGTGGATTTTGATCGTGTATTAAAAAATGTTTGTATTTAGGGCAAAAATTTGGTTAATGGCATGTGAACGAGAAGATTTATTGGAGAAGGCAGAACGTTTACATAGAAGTCATCGTCTTTGTGGTACTGATTTCGACAATAAGATGTTTCTGTATGATATGAAAAATCGATTACAACCTTCTGCAGTTCCCACAAACTTTCCTTTAATGGAGGGCTCATCAACTTTTGATCATACTTATTCTGCAGTAGTCTAAAACATATGTCTGCCAAGATCTCCTATTAATGAAGGTAAATAAAATAAATAATTAAGATGTAACCCATATGTAAGCTTTCTAAAAGATAATAGGTAAGTGTTAAATTAGGATTAAAATTGTGTATTACAGATGTTAAGATGTTATATTATTTATTAACGGTGGATTTTGATCGTGTATTAAAAAATGTTTGTATTTAGGGCAAAAATTTGGTTAATGGCATGTGAACGAGAAGATTTATTGGATAAGGCAGAACGTTTACATAGAAGTCATCGTCTTTGTGGTACTCATTTCGACAATAAGATGTTTCTGATGATATGAAAATCGATTACAACCTTCTGCAGTTCCCACAAACTTTCCTTTAATGGAGGGCTCATCAACTTTTGATCATACTTATTCTGCAGTAGTCTAAAACATATGTCTGCCAAGATCTCCTATTAATGAAGGTAAATAAAATAAATAATTAAGATGTAACCCATATGTAAGCTTTCTCTTTTTCTTTTAGAAGTAGTGAAAAGTTCAGCTATGGATATAGAGAAAAATGTTAGTATTAAACGTAAAACCATTCACTATAACTGTACTTCAGGATATTACTATTACTCCTGTTAAAAACAACATATTCTATGGAGAACCTGAACATGTAACTACACGTCCAGTAACACCACTTAGTACAACACCAAGTTCAAGTGTCACAACAATTATCAGTATATACTCCCCGAAAAAATGTATTACAAAGTACAGTTATAAAATTACGGAAGGAAAATCATTATTTAAAAAAAAATTCAGAAGTTACAGTCTAAAGAAAAGAAGTATGTTGACAATGTGACAATTGAAGACTATATGGCACTTACATCTAAATTATGTCCTTCTGCAAATATAGCTAATTTCATTAATTTTCAAATTTTACAATCTAGAAAAAAGGTAAGAGGTAGAAGATTTAGTAATCAATTTAAACAGGAATGTCTCTTAATGTACTTCACTGGACCAAAAGTTTATAGAAATGTTTTGTGCAAAAAATTTTGTTTACTCAGTCCTAATACATTATTTAAACACATACAACATATTATCTAACTTCATCATGCATGCAAATCACTGCTCATGAGATATAATTTGTTTAACTTCTGAAATTCTAAACTACAAAATGATACTTTGTATAACTTAATGTGTACTTACTTATTTTATTCATGTATTTTTTATTTGTAATTGTATAGGTATATTGTATATATCTATAATATTGTATTTTTGTATATTTTGACAGTGGGTAATAAATTTTATAACATGTGTGTGGATATTTAATGAAAAAATGTATAGAATTCCATAGTTGTGAAATGTGTGACAGATACTCAAAAACTGTAACTAATTTGTCAGATACTACTGTATATTCATGTTTAAGGGATATGAAAATAGAACTGGTGAAACATTTGGTAATCTAAAAATGGCTATTGGTGATTTTGTTAACTATATTAGTATACTTGACTGTCTCTTTCACAAGAATTTTGGCATATTAGCCAAATATATGTTTCTCTATTTAGTACCATAAATTTTAGCCACCCTTGTGAACAATTTCCACTTAAATATTGTATAACTTTATTTAGCTGTGTACGTGTGTACTATTCATTAAAATTCATGAAGAGAAATTTCAAGACTAAAAAACATGAAAATATAACCAAAAGAAAAAATAATAAATTGATTATTTGGAAACATCAATAAAACATATTTACTTGTTTATAACAATATAAAAAGTCAAAATACTCTTTTTTTATTACAGTGATCAGATAATATCGATTAATACTTAATGTACCTATCTAGGGGGTTTCTTCACATTCTCTTATGTTTTTAGAGAGATGTAACTAAAATATCTTATCATATTCCATAAAAATGTATTAGAGCGTTACTTCTAATTAATTATATTGACATTAATCAAGATCAAGTAAACAGCAATGTAAAATATCATTCAAAATCACATTTGAACAAAAGCAATTGTTTATAGAATAATCCATACTCCTGAATTGCTTTAGCTAATTTCTTTTCATATTCCTTCCTGCGTCAGAACATTTCCATGTATCTCATCGCAGAACTAATTATAGTTCAAATATAGGTATGATCTGACTTCCCATACATGCAAATCAGTGCTCATATGACATAATTTGTTTAACTTTTGAAATTTGAAACTACAAAATGATACTTTGTAAACTTAATGTGTACTTATTTTATACATGTATATTTAATTTTTATCTGTAATTGTATTTATCTACAATGATTTTTGTATAATTTTGACAGTGGATCTGTCACCTTCGTTATTAATAAATAAATGTAATATCTAATGTAACACGTAATAATAAATGAAGTTCATTTACAAATTTATCTTTTATTTCCACAAATCCATTCTTAACTTTAACCAGATGGCGCTACTTTGAGCACTTTGTATGATTCCGTTAGATGTATAATGTATATCAACAAGAATTGTTAGAAAAAACTCCAAAGAGAAATTCTGTTATGAAGTACAGTTATGAAATTATAGAAGGAAAACCATTTTTTAATTAAAAAATTCAGACATTACATTCTAAAGAAAAGAAATGTGTCGATAATGTGACAATTGAAGACTATATGGCACTTACATCTAAATTTTGTACTTCGTTAAATTTAGCTAATTTCATAAATGTTCAAATTTTACAGTCTAGAAAAAAGGCAAGAGGTAGAAGATTCAATAATCAGTTTAAACAGGATGTCTCTTAACGTACTTCAAGGGGCCAAAAGTTTTATAAAATGTTTTGTGTAGCAAATTTTGTTTACCCAGCCCTAATATATTATTTAAAAATAATATACCAGACAGCTACTCAAAAAGTGTAACTAATTTGTTGGATACAACTGTATATTTATATGTTAATGTATATAAAAATAGAACCGGTGACACATTTGGTAATCTAAAAATCCCTACTAGTGATTCTGTTGACTTTATAAGTAGGTATACTTGACATTCTCTTTTAAAAGAATTTTGACATAATAGCTGGTACAGCCGAATATGATTAAAACATATTTCTCGAGTATCATAATTTTTAGTCACCTTTTGAACAAAGTCCACTCAAATATTGCACAACTTTATTTAGCCGTGTACGTTTGTACTATTTATTACAATTCAATAACAAAAATTTCAATTCTTAAAAATATGAAAAAACTATAAGAAAAAATATTAAAATGATAATTTGGAAACATCAATAACACATTATTTAATCGTTTATATCGAAATAACAAGTCAAAATAGTCTATTACAATGACCAGGTAAGATCAATCACTAATCAATATACCTATTTAGGAGTTTTGTTCACATTCTCTTGTGTTTTTAGTGAGATATAATTAAAATATATTAACTGATTCCAAACTCTGTATTTGAATTTTGAAATGAAACTTTACTTATATATATATATATATATATATATATATATATATATATATATATATATATATATATATATATATATATATATATATAGCTATATATATATATATATACATATATATATATATATATATATATATATATATATATATATATATATACACTCAAAAATGTTTTGCATAGTGTAATATATTAGGTAATTATTTTTTTGTAACACAATACTTTATTACATATTAAATTGTTTGTTTTGAAAAAGAAACAATAAACAAAATTTAAAGAATTAACAATTTATTATTATTATTTATAATATGTATTATAAATATATTTTTTTAAATTTGAACAGATATAAGAACTAATACTTAATATGCCGTATTTCCACCTCTTGCATCAATGCAAGACTGAGTGCGATGTCCCATGCTTCTAATAAGTGTATTAACGTAGTTCTGGTCCATGGTGCCCCATTCTTCAATCGCTGCTATTCTAAGGTCTTGTAGTGTCCTTCGTGGTGGCTGCCTGGACTGAATTTTTCTTTTGAGCATATCCCATCCGTGCTCAATGGGATTAAGGTCAGGTGACCAAGGTGGCCATTGTAATCTGACGATATTTTCTGTCTCTAAAAAATCTGCTACATGTCTCGTACGATGGGGAGGCGCATTGTCGTCCATAAAAATAAATTCTGGACCAACAGCTCCTCGCCACAAGCGTACAACAGGCCTAAGAATGGTATTAATATAAATTTGTCCATTCATGTTACCAACAATAGGAATTAAAGGAGTTTTATTATTTAGCATGATACCGCCCCAAAACATTATAGAGCCACCTTGATATGGGACTCTTTGGACAGCTTGGTTAAGTCTATCCTGTCGATTTGGGTTCCTCCAAATCCTAATTCGGCGATTATCCGACAAAAGGCTAATTTTGATTTCATTAGAAAATAAGACCTTTCCCCATCTGTTGTCATGCCATTGTAAATGTTCATTGGCCCATTCCAGTCGAGTCCTTTTCTGCTCTAACGTAAGCTTTGGTACAAACAATGGTCTTCTTGTAAATAAATTCGCCGAATGTAACCTGTTTCTAATAGTCTGATCGCAAATTACAATATTATGAGCTTGCTGGAGCTCTCTTCTAATAGCTGGAGCAGTCATAGAGGGGTTTCTCCGGGCAGTTAACGTTAAAAATCGTTCTTGGACATTGATAGTAATTCTGGGTCTTCCGCTTTTTGGACGATCGCTAACAGAATTCGTCTCTCGATATTTTTTCACAATCCGAGACACATCACTCTGATTAACTCCAACTTGGACAGCAACGTCGACTTGTGTGTGGCCTTCCTCAATCAAAGTAACGATTCTAGCTCTGTTGAACTCAGATATTACTTGCCTATTCATATTGTTTACTACAAAGTGAATAAAACGCAAACCAATTTTTACAAATATCGGTTTTCGAAAACTGATGAACACAATATGAATTCTAAGAATCTCTGCGACGATTAAGAAACAAAAAACAAGCAGTAAAATACATTATTTTAGTAGACAAAAAAAAATCAGTGCAAAAAATTTCAAATTGGAAACGTTCAGTGGCGTTACAGATAATATGCAAAACATTTTTGAGTGTATATATATATATATATATATATATATATATATATATATATATATATATATATATATATATATCGCTTGCTGAGAACATTAGTGACGTAACTCAAAAAATACCAATTTTGACTTAACCTATTAGACATACTCCTAATATTGAACTTGATATTATGCTTTAATGACGGAAGTATAATTCTACTATAAATCACTTGATGGCGCTATACGTCAGTAATATTCTGTGACTTTTAGTTCCACTTCTGCATGCATTAGTGGCGCAACTCAGTGTACGCTGGACAGTGACAAGAGTTTGAGCATAAGCTTAGATACTTAGTGACGAACCTTGACTTACGTCAGTAGTGCAATAACTTGAGGCATTATTTTTTAACATATTGAAGACGAGTTCGTGCTTTACGTCAGTAGTGCATGATAAACAAATCAGTTAATACTAATATACTGTTGACTTAAACTAGTTAATCATTGGTGTCAATTGCTTATAAACATTAAATTTGTGCCAATTTGTCTCAAAAATGAGTACGAGGGGAGAGATATTTTATATCTACATTAGGGATCACTGAAAGATTCATTAGAACCACAGCTTCAAAACGGCAAGACGGATTTTTGGAAAGTGAAAAGAGGGGTAAAACAGGCAAAAATAAGGTACCCGAAGAAATAAAAAAGGTATGCATCAACACTTATCGTCAATACCTGCAGTAGAGAGTCATTACACAAGAGCGAATACTCAGAAAAAGTATATCGATGGAGGCAAGACAGTGATGGATCTGTACCGTGATTATGTTCAGTGGTGTAATGATAGTGGGAAAAATCATGGAAAGTTGTCTATGTACAGGCATATCTTCAATTATGATTTTAACATGTCATTTCATACACCAAAGAAAGACCAGTGCCTTACATGTACAACTTATGAGAACTCTGACCTGGATGGTAAAAATGCCCTTAAAAATGATTACGAATCTCATATTCTAGAAAAGAACTTAAGCAGACAAGAAAAAAATGCAGACAAAAGCAATATTACCAACTTATACCACGTAGCTTGTTTCGATTTACAAGCAGCTCTACCACTTCCTAAAGGTGACGTTTCAGCCTTTTATTATAAGTCTCGTTTAAATTGCTACAATTTTACAGTTTGTAGCCTTCAACAAAAAGGACTTGGTCCTGTAGAGTGCTATATTTGGCATGAAGGAGAAGGGAGTCGTGGATCCATTGAAATAGGTTCTTGCCTACTTAAATATTTAAGAAAAACGGCTAATGGAGCTGACTCTGAAAATTTGGAAGTAGTCTTCTTTTCAGATAACTGTGGAGGACAAGGCAAAAATAAATTTGTTGTAACCACCTTTTTGTATGCAGTTACTAATTTCAAAATAAAAAGTATTATCCATAAATTTTTTGAAGTGGGACATGGTCAAAACGAAGGTGACAGTAGTCACTCCATAATCGAAAAAAACATCAAACGAGCTTTGAAATCGGGCCCCATTTTCCTACCAGCTCAATACTCAGCAATAATAAGTACTGCTAGTAAACGAGGAAGTATGTTTAAAATCAATGAAATGGCTCATAATGAGTTTGTTGACTTAAAAAAAATGACATCCGATTGTACTAATCAGCCATTTAATGTAAATATTAATGGTGAAAAGTTTAACTTTAATGATATAGTTACCAGCACAGAATTTAAACAAGTTATAATCAGAAATAATTAAACAAGGAGCGGAATAACTCAACTACTACAAAATTATGATCTATCCCCAGTCAAAATTATTAAGAAAAAGTATGATGACATACAATCTCACGTCCAAAATAAATCTGTACCACCTATACATGCTCCTTTCTTCAATGCATTGAATTATAAGGTCGCAGGATAATATTCCGTTGAAAAAATTCTCTCTTTATCTGATGTATTTCGACTCTATGGAATATTTTTGATTTTAAGTTTTGAATGTTTATACTTAAGTTTTTATTTATAATGGTATCTATAACGACCACCTGTCAAAACTGGCCACCTGTACTAGCCGGCAAGTTACAAAGTTCCCCAAACCAAAATTTGTGGACTACAAAACCTGGTATTAGCGGCCACCTTTTTATATCGGCCAATAGTTCTGTCATTTTTAGTGACCGTTATTGACAGGCGTTACTGTATTAGCATGTTTTTAATAAATTTATCCAAATTAATAAAATAATACGTCACTAATACCGCACAAAATCTTAAAAGTTCCACGTACTTGAATGCATTAATGACGTAACTTGAAAAAAAAATTGTCAAAATACCCCTGTCATCAGTTAAACGACTGTATTATGTGAACTGTCAGCTTACCTAGATGAATAAAATCGAAAATACGTCAATAAGTCAGTCAGCTACCGAGCAATCAAAGATTGCATTTCCCCCAAAACTTTAAACGCACTTTACTACAAACTACGTTTTTGAGGTTACGTCAATATTGTTCTCAGCAAGCGATATATACAGCTGTAAAACTAGCATATTTTAGGTTTTATATAACAATTTTAGGTTTTTTTTTAATTTCTCGAAGATTAAAAGAGTAACAAGAAAAGTATTTTGAAATTAGTTGAAATTAAAATCAATTTCGCTAAATAAATTTTCAAAATAAATTAAAGTCGTATCTGTCACGTCCATATGTGCAGTGCCAGTCCAGGGTTTTTTTTCCAAACAATATGGCGTCAAGGTCACCGAATTTGGACGAAAAAGATCAAAGGTACCGCGGCAGAGTGAGAATACTGGTTGTTATTTATACTGTGGATTGGTATTGAATTTTTCTTGGAAAAATCTGTCACATACCAGCTAATTATTTAATAAGTATTCGTGTATAAAATCCGTAAAATAGTTTCGAAACACAATTCAAATATTTGCTGTCTTTTTCGTGTATAATTCGTAAACGCATTCGACTAAACCTGATTGACACCTGATTATGTTTTGTTTTTACCACGTTTTTGTGTATGGTGTAAATTGTTATAATTTCGATTGGAAGTTAGTTCTTTTTACTGCATTGGATGAGCGACGTTAAAATGACGTAAACATTTACTGGTAAGAATATTCATAAGTTTATTTTAGAGTTGTTAAATAGTATTTCTTTCTTAAACAAGGTCCTGTATATTTTTAAATTTTTAAAACTCTATCAACTCGATCTGAATAACTATAATATTATTACGAACATGCTTTCGGCACGGCTTATGTAACGGTTGCATCTCGAAAAGGCGAAGAGAAACCTCGCGATATATCGAGTGCGAGAGAGATCCGTCACGTAGACGAATTAGAGGAGGGAATGCTCTAGAACATAGTAACTTATATATATATATATATATATATATATATATATATTATATATATATATATATATATATATATATATATATATACTTATATATATATATATATAAATGTAACGATGTTAGGAGTAAGTTTAGTTAATAAGAGAGTACCAAACTGTAAAGTTATAAATAAATATATATATATATATATATATATATATATATATATATATTATATATATATATATATATATATATATATATATATAAGTTCGAACCGCTCGTTTTAGTTATACTCGCTATAATATGTAGGGTCTGTTATAAATAATACCATTTTTGCCAAGAAAATAACCCTCTACCGTATGGAAATCCATATATGAATTCGGCAGTTTACTATTTTTTTTTTTAAGTTTAAAGTTCAGCACATACGCAGGCATATCATAACGTGAACCGTACATTTGTGTAAAAACCTCTATCTATTTTTAAAATCTGGCAACTCTGCTAGACAACCCAATTATTTTAGCTACAACGTGCTGTGCATTTCGGTTTTTTAGAACAAGTGAAAAATTTATCTTCAAACATCGGCGTTTTACAAGTAAAATATACAATTTTTTTTATTATTTTATGTCTAACTGATGTCTGTTCTTTATAAGTTAGATGATATTTAGTGATTGTTTATTGGGTTTGTCAGAGAAAACGACATTTAGTGATTATACATAATATATGGCTTCTTATGCATTATCGTAAAAAATATACATATTTTTACAGATACAGGAAAGCAAAGTAATGTTATACCTGATGGTGCACCATATCGTGGAGCAAGTGGAAATATAATTACAAAACTAACTAGAACAATCCCACTGCACAAAAATCATAAAGTATGTTTTGATAATTGGTTCAACAGCCCTAACCTACAAGTTTATCTTTCACAAAATGGTTTGCTGCCCTTAGGAACAGCTAGAATTAACAGAGTAGCAAACTGCCAAATGCCTACACCAAAGAGTTAAAAAAACATGGTCGAGGTACTATGGTAGAGAAAACTGCTGTTATAATGAAGTTGAAATCTCTTTTCTTTAATTGTACAACAACAAACTAGTTACCATGCTCTCAACATACGTAGGTAGTTCTCCTATTACTTCCAGAGAGCGCTATTTTCGAGAAGCCAAAGAACATCGTGAAATTCCTTGTCCTAAATCAATAGATGTTTATAACAAGCATATGGGAGGAGTTGATCTATTGGATTCCATGCTAGGGCTCTAGAGGATTCAGTTACGTTAAAAAAATGGTACAAGAAAATATTTTTTCAACTGTTGGACATGTACATTGCGAATGCATGGATCCTGTGGCTCCAAAAGAGTGTAAATTATATGCCATTATTTGACTTCAAACAATATATTGCAGAAAATTTATGCAAGGTGGGCAAGAATAGTTTGCCAAAGAAAAGGGGTCGACCATTATCAAATGTTAATTCACCAAGCAGTTCCATAACTGAAGTGGAAACCCCAAATCCAAAAAGCGGCTTACTTTGCATCAAGATTATCCAAGCAATGAAGTTCGTATATACGCCATTGGCAACTTTCCTCAGTGAACGATACAAATTTGTTGCGCTATAATGACTGTAAATTTAGATCTTTTGTTAGATGCACTAAATGTAACGTATTTTTATGTTTAAACAAAGATAGAACTTGTTTCGTAGAATTTCACTCCTAAAAACAATAACTAGTTTAAGTGCATAAAAAGCCATATTTGTCTATTTTTGTACATTTTAGGTTTATTACATAGGAAGGCATATATGGCCTATTTTTTTATTTTACTTATTAGTGAAAAATTGTTGTAAATTATTTGGTAAATTTACTTCTTTAAAACAACAAAATCTTAGATTTTATAAAAAAAAAACTTCTATCTAAAACAATTCATGCAGTAGACGGTTAAATAAAAAATCCAATTTATTAATACTTAGTTTAGAAAATTTATGTCTATATTTAGCTAATTTAAAACAATATTTAAAGCGTGATACATTATTATTTATAAGAAATATTAAGAGTACGGTCCTGACTAGGTACAATATACCACGTTTAAAGCCGTAAAAAAATATATTTATTTTGAATGTTAAATTCTTCTTCTCTGCTTGATATACCTATCCGTTACGAATGTTGGCGATCACCATCACAATCATTATCTTATCTACAGCAGCGCGGAAAAGCTGCACAGATGTTGTGTAAATCACCTTTCAAAAATTGTTGTTTCATCTGTCCATAAAGGTATATTGCTAAGCTAGTGCTCACCAATATAGACTGACGTGAGTGCTCGAAATTACATTATTATAAACAATATTATCAGAAATATAACCTGAAAAATACAAAAAGAAAAAAGAAGTTTGTGTCTGCGGCATCTTAAAATATCGACCCCATCAGCTGTCATTTGGTCTAAAATTCGTAAACTCAAAGGTTCCAACTCCTTTAGACAAATAAACTCCTTAACTCGTGGTCAAATACTAATTACTTTTATCAAAGCTCTTGCAGAAACATTTGCTGATGTTCATCAACAAAATTATAGTAATCATGAAGTACATCAAGAAATGTTAATGCACAAGGAAACTACAGAATCCTCTATTATAGCCATAAACAATACCAATGATCCTTTAAACATCGCATCGCTATAACTCTTTAAGAATTACAATTGGCTATTTCTGATTTAAAAGAACTGTCTAAATTACCATTATTAATCCAGATATGCCCGACGTACATAAATTGTACACCACAAATATCTTCTAACTTAATTATCTATAAAGATCATATTTTTTGATAACCGTCTAAATACTTTCAGTATGTAGTATGTAGTAATCAACTATAAAGGTGGTTGTGAATTGCTGGCTTTAAAATATTTGGCGATAATATTGTGATAAAGTTTACAGTTTTTATAACATGGTCGAATTTGGAATACGATTTGTTAGGTAAGTAAATATTTGTTATAATGTACACAAAAAAAAAATATCCTTTTTGTGTTTACTTGTAGAAAACACATTTATATTTCAAATTAGATTTATAAATGGGATAAATTATTATTTTATAACTAGAGTGAGGCCATTTGCATCCCTGGTAATGAAAAAGCAGACCAATAATCCAAGCAAGCATCTTGTGTAAACAGTAAATCCTCAAAAACTCAACATATTCAAATCTGTATAGACTTAATGTAAATTTTTAAGCAACAACAGTATCATACCTGGCAAACCTACTGGAATACAATCAAGAGTGCATTACATGAGATTCGGCAAACTGTTGAAAAATTTGAACTTCCAAAAATGTCTTGTAACGAAAACGCTGTCATCCGAAGGTTAAAACTAGGACATACCCGATTTACACATGAGTATTAAATGAAATCCGAGCCGAAGCCCAATTGCCAAATCTGCTCAAGTGTATTAACTGTGAAACATATCCTAATCGAGTGTCCCCGGTACGAAAAACACAGAGTACAACATAAACTTAAGCCAAATATCAAAGACATTTTAAACTCGCCCGATCAAGTCTTTAAATTAATTCGTTTCTTGAAAGACATTCAGTTGTTTAACAGAATATGACCCCTTGTTTTTCTTGTACTTTACCTTAACTTATATATTAAACTTACCTTATCACTTACCTTAGTGATAAAACTATTGTATTATTTAATCATAGGTTCTAAGCTTATAGAGTAACTGTAGCAATTAGTAATATGTGCTTATTGTAATTATTGTATATATATTGTATCATATATTGTTTGTGTCAATGGCCATTGCAGCCGAGACACATTAATTTAAATAAAAAAAAATTTAGTGTACAAAATATTGTCAGAGAGGAAAATACCATACTATTAATTTTTAAGGGCTTTTCATTGGATGATGCGCTTAGTATGTAAGAAGATGATAAAAATTGGGTAGCAAATGTAGATAGTGTTACTTTGATGACTCCAGTAAATGCATGTGATGTCTTAACAGACGAAGACTCTGGTGATGAAGATATAATGTTGATGACTAATTTACCAGAATCGCAATTACAAGCTGCTGCTAAAATAAATGTGCAAAATAATGACGGTGACGCATTAGTAATCGATTTTCAAGATATTATGTCATTACCAGAGCAGGAAAAGAAAAAAAAAACAGTTATAGGGTCTAAAAAAAATCTACCACTGGATAAAAAAAGACATTCAGATGGAAGACCAATGTATCATTGTAAACGAACTTCCAAAACAACATGATTCTAAGAGTCCCCTTGAATGACTTTTCCCTTTTTTTATGAAGAACTCATACACCTGCTAACGTCAGAAACTAATATACTTCACAAAAGAAGTTCAAGAATATGAAGTCAAAGCTTTTCTGGAAACTCTCATATTGAGTGGTTATGTAAACATTCTTCGCATGAGAATGTTTTGGCAACGTGACATAGATGCTAACAATCGACTTGTGGCAGAAGCTCTTAGGAGAGAATAATTTAAATTTATTATATCAAATTTTCATCTGACAGATAACGGTACCTTAGAACAAGGAGATAAATTTGCAAAAGTCGGGCTTTTTTTGTAAATTTGAATAAGAAGTTTATGAAGTACGAACCTTTAACGCCAATGCATTCTGTAAATGAAGCAATGGTTCCGCACTTTGGAAGGAATTCATGCAAACCATTTATACATGGTAAACCCATCAGATATACTATTGGATAAGCTATTGGCTATATTTACTAGTTTAAACCATACCAAGGATCATTTACTAATATTTGTACAATGTAGAGCGATTATAAAGTTGGAGCAAGCGTTGTATTGGAATATTTTGATGTGTTAAAGAAAAAATGGCCAAATGAAAAGTTCCACTTGGTTTTTGATAACTTTTTTACCTCTATTTTCCTTCTGAAAAAACTAACAGAAAAATGCTTTTTAGCCACTAATACGGTTACAGAAAATCGTTTACCAGGAGTACACTTACAAAATTTAAAAATTATGAAAAAAGAAAAGAGAGGGACATGCCTACAGAAAAATTGCTGATTAAAATATATTTGCAGTAAAATTGCACGACAATATTTAGTATCGCTCTATTCAAACTCTGCAGGACTTTAACCAATTCATCTTGTAAAGCGGTATTTACAAAAGGAGAAGAAGACGATCCAAATATAAAACAAAAAAGACAATCGCCCTCTGTAATACTAGTAATATTTATTATTTCAGGTAGAACAACCGCATCTCGTACATGAGTACAAGGTAACCATATAAACATGGGCAGAGTAGATCGGAGTGATCAATATATTAGTCTTTACCGCATTTCTATTTGCGGCAAAAAATGGTATTTTTCATTGATCAATCAATGCATTGACATGGCTGTTCAGAATGCCTGGCAACTTCATCGTTTGCATGGAGGAAAACTGGACCAGTTATCATTTAGAAGACGCATTGCAACATCATTGTTACAACAAATTAAAAAACCTACTTCCTATTCTCCAGGTCGTCCAGCAGCTAATGAAAATATTGATATTCGCTATTATCGACTAGACCATCAATAATTCCTTAGGCAAAACCAACTCGATGTGGTTTATGCCACGATAGAGCAAAAATGAGGTGTTTAAAATCCAACGTAGGCTTATATGTTAAAGATTTTGTTTCATACCACACTGAATCTAAATAGTAGTTTATACGCTTGGTGTACCATATTTTGTACAGTAGTTTTTTTACTGATTTTTCATAAATATTTTGTTTTTACGATAAATGATTTCGTTAACTGTTCTATCAATTTACAAACGTAAATTTGGAGAAAAATATTAAAAAATATTTTCATGTAGGTTTTAGGCATATCTGGGTTAAAGTTAAAACCCATTTCACTAATTTTGGCACAATTACTTGATGACATATCTCTATTACAAACAATTCCTCCACTTCGCTTATTCCCATATTTACCTGGGTCTATAGTCATTCCTTAATGTAACACATTACTTACTAAATAATAACTGACTAGGCTGTTCTGTTACACCGTCACATACACTTATCACGTCATCCTATATCCATTAAAAGGATATTATCATTAATATAAAACATTATATAAATATCATCGTTTAGATGATAGATCCTTAAGAACAAGATCATTATATAAAACCATTTAATATCTTAAGACTTAGTATAGAGTCATCCCAGTAAGCACAAGTAACTACATAAGACAAACTAAGTTCGTACTGATGGGACATAAATTCGGAACATTAAGTACGAAGTACGTACTTAATACGTACATAAGACGTACATTTTCCAATTGATAGTACACACCTAGTACGTACTGAAGGTACGTACCTAGTACATATTGAAGGTAGGCAGCTAGTACATACTATATAAACATATTATGTAAATACTATACACACTTATGATTTATGTAAATAAAAGTAAATATAAGTGAATATATCTTTATTATTTTATAAATCTTAAAGTTTACCAAATGGTTTTGTTTTAAATATATTTATTTTTTATTTAATAATTTATTTATCTAACTGCCGCACCCACAATAGTACATTGTTTACCGGGTAGGAAAAGCTTAACATTCCTGGACGACTGTGAAGATTGCTAAGTCGAGGCGCAAGCCGAGACTTAGCAACACAGAGTCCAGGAATGTGGCTTTTCCTACGAGGTAAACATACTATTTTTCCGCAAATCGTTTAAAATTCGACAGATATTGATTGATTTAAAAAAAAACGCGATAATTTTATTCCAAAATAAATGGTGCTTTGAAATTCCTAATAAAATTACTTGGGTTACTATGGAAACGTATTGAGGTTGAATTGTCAAACTTTTCTATCATTTATGTAGAACACTAACAACTGTACGGAAATATCATTTCCTTACAGTAAGGAAATGACATTTCCTTACAGTAAGGAAGTCCTGACTTTTTCTTCAAGAAATTTTGACAGGAATATCAAAATTTCCTGTCGATTTGCGGAAAAGTACATTTTTCAGTATGACAATATAAGTTAAAAAAATACTCGACTGAATAAGATAACAAGAAACCACACTATAAGCACCAACATCAAAAATAAGTAAAAAATGTACGTATTTAAAACGTACATTTTACATTATGTACTTACAGTACCAAAATTTTACGTACTCAAAACGTACTGTGCTGTCTGGGATATAAGCTTTTCTTGCTTGTTTTAAACGATTTTCTTGTTTTAAAATTCTAGTCAGGAATAAAGACAAATTCTAATAAAATTCGGGTACTAATTTGACTAATATTCAATAAGTGAAATGCTCACTTACGAAAATCCTTTGTACACATTATTACCATGCCTACTTTGTAAACAGAACAGAACTAATGTAAGCGTAATCTCATATATATTTTAATTCCCGTAATACAACCGTAGTAGAATTTCTACCTCCATTACAATTTGGGGCTCTATATGGGTTTATATATACTTAACACGTCCGGTATTTCCACACGCAGCCATAACACGCACACATAAGCACCAAAGCAGAGTCAAATACATTTAAAAGAAATGTTTTTCGTTTGTATCTCGTTTCTATTCACTGTTTACATAATGAAATTCTGGATGGTATTTTGACAAAACTGACAGGTAATAAATCCCCGTTGAAAAATACTAAAACGCTAAAAAGGAATCCAAAAAAATGCGAATATTATTCAGAATATGAGATGGCAAAAAAAGCAAATGCTTTTACACTGACGTGAAATAATAGGCTTAGAATAATATTATATATTTGATACCGAACCCAGATAAAAGACGGGTGGATTGGGCAACATCTGGAATGTTAGGTTGACCTTAATAAAAGCAATGACTTAGCAGATACATTTTCCTCCATGATAGATATCAGGGTATTGTTTACTGCTACCGCTCCGCAGTTTTCCTTACAAGTGATAGCATGGACGATATGGCTTTTATTCCATGTGACTTCAATTTTCTTAAATAAATATGTTCTCAATTCTATAAGAAACTGTTAGACAAGGATCTAGTCCACAATGATTCATGGATTTTTGTCTGTTTAGAAAGTTAAATCAAATTTGTATGTTGCAGAATATTTAATATTTATTATTATAAAATCCTGTACTCCATGATTTTGGACAAAAGTTATGAAACGTCGATATTTATTCTCAAACATATTTAAAGTTTAGGGATTTTTAACAGAAACATGATACTAATAAGTTAAACTATATCTATACCTTTAATTAATAAAATACGATAAGCTTAAAGACCATTAAGCTTTGAAGTTATCAACAATTACAAGTTGTCTATATATTTTTTTAAAAGCATGGGTTTGATATATTTTACGTAAAAGCATTTATTTAAATTACGAAAAACTATGTGCAGCTACAGAGTGGATCAAAAGTCTAGAAACGCTAATCACTTCTTAAATGGAATTAACGAATTATACACAAACAGTGAGACACCTATTATGCAACATGAAAACTTGAAATTTGATGTTTGTAAGTTTACCTGATTTTCCATTTTTCTGATAACATTAAGTACTTTAGTTTTTTTACTACAATACCCTTTGATGAAATCTCTACTTCAATATCAGTTCAGCCATATAAAATATTTTTCATTTTATGTAGTCGGGAACATTTTAAAGAGATAAACCAAAGGCATAGAAACGCCTAATCGTATCAATAAATTTTTGAATTTAAATACTTTATATCGCTCACTATGTTCTTTTTTGCATGTGTCCGAAATCCTGTTTAGTATGACAAAAAATTAGGACGGGTGTAGTAAACTTGCGGTATACCATAATATAATATGCATATTATAGATATACACTTAATAAATTTGTATATAATCTATTTTTATATAATAATTCCAGAACGACATAAAATTAAACAAAACGAAATAAAAATAAATGAAACTAAATAAAATTAATTAAAATTAAACAAAATCAAATAAACATAAAAAAAATTAAATAAAATTAAAAATATAAATAAATATTTAAATTAAATAAAAATAAATAACATTAATTAAAGTAAAATAAAATAAAATAAAATAAAATAAAATAAAATAAAATAAAATTAAATAAATTAAATTAAATAAAATTAAATAAAATTAAATAAAATTAAATAAAATAAATAAAATTAAATAAAATTAAATAAAATAAAATAAAATTAAATAAAATTAAATTAAATTAAATAAAATTAAATAAAATTAAATAAAATTAAATAAAATTAAATAAAATTAAATAAAATTAAATAAAATTAAATAAAATTTAATAAAATTAAATAAAATTAAATAAAATTAAATAAAATTAAATAAAATTAAACAGAATTAAATAAAATAAATAAAATTAAATAAATTAAATAAAATTAAATACGATTAAATAAAATTAAATGAAATTAAATAAAATTAAATAAAATTTAATAAAATTAAATAAAATTACATAAAATTAATAAAATTAAATAAAATTAATAAAATTAAATAAAATTAAATAAAATTAAATAAATTTAAATAAAATTAAATAAAATTAATTAAATTTAAATAAAAATTATTAAAATTAAATAAAATTAAACAAAGTTAATTAAATTAAATTAAATTAAATAAAATAAAATAAAATTAACTAAATTTAAATGAAATTAAAATTAAATAAACAAAATAAATAAAATAAATAAAATTAAATAAAATAAAATAAAATTAAATAGAATTAAATATTAAAATTAAATTAAGTAATAAAAATAAATTGAAATACATAAAAATTATTTTAAAATTGAATAAAATAAATAAAAATTTATAACACTATATAAAAATAAATAAAAAAAATTAACAAAAAACAAAATAAAGTAAATGAGATTAAATAATTTAATTAAAATTAAATAAAATCAAATAAACATAAAACAATTAAGTAAAATAAAAAATATAGATATAAATAATTTATTTAAATAAAACTAAATAACAATAATTAAAATAAAATAAATTAAATAAAACTATGTAAAATTAAATACAATAAAATAAAATTATTAAACATTATAAAAATTAAAAAAAATTGTAATATAAAAGAAATAAAAAATTATATAAATTTATAAGAAATATAAAGAATTACACAAAAATTATAACAATTAAATTAAATATAAAATAATTTAATATATAGAATTATATAAAATAAAATAAAATAAATCAAACTAGAGACAATTAAATAAAGTTATATAAAATCAAATAGGATAAATAAAATTATCAATAACTAAAAATTATATAATATAAAAATTTTTAAAAATTATAAAAATTATAAAAACTTATAAAGTTATGAAAAATTATCAAAAATTTTTCTTCAAAATGTTTAATAGAAACGCCTATTGGAAATTTTAATGGAACTGGATTAAATTCGTAAGAAAATGGCCCAAACCGCATGTTGATCGCTTTTTTGTCGAACTCGAGATATGAATAAAAACGCATAAACATAAGTATAGTATTGACTCACCTTTTATTATAACTCAAAATTAAATATGTGAAATATCATCCAAATATCTCGATCATTAAAACTTAATGTCCCATTAAATGTTCAAATTGTTTTCCATCGTTGTCCGTACAAAGATATAATCTTTCGCCCGTAGATATAACAGCTGCTTCAATCTCAGCTGTTGATATACTATTTATTGCGTTTATAATGCGCTGTTTCCTTAAATCTTGCCCACAGATAAAAGTCCAGACATGTTAAGTCTGGAGATGTAGCTGGCCATGAAAATATACTTTCATTTCCAATCCATTTATTTGGATAAATTGCATACAAATAATCTCGAACTCTGGAAAGGTGCGCAGATTACACGTCGTGTTGTAATATCATATCTCTTCTTGTTCGTAAGGAAATATCTTCCAATACAACAGGCAACTGATTTTCCAGAAAATCAAAATATGTTTCGCTATTTAAAGTTCTATCAAAGAAATATGGACCTACGATCTTTCCATCAACTATACCACACCAAACAATATGACTCCATCTACCTTGAACCTGCAACTCACGTATCCAGTGCCGATTTTCTTTAGCCCAATAATGCATATTACGCAGATTAACACCACCCGCACTATTAAAAGTAGCCTCGTCTGTCCACAAAATCTTTGACATGATATGCGGTTAGTGTATCTCTCCACTTGGTGGAAAACTACATGATAAGGATGCTGTCTAAAAATCAGAACAACACATATTGATGAAAAAGAAACCACTATATTTACTAAAACTCAAAAAATTTTGAAAAATTCACAAGATAAATAATGCTTAAGTATTTTTAAGAAACGGATAAAAGCGCAGTGTTGCCGTTTTTTATCGGAATAATAAAATAGCAGTTAAATCTAAAGTTTAAAGCGAATTCCAAGTTTCTGACATAAACTTTCACTTTATAATATGAAGAACCAACCTGTAATGTTTTAAAATCCTTAGAACAGTAGTCTTGGGTATATTTAATTCTATAGAGATTTAATGACTAGTTACATGTGTATTCTGTTAAATTAAAGCAATTCTCAACATTGATTGAATTATCTTAGGTCATACATCTACTACGTCGTCTAAAATAAGGACGATGAAAACCACCAATTTCTTTTAATCTTCTTGCCTTTTTTCAAATATTTCTTTGCCATAATGTCTCCTGTCAGGATATCTTACAGAATATATACGTGAGGCAATAACGGCATTTTGGTGACAATTCGAAACTCCAATCATATCATACAATTCTGCATTTGCTATACTCATCACGAATTATTAGTACTGATAAGTAATTACTAATATTACCAATATTAATATCTATTGAAAATGTGCAATCTTCAATTCGAATTATAATATAAAATTTCTTAACAATGTTTTGACTGCTGTCAATAAATCAAAAATATGAACTTCCCGACAAATTTATTGTCGTAGCCTACTTAGTTTCGAGAAAACTATTTTTAATCATATGGAATAACAATGGTTAAAATAGTTATCAACGTTAAGATTTTTCTGCTATAAAAAAATTTGATAGTACTTACTGACTTATTTTTTAATTTAATTTATATTACAGGGTGAGTCTGTACTTATCTTTATGCGTTTTTATTCATATCTGAGTTCTGCTACGAATTTGATCCAGTTCCATTATTTAGTTTCATAATTTACAATAAATAGGTGTTATCTATAAAAATTTGGAAGATAAACAAATATAAATTTTTTCCATTAGAAAGTACTTTCTACCTACGACAATTAAAACCAAATGCAATTATTTTATAGTAAATGTAAATTAATTCATCCACATTCTTTCTAATGACACTAATTTTGTTAAAATCGGTTTATCCAAACCAAAGTTATAGGTATTTATCCCCAAATATTTTCCCACTCTCCCCCACCCTTTATTTAAAAAATTAAAAAAAGTACTTGCACAACTTTTTGCAGAATTTAGGCCTTTTTCTAGTTTACTTATTTGACACTTGGTATAATTGGACGTATTTCCCAAAAAACTGGTTTTCAAAGTTTTCTTCACTGGTTACGCCCCCTAGCCGTTAACCCAGAAACTTAAAAGTTATTTCCAGCGATTTCTCTTGGCCACTTTTACTAAGGAATTTTTTCTCCTAAAGTTATAACATAAATAGTTTCTGATATATAGCCGAGAGATCGGCTTATTGGACCACCCGCTACATATAAATAAGATTATTTAATTTTGAATTTTCACTTAAGTAATTATTTATTTAGTTAATTGGAATTTACTATTAATAAATTGCACACATATAATATTAGCATAATTTTATACCAAACAGCACCCTACAGGTTATTATATTTTTATCATTTAGTTTGCCGTGTACCGTTGACATTAAGTCTTTTTTTATTTCTTTTACCTAATTTAAAATGGACTCACACAGAAAACATATTCAAGATTTTAAAAAAATTTTACTTTGTGTAAAATAATTCATACTTTGATCCATTTAGATCTACTATTTAAACTCCGGAAATAAAAAAAAAACAGTCAGACTTGCAGCTATTGTTTGCTCGTGGAGGTATTGTTGTATTCATGAATATATAATTAAAACCGCAACATAGAAATAATTACAATCTAACACCATTATATTTTTATATAGACACGCTTCTGCAACTCTTTTTCTATTTCCCCATTTAAATTACCGTTTGCATGAATAATTTATGGTTCTGAAACACGAAAATTTGAATGGACGGTTCTCTCTGACTGAGTGTAGGCAGATGTTTAATTTTCACTGCGGTTGCTTTAACAATCAAAAAGGTGCAATTAGTTTTTATTGAAATGAAAAATTTAGCAAAGTAAACCAAGTGAGAAGAATTTCTGGAAATTTAAAAAAATTTAAGAGATAATATATACAAACAAAAGCTTGGTAGTATAACTATTTTTTTTTGTTCTTACTTTGTAGCTTTTTCATTAATTCCAAATCATCAAAATTTTATAAAAAACATGTTCTTAAATTATGTCAACCAAAATGGGAAAAACCTTAAAAAAGACTAAAAAAAATTCAACAATCTATTACGACCGAACTTCTTCTACTAGGTGTAAGGCAACCGCTACATAATCTTCGACTATGAATAGGTCACACCTAA
Source organism: Diabrotica balteata (assembly GCA_918026665.1). Classification (NCBI taxonomy): domain Eukaryota; kingdom Metazoa; phylum Arthropoda; class Insecta; order Coleoptera; family Chrysomelidae; genus Diabrotica; species Diabrotica balteata. The sequence goes on from OU898280.1 coordinate 60,069,151, forward strand.
CTAACCACAGTTATTTTATGCAGAAGTAGTCGCCCAAGTGCCAAATCTGGCTCAAGGTTGACACAATACTTATAGTGAAACATGAGTGCTTTTGGAATGTTAATGTTACATAAAATAAAGGCACGCTAATCAACTTAATTTTCCTTTTCTTCCTATGCCGTCCCCATTAACGGAGGTTGGCGACCACATTTCTAAAAGTTTCTTTATCTTTTGCAACGTGGAATAATTCGTCTACAGTCATGATTGTCCAGTCTCGAACATTTCGCAGTCATGATTCCCTCCTTCTACCTATTCCCTTATTGCCATCGACTTTACCCTGCATGATGAGCTGCAGAAGACTATATTTAACATTTCTCAGCATGTGTCCAAGGTATGCAGTCTTGAAGTACTTTTATTGTTCTCAACAATTTTTTGTCTCGACCCATCCTTCTCAGCACTTTCTCATTGGTGACCCTGGCAGTCCATGGAATTCTCAACATTCTCCGGTGTATCCAAAGTTTAAAGGCTTCAAGATTCTTAACTATTTGTGCTTTTAACGTCCATCTTCTTACCCCTTATAATAGTTAGGGCAACATTAGACGTAACATTCAACAAACCTCAATCTCAGCGCAGTATTCAGATTTTTGTCTCAGAACAATTGCTTATATTTTAAGAACGCTGCCTAAGTTTGGTCTTATCTGTGTTATTGTTAAGTCCCATTTGAAGGCATTTACTATTTATTGTATCTAGTAAAGTTTGCAGTTCCTCAATACTCTCAGCCATAATTACCGTGTCAAATCTCATGGTGTTTACGATTTCTCCACCAATTCTTATTCCCTCTTTTATTCCCATAAGGCTTTTCTGAATATGACCTGTAAGTACACGTTAAAAAGCGTCGAACATAAGACGCCTCCTTGCCTGATCCCTTTCGCAATCGGTATATTATTTGTTTTTATATCGTTCATCTTTACTACTGCTTTCTGGTTCCACTATATAGCCTTAATAACTTAATAACTCAATGTCTTTTTTGTCTAAATTGATGTTTTTTTATTCGTCTAATAACTTCATGTGCTGCACTCGGTCAAAGGCCTTCCTAAAATATATGAAAAATACATTTGGACTCTTGTTATACTCCCGACATTTCAGCAAGAGTACCGTCAACGCAAATAACGCCTTTCTTGTACCCATGCCTCCTCTGAAGCCAAACTGCGTTTGATCTATCTGCTCCTCACATTTCTTATAAATTCCGTTTTAAACAATTTTCAAGATAATGTTTAAAGGGTGGCACATTAGGCTTATCAATTTATGTATAGTCATTACATGATTTGGGATTGTTGTTTTTTGGTAAAGGTAAAAATATCAATTTTAATAATTCGGGTGAGTCTCTTTATATTACCGTCATCTAAGGCTTTTAACAGTTTAACTGGAATTTGATGAGGACCCGGTGCTTTTCTTTGTTTTGCATTCTGTAGGGCATGCTTTACTTCTAAGGGTAAAATTTGTAGGCATTGTTCGTCTTCACCTATACCTTGTTCATTTTCCTTTGCGTCATGGAACAGACGGATTATATATTGTTCCCATGCTTCCTTTATTTTGCTCTCTTCAGTAAGTATTCATTATTATCTCGTGTTTTAAGTGTTTTTTTGTCTAGTGTTGCCTGTAAGTTCTTTCATTTTTTTTAGGTAAGTTTGAGGTGTCATGTTTGTTGCTGAGTTTTTCCAGTTTCTGGTATTCCTTGTTCATTCATTCCTTCTTAGCCTTTCTGATTTCATATTTGGTTTTATTTCTTGATGATTTTATAATCTCAACTTAGTACCAACCCAAAAATATTACTTCGGATATAACCAAAATATTAAAATACCTTAAAGATACAAACGTACGACATGAATTATAAAAAATAATGACCTATATATCGTAGAATATTGTAATAAAATGTTGTATTTTGTGTTTGTCTTTCTTCTGACATATGATTAAATAGTTAATCCAGGGCTATGAGTTACAACATAAAACAATGAAATTTATCATACTTTTGATAAATACCGAAAACTTGACTTATAATGAGCAATCCTCTAAGCCCATTGCTATCAGATATTGTTATGGATCATTTAGAGACAAAGATTTCAAAACATTCCATATTCAAACAGTTTTTATATTGGTGGAGATACGTAGACGACGTACTGGTATGTTTCACATGAACTAACAGGCAACTCGACCAATTTTTATCGTATATTCATATATTATACTGACACGACTATACACAATTCATCATGACATCCCACAAAATATAAACTGGCAGCCTATTATAGTATGTTACATAGATTAACAGAAATTCCGATGTCAAAATACAACTTTGAGACAGAATTAAATATCATTAAGCAAATAGCAGTAAACAATGGATACAACGAACAAACATTTAATAAAATGTTAAATCAAATCTACAGAAGAAAGTCCTGAAACTAGTATTTTTACCACCAGAGAAAAAACCCAGTTTCTTCTGCTTGATTACGTATACAGGCAAAATATCAACAAAAATAGCCACACACATACAAATGAAAGAAATACCATTAGTTTTCAGAACAAATAACAACTTAGGCAAATAATATATAAAAACAACAAGAGCTACAATAAAAAACACTTACACAGTGGTGTTTGCAAACTTAAATGTAGCGACTGCCCAAAAATTTACATCGTTCAAACTGGTAGAAATTTTAATAAACGAATAGCAGAACATAAAAGGGCTTTCAATAATAGAAAAACAGATTCTGCCTATGCACTTCACCTTCTAGATCATAATAATTCTTTTATTGACGAATTTAAAATTCTTCACATTCAAAATAAAGGCCTTAAGCTATCTTTGTTAAAATTTATGGAAATTAGCAAATTAAAAAACACAGATATAATTGTTAATGACCAACTTGAGATAAACAGTTCTCCCCTCCTCAACCTATTTTATTAAAGACTAAGAGGTGTAAACGCATGCCCAAAATAGTTCACTTGAGAAAGGCAATTAGCCGAAACAGCTGTAGTGAGTTTAAAATAAATTTTATGGAAGTTTTGAAAACAAAGTTTTCAGTGAAAACAAAGTTTCAGTTTTTTGAAAACAAAGTTTTGAAAACATTTAATTTACTGTTGATGGCTGATGGGTCTGTCTGGATATTTTGAGTGGAATAAATTGCATATCTCGTTCTGTGTTCTTTTTTATCTGCGCATCCGCCAAGAATTAATATTTCTATGCGTTGTGTTTCATTTAGGTGAACCATAATTTAGTATTTAAAAGTAGAAATTACAATTGACAACTAATGACAATTCAAAATATCAAAACAGTTACCTCAATAAATATTACAAGAACTATGCCACTATCACTTGCTTAAATTAACATTTGACAAAAAGTTTCAGTGTTTATGAGATAACTTTTTGTGTCCATTAGTTATTATTTTTACATATTTTTGATTTTTTAAGTATTTACTTCACATGACAGGAACGGATGGATGGCATTTCGAACATTTAAGTTAAAATAATTGTTATGCATAATTTGGTTACTTTAAAGTACATTATGAATTAAATCAATTGTTGTAAGTTAGTTAAATTTAAATTAAAAAATTGTTTTTGTACCTTTAAAAAATATTTTAGTTAAAAATGTAATGCCGTTTAATAGAGAATTTAATTCTCCTTCACATGAAATGTCGCAATATAGCAATTTCTATTTAAAAAAATTAACGTTTATGACACTAGACCCACACCGCTGACGTCATCCCTACTCCATGTACGTTATAAGATGGGTACTTCATAACAAAAATCGACCTGTTTCGGGATTTCCCTTACAACTCGACGGTACTCAAAATATTGATAATATTCCATAATTTAGCCGTTCACTGGATATCTACCAACACAAAATACGAACGGACACAAAGTACATCAACAAAAAGCCAAGTCGTCAAATGTCCAGACAGCAAGAAACAAAAATCCTAAAACGTTAACTATTTTACCTTTATACTGAATTTAATATAAAGTATTTAAAACCACTGTTAAATATTGTCCAACGATTTTACTTATGCAAAAACTAGTTGGACTCTGTCTTGTTATGAAAATGCACTGCAGACCATAATTAAGTGTTGTCAACCATGTTGGTCAACAAGTACGTTTAAAAGAACTCCAAAGTGAGCTAAAAACTCGCAAAAATAACTGTGAAATACATCAATGGCACTCCCAGAATCATGAAATTTCGTTTATACCTAATTTTTCTACCAACAAATTTAATGACTGGCTATTTCTATATACTAATTTAGATTCACTTTCCGCTTAGTTTGACGAATTTGTATGCACAGTGCAACTTCTTAAACCGCACATTATTTGTATTGCCGAATCCTGGCTTAAACCCACAATTTTTGACTCCTCTGTTAATATAAATGGATATTCAATATATCGTAAAGATAGAGAAAATCGTGTGGGTGGCGATGTATGGATTTATTTATCCAATATTATTACCATACCTTTCAAAATTAACATTAAGCTAATAAATATTACTGGAATAGATGCAATTCACTTATCTGTTACTAGAAATTCTTTTTGCCTTAATTTATTATGTATATATCTTCCACCTAATACACTACTTGAATACGATAATGTTTTCTTCACAAAACTTAAAGAAATATCATCTCTTGATAATCTTATGATTACTGGAGATTTTTATTTCCCGTAGATCACCTGGCCAATAACTTCATTATTTGACGCTGAAAACGCTCATAATTTATTTAAGAGCTTTGTAGTAAATTCAAATCTGATACAACTCATTACAGTACCTATCAGATTTAAGAATAATAACCAACCTACTACTTTAGATCTAGGGCTTATTAATGAAGAACAGCTAATTTCATCTCTCGAAGTCAGTTCTCCTATTGGAAAGTCAGATCATGCAGTTATAACGGCTCACATCCAGTTAAAAAGGTGCGCAGACACGCTTGCAATACCCTTAACGTTAAATTATGCAAACTTCTTTCATCCAAAACTCCTTACCCCCTAGTTGGAAATTAGCTTCCGTTACCCCTATTTTTAAAAAAGGCAACAAACTCGACCCCAACAATTATCGTCCGATTAGCTTGCTGCCAGTAGTTGCCAAAGTGATGGAAGGCATTATTTCCGAGAAGATCACCAAATTCCTTCTCCAGTAACATGTTATTTCAACACAAAAACATGGATTTGTCTCTGGTCGCTCTACTCTAACCAATCTCCTACATTGTGTTAACGACTGGACGTCATCCCTTAACAGTTCGCAACCGGTCGACGTTGTTTATCTAGATTTTTTAAAGCCTTTGATCGTGTACCCAAGCGCAGACTTCTACATAAGCTGGAACATTTCGGAGTTCGCGGTACTTTACTTCGTTGAATAGATGATTTCTTGATAGATCGATATTACAAAGTTAAAATTAGCGAATCTTTCTCACAGGACAGGTTAGTGGAAAGTGGAGTGCCTCAGGGTTCTGTCCTTAGACATCTGCTTTTTACGGGTTACACCAGCGATAATCCTTATTATTTCTCAAGTAAAATATCGTTCTACGCTGACGACACAAAAATATATGCCAATCCAATCACAAACCGCTAACCCTCCAAATGGACTTGGACTCTATTTTAACTTTTTGTTTTCAGTGGTTATTACCCTTAAACGCGGAAAAATGTTTAGTGCTTCGAATTGGTCAAAATAACCCACTTGTGCCATACTTTGTTAACGGGCAGCCATTAGAATCCTTGTTTTCGTATAACGATCTTAGTGTTAGCGTAAACAGCAGCCTAACTGAGTCCGACCATATTACCTCCATTTGTAAGCGTGCTAACTCCAGACTGTATCTTATTCGGAGGTGTTTTTCGAGAGTTTCAAAGCAATCATTCTGTAAACTTTACACTTTGTACGTAAGACCCATACTTGAATACGCTGGACCAATGTGGTATCCTGATCTGGTTCGAGACAAGACTTTGTTGGAAAATGTTCAAAGAAAAGCCACTCTAATTTCTTTGGGACCGAGAAGACCTTGTTATGCAGAAAGACTTAATATGGCTAACCTAACTACTTTTTAACTTGCCGACAACGTAGAGACTTAATTATAACATTTAAAATACTAAAATTCAATTTTGGAAACCTCGATGAAATATTTATCATAAATCAAGATGAACGCATGAGAGGTCATCATTATAAACTAAAGAAAGGAAATTTTTCTACAAGATTAAGACAGAACTTTCTTCCGAATAGAGTTTTTGAGTGCTGGAATAACCTTAACGATAACATTGTCTCCGCTCCCTTTACCAACTCGTTCAAAAACAGGCTTGACCGTTTTATATTATAGTTAAAATATTGTTTTTCTTTTAAACCATAAAATTGTAATGTTATTTCTTTTATTGGTAATTTTTGTTATTTACTAGTAGGTGATTAATGAAACTTCTTTGTTTTTGGACATAGTAGGGACTTAGTTCCTCTGCCCTCGCTTATGTTATAATAATAATAATAATAATTTCATAGTTTTTTTTTTATTCCACTATTGGTGGCATATTCATTTTCGTGACTTCTTCTTTCATTAGTGGCAAACAAAGCCGGCTTCATTCTGCGGATGGATTTACTACATATTTTTCTTTATTAAGTAGGATGAGGTCTGTCTTTAATTTTTCTCTGTTTTATGCCTGTTTCTTACATGATCGTTAATGACGGTTATGCACTCTTTTTAACAAAATTATTATTTTAGGCCCTATTTCGTCGTAGACATTTATTTTTTAAAAAGATAATAATAGTAAAACAAAAAATAATGATAATATTGTGCAAAATTGCAGTTATCCTTTACCTCGTAATCACTAAATAAATTAAAATACAAACGTATATACACGAACAATCACTTAAAGGTTTAATGGGTGCTTTCACATTAATTGATAGAAATACAAGACAAATTAAAAAATTTTACGTCTTCAGAACATCAAAGAATCTTTTAACTTATAAGCACCATGAAAACTGTAGAGAATATAAAGTGAAACTAGGACTCTATTTGAGAACGCCTTGAAAGATTAATGTTAAGTTGCAGAAACTTTAATTTAACGGGATTTGAATTTAATCAAATGACAAATGGCACGCTATCAAAAAAACGAACGAATCAAAACGGAGTAATTTGATTAGAAAATAATTTAATAGTTGTTAGTGTCATACCGGACCTTTAACTTTTACAGTAAGTAATTTTATTTTTAATACATTATTTTTTAGTAATATCTAAAATATGAAGTAGAGCTTCAAGCATGTAAGTATACTGTTTTTCTCTCTTTGAAGAAAAGAATGCATATCTTAAGATAAATTAAATAACTAAATAAATTAAGAAATACTTGGCAAATAAAAGTTGTCAACTACTTGATTTTTTCGAATACGTTTCGCTTTTATTTTTAAAAGCATCATCAGTTCACTACAAATAAAAAAGATTTTTAAGCATAAGTAAACAACCAACAGGGTTCATACTTACAAAAACAATTTGTATTTTTTTAGATGTTATAAAAACTCTACGATAACTTAACATTAAAAATTAACAACTAAACAAGAGAAACGAAACAAAAAATACAAGAAAAACTGTAAGAACACTATTGTTCAATTAATATTAACCGATGGCTTTATTTGAATGTTGGTTTAAGCTCTTTCGAGGAACAAACCCCACTAATCTATTCGATTGTTTCCTATCAGCTCTAGGATGTCATAATTTTCACGTGTGGCTTATTGTCGTATACATGTGTTTTTTTGGAATGCAGGGGTGATGGTACGAGTATTAAGGGCATTGGGGAGCGGAACGGGGACAGACCTTTTTTAAAAAAAGGATTTATGTTTTCTTTTTCTTTAAAGAACAAACAAACAAACAAAAATGGAAAGAAGAATGGGAATGAAGTTGATGTCTTGTAAGGGGGTTTTTGTTTTTATTATTATTTGTTTTAAATGATGAGAGAGTGATATACCTAGCTCAAGTTGTCGATGTCGGTTCTCTTATTTAGGGACGATGGACGTTTTAGAACTTGACACATTTCAAGGATAGATCGCTTATGATATTTTTTTGTGTGCACAGTATTTTGGTATTCGTAAAGTCGATACTGTGTTTGGTTGAAATGGCATGTTGTGCAAGGGCACAAGATGGCTTAGAAATACTAATGTCGCTTTTGTGGGACGTAAGTCGACCCTGAAGAGAGCGGCTGGTCTGGCCAATGTAGCAGGAGTTGCACTCTGCACAGGATACATGGTACACGACATTAGTTTGTTCTACAGGGGCCAATAAAGTTTTTGTCTTCGAAAATAAATTTCCCAAGGTTTTGGCTTTTTTAAAGTAAGTCTAAGAACTTACCTGTCAAAATAGCCTTAAAAAATACCAGAACCTTTTTGTCCTCGAAAGTAATTTTCGAAGACAAAACTCGATTGGCCCAATAGAAAAAACTAATGTCATGTATCATGTACTCTGTGCAGAGTGCAACTCCTGCTACATTCTAAACCATCTTGTGCTCTTACACAACATGCCATTTCAACCAACACAGTATCGACTTCACGAGTACCAAAATACTGTGCAAACAAAAAATTATCATAAGCGATCCATCCTTAAAATGTGTCAAATTCTAAAGAATCCATCGTCCCTAAATAAGAGAACCGACATCGACAACTTGAGCCAGATATATCACTCTCTCATCATACAAAACAAATAATAATAAAAACAAAATTGAATATATTGTTTTGTTTTATCAATGAATTTTATTTCTCGACTGCTAATAAGTTTCCTGATATAAGAATACCTCTGAATATTTGATTATCATATTAAATTATTATTATATATTCGATTAGGAGAAAGATCAAGGCTGTTAAGTTTCATAGGTAAGTAGATGGACGGAGACCACCTAATATACACTGCACCCCAAAATTAACGCATAATTTTAAAAACCCTGGTAAATTAAATAATTTTAATGTTTCGATTTTTGTGCTAATATATTATCGTTACCCACGGTATATTGTAAAATTTATCGAAAGAACGGTAAAAAACGCTGATGTTTTTATCATTTTTTTGCAAAAAATTAAAAACATGCTAATTGTGCTTCATTTTATTTCGAATTTAGTTGGGTTGGATTTCGTTGTGCTGAACGTTTAAAGGGGTTTTTCAAGTTTATTAAGTGTTTTTTCTTTGAAATGAACCACCCGCAGCAAAAAAATCAAAATTATTTGTCAGAAAGTGACTGTTTTAGAATCGCTACTCTTCGCGAAGAAGGATACACTCAAGTAGAACTCGCTGAACGTTTTACCGTCACCCAGTCAACAATTTCAAGAGTGTTAACACGTTTTTCTGTTACTGGAAGTAACTCGAGAAGATCCGGTCAAGGCCGTAAAAGGGTTACAACTCCTAATCAAGACCGGTTTTTGACACTTCGTACACTGAGACAAAGGTTTGTTTCCAGTACTTCTCTACAAAATGAATTTTTGGATCGTTATAACTTTAGAATCAGCCAAAATACAATTAGAAGAAGACTTGCCGAAAACGACCTACACCCTGGAAGGGCACCAATTGGCCCATTATTGACCAGAGACCATAGAAGAAGGCAAAGATTGAATTTTGCTCGTGAACATGTTGATTGGAATAATGACGATTGGGGAAGAATATTGTTCACCGATGAATCCAAGTACTATCTTTTTTCTAACAGGAGAAACCGACTGTATAGAAGGCCTGGGGAATGCTACGCACAGTGTAACATCGTAGGGACTGTACAGTATGGCGGCGGCTCGGTAATGTTATGGGGTGGGATTAATTAAGAGGCTCATACGGAATTAGTTAAAATAAATCACGGTCGGCTTACATCGCAGAGGTATATAACAGACATTTTAGAAGAGCATGCCGTGCCATTTGTACCATTTATTGGGGATAATTTCATGCTTATGCAAGATAATGCCAGGCCACACACGGCAAGAATTGTGCAGCAGTATCGTCAGGAGGTTGGAATTCCTGCCATGGATTGGCCTGCGAGAAGTCCTGACCTTAACCCAATAGAACATGTTTGGGACATCATAGGCAGACGACTACGACAACTACCTAATGCACCAAACACATTAGATGAACTGTTTTTGCGGTTGGTTGAAATTTGGGATCAAATTGATCAAGAAGAAATCAGAACGATTATTCTCAGTATGAGAGATCGTTGTCAAGCAGTAATAACTGCCAGAGGAGGCAATACTCGATACTAGTACACGGTAGTAGTATTTTCTTCAACTTTTAAAACTTTTTCTTCATTAATTTATGATGTTAGTTTGTTTAGATCAGTTCGTTTATATGTTATGATTTATGTTAGGATGTTATATTATTAATTTCAATACATTTTTTGTAAAAAGAAAGAATAGTTTTATCTAAGATGTTCTAAAACAACCATAAAGCAGAAAAGAACAAATAAAATTTCTTTCATTACAACTCAAAATAAGAATTTTAAAATTATGCGTTAATCTTGGAGCGCAGTGTATTTATTATTTGTGTAGGTAGTGCATCGACCAAATTTATCTAATAATTAACTTTTGATATCTTTCCGTGGATTTAGTCTCAGAACCTAAATATCTTTCCTTATCTCTTTTCGATTCTAGGGTACCTTGGTTTTACCCTTCAACCACAAAAAAGTAAGTGGCGCCCTTTTTCTATCTTATCGTATTTTTGGTAATTTTACCTATCTTTTTAGTTATTTCTGTATCTTTTCTAATACATCTTACCCTGTTCTATCTTCACTGGTTTCGTCCATTGGTTCCATTTCCGGTTCCAAAAGCTAGTTTCGAATCAACGACTCATTCTTCACCAACCTTCTGGCTGCCTTCCGCAGTGTCTCCATTGGTGACCTTTCTAGCACCATCCAAAAAAGGTTTCCGAGGTTACAAGTTTATTGGAGTTTTTCGACTTATTTCGAATGTTTTTTTATAGTGTTCAACTAGTAAGGCTCTAAATATAAAAACGTAATATAAATAGTAATAAAATAGATACTAGTGGGGATTTTAAATATTTTTGATTTTTGTGTACGATATATAATACGCTAGGCAATCGTGATAACTAATAAATACTGTTTCTGGTTTAGAAATAATGACGAAAAAATATGATCCTAATAATCCCAAAAATGCAGAGGAATTGTTAAAAATATATGAGAGTTTAGAAGAGACGATAATTTGGCTCAGGAAATTGACCAGTGTAACGAAGTGCTGTTTAACCTTTGTAATGTCTCTGGGTACGCCTGAACCCAGCAGTAAAATTCAAATGTTTATATATTTATTATATCGTACATTAGAGATGTGATGTTTCATGATAGCCTTAACATAAGTTTTGTATACAATTTAACGTATTTACGTTTTGAAATATCAGTTTGGTTTTCTTTGAAATGAAAGAAACAAATCTGTTGTTTATGGGTCCACCTGAATCCAGAAGTGTTTCCAAAAAATTGATGAGAGGGCTTCTTTACTTTTATTTGGTAGAAATTCAACTGGAATAAAACTTTTGTTCTTTCGTAATGTTCGTAATGTTCGTAATTAGTGTTACTTTACGTTTTAATAATTTAGTCGCTAAATGGTAGTCAGTAAACAATTATTCTTGGTTATGTTTCGCCCAGAATTCAGAACATAATTTATAAGTCGTAAAACCAACGTGATGTACGTCACGGGGCTGATTTTCTGCTTTTTTTATTAATATTATGAATAATAAATACCTTTACAAATACAATAATTATAATAAAATCATGCAAAGTTTAAATTATCAGCAAAGAGAGCCGAATTCTATTTAAAAATATTTAACTAAAATTAAATAAAGAAGTTTTTCTATCCTGTTACAGGCTTATCTCGAGATAACGGGTTAAAAATGTATAACAATTATAGCTAAAAACAAAATGATTAAATATAGATTCTAAAGAATACAATAAGGTTTCAAGAATTCTGTATTATAAAAATTAAACCAATCAGCACTTGGTTATAAATTAACTATCTGCCTCGCATTGTTGTTTATTGATAAACTGTTCTTACTGAGAATTAAACGTTCGTAATAATTATTAGTAAGAACTTCTTACTAGCTGATTGAAAGTTTGTATGAAAATATTAACTGTTCTGTTAATTGAATGCTAAATCAGTAGTTACCCTTAACTACAGGTGATGAGATAGTCTACGTAGAATCGCCCAGATGATGAAAGGTAGTATGATTACATACCACAATATTCGTCCAGATAATTGAAGGCAATATGATTATGATAACTTACAATAACGCTCGATGACTATTTCACCATACTTTACTATAATTCTTTACTTGTATCAAGCACTGAAGTTGATTAAAATTAAAGGTATTTTATACCAATCTTTAATCTAATATTACATTAAAAAACTCAAACATTAAAGTGTATACACACTTAGAGAAAAAATGCACAGAGAACGGTAAGGTAAGCGAGCGTCTTTACTCAAAGATTGTCTGACCAGAAGTCTTCTTCTTCCTCTAAAAATTTTACAAACTTCCCCAAAAAAGGTGAGATATCCTCCCCTTAAAAATGACAGGCCAGCCTGTATGTATTGCTAAGAAGATAAAAAGGTTCTTACGATAATATCGAAAATAACGAGACACTTCTAGCTAGGACGTAATAAAAGATAAATTCTTTTGTATTAGGTTTTTACAGAAAAATACCATAAAATACCTTCCACGACTTTTGCTGCCAAAGAATTGGCTAACGATTAACCCAACCAGCGTCTTTTAATAAGTAGATTCTTCCATACTGAGAACTTCGTGATAAAATTTTCTTATGGTAAACAAAACCACCCGCGTATATATTTGCAAATACTGCCATGGGCGTCTCAACAACAGAGGTAAAGGAATTAAAAATTGTTTAGTATTTTAAATAAAAAAAAAAATGTTACAAACTTTCTTAAAATGCAACCGGTGAACTATTATATATCCTAAGAAAACTTGGCACAAAACTAATCACCCTTTACCGCCAAGTGGCTATAAATTTTTAATATTATGATAAACAGTTACATTCTAACATCTACCCTTTAACCTACATTTGGAAAACAATTATTATTTACGTTTTTTCTGACTGAAATTTCTGACAAAAATATGTAACAGTGTCTCGCATATTAAAATACGGTGGGCATTAATGGGCTATTATTTATTTGTGGCCTTTTATCTCGAAGAGTAAGCATTTAGTATTTCCTGGTTTCTTGGTCAAAGTGTTATCTTTCTATTATTTCGATTCTTCTCCTCCCCTCCAATGATTCCTATAATAAGCAACGAGACCTTTTTATTATTCTTGTATATTACGACCAGATTATTATCGTTTAACATCAGTTTTTGGCCGTTTTAGTATAATAATCACGTTATTAATGAAGTGAGTAAAACAATATCTAAGTTATATTTTCGGTAATATGAACATCAATATATTATTTCCACATTATAATATTAAAAAAAAGACTAAAATATGAAAGTAGCACTGTAAATTATTGTACTAATTTTATATTTAAATTAAAGTTTATTTTTAATATCGGTTTATTCTAAGAACTCATTAAAAATGTATGCCAAAAGCTTGTTTTTTTTAAAGAGCTATAACTTTCTTAAGTAGTATTTATAAAAGCATTTATTTACTTACACAAAAGTATTTTTGACCCAATTTTGCAATACAATATGTGTGGGCCTTACTCCTAAGTAAATATTTATTGTCGAAATGAATGTCTGTTCTTGAATAATAACGAAGGTAAATAATTCACGAAAAACCTGTTAAAATATTGAACCGGTATTCATGGCACGGCTTATTAAAGTTTTAATCCCAAGTCGGTATTTTACCTAATTAATTTGCATTAGTATAAGATACAGCAGTCGAAATAGTATAATTTAGACATTAAAACAACTGATTTTATATAGAGTAATCAAACAGAATCTCATTCAATAAACTAAGAAAATAAATGACCTTTGGTTGTTTGCAAAAATAAATATTTCCACCAAATGATATGTAAGTGTCACGGAGAAAATTTTGTGAAACGCCTTACATAATTATTTATAAAATAAAAAAAAAACGGTTGTTTAAAACTGTTAAACCGCTTTGCTCTTAGAGAGCATGACCAATTTTTTCTATAAACACCAAAAATTGGCATCCTGTAGTTGATGAAAAAATGATAGAAACACATGATAGAAACTTTTTTGTAATCGCGATATCAATATATCGCTCCAGATAAGAATGCTTCGATGTTATATTTTCTCTACCCTTTTGTATGGAGTTGAAGCTTGGACACTTAAAAAATCCAACATTAAAAACCTAGAAGCATTCGAAATGTGGTGTTACCGACGCATTTTGAAAATATCATGGATGGATCGCAAAACAAACGAACAAGTTCTCGAACAACTAGGAAAACAATGCGAAGTTTTAAATTCCATAAAGATCAGGAAATTGGAATACTTGGGGCACATCATGAGAGGTGAAAAGTACGAACTACTAAGGAATATAATGCAGGGTAAAATCAAAGGTAGAAGAAGCGTAGGAAGACGTAAACTCTCGTGGCTACGCAATCTCCGTGAGTGGTTTGAATGCAGTTCAATTGAACTATTCAGGCGAGTAACCAATAAAATTATTATTGCCAGAATGATTTCCAATCTCCGATAGGAGTGGAACTTGAAGAAGAAGAAGTTGATAGAGAAGCTAACTCAAGGTGATGCGCAGATTTTAGATTAATAAGTCTTATGAGCCAAGTGCTTAAAATACTATTAAAAATACTTCACAATAGGGTATACAAAAGGTGTGAAAAAGAAGTCGGATACGATCAATTTGGATTCAGAGCCGGAATAGGGACCAGAGAGGCCTTGTTTTCATTACAAGTACTGCTGCAGAAGTGTTACGACCAACAAAAGGATGTCTTTCTATGTTTTGTAGACTTTGAAAAGGCATTTGATCGCGTAAACCATAATAAAATGTAAAACTCCTTGCAGAGCATCAACTTGGATAGTAAAGATCTCCGATTAATTAAGAACTTATATTGGAGGCAGAGTGTCAAGATTAGGATCGACGATCATACATCTAGAAATATTAGTATAAATAAAGGAGTAAGGCAAGGATGCATACTATCCCCTATGCTGTTCAATCTTTACTCGGAACTACTATTCAAGCAAGCCTTGGAAAACCTTTCCACAGAAATAAAAATTAATGGAGAACCAATACCTAGCATAAGATATGCAGATGACACTGCCCTACTGGCTGATACAGACACAAACTTACAGAGGGTTATAGACCACCTTAAGGATGCTTGTCGAGAGTTTGGAATGAAGATCAACGAAAAAAAAAAAACAAAAGTAATGGTGATCCGAAGAAAACAGAATATCCCCTTACCTATAAAAATAAATGGGAATATTTTAGAACAGGTAAACCAATACAAATACCTTGGCTGTTGGATTAATTGCAAGCTGGACCCAGAACAAGAAATTAAAGCAAGAATTGCTCAAGCTAGGGATAGTTTCTTTAAGATGCACGTTCTATTCTGCGATACACATATAAATATTAAATTGAGATTAAAACTTGTAAAATGTTTTATCTGGTCTGTTCTTCTCTACGGAGTCGAAACGTGGATTTTAAAAATAAAGAGCCTGAATAGAATCGAGGCATTTGAAATGTGGGTGTACCGTAGAATTTTAAAAATTCCTTGGACAGCACGAAAAACAGATGAAGAAGTACTCAATTTAGAAAAAGAACTATTGAGAACAGTCAAAAGAAGAAAAACCAGTTATTTAGGGCATTTGTTGCGCAACGAGAAATACTACATCCCTCAGTTGATAATAAAAGGCAAAATAGAAGGAAAGCGAGGAATTGGAAGAAAAAAATTGTCCTGGTTACGTAATATCAGAAACTGGACAGGACTTGGATTTGAGGAACTCTTAAGAGCAGCTGAAGATAGACAAACGTTTGCCACCATAACCGCTAACCTCCATTGATGGAGACGGCACTTGAAGAAGAAGAAGTTGATAGAGCTAAATATATTGAAGATATTTTATGTATTTGTATTTAATCTGATTATGTAATTATTTAGTTTTATTTAACATGCCTTTATTTTTACTAAGATAGAAATATACAACAGATTCTTCAAATTTTGTAGGTATATCTGAACTTCAAAAAGTAAAACTCATGCGAAACTAACTAAAGCACAATAAAAGAATTTATACGTAGTAAGTAGATTTTTTCGATTGCTTTGCATATTTTTATATTTCATGCAGTCTGTGCACGTGGCCTGCCCATCTTAGACGATGTTATTTAATTTCTTAGACAATATCGGCGTCGTTGTAGAGTGCTTATAATTCGATATTGCTCCTGATCTTATACTGGTTTGTGGTGATGTAATGGTGAGGTCCAAAAATGTTTCTAAGTATTTTTCGTTCAAAGCGTCTGAGCTTTTCTTCGTTGGCTTTAGTCATGGTCCACGTTTCGTGGTCATATATTTTTATATTTGTTAAACAAATGTGCCAGAATTATCTTATTGGCAATTAAACGTTATTGCTTCTCACACTAAAAATATTATGATATTTTATTATTAAATAGATCGTCTTCGTATAAGTAATCATTCGCATTCTACTTCTAAAATGACTTAATACACAGTTCAATGCTAATTGGCAACAAAAATTAAAAATTTTGTATTTGCGTTTTATAATTGTCTTATACTCATGTGGCTCTCGTAGTTCCAAAGAAAAAAAGCTACTTAATTTTATCTTTTGTCATATTACTTAAAAGACCAGACAAATTAGCAAAGAAACAGCATTTTTACGATTCTCTTTGATACAGGTATCTAACCACTGCTTTTGATAAATTTTTGACAACATTAAGTAAGAAACAAAACATGTAAAAGATTAAACATTATTATCTACTTATAAACAATACATAAAATGTAAGATCACTATTTGATTTTAAATACTAAAGGTAGAAACCGGTAAATTATATGTTAAAGTGGCACAATTTTACAGAAAAAGTATAGAAAATTCTTTTAAAATAATTTTTTAAACGATATTTTTGTTAATTTTTTGCTCGATTAACTAAAAATAGCTTTAAAAATCGAGTTTTTAAGTCTACATGAACCCTGAAGACACCAACTTAAAGAAAAAGGCTTGTGTTATCAAAATACATCATATTTCGAGTGAAATTTTTTGATAAATATTGTAAAATATGTTTTAAAAATTATTGTGATTTTAAGCTTATAAAGATCGTGGACGTGACGTCCGGGGTACCCAGGGATCTGTCTTGGGCCCGACGCTATGGAATCTGGCATAAGACGGGGTTATGCACTGTGAATACGGAGAGGGTAAAACCCCCTTCGCATTCGCGGATGACCTCGTTGTACTGGTAGTAGCCCGGGATGAGCCAGATCTCAAATACCGGGTTCGGAACGCAGGTGGCGTCGTAAAAAAATGGATAACACAGCACGGACTAAAACTTGCGACAGAGAAAACCAAAGCCATTATTCTGAAGAGGGCAAGGAACAGGCAAGGTGTTGAATTAAAATGTGCGGGAGTATGTCTAACACCCAAGAAACAAGTAAAGTATCTAGGAGTGACATTGCACCAGAATGGAAAATGGGGGGAGCACGTTCGGGAGGTGGTCCGAAAGGCTGCGAATAGTGCGGCTGCGTTGGGGAGAGTGATGCCGAACATTGGAGGACCCAAATCCGAAAGGAGGAGGGTCTTACACGCTGTTGTACAGTCCATCGTCCTCTACGCGGCACCAGTCTGGAGCGAGGCGGTAGAGATAACGGCCTATAGGAGTCTTATGAAACGAGTAGACAGAACAAGTCTGTTGCGAGTGGCATGCGACTATACAACTGTGTCTGCGGCAGCCTTATTGATCATCACTGGATGAATTCCGTTGCATGTTTTGGCGGTGGAACGAAAAGAGCTTTATGAGAGAAGAGGCCCAAACCTTACTGTGGCTGAGAGAAGACAGGTAAGGGACAGGTCAGTTGTAAGATGGCAAGAAGAATGAAACAATACGGAGGATGTGGCACAGTCGACGAAAATGCTGATCCTGAACATAAGAGATTGGGTGGACTGTGGCCACAGGCGACTGGATTATTTCCTGACGCAGGTGCTCACAGGACACGGGTGTTTTAGGGCCTATCTTTATAGGATCGGAAAGGCTGATACAGATTAATGCCTATATTGTGGATACTCGGACACTGTGAGACATACGATGTTAGATTGCAGCAGATGGATAGTGGAAAGGAACAGAATGGAGAGAGAGAGACAGCTGTGAATTTTGTTACAGTGAGAGAAATGATTGAAAATAAATTAGGTTGGATTAATATACACAGTTAGTTATATCCGTAAGTGACCAAGAAAAAGGAAGAGGAAGAAAGACAGTTGGACCACTAGGAGTGTGGATGTGTGTGAATGGAGAATGAATGAATGAATAAAGTTACTGCTTCGGAAGTGTGCCGACCTTACAGCGGCCATTCCGCTTCCGGATCGCTGGATGACAGAGGAGGGTCTGGTTTAGCAGGTAGGCGTTCGGCGTAGACTCGGCGACGAGAGGGCATTTTAAAGTACCTCGGGAACTATCGCCGGGAGTACGAAGAACGAATCCTGCACTAAGGTTAGTCAGGCGGCGTCCTGGACTGAGATGTCTTTTGAAGATTCCAGACACCCCTCTATGAAGACGAAAAAAAACAAAAAAAAAAAGCTTATAAAGATTTAAAATCACTCGACGCATCAACATATAGAAAGTTGTTTTTTTTTTATTTGAAATATTTGCATTTTTACAGTAATTAAAAAAGTTCAATGTCCTGCGATGTTCTAAAGCCGAGTTTGGCCGTTTTTTTAATTTTCCAGAGCTAAACGCTAAAAAATGTAATAATCACAATTCATCACATTTTCATAAAAATCAAAAGTAAAGATTAAAAGTTCAAATTGTGACAAAAAATTTCAAAACGAACCCTTTAAAATGAATATGACGCTCAAAAAATGAAGGGTACTAATTATTTATTAATAGTTAATATATATATATATATATATATATATATATATATATATATATATATATATATATAGCTATAGGTAAGCTATAAGCTACAGCTACCTGGGGAAAGGTAGGTCAAATGTTAAAACGTTTAAAACAAAGGGAAAATAAAATATATAAAATTTTATTTTATCATATCAAATCAAATTTTTGAAATTAAAACTGTGTTCTAATTTATAATTACTCACTTCTAAAAGAAACAAAGATTGCAAATATTGTGTAACGGGATTTAATTAAGCATCAGATCTAAGTCACCTTTTAATAACATGACACATTGTCACAAACTTTTTGGGTAAGTTTTTATAACATCTGTTTTTTTTGTTATAGTTACATTATTCTTATTGTAATATTGATAAAAAAAATACTATTTCATGCATTTTTTGTATTGAAAACTTTCTACGTTGATATGGGAGGTCTGTATCGCTCAGACGCGACCATTTGTGGCAATTAGTTAAATTTTGTTCATTTTATTTTAGAAATGGCGGATAAGAAGAAGATATTCAATCTCAATAATCCCACTGATATAGAAGCTGTTACAAATTTTAATTTTACTAAGTCAGATGACGATATACGTTACGTATGGATGATAGCGATACAGACAAAGAAGAACATGTTTCGGAACGTGATGACAATTCTGAGTACGAATTAAGTGATGGAAGTAATGCCGAAAACAAAGCTGACAGTTCCACTGAGGCCTATATAGCTCATCTAAAGAAGAATGGAAAAGTTCTTGACTCATGGATTTGGAAAAAAATCCAAACAAAAAAGTAAGCGACCACCTCGCAATATATTACTCCGTCTCCCTGGGGACATTGAACCAGCTACGAATCTCACAGACATCGTTGATATTTGGAAGTGCCTCATAACTAGACTTCGGCAAATATGCAAATAAAAATGTGGAAAATATGCGCATAAATATGCACGTGTTTACCCGAAAATATGCAAATATTTTACAAAATATACATACAAATAAATAAAAAAATCGTAAAATAGTAACAATTTTATTTAAAAAAAAGTGTACATAACTAAATATTTCCTACTATTCATTAAGATTTACATTTATTTTAAGTAACTACATCATTTTTAAGTATGAATAAACTTATTTAGAATTATGGTAACAATAAATGACCAAGTGGTGTTCAAAATTTTCTAAAAAAAACTTGTGGCTTCTGTCTGAGTACATATATTTATATATGGAAAAACTTCGTTCAACATCAACTGATGTAACGGGAGCATTTTTCAAACTAACCAAAACATTTGGTTCTAAATTAATTGTTTCCGGAATATTTCCAGCTAGAACACTGACTACTTCAGAAAGAATATGGTAACCTTTATTTTTTTCCATAGTGGCTTCAAATTTTTTTAAAATATCTTTTCCAATATTACCTCTAACGTTCCGACAACATGACGCAAATTCTTTTATTAATGCTGTACTTTCGAACAATGACAGTTTTGATGATTCTAACTGAGTAATTGTTTTTTGAACAAAACTAAAATTTAATTTTATAAATGAAAGTTCTTGTTGAAGCAAGTTACTCTGAAAAGTTTATTTACAATCCAAAAGAGATTGGGAACTTTCATCTGTTAACGTATCAATTATGTTCTTTATTTTAACAAAATGATCTGCATAAAAATTAGCTGCTTCTAATCATGTTCCCCATAGCGTTAAAATAGGTTGTGGTGGAAGAGGAATGTTAGGTAGCATTTCTTTATAAAGTTAAATTCTTATACGAGATTTAAGAAATACTTTTTTGACACTGGATATCATGGTATTTACAAGAGGAAACTTTTTTCAAGTTTCCTCTGCAACTCTGTTTAATCCATGCGCTACACAAGTAACATGTATTAAATCTGGGAAAAATATTTTTAAATTTTGTCCTGCTATCACCATATAAGGAGCAGCATCCGATAAAATAAGCAGTAATTTATTAGAAGGAATAGTTGTCGGAAGAAAAAAAGTTGCTAATGTTTCTTGTATAAAACGCGAAATTGTTAAAGCATTTGTTTTCTTAAGTTGCTGTCATAAAATAAGATGAGATTTTGGTAAGGTATCTTCTTTAAGAACACCAATCAATAAATGAGCAATATACTTTCCTGAGGAATCAGTAGTTTCGTCTACATAAGGTGTAAAATAATTATCTGCAATTTCTTCCTTAATATTAATTAACACCGACGAGTATAGCCCGTTCACATTATTTCTTCTTAGAGACCGATCACTTGGAACATTAAGTTTGCAAAATTTTTTTAGAAACGAACTAAAATTTACATTTGCTAATTTTGAAAGCGGTATGTTTGCAGACACTAATGCGCGACACAAGTCTTCATTAAAAGTTTCTTGCTCCTCTAATTTTTTGAAATAGATTGGAAACATTTAGCCATTGAAGTTTGATGTTTTCCTCCTATTTTTCCTTTTTTTGCAATGTGTGAAGCAGTTCTCACATGTTGGTCTATCTGAAATTTCTTCTCACATGCTATCTATAAATAAAAATAAAAACCTTTATTTAAACCCAACTTTTAAAATATAAAAATATACAAGGTGTTTTTGGTTAATCAAATAACTGGTTTGGAAAAAAAAAACACTCGCTAAGTGTTTTAAATGTAGTGTTAATCCACAAATTAGTTTTTGTTACTAACCATTAGTACATCATATAACTTATTTTAAAATTCACCAAAATTTTTTTTTGTTAATTTAATTACAATAAAAATAATTGTGTTTTAGAATATCTGACTTTATAAAAAAAAGTAAAGGTGAAAAATTTTTCTAAATACACACCATTGTATTGTACCACGGACAATTTTTTCTCACTAAAGGAAGCTATTTTTCATTTAAAAACAACCTACGAGTACTAAATTTCAAGTAAATACGTTTATTGGTTTTAAAGTTATTGTTGTTATTAACTAAAATAATTTAATTTTTTTAAATTTTAACACCCTGTATCTCGAAAATTAAATAAGTTTGAACCCTCATTAACTATATCGTTTTGTTCAATTTTTCGAGAAGTATCTACAGTCAAACGTTGTAAGTGTCATTTGGAAACACCCTGTATGTATGAAATATTAGATATTTAATAGAATATATTAAAAACTTACAATTTTGCCACAGACTGAACAGTAAATTTTTCCCATATCCATAGACAGCTCTTTATAAGGTTTAATCCAAGTTGAAGCACTGGTTGTTTTAGGCATTATAAAATCACAATCTTCCTTTTTGTTACGCACAACGAGTGTTTACGCTTGGAATATCAAAACAAAAATGATTTACAAATCTGAGCATCAAATTAGAAATGTTTAGGTACCTAATTCAATAAACTGGGAGATTTTGGAAAATCCCTAAATTTGGAACAAAACTATTAGCTGTTTACCTGCTGTTAAGATACAATAAATTGTAGATAGATTTGGGGATTAGATCATAAAATGCAAATGAGCGAACCCTTAGCGATTATCCAATAACTGAATGCCTCAGTGACCAAGACTTTCTAAGAATGTTGAGGGCTACTTAAATTGATCTTCTTTGAAATTGTAAATGTTTTGTACCTGTAGAGATTACGTACTTAGATCATTTCTTGATTAAAATGAGTACAAAATTTTATACAAGAATTGAAATAAATTGGTATGTTTAAAAATTTTCAAATACAGTATAAAAATCTGAACTTTTATGCACTTTATGCAAACTTTTATACAAATATGCCAAAATATGAAATATTTGCATAAAATATGCACAATATGCAAAATATGCAATATGCATATTTGCCGAAGTCTACTCATAACTAATCCTATGATTGAAAGCATCGTGATTTTCACAAATAAGTAAAAGTTATGTAAGATTTAATTATTGTCGTCCAAGAGATGTCAGGGATACAGACAAACTAGAAATAACAGCCCTTTTGGGCTTGCTTTATTATGGTAATCGAGTTAACCTTAAAAATCCATAGAGAATGGATGATTTTAAAACAGTGACGAGTTGGTGAAGATTTCTATTTTTACTGAGAGCATTACGTTTTGATGACATACCTACGAGGGTAGAACGTAAAAGAATGGATCGCTTGACTCCAATAATTTGGAGTTTGTGTCTAATTGCCAAAAATGCTACTCACTTGGGAAAAATGTAACAATTGACGAGAAACTAAAGACATTTCGTGTAAAATGCTTCTTTATTCAATACATCTTTATAAGCAACAAACCACGAGACGTGGTAAAAAGGTTGGCAACACCTATATTTAATACGGGGAGAACACTGACCACTGACAACTAGTTCCTGATTTTGATTTGATAAAATATCTTGATGAGAAAAAAATAGCCTTTGTAGAAACGATGAAAAAAAAATAAGACCCAATTTCGCAATGAATTTATAGTTACAAAAAAGCGTGAGCCCAATACCAGTATTTTTGGGTTTCGGAAGGACATGTCTCTTGTTTCCTACGTGCCTAAGCGCTATAAAAACGTAATATTAGTTTCAAGCCTAGATGATGACGTAAAAATCGACGCAGAAACAGGTGACCAAAATAAACCCGAGATTATAACATTCTATAAAAAGACAAAGGGAGGTGTAGATGAACTTTGTCCTTGTTAAAATATTGCCTGGAACACCAGAAGATGACAGTATTTTTTCCATGTTAAATGTAGCCGCGATCAATAGTTATAAAATCTATTCCACCAATAATAACGAAAAAATACTTAGAAGAAAATACCTTCGACTACTTGAATTTGAAATTTTTCAGAAATTCATCTGTATGAAACATTCAAAGCATATTTGTCAAGACTGCAAAACTGCGATACAATAATATGTAAAATGTGCAAAATCTAGGAGACATCATTGTTGTTTTTAATTAAATTCAATAAAAATTTTTAAGAAATACAGTGTATCAATCTTCCACCGTATATATTTTATAATATTATTACAATATTTCATTACCTTTATCTTAAAATAACTAATTAGCATTTTGTGTATCTAGAAAATAGACGCGACCTTTCTTGTTGGTACAAAGGCCGCGACCGCTGAAAGATTAAATAAATATATTTAAAGCAAAGCAATTATAAAGGGTTTGAGTGAATTGAATCTATTCAAATTGAGATTTCTTTTTTGTTTTTAACATTTCATATGCCTACACTTATAATCTGTTTGCCACATTCATAACCTAAATTTTATATGTATAAGTAAATAATTACTAAAAATATTTCATTTAATACAATATAAATTAACAAAACGAAAGAAAAGACTTTCTTGACTGTGGCATTACTAGTTTCTACTTCATTTTACACATTCTACAAGTTCTCCTCCTTTTAAGATTGTAAATGTTGCAACACAATTGCACGTTACTCAACAAAGAGCAGTTGTTTCTGTATTCAATAAAGCTTTTATATGCATCTAAACTTTAAGAGTAACAAAAGCTTCTACACAATAAAAGTGCAGAAGCCGTTATTTTAAATGTGATACATATTGCCCCTTACCTTTATGGTTGACGAGCATTCCTAATAGTACTTGTAAAGGTATAATAATACTGCAGACGGTTTTTGATGGCTCTATTTTTAAACATACTATGATAGTAAAATAAATTTTACTATTTTAATTTTCTGTTAATTTCAAATCGGTGGTATTTAAAAAATAATTTATATTTTATAGATAAAGTAAATTGTTCTGAGTATGCATTTAGTGAAGTTGATAAGTACTGTGTCTACGCCTTAGATTGTTTTTAAGAGAATTTCTTAGTCAACAACTCTTTTACTTATTTTTTCTTCAAAGGACTCTCATTCTGTATTTTTTTGTGTGCAGTTTAGGCTCCCGTAGTATCTGCAGTATATCAGAAAACATAGTTATAATTACTGAAAAATTAGGCTATGAATTACGTACTTTAGAAAGAAACTACAACGTTAAATCGGTTTTATGATCAATGGACTCCTAAATATGTAAAAACCGCAGATTGCTACCATTTAAAGTGGTGTATTTTGGTGGTTTCTATCATTTAACGTACATATACATCTACAAAAAAGTTGTTTAAAATAAAATTTTCTACCTAACTCTAACCTTTTAAACTTAAAAATAATTAATTGATGGATTCGACTGTTACTTGATGGAAATTCATTTTCATCATCATCATCATCATCTTGGTGCTACAGCCCTTAGAGGGCCTCGACCTTCTCAAGTTTTCTACGCCATTCTGTTCTGTCCCTTGCTTGAATTTTCCAGTTGCCGACTCCGATCTTCTCCGCATCTTGTGTTACCCCATCCATCCACCTCAGCTTTGGTCTACCCCGTCGTCTTATTCCCACAGGTTGCGCTGTTAGAATCTTTTTTATCATGTTACGTTATCGACCGTTACTTGATGGAAATTCATTTTATGTAACAATAAAACACTGAAAACTTTGTTTTCAAACTTCCTCAAAATTTATTTTAAATCTTATCACTACAGCTGTTTCGGCTGATTGCCTTTCGGAAGTGATCTATTTTTGGCTTGGATTTACAAATTTATAGTCTCTAATGAAATAGGTTGAGGAGGGAAGAACTGTTTGTCTCAAGTTGGTCATTCAGAATTATATCTGTGTTTTTTAATTTGTGGATTTCCATAGATTCTAACAAAGATAGCTTAAGGCCTTTATTTTGAATGTGAAGAATTTTAAATTTGTCGTTAAAAGAATGATTATGATCTAGAAGGTGAAGTTCTATTCTTGAAAGCCCTTTTATGTTCTGCTATTCGTTTATCAAAGTTTCTACCAGTTTGACCGAAGTTTTTGGGCAGTCGCCACATTGAAGTTTGTACACACCACTATTTAAGTGTTTTTTATTTTGGTTCTTGTTATTTTTAATATATTTGCCTAAGTTGTTATTTGTTCGGAAAGCTGGTGTTATTCCTTTCTTTTTTATGTGTTTGGCAATTTTTGTTGTTATTTTGCCTATTACAAAGGGAACAAATTCCTATTCCTGTTACAAAGAGAATAAAACAGCAATTTCAATTAAAAATAAATCAATAGAAAACAATTGTGTTTACAAAAGCAGACAAAGGTAACACTACTATTGCTATAGATAAAATAAAATATAATAACAAAACAATATAATTCTTAAATAATCAAAATATTGAATCTTTACACAAAGATCCGACAGAAAAATATCAAAAACAAATTAAGCTAGCGTTGGAAAATTCAAAATCAATACTAAATCCAATAGAACAGAAATACCTCAATATTATGAACCCACACCTCCTAAATTATACTCTTTCATTAAACTACACAAACCAGATAAAACAATGAGACCTGTAGTTTCTTTTTATACAGCTCCGTCATATAAAATTTCAAAAAAACTGTTAGAGATTATTTTAGAACACACTAAATTTTCACCTAAATTTACCATAAAAAATACAATAGAACTAGTTAATAAAATACAACATTTTCAATTAAGTAACAACTCTAGATTCATTTCATTTGACGTAAAAAATCTTTTTCCTAGTATCCCTCCTACAGAAACTTTTAGTCTAGTAAAAAACCTTTTAGACCAAAATAGTACAAATCCAATAATTACATCTGAAATTTTACATCTTCTTGAAGTTTGCATAAACCAGGACTACTTTGAATTTAATAATAAAATATATACAAATAACAGTGCAGGACTTATAATGGGTAATCCTCTAAGCCCCTTGCTATCAGATATTTTTATGGATCATCTAGAGACAAAGATTTCAAAACATCCCGTATTCAAACAGTTTTTATATTGGTGGAGATACGTTGACGACGTACTGGTATGTTTCCCAGGAACTAATAGGCAACTCGACCAATTTTTATCGTATATTAATTCACTTCATAGTCATATTGAATTTACAATATAAATTGAACAAAATCAATCCATAACTTTTTTAGATTTAAAAATTAGCAGACTTCAAAACAAACATGACTTCTCCATATTTCATAAACGTACCCATACTGACACGACCATATACAATTCATCATCCCATCCAACACAACATAAACTGGCAGCTTATCATAGTATGTTATATAGATTAACAGAAATTCCGATGTTAAAATACAACTTTGAGACAGAATTAAATATAATTAAGCAAATAGCAGTAAACAACGGATACAACGAACAAACGATTAATAAAATGTTAAATCAAAAGCTACACAAGAAAGCTTTGAAAATAGTATTTCCACCACCAGAGAAAACACACAGTACCTTCTGCTCGATTACATATACAGACAAAATAACAACAAAAATTGCCAAACACATAAAAAAGAAAGAAATAACACCAGTTTTCCGAACAAATAACAACCTAGGCAAATATATTAAAAATAACAAGAGCCAAAATAAAAAACACTTAAATAGTGGTGTGTACAAACTTCAATGTGGCGACTGCCCATAAACTTACATCAGTCAAACTGGTAGAAAGTTTGATAAACGAATAGCAGAACATAAAAGGTCTTTCAAGAATAGAAAAACAGATCCGACATACGCACTTCACCTTCTAGATCATAATCATTCTTTTAACGACAAATTTAAAATTTTTCACATTCAAAATAAAGGCCTTAGGCTATCTTTGTTAGAATCTATGGAAATCAACAAATTAAAAAACACAGATATAATTCTGAATGACCAACTTGAGACAAACAGTTCTCCCCTCCTCAACCTATTTCATTAGAGACTATAAATTTGTAAACCCAAGCCAAAAATAGATCACTTGAGAAAGGCAATCAGCCGAAACAGCTGTAGTAATAAGATTTAAAATAAATTTTGTGGAAGTTTGAAAACAAAGTTTTCAGTGTTTTATTGTTAAAAATAATTTTTTTTTTTTTGACAAAAATGTATTTGACGAAGCAAAAAAAATCACGAAAACACGACATGTTTCTTTTTTGTCTCATAACTTGTTTTCACTAAAGGCATAGGAGGCGTAGGTATGGGTGTTACTTTGCAGAAAAATAACTTTTCTTTTTCTTCTTTAAAATGACGTTTGGTAAAAGTCTTTAGGATTTACACTATCCGAGATACGATTTTTCAAATTTTATCGCTCATATCATTTTTGGGTAATTTTTGTTACTATTTTCTCGCCAACATTGTTCTATAACTTTAATATATGCAGACTTAAATATATGCGATAGTATATTACAAAGAAATAAAAAATATTTACCCTTATGATATATCGACCCTCCCAATGGTAACTAATTTTTTTTCAAATTTGACTTATTGCCAAACAGATTTCATGATACCGAAATTTCTTCCACAGTATACTATAATAACTCAAATTGTAATATAGACAACACAATATACATTAATGTAAATGTAGTATCTCAATGCTCTCTGTACTTTACCGCGAAGAAAGTAGCAGGTCTATTATGGAGTTACTATAGTATTCGCTGTAAATTTGTGAGAAGGGACCGAGATACGGCTGTAAGTTTCAAGCGAATAAAATTATAAGTTATGTTAAATGTCGTTTTAAATTAGTTAAAGTACATTGTTTATTCTTATAATAATTTAGTAATTTGGTCTAGTTTTATTAAAAAAGCTCCAGATATGCGTAAACAAGTATTATTTGAAACAATAACTCTTTCTGAATGCAAATACCAAATAATGAAAGGCAGAGGTATGAAAGATGATAAAGCCACATAATCAGGTCGTAACTGTTAGTTACTCAGTGTATACAGAACCTTATAAAATTGTAACTTAGTGCAAAATTTTTTTTATCAATCTGCATGGAGTAACAGTAAACCAACTAAATCTGTTCGTTAAAAAACTAAAGTCGTCAGAGGATAGATTTATAAAAACAGATATGAAAGCACACAATGTATTCTCTAATCAGTTGGTCGAAGAAAGCAGTGAAATTCAGAAATTTATAGATCAATATCCAAGACATGAAAGTCATTGTGCAAGGGAAGATAATCCTAATCAAATATTTCTACCGAGCCACCTAACCTTCTGTCAAATGCATAAAGATTATCAAAAAAAGGATTGATCAAATCTGCTAGTTATAATATTTGTCGAGACTTATTCAATAGTACGAAATATAAATTTAAACACATCGATACATGTTGCAAATATGACGAATATCAAACACTAAAAAATAGCTATACTAGTACTGAGGCAGCTAGATCAAAAATTAATGAACAACGGGACGATTAGATTAACAAAGCTAATAAAGCCTTTGAAAGCAAACGAAAAGACAAAGAGATAGCTAAAAATGGTGAAACGAATAGAGTTCTGGTTTTGATTTACAAGTCCTACCAGCTGCCCTATTTATCAACTAACATAGTCTACTATAAGCGTTTATTATCTGTATATATTCTTACTATACGTATCTGTTCTTCCACTAAATCGTCTATTTGCTTCATGTGGTATGAAGTAATTGGAGGCAGAGGTTCTGATCAAATTGCCTCATGCCTCCACAGTAAAGTAATGAGTTTATCAGAGACCGTTCAGCACGTAGCAACATATTCGGACACCTGCGGAGGACAAAACCGCAACATTAATATGACGGTTATGTTGTTGTATGCCATTCAGAAAAAATCAACTCTCGAAATAATTGATCAGAAATTTCTTTTGCCGGGTCATAGACGCCTCGAGTGTGATAGTGACCACGCACGAATTGAAATGTGTAAAAAGCAAATTTTAAATGATGATATGGTAAAAAATGGTAAATCCAAATTTACAGTGGTTGATATTAGACAAGAAGAGTTTCTGGCATTTTCCAAGCACTTACGTGACACAATATTCAAACAAACAAGCGACACTGAAGGTGAAAAGATATCTTGGCTTAATATTAAATGTCTAAGATATACCAAAGAGTTTCGGATAATTGAGTTTAAGTATACCCTTGACGACAAATCGCCATTTAAAACTTTAGATATTAGAAGGGGAAATAGAAGAGGGCAACCATCAATGGATAACATAACTGTCCCTCGCTCATACAATAGTCCCTTCTGAATTAATCCAAAGAAAACGAAAGACCTTTTATCGATGTTAGACCGGATTTGCCAACCACATACAACGCAAAAGAATATGACGAGTTGTGCAATGATGCCTTGGATTCGGAATCAGCAGACTAATTGGTTATCCAAATTCAATTTGTAACATTTCAAATATTAACCCTTAACTGGTATGGTGATTTAAAATTACACTTAAAGTATGGCGGGGTCAGATTTGACCCTGTGCCTTTTTTTGCATGCAGCAAATAGAAAACAGAAAAATTTTCATTCAGATCGAATATAAATCCTTTTTATTATAAATAATAATGTTTACATATACTTTTTAATAATATCTGGCCTACTTCTGGCTAAACTTATAAAAATTAACATGGCTTTTCTTATCTGTAAAAAAAAATAGAGAAAAAATTAAAAATAATTTTAAACGGAATTGTTTTAATCAAAACAAACCTAAACCTAGGGAAAAATACTTAAAAACATGAAAAAACATAATAAACAAAAATTCTGACAACTACATTTTGCGCAGTATTTTATTGTTCGGAGCAATTTGTACACATGTTGGACGTTTTGCAATGGTCTTTGCAAATATGCCTGCTACACTCGTCACATACAATTGGATGTTTGTTGTCACTGTAAGGGCATAAGAAGCATCTGGCACGCTTAGGTTGTCGACGTTGAGGGTTATCTATGCTTCGTGGGGCCTCATCTGGGATATTGCTGATTCGCCTTATGGTTACCTTCAATTCCCGAGGAATGTTTTTCATTTGACTTCTTCGAACTAAGTGTTCGTTGATCATTTCTCTCCCTAAATCAATAAGGAAACGGTTACGAACCATCTCATTATTTGGATTAGCAGCATTATAAATTATGCCTGCATTTGCGGCGGAGATGTCCATCATTCGGTACCACAAAGTTAGAGGCCAACGCCGAGTACGTCTTCCTACTTTGTAATTGGCACAAATTTGGTCCAGTACATCAACGCCAACTTTCGTTAGGTTATAAAAGGAGATGATGTCTGGTAATTTCTTTGCTCCTTCTTCGACCATGTTATTATGGTGCATTGTAGACATCATGCAAACTGAGCGATTTCTTTTTGGAACGTATGACGCAATTGTTATATCCTTAGTAAATCCAAAAAGCGAGGAAAGTGGTTCACGTTGCTTACTAGCTAGGAACTCTTTAGGTAACTCCCTTTTATTCCGTCTAATAGTACCTACGTATGTCAAGTTTTGGCGTTGCAATTCTTCAACCAGCTCTAGTGACGTGAACCAATTGTCCCCTGTAATATTACGGTTCGAATTTGCTATTGGTTCAATCAAAGTTAGCACAGTTTGGGTTGGAATAGATAGCTTCTTTGGATTTGCCCTATTTTCATCTTTGCCCGTATATACAAAAGCATTGATCAAATAATGTGTACGAGCGTCACACAAACACAATATTTTTAGTCCGTATTTCACAGGCTTGCTTTTTATAAACATACGGAACCTACACTTTCCCCGAAATCCAACCAACATTTCGTCCACGGTTACGTATTCCCCACAAGAATAGTTTATCTTACAGTTTCCAATAAATCTGTAAAACAAATTTGAAATTGCAGCAAGTTTATCTCCGTCTTCAATACGTTGTCGTCTAGTGGCTGGATTGTCAAATCTTAAGGCTGTTAGCAGGAAACTGAATCTCTTTAGAGTCATTGTTGCACGAAAAATGTCACGACCTGTTCCATCTGTTGCAAAAAGCGAATTTATGTCCTCGTGACTCGACTTGAACACTCCAGCTAGATAGAGAAGACCGAGAAATGCTCGCATTTCTACTTCATCGACATGATTAATAAACTGACATGACAAGGCCTGATCGCCATAGGTTGCCTGCAGTTCAGTTATTTTCTCATTCGTTCTTGCGATAACTTCATTTATAATGTATCCATCGAGAAAAAAACTGAGCGCCTGCAAGGGTGTAGTTGGCTTATTGGTCCGACATGGTCCCGAAAGGCCAGGAATATGCGACACTATGTTGGTGACGCGAGTACGGCTAGACGCAGGTGGCGTTTTCGCCCACTTTTTTCTATTTTTTCCGTAGAAATAGCCACTTTCATCCCCAACAATTTCACTTTCAACAGATAAGCTAACTTCTTCGACAGAGTGCCTATCACTGCCATCAACAGCTTCATCTTCACTCTCACTATCAGCATTGTAGTCACTATCCGTATCGTGATCACTAACAATCGTCTCTGCATCGGAAAGGTCGTTGTCGGTATCCCATAAAGTTTCAGCAATATGTTCAATTTCCTTTTGTGTCAAAGGCGCCCTTTTGTCACGCACGTTCGACATATTATACTTCGATCACAACTCTAAATTGAAAGAACAAACAAAATTGTATTTTTTTCTGGAAAAATAACAGTATTGTGCTTCTTACCCGAAAACGAGAAATTATCCTTTAACGGTATGGCAGGGTCAAATCTGACCCAATTCACAATATTCGCGTGGAGCCACTAATTGCTTGCGGGCGACTGATAGCGGAACTGAAGCAGTTGCACGCCTTGAAAGAATACCTCAAATGGTATGTTGCCATATCGCCTAGTTTTTCCGAAAATTACAAAAGAATTTCCAATAGGGTCAAATTTGACCCTGCCATACCAGTTAAGGGTTAATATAAAATACAAATGTCTTGTTTTTTATTTCCATTTCGAAATAATATATACATAAAACAATCAATTTATAAGATATCCAATCAATAATGGATATCCAGAAATTAACTCTAAGAAACACCATCGACCTTACTAAAACACATCCCTTCCCAATCCCAGATACTCCGCCTTGAAATATACCAATCCCACATTCAATCACTTCCCTATTAGAATACAGTAAACATGAAACCTCAAGCCTTCTCATAAGGCAACACTTCAAAGAAATCATAAGCAGGAACAAATTCAAAACAATTTTGTATACAGATGCCTCCAAAAGCGAAGCAGGCGTTGGATGTGCCGTTACCACACATGATGAAGAAATAAAATCATCTTTTTTACCGAGTATATGCAGCGTATATACTGGAGAACTTTATGCGATACTAGAAGCTTTTAAAAAACTAAAAACAGATCATAAAAACCAAGCAATATGCACAGACTCCCTGTCGTCACTACAATCGATTAAAAGCCTCAGTATCCCTTAGTACAAGAAATCCATAGGATACACAGTGCTCTCGCTTTTCAAGCTGTATATGTCACGATCATCTGGCTATTATCCCATGTCGGCATCCCTGGTAATGAAAAAGTAGACCAATCAGCCAAGCAAGCTTCTTGTGTAAACAGTAAATCCTCAAAAGCTCAACATATTCAAATCTGTAATGACTTAAAGCAAATTTTTAAGCAACAACATTATCATACCTGGCAAACCTACTCGAACACAATCAAGAGTGCATTACATGAGATCCGGCAAACTGTTGAAAAACTTGAACTTCCAAAAATGTCTAGAAACGAAAAAGCTGTCATCCGAAGGTTAAGAATAGGACATACCCGATTTACACATGAGTATTTATTGAAATCCGAGCCGAAGCCCAATTGCCAAATCTGCTCAAGTGTATTAACTGTGAAACATATCCTAATCGAGTGTCCCCGGTACGCAAAGCACAGAGTGTAACATAAACTTGCCAAATATCAAAGACATTTTAAACTCGCCCGATCAAGTCTTTAACCTAATTGGTTTCTTGAAAGACATTCAGTTGTTTAACAGAATATGCCCTCTTGTTTTTCTTGTACTTTACCTTAACTTATATATAACTTAGTGATAAAACTATTGTATTATTTAATCATAGGTTCTAAGCTTATAGAGTAACTGTAGCAATTAGTAATATGTGCTTATTGTAATTATTGTATATTATATTGTTTGTGTCAATGGCCATTTCAGCCGAGACACATTAATTTAAATAATAATAATAAAAAAAAATTATAAGATGACAAAACCACATATTATATCCAAAAACTAGCAAATAATCTTTCTTTATGTTTCACACATTAGAAGTACATTCAGTTCTTTGTACTATTGCACAAAAAACAATACCTTTTATCACCGAATTAATATTATGTTTAAAACCTTAAAAGTGCTTTCTTGAAAACTATCAAAAAATAGACATACGTTTTCGCCATCTTTCCACAGTTTTATCCCCTAACATTTAGATGTTCGTCTATTAGCATTTGGAAAATATCAGTAGATACAAAGTTATAACGAATACTTTTAAAAAGAAAAAACAAATACTTTTTATTAAAAAAGGGAATATTTATAACTTTCCACTATATTTTACATCAGTCAATAAAAGTGATTAATATAACAGATTTAAGATTTTCGCAAAGATAAAGGCGTATTTTTTCACAAAAAATCCCTTTTTTGTATAGTTGCTGTATAAAACCCTACTAAATAATGCCAATCTCTCGACATTTTCCTCAGTAATATCAAAGATGAAACAGCAGAATATACTTATTTAGGTCTTGTTTATGTACCCTAAATGGGATGATACAATATTGTATAATTTTTTCTGTGCGCTGGATATCAAGCAATTTATGATGAAAAAACTGTGCCAACCCGAGCTTAATGAAAAATTATACTCCCTTCTATCTCTTTCAAAGTGGTTTTTGTGGCACCGAGTCCCCGGAGATTAAGCGATGAAAACCAAAATGGCGTTTGTGTTATCACTTATTTGTATCACTGTTACATGATACTTTACACAAACTTCAAC
Source organism: Diabrotica balteata (assembly GCA_918026665.1). NCBI lineage: Eukaryota > Metazoa > Arthropoda > Insecta > Coleoptera > Chrysomelidae > Diabrotica > Diabrotica balteata. The sequence continues at coordinate 60,103,762 of OU898280.1, forward strand.
TTGGGCCAATTTGTTTCGTTTAAAATCGCAGATAAATGAACTTGAATAAAATGTACAGTAGGGACTAATCCAGAGTTTAGGATGGATTTTATTAAAAATTGTTTATTATTCTAGTTTGTATGATGCAGTCGATAATAGTAGTATTAATAGTTATTTTAGTTTAGATTTTTTGTATTTTACGTACATTTATTGACTATTACGAGCAAAATGCACACTCCACGTGATGCATAATGGCTCAAGTATTTATTAATAACATGCGAACAGTTTTCTAATAAAAAATATTCTTCTTTATTAAGTACCTATCATGTTTTACAACGTATGTAAGTTACTGTATATAAATCGTTTTTCGCGAAATTTATATTAATAACTAGTCGCAGAATTTTGTATGTAGGTCCTTTGACATATGATCAAAGTACCGGATGTACCAATAAGCCGATGTCTCGGCTATATATCAGATACTATTCATGTTATAACTTTACGAGAGAAAATTCCGTAGTAAGTAAGTGGCCAAGAGAAATCGTTGGGAATAATTTTTAAGTTTCTGGGTTAACCGCTAGGGGGCATAACCTGTGAAGAAAACTTTGAAAACCGTTATTTTTGGGAAATATGCCCAATTATACAAAGTGTAAAATAAGTAAGCTAGAAAGAGGCCAAAATTCTGCTTAAAATTGTTTAAGTGCTTTTTTTATTTTTCTTTTTAAATAAAGGGTGCGGGAGAGTGAGAAAGTATTTGTGGATAAATACCTATAACCTTGGTTTGAATTAACCGATTTTAACGAAATTAGTGTAATTAGAAAGAATGTGGATATATTAATTTACATCTACTATAAAATTAATGCATTTTGTTAGAATTGAGGTAGAGGGTAATTTCGAATAGAAAAACTTAAAATTTGTTTTTCTTTAAAATGTTTAATAAAAATACCTATTTATTGTAAATTATATTGGAACTGAATTAAAAATTCTTAACAAAATGGAGCAAACCTCATGTTAATAGCTTTTGTCAAACTCGAGATATGAATAAAAACGCATAAACATAAGTAGGTATAGTATTGACTCTCCCTGTATTATAAATTAAATTAAAAAATAAGTCAGTAAGTACTTTCAAATTTTTTTTTAGAGCAGAAGAATCTTAATGTTAATACCTATTTTGGCCATTGTTATTTCATGTGATTAAAAATAGTTTTTTCGAAACTAAGTAGATTACGACAATAAATTTGACGGGGAGTTCATATTTTTGATTTATTGACAGCAGTCAAAATATTGTTAAGAAATATTATATTGTAATTCGAATTGAAGATTGCACTTTTTCAATAGATATTATTATTGGTAATATCAGTAATTACTTATCAGTACTAATAATTCGTGATGAGTATATCAAATGCAGAATTGTATGATATGATTGGAGTTTATTTCGAATGTAACCAAAATGCTGTTACTGCCTCACGTATATATTTTGTAATAAATCCTGACAGGAGACATTATCGCAAATAAGTATTTGAAAAAAGGCAAAAAGATTAAGAGAAACTGGTAGTTTTCTTCGTCCTTGTTTAAAACAAGGTAGTAGATGTATGACCGAACATAATTCAATCAATGTTGTGAATTGCTTTAATTCAACAAAATCCACATGTAACTAGTCATTAAATCACTATAGAATTAAACATATCCAAAACTACTGTTCTAAGGATTTTTAAACATCACAGGTTTTTTATATTAAAAAGTGAATGTTTAGGTCAGAAACTTGGAATTCGCTTTAAACTTTAGATTCAACTGATATTTTAATATTCCGGTAAAAACGGCAACACGGCGCTTTTATCCGTTTCTTAGAAATACTTTATTATTTATTATGCAGTATTTATCTTGTGGATTTTTCAAGATTTTTTGAGTTTTAGTAAATATAGTGGTTTCTTTTTCAAAAATATTTCTTGATTTGTTTTTTAGACTGCATCCTTATTATGTAGTTCTTCGCCAAGCTTTACATGAGAGAGATTTTGATGCAAGGCTGGATTACTGCAATTGGATATTAGGTCTGCTAGAAGAAAAACCGCATATCATGTCAAAGATTTTGTGGACAGATGAGGCTACGTTTAGTAATGCGGGTGATGTTAATCTGCATAATCTGCATTATTGGGCTGAAGAAAATCCGCGCTGAATACGTGAGGTGCAGGGTCAAGGTAGATCGAGTCATATTGTTTGGTGTGGTATAGTTGAGGGAAAGATCGTAGATCCATATTTCTGTGATTGAATTTTAAATGGCGAAACGTATTAGGATTTTCTGGAAAATCAGTTGCCTGTTGTATTGGAAGATATTTTCTTATAAACAGGAAGAGATATGATATTACAACATGACGGGTGACCTGCGTACCTTTCCAGAGTTCGAGATTATTTGTATGAAATTAATCCAAATAAATGGATTGGAAGAGAAAGTATATTTTCATGGCCAGCTACATCTACAAACTTAACATGTCTGGACTTTTATCTGTGAGGTAGATTTAAGGAAACAGCGCATTATAAAAGCAATAAATAATATATCAACAGCAGAGACTGAAGCAGCCGTTATATCTACGCGCGAAAGATTACATCTTTGTGTGGACAACGATGGAAAACAATTTGAAAATTTAAAGGACATTAAGTTTTAATGATCGAAATATTTGTATATTCTTTTATATTTAATTTTAAAGTATAATAAAGGGTGAGCCAATACTATACTTACTTATACTTATGCGTTTTTATTCATATCTCGAGTTCGACAAAAAGTATCAACATGCTGTTTTGTCCTATTTTGTTACGAATTTTATATAGTTCCATTATAATTTACAAAAAATAGGTGTTTCTATTAAATAATATAAAGAAAAACAAATTTAAATTTTTTCTATTCGAAAGTCCCTGTAGCCATGACAATTAAAACTAAATACAAATAGCAGGTGTAAATTAAATCATCCACACCTTTGCTAATGACAGTTAGCAATTTTTAATAGCTAATAATTTCGTTAACATCGGTTAATCCAAACCAAAGTTATAGGTATTTATCCACAAATATTCTCCCACTCTTCCCCACCCTTTATTTGAAAAAATAAAAAAAAAGTACTTGAACAATTTTGTGCAGAATTTAGGCCTCTTTCCTGACTTTTTCTTCAAGAAATTTTGACAGGAATGTCAAAATTTCCTAGCGATTTGCGAAAATAGTACATTGTTTACTGGGTAGGAAAAGCTTAACATTCCTGGACGACTGTGAAGATTGCTAAGTCGAGGCGCAAGCCGAGACTTAGCAACACAGAGTCCAGGAATGTGGCTTTTCCTACGAGGTAAACATACTATTTTTCCGCAAATCGTTTAAAATTCGACAGATATTGATTGATTTAAAAAAAACGCGATAATTTTATTCCCAAATAAATGGTGCTTTGAAATTACTAATAAAATTACTTGGGTTACTATGGAAACGTATTGAGGTTGAATTGTCAAACTTACCGCTTATAAATTTAATTTCTGGTGTTCTCGAAAGTAAAATGATAAGTGATGATAAAATTTCCATTCCTGGGACTCCTGCAGAGCTGGTTGAGGCAGTGAATACTGCTTCATTAGAATTATTGCCAAAGAAATCAAGAGAAAAGTACGAAAATGCATACAGACGTTTTATGGATTATCGCATGAGTAAAAATACGAGTTCTTTCTCAGAAAATGTTGTAATGGCATACTTCCTAGACCTTTGTTTAAAGATGAAATGTTCAACATTATGGGCCAATTATTTAATGCTGAAGTCAACCCTTGCACTTAAACACAATGTAGATATATCTACATACTCAAAACTTCGTTCTTTATTGAAACGGCAAGCTCAAGGTTATAGGGCAAAGAAATCTAAGATTTTAACGAAGGAAGAAATTGAAAAATTTATCCAGGAAGCTGCAGATAAAGAAAATTTAATGATTAAGGTAATTTACAAGGTTTTAATTTCTATTTAGACTATAGCTTTATTTATTTTTTAGGTGGCTGTAATATTTGGTATTTCTGGGGCCTGTAGAATGGAAGAGTTAGTCCGAATGACTGTACACGATATAGAAGACTTAGAATCTAAGCTTTTAATCAGCATACCTGATTCGAAAACCAACAAATCAAGATCATTTGTAATTAATCAGATCTACTTGAATGTTTATCGAAAGTATGTTTCGTTAAGACCAGAAAATATGAACAGTGACCGATTTTTCTTTAAATATCAAAGCGGAAAGGGTTGTAGACAAGTGGTAGGAATTCATCAATTTAAAAAAATGCCCAAAATAATTGCTACTTATTTGAACTTGGTAAATCCGACAGAATATACTGGTCACTGCTTTCGTCGGTCTTCTGCAACAATATTGGTTGACTCTGGTGCCGACATAACTAGTTTAAAGAGGCATGGCGGATGGAAGTCATCAAACGTTGCTGAAGGATATATCGAAGAATAGCTTAACAATAAAGTTGAGGTGGCAAATAAAATTTTCACAGTACAAAATATTCAACAAAATGACACTTCTACCCTGCATGCTGTCCAAAATGTTTCTCATAGTTCTAAGAGTGTTCCTCCAATGTTCAATAATTGTACTAACTGTCAAATTACTGTAAATATAACAAATTGATCTTAAAAATGTATTCAGCAATGACTTAATGTTTTCAAAATATAAATTAATTCCTTATAAGCAATGTGTTTTCTATCATTTATGTAGAACACTAACAACTGTACGGAAATATCATTTCCTTACAGTAAGGAAGTCCTGACTTTTTCTTCAAGAAATTTTGACAGGAATGTCAAAATTTCCTAGCGATTTGCGAAAATAGTACATTGTTTACTGGGTAGGAAAAGCTTAACATTCCTGGACGACTGTGAAGATTGCTAAGTCGAGGCGCAAGCCGAGACATAGCAACACAGAGTCCAGGAATGTGGCTTTTCCTACGAGGTAAACATACTATTTTTCCGCAAATCGTTTAAAATTCGACAGATATTGATTGATTTAAAAAAAACGCGATAATTTTATTCCCAAATAAATGGTGCTTTGAAATTCCTAATAAAAGTACTTGGGTTACTATGGAAACGCATTGAGGTTGAATTGTCAAACTTCTATAATTTATGTAGAACACTAACAACTGTACGGAAATATCATTTCCTTACAGTAAGGAAATGACATTTCCTTACAGTAAGGAAGTCCTGACTTTGTCTTCAAGAAATTTTTACAGGAATGTCAAAATTTCCTGGCGATTTGCGGAAAAAAACTTTTTTTCAAATTTTTCTTCACAGTTAAGGCCCCCTAGCAGTTAACCTAGAAACTTGAAAGCTATTTCCAGCGATTTCTCTTGGCCACTTTTACTAAGAAATTTTTTCTCTCAAAGTTATAACATGAATAGTTTCTGATATATAGGCGAAAGATCGGCTTATTGGACCACCCGGTACGAAGAAATAAATTATTTATTTGCAGTAAATACATAATGTTAACATGTTGTGTATTTCGTAGTTTCATTTTATTTATTACATAAAATAATCACTTGTTAGTTCAATATGTAGCTTTTAATTAAAATAATACTATATGTGCCTACTTTTATACCTTTAAGCTTTATTTCATTACGATCGCAACTATTATATTCATAAATTTTCAAACAAATTACAAAATACGTTCTGCAGTAGCGTTAACAAAATTGTGTGGTAGTTTTTAAAATGATTCAGTTCTGTGAGTTGGAAAAAGTGATTGGACTGTCAATGGGAACTGAACGAGTGAAGTTCTGTGGGTGAAGTGTTGAAGTTTTGTTAAAATTTTCGGATATAAACAAAACTGTTATATCTAAAATTTTAACCATGTAGTTGATAGAATACAGTGAATCTTGAAATGATGTTATAACTGCGTCAAAGTTAGTTAATATTTACTTTATATTGAAAGTAACAGCCCTCCAGTTTCATATGTTGCTGCTGCCAGAACTGATATAACTAATAACATTATTAAAATATTTGATTATGTCAAATCAATTCGAAATATTATTGGACCGAAAAACATCAGCTTCGCTTTCAGAATCTCGAGCAACCGATTGTGCATTTACGTTAACAATATCGAATGTGTGGACCTATTAGTCACAAATAATCCTGTTGTTACTTAGGAGACGTATACAACAGTATAAGAAAACTGATAACACCAGCTAAATGTCTTATTTTGTCAAATATAGGTCCATCTATTTCACATAAGCTTATCGAGTCACTAACCAATCTGTAGGCCATCAAAGATTATGGCCTACAGATTGGTTCACCCATCTAGTTCCTAAGGTTAAGAATTTTAGACGACAAATATAACCATATTATTTCCTTCGAATGACGATAACCTTTTTAAATTCAGCAAAGTCTAACGTAATCAACGTCTCAGAAACAAAACAAGAAATTTCACCTGCAGTGCCTCTTGTTTATCAAGATTCAAACCGAAAATCAATTAAACAAGCTAGGAAGAATTTAAAAAATACTTATCTCCAAATCACGGATGCCTAAAAAGAAGCAACCCGATCTGGTTGGTCTTACATCATTGAGAATGTTTAAATTTTCTTCAGTTAACAAGTCTTCGATTAGTCTGCCTTTGATATTAAAATTTGTTGAGCCCCACATTGGGTTGTGACTATTGAAATCTCCTACTTTTATTCTGGGCATAGGTATATGTGAAATGAGTGCTTTTAAGTCGGTTAAGGTGAGAAATGTATTTGGGGGAGTATAGATGCAACATACATTAATGCATTGGGAAGCTTTAACTGAGACAGCTACAGCTTCGATGTCTGTTTTTAGAGGAATCGTTTGTGCTTCAAGAGTATTTTTAACATAAATGGCCACTCCACCACTTGCTTTTTCCTGCTTGTTTCTATTTTCATAAGATGTTGAAAAATGTTTAAATATGTGGCAATATTGGTCTTTGAAATTCGTTTCTTGGAGACAAATGAAAGCGGGGGTAATATTATTAGTTGAAAGTTTTAGTTGCATTAGTTCATAATGGGTATTGTTGTTTGTTTGTTTGTGTTTAAATGACTGCGGACACTAAATCCATTCGCCAATTTTACAATTTGAGGTGTAGTGTGTGTGTGTGTGTAGAGTAATTGTCTTGATACTTATCAAAGTCGACGTCATTGTCTTTGCTAAGAGACGCTAATTGTATCCGAACGTCTGCGGTCCCTCCGGTGTGTACCGATCACACAAGGATAGAAATTATTTTCATTTATTAATTTTTTTTAATAAACGAAAATTTCCACCCAGGTGGGATTCGAACTCACGACCTTTAGGTTTAAAGGCAGGCGCTCTTACCACTGAGCCACAGAGGGGGTCATAATGGGTATAAAACCATTTATATTCCACTGTAATAAATTGAATTTTATAATTATAATTCTTAAATGTTTAGCTCCTGGGATAATTCAGTCGATGTATCCGTATCAGGTTCTTCATCCTCGTAGTTGTCTTTTGAGAGCTCACTCGTAATTTTTTTGTTTAGCTTTGTACATTTCATTTTTAATGAGCGCCCGGATGTATATGAATGAATTTTGGTTAAGATTTGTCTAAATTCTGGAATGTCTACTGTATATTTATTTATAACGCTGATAACATCTATTGTTCCATGAGTGTTTTCAAATAAATCAACTGTTTCCTCAAAAGTATCCTATTTGCTTTTCGGAATTAAATATTTATTTAGTTGGTTGCATTAGCGTTTTTAAAGATATTTTTGGTAATTTTGTTTTTATTTTTTTTTGTTTCTGAGTTGGCTTTGAAAATACATGGTCACTAGCTGATTTAGGTGTATTTTCCTCGTTGGATACGCTAAATTCTTTTGGTGCTTGATTCTTTTTAATTTCATTAACCGAGAATGAATTATTGTTTAGACTGGAAGGTAAAGGCTGGTTAGTTATGATCATGGGAGATAATAGGGCTGATTAGGTGGGTACATTTGGTTTGGATATTAATGGCATTGTATTATCTGTACACTTGAACTAATACGTAGAATAGGGTTGACATGGGCAGCTTATGGAAAGCTAAGAGATGTTTTTCAATCAGCTCTTCCCATCTTCTTGAAGAGAAAAGTCTTCGATCAATGTGTGCTGCCGGTTCTAACCTATGGTGCGGAGAGGCTAACACTTACTAAGACGTCCGCAAACAAAATTCGAACAACACAGAGGGCAATGGAACGGTCCATGTTGGGATTAACCCTGAGAGACCGAATACCCAACACAGAATTGCGCCGTAGATCGGGAGTAACCGACGCAATCAAAAGAATATCAACCTTAAAATGGAACTGGGCAGGGCACGTTGCGAGAACGAAGGACGGCAGATGGACAAAACGCATTCTTGAGTGGAGACCCAGACAAGATGCCTTTAGGAATAGAGGACGACCACCAACAAGATGGACGGATGACCTGAAACGGACACATCAAAATTTAATGCAGGCGGCTCAGGACAGAAATTTGTGGGGTGAACTACGGGAGGCCTATGTTCAGCAGTGGACGAGTATGGGCTGAATGATGATGATGATGATTATCTGTAGTTGACGTGTCAAAAGATGCTAGGTTGTTGTATATAATATTTTTGTTAATAACGTTGAATTATTTGACATGTTTGTTGAGGTGCCTGTTATTGAAGGTGTAATAGCAGTCGTGTCTGTTGAAGTCACTGTAGTAGATTTGTTTCTGTTTGAAACTGTAGCAGTTGGAACGGCTGTGTCTGAGTGATATACACTTACGGGGCAGCTATTGAAAATATGGCCATGGAAATATGGTTGTCTAGTGTCAAAAAAATTCAATTGGTAGTATCTTCATGAGTTATTAAAATGGAATCGGGAATTGGGCCTGTCGGTGGAGATATGTAAATATATCGACGGAAACTGAGTGCATGTTTGTATTCAGGATTGTTGATTCTATTACCTTATGTGGGATAGTGGGAGAAATATTGGATATAAGGAGTCTTTCACTAGGAGTAATTAGTCTATGGACTTGAATTTGTGTATTGTTAACAGTGATGAAACCTCTGCTGTTTGAAAAAAAAAGTCTACGACTTGTTGGGTTAAGAAATAAATACAGATGCGATTATTGGTTATTCTTGATGAAAAAAGAATGTGTTTTGGACTAACTAGAGATCCTACCGCTAACAAGTATTCTTCTAATTTAACATATTTGAGAGAATTAAAAACTTCTGCTTGTAGCTTGAATAGATAGGTTGGTTTTTATTGTTTTCTGGCTGCAGCTGAGTAAGATAAAGGTTTTTCTGATGTGGATTGCGATAATAATTCATCGCTATGATTAGGGACGTCAAATTCCATTTCTCAACACCATTTAATTTTCCTAAGTACGGACCTGTTCCGCTTCGGGTTTTGGTAATTGTCTTTAACAACAAAAAACTGGTGTCGATTAATGACTGGTGTTATTTATTGATGGTTTTATAAAATTCTTTGGTTATGAATTAGTTATTAATATAAAAATATATACTCAAAGAAAATGTTTTTCTATACACACTGAACTAACACTATTATACTTGATGTTAACGTAATGTAAGAATTCTATGATCGGTTTTTATAAGTTAAATTTACTAATCTGTCAGGATCAATTAAAAAGCATGTGTGCTTATTCGATATCAGTGCCGGACTCCCAACATCCACATTCAGGATTGTTGATTCTATTACCTTATGCGGGATAGTGGAAGAAATATTGGATATAAGGAGTCTTTCACTAGGAGTAATTAGTCTATGGACTTGAATTTGTGTATTGTTAACAGTGATGAAACCTCTGCTGTTTGAAAAAAATAATCTATGACTTGTTGGGTTAAGAAATAAATACAGATGCGATTATTGGTTATTCTTGATGAAAAAAGAATGTGTTTTGGACTAACTAGAGATCCTACCGCTAACAAGTATTCTTCTAATTTAACATATTTGAGAGAATTAAAAACTTCTGCTTGTAGCTTGAATAGATAGGTTGGTTTTTATTGTTTTCTGGCTGCAGCTGAGTAAGATAAAGGTTTTTCTGATGTGGATTGCGAAAATAATTCATCGCTATGATTAGGGACGTCAAATTCCATTTCTCAACACCATTTAATTTTCCTAAGTACGGACCTGTTCCGCTTCGGGTTTTGGTAATTGTCTTTAACGACAAAAAACTGGTGTCGATTAATGACTGGTGTTATTTATTGATGGTTTTATAAAATTCTTTGGTTATGAATTAGTTATTAATATAAAAATATATACTCAAAGAAAATGTTTTTCTATACACACTGAACTAACACTATTATACTTGATGTTAACGTAATGTAAGAATTCTATGATCGGTTTTTATAAGTTAAATTTACTAATCTGTCAGGATCAATCAAAAAGCATGTGTGCTTATTCGATATCAGTGCCGGACTTACAACATCCACATTTATATTAGACTAGGCGGGATCTGTAAAAATTCAGACCATAATCGACATTTTCCATAGGAAGCTATTTTTTTGCTGGAAACCCTTCAGGATGGGCCCAATATCGATAATAACGATATGCGCCAGTCGCAAACCCTGTGCTAAATTTTTTATTTAACAAAATCTGAAAACAATTGAAAATTTCTCATTTTTGTGCTCCTATTTTCGTTTATAATTCGGAAAATATTGATCCTACAGAAAAAATTATAAGAAGGTAAAAGTTTCGTAATTTAATTTTACATAATACGTCGTTAGCTATGAATTGAAAATTTAATGTTTATTGTTGAAAAAATAGCAATAGTTGGAAAAAAAAAGTACAAAAAAATGAAGTTAATCCTTTAAATGTTTTCGACTTTTTAAACTTGACTTACAAGCTCTATATTTCGCCTAGAAAAACTTTTTAATATGTTTAAAACGTGTGCTAATTTTTTTTTAAGTTCGGTCGGATAGGTTTTGCATAATAATTTTGCAATTCAGCCTACTGAAAAAAAATCGCAAATTTTCAAATTTATACTAGGCCCTAAATAAGGCCCTCAGATAGTTGCAATCTGCTTTACATATAAAGGAAGGCTCAAACTTCCAAACGCTTTTTGTAAAATTCATATCGGTTTACTAGGAGAGCCTAAAAAATTTTTTAAAGTTTTAAATATTTTTTAGGCTCATAAACAAATTGAATAACTTTACGAGCTTTAAACCTATCATTTTTGAATCAAAATATATTCTCAAATCAAATAATGTCATTATTATGATAAAGCTGCAGAAATTAATTATTTTAAAAAGTTTGATTTTTACAAAAAAAAAAATTTCGTTCGCCTTTGTTTTGCCAATTCAAATTATTACTGTTATTATATATTGTTAATTTTAGTAAACAAATATGAATTTATAAATTGTTAATAAATAATTTGAATTGTTAAAACAAAGGCGAAAGATTTTTTTTTTGTAAGAATCAAACTTTTTAAAATAATTAATTTTTGCAGTTTTATTATAATTATGACATTATTTGATTTGAGAATATATTTTGATTTGAAAATGATATGTTTAAAGCTCGTAAAGTTATTCAATTTGTTTATAAGCCTAAATAATGTTTAAAACCTTTAAAAAAAAATTTTTAGGCTCTCCCAGTGAACCGATTTGAATTTTGCAAAAAGCGTTTGGAAGTTTGAGCCTTGCTTTATATGTAAAAAAAATTGCAACTATCTGAGGGCCTTATTTAGGGCCTACTATAAATTTGAAAATTTGCGCTTTTTTTCCAGTAGGCTGGATTGCACAATTATTATGCAAAACCTATCCGACCGATCTTAACAAAATTTAGCACACGATTTAAACATATTAAAAAGTTTTTCTAGGCGGAATATGGAGCTTGTAAGTGAAGTTTAGAAAGTCAAAAACATTTAAAGGATTAACTTCATTTTTTTGTACTTTTTTTTCCAATTATTGCTATTTTTCAACAATAAACATTAAATTTTCAATTTGTAGCTAACAAAATATTGTGTAAATTTGAATTACGTAACTTTTAACTTCTTATAATTTTTTCTCTAGGATCAATATTTTCCGAAATATAAACGAAATTAGGAGCAAAAAAATGAGAAATTTTTAATTGTTTTCATATTTTGTTAAATAAAAAATTTAGCACAGGGTTTGCGACTGGCGCATATCGTGATTATCGATATTAGGCACATCCTGAAGGGATTCCAGCAAAAAATAGCTTCCTATGGAAAATGTCCAATCCAAAATAGATCCCGTCTAGACTATATCCAATAAACTCGACTATACACATCTTTCCATTTGTACAAACCTAGAAGTTATCACCGTTAATATTTGTTGTCCAAATAAAATTTCAGTTTGTAGTATATATATTCCTCCAAATTATAGTTTATCCGAAGCCCATTTGGTTAACCTCACATACCAACTTCCTTCACCTTTTCTTCTTGTTAGAGACTGTGAAGTTCTCAAGAAATCTTCGGCCAAGGAAATACTGTCAAAAATGTATTGAATATTACTGACAGCTATATGATGAATAATCATTTCAGAACTCATTTTAATATTGCTACCGGTACAATTTTCTTAATAGATTTAAGTTTCTGGCACTCAATAATATATCTTAACCTCATATAAAAACGATACATACATTTCCTCCAATTGATTGTAGACAGAAACCGGAAAAAGGGATGAATACCGAACTCTAAGAAAAGAAGAAAAAATACTATATAAAAAAGGTCAATTCGAAGAAAAGCAGTTAGAAAATATAGAATAGTTAAGGATTCAAATGAAAACTAGAAAGTTTTACAGAAATATAAACAAAATGAGTAAAGAGTTTATGTCAAGAGTAGGGAGCTGTAAAGATCGAGCAGGAAATATCATAAGTAATACGGACTCAATCTTGAACCGATGGGTTGAATTTTTCGACGCAAAATTTAACGGCTATATCGAACAAAAAGATAACACCACAGCAGATCAAAATGATTAAGGCCTATTTATCATAAACGAAAGACCTCCTCCTACTCAAGAGACTGTCCAAGCCATTAAAAAGCTTAAAAGTAATAAATCATCAGAAACTGATCAAATTTGTAGTGAGGTCTATACTCTCTGATTACCAAGATGTCGTAACGTTCATTATAACACGACTTTGATGGGCCAGGCACATAATACGAATGCTTGACAACATAATTGCTAAAAAGCTAACGACAGTAACATCTATAGAAAGAAGAGCAAAGCAAGATTGCAAATTAGCTGGTTAGATGGAGTTGAGACGAACTTAGTGATACTAGAGATCAGGTTTCTAGAAACCGAACACATTGGCGACTAATCTTAGAGCAGACCAGGATGTACAGACGATTGTCAAGCCAAAGATGATGTAGACAAAAACTACCCGATAATGTAAATATTATAGTACAAGAAGATTTTGTGACTACCACAAAATTAGAAAAATAAATTAACCACATGAGAGATAGACAGATTAAGGAGAGAATAGGTTGGTTACAAACAAAAAAAAATAAGGTACCAGAAAAGAATCTTCGGAATCCGACATTGTAAGTCTTCACGGAACCACGTCAAATACAAAATGATAACCGATTTGGACTTGGAGTGTTCGTGAATGGGCTATGATCTTGGCGTCAATCCATTTGACTAAAGTCATTTGGCGTGGCTTCAAATGGATTGACCGTTAATGCCTAGTTTTAATCGCGCGGTCTACGATCGTAGACCACTTCCCTTTAAGTGGTGTTTAATTCCATAAAACAACGCATACGTCTTCACACCGCTTAGTGGCTGTCCCTGTTGGGATGGAGTATTCTGTGCTGTCACTAATACTTCAGTACTCTGCCGCCAATATGTTTGCATTATTTTTTTTTACCTTTATTCAAAGAGCACTGGTCTACAATCGTAGACCACGCGTATAAACGCGTTACAGTGTTACCTGATAATATATTTTTTTATCTGTGGAATAGTTTAGGTAGGTAATATTCATTTTTTACTTCGATATAATAAATTTAGTTATTGCATGTACTAAAATAGTTGAAAAAGTGGTTTATTTTGAGATAACATTCGTCCCTACCATTTCCAACTATCGAATGTAAAAAATCGGGTTTTCCAGATTCGATACCTTGTCCTTGCATTAGACGTGATACACCTTGTAGCAAAATATGGAAATTGTAGCTTGATAAGGAACGCGGGAAAATTTTGTTTAAACCATCGAATATGAACATTTTGTCATTTTGTTTTGGTCAAAATATCGAATATACTGCAAACTGACGAAAATGAAATATTCGATACTTGTGTTTTGTATAAATATAACTAAAGGCATATTTGTACAACGCAAAATGACGAATATGTCACATTCATTAGTTTCAGTGTTGTAATTGTTACAGTTATTCAATTATAATCTGCAAACTGTCGAAAATACTAAACATTGTTGACAAGAACAAAACGCATGTATTCACAATTTTGTGAGTTATTGCTTCTAAGAAGTTGTTTCGACGAGGCACTTTATCAGTTCGTTCCTATCAGTTTCTGATTATCTGAATATTCAGTTAACTGGGTATAGCTAAACCAGAAACTGCGATTTTGTCAAAAGAAGAACTATTTAAAAAAACATTAAAGAATGTTGTCTTTGGGACGTCGTCCAAATAGTGTAATTCTCCTTTCTATCAAAAACACCTCGAAAGAAAAGATGCAGCGAGAAAAAAAAAGAGATGAAGATAAAAAGTCCGCTTTGGAAAATAGGAAAATATTAGCATTTAATTTCGGTCTTCAATTTGCTTTTTCAACGCCTAAGGACCTTGTGTTTATGTGAGAAAACTTTTTATAATTTGGCTATTTATTATTTAATAGAAGGGAGCGTCCAGTGTTTCATATAGGATGAAACCGAGCGAAAACGCGGTGGTACTGAAATTGCTACATGTATATTTAAATACATCATGTCTTACCCTCATATTGAACACGCCCGACAATTGCAAAGTACAACAGAAAAACTTTGCTTTTTCTGCAATGTGTTGTTGTGTTGTTAATTGTCACCCAAATTTAAAAACAATTGACCATGTGTTTTTGTACCAGGTCACTCAGAAATGGATTGCGATTTTGTCTATTCAAAAATTGAATCTAACTGAAAAAATTCCCCTGTATAGGTACACCCTTGAAGGATGGGCACAAATCATAAGACTTGCACGCAATAAGCCATGCCCGTTTGAAGTAACATACCTACTTCATAACGACTTCTTAGATTTCAACCAAGGAAAGGTAACATTTGCACTAAAAAATAAATTAAAACCAAAGAACAAAAAGAATAATATGAAAAATAAAATGAAGTAAGTAAAAGATGAAGAGCAAACAAGTAATTTAAATACTAATTTTAAATATAGTGGTGGTGTATGGTACCAGTATCGGCAAAATAAAAATAAATTTTTATGAAGACTAGAATTGATGGAAACTTTTTATCTCTTGAAACCAAACAAGAAAGAGGCAAACAAAATAGTCTAGAAGTGTATGTTTTTTTTTGAACCTATTCTCTATCCTTCCATTGTTGGATATAGGTCTCCCCCAGTTCTCTCCATCTTTCCCTATCTTGAGCTGTTCTCTGCCATGTGGGACCTCCTTGTTTCCTGATGTCATCTTTCCACCTCATCTGTGGTCTGCCTCTGGATCTCTTTGCATTGTATGGACGCCACTTTCTGATGGCATTGTTCCATCGTCCGTCTTGGAGACGTTCATTGTGTCCAGCCCATTTCCATTTTAGTTTTGCTGCTTGTTCTATCGCGTCTACTATCTTTGTTCTGGTTCTGATCTACTGGTTACGTTTTCTATCTCTAAGTGATACACCCAACATTTGTCTTTCCATCGCTCTTTGTGCCTTCCTTATCCTATCCAAATTGGCCTGTGTAAATGTCCATGTCTGTGCTCCGTAGGTGAGCACCGGTATGATACAGGAGTTATATACCTTGCTTCGTAAGTATAGAGGGATTGTTTGATTTTTTAGAACGTAAGAAAGTTTGCCGAACGCTGCCCATCCCATTCTTACTCGTCTCGATATTTCAGCTGTTTGATTTTCTCTATTAGCTCTAATTGCTTGTCCTAGATAAATATACTCATTTACCTGTTCCATTTTTTCTGTTTTTATTTTTATTGCCTCTTGGTCTTCCGTGTTTGTCATTACTTTTGTTTTGTTGAAGTTAATTTTTAGGCCTTTTTGCAGTGATTTTTCATGAAGTTCTTTCAGCATTAATTCCAGTTCTTGTCGTTCCGAGGAGATCAGGAGTATATCATCCGCATATCTAAGGTGATTTAGGTATTTTCCGTTAATACATATTTCCCAATCTTGTGAAGTGTATGTGAACAAAACTTATTACCTAGGCCATATCACCAATATTATCAATCTTTACCAACATCTAGTACAGCCAGAGATTGTCTTCAAAAACCTGACGCAACTATAGACAACAATAATGTTTAATTCAAAATTTAAAACTTTTAATTTACCATTATTTTATAACAATTGAGGGTCATGAATGAGTACGTGAGGTATCTCCAGGATGAGACGTTCCATAATTAATGTTTTTTACGTTTCTAGTTACATCAATTTTCTAGCTAACATACTTTCATAAAAATAATTTTAACAATTTTTTTAAACATAATTTATCCATTTTATCCTAGAACTTTAATTTTTAATTAAATCATTTGTAATAAACTTTGTAAGAACATTAAACTTATTTTAATTTTCCTCTTTTTCCATTAAGAATATAAATGTGTTAACATTGAACCAATATGAACTGTCGAAAATGCCACATTCGCAATTTTGAAACATTGTACCAAATGAATATGTGTTAAAATTCTACCAATATAAACTGACGAAAATGCCACATTCGCAATTTTGAGACATTGTAGCAAAACAAATCGTGGATTAACACAAAAAGCAAAGTATCGAATGTGATTATTTGGAAAGAAAACAACAGTAAACAGTTTAATTCGTTTATCAATCTAAAAATAAAAAAAAATTTTCCATTTGTCAAGGCGCTGATTAAGGATTCTCTAAAAAAGAGTTTTCTTGCTCTTCTGAAAAGTACTACTTTTCACATTCGATACATGGAAATGGTAGGGACAAATTATAAAATTATGGGCATAAGATTTGTTTGAATGTATAAAAGAGTTGATTTTTTTACTTTGACATAACAAATTTAGTTACTGCATGTTTTTAGGAACAATAGTTAGGGACAATAGACAATTAGTTAGGGGCAATATAATTGAAAAAAGTGGTTTATTGTAAGATAATGTATAAAATTATGAGCATGAGTACTTAAGAGTGAGTGGGTGTGTTTGTATGTTTGAAAGATGCTATGAGTATGTGTGGGAGAGAATTTGATTGTGTTGTGTATGTATGTGTGTTTAGTTGTTAGTTCATTTTCTTTTTACATTTCAGACGAACAGATTATATGTCTACCTCTGATCCCAAAAGATGTAGACTTCAAAGTAATGCAAATCCAGAAGATTGGAGGAGATGTAAAAAGTGACCACGAAAGAGACTCTGAACAAGAGGTTTCGTCAGAAGAAGACAAAAATATGTCGGACCCAGATACTTCATTAGACGACGACAATTTCGATAAAAATTATTACGCGTGTAAAGATAAAACGACCAAATGGAAAAAATAATAGGGAATTTACAAACACGTATCCGTTCTCATAATATTATAAAGCACTTTTCTGGTCCCAAAGGTGACCAGAACGGTTCACGGAACGCAATTTCAGCAATTGACTGTTTAAATATTTTCCTAAGTAATGTTATTATTAAAATGATAACTATTTTGACGAATACACATATTGAAAAAGTTAAAACTAGGTTTTAAAGGAATACAGATGCAAGATTAACGGATGATAGAGAAATTCGTGCATTTATTTTAATTTTGTTTTTGATTGGTACATTTAGAAATTCAAGAAAATATGTTAAAAAATCTGGAACCATACAAAAGGTAGAGGTATTGAAACGTGCTACCTTGCGATGAGTAAAAGATGGTTTAGATTTTTAATAAGGTGCCTCAGATTTGATAATATCAGAAAAAGGAATAAAAGAAGGGACTTATATAATCTAGCACCAATACGGAAAGTCACTGAAATATTTTTAGCTAATTTCCAAAAAAAATTCAGTGCAAGTGAATTCTTGACTAAAGTCGAAAAACTATTGGCTTTTAGGGGTCGCTGCCGTTTTAAACAATATGTACCTCGTAAGCCTGCCAGATATGGAATTAAGATGTTCGCATTAGTGGATGCAAAGACCTTCTACACATTTGATCTCGAAACCTACGTTGTAATATAACCCGACGGACCATACAAGCTGAATAATTTTTCTGAACATATATAATACACCCTGTAGAAGGAACAAACCGCAAGATAACTGGGGACAATTGGTTTACCAGTATGCCACTAACAAAAAAACTAATGAAAGAAAAAACACCAACTTACGTTGGTATCATGAAAAAGAATAAACGTGAAATATCACCAGAGTTCTTACCTAATAAAAATAGAGAAGAACGAACTTTACTTTTTGGTTTTCAGAAAAATTTCACCATGGTTTCCTATTGTCCTAAAAAATAACGCGGTTCTATTGTTTTGTTCAACGCACCATGATAATGCATTTGACACGGAAACTGGTAATATGAAGAAACCCGAAATCGTTAACCTTTACAACCATACTAAAATAGGTGTAGATACAGTTGACCAAATGTGTGAAAAATTCAATTTAGCAAGAAACACAAATCGGCGGCCCTTGGTCATATTTTATGATCTGCTAAATACGCCTGCGATAAATGCCTGCTGTGTATATAAAGCTAATAATATAAATGAAAAGTTTCAAGAAGCGACTTTATTAAAAACAGCATGGAGACTAATTAAACCCCAATTTGAATATAGACCAACTATACCTTCCCTGCCAAAAAAGCTTAGACGACGAGCTCGCATACTACACAGAGTTCAAGAAGTCGTACTCCCTCCACCTAATATTTCAATGAATTACGTAAGAATATGATGTATTTGTCCACGGGTTCGCAATAAGTCAACAAGAAGGTCATGCCAAATATGTAGCAAATTTGCATGTGAGGATCATCTCAGGGATATTTGTACTGAATGTTTGACGGACTAAAATTGTGACACTTTTACCATTAAATAGTTTTTTTCTTGGTTTACTTTTTTGTTCTATTCTCTGTTATTCATCACTATTGGTCATTTAATAAGTTTAAAAATAAAAGGTTTGTGTTTATTACTAAATTGAGTTTATTATTGTAACCATTTTCATTTATATGCGAATAAACACACAAAAAGCACGACCTCGTTTTTAATTATACCACTGTCAACAGTACCAAGAAATACTACTATTAATGAATGAAAGAAAATCATTCAAAACAAAAAATCCAATTAAATATAATGAAACTGATCGATTAATAAAAAAGAGAATAAAAGAAGCTAAGGAGAGAATGTTACATGAGCAGTGCCAAGAACTAGAAGAAATTGAGAAAAAATATGACTTTTTTAACATGCATAAAAGAATTAGAGAATTAACAGGAATGAGAAAAACACTTCAAACTAGGCAACTAAGAGATGAAAGGGGTGCACTTATAACAGATATAAACCAAAAAATGCAGAGATGGACACAATATATAGCACAACTATTTGAAGACAAAGAGAGAACAGAAGCAAAAAAAGAATTTAATGATGATACTGGGCCTGACATTATACGAGAAGAAATTGAATATGCAATGAAACAAGCTAAAGATGGTAAATCTCCCGGGCCTGATGAAGTTCCTATCGAATTACTTAAAATTGTGAATACTGAATCTATTGATCTTCTTTTGGATCTATTCAATACCATATATAGAACAGGTATAATACCTAAAGAATGGCTCCAATCAACATTCATACTGCTTCCCAGAAAAGCCAATGCAAAGGAGTGCAATTAACATCGCACCATAGCCTTAATGAGTCATGTCTTGAAATTGTTTTTAAAAGTAATTCACAATAGAATACATAAGAAATTAGATGAAGGCATAAGTAATATACAAATGGGATTTAGGAAAGGACTGGGAACACGAGATGCACTGTTTGCAATAAGTGTCCTTTCGCAGAGATGCTTAGATATTAATCAGGAAGTATATGCCTGTTTCATTGATTTTGAGAAGGCATTTGACAGAGTGCAACAGAATCGACTTAAAGAAATTTTATTAAATAAAAACATAGACAGTAGAGACATTAGAATCATCTGTAACCTCTATTGGAATCAAACAGCAAAAGTGAAAGTTGAAAACGAACTGACCAAGGATATCCAGATTCGTCGTGGGGTCCGCCAAGGGTGTATTTTATCACCCTTGTTATTCAATTTATACAGTGAAGCCATCTCAGAATTAGCGCTTGCCGAGATCAGTGAGGGCCTTATAATAAACGGTGAGCCACTTAATAACGTAAGATATGCTGACGACACCGTCCTTTTGGCAGGAACACTAGAAGAACTGCAACACCTTGCTGAACAACTAAATATATATTGCAACGATTATGGACTAAAAATCAATTTGAAGAAAACAAAGTTCATAGTATTTACAAAAGCACAAAACCTCAAAGTTAAGCTAGTACTAGACAATACAGAAATTGAACAAATATCTTCGTACAAATACCTTGAAGCATGGATCACAGAAGATACTGATCAGACAAAAGAAATAAGATGCCGCATTGAAATTGCGCGGTCAACTTTTAATAGAATGAGAAAACTTTTTTGTAATCGCGATATCAATATATCGCTCCGGATAAGAGTGCTTCGATGTTATATTTTCTCTACCCTTTTGTATGGAGTTGAAGCTTGGACACTTAAAAAATCCAACATTAAAAACCTAGAAGCATTCGAAATGTGGTGTTAGCGACGCATTTTGAAAATATCATGGATGGATCGCAAAACAAACGAACAAGTTCTCGAACAACTAGGAAAACAATGCGAAGTTTTAAATTCCATAAAGATCAGGAAATTGGAATACTTGGGGCACATCATGAGAGGTGAAAAGTACGAACTACTAAGGAATATAACGCAGGGTAAAATCAAAGGTAGAAGAAGCGTAGGAAGACGTAAAATCTCGTGGCTACGCAATCTCCGTGAGTGGTTTGGATGCAGTTCAATTGAACTATTCAGGCGAGTAACCAATAAAATTATACTTGCCAGAATGATTTCCAATCTCCGATAGGAGTGGAACTTGAAGAAGAAGAACAGTACCAAAGCTAAGGAACAAAGCATATCTAATATAAAAGTACAGATATACATAAACATGCTTTTAACCATTATTTGTCAAATTTTTTAAAAGTCGGTATTACACAATAAAAAAATATTTCTGGTCAAACTGGTCAGCAAAAACCACGCGACTAACGGAGGGTTAACAACAAAGAACCAAGTGATTTGTTTTACCTTGGGAGTTAATTTTTTGGTTCAAACCAATAAAATATTTATATTGATTTTCTCAAAATAAGATAATGTCAATTGGTCCTTGTGCATAATGGAGTCCAATTCATATTATTAATCGTATTAAATAAACCCAATCCCTATTGTCCAATTTATTGATAAATAATTTTTTAGTACTCTATAGCTAGGTGTATTATAAGGCTATTTCTCTGTTAATCAAGTACAAGCATGTCATTGAAGCATTGTGATTTAATAAATAAATACTCTTTAGCGTAAATTGACATGATATTCTAGTTTCTAGTATACTCTACGGCTATTATTATTCAAACGTGCACTGGCCGGAGCTTGAAACCAGAGGCGTAACAATAATATATAAATACCATGTTTACAAAAGCTATTGAAAGAAGATTTCAGTAATCATTATAATTTATAACTTTTTTGATGTACTCTGAGTGTAACATATATTTTGTATAATAGTTCGTTTTTTTATAAATTATAATTTTGAAGAATCATATCAATCATAACATTTATTGAATCCTCATCTTTAAAAACTCTAGGTCGTTTAACACTAAATTTTTTCGTACCGCACTGTTGGTTACCGTGCAAAAACGTTTGTACGTTACTGTCAAACTACTATCTCTATAAAAATGGAGGTTAAGGTGTCGTTGTCTACACTTTTGCACATAAATAGAGGGAAAAAACAAAAAATCAATATTAATCAGTGGAAAAGAAACATCCGTAAGCATCAGAGAAATGCAGGTGAAGCATATGTATCTGACAGAAAAGAGAATGTACCACAATATCCCGTCTACATAAGGTAAGTGAAACAATGTTGTATATTTTGTTAGGAAACACAGTTTTTGTAGCCTTATCATTGTCGATAGCTTTGTTATGATCTGTGCTCACCCGTAATTAGTGTATAATTTGCACTTCTGCATCTTTTGATAGATGGCAGAAGAAGCATCGGAAGAAGACGAATTTCATGGCTAAAGAACCTGAGAGAATGGTTTGGATGCAGCTCAAAACAACTATTTAGAGCTACTGCCTCAAAAATTAAGATAGCTATGATGATTGCCAACCTCCGTAGCGGAGATGGCACCTGAAGAAGAAGATCTTTTGATAATTTCAAATAAGTATTTTTATATTTTAAGAGCGACTATGTAAGTGCAAATCTGTTTGCGAGGGTGCTAAAATTTAAGGCCAGTTTGGAGATCTTTTCACAATATTTCATATGCTGAATTATATTGCACAAACTGCGCACTTGGCCAGTTGTATGGAACTTTAAGGATCAGAACGTAGATAGAACTTCAGAAGAAGACATCTCCAGATGACAATGTACTGTACGATACCACATCCAGATTGAAGTGAACAAATTACCAGTGTGCCAAAAAAATTATGTGTCCAGCATTTGGAATAGCACCTCAAAGAATCCAATACATTCAGCAGAAGATAAAAACAGATATGCCACTACATGATCAACGTGAAAAATACAATAATGGGCCTAATAAAATCAACGAAACCGACAGAGAATCTATAAGAGAACACAAAGTCGTTTCAACATCAAGGAAACCATTATAGTCGCACTGCGTCAACGAAGAACTGCCTTCCAACTGAATTAAACTTGAAAAAAATGTAGAAACAGTTTTGTGAAAAGTATGTATACAGATAGAACGAATTTAAAACGGAACATACAATTTAATATATGTCTGTTTGAACTGCATTTGAAATAGTGGACCAATATAAAACTTGGACAAAAATAAATCCATACCTGGGTATAGACATTGTATAAAATATCGTTCAACTATCTGTCTCGCAACAATGTTGTTTGTGTAACAATGTTGCTTGTCTAAGGAAGTTTTTAGTAGTTCAGGAAATGAAGCTCGAAAAAAGTTAAAACCTCGCAATTTTTTCGTCCTGCATGAATTAAGTTGAAATTTTAACAGAAGGTAGGTGATAGCCCAAGGATCAAAATCTTTATCGAACCGAAGTGCGCTGAATGGTTTTAGGAGTGAAAACTACCCCTAATTATCAAAAATTATAAAATAACATATTAAACTTGAATATGGGTAAGATTTAGTTTGAATTAGTTAAATAATGATTATTTTATACTTTTGAATAGAGTTCCATTATATTTCAACAGTTAAAAAGCAACCCTTGTTAGAGATTAATGTAAAAAAATTACTAATTCTAAAAAAATGATTTCACCTTGGATCGATTTGGATAAAAATTTGGATTTAAGCTCAATTCACCCGCTGCTTTATAGTTTATGTCATGTAGACGAATCCTGATTGTTCTTAGGGGTGAAAACTAGCCCTAATTGTCAAAAATTATAAAATAACATATTAAACCTGAATATGGGTAAAATTTGGTTTGAATTAATTAAATAATGATAGTTTCGTGCTTTTAAATAAAGTTCCATCATATTTCAAACCTTAAAAAGCGACCCTTGTTAGAGATTATTGTAAAAAAATTAGTAATGCGAAGAAAATGATTTCGCCTTGGAACGATTTGCATAAAAAATTGGAATTAAGCTTAACTCACCCTCTGCTTTATAGTTTATGTCATGCCAATGAACCCTGATTGTTCTTAGGGGTAAAAACTACCCCTAATTTTCAAAAATTGTAAAATATAATTACAAATCTTAAGACGAAAGAAATTTGGTTTGGATTAGTTAAATAATGATTTTTTTATACTTTAAAATACAATTTCATACATTTTCAACCCTTAAAAATCAATTCTTATGAATGCTATAGGTAAAAAAAATTTTTTGCCAAAATTTTGCAACTTTTCAACTTTTGAAAATCACCCTTTACAACATTGCAGTTGTAAAGGGTGTAGTTTATAAACTAATTTAATAGATATAAATTGAAAAAAGTAGAATTAAATACAAAAAAAATTATCAACATAAAAAGGCACCATATATTCTTATACATGTCCATAAATAGTTAAAAATATTTACATTTATAGGTAAAACATATTCATTTATTAATTATAATTAAACATATTAATTTTATTCGTCATCAATTACATCTTCATCGTGATCTATGTCATCCTCATCTTCTTCAATTATTGGTGAACTATTATTGCACCCTTCACCTGAGCAACCAGAACAAGTAAAGTTACAGTATAAACCAACTTTTCTGCACCCACATGGAACGCCGCATCCTTTTTTGCATTGGCAAAAGATAATTTTCAAAAGTTCATCGGGTGCAGGTTGTTTGTTCACGCATACGGGTAATACCAAACCATCTTTGGAATATCATCCCCAGTCTGTTGCTCTGAAATTTTCATTGCCAAGCCATAAACATATGAGCAAATGTTTTATTCTGTTGTATGGGATTTCAAAATAAAAACGCTTAAAATTTCGAATGTAAAACGCCCCACTACCTAATATACCGGTTTTGTAGATTATTATGCTCCAAAATGTACTGTACTATACTAATGGAATTTTCCAAAAAAAAATAATTAGTTTTTTAACGTATTTCCTTCAATTTTAAAGATTAAGTGTTTCCTCAAAAACAATTTTGTAGAGGTTTTTAAGAGCTACAAGGATCTCTGAATTAAATCTCTTTAGAACCCTTGGTTTTTAAATTGGGTGAGTTTAAAGGGCTCGAAAAAGATGGTGCTTGATCGTAAATCGATGCTTTAAACGACTATATCTCGCATAATATTCATTGTAGAACAAATCTAAATAAGTAAAATTTTAGTCATTAAAAAAGCTACAATTTAGTATATTTTTATTTCTTACATAAATATAGTATTTTCGGGGATATTTAAAAAAATAGGGGTAAAAAATATGAAATTGTAAATCGTTTCTCGCTTTAAGCTGTACTTTTTCTAAAACTAAGCATTTTAAATGGGTCAAACTTCTTGGACGTAATAACAATACATGTGCAAAGAAAATTGTAGAAGGGTGATAATCGATTTTAATTATGGGAGTGGTTAGGGGGTTGTTTTCATCGATTTTTTCGTAAAAAAATGAGGTATTGGCCTTATTTTCATCATAACTCACTTAATTTTTGAGCTAGAGTCTTTTTTTATGATAGATCTATTTATGCTCTTTAAAAAAGGTTGCCTGAATTTTCTTTCAAAAATGCATTATTTTCCCGATATTTGACTTTGAATCTTTCAAATTTGGCATTTGAAGAAAACCGCTGAACATTGATAGGCCATATTTCGGTTCCTATTATATCGCAAAAACATTTTAAAAAATGAATTGTATTTGTCTTTTTAAAAGCTACAAATTTGTTCTTTACAATTTTTTGATAAAATGCACTATTTTCGAGTTATTCGCGAAAAATCGATTAAAAACGTCGATTTTTTCGTCTAAAAGTTGCAACTTTCAATCGCGAATAACTTAAAAAATATCAGTTTTACAAAAAAAATGTATAAAACATTTTTTGTTTATAATCACTTTTTTAATCGAAAACTGTAGGTAAAACATAAAAAAAAAATTTTCACCCCCGGGATGGCAACCACCCCCAAGGCTTTGGCGCACTTTGGTTCAATATAGATTTTGATCTTTAGGCTATTACCTACCTTCTTTTAAAATTTCAAGTTAATCCACGCAGGACTAAAAAATTACGAGGTAAAATGCTTTATTTCCTGGACTATAAGTGGTTTGACAGCATAATAAAATCGTAGATTTATGTGTAGCATTCAATTTTTATGAGTTCAGAATCCAGCAGCCCGCAGAGGTATTGGGTTTTTATAATATAATTATTTGACAACCTTTTGTTGGCCATCCTCCTACAGCAGAAATGAGCCGAAATACATGATGTTTGCTATGTTCCGAATTTATTTCGTTTAATCTGTATTTAAACTTAGGTGGCTCAAAAAAATAATACGAACTGGTCTATTTTCACTTCTCGGAAAAATCGAAAAATCCCGCAAAATTAAATAAATTGATTTTTATATAAAAAATTAAATTTAACTATTATTTTGTGAGATATATTTAAATGGTTTTAATTATTTTAAAAGGAAAAATGCAAAATATATAATATTAATTACAACTAATTAATACTCCAAATGTGTTTATTTATAGATATTAAAATATGAAACGACTTATTTTTAAAATGGTTTTACACTCTCGGGATAAATGGTTTTAAAATAAATTTTTAAACAAATATTTTCTATTTACAAGAAGGATGAATAACTACTATAATTTATTTATATAAATATTATACATTAATCTATAAAATTTAAATATTTCATATTTTAAATATGAAATAATAGTAAAATTAAACTTTTCTGTAGAAAAATTTTAATAATGAGTTTTTTTGGAATTCTCTAATTTTTTGGGAGGTGTATATAGCACAGTTCTTATTATTTTATCGAGCCCCTGCAATAAAAAGAAATCAAGCCTCTACGTGACAAACCGAAATATTGCAAATTATTGCAAATTTCTTCAGTGCGTTCGAATTTGATGTTAGTTTAAAATTGATCATAAAATTTTGATCTTCGTTTATAATACCTACGTATGTATGTTTACTTTTTGGCGCTAAATGATAAAAAACAATGTAAATGTGATTTTACGAAAAAAAATCGCTGGCTTGGTTCGTATTGGTCATAGAAGATTTTTTTTTTTTATTTTTTTTTGCCATCTTCTCAGTGAGCCCACAAAGCTGTGACAAAAAATATCAAAAGGTATTATAAATTATTGTAAGTTTTTTTTAATAACAATATTAATAAAAATGTCAAGTTGAGGCATCGATAAATCGAGTGCGATTGTCTGAATACCTGTAGAGCCACTGGTTGGGCAAATACAGTTGATGTTTAAATAATGGCTCTCTGTAATAAACAAATTCATTATCTTACAATCTAATAAGAATATATTACTCAATACCAAGAAACGACATGAAAATGGTGATAGGCGATACAAAGGCCAAGATCGGAAAAGAAGAAGAGTACATAGGGGTAATAGGGAAACATAGTTTACATAGAGACACAAATGAGATGGTCAGTTTCTAATAGATGTAGCAGCTGGAAAGAATATGATTATCAGTTCGACATGCTTCCCACACCGGGACATACATAAGGGCACCTGGATATCACCTGACGGAAATACAATCAATCAAATAGATCATATTCTGACTGAAAAAATAATGGCGACGAGTATATTAGATGTAAAAAGCAGACGTGGCCCAAGCTGTGACTCAGACCATCTACTAGTACAGACACGGTTTAGATGCAAAATCAGTCGACAGGTAAAGGAAAAATATTCAAAATAAGAAAAACTAAACTTAAATAACCCAAAAGTCTCTGAGGTATAAGAAAGATGTGAAAAAACAGTAAATGAAAATTTACTAGACGAAAACAGAGCAGACTCCACAATAAAAAACCAATGGAACACCATACGCAGTATCATACTCAACACAGCGAAGAAAATCCTAGGAACAAAGATACAAAGATAAAGAGAGAAGAAACATGGTTCGATGAAGAATGCAAACAAGTTATACAGGAAAGAAATGAAGCACAAAAGAATTATATACTAAGACGTACTAGAGGGAGAAAAGCAGACTTTGAGAACAAACGACGAAGAGCAGATAAACTGTGCAAGCAGAAAAAGCGAAACTAGGAAAATCAACGGATACTAAATGTATAGAAAAGTTTAAAAAAAACGAAACACGTAGTGCATACCAATTTATCAAACGTTTAAGGCAGTAATACAAACCGAAGACTAGCCCTGCAAAAATACGAAAAGTGAAATCATTAGCGATATGGATGAAATTAAGAGAACTTGAATGACATATTTTAAGGAATTACTAAACAAAGGGGCACAACCACCATTAAAACAATAGAGGCAGCAGCAGGCACGGCAGGAAGTACATCAAAACAAGCTGGGAGAAGATGAAAAAAAAAATGAATTAACTAGGCCCTTAACGCTAGAAGAGGTCCAAACAGCAATCCATATACAAAAAAAACCGTAAAGCAACGGGAATAGATAAAATACCGTCAGAACTACCCAAGCCAGGAGGAGGGAATTTAATACAACAGATGCATCAGCTAATACGAGAGATATGGATAGAAGAAGAAATGCCCCAACAATGGAAGAAAAGTAAAATCAGCCCTATTCATAAAAAAGGAGACAAACTGTAGTGTCAGAATTGTAGAGGCATCTCTTTACTTTGTTCGGGATACAAAATACTCACAAAGATCATTAATCGAAGACTTTAACCTCTAACAGAAAAAATCATCATAGAATATGAAGCAGAGTCTAGGCAAAATAGATCAACTATTTAACAACTACTTACAGTTAAACAAATACTAGTCAAAGCATGGTAACATGACATGCACGTTTACAATCTCTCTGTAGATTTTAAACAAGCCCATGATTCAATAGATAGAACAATTCTACCTAACATATTGGAAGAATTTAACATACCATCAAAATTAATACGAGTAGTGCAAATGACAATGACAGAAGCAGAAGCAGAAGCACAGGTATGTATTCAAGTACAGATCACTGATGCGTTTACGATAACGCAAGGACTGAAACAAGGCGACGGACTGGCTCGAACGCTCTTTAATGTTGTTCTTGAATATGTAATTAGACGGTTGACAATAAGCGGAAATAACATACTTACAAACAAATCTACCCAATTAGCAGCATACGCAGATAAAATAAACATAATGAGCTGAACAGTAAATGCAGCGGAAGAAACCTACGTTGAGTTGAGTTGAAACAGAGTGCAGAACCAGTAGGGCTAGCAATAAATACAATTAAAATAAAACTACTCCGACAAACTCATACAGATCAAATAAACCGGCGCAACAACACTTTATTGACGTTATAGAACATGTGAATATATTTACATACCTAGGAATGTATCTTGCCGCAAGCAATGAAGAAGAATCGGAAATAAATAGAAGGCTTGTGCTGGCAAATAAAGCCTATTTCGCGATGGGCCACATATTAAAATCGCGAGACGTACACCGGAAAACAAAGCTCCGGGTCTATAAAACAATAATCAGGCCCGATGGTTAAGTTGTACTGATATCGTACTCCTAGTTTTTAATAAAAACAAGTGGTTTTATTAAATAGTTTTTTAAAATTAAAGTGTTTATCTACTAGATACTACTACGTAAGTTATCTATACGTAATTATTATTTTATTAGTGTGAAAAGTAAACGTCAATAATAAATATATACTACCGTACAATCATTTTGTGAGGTTTGCTGTTATAAGTACCAGTACCTTATAGTAGCATGCTGTTAGTTTTTCACTTACCAGAGTCGGAGTAAGGCCTTCACCGCCATAGCTTAAAATGACTTCACAGAATGTAAACACACCTTCCGATCTAACCAGTCTAGTAAATCAACGTTCGAATATCACAAACAGTTATGCATCAGCCGCTTCACACTCTTTTCCGAGTAAGACCCAAGCAATTGTATTTAGTTGCATCGATAATGCTAAATTGCAGGATTATCTCATTCCTTTGGGCACAATCATCAACCCAAAAAATATTATTTTTTCATCTAGATTATCTCATAATAGAATCTGCATGTATTTGGCAAACAAAACCGTAGTAGATAACTTCATGACACAACATGGCTCTATAGAAGTACTCGGCGAAGTTGTAACAGCACGAAGACTTGTCTCTCCAGCAGAAAGACTAGTCTTGTCTGGAGTCTGCCCGTCAATTCCTCATCAAGTATTAGTTGAAGAATTACAGAATATCGGTTTAAAGCTTATTTCCCCAATATCATTTCTGAAAATTAGCTCGACTCTCCCCGAATATAGTCACATATTGAGCTTTCGGAGGCAAGTTTATATAAGTCCTATAACATCACCAATTCCAGATTCTATTCTAATAAATTTCGATCAAACACCTTACCGCATATTTTTGTCACAAGGTACACTTACCTGCTTTATTTGCAAAAATACAGGACACATATCATCCCAATGCAATAACAGTTCAGTAACGGAATCAACTCATATTGAGTCAAACAATGAAGTACCAAATCAAACAGCTTCAACAAGTATACTACACAAGGTACCAAACACCCAGCAGTCATCAAGTTATCCATTATCAAATCCAAGCATATCACCTACACCTACAAATCTCCATGACAAAGAAATTACTAACGCTCCTACTCATAACAACACTTTCAATCAACCTCATTCAGTAGCAATACCGTTTTCACAAACTTCGGAAGCAATATCCTCCAATCTATTAGCTCCTTTTTCATTAGATACAACTGCAGAAAATTCTAATAAAACTGATACATCAAGACATTTTTCTGAAACAACCATTTCAACCAATCTTACAAATAAAACTTCAAGCTCGAGTTCTGTCACTACCAATGAGTTTGCTTCAGTACTTCCAAATGTAATAAAGCCACAGCATCTAAGTGAAAACTCTAATAGCAATTACGAAAACGCAAGTTCTTCCATAAAACGCAGTATTGGTGAGATCGTCACGCCTCCTTCAGACTCAGTAATTTCATCAGAAAATCTGTTTGCAAAACCCAAACCCTCTAAACCAAAAAAACCGCGCTCATCTAAAGTCCCATCTACACGGGAAACTCTTAAAAATTTCATTGATAATCATACCCCACCATTCGTTTTAAATTACCACCAATTGTCCTTACTGATTGATAATGTCCAAGGCTCCTCCGACACTATTAGCGTCGTCAAAGAATTTACAACTGATATGGATGGTTTACTCCATCTTTTACAAAGCAGCTATCAATATGCAAATGATAGATCTACAAAAAGCAAGTTTACAAAACTTCAAAAGAAACTATACAACCATTTAGAGAAAGAGATTTCTGACTTAGATAGTGACTCTTCTGTAGACAATTGTTTTGTATCATCTAACTCCGAATCTGTTAACAACATTTAACTCGATACTTCAATGGAACATTGATGGATTTTTTCATCGTCTCCCTATGCTACAGCTTCTTTTATCTAAATATTCTCCAGATATTATTATTTCTTATGAACATGGAAGAGGCGTCCAATTTTTATGGGTTCCCTCACACGTCGGAATAACAGGAAATGAAGAAGCTGACAGGACTGCACGAGAGGCAATTTTAAGTGATTTGTCAAAGCCGATAGACAAGTGTGTTTCCAGTGACTTAGAAGCTTATTTTAAAAATAAAGTGTGGTGTTTGTGGCAAAATGAGTGGTCTCAAACTAATTCCAATCTAAATAAAATCAAAAATAATGTGTCTCAGTGGTTTCCATCGTCGCTCAATAGACGAGAACAAATTGCGGTTGCGCGTTTACACCTAGGACATACCAGATTAACGTACTCCTACCTTTTCACAAAGAAAAATCCACCTATATGTGATCAGTGTAACGTCCGATTAACAGTCGAACATTTTTTAACAATTTTTAGTAAATATGACCAAGAAAGACAGCGCTACAAGATCCCAAACGCTCTACTACAGGCTCTACGTCAACAATACTGTTCCTGTAACAATATAGTGAATTATCTTAGATCCATAAACATTTTGTACAATCTGTAGGTGTTTAACTTTTTATATTTTGTTCCGTCGCTAATAACCTTTTGGTGGATGCGACATCTTTTTCTAATAAAAAAAAAAAAAATAATCAGGCCCATAGTAAGTTATGGTTGTGAAACATGGCTGGCGACACAGAAATCTGCCGATGCATTAGATGTGTTTGAAAGAAAAATATTACGTAGGATACTGGTTCCAATAAGTAAAAACAACAACTGGCGAATTTGGTATAATAGAGAAATATACGAGCAGTATAGCGAACCAACTCTAGCACAATACACTCCACTGCAGAGATTACGGTTAGCAGGGCACGTGGTCACAAATGCAAGAATGCAGGGAAAAAGAGCTGTTCAAAGACCTAAAAAGAGATGGGAAGACGAAGTCGATAAGGATGCCAGGAACTGCATGGGAACGCGTTCATAGAAAAGAACAGCGGTAAATCGAAATTATTATAGTAGCTTGTTGAAGGAGGCCAAGGCCCGATTTGGACCCGACATGTGGTGCCATTGGATGGATGGATGGAATCCAATGAAACACGTATTATTTATTTTTTATTATACTGTACATCAATAGTAATGTATTTCTTTTTCATTGGCCTTTCAGAATTTTCATGTCATAAACATTGTAATCTGTAATTTATTTCCTACTAATACAGTAATACCATCTAGGTGTTTATCTATTTTGTCTGTTTAATTTTCTGTTGAGAGGGTGGCTTTTCAGCATCCTGTATTACTGAACTATTTAAATGTGTTAACTTTTTTAAATGTTTTTATTGTGGTAATTAGATTTTGTAGAAAAAATGCTAGAATATGTCGGGTATTGCAAAATATGCATAACTAGTAAAGAAAGCAATTATATGCAATATGTGTAACAAATATGTAAGTCTCTTGTGTCAATTGTTTGCATTGTCATTTATTTTACTATAAATACTAAAAAACAAAGGTAGTCTGAAGTTGTAATATAAAAAATGTAATATTAAAAAAAATACGCACTAATCGTGACGAAAATTTTATAAAAAAAATCTTGTTAATAAATAAGTCTTTTTTTTCTTTAACTGGCTGTTACAATACATCTGTTACCATAGAATATTATACAGAAATTAAACACATAAGTGTTCCTTACAAAATAAAATAATCTGGGTTGGTATTCTAGGTGACAATGTAATTGAATTAAAAGATGGAAAAGGGAAGTATTTTTAAGTAAATAAACAATTTTAATTCTTAGCTGAGCGCTTCCGGCTTACAAACCCATCTTCAGAGCTATGGTCAAATAATAAAGCATCCTACTAGGAAAGATTACATGGTGAAAAACACAAAAAAATACTGGTTCTTTTTATTATTTTTATTCTTCCACGTAACAAAATTTGTCCTTTTTTCATTGTGGGCACGGAAATATGTAGTTTTCCTGAGAAAACATATAATTCTAGCAGTTTGATCATTACCTATTAATATGTGGTTGTAGCAAGACGGCTGTCCAGCTCACAATGCACAAATGTTAGATTGTTTAAACATTACGTTTCCAGATAAAGTTATTAGTACAAAAGGTACTATACAAATGCCACCTCGCTCTACTGATCTTGCAGATTTGGCCTTTTTTGTATGGAGTTATGTAAAGTAATAAATTTGCCGATATGAGCATAACCGTGCCGGAAATTTAGACGAAATACGCCAAAAAATCTTTCAGGCTTGTCAAAGCATAACACATAAAATGTTGTCGACCACTCGAAGGCAATTATACAATACAATGCTTGGTTTAAACGTCGTGGACTTTTTGAAAATTTAATTTAAAATAGTTAAAAAATTATTAGCTTACAATTAATTTAAAATTATAAAATTGATATTTTTTAGAATACATTGTTCTAATTTATGCAGTTAGGAATTTATTATGTTTTTTTTATAAACAGAGATTAAAGGAACTGTTTATTTAATATAGTATATAAACCTCCTTATAATTTAATATTTTTCCAGACCATCTAAAAAATAAACTTTCTTTCGGCAACTTTCTTTCTTGTCAATGTAAAGACAAGACTACTCACAGTGCTTATGGTTCTATGACAGACATGTAGTTACATATTAAATTTATTAGCAATGAAAACGATACACCACTGATCTCATTACTATTCCAAAAAAACGGTATTTGAGTGATGTCTAAGAGAGCTGCAAATCAAAATAGATGATCGTAAAGTCAAAGATCGTATAGCGGAAACTGTGGAACCCTTATCTCTATCTTGTTATTATTAGTCATTTAGTTGTAGTTAGTTAGCCATCGACCCTTTTCAAGTTAGTTGTTGGTCTTAATATTCCCTAAGACGTAATTGATATGATGCTCATGATACCTTAATATTATAGGAAAGCAGAAAACCGAATAGAACGGGTTATGTGAAATATGCCAACTTCAAACACATGCCTTCACGTTTTTGACATAAATGCTGACATGACCCAACCACTAATATTAATAAATACAAACAATTATTATATTACAAATGATTACATTCGTTATACTTTTTAAGTAGAATATGTGGTTGTATAACTTAACGATGCATTTAATTAAAGATTACATCATAGTTCGTGTAAAAAGAAACTAGTTTTATCTATAAGGTTTTGGGAAATTTAAAAAAATATGGAAATAGAATATATATGGAAATAGAAAATAGTGAAATATTAAATAAGGCAAGAAACTAATATCAGCCACGATTGGTTAAATACGCAGTTATATGGCAGAAGTCTTAAATTCGTATGATCCATATTTTCGGCATAATTATCACAAAAGTATTCTTTTTTCAATGCGAAACTTTTTAAAATAAATCCTTTTTAGTATTATTTATTTAAAAATAAGTATCTTTGTCATAAGTAATTCTGTATTGTTATTTTCGTATCGCTTGAACTGAAAATTTTATTTAATTGTGTTGCCTTAATAATCATATGTTGCCTACCAAAAATGGCTTGATACCGTTTACACGAGGAGAGTTACAAGTATAGTACTGATGCTAGTTTATTGTGGAGTAGGTGTTTGTTTAGTGCAAAATAAATTCAAGCAAAAGAAAATTGAATCAAAATTGTTTAGCTACAGTTGCAAATGCATTTGTAACTAAAGTCGCTGAAGCTATCGATGATGAGGTAAACAAACAAAGAAAGGAGTGGATGAGAGAGTGGCGTAAAAGAAGGAATACACACGGGGCCTTAGCTCTTCTGCTAAGAGAACTAGCCTTAGAGGATGAGTTGGAATATAAGATGTGTCTAAGGATGACCCCAGGGAAATTCGAAGAACTTCTGAATATGGTGCATGACAAAATCGAACGACAAGACACGTTTATGAGGGATTCAATAAAACCAAGAGTGAAGCTTGAGATTATGTTGAATATTTTAGCTACAGGGAACAGCTATCGAAGCCTTTCTCATTTTTTTAGGGTTTCAAGACCTGCAATTTCAAAGTTGGCCCCGAAGTGTGTGATGCCATCTCCGCAGCTTGCCTCATACTTTTATTTCTGTAGTGTACACTACCTAAATTCCATAAACACTGGTATTCGCCATACATCTCTACAAGTTTTAAAGTTTCATCTTCGGTGAACTTAATTTTCACTATTTATACAAAACACAACTCCAGCCGGAATTATTGCAGCACTCCAGCATCCCTATGCACTCTCCTACCTACTCTACTCTACCAGAATTGACCGCGTTCCATGGGTAGAGTGCGCAGACGAGTGGACATTTTGGCGGTGGTGGTGGTAGTAGAGTAGAGTTACTTTGCCACATGTTGCTAGTCACTCTACTCTACCACATACTATGCACTCTACTTGCTACTCTACTGCGCTGAGCGTTTTTACGGGTAGAGTTACTCTACTCTACCAAGTACTTGCATCATTATTCTACCCGTGTATACGGGTCTTTACGGGTAGAGTTACTCTACTCTACCAAGTACTTGCATCATTACTCTACCCGTGTAAACGGGTCTTTAGGAAGGATGTTGGGTATTAACTTATTTTTAAACCAGTCTTCAAATATATCCGAAAATGTGTTGTTATGGGAATCAAGACATGAATCATTGATGTTTTTAGCTGATACAGATAAGGCATTTGGAACCCATCCATCGACTGATCCAGCATGGAATATTGTTATTCTTTTTTCTCTATTAGAAGACGCGTTTGTTGAACAAGATTGACTATTTTCTACCCAACCTTTAGATGGCGTATCGTATCAAATTACGTTTTATCTAAATAAATAATAGGTTGATTCTCTAGACCATACTGTATGATTTTTTTTAAGTATTTCGTTCACCATATCCGTAAACGTACATAATTACCTGTATTTTATCTACCTTTTTGTATTTAAACCCTATACTTTACAAAAAATTTCTAACAGTTGTTCTACAGCACTTAATTTTGGTATTGTCGACGTGAAGCATGTCAACTAATATATCTAGTGTGGGTACAATTTGTTCTTCATATAAGGCATACACTTTGCGACGAATAAGATCTTCATCTGCACGATCGAGCTTCCGGGAAATACTGTTATCCCGTCTTGTTAATCTTGGTATAATATAATTACTTACAATTTTTCTGACTGT
This sequence comes from Diabrotica balteata, assembly GCA_918026665.1. NCBI lineage: Eukaryota > Metazoa > Arthropoda > Insecta > Coleoptera > Chrysomelidae > Diabrotica > Diabrotica balteata. Next base: position 60,140,121 of record OU898280.1, read on the forward strand.
GGATAATATCTTTTTAGTTGAAGTTGCCGAGTCATGTAAGGCTTCGTTACTGTCCATGTTTTTTCGACAAGAGTTTAAAAAACATTGGTAATAATTTGTTTTGCATCACTAGATAAATGTATTCGTTGGCGGTATTCAGGTTCTAATATTTAAATGAGATCACCTCCTTATCAATTTGGTTCTGGTTCATTAACTGGCGAAATTGCCCTATTATCCTCTGGACTCCAGGGACATTGTTTCATACAATAAAGGTAAATTTGACTTACGTGGATTCACCGGCAAGTGTACACACTCTAAATTTAAAAATAAACACTTTTTTAACAATACTCAATTAATTTTTTGCACAAACTGAACACTTAAACGACTTTACAACCAATCATATCGAAAGCAGACTTTTAAGTGATAGTTTGTCATCGTACAACTCTCTTCAAATTAAAAAACAATTAATGATAAATAACAGGTAGAAAGTTATATAAATTCCAAGTTATTTGTTAATAGGTCAAATAAGTTAAACGTTTACTCATCATAACTGTTTATACGGTTTTCTTAGTTGGAATGTGTTGTTTGAGATATTACCGTTTTCCAAAACTTTCCACGGCCAGTCCAGTCAATTTGACTAAATTAAGATCTTAATAACCTTGGGCGCGTTTTCTTTGTTGGGACTTAAAATAATGATTAATAAACGAATACAATAATTATGGTAAATTTGTATGTTTATAAAAATAGTTTTTTGAAATTACGCCTAAATGATACTATTTGATCTGATTATATGTACCTACCTACAGTTGACTTGGCTATATGCAGCTTGTATAGCTGCAGCTGTATGGCAGCTAGCTGTGATAATCATACAACAATAGAGTATTTACAAGGGATTAATCAGTTTTATAGCTGTCATTAAAATAACTTTTATATTGAGACACTAATGCCTGGTTGCACCAATAGGTCTTAAGCTCCAGCTTAGCACAGTTCTGCTTATAGTTAGGGCTGCCTCAACTCTCACTTACGTTGCACCATAATTTTCGATTCTAAAATATTCCTTATATTTTGAAAAATAAAAATACAAAATTTGGTTGATTGTCGTCGGACGGTTGGTCGTGGTCGGTCGATCAGTCTGAGCTGAGGTCTACCTAAGGCACGTCTTAAGTTGGTGCAACCAGGCATAAATTTCTGGATACCGTATGTGTACATCACGTCTTTTAAAAACATGTCAAAACGTGTTTATTTGGAAGAAGTTATAGGTACATCGAGTCATGCATGACATGAATCGTATTTTTCTTCTTCTTTGTGCGGTGTGCTTATTTTTAACCATACCTTAACATTAATGTACCAAGTCCATTGCCTAATGTTATTCGACCTTTCTTATTTTGATAATGTTGATACATTTTTGCTCTTTGTGCAAGGTATTTAGCTCACGTTCGTTAGATATGTGCACTATCTACGGAACTATGAGCATGCGACGCGACGGTAACAACACAACTGGAACGCTGTTAATTTATTAAGATTTTTAATTTTTGTTGTCCAGGTTTCACATCCATAAAACAAAGCGGACCAGACGTAGCACTTTAATACCCCTAGATATGTGCTCAATGACAGACTTCTATTGCACAATATAGAACGCCAGTTAATAAAGTTTTTTGGTGCAATTTCTATTCCGGTCGAATTTTTCTCATCACTTTCAACCCCGCAGTCAATCCAACTACCCATATATCTAAAGTTTCCCGAAGTTGATTACAGTAAACGAAACACAATTATCAAAATTCAAAGTTTATGTCTGAGAAAAATTTAACTCTCGTGTCAATAAGTGTCAAAAATCCGAGAAGTCTAACGGAAATAGTTATATATCATAACAGTATGTCGAAATGTGTTCAGAACCATATGAAATTATGTGCGAAATGATTTCATATGGTTCGTTGACTGGCCCTAAATGTGAGATACTGAACACTCTCTTGGCTTTTTTTTTATTTGTTTTTCTTACAAATATCACATTTTTTACAACATTCTGCTATAACTGCATCCATATGTTTAAAATAATAAAAAAGTAGTAGCTTTGCTTTTGTATGAGAATAATTATTTTTAACCAACTGTAAATTAAAATTCTTGGCTATGACAGTACGTTCATTTTTTTTTCTTAGGTTTTTATAAAGAAGTTTATCTGTGTTAAAAGTACGTTTGTCTAAAGACAGCTCAGTGAGATTATTTTGTTTATCCTCCCTCTTTTAGATCTTGGACTGTTACCAAGTTAACCATTATTAGTATGTCCCCGTTATTCCTAAAACATTCCAAAACAGCGTTTCTTTAAAGGTCATTAGCTTTTTGGTTCGTTTAGCCTAAGTAATATGTAATAGTAAGTCATATTGAGAGAGATCGCACATTTGGTCTCCAAGTTCGTCATATGCTTTTATATTAAGATTTTCTAATGGCGTATGATCTGTGATTATCGGAAACTACAGTCCTATTAGCAATGTTGCCAATAACGTAGCGCTTCTCTTATTACGAGACACTCCCAATAATTTGTTTATGATGGTGTTAATGTCTTAAAAAAATGAGCCACACATGAGGGGTGCAACTCATCATTGTCTTGTATCTGCCCTAACTTCTAAAGCACTGGCATCTGTAAATCCATCAGAATTCAAAACTTTATATTCTCCGCAATGATAAAAGTAACATAACTGTTGAAATGTACAAGGAAGATTATATAAAGAAAAGTCAAGCATTACTAAATGATTTGAAATAGTATAAGCAACTGACAAATGGTACATACAACATGCACATTGCAACTAAAATCAAACAAACTTGTATTACAATTGACTAACAGTTGCATCAATATCTGCTAGTGAATCAAAATCATTGAAAATTTAAAATTCAGTAGCTTTACGATTCTACGCATTGCCAAAAAAACCCACTCTCTCGATGAGACCAATAATCTCATCATTAGATTCTCCTAACAGTAAGTTTGCAAATGTAATAACATAAATTTTTACAAATGTATACAACTTCAACAACGACTTTGTAATGAAAGATCTTTTTTTAGTAATTTCATAAATGATAAAAAAATTTCAAAAACATACATTTTAGTAAATTTTGATGTGGTATCTCTATATATCAACATTCCTTCTTATTTAATTTTAAACAGTATAGATAAATACTGGAATGAGATATAATCACATTGTACATGAAATTTAAATACATTAAGAGAAATAATATATTTCAAGTTTGATACCAATATATGCAAATTTAATAACAATTATTACAGACAACATAGATGATCTCATTGAGGAATGTTTAAAAATAATACCTTCTCATATTTCGTTTGTTAAACGTTTTGTAGATGATATGATCCTAGCTGTACATAATGACAAAACAACTGAGGTCTTAAATATTTGTACAAATAAATTAGCTAATTGCAATTCAGTGCACAAAGAGGACAAAATAACAGTCTCTCTTTTATAGATTTGATTGTCCATCGTACACATAACAATAGGCTCAAAACAGAATAGTACTGAAAACAGAGTTCTAGCAATAGTTTCATAAATTACTATTCGGAACATGCTACAAAAATAAAAATAAACTTAATTTTGGGACTAAAAAACAGAGTAACTAAAATGTCTCATCGAACATATAGTGAACATAGTTTAAAGAGTCTAAAAAAAATCATACTAATCAAAAACTCTTATCCCATAGACCTACTCAATAAATTACATTTTAGTACTGCAAACTCTCCAGGCTACATCACATTCATCGGCAATCCTACCAATAAGAAACAAATCACAGTAAAAACGGCAGGATAAGAAATAAACAATAGCCAGTTAACACCTTAATACCAACAACACCACAAACTTCTGGATCTTTACCTTTATTCCATTCTTAACACCAAAACTTCTCATATTATTTAAAGGATCAGAAAACATTAAAATTGTTACTTGACCTCTAACAACCAAGGAAAGTTCTAAAGTGGTGTATCAAATATCTTGATCAGACTGTGATCAGATTTATATAGAAAAAACTTCTCGTACATTACACAGCAGAATCATTTTTTACAAACGTGATGTAAAAATAAACAAAATTTTGTTTATTTTTTTTTTATTTTTTTAAACATTTAATTTTTCACAAGCTTCAATTTTAGGGAGGCAGATAAATGAACAGAAGCGGTTATTTTTCGAAATGACACATATAGAGAAAAATAAAAATGTATAAATAGAAAATCGGATACATGAACTAACATTTATTGGTACATATTAAAATATCAAAAAAAATTGACATATCATAATTTCATTTTCTTTTTATCATTGACATCACAACATTAAAAAATTCATATATTTTCATAATTCATCGACAATCAAATTAATAATAATAAAAACTATTGTTACTGGTTTTACTTTCCATATAAAATAACTGTATATTAAGTAAAATATGTATTGTTGTATAAAAAGGTAATCAGTTTCAGGAACAGCACTTTGGGAATTGTACAGTTCTGTTTAATAAGATGGTAATTAGTTGTCAGAATAGAAACTTCCAATTCAAGAGAAATGTTTGTAAAGAAAGCAGTAACATCAAAACTCGCCAAAACATATTCTGAATCATATTGATCTTATTTGCAAATTTAAAAGAATCCTAAATTTTGTAGGTATTGTAAAAAGAAAAGGAAGTGTCAATAATACCTGCTTATACTTAGTCAAGGATTGAGTAGGGGCATTCTTACATGCAATTATAGTACGTAGTAGGTGCCATTCTTTGTAAATTTTTGGAAGTACGTAGTTTGTTGGGGTGGTACCAGTCAGTGGCGCACACAGGGGGGTTTTGCGGGGTCAAAACTCCCCCAGGACCCTATTCCGACACTGTTATTTAAAAATTTTAAGGACTTAAAATGGTGGTGGTAGCATAAAAAGTTTCGGTACTCAACCAAACAAATTACCTATATTGGTACCTGTATAGGTAATTAGTTCCTTTTTTGTTTTGGTGGTGATATGTCTCTCGTCGTGTAGATGTTTTATCAGTAAGTTGGTGTTCCCTTTTATTGATGGTATAAGATCAGTTAGTATAATATCAGGTTTGTTTTTCAAACATTTTTTCGTTTTTATTTCAATAGCCATGCACGGACTGATGTAATGATAGTTATTTTTGAAGTGGTTAGTAATTATGATTCTGATTTTTGAATGTTGCAGGTTTTGCGATTCTGTAGAAAGTTTTTTAATACAGTACTCAATATCTGCTAGGTATAAGTACATATCAATATCTTTCACTGAGATTGGTTCTGAAAATTTTTGACCTAGTAATAGAAAAGATTTTATGTATTGAGTCAAAGACACATCAGATTGATTTATGTGAATGATAGTTGTGAGTGAAGCTAAAGAGTCTTTAAGTTGGTGTTAAGTTTCGAGGTGTTGCTTCTTTTTATACGGTTGAAGATTCTTTGATGTCTTTTGTCCTGTAGTCTCAAGTAATCAGACATCATGTTATTAAATAGTTATCTGTTTAGATACTCTATTGATTAAAATTTTCTTTGTTGTTGTTTTTTGTTTTGTTTTTTTTTTTTGTTTGTTTTTAAATATTGCTGGTTTCATTAACAGTAATGTTTAGAATCCTGGCTTATAACATCTTTAGTCAATGTATATATATATATATATATATATATATATATATATATATATATATATATATATATATATTTATATATATATATATATATATATATATATATATATATATATATATATATAAACATACTCATATGAAAAATGAGTAACAAACTTGAGCGTACGTTGATTAAATTTTTTATCTTGGATATCACTTAAAATGTAACGCAGAGTGTCACGGTACAATAATATCAAGAATTAAGCAGACAAGGGCGGCCTATAGATAGATGTTTAAGGTTATATGTAAGAGAGACCTAAAATTGGCATTGGCGATCCACCTACTTCGCTGCTACATCTTCTTAGTCTTACTTCACGGTGTCGAGTCTTGGACTGTGAATAAAATTGATCCAAATCACTTTAGAAATGTGGCAATATAAAAAAAATTCAAAAATTTCTTGGGGGACAAGATACGAAACTTTAAGATGCTATACTACTGAGTATATAAAAAAAAGGACAAGAAAGCTAGTGTACTTCAAATATGTAATGAGAGGCCCAAATATAGTTTGCTACAAAATATTTCGCAAGAGAAAATAGCAGGCAACGCAGTCCAGGACGAAGATAGACTTAGTAGTTGAAGAACTTACGAGATTGGTATGGTATTGACATAAGCATGCTATTTAGGGTAGCAGTAGATAAAATTAATATTAAAATTAACATAAGATGGCAACGTTTCGAAGTACATGAAAAAAAAAAGTCAACAATAATTAATTTTTTCCATGCCAGTATATTAAACATATACTAGCTCAATTATTATCTGTTAAAAATAAGAAACAATTTGTTTTTAGTAGAATATACTTTCAGTATTTTAGATTGTTTTATTTACATGTGCCTGTTTAATTTTAAATTGGTTAGGCAAAGATCATAAAAAATTTGAGAATTTATTAAAAGAAATATGTTTAACTAAAATTTATTACTAAATTTAGATTTAATACAGGATTTAATGAAGAAAAAAAAACTACTCACGAAACTGCAAATAACTCGAAGTTTCATACCTGAAAAAAAAAATTAAATTAATTAAGATATTTCAATATGGCCGAATTATAACTTTGTTGCAATTTCGCAAGTTAAAGTATTTGAAATATTTTTACTACTAAAATACTAAAGTATTTGAAATATTTGTACTAGCAACAAGTTAACAGTCCAGACGGGATTTGCCGAAAAGCATACCATAATGGACATGGTTCATAGAAAACATTATATTATTTTTTAGATTTTATTATTAAATAAAATCTAAAAAAAATTGAAAATTTTTGGTTTTTACGTATAACTCGAGAGGTATTGCTTGTACAAAATAAAAACTTATAAAAGGTAAAAGTTTTAATTTTACATACTATTTGACTTGCTAGAAATTGATAATTTATTTTTCATTGTTTAATAAATAGCAATAACTGGAAAAGAAGTGCAAAAAAATGTAGCTTTGCTTTGAATTTTCCGCAACGTCTTACGCTCCCAACTTTACCTCACACGTAAAATCTCAAACATTAATTTTAGCAAAAATGTTTATTGAATTGAATGATTAAAATTGTATAAAATATGGTTGTTTCCATTTTTGTTCATGCACATACTACTCCAGTCATCAGAGACGAAAATGCCAATGAACCTCTAAAAATCATACGAACAAGCTGAATTTTGCCAGAATAATAATTTTAAGACTCGTAAAAAGATGCAAAAAGTTTACCACTTTTACCTCCGGGCTTCCCCTAAACCCCCCTCAAAGGGAGGTAAAAAAAAATCAATATACCAAGAATCTGTACACCGTAGAAAAAATATTTTAAATAAAAAATGTAGCTGAGATAATTTTTAATGTTTATAAGCATTTTTTGTGTAGATTGGACCGTTCTCTTAGAACAACGATTTAATTGACAGTCGATTTTACATGTTATTTACGCACACGAAGTCAATGTATAATAAAATTTGTATTAGCTCCACGGTAAAAATTTGATACATTTTGACTCAACTAATCTATTGACAAAAATCAAGATGCGTTTTAAAAGTAAAGAGTTCAGCAGTAAAGTGTTTTACCAAATAAACGTGGCGAGCTTTTTGCCATTTTTTATTATTCTTACGATATCAATACCATCTATTCCTTTTATTGACTGGCCACTATGAAGTTTCAACTACTAGAGCCCAACCCTATGGCATGAAATTATAGTTTTAAGTTTTGGCAACAAATGAGAGGCATCTGAAATATGCTTATAAAACGCAGGTGTTAAACTTCACATAACGAACTATCTAAAATGTTTAAATTTTTTTTTCAATTACACTAGTACGTTATCTAAAAGACTCAAACTTTTGCTAAAAACTACACCCAAAACCGTCTTCTTAAATGCATTCCCTGTGACGTGTATTCGTTTGTATTATAAAATAAAAAATTCTGCGTTTTTTAAAAAATGAAAAAGACAGTTAAGATTTGATTACACGTATAGTGCTTTAGTGTATCCGCTTATACGTATTTCGGCCTAATAGGCTTCTTCAGAACGGCAATTCACAGTCGCTCTGAACGTGAAAATAAATCTCTTCTGTCTTAGGAAGCAACTCTAACATGGCTTCGAATGGACGCAAATAGCGACATCTGATATTAAAATCCGTAAACTAATTCTCGAAACCAAATTCAGATTTTTGCTTTAATCTGTGCCTTCTAAAAATTGAAAGGCAAAACAGACGTTGATAAAGATGTTATTAGAGACATGGGGAATATAAAATTTGCATTCCACAATATATGTTCTTAACTAAGCAAAAATCCTTAGCGAATTGGTTTCCTGTACTGGTAGAGAAAAATCGCAATAAAAAAGAAAAGACAGTTTAGATTTGATTTCACGTATAGTGCGTCTATGTATCCACTTATACGTATTTGGTCCTAATAGGCCTCTTCAGAACGGCAATTCATAGTCGCTCTGAACGTGGCTCTGCGTTTTTTTGTTCATATTTCAAATGCCTCATATTTATTACTACAACTCAAAATTAAAATTTCATGTCATAGGTTTTAAAAATGAATCTCTACAAATGAAAATTTTACTACAACTGATTAATGCAAGTACTGGTTGAAAGAAGAATGGCCACAAGTATATTAGATGTAAAAAGTAGGCGTGGAGCAAGCTGTGACTCCGACCATCTACTAGTACAGATACGGTTCAGATGTAAAATCAGTCGACAAGCAAAGGAAAAATATCCGAAACAAAAAAAAAACTAAACTTAGATAACCTAAAAGTCTCTGAGGTACAAGAAAGATTTAAGAGAACAGTGAGTGAAAAATTACTAGAAGAAAACATAGAAGAATTCACAATAGAAAATCATTGGAACACCATAAGCACTATCATACTAAACACGGCACAAGAAGTTCTTGAAAGAAACACTTAACGGAGAGAAGAACAGTGGTTCGATGAAGAATGCAAACAAGCTATTCACGAAAGAAATGAAGCACATAAGAATTTCATACTCAGACGAACTAGAGAGAGAAGGACAGAATTTGAGAATAAAAGACGAAGAGCTGATAAACCATGCAGACAGAAAAAGAGACGGTACGAAAACAACCAGATACTAAACATAGAGAGGGCGTTTAAGGAAAACGAAACACGCAGTGCATACCAACTTATCGAACATTTAAGACAGGGTTACAAACCGAAGACTAGCCTATGCAAAAATAAGAATGGGGAAATAATTAGCGATATGGACGAAATTAAGAGAACCTGGATGATGTATTTTAAGGAATTATTAAACGAAAGGGCACAAACACCACTACAACAGCGGCAGCAGCAGGTAGAACAGGAAGGTCAACAACAGGAGCTGTGGGAAGATGGAGAAGATAATGAATTGGCTAGACCTCCAACGCTAGAGGAGGTTCGAACATCAATCCAAATGCAAAAAAGCCATAAAGCGCCGGGAATAGATAAGATACCGGCAGAACTGTTTAAGCAGAGAGGAACAAATTTGACAGAACAGATGTACCAGCTTATACAAGAAATATGGAGAGAAGAAAAAATCCCACAACAATGGAAGAAAAGTATAATCTGCCCTATTCATAAAAAAGGAGACAAACTGTTATGCCAGAAATATAGAGGCATCTCTTTACTTTGTTCGGGATACAAAATACTCACAAACATTCTTAATTGAAGACTTCAACCCCTCACTGAAAAAATTATCGGGGAATATCAAGCAGGGTTCAGGCAAAATAGATCTACTATTGACCAACTATTTACAGTTAAACAAATACTAGCCAAAGCATGGGAATATGACATAGACGTCTACAATCTCTTTGTAGATTTCAAGCAAGCCTATGATTCAATAGATAGAACAATACTACCTAATATATTACAAGAATTTGGCATACCATCAAAATTAATAAGACTAGTGCAAATGACAATGACAGAAACAGAAGCACATGTATGTATTCAAGGACAGATCACTGATGCGTTTATGACAACGCAAGGACTGAAACAAGGTGACGGACTGGCTCCAACACTTTTTAATCTTGTTCTTGAATATGTAATTAGACGGTTGACGGTGAGCAGAAATAACATACTTACAAACAAATCTACCCAATTAGCAGCATACGCAGATGACATAAACATAATGAGCAGAACAAAGACTGCGGCAGAAGAAACCTACGTTCAGTTGAAACAGAGTTCAGAAGTTGTAGGGCTAACAATAAATACAAATAAAACAAAACTACTCATACAAACCAGATCAAATAGACAGGCGCAACAACAACAATTTATAGACGATATAGAATACGTGAATAGATTCACGTATTTAGGAATGGATCTGGTCGAAAATAATGAAGAAGAACCGGAAATAAATAGAAGGCTTATGCTGGCAAACAAAGCCTATTTCGCGATGGGCCACATATTCAAATCGCGAGACGTACACCGGAAAACAAAACTCCGGGTATATAAAACAATAATCCGACCCATAGTAAGTTATGGGTGTGAAACATGGGTTATAACACAGAAATCTACCAATGCATTAGACGTGTTCGAAAGAAAAATATTGCGTAGAATACTGGGTCCAATAAAGGAAAATAACAACTGGCGAATTAGATATAATAACGAAATATACGAACAATACACTGAACCAACACTAGCACAATACACTAGACTGCAGAGATTACGATGGGCAGGGCATGTGGCCCGCATGCATGAGAACAGAATCCCCAGAAAATTACTAAACGCAAGAATGCAAGGAAAAAGACCTGTTGGAAGACCAAAAAAGAGATGGGAAGACGAGGTAGATGAGGATGCCAAAAATCTCCTAAAAACGCGTTCATGGAAAAGAACAGCAGTAAATAGAGATGTTTGGAGAGGTTTAATGAAGGAGGCCAAGGCCCGGCTTGGGCTGTAGTGCCATTGGATGGATGGATGGATTAATTAAAGTGATCAATTTTATTGATCTTACGAGAATCGTAAAAAATGGCAAAAACCGCACCACGTAAATTTGTTTAAAGCGTTTATAAAAACTGAGTTTGTTCATGGCAAAATACAAAACTGCATACGAAAAATGCCTATAAACATTTTTACGTAAAATCATCTTAGCCATATTTTTTATTTAAAACATTTTTCTTTACGGTGTACAGATTCTTGGTAAATCGATATTTTTGCGTTTTTACCCCCCTTCGAGGGGAGTTTTAGGAGGAAGCCCTGGGGTAAAAGTGGTTAACTTTTATGCATCTTTTTTGAGGTTATAAAACTACTATTCTCTGCAAAATTCAGCTTGTTCGTATGATTTTTATGGATCAACTGACTGACAACTGCACTATTCATGTTGCAAAAGTTAATATACACATTAATTAATACGTCGCATTCATAAACAAGATGATTTAATAATTATGCTTTCTCACCATCAATATTTTCCCACTTAGAAAATAACAACCGCATTTTGTGGGTATACAAACCAAAATGGCAAATATATTGACAAAAGATGGTTCTGCTTAATATTCAAGATGCAATATTCAAGCAATATTAATCACCCCCAAAGGTTAAAATAATAAAATTTAGGATATCTGGCCATACAAAGTAAGGTCTTTTTTTCGTCTAAATATACTGGAATATTGCAAAATTACCACAGTTAAACCTTTTAAACATAAGATAAAAAAATTTAGTGTATGCTTATTAAGAAGCATTTTCATTTTGTTTTCATCACAATAAAAGAAAATTAGTAAAGTAATGTTGTGTTTTAGTATGATTGTATTGATACAGTTGGTTTTGCTCTTCCTGGTTGTAGATTAAAAAAAAACTGCAAAATTATGATAGAATGTAACATAAAAGATTGAATTTGTTGACTATCTCACAGAGATCCAGTATTTTTTAGTAAATTTTATTTATTGATAAAAAATGGGACAAACTCACTGTCAAAATTAAACAATAATCCAGCATTAAAGAAATTGAACCTAAAGATATTGTTACATAAGTCAAACAAATCTATCTAATGAGGCAACTGATTACCATGCATAAAAAGTAGGACCACACCTATATTTGAAACATAATTTATTTTGTAATGCGAAATATGAAAAAGTAAATTCTAAATCAGTGAACGGAAAGGAATATGTAAAACAAATTGGCTGAAGCAATTCAGGAGATTGGATTATTAAGCTTAAAATTAATGATCAAAGTCAAAGTTAACACTTCTGGTAAGAAAAAAAAAACTAGATTCAAGAAATTGATCACACCAGAACAAGAATATGATCTACGCAGTTTAAAAGAACATTATTTCAGAAATCTTTTAGCTCTCTCTAACTTTTTTATAAATGCTTTTGCATAGATTTGTTGCAAATAAGATCTATTTGGAAATAAAAAGACAAATTTCTGTGAAATACCATACTTAGATCTGTAACATTATTGACTCTCTGGATCAAAACTTTCTCTAAATTTTAATTAAATATCATAGACTAAAGTGATCTATAAAATTGTATCACCCGATATTTAGATATATATATATATATATATATATATATATATATATATATATATATATATATATACAGGGCACAAAAATGCGAAAAACGTCCTTTTTTTAATAATTGTATTATATATGTATATATATATATATATATATATATATATTATATATATATATATATATATATATATATTGGAAGTGAATTGAAAAAAAAATTATTATTCAAACATAAATAAACAAAGTTGGGTTAAAATTGACGTGTAAGGTTGTCGATAGAGACTGTAAGTCCGAGATAATCAACAAAAAAAGAAGATGCATTTGGTGACTTTCCTAGTAACTTTCGTGGTTGTGAATCTGCCTCTTCAGTTTACTCCTCCTGGTTAAAAAACAGAGTATAGTACAAAAAAATAGTGACGACAGGAAGGGAAGTTTCCTAACTTATATTTTTGCTAGACACTACTTTTTGTTAGAGTTACATTTTGTTAGTGTTTTCTTACATATTTATACTAAATTATATCAAGTACTTGTTTTATTTTATATACCTTATACTAATTTAAATATTCAAATTACTAACCATAAAAACTAAATATAATTATTGCCAGTATTTTTTCATTAACACTATTGATGATTGCAATGTGTAGTCATTAGTTAGGCCAAATACTTTTATAGGGGAGTTATATCGTACTGCATTATAAACAAAGCACAATATTTTTTAAAGCAGACTGCTTTGTTGTTCGGCAAAATAAATGATCCTTGATATTCCCTTTACCACATATATTTTGTTTTGTCAAATGAAACGCTTTGATATTTCTTTTATTGTCTAGATAGCTTTAATCTTCATTTTTAAAAAATGTAACCGGCGTACAATTTATCAGTAGCTTATGACGCACCCACCATGACAGAATATCTACGTGTATGAAAATCAGAAATAATGTTTCAAAGCAAATCATTTCCTAAACCCAGGGGCGTAACATTTTTATGTAATATTAAAGGCTTTTCAGTTAAATAAACGACAAAACATACTGAACAATGTTATTTAGTTTTATTGAGAAACAAAAGCCGCTATAACCACATGTAGCATTAGCTACATTAATTATAATTACAATATAATAAATTATACAAAGATGTAACTTTAAGAAAGCTAATTAAGTTTTTAGTATTTAAGTGTTAACCTATAATGTCTTCAAATAACTGGAAATATTGTTATTTTGTCTGTTCAATGTATGTTTTCCATATTTTGTTTTGAGGTTTAACAGTAATGGTAATTTACACCCACTGACATAATCTTCCTTAGTCATAAGTTACGTATGCTCAATATTCGTATAATTAAAGTCGAGAAATTTTGATCGGGTGAGCTCTTTTAGGTTTACTGGGCACCACGATTTCACAGTCGATATAATTTCGTTTAATTTATATTTTGCTTGGAGGTCAGCTTTTTTATTACCTTGTATTCCAATATGAGATGAAAACCCATATAAAATTCACCTTTGGACCAGATTCTTGTAAGACAACAAGTTCTTTCTTTATGAGTAAGGCTACAGGGTTCTTAGTGTATAGCTGATCAATTGTTATTAACGAGTTTAGAGAATCTGTAATAGTGAAGGAGAAAGAATGGTTTGTACTTTTAATATGAATGCGTTCTTATAATATTCCATATAATTAAGAAATGGATGAGATTTATTATAAGAAGAGGAATGTGGAGTAACAAACAGTGCTTCCATAAGTTCTATTGAAAATCACAGTCGGATTACTTTGGGTAACGTCTCTAGTTTGTGATATTGGAGTAGTGACGTATTGATTTCGGGAAGTGTTTTTATATTTGAAGAAAAGATATTAGAAATTTGGAGTTGCAGATCTCTTATATATATTTAAACTTTATCTCTTTAGATGCATGAATACTTCCTTCGTAGGGTGTTTGAAAAAGTATGTGGTAATTATGTTCATGGAATGTCAAACATGGAAGTAACTAGAAGGATAGGAAATGAGACGGAAATAATATTAACTATTAAAAGACGAAAACTTGAGTACTTGGGACATGTGATGAGAGGGCAAAAATACGCATTATTACAACTTATTATGCAGGGCAAAATCCGAGGAAAGCGAAATGTGGGAAGACGAAGAATATCCTGGCTTAAGAACCTAAGGGAATGGTTTGAATGCAGTAGTGCAGAACTTTTTAGAGCGGCAGTCAACAGAGTCCGCATAGCCATGATGATTTCCAACCTTCGATAGAAGATGGAACTTAAAGAAGAAGAATTATGTTCATATTTTTACATTTAATATTTTTCTTGTACTGTACTATAATAGGATCTAATTTAGTAGTATATTCCAATGACTTTGCTTTAAAATATATTGCTTCCTATAATTTCGTAAAATCGCACTGTTAAACTGGCTATCACATTTATTATGTTTTAAGTACGGAGAATTTGACTTCTTTTGTTATTTTTATGTCGATAATACACACAAAACGTGTAAAGTATAGTGTTACACTGTGACCTTTGAATTGGATTGTCGCTAGTTAGAGGCGCCCTACAATAGGGTTGATTTATGGGATGCTCTTGCCCCACGATCCGTTGACCACCATAAGAACAGCCAGAGGGTTCTATTTCTGACCATCTCAACACACTTCACTAAGACAGCGAACAGTAAGTACGGGACGTCCCTTCTTTAGTGCCTCGGATGGTGTCACGATAGTAAACGCTACCAATCTAATCCACCGGTTACGAATATTGCAAAAGGTTAGTCGATTCTTTGTACAGACAACAGTAATGAGTAAAGCTAGGTACTGTTTATTTACAATTGAGAATTTCTGTTTTTCGCTTATGTGTTTACAGTAAAAATATTGCATTTTTTCTTCGTTATTAGTTTAATTTTATTTAACGAGCAACCTTAGTTTTATACAAAACATAGGGTAAAAGGTGGTTCTCCTGTAAAGTATTGGAGATTCTTTTTACCTTGTGCGTTTCTAAATGCAATGTGCTGTGGCAATGCGAAGTGCTGTATTTTAAATAATTTTAAGTTGCTTGGTAACATATTTTTTAGCAGAGACATATACACTAGCCCCATAATCTATTTTGATATAGCGAGTCACTTATAAATATTTATTAATGTGGTTTTCGGGACTTTTAGTTTTTTATTTGATATTGGTTTTTATTAAATTTAATCCAATTTGGTTAAACTTTTTATTTCTGAAATATGTAATTTCCACGTTAGTTTTTGGTCGAATGCCATTGCGAGAAACTTAATTTTTCCTGAGAATGTAAGCGGCTCACCATACAGTTTAAAAGTTCTTCTTTGTAGCCGATACCTTTTTGCAGCGATAAAATATGATTCTTGTTCTTAGTGGGTAGAGTTGCACGCCTACTGACGTTACAAAAATAATTTTTTGTAAGTGTTTTGAGTCATTCTGATATACTTGCTCTTTGAAAATATTACCAGATTTTTGGCACATAGTCTTTCCTTAACTAACGGGGACCAATATTCTAGTACATCGTTGAGGCCCACAAGAAATAGATTTCAGCTCATAACTGACCCCTGAGGTGTTATTTTGTTAAATGTCTTTTGAGGACATTTTTGTTAAAATTAAATTATCGATGCGAATAGAGAATGATCTTGACTCAAGAATGTTTTCTATGAATCCTAGCATATTACCCATGATTTCCCATTTTGTAGCATTTGCAAATTCATTGATTTCTTGGTATATATTGAAATCCCCTCGTATATGAAATAAATTGAAATCCTCTCATATATGAATTATAATAACGAAGAAAATTTTTCATGTTTATCTGTTTTTTTTCGTACAAATTAGAACTCAAATATTTTCAATTCATCTTAGAGTCACCGAAGTCGAAAATAAACCAACTTAGAGTTGCTTATATTTCGAAGCTGCGTATGTTTCCCGATATTTCTTTGTTCAAACCGCCCGATACTACGTTTTTAAATTAATAACTTGCGTTTCAATTTCGGTTTTGTTTATGCCAAGTTTTTTGTCGGCAAGCATTACTCATTCTCGTTAGTATCGCTGCTAGATGCAGTCGATTTTAGCTTGAGTCCAAATTTTTCATCAAATTTCAAATGTTTCCTACGTTAAGTCTTTGTTATGGAGAATAAGTTTAGTAGCAGTTAATAGTAGCAATTTAATGTGTATGCAGTCTAATTCTACCTGCTCCTGTTTTTAAGAGGCATAGTCCCAAGTTTTGTATTCAGTGCCGACTTCAACCTCAAATAGTCAGTCCTATCGCAGTGTAAGATGTAGTTTTTTGTTCCCGTAATAGTTCCAGTAATGTTTCTAGAAAATCCAAAGTGTTTTTGTGAAATACAGGTAACTTTTTTGTGTAAAATTTTAGGGTTTTGTGGCAGTAAAATTGTAAATTTTAGAGTTTAGTTTTAGCTGTTATTTTAATTGTTGTTTTAAATTTAATGTTAACTTATGACAGCTCGTTTTATTATTTTTGATATTCATGTTTTGTTTTTAAAGAAGGTTAATCTCCATTGCAGTAACATTTGTAAGTTTTTTTTATTATTTTGGTATCAATCTGTAACTATCCATATAGTATTTCTGTATTATCTTTTTTTTGAGTATTATTGTATTGTATATGTTTGTAACTGTTTATGGTAAGACAAAATAAATGTTAAATTTTTTTTCTTAACATTTTGTTTTATTTTTTTAAATAACCCTGTTTTAAGTTTTATTTGAAAAAGATAGGTTTTGCATTTTTAACAACTATTTCCCTAGTTACTAATTGTTCCTAATAGTTACAATAAGGCACCTCGAAGTGTCATCCTTTTAAAATTACTAGAGGTGTTTCCTGTTTCTTTCCTGTTGTTTGTTTTGTTTATCCCAAGAGATTCATGTTAGTACCCCTTTGTATTATGTTTTTTGTAGTGGCTTCAATCCGACCCCTTGTCATTTACTTATCCACGACCCTAGGTCTTTAAATAAACCCCGAGTGCCTTTCGCAAAAGTATCGATAGACCAAATCTTCTCATTAAAGGAGATACAAACGCCTTGTTATGAAGGTAAAATTCCCCTGCATATTTTGTTTGTGGATTTTAGACAAGCATATGATCGTCGATAGAGTCAAAATGTATCGAGCAATGGAACATTTGGGTATACCAAAGAAACTGATCCGGCTAGTTAAAATAACACTTTTACTCTACGTGTGAAATTGCTTGGCAGGGTCACATATCAGATCAATTTAAGGTTGCAAAAGGCAAAACGCTTGAGGCAGGAGATCCTTTATACACTACATTATTCAACTTAGTGTTAAAAACTGTAATCAGAAAATGCAACATGAAGGTGGAAGAAACGATCATGAAAAATGAGTACCAGTACTTGGTATTTACTGACGATCTAACGATCCTAGCCAAAACCAAGAAGAGTTGTGAAGAAGATCATCGAAGAAGCACAGAACGTCAGATTGGAACTAAATGAAGACAAAACCAAATATAGGATCATGGAAGGGACAGAAGGGAAAAAAGAAGACTTAAGTGTGAAGTCAGTAAGTAGTAAAAGCTATAGTTTTAAAAGGGTAGACAAATTTAAATACCAGGGTGTAGTTTTTGATAAAAATTGAAAAGAGAAATGGGAGCTCGAAGCCAGAATAGCAAAAGAGAATAAAAAATTAGGTATTTTAAGAGCCATACTGGACTCAAAATACGTTCTTAGACAAGTTTTTTCTGAGTTTACGAATATATAAAACAGTAATTCGACCCACAGTAACATATGCCGATGAGACATGGACATTAAATAAGAAGGAAGAGGAAACTCTGGAAAGATATGAACGAAAAATATTGAGATACATATTTGGAGAACGAAAGACAGAAGATGGTTGGGAAAAAAGAACTAACAATGAATTAATGGCCTGATACAAAGAACCTATTATTACCAATTTTGTCAAGGCACAAAGAATCAGATGTTTGGGACATGTGGAAAGAATGGCAGCAAATGGAAATGCATAAACTAGTAATAACCAGAAAATTAATCGGCCCCAATTCAAGAGGTTGACCCAGAACGAGGTGGATTAGTAAAGCGAAGGAAGACCTTATACACGTGAAGGTGAGGGACTGTAAAATAAAAGCACAAAATGGAAGCGAATGAAGAAATATTGGTGGAAATATAAATCTGCAGGTCCTGCAGAGTAGTCAAGAATGTTATATATACATATTTAAGTTAAAGTTGTGTTTGAAATAATTGTAATTAGTTAATATTAGGATTATGTTTTAAAAAAATGCCCTAGGCCTTAACGGCCTACTGTGCGTAAAAATAAAAAATAAAATGATATATTATTAAACCTGCAAACCGTGTCGTACTCCTTGGTAATATAGAAGAATACTGCGATGTTCTCTTGATTCATTCCAAATCTTCGTGTATCTCTGGTTTTAAATCTAGTGAGCTGTGTATGCATAATCTACTGTAACGGAAGCCACTTTGCTAGGAACTAAATGTTGTTTTGTTGTAAGTACCCCAATAGTCTTTTGTTTATTTTTTTAGAACATTACATGATACCCTACTGAGTGATATAGGACGATACTAGTCTGACTGTTCTATTTTTGTTGGGTTTTAATAGAGAAATTATAGTGCTGTCTAATCATACAGATGGAAAGACCTGATTTGTCTGAATAAAATTGTATAATTTTAACAGCCAAGAAATTTCACTTTCTGGTAGGTTTAACAAGAAAATTAATGGTATACCGTCTGGACCTCTAACGGAGTTTTAAGTTGACATTATTGTATTGATTTGTAGGTTAATTGAATTATTGTATTGGAGGTCACTAAGAAAATTTAACTGGTTAATTTGGTAAAATTTTATATTTTGTTGTTATTACCAATATTCAGCCAATAAAATACTTCAATTCAAAATTATCTTTAAAGCTTTTACATAAATTAAAAAAAAATAATGTCGTGTAGGGAAAAAATTATCTTTTAAATACTGTGTCAGACGGCCTTACTATTTATTTAAACGTGGAGTTTGATAAGGGCAGTAGGTGGTTACGTTTATGGGCATGAATTTTGCATGAAAATTCGTCTTCCTTCCAATAAAAATTGACGTATATTTTAAATGTAAAAGAAACTTTTGGATTTTGATTGTCTGGGGGTGTCAAATATTAGTTGGAACACACTGTATTGATCATGTATATAAGGCTCATTTTGTAAGAACATCTGAATATTTCTCAATATTTTTGTTTTTCGTTTTCTAACATTACTATAAAAGTAATTATGCTAGTTTACTATATTTAGTAATCTTTTTACACGACACATGGATTGCTTTGTTTGTTCTATATAAAAAATGTCAAACTTTTTAAGTTTTTCTATGCCTAAATTAGTTTTTAATTAGAACTTTTCCATTATTTGTATTCTCTAACCATTAGTATTATCTTATTAATTAGGTTTTGTTGCAATTTCTGCTTTTAAAACTCTTTCGCAAATTTCTTGCGTTATAAGAAATGGTTTAAAACTCTTAAGTGATTGGCCTATATAATTATTTCTCTTTTGGACAAAATTGCACCGATAACTATAAACTAATTTTATTAAAGAGACATGCAACTTTTTTCCATTTTCAGGTAATTCTTTTTCTTTAAGTGCCGTCTCCAAATCGGAGGTTATATATCATCATCACTATCTTTACTTTATCTACTGCTACTCTTAAGAGTTCTATTAAACTGCATTTAAACCAGTCTCTTAATTTCTTCAACCATGACACTCTCCTTTTTCCAATTTCTCGCAATACTTTTATATCAGTTTTCTTTTGTGTTTATGCTATTTTAAGCATACTCTTGCAATACCACATTTCAAAGGACTGTAACTTATTTATGTGTTCTTGCTTCAATGTACAGCGTGCAATTCCATATTGCAGTATCGAAAACACGTAGCATCTTAGTGCTCTTCCTCTCAGTTCTAATCTAAGATCTTTATTGCAGAGAATTGTTTTTATTTTTACAAACGCATTTCTTGCTATTTCTATCCTAGCTCTTATTTCGGTTGTTTGATCATTATTGTCTTAAATACAGGTTCCTAGGTATTTGTATTTATCAACCCTTTCCATCGGTACCTTTCCCAAATATATGTTTGATGGTATATTTGTTTTCTTTGTTATTATCAGGTATTCGGTCTTTTTTATATTCATTTTTAATCCATATTTTTCACAGAAAATGTTTGTTTTGTTTAGCAGTAATTGCAGTTGTTTAGCTAAGCATGCCATAATCACGGTGTCATCTGCATATCTTATGTTGTTAATAGATCTACCGTTAATTATTATTCCTTTAATTTGAGATAGTAATACTTCTTCAAAAATGGCTCACTATATAAATTAGATAGTAATGGTGACATAATACCTCCCTGCCTAACTTCTCTCCTGATTTCAATTTCTGGACTTGTTCAAGTTTGTTATCTATTACGATTTGTGCTGTTTGATTCCAGTAAAGGTTTGTTATTTTTCGTAAGTTCCTTTGGTCTATATTTTTTGTCCTTAAAAATTTTACTAATTATTCATGTCTGATTTTGTCAAATACTTTTTCAAAATCAACGTAACAAACATGCACATCAACATTCATATCCATGCATCTTTGAGCCAACACTTTAAAAGCAAATAAAGCTTCTCTAGTTTCTAGTCCGTTTAGTGCGTAGTGACATATTAGTAATATTATTCTGTATTCATTGCAATATTTATAGTTTGTATTTTTATGGATAGCAAAAAAAGTGGGGAGTAACCATTGTTTCGGTACGTCTCCTGTCTACTAAGTCTAAGTATAAGTCTACTATAATGTCTAAGGTTTCATCATTCATGCATTCTAAGATTTCTATAGGGATTTGGTCTGGACCTAATGCTTTACCATTTTGGATGTTCTTTAATGCCATTTTAATTTCCTCTTTTATTATCCTTAAAATCATATCCTCTTCTACTTCGATCTCCATATGTTCTGTTCTATTGTCTTTGAAGAGTTCATTGATGTATTCTGCCCATCTCTTTAATTTGTCGTTAGTTGATGTCTTTCTTCCACTAAATCTAAATTTTCTTCCGTCATCCATTGCTTCTTTTTATGTCTGGTTGGTATAAGAATTTCTTTTTGAATTTTATCTATTTCTGTCTAATATAAATAACCATTTTTTCTCCGTCTCAGTGTTTTGCAGAATTTGTTCTTTAACATTCATTAATCCGTTGTTGATTTCATCTGCCAGGCGTTGCCTTATGAGTGGGTTCCTTAATTTACTTGTATCAATTTTTGCATTTGCTGTTACTTGTTTTATTATTTTCATTTTGAGCCTAATTTTGGTCACTACTGGATTGTGATCTGATCCTATGTCGGCACTTGGATAGGTTTTTGCGGATATAATTTCGTTCCTGTATTTTTGTCTAACTAATAAATAGTCTATTTGGTTTCTCACAATTCTCTCTTCTTAATCTGCTGGTGACTTCCAGGTTTGGCATTTTGAACAATGTAATAGCTATGACAAAATTCCATACCATTCTTCCTGTACACTCTTCTTTTTTTTCTTTCCCAAACTTTGCGTTAATGTCTCCCATTATAATTGTTACATCTTGCGTTTTAATAGATTTTACAATGTTGTCTAGGTCTTCGTAAAAAGTTTCAGTATCGCTCTCTGATTTGTCTGCAGTTGGAGCATACACTTGTAGGATATTTATTATGGGTTTGTTCTGGTTTATTTCTAAGATTATAATTCTGTTGAAGTATAGAGTGAAATTTATTACAGCTTCATCGATGTTTTTGTTTAATATTATTACGACACCATATCTGTATGAACCGTCTTGACTTCCTGGAAAATATATTGTTTTATTGTTGATTTTTATCTTTCCTAAGTCGAGGCATTGGACATCGCTGATTTCATCATCAGCCTTTTCATTTCTTTAACGGCATTACGTACTTTTCCAGCTTAATGTAGACTTCTAACATTCCAAGTCGCTACTTTGCAAGGTTTTCGCATATTGACGACCGGGAAGGTCTTGTGGTCTTGTGAGTTGTCTTCACTGCGGATCTTGATTTTCGAGTTTTATGATCAGTAAAGTGTTGGGTTGTATTGTTAGTCATGATTATTTTCAGGTAATTACCAATAGGTTATTTCAAAATTTTAGTTTACTTTTCTCTTTCACTTTATCATTTTTATTCCAAAAATAGTGGACACTTATCTCTTCATTCAACTTTCTTTATACTAAATATTCTGCCATAATCTAAATTATTATTTTTATTGTCACTTTATATTCTTATTTTCTGTATTTAGAACCTAATATATTCTATGTTGTAAAACATAAAATTTCTATGCCACACTTCAGTCGACAAAGTATGTATATCTATCCAATGGTAACTCTGTTCTGTTATGTAACTTTAATTCTATATAGGTGAATTAATTTTTAAAAATGCCTTTGGCTTATCTGAGTTTGATTTTCGGTTAAAAATTTTTTTATTGTATTATTATTTTACGAACGATATCCATTTTATTCTTGCCAATTTGCTATTTTCTATTTAATATTGTAATTATTTTCAATCTTCATGTGGCAACGAAATATTCTAAAACATGCAGTCGCTAACTCAAGATTTATTATTTTGGTTTTTTTTTTGCCTGAATAAGTTTTTTCTGTACATAGTTACATAAAGGTAAAAAAACAGTACAATTAAAATATATGAATAATCAGTTTTATAGTTTTATTTATTATCAAAAAGAGTTTTATTAGCCACATTAAGAAAAACTGTATATAAGAATAACTTATATATTAATACCATCAGCAAATTTTATGGAAATTTGTTCTGACTTAAACGTTTGACATTTATTTTCAAAAGGTTTGTATAAAGTTATACCCGCTACACTTTGTTTGGCATATGTGTCGATTAAACCTTAACATTCTTGACTTAATATGTGGTGAGTAAAACCAGTCTAACTTAGGTGAAATAAATGTATCTACGGAAGAGAAATTAAAGGAGAATGCTTCGTTATGGGTATAAACTGTACAGTATGCTTTGATGACACCTGGTTCGTCACAACGAACTTAATGAGATACAGGAATATTTAAGCTATTGTGCGGTGACTTTAAAGTCACCAGTTATTTCGACGGTAGCATTAATAGTACGCGAAGAACGTAAAATTATTACCGAAGTCGTAGATGCAGCGAGATCTTTATATTATTAAGAATAATTTGCGACATGTTTCTTAGAGTGACCGGGAACACGTTTTTAAAACGATTCACGATGGTAGGGGAGGCTTTCTCCAGCCCTGTGACTAGGTTAATTAAAGACATCTTTAACATTTCTTGCTTATGTAAGCAAATCAATAAAAGTTGCGACTGATTCTCGAGAAATCTTTTCTCTAATACTTTTGTGCAATAATTCGTACACCATTTTTAATTAAACTTATTCTCTAAGACGACCTTAACAACCGTAACGAAAACGTCAACTGTTAGTTTTATATCTTGTTCCACAGCAAATACTTCGCGATAAACATAACACAGGTCTTTAGTGTTTTTGGTGCCAAATCACTATCACTGTCTTTATTGGAGTCAGAAACATGCTCAAAACTGTCATGAAACACCTATATCCTCACAAATGTCAGGTAACTTTAGGAATACTGGGATCGGTAATTCCTCTAAGTGGGGTACTGGGCGTCTGACTAAAGGCAAATCAGTATATGACCACTTTTGGCGATTGTTTCTATTAATCCCTGAAATATTGATCGAGCAAAAATAACAGTCATCAACGTAGTTTGTAGGTACTCTCCATACCATTGAACTAACTAACCTCGAGTTTTAACCTTGTTTAGGCTTACGCCTCTTCAAGGAATGGGGAACTCCTTTTTTTTGACGGAGTTGTGGAGGGTGTGAGAAAAACGTCAATTGAACGAAACGCGACCTAAGAAGTAGAGAACTACTAAGGAAAGGAGGGAAAAAGAAGGTGGCTTATTTTGTGATCGATAAGAATCGATTGAACGCACAAGAAGAAGTTGGGTTTGCCTAGCATGCAGTGTGAGGTACTTCAGGGTTACCAGCCATACAGTAGGAACGGCTCTTTATCAGCGTTTTTGGTGCGCAGTTTATCTGCGATAATAGATGGGAAAAGATTCAAGAGTATCAAAATACTCCTTAGGAAGTTCAGGTCTAGCGTTATGTAGAAGTTTAGCTGGAGGGAATGGAACTTTTTTGGCGGGATGCCTGGTGAGTATTTGCCCTCTATGTGAACAAGGTGTCTTTAATGTTTGTTTTGCTCGGTTGTTCGAGCCAGCTATGGTTCTTAAGACATACTTTCCAAGGAATAGGAAAGTAGCTCAGCTTAAGGGATGCATTGATTATATTAGGGAGCAACGGGATAATATTCTGTGGAAGATTTTTGAGGCATCTTCTGTGGATGCCATCTGGGCCAGAAGACGTGTTTTTTCCTCACATCCGACACATCTGACTGACGGATTCCTCAGTCACTGGCGCCATCATCGGATGAGGATGTGGTCCGTCAAGTGGCTGAGGGTAGTAGAATATATCTTCCACTCTCCGTTTTGTGGCTCTTTTGGATCTTTCGCTAAAATTGGGGTTATTGGGTGAAACTAGCGTGGCCTGAAGTGTATTTTTGAAAGCTTCGGCCTTATCTTGTGGATTGTTTAATATGAGGTTGTTGACTTTGAGGTGAGATCGTGGCTGACTTTTTTATCTTGTTAGGACTTTGAGTTTGTTCCAGAATGCAGAGCCGTCTCGGTAGTCGAGGTCCGAGGTGAGTCGCATCCACTGTCTTTGCTTCTGCTTGTTCACCTCGAGTCTTATGACCGCCGGGAGTCTATTGTATTCTGTTTTGATAAGGGGGTCTCTAAATCTTTGGCACGGTAAACTTAATACGTTTTCTTTTTCCTGTGGTCTTCTGCCGTAAGTGTTCTGTGCATGTTTTACATACAATATGCGTTGCCCATGCTTTATCTTGATCACTATCACTTTATCTTGGTCAGTAATACTTTTCCTATTTTCTTGTAATATATACTCCCCACAAACGTAACCAAACACATCAGGATGAACAACACAACTTACTTGCACTACTCATTTTTGAATGTCAAACCAATATAAATTATGAAAAGATTTGATACAACACTTTAAACAACTTAAGGTTATGTACATTTGTTTTGAATATCTAAACAAGTGACTACAACAAAGGCAACAATATCAGCAGTAAACATGAATGAGTATGCAATCGAGCAGATGCTTGAAATAGCAGAAATAATTTTACTAAATATGCTTAGTGATCGAGAGATAGCAGCACTAATAGTGATTTTAAAGCACACAAGTATTTTATTAGGTGGAGGCCGAATGGGTTTACAAGTGGTAAACGTATCATTTTAAAACGTTTAAAAATACTTTCCAAGCTGTTTTATTTGCCTATAAAGGAGTAATGTAACAATATTAAAGTATTATTTCTTGCATAAATAAAGCATAATACATTGAGAACAACAAATATACTGAGAAAGAAGTTTAATTAATAATGCATATTCCTTTAAAAAGCATATTCTTTATTATTTTAAATATTTAAACTACTAATTACTATATATATATATATATATATATATATATATATATATATATATATATATATATATATATATATATTTAAACGACTAAACTAGAGCTGATACAAAAAAACGGAATCCATATTTTGATTTATCGCACTTACTATACTGCCGTCCTAAGCCAAAAAGACGCATCTCAATATTTTAAGTTTTTGAGTTATTGCGATTTATTTAATTTTTGAATTTTTTTTAGTTATTTGTAGTAATAATGTGTTTGAGTAATAAATAACTTTAAAGATTTATTTGTTTAGAAAGTGCTTTTTAGTTAAAAATGAGATGCGTCTATTCCGCTTAGGATTTTAGTACAAATTTTAGATACGTCAAGAAGGATATTGCATTTTGCTAATATTATTATTATATATTTGCTAATATTACCAAAGAAATGGACAGCTTTATTACATACTTTTTAAACAAAGGTTTATTGAAAATGAATAAGTTTAACATATTAGCTTACAACAAAATACTAACATATTATTTTGAGTCATCGTCTTGGGAAACTGGAAGATCTTTCCAAAACTGAAGCCTGTTGTTCATCATTATTGCACCGAGGTTTTTTTATTAGTAACTCTTTCTTTTTAGATAAAATTCCAAGGACTTTTTATTGTTTTTTTGGCGGGGACAGAATTTTATTTTTTGTAATTTTGTCAGTAAGAAAATCAAGTGCAATTTTTGGACCATCGAAGTCATTTTGGTATGCCATAATATGGGAACCCCTTTGGACAGATACTTGGACTATTTTATTTAGATATGACCGGGAGTTAATTTTACTAAGTTTATATTGCGAGGTGTAATCCTCCCAAAGAAAAAAATGCTGTAACTCCATTGGCAGAACTTCAGTTTGCCGTGCGGATTATTTTACGGCTTGAACAAAATCTGTAAAATCGTACAATTTGTGGCCCATCTTTTTCATTGACAGATCGACTGTGTGATGAAACGAATCCGCGGCCATATATGTATGGCCGGACTCGAAATATTTTATAATAATTTCATAAGCATTAATTTCATGAGAATTAACAATGTATAGCAAAAATGAAAAGCATGACCAATTCTTATTTTGCACAGAGCAATTATCAAGCCATAATGTTATTTTGACAGCGTCTCTCTTCACAAGGAAAAGCTGGTAAAATGTGCTTATTAATTCATCTTTACTGGCAACGGCAAATATTTTTTCAATCTCTTTTTTTTTCAACTGGTACAAAGCTCTTATTATAAACTGTTGGTCTGTTTGTGAAAATTGCAGTTTTAAATGGTTTCAGTCTTGGCAGCATAATACCTTTTTCAGGATCTGCGCAGTATATCTTACCTGGTTCATCTGGTTAACTACCATTATTTCTGTAATTTTCACGCGACTTTGTTGCTCTGTCTGTATGTTTGGTCCAACTGTTACAATTTTCACAGGTTCCGTCAAGATTATCTTTTGTGTGACTTTTATCATGTAGAGAAAATTATTCACAACTTTCACATCCTTCGTGTCCAAGATTTGCTAGTGAAATATTCATCTTTTTAGCTACTACACGATACTTTTCATAAGAACTTTGTATATTGGGATATTTAATTAGAAAATTCTGACGCATTTCCGCAAAAGTAAATTCACTTGGAAGGTAAAGACGTTGGAGTGCATGCTCTCTCCGATTGTGTGAAATAGTTGGGTTGTAAGAATTAATATGATTACGAATCACTTTATCGTCCATTTTATTGTGAGGTTAGCATTAAGCAGAATTATAGCAGAATTATTGGCATTATGCAATGCTGTACGGATAACTTTGTCACTTTGTTTATTATTGCCGAGAGTTATCAAAAAAAAAATACCTTGCATACATTTTCAGATGTTCATTTTTTTTTAGTAGATAGTTTTAAGCGTATAAGTATTATTTCTTTGATAACCGAGATCACCTACTGAAGTAGTTTTCTGTTTCACAGGATTTGATAAGACGTGATGTAAAATAAAAGATTTTCTGTCTTTATCATTTGAAATTTTCCAAAATTCATTGTTCAAAAATGTTCTTCTCTCTTCTGATATCTTCAACAGATATTTTTTTAAACAATCTTTTCCACAACCTTCTTTAACGCTGTGCTTTTTCTCAAGTGATTCATGCTTAGCTTTTTTTCTGGAACTTACTGATAATTCGAACTTCTTTCTTTTTCGAACTATTTAAGCATTATGCATATAATAATTTATTCAGGCATTAAGCATATAATAAGCATTTGCTCGCTCAAGGCCTGCCACATTTTTCAGCATAGCCGTCCATGGACTTTTTAGTATACGTCTGTGCAGCCACATTTCAAAGGCCTCCAGACGATTAATGGTGGATATTTTTAATCTCCATGATTCGACACCGTATAAGAGGACTGACCAAATGTAGCATTTAACCATGCGCTTTCGAAGTTGAAGTTGCAAGTTATCATTACAGAAGAGTGACCTCATTTTTAAAAATGTCGGATTCGATTCTACATTTTATCTCTTGATCTGGATCTAGTTGTTCAGTAATATGGCAACCAAAATATTTAAAACTGGACACTGTTTGAATTATATGACCATCAACATATAATCGAGCATCTTGATGTGCTAAACGGCTAAACACCATGTGTTTTGTTTTTGAACAGTTTATTTTTAGACCAAACTCTCTTCCCACTGTATCAATGGCATTTACAAAGGCATTGTAATCCATTCATGTCATCACTTAAAATAACTGTACTGTACTGTGCATGTCTGATTGTATTTATCAGAATTCCATTAACTTTCACGCCAAAAATATAACTATTACACTTACCAAAAATCCTAAACGAAAAAGGCGCATCTTTGAAAACCGTCATATTCGGTTGGGAATTTGAGATACATCGAATCGGTGTAGGATTTTGTATTCTTTTTTAAAATGCGTCTAATTTTATTATCAATTTTTAGCTATGGAGTTAAAATGCTTCTTTTTCGTTTAGAAAATAGGTTAAACATCATATTTGGGATCCTGAAGAACCATAATATAAATATCGAAACATTTAGAGATACGCCCTTTTGGCTTAGGACGTTAGTATAGTAAAAATCAGCTTAAAGATTCACGGCACCAAAAAAAATTTATTTTTCTGTAGGCCTGTCATAATTTACCGTAATCGTAATTTCTAGGCACTAATAAAAGCATATTCTAAGCAAATATATTATTAATCTTTAGTTAATTATGCTTAAACGTTATTTTTTTGTAAGTAAACCACATACATATAAATCTTTTTATCTGTTGCAGTAAGGCTTTTATGTAGCTAAATTTTTGGGTCGATACAATACAAAATTAGTGATTTATAAAAAAAAGATTTTTCATTTCACACACTTTACACGGTGCGGTGTCAAATAATATTCAGCATTCGGCATAAATAATTTTTTGTCAAATAAAGAAATAATATTTTTACGATATGTAGTTATAACCTGGTTCAGTCATTACTTGGGCCTCATCTTGTATTCATTTTCATAACTATTGAAATTGATGAAGAATGGCATCCGTTACAGAGTTTACTAGTTAGTTCGGAATTTACATAGTCACGTACTTGGAAAGCTTTAGCGTGTTCGTGTTTTTGATGAAATATATATGGATTGGTTAAACTAACTGAATAATATCAAAGGTGGACCTTACTGAGATATTCTATCTGAATAAATAGTTAGCTTGGTAAGTAATGAATATAGTGCATTATTCACGCTTTAAACATTTTTTTAATGTGTTGATTTTCTGTGTTGAATTTGGAAAAAAGTTTTCATGTATGACGTAATAAACTTTTCTATTTAGGAACTTTAATAATAAATTAAAAGTGTCTATAATATACTAAAAACGCAAATAAAAAAAGAGTAAAAAATTTATAATAAGTAGTAAGTAAATAAAAAAAATGCCAGTAGTCTTGGTAAAGATTAAAACATAAACATAGATATGCAACAAGAAGTACAGTTAAAAAAGCGATTTATAACGTGCCTAATACAGACTAAATAGCAACTAAATAATTATAAAAACCAGAAAGTACTATTTCAAAAATAAAAGCAAAAAATGATATAAATAAATGAACTAGAAAATATATCGTAGCAAAAATAAAAAAAGAGTGGAATGGCCAATACTGTAATGTTAAGAATAGAAGTCGTAACTGACAAAATCCCTATTTTGAGATATTTGATGTTTTAGATTTGATTAATGACCATCAACTGTAACGACTCATTAAAAATCTTGTTACAACATGACAATATATTTTTTGATTACAAATTTAATGAGTGCGTGCAATTTTCTTTCAGAGTATTTAAAATTAGACTTTTAATAATACCATATTTAATCCTAACAAATCACAATAATAAGGTAAAGTAAAAAGTCTTATCTTAATCAAAGTTATAGTTTATTAAGATAAACAAAATAACATAAAGTCATAATCAGTTTTTTTAATCACCTAAATCTTTAAGTTCTATTGAAGTTGGTAAATTATTCCAAAACGTTTGTCTGCTTTTAGGCATGTATCCACACAGTTGGATATAATTTTTTTTTTCAGTCGTTATGCCTCTAGAAATGGACTTGGGTGAAGGTTTTGTCATTCCCTGTTTTGCAATCCTTGCATTTAGAATGTTTACTTCACTTTCTGTCTCTGAGGTGAAGCTGGTTTTGTACGAAAAAGTATATTTACCTCTAGAAAAATTTACCTGAACCATTTGATTTAGATATGGCCTGGGATTAATTTTATTCAGTTTATATGCAGAAGTACCATCTTGCCATTTAAAATAGTCAGCTAATTTCATAACAATTACTTTAGCATTACTTGCGGTAATTGCTACTACATCCGAAAAGTCTGTAAAATTATATATTTTTCCCCATTTGCTTCATGGAGCGTTCCATTTGGTGGTGGAATGAGTCCGCAGCCATAAAGGTATGGCCAGACGCAAAATACTTTTAGAAGTACTTTTATATTATTTTTTAAGTGCGATATCCTCAGACAACCCCCTCTGTGGCTCAGTGGTAAGAGCGCCTACCTTTAAACCTAAAGGTCGTGAGTTCGAATCTCATCTGGGTGGAGAAATTTTCGTTTATTAAAAATTAATGAATGAAAATAATTTCTATCCATGTGCGATCGGTACTCACCGGAGGGACCGCAGACGTTCGGATACAATTAGCGTCTCTTAGCAAAGACAATGACGTCGACTTTGCTAAGTATCAAGACAATTACACTACACACACACACACACACACACACACACACACACACACACACACACACACACACACACACACACACACACTACACTAGGTACCTGACTGTACCATGCCAATGATCATTAGTTGTCGAGGCATTAACTCAATAATAAAAAAAAAACTTACTCCGTCTGACTATTCCTGCGTGCCATACAATTGCAGTTGGTACTGTTGGCTTTCTAGCAGTGATAACAAAACTTTCATTAAAAGCAATTATTCTAGGTGTAAAAATATTCTCCTTAAAGATATCCATTTTCGGAAGCATTATGATTTAGAATATCATAACAAAATTAAACATTTCTAATTAATAATAGTATATTACATAACAAGAGTTGTCAGAAGCATATTACATGCAAGTAAAAAAGTAGCGCGAGCCGCGTAGCGGCGGGCGAAGTAATTTTACAAGCTTGTAATAAGTTTACAACTCATGTTGTGTACTATACTTTTTCTACGATTATTTTCGTTTATAAAAATAAAAATTAAATTACCACTATATTTACACTGACAGATTAATAATTTTTAATCTGTCAAAATAACGTCTGTTAATTCGTTTCCATGGTAACTCTACCATCTGACTTACGAGGCTTATGTGATATTACATATTTTTATGAAACTGAAGCGTATTTTTTTTATTACCTGTCAGTCATTACGTGTCAGTATCTGTTATGATGCATTTACTTAGCATTCAAATAGTAGTTAATATACAATTTACTAGTAAGAGAGTAGAAAAAATATTTTTACTTACACTTCTTACATTTCTCAGGTACCAAATATTGGTTTTTAACATAGGTATAGGGCCTTTTCTTTGGGTTCAAAAAGTTAAATAATGTAACTTAAAGCTAATTTAACAACATTTTAAGTATTTTTACTCAAGTATTTAGTAGTTCAAAACATGTATATCTAGTAAGTATTAACCACATTTTTGTATCAACATTGGTCAAAATTTCATATTTGCTTTAATTAAAGTGGTTATAATTTAATGATAGCAAAGATGATGGAATACTAATTCCGAAAACATTCTGTGATGTAGCTCACTAGGGTTTTATAATATTGTACTTTTTATAAAGAAAATTTTAAATATATTTTTTGTGATGTATGGTATACAGCCAGCTACAGGAATTTAGCTTCCTTGTGGAGGTTATATTTTATTATAATGTATATTTTTCTTCTTAAACTAAAAAAAGAAATGTGTTCAAAAAGAGTGGAGCTGATTGTTAGAAAAATGAACCGAGGAGACTATACTCCGACTAAGTCAAATTTTTTGTAAGTAATTAACTTACACACACTGTGTGGTATTATGAGACATACGTATAAGAAAACAATAGATTCAGCTGATAAAATTAGTAAGTTTTTAGCTTACAGAATATAGTTCTGGATGTTTAGTGAACCAAACTTTTGGATTTTTTGTAGAAATGGCGGATACTGTTATAATTTATAGTTTTATACAAAACAATTTGACCTTGGGGTCAAGTCTAGTATTCGATATGTTAGATTAAGTTTTGGAACATGCAAGCTACTGGGAATTTCTCAATAAATTTATTGCTAGCAAAGATTAATTGTTTTATGTACATTTGAATACCGTGCAACAAAAATCTTGCGGGAAAATAGAGTAGCGAACTGTCCTATACCAGACACAAAACTCTTGATATGGAAGCTCGTGGCTCTTCCGATTTTCGATTTGATGTAAATAAAGAAACACTCTGTCTAGAATGGATTAATAATAAGTATGATCTAATTTTTAAAATATAGAACCAAACGCAGAGTAGAGGAGATGAAATCACAAGCTCAAAGGAAAAGTTTATTTCTTAACCGCAAGCAGGATAATACATTATTAGTAGGCATAAATCAATACCACTAGTTTGTTGGAAAATATACAACTATAATATGTAGAAATCAGAAAAAAAATATTTTCCAATATTTACGCTACTGATTCATGTAGCATAGGTAAATTCGTGACTTCTTTAAAAACAAGTTAATAAGTTAAATATGACTTTGATAGGTTATCGTCGATCTGTAGCAGTTCTCTACCCAAAATTAACTCTTATTTCAAAAGGTATCGAGAACATAAACATATAACTAGGATTTAAGGACATAAAGGTTGATGAATTGATGGTTGATGAAAAAAAATTCCTGGAAAAAATTCTTGGAGATAAGACCAATATTGCTGATAATTACGTATAGTTATGATAATTATGTATAGTTAAAATTTTGAAATTTGAGGAAAAAAATTTTTTTAAGACCTAGGTCAAAAATTTTACCAGCTAAAATGGATGACTTAGACCAAAGTATTAATAAAAACGAATATACAGCCTAACTGCAGAAGAAATGAAAGTAATAGACGAACTCCTAGTAGAAAAAAACCAAAGGATTAATAGTCAGCCAACAAGTTCGCTTTTTAACAAGACAACTGCACAGATGGTAACAATAATGAACTACACAACTTCATTGAAGTTACTACAAAGCTTTTTAATTATTTCTGAAATCCTATTAATCCTGAACATCGGATACGGAGTAACGACAATCGCCTTATAAACAATGTGTTCTAGAAAAGGCCAGATGGAAGACGATCTGTAGGGCGGCCTAAAAAAAGGTGGAAAGATGCACTCAGAGAAGATCTAGAGAAGATGGGAGTGTGACAATGGGAATTACTGGCACAGGACCGACAAACATGGACGGCAATAGTAAACACGGCAAAGACTCACGAAGAGTTATAGCGCCATTGATAAAGATGATGATGATGATGATGATGATGATGATGATGATGATGATGATGATGATATTAATCCTGAAAACTTTTTAAATTGATAATCGAGGTGTAATAATATAATTAATGAGATCTCGAGAAGTCATTTCGTATAAGATTGTAAAGATTGCCTATATATATATATATATAATTTAAATATTATATATTATATATATATAAATCCGATACATACAACGGACAAGATGAACTTGAAGCAAGGACGGAATGAAACTCCTTAACACTTTTAGAAGAAAGTTACATCACTTTTCAACACAATTTGGAATCACAGTGAACTGCATACCGACAATGTCAGATGAAAAGGATACAATTAATACTTGCAGAAAACAACCAATTTTTCATTGCCAACTAAAATTTCTGGCACATACAAACCCACAGACAGCCGCAGTTCATAACACCACCACAATAGCAATAACTCATGCCCAGGTGACAGATACATTAAGATTTTTATAATCCAGAACCGTCCAGATCACAACAGCTAACATTTACTCCAAGATGGCCAATACAACCCGCTTAATTTCAACCACACAGGCAGCAATTCATGACAAATTATCTCTTATAAAACACATACTTTTAATTTCAAAATAATTTATACTGTCAAATTAAAGGTGTCCTAATAAGATTTCCCTTTCTCCCATAATAGCTGATATTTACATGAAACATCTCGAAACAGCAGCCTGTCATCATCAAATCTAAAACACACCTGCTGGTTACGATACGTTAATGACACCTTTGTCATTTGGCCCCATAGTAAAGACACATTAGATTTATATTGTGTATTCCGTATATATAGTAGATAAGCATAAATCTTACTCAGATGCTCGACATCTGATTTCTTATTTATTAAGTTATCCATTTGGGTGATAAATGCCATCTCGAGGAAGAGTCTTTTATTGAGATTATTTTCCATTGCAACAATCTTTGGTTCATTGTAGTTCATTACATGGTGTTCATTATGTACGTGTTTTGCAAGGGAACATCTATCAGGATATAGTCTACTGTGCCAGATTTTTTTTAGGTGCCTTTTGGTTTGGCCAATATATTATTTGTTATAACTTCCGCAAGGAATACAATAGACTATATTGGATAATTGATTTGTAGGTGGTTTATCTTTTAGTTTAGTGAAAAAACACGTACATAATGAACACCATGTAATGAACTACAATGAAACAAAGATTCTTGCAATGGAGAATAATCTCAATAAAAGACTCTTCCTCGAGATGGCATTTATCACCTTAATGGATAACTTAATGAATAAGAAATCAGATGTTGAGCATCTGAGTGAGATTTATGCTTATCTACTACATATCGAAAAGCAAACATAACTATTAACTAATTAATGTAACACAAAATGTAATTTCAAAATTTTCAAAAAATATTTCATCTAAAACACACCTTAGTAAATCCCAATCAATAAACAACTACTCCATTAACAACATAGAACTAATTACCTCCTGGCACACGTCAATCAATAACCTTCGATATTTGGTATTCTGGTACTTAACCTTAATGACAGTCTGCGAACTAAACGTTTTTGTGTTTGTTTTGTTTTAATTTGTATCGTGTTTGTTTCTAATATTTTAATTGTGAACGTAAATTATACAACTACATGTTACATGTCCAAAATAGCTGCAATCCACATTGTACCCACAAACCATTTTGATGTTAAAATAAATCATATTGCCGTTAACCTCAATCAAGTAAGATATAAACAACAAACAACTATTGAATGTATTTTACCATGTTTTAAATAATTGTAGCTTTCATCTGATGATGCCAATGAAAATTGGCGAAATATAATGAACTGTTGAACAGAGTGCACTTGGCTTTCAATCAGCTGTATACCCAATTAACCTCAATTTCCTTTTCATCTACCAGATCTGCTGTTATTTTAGAGGATATATATATATATATATATATATATATATATATATATATATATATATATATATATATACAACGTACTATTAATATGTACATGTATATATATATATATATATATATATATATATATATATAAGAGTAAGAAAAAAAGAAATACTTGTGACTCGTTTGGAAAAAATATTGATAAAACTGTTTTGGATGGGTTGGAGTCAATAAAAGGGGCTATTTGTTGACTATTTTTTACTCGAGCTTTCAATTGTGATTACAGTCATTACCAAGAGCTTCTAAAAAATACAAAATATCTTACAAAGTTGAACTAGAAATAAATTTTTTTTTTGTTAACTCACAAATAAAATTCGTTTTTTATATAAAAAAAAATGTTAGCAGCAGTTTTATATAAAAAAACTAATTTTGTTTGGCGAGTTAACAAAAAAAAATTATTTCTAGTTCAACTTTGTAAGATATTTTGTATTTTTTAGAAGCTCTTGATAATAATTGTAATACAATTGAAAGCTCAAGTAAAAAATAGTCAACCAATATATATATATATATATATATATATATATATATATATATATATATATATATATATATATATATATCATGAAGAATAATACAATGCTTAATATGCCTTATTTAACTTCGACTGACTTGTTGGGACAGATGTTTTAATAAATCTACAATCTACCTTCAACCAGTTTTGCATTTCCTTTAATCAGCATCATCCATGTTGCTTCAGAATGATAAACGATCGTCAAATTTCATAAAGTCGATGAAAGCATCTGTACCGGCAACCAGAACTACAAAATGATAAATACGAACAGCTTTGTAATTTCTTAAATTAAACCTCATCATTAATCATTTCGATTATGTCGATAAATCTTATTTCATAGTAGAGTTGTTAATATTAAAACCAAGAAGAAAGAAATGAGCATACTATTTTACTGGTATATTAATGACAATTAATTTTAAATTTAGAGCTAATTTTACAGTCATTTATCATATAATTTTGATAATAAAATGCATACATTTAAAAATAAATAGAATATGCAATACTGGAAAAGTTTGTCAAACAAACTAAAAATTGCTAAAAGCGGAGGTTTAAAAAAATATTTCGGTTTTAGAGTCGGTTTTTGTCTACATGGGATTTAACAAACTATCGCTACAAACAGAACACAGTCAAGGAATGATCACCGAAAACAGTCTATGAGGCAAATACTTTAAATATGCCTAAAAGTTTAAGAATTTTTAGAAAACAGATATTACTGGCTAGATCATATGGAGATACAAAAATCATTATCTAACTTTTTTCGTTGTACTACTATTTTATTAAATCTAATTAAAAAGATACATAACGTTACTATATGAGTGGTCTAGATTCAAAACCGGAAATAAAATTTCCACTTTATGTCATTAAACAATTGACAACTTTACTTTTTAATATATTTTTTTTCTTCTGTTATTTTTTAAAAACAATTAAAATGATCCTGTTATAATTTTTAAAATATAGGATAAAGCGTAAACTAAAGAAAAAGAAATACCAATTGGAAATGTCCAATTTTGCATCCAAACTGCTAAATATTATGTTCGTACATATCTATATGTGTTTGAAGAAAGTATATAGGTAATAAAATAAGAGAAAATACTCATTTAGAGTAAACGATTTATTTTATATTAATATATTACACAAGAAAACTAGAAACAAATTCCGTATGTTTACAGATTGGATCATCAAAATCCTGCGTATGTCGCTCATTTTTATTTAAAGCTTTGGTATAGACTTTTAACTCTTGCATTTTCTTATAGTTTGTACAGAAATGTTTGTTTAGTAGCTCGTTTACATTTTTAAGTTTTGCTTCCTTGGCCTTTATACCTGAAGGTAAAACTTCAGGATTTATACCAATCAATGATTTGCCTCCTTTCTTGGTTAATGATAATGCTGTTGCAGTGTTAGACTTCTAGAACATCTCTCCTTGAACAAGAATTCTATTTTCTTGCAAACTCTTTTCTCGTAATACTGTAATTATTGACGATTTGCCGATTAAAATGCCAACTTCGGAGCGCTTTTAAAATCTCAATTTTTTCTGTTTTCTAATCGATTACTTTGAATTTTGGATATTTAACTACGGTTGTATATTTAAAAAATATATCAAAATATTCTTGGGGTTAAATTATTTTCGCTTTTTTTTTCGTAGCGCTTTTTTAAATATGCCAAAAACTCGATCTTCTCCTTTTTTATGATGCCCTATTCAATTAGTAGATTTTGGCGAAAATTCTGGCACACTCATCTCGATCTTGTGTGGCTCTAAAGAGTGCATGGGTGCATGGTCAAAAACTCGATCAGCAGGTAAAAATCTGTGTCCTGTAATTGGTTAAACAAGTTGAATTTTATTAATTTAAATAGGAGTATAATAAGCAAGCCATGTTTGACACATAAATAAAAGTGTCAAATTTTTTGTCTCCCTCATCCATCACATATTAGATCGACAGTATCCATCCAATGTCGCTAATAACCTCAGAGGTTGATGCGACTATTTTGTAAAATAAAAAAAATCTTTTAATTTAGATATAAACAAATTAAAAGAAATATTATTTCTTGAAAGGAAATCCTCTCAGGGATCAGTCATAATTTAGGTTAAAAAGAAAAAAAAGAAAGAGATCTTTTACTTGAATACAAATCCAAAAATTTATTGATAATTTGTATGGTAATTTTAATGAATTTTAATGGGAATTTAAGTAATTTTAATTATACGAATTATCGCACATGATTTGATTAATTGTCTAACTTTATTAATTTTTTCGAATATTTTTTAATAAATTATTTAAAAGTCTAGTATGACAAAATTATTTAGTTTAATTTATTTTCCTATTGTTCATCCGTTCCTTAGAGGCAACTGTTTAAAGAATAATTTAAAGCCACGTATATTAATTAACGAAAAAAGGAGCCCTGAGATTAAATTTTAAATAAAATTAAATTATTTGTTTTTGCAAAATAAAGCCTAAGACAAATTAAATGTAATAAACGTATAAAAGGTCCAAATTTGCAAATTATAATAATATTTATATTTATATATATATATATATATATATATATATATATATATATATATATATACATAAACATATATATATAGATATAGATATATATATATATATATATATATATATATATATATATATATATATATATATATATATATTATGGCGAACCAGACGCAATTTATAAAAACTAACTCAATACTAGTTCACCACATATAGGTTAGACGTACACCGACAAAAAAAACTATACGGTGACAGTATGAGAATGGCTCGCGGCTAGACAAACAGTGGAGACTGGTCGTGCAGTCCATTGAAGTATACAAAAGTTATTAAAGGGGCGCCAGGTAAATTGGCCCACAGCCTTCCCTACGTTGCTTATGATAAACCACCAACTTACCAATAGGTTTATCGCCAAAATTACCAGTATAGGATACACCAACCTAAATACATGTGAGATAAATAAAAATACAAATTGTCTGAGATCAAGATTTGGTCAAATTTAATGATTAAATATAATGAAACAAAATACACTGTTATTTCACTCTACCATAGGCTTAAAAGAAAATAATAATGTAGTAATGCGGGTATTACTGGCTTAAATATGATATCAACAAGTAACACTAGATAAATATATATTACAGGTTAAGATGTTTAATAAAAATTACCAAACGCTAAGGGGACTGGTGTGTGAATTAAAACCAGTAAAAAAAATGTATTAACTCAAATACGACACCACGTGAGCTCAGGTGTGTGTGCAGATCATGACATAAAATGTAAACCTAAAAAAAAAATTATCTACCCTTAGGCGCAGTTTACATACCCGGAAAATGTGTAAATATATAAAATACCTGAGACCGCAATTTCTTTATTTTCTTAACAATGTTATCTGAATAAGAAAATTTAACAAAATAGCGCATAAAACTTCGCTTGAAAAACTAAAGCTCGATAAATACCTCGAATTTATCACATAAAATACGTCGTTACTTGTGTGACTTCCTCAATCGGGGTGTCTTCGAGATTCACAATTTCTAAGTCCACTGAGACGCAGCGGGGGGAAGTCCCATTAAAAGCTGTAACGGCGAAGTCGTCGCAGAGAACAGTACGAAGGTCGAAACACCTCCCAGGTCGAATCAGGAGCACATGATGGGCTACGTCCAGCCAGGAAGACGAAAATCAACCACCAAACGGTTAAAATCAGGCAATGGGAAAACCAAAACCCAAAAACAAAACGATAACGAAACGAAACCGGAACCTGAACCTGAAGGAAAGAAAGCCATAATTACCATACGGAACTACGACCATTATAGGGGTAATATTATTTAAAAGCAATAAATAAAAACTAATCTAACAGTTATTCATTGATTTAAAAAAACCCTCTTAATCATAATTAATGATAAAACGAATTCCAAAAATTAAATACAACTGCTCTAGAGAAAACATGTATGAAAAGATTAAGGAAAATGTATTTTAGTTTCTGGATCTAATCCATTATTTATATTTTTATGTTAAACAGCTGTTTTGAGCTAAATAAAATTTTATCTATTCAATATTTAATTTAATTCATTTGGACTTTATCTGATGACCAAAAAAACTCTTGTTGATACAACTTGCTGAATTTGAAATCTTGTATTAGAGATGGGACTAAAATAACTACTTAAATAACTCATTATGTATTTGTACCAAAATTAATTTGAATAAAATAGGTATATTATTATTACTCTTCTTACTTATCTTATGGTTTTACTCACCCTTGTTAGTCAGAC
Organism: Diabrotica balteata; assembly: GCA_918026665.1. NCBI lineage: Eukaryota > Metazoa > Arthropoda > Insecta > Coleoptera > Chrysomelidae > Diabrotica > Diabrotica balteata. The sequence goes on from OU898280.1 coordinate 60,180,839, forward strand.
CAAGGGTTAAAGACTAGCCGTAAACTACTTGGCTATCTGGATCGTGATTAAGGCTCGATCTTCGGTCTGTAACGAGAGAGGAAAACAACAATTTCATTTTTTTTTTCGACACCAGGGACTGGCCACCAAATAACAGATGTCACAAAAACTACATACCTTATTGTAACTGATTCCAAAGATGAAACGTGGCTGGTAAAACCGCCCTTTGGCGAATCTGCGAATATTCCAACACCAAAACAAACTTTTCCACTAAGGACACAAAGCTAGGGGAACATCCGCTACGTTGTATTAGAATGAAATCCCTCAGGAAACAGCAAAATACAGTTGCCGGTAAATACTCTAATACAGCGACTTATTCCACGCCAATTCACCTAAAGAATGACTCTTCAAACCTAAAAGCCGTTATCCAGCGCTCGTCACACGAAGATTTGCCGACTAGAGCCGAGATTCAAAATCCTAAATTTTGGAACACCAAATCTTACAAAATATCACTAGAAACCTCATATAAATTAATTCCTTCATAAAAAAAGAATTTTTTCCTTAGTCTCTTAGCACTTAAAAAAAATCATTTTCCCCCAAAATAAAATTAATAAAATTTCATTTCTCTACCTTGACTGTAGGCAACCAATATTACATATCTGTTTTTGTATAAACCGGAGCTGTGGCATCTAACCAGTTGCAAAACTAGAGATGGAGCCTAATGCAACATTCGGAACGTAACAACAATATATATATATATATATATATATATATATATATATATATATATATATATATATATATAAGAGTAAGAAAAAAAAGTACTTGTGACTCGTTTGGAGAAAATATAAAACTGTTTTGGATGGGTTGGGGTCATAAAAGGGGCTATTTGTTAACTATTTTTTACTCGAGCTTTCATTGTGTTTACAATCATTGTCAAGAGCTGCTAAAAAATACAAAATATCTTATAAAGTTGAACTAGAAAGAAAAAATTTTTGTTAACTCACCAAATAAAATTAGTTTAGTTAATAAAAATGTTGCTAACATATTTCAAAAAATATTATCATAGAAATGCTATAATCTAATAAATGCTTCTCTGAAGTTTTAGCATAATTTTGAAAAATATTCTAACACAAAAACAGTTAAATTTATAAATAAATTTGAAGAGTGACAATTATAATTAAGCGTCAATGTCATAAATACCAACTTAAAATTTTTATTTTTGACAAGCATATTGCCGAAAATAAAATTTTGTTTAAAAATGATTTTTTGTTTAGTAACAAAAAAGAAGAAGAATTGTTCACCATTGATAGATGCGTGAAAAAATGTAACAAATATATGAAAAATTAAATCAAAATGTGATATTTTACTGGTTTCATATATAAACTACATAAAAATAATTATAAATTTTGTTTCGATTTTGAATGTCTGATCTTTTGTTTAAATTATTACCACTTTTGTTAATATAAACCATTTCCAAAAAAGTCATTTTTGAATTTATTACTTTCACTGATAAAATTTTAATAGTATCAAAATCCATAATATTCAAATCAAATAGCAAGGCAAATTTGGTTCTAATAGATAAAAGAAAATAAGATCAAAAAACGTGTTGTTTACGTTTTTGGCCCGACCTTGGCTATAAATAAATACCATTTTTAACTGCCGCCCGCAATAAATTTCTTCTGTTTAATCTACCGACCGTTATTGTTTTGTCAGAAATTTACAATTTATTATTCAAAAGTGTCAGTGTAGGGTTTTGACTATTCGAACTTAATAAACTACGTAAAGAGACTGTAAAATATGACGAACGAAACAAATTTTACCAGAATTCCATTTGACAGTTGTTTTTGTCTTAGATATTTATCGTTTGTTTCCCGATTGTGCTTTCACGTCTTAAAAGTTGTGTTGTAGATAACATAGTCACATAGATTACACACTATGACTTCTAAATGAAAATCATTTAGTTTAGAAGAAAAAAATATTATAATTAAAGATGTTGAGGACATTAAAAAGAAAGCTGAAGTTTGTCCCAAAAGAGGAATTTCAAGTTCCTCTGTATCTACCAGGCTCAAAAATAAATACAATATTTTCGAAGCAGGTTCGTCGTTTTCCGGTATATCAAAACAATTACGAGCCGCAACTAATAAAAAAGTCAATACTGCAGGCGCTAGGTGGTGATGATAATTTTAACACATTTAGTGGTTAGGTTTAGGTTAAGCCGTTTTAAGGCTAAGCACGAAATTACGCGTGGAAAAAATACGATGAAGCGAGGGAGTGTTTCTAAAGAAGTTACAGACAACTGGTTGAAGTCATGGCCATAAAAAAAATTACAGTTACGATAATGTTTTAAATGCCGACGAGCTGTGACTTTTTTTTAAACTTACTAGAGATAATATTGGTCTGATGACTGTTTTGTAAATTCTGCCTTTCGTTTTTTTCCCGATAATTTTATTTCTCCATATTGTTTATTTCAGGCAGCTTGCGTCTCTGTTTGCTCTGTTCATTTGATCTTCCACTTCAATTTTGAGCTTTCCGTAGCTAGGTAATGTGATGCCTAAATATTTAAACTCATCTATTATCTGACCTTTCAGCTCCAATTTACACCTTCGTAAATTTGCTGTTGTAACCATGCATTTTATTTTTCTTTATACAAATACAGTAGATCAGAGAAAATTAATTTTGTATTTGATTAATTTTATATTATTTTGTAAAATAATTCTATACACACAAAGTAACTAATAATTTTATCCCTTTTTACTTTAAATTAAGTTATTTTAAATAAATTGTTTATAAATATAGAGCTTAGTTCCCGTATAATAGGAATACATTAGGTTCACAATTAATCTAACATAGAGAGCTTCTGAAACTGTTTCAACCAAATATAGTATAGTCGTGCATTGTTTAAAATTAACGTTTTTTCAATTTTCCATAAACTATCTATCTTAAAAATACAATCGTTAAACCCGCAGAGTGCCAGCTTGATTCGTTTGAACGAGTATTCAAATAGACGTTATTAAAAGCGGTTTACGATAGGTACGTTTTTATTACCTAAATAATGAACAGCTAAAAGCAGCTTACTTATTTTATTTACGTAGATACTTAAAATGTATGTCTTATTCTGTTTGGAAATATTAAAGTCTTACTTTAAATTTTAGCTTGGAACAAACTCTGTCTGCGTCAGTTGTGGCGTAAACTGAGTAGGTCTCCACTGAGTGCCGCCGGTTCCAAGCCCGAATAAAAAAGAAGGCATAGAAAAATAACAACTCAAGGCAAATAAAAATCAGGGTTTAGGTTGCCAGGTTGATAACATCTCATAAGGGTGTTAGTTTTACACATGAATATCATAATAGTGATGAAAGCTGGTGTTTGGAAGAATATTTGAAACGGCGGAAGTAGCAGCCTACCTTTGAGGCATTGTATATATTGTAACTGTGGTTTAAAATAAAAGCATTATTAAAAATGAAGACATGAAAATTTTTTATTAAAAATCATGAAATAACAAACAGCTAGGCAATATTTTTGGATCTCCGTAAATCCTCACAAAACGTAACGATGTTTTCATCTTCTAACTTTGGGTCGTTAAGTATATTAGTATCTTATCCTACTCAAACAAGAGAGGCTAGTTTTTCTCATGAAACATTTGATTATCACGACTGTTTTCACTGCATTAATTTGACATATTAGTCCAATCAAATCAGTAACTGCTTGTTTGTTTATTTGTACCACAATAGATGTTCCTGTTAATATATTATCGTCAGTGGGTGCTTGAACATTCGATTTCAAACTTTCTTCCATATTGTCATTTTAAGCTTCATATGAGTCACCACTCTCTGCATAAACGACTTCTTTAGGATTTTCGTTATCACTTCTTAACCACCACCACTCTCTGCATAAACGACTTCTTTAGGTAACAATAAAACACTGAAACCTTTGTTTTCAAACTTCCACAAAATTCATTTTAACTATTATCACTACAGTTGTTTCGGCTGATTGCCTTTCTCAAGTGATCTATTTTTGGCAGGCATTTACAATTTATAGTCTCTAATGAAATAGGTTGAGGAGGGGAGAACTGTTTGTCTCAAGTTGGTCATTCAGAATTATATCTGTGTTTTTTAATTTGTTGATTTCCATAGATTCTAACAAAGATAGCTTAAGGCCTTTATTTTGAATGTGAAGAATTTTAAATTTGTCATTAAAAGAATGATTATGATCTAGAAGGTAAAGTGCGTATGTCGAATCTGTTTTTCTATTATTGACAGCCCTTTTATGTTCTGCTATTCGTTTGTTAAAGTTTCTACAAGTTTGACCGATGTAAGTTTTTGGGCAGTCGCCACATTGAAGTTTGTACACACCACTATTTAAATGTTTTTTATTTTGGCTCTTGTTATTTTTAATAAATTTGCCTAGGTTGTTATTTGTTCGGAAAGGCTTTCAGGGCTTCAGGCTGTTCAGGGCTTTCTTGTGTAGTTTTTGATTTAACATTTTATTAATTGTTTGTTCGTTGTATCCGTTGTTTACTGCTATTTGCTTAATTATATTTAATTCTGTCTCAAAGTTGTATTTTGACATCGGAATTTCTGTTAATCTATGTAACATACTATGATAAGCTGCCAGTTTATGTTGTGTTGGATGGGATGATGAATTGTGTATAGTTGTGTCAGTATGTGTTTATGAATATGAGAGTCAGTTGTTTTAGTCTGATAATTTTATATCTAAAAAATTTATGGATTGATTTTGTTCTGTTTCTATTGTAAATTCAATATGACTATGAAGTGAATTAATATATGATAAAAATTGGTCGAGTTGCCTGTTAGTTCCTGTGAAACATACCAGTACGTCGTCTACGTATCTCCACCAATATAGAAATTGTTTGAATACGGGATGTTTTGAAATCTTTGTCTCTAGATGGTCCATAAAAATATCTGATAGTAATGGGCTTAGAGGATTGCCCATTATAAGTCCTGCACTGTTATTTGTATATATTTGATCATTAAATTCAAAGTAGTCCTGGTTTATGCAAACTTCAAGAAGATGTAAAGTTTCAGATGTAATTATTGGAATTGTACTATTTTGGTCTAAAAGGTTTTTTACTAGAATAAAAGTTTCTGTAGAAGGCATACTAGGAAAAAGATTTTTTACGTCAAATGAAATTAATTTGGAGTTGTTAGGTAATTGAAAATGTTGTATTTTATTAACTAGTTCTATTGTATTTTTTATGGTAAATTTAGGTGAAAATTTAGTGTGTTCTAAAATAATCTCTAACAGTTTTTTTGAAAGTTTATATGATGGAGCTGTATAAAAAGAAACTACAGGTCTTATTGGGTGATCTGGTTTGTGTAGTTTAATGAAAGAGTATAATTTAGGAGGCTGTGGGTTCATGATATTAAGGTATTTCTGTTCTATTGGATTTACTAATAATTTTGAATTTTCTAACGCTAGCTTAATTTGTTTTTGATATTTTTCTGTCGGATCTTTGTGTAAAGTTTCAATATTTTGATTATTGAAGACTTCTATTGTTTTTGTTATTATATTCTATTTTATCTATAGCAATAGTAGTGTTGCCTTTGTCTGCTTTTGTAAACACAATGTTGTTTTCTATTGATTTATTTTTAATTGAAATTGCTGTTTTATTCTCTTTGTAACAGGAATTCTTAGTTTTACTACACCCATCTGTAATAGATTTAGCAATTATACTTTTTTCGATATTGTTAGCAGTTTTGTTTAACGCTATCTACACCTAAATATTCTAAAGTTCTCTCATTATTATGTTGGGGCAAGTTGTGTTTAAATCCTTTCTCTAAAAGTTGTATCTCGCTATTACTAAATTTAGTATCTGTTAAATTTATAAATCTATTGAAAAAGGTATGGTTCGAAAAACTTTTTGTATAATGAATATTGGGTTTTTTACTATTGCAAATTAGATTATTTAGTTTTTTACACTGTGTATTGAATTTTTTATTTATTATAATATCTATATTAATTCTCACGTTAGAATTTAGGATGTCAAATTCTATATGTATATTTAATTCTGCATGACATACCTTAAGATAAACAGCTATAATATCTCGCTTCTTATACTGGTATTTTCTGTCTTGTTTGATCCATCTGGTCTGACCGTAATGAATCCCCTGTTGTGCAGCAGGGCTGTGGTATTTGGTTTTTAACTGAATATATTTCGGGAACACTTTATTTTGGATTTCTTTAGGATTTTCGTTATATATATATATATATATATATATATATATATATATATATATATATATATATATATATATATATATATATATATATATATATATATATCCGGTTTTTTAGGCGTTACGCCCGTCCGGTAGGGATCTATGGAGGAGTATCACCAAGACGCAAGCCCTTATCTCTTGCCGTACTGCTCCACCATAGGCCGATCAGATCCCAGCATATCCTAGTCTAAGCCGCAGATTCATCTAGAATTTTAAACTGCTGCGTTAGACTTTTTGTTTTCAGTACACCGAGCTGGGGCTCGACCCACATCCACTGAACCATTCGACAGTGAAGCGAATGAGAGGCAGCCGCACAGCCCGCTGAGCTATCTGACCGACCATTTTCGTTATCACTTCTTAATTATGATCGTTTCTTAAATGTATTATTCGAAGCTTTTGTCTTAGTGTTTAATAACTCTAAATGTTTTTATTAGGTTTTAGATGCGATAACCTCAGGAACATTTTCAATGCAATGCAATTCTAGCTTTTTGTAGTAGATCTTCAAGAGGTTGTACACGGAATCGAAGTTTCCTTACCCGTTTGCTGGTTAGTGGTAGTGTTAGAAATGCTTTTCTTTTCATAAAATCGTTTTCACTTTTCGGGTTCAAACTTTTGTTTGTTAATGAAATTCCGATTTAAAGGGAAATCGCCTGTTTTTTTAAAGGAATTCACCACAACAGGTTCTCGAATACTACGCCAAGCTTTGCCCAAAAAGTTGAAAAATTCACATTTTGTTAGCTGTGTTCCTAAATTTTTGCATTGCCAATATGTTTTGTGTGACACATCCAAAGGCTGCAATATTGCAGAAGTATGTGGAGGGAATTTAAGAATACTCACATATACGCAATTAGTTCGGGTAAAATTTGCGATAAACGACTATCGTAAATCAAAAGAGCAAGTCATTCAAAGCCTTTTTTTGCAAAAACAAATTTTTAAACCAAACAAAGATTATTTTTTAGTCATCCAACCATTTTCGGCTACTCGGAGATGTCTCTGGATACTCATCTGTACCAAAGATATTGTCCCATAACCTTTTGCTCTTGTGGAAGATCAAATATGTTCCAATATGAATCCGTTGGTATTAGCACATGGCAAAACTGTTGTTGTTTTTCATCCTGAGCCTGCAGTTTGCCTTCGTACTATATCTTTGATTATAGTTACACCTTACGTACGGCTGGGGTCATAATTAAATGTCGTTTCATCTGCATGCTATATTTTAGTAGGGTATTGTTCGTGATCCTTGCTGTCCTATATGGACAGCAAGGATCACGAACAAGGAAGTTCTAGGAAAAATGAAGAAGGAACCAGAGATTGTGTTTACGATCAAACGCATAAAATTGCAATATCTGGGACACGTTATGAGAAATCAGCACCGTTACTCCCTGCTACAGTCTATATTGCAAGGTAAAGTCAAAGGTAAGCGAGGACCCAGTAGAAGGAGAATATCATGGCTGCGGAATTTAAGAACATGGTTTAAGAAAACCTCAACGGAGCTGTTTCGAGCCGCAGCGAGCAAGGTTATGATTGCCAATATGATTTCCAACATCCGAAACGGATAGGAACTAGAAGAAGAAGAATTGTTGTAAGTTGTAAATTATTCATTGTAGTTTCTAGTTGGTCAAAGAAATCGTAAACAACAAATACGTCTTTGTGTTGTCTGACACATGATGCTTTAGTTATCTCAGTCGCAAACGATGTTCTTAATAGAAACACGGTTGCGTTTTAAAAAATTGAGAAACCAATCTAATCTTTACCAGGCTTCCCCTCTCTAAACGGCATTTGAAGATTATTTTGCTAAACATATAACTATATAGTGTTGAGTATTTCTTTGTGAGATAGCCCAAATCCCCACTTACTCATAGTATTTATCAGATAAGCCAAATATCTTTATGTTCTTTAGAAACGGCAGTTCTACCACCTCCAGTCACACCTGTAATAGAATTTATTGTTTTAAAAAGTAAAATCCTAGTAGGTACCTACTTTTGTTATTATCTTGTGCATGTTTTTATTTCCACCCATTCATTTTTAATCTGAGTGTCGATTTTGGTACGCCATGATCAATTGCAACCTTTTTAGTGAAGAATTTTATGATTTCACATCTCTTATAACCGGTTCTAATGATTCTATTGAATACTTGTTTTCGGCACCACAATTGATAGTCTTCTTAATATGTTTTCTTGGCATTTTGCACCCAAATAATAAGTTACAAACACACTAACTAAAGAAATTTTTGGAACCACATTTCTCCCGGTATCGTCGTTTATAGTTGCACGGATCACGTGTCATGTGAGGGTATTTGTTGACCTCTTCTTAATTGCCAAACCATTCTTACTCATACTCAGGTTACTTAGCGCTAGATGGCGCCTCAAGTTTACTTTCATAAGCATTTATTGAAAATGAACACAGCTTCTGTACTGAACCAAGTTTTTCAAATTTAACTCAACTACATTACTAGATCAGATCAGGATGGTCAGAGTTTTAGTTGCTAACTGAACTTTTGTTTTGGTAGCTGATGTCTGAAGTTATTATTTGTTACTATTTACTGCCAGAGAAATTAAACAAACACGTACTGGAAACTTTATAATATCTTGTTAATTAGAAAAAACAATAATGGGTGCCACAGTTACCCAAACCACAGTTACCCCATTTTACCCTATTTTTAAATTTGCTGTTACCCTGAAATATTTAGTCTCTTGGTTTTTCTGTGAACTTACTCATTAGTCCAAGCGGGTTCCTTGTTAGTGCGTTTATTTTATCCAGTGAATTCAAAGAAATGTATATAAACTTTCCTAAAAAATACATCAGCTATTCAGGCTAAATACTTTTAATAAAATAAAACATTGTAAATATTAAAATGTATCGTCAATGGACTAAATTTATAAAGTCAAGATTTTGGACGTATTCCTTTTGTATACCGCAACTTTATTAAGTAAATAAAAAGTCAAAATTTGCTGATCTCATTAAATGGAACACGCTGTTTTGTCTTTAAAAACAAAAAGTAAAGAAATGGAAACTCATTAAAATCAATACAGAGACTGAAACAAAAAATCTTTTGGTTGAGAACAAATTTATTCGCATAATGAAATATAAACATTTTGTATTTTAAAAAGATTTTTTTTATATAATTCGTGTCTTTGATATTTTGTTCCATATCGTTTAAAAATTGGATTTTGTTTTGAATTTAGGTTTGTATTACTCTTTCAAATATAAATATGGTAGTGTATATACATGTTTAGTACCTATTAAATTGTTTGTGCATTTTAGTCAATGCAATGAACTAAAATGTTCCGGATTCGTTCAAATAGTGGATTGCTGGAATTACTACAAGATATTTAATACAAATATTTTATTATGCCACAATAAGGTAAATTCGACATAACTTTCTCTTGCTTGGGAAAAATTCGATGTTGATCTATTACAAGGGCCCTGTAGAAACTAAGGGTGAATTTTGTTAAAGGTCTATTGGATGTTAATACAGAGCTGATATATAGCAGATATGCCAAAATTCAGAGGACGTGTGTAATAGTTTATTATTGATTATATTGATTAATTATATAGTTTATTATTTATTATTGATGTAGAATATATTACTTTGACAAAACAGCCTATAAGCCCCAATAACAATATAATATGGTTACCAGTTTTGATTAGAACAGTTATTATATTTTTAAGTCATAAGTAAATTTAGGCAAATATGCAAATAAAAAAGTATGCAATATGCGCATAAATTTTACGCAAAAATATCAGTATTTTATGCAAAATACGCATATTTATCTACAAAATATGCATGTCATCAAAATATTTACAACACTTTTTTATTTACAATAATACTCACAATAATACAAAAACATAACATATACAACTATGTTAACATAATATAAATATTATTTTGAATTGTGGTAACAATAGATTATCCAATGATGTTCAAAATTTTCTAATAAAAACTTATGGTTTCTATCTGAATACATATATTTGTAAATAGAACAACTTCTTTCGACATCAACTGATGTGTAACTGAGGCATTTTTTTAATTTACTAAAATATATGGTTCTCTAATTTTTTTAAATTTACTAAAATTAAGTGATTCGAAAAATGTCGCAGCTAGTACTTGAACCACTTCAGAAAGAACCTGGTAACCACTATTTTTTTCACGTGGTAAAATTTCCTTTCAAATAGTTTCTTTAACGTTTTAACACAATGACTTAAATTCTTTTATTAAAACTGTCATCTCTACAATGATAAGTCGGAGAATTCTAATTGATTGATGGATTCGACCGTTACTTGATGAAAATTCATTTTATGTAACAACAAAACACTGAAAACTTTGTTTTTAAACTTCCACAAAATTTATTTTAACCTCTTATCACTACAGCTGTTTCGGCTAATTGACTTTCTCAAGTGAGCTATTCTTGGCATGCGTTTACACTGTATAGTCTCTAATGAAATAGGTTGAGAAGGGAAGAACTGTTTGTCTCAAGTTGGTCATTCAGAATTATATCTGTGTACTTTAATTTGTTGATTTCCATAGCTCTTATCAAGGATAGCTTAAGGCCTTTATTTTGAAGTGAAGAATTTTAAATTCGTCATTAAAGGAATGATTGTGATCTATATGGTGAAGTGCGTATGTAAAATCTGTTTTTCTATTATTGAAAGCCCTTTTATGTTCTGCTATTCGTTTATTATAGTTTCTACCAGTTTGACCGTTGTAAGTTTTTGGACAGTCGCCACATTTAAGTTTGTACACACCACTGTGTAAGTGTTTTTTATTTTGGCTCTTGTTGTTTTTGATATATTTGCCTAGGTTTTAATTTGTTCGGAAAGCTGGTGTTATTCCTTTCTTTTTTATGTCTTTGGCTATTTTTGTTGATATTTTGCCTGTATATGTAATCGAGCAGAAGGTACTGGGTTTTTTCTCTTGTGGTGGAAATACTAACTTCAGGGCTTTCTTGTGTAGTTTTTGATTTAACATTTTATTAATTGTTTGTTCTTTGTATCCGTTGTTTACTGCTATTTGCTTAATGATATTTAATTCTGTCTCAAAGTTGTATTTTGACATTGGAATTTCTGTTAATCTATGTAACATACTATAATAAGCTGCCAGTTTATGTTGTGTTGGATGAAATGATGAATTGTGTATAGTCGTGTCAGTATGGGTAGGTTTATGAAATATATAGAAGTCATGTTTTATTTCAAGTCTGATAATTTTTAAACCAAAAAAATTATAAATATCCTATGATTCTATGATTCTGATTGAGTTATAGTTTTCTAGATAAAACTATAATTTGATTTTATGAATGACAGTTGCTGCTGGAGGATGTTATTTTAGAAGGCTTACTTAGCTTACAATAAAGATTGGGAACTATCATCCGTTAAAAGTTAATTATTTTTTTAATCAACAAAATGATCAGCATATAAATTAGCTGCTTCCAACCATGTTCCCCAACGTATTAAAATGGGTTGTGGTGGTAGTGAAACAGCAGAAAGCATATTTCGGTAACATTTTATTCTTACAGGTAATTTTAGGATTAATTTTTTGACGCTCTCTAAGCTTTTATTAAACTATTATAGTGAAAATTTTTTTCTTACTTCCTCCGCAACTCTGTTTATTCCATGCGCTAAACAAGTGACATGTATTATGTTAATATAAAATTATTTTAAATTTTGTCCTGCTTTCACAATATATGGTGCTGCATTAGATAAAATAGGAGCAGGAGAGAAAAAGTTTGCTAATGTTTCTTGTAGAAACCGTGATATTGTTAGAGGCGTTGGTTTTTTTCACTTGCTTACAGGAAATTAAAATGCGATTTTGGAAAGGTTGCATCGCTAAGTACACCAATCAATAAGTGCACAATATATCTTACTGACGCGTCAGTGGTCTCGTCCACACATATATAAAAGTATTTTTAGCTATTTCGGCTTTTATGTTTTGGATAACTGAGGAGTATAACAAATTGACATTATTTCCCTTTAGAGTTTGTTCACTGGGAATGTTTTGTTTGCAATATTTAAAAAAATCAGTTTTTATTAGATAATTTTGAAAGGGGTATATTAAAAGATACTAATGCACGACAAAAGTCTTTGTTAAAAATTTTTTGTTCGGTTTGATTTTTGGAACTTGACTGAAAGCACTTGGACACTGAAGGTTGATATTTTTCACTGGATGTGCATTTTACTTTTTCAGCTATATGTTTCGCGGTTCTGACGTGCTGATCTATTTGAAATTATTTTTCAGATGAAATTTAAAAAAGAATATAAATATTCCATAGTTGTACCTCTTTTTAAAATCTAGGATTGTATAAATAAACTAAAAATGAACCGTTTTTGCATAACAATTAAAATATTTAAATTAAATCAAATAAAAATCGGTGTACTACTCTTGAAAATGTCAAGAAATTACTGTGCAAGAAGGAAGAACCCCCAAATTTTTACACGAGGCTCTTGGTCTTTTCTGTTTACATTTAAAGAAAAATACTGTCAGCATAAATTAAAAGCACTTAATTAATTAAGTCCAATATATGGTTGGCTTTTGTTTTTAGCAAAATAAAATCCAACTATGCTATTGTTACAAAAAAAATGTTAGCGACCTTTCAGTAGACTATTGAATGATTTGAATTTTAAATAGGAATTCTATTTTTCATAACATAATCTTCAATTTTAAAATCTTTGTTTGTACTAGCTCTTTGATAAAATCTTTGTTTGATAGATAGCTCTTTGTAAGGTTTTATCCTAGTTGAAACATTGCTTATTTTTGGCATTTTCAAAGTACAATAATTATTCCCAATTAGAATTACACGTTGTCTACGCCTTCAATTTTACAACAAAAGTGAAACTATGTGAAACTGACCGTCAAAATAAAAAATTTTACCTAGAGACATAAACTGGTTTACACAAACCCTTAATTCCAGGACAAAACATGAAAAAACTATAAGCTGCTGTCTTTTATTAGTTACTATACCAAGAATTTAAATACCATCTGATTATAAAACCAAAGTAAATATTGGCATTTTCACGCTATCTGTAAGCTTGAATATAAAAATATGCAAAATTTTACATTTTTGCAGTTTTTAAGCATTATATGCAAAATAGATGCAATTTGCTGATTTGCCTAAGTCCAGTCATAAGATATAAGAAACAATCCACCGTATTAAGTAAAATATTATTTATTTTCCATTAAAACTTATTTTCTATTTTGTTTTCAGTGTCGACATTTTAAAACACGTTAACGTACTTTATGCGAAGAAGATGTTTTACGAGTATTGTGGAAAATAGAACATTTTTCTTTTCTATTACTCTCATCCGAACTAAGAGATATGTAATCTTTATATATTTAGGTGAATATTTCCGGTATACCACGTTCAAATACGATCGTTGTGTTCCACCGAGGCTATTACTTTCTAAAATAAAACAACCGTTGTTTGACATGTTTTATAGGAGAATCAATACTGTTTTTACCTAGATTTAAAATTGAAATTTAAAATATAGAAAAATACGAAACAGAAATGCATCTCTGGGGAACTATTTTATTGGAAAAATATACGATAACTTTTTAATAAATTCTAAACATTTCAGTAAACCGAAATAAAAATTGTGTGTTGTATAAGAAACATATCTACTCGTACATATATAAACTATGTACTTTATAAAATAGAGATACTTCGTCGGCAAGTAAACGAAATAAAACGTGAAATCTATTTGTGTTATTCCGTTGTATTTGGATCATACATACTTGTGACTGATTATAAGAAGTTCTTTATAATTGGTCTGTACTGTACCATATAAAAGTACAATACAAAATTTTTAATTTTTATTAATATTATTGAAACTATATCTTTTCTATTTAACCCTTCAGAGGATGTGTGACGCCTATCAGACCTCTCCCATATTAAAGTACAGCTGGTTCCAAAACAACTGATACGATTCTTAAGGCGTATTGTGTAAAAAATTGAGAATTGGATTTTAAAGGATAAATACTTATTATTTATAATAATATAAATAGTAAGCCAATTGGTACCGAACTATCGCATATCACATTAGAAAGTAACGAAATCATCATGCCCTACGACCATTATACATACCTCGTAATCGTTTTTGACACAACGGGGAAAGATGATAAAGAAATAAAGAGAAGAATAACACAATCCAGAAAAACAATAGGTTGTCTCAACAGCGTACCGTGGAGTCATGAAATAGGAGTCTATTGTACGGAGCGAAAACTTGGCGAATAACCAAAAACAACAGAAGAAAACTGGAGGTAGTAGAAATGGACGCTTTAAAAAGATCAATAGTAGTATCACGCAGAAAGAGAATACGTAATGATGAGATACAGCAGCGAATGGGGGTTGACGGCTCTCTAACAACAGACATAAAAAGAAAACAGCTGATAAGGTACGGACACGTCCAGAGGATAGATAACTCAAGACTCCAAAAAATAATTACTTGGTTTTGTTAAAATATTGGTTTGCTTAAAATATTTCAAAGTTCCAAAAAATTAAAATAATTCAGATAAGTAGGGTAATGAACAACAAACATTTCGAAGAATGAAAGTCTTTTAATTTTGGATTACCTGTATTTAACAAAACGTAAGATATGCATAAATTATTTTCTTTGTTAAAATATATTTGAGTGACCCGCATAAGCTTAAGTGAAATTCTAGACAATGGAAGTGGTTTTTCCAAATAAATGTTGTGCAGTAATTAGGACAATAGAATAGATTTTAGAAAGATATGTTTTTGTTAGTTCTTAAGAATTGGTAAGAAAAGAAATTTTGTAAATAAGTTTTAGGAAATTTTATAATTGTAGGGAAAAATTTGTTGTGTTATCGAAATCAAGAAATGGGAGATGTATGACGCGTTTTGATTGGATGAGATTGAAAACAGTGGGATGGTTGGTTTGAGAATGAGACGTTAGTTAGTTTTGGAAGAAAAAAAATATAGTCAGTTGGTTTTCCAAGTGTGC
This sequence comes from Diabrotica balteata, assembly GCA_918026665.1. Lineage (NCBI taxonomy): Eukaryota > Metazoa > Arthropoda > Insecta > Coleoptera > Chrysomelidae > Diabrotica > Diabrotica balteata. Next base: position 60,196,012 of record OU898280.1, read on the forward strand.
AAGGCGAACAATCATTGTTTTATGGTGGTTCCTGAGAGGTAGCAAGCAGTAGTGTTGAATGTTAGTGAGTTTTGTGGAGTTAGTGTATCTGACAGAAGCTGAAGCAGCAAAATATTGTTAGTCATATTTTTCTACTTATATTCCAAGAGCTACTGTTCAGGCCAACGAGAGATTCAGTTTATCGTAAAGAGAAGATATTCCAAGAGTCATTTTTCACTCGGGCCAACAAAAGATTCAGTTTATCAAGAAGAGAAGAGGCTATCATAATTTGAATGATTCGTGCATTTAAAGGAGATCATTAAGGACGATAAACTTTTACTTTGTTTACTTTGTTTACTTTGTTGTAAGATTGCTGATTACCTAGGGAGCTGCTAAGAATATATAGTATAGGCTACAAGAACAAGGATTTGGACCACTCATCATCAGAGAGAGATCGTTTTGTTTTTTCTGCAGTTTTTTCTTTTATTGATAACACAATTTTTACAATTACTTTAGAAAAGATATAAACATTTTGATTAGGAGATTTAGAATAATAATTGAGATTTTGAGATTTTAACCAATATTGTTTGTACCATTAATTTTAAAGGTTCACGTACGTAGAACAAAATTTTAAGAATCATTATATGAGATATTGTTTATTGAAAACATTTGAGTGTGAATTTTATTTCATTATTTTTATTTCAATATATAGTGTTGTATCATATGTGTTTTTTGTTATTCCGGTATTCTTTGGACCTTACCTTTCACATGTGAAGCATAGATAGTGAAGCACGAATATAACCCTGAGATAGGGTGATAAGAGAGACCCTGATAAGAGAATTAAAAAGTGTGATAGAATCATAGTCATATCATTTAAATAATTTTGATTAATTAATTAATTAATTAGCTAATTAATTGCTTGGCGCAATAAGACTTTAAATATCACAATAATATATATATATATATATATATATATATATATATATATATATATATATATATATATATATATATTATATATATATATATATATATATATATATATATGTATATATATATATATATATATATATATATATATATATATATATATAAGAAAAAAGAAGTACTTGTGACTCGTTTGGAAAAAATATAACACTGTTTTTGATGGGTTGGAGTCAATAAAAGGGGCTATTTGTTGACTATTTTTTACTCGAGCTTTCAATTGTGATTACAATTTTTATCAAGAGCTTCTAAAAAATACAAAATGCCTTACAAAGTTGAACTAGAAATAAAAAATGTTTTGTTAACTCACCAAATAAAATTAGTTTTTTATATAAAACTACTGCTTACATAATAAATACAAAAAATATTAATAAAAAAATGCCTTATTCTAATAAATGTTTCTCTGAAAAATTTAGATGAAGTTTCTTAAGAAAAAAATTGAATTTATAAACAAAAAATAGCTACAACCAGCCTAAAATGACATAAATACTAACTTAAAAATTTTTATTTTTGACATATTGTCAAAAATAAAATTTTGTTTAAAAAATTCTTCTTTGTTAAGTAACAAAAAAGAAGAAGATTTATTCACCATTGATAGATGCCCGAAAAAATGTAACAAATACATGGAAAATTCAAAATGTGATATTTTACTGACTGCATAAATTAAATAGAAATTATATAATTATAAATTTTGCTTAAATTTTGAATTTCTGACCTTTTGTTTAAATTATTATCACTTTTGCTAATACAAACCATTTCCAAAAAAGTTCTTTTAAATTTATTACTTTCATTACATAAAATTTTAATATTATCAAAATCCATAATATGGTCTTTGTCTATTACATGCTCTGCCAAAGCACAAGATGGTTTCTTAATTCTACAATCACTCTTGTGAGAAATAATGCGATTTGAGAGATTTCTTCCAGTCTCACCAATATACTCAGCTTCACATTGAGTACAAACAATGCTGTATACTACATTTGTTTGATCTAATTTGTCTATAGGATATTTAGTTTTGGAATATAAAGATGAAATAGTTCATGAAGATCGTACGCTTTTTAAAAGATTAGAAGAAGAGAATTATTTTAAAGATACGAAACCTGCAAGAATTATGTCGCAGTTTCCGGGAAGAAAGACAACAACTTGGGCACAGAAATAAAGCATTGCGTCTTAGGTACCGAACTGTAGCAAAAAACAAGCTATTACACCACACACGAAGCAATCAAGACTTATATTTCCTTAAATCATCAGGTACAATATCAAGATTTTTAAAACAGGGTAATAATTCCCATATTGCATTTTTTGCTACTATTCTTTTTTATGACCTTTTTAAATTCACACCTAAATTAATTAAAAACAGGTACATGATGTGATTATATGTCAGTAGCATATATTTGCTTATATTAAAAAAAATATTTTTTTATACAATATTTATTTACTGTAGATGTAATTGACAACCTATAGATTTTTTAAAATTGTAAAATCACGTACATATATGTAACCCAGTTGTCGACATGAAATAAAAAAATGGTATAAAAAGTTTGTTGTCTTATTATCGGTTTCCTAATTTTTATAATAATTCTTATAACTTGCTGAAGTGAATTAAAGCTGTACCTTTTTAAACTTGTTTTATGTTAAATGTTATTTTAGTTTTAATTAATACCTCATGAAATTTATCAGTCTTTCCAATTACTCATATATATATATATATATATATATATATATATATATATATATATATATATATATATATATATATATATATATATATAGCAAAACTGGTAAGATTATCGACCGAAACGTAAAAAAACAATTTATTGTGTTGGAATATCGGGTATGCGGTCTGTTATTATTAAAAAAAGACTCTTTTTTCTTTTAATCCTTTATATTTCGCTGATTTTTTGTTACCTTCATCAGGAGACAAAGATTTAGAGTGGAAAGTATTTAAACAAGTTGAACATAATTTGTTTAAAACAGTACTTTTTGTACTGTGAGTACTGTTTTGAACAAATTATGTTCAACTTGTTTAAATACTTTCCACTCTAAATCTTTGTCTCCTGATGAAGCTGACAAAACATCAGCGAAATATAGAGGATTAAAAGAAAAAAGAGTCTTTTTTTAATAATAACAGACCACATACCCGATATTCCAACACAATAAATTGTATATATATATATATATATATATATTATATATATATATATATATATATATATATATATTATATATATATATATATATTATATATATATATATATATATATATATTATATATATATATATATATATATATATATATATATATATATATATATATATATATATAATATATATATATATATATATATATATATAATTTTATTTTACTTTCAAATACTATAAAACTTTGCTTGAATACTGTATACTATCTGCTTGTACTATTTACTGATTAACTAACTGAATTATTGACTGCTTATTGAATGCACTGTCTTACTGTAACTGTTAACTGTCCAACTGTAACTGTATTAATGAAAAACTGTTTAACTGTTTAACTTCTTAATTAACCAACTTTATACTGTCTTGAACTGTCTAATCTCCCCTTGCTTCAAATTACATCGTATTTATACCTTTTTATCGCTCCCGAATATTCTAGCAACAAATCATGTTCGAAACTGCTCCATCTCATCAATATCCGAACGTTCTCGAATATTCTACTATGCAAATAGGGTTAACTGCCTTCTAATGACGTGTTATTTAAATACTCTAGAAAATTCTTAATTTTTTTATGGATAATGTAATGGACATTTAGGCTTTTCTGATCAGAATATACACTTGTATATAAACTAAACATCTTACATTAATACATAACACTATTTTACATCTGTAATTATTATTCAAATGTCACTTATTCAGTTCAAATTCACTCATGTCATAATAATACAGTGTCAATTATTCAGTGTATATTTGGTGGTCTATGCACATGGCTCACTTAAATATATCATAATATTATAATTATTAAATTAAAACTTTGTACACTTATTATTGGCAAATTTCTTAAAAACACCCTTATATAAATATTTTTTTATAATATTCTCTAATCTATAACTTATAAATTATTTCTTTAATCACTAGTTAAGTTTATTAATTAAAAACTCATAATATTAGTATGCTAATTTAGTATAACATGTAGTTGTATAATTGACGTTCAAAATTAAAATATTAGAAATGACACGATACAAATTTGTATGGATGACGCTGCGTTAAGAAAAACAAGTCTGGCAGACAGGAACCTTAACTTCTACCCCAATTAACGAAACATACTGCTTAGTTTTGGACTTAAAGGATGTAAGGCACGGAAGAAACAACTGCTTTCAGAAACGCAAAGATTGCACCGTTTGAAATGGGCCAAGGAACAACGAATTTGATCATCAGAGCAGTGGCAGAGTGTACTGTTTATTGATGAATCCAATTTCAATATTAATTATCTTGCTGGAAATGTCTACGTTAGAAGATTTCCTGGTGAAGAACTTTCTTCAAAATGTGTTCTTTCCACAATTAAACATCTAACCTCCGTTAATATATGGGGTTGTATGTCCACTCGATGAGTTGGTCGCCTATACGCAGTCTCTAGGATGTTGAATGCTACCAAATGCATTGAGGTATTACAGAATAAAATGCTACGTAGTGGAAAAAATCTGCTTGGCGAAGAAAAATTTATTTTTCAGGATGATAATGCTCCTTGTCATAGAGCAAAATTAGTTAAAGCTTGGATGGAGAGTAATGAAATTGATAGGATGGACTGGCCAGCGCAATCACCGGACCTCAAAACCATCAAGAATTTGTGGCAAGGAATATCAAACATCATTTGCAAAAGCAAACCCACAAATAAATTTAAATTAATCGAATCTCTAATCCATGTTTGGCATCACTATATTTTCATGGAGAAACTGCGAAAATTAATAAATCCTATGCCCAATAGATGTGAACTAGTTATTAAACGCAAGGGCTGGCCAATTAAATAATAAAATTAGTTTAAATTATTTCAAATAAATGTACAATTTCGTCTTAATATAAGTAGCCTAATTTTTGTAATATTATATTATATATAATATTTATATATAATATATATAATATATAATATTTATAATATTGTGTTTGAGTGCTTGTTTGGTGTAGATAGTAACTGGTTAAAAAGTATTTAAGGTAAATGCCTTAAACTTCTATTTCCATGTATTTGGTAAGGTGAAGTATGACTTTTTAGCACCATTCTATATGTATATATATATATATATATATATATATATATATATATATAAATAAATAAATATATATAAAAATATATATATATATATATAAATAAATAAATATATATAAAAATATATATATATATATATATATATATATATATAAATTTAATTCAAAAGAACAAAAAATACAAATACGTCACGACCCAATATCTGTCAATTGTACTCTATATACTATTATTTTTATGAAATACAATTATTTATGGCATACCATACGTTTTATAAAATACAAATAAATATTTTAAACAAACTTTGATTTGTTTTAAAAATTGTGATACTAGTTTTGGTATATCTATTTAAATCTATTGTATATAAACTGATGTAACACGACCGTTCATAACATTCACTTTTGATATTTGTTATGCGTCTTGTTTATCCGAACTCGTAAGTTATAAAGTCAAGAGGCGCCTTATAACATGCATACTGTGCCACTATAGGATATTTACTCTATAAATTTCAACCGAAATCTGATATTTTCCGAAAACGATGTTGTCGGCTGGAGCTGTGTATTTTAGATAATTGCTTTGTATGCTAGTTGCTACACATTCCATACTAATAATCCCACAGCTTCGTTCCACGTCTTGTATAAATATTTATTTTTAGGCAAATGTATATTGTTAGAAATTTATAGCTATATTACTAATTTAAGCCATAATTTTTTTAACGAGAAAACAGATATATATATATTTATATATTTATATATATATATAAACATATATAATATATATATATATATATATATATATATATATAGATATGTATATATATATATATATATATATATATATATATATTCTCTAAAATAACAGCTGATCTGGTAGATGAAAAAGGGGGTTGAGGTTAATTGGGTATAGAGCTGATTGAAAGCCAAGTGCACTCTGTTCAACAGCTCATTATATTTCGCCAATTATCATTGGCATCATCAGATGAGAGCTACAATTATTTAAAACATGGTAAAATACAATAAATAATTATGATATAAACAACAAATAATTATTGAATGTATTTTACTATGTTTTTAAATAATTGTAGCTCTCATCTGATGATGCCAATGAAAATTAGCAAAATAAAATGAACTGTTGAACAGAGTGCACTTGGCTTTCAATTATCTGTATATCCAATTAACCTTAAAACCCTTTAATTGGTTTAATACTGACATCCATTGAATGCAGTAAAACAGAACTTGAATTAAAAACTGCCTTGGGGGGAGTCCAAGGTTCGTAGTTCTAGATGTAGTCATTACTTGGTTTATTTTTAAATGCATTTATCTGTTTGTGTACAGCTAGTATTTAGTTATAAAGTTCGCTAATTATTGTTTAAAAAATCCAATTGAAACTAATTTGTTCGTTAAAACATCTAGGTTAATATTATCAAATGCGCCTGTAATATCCTCGAAACCTGCCATAGTCGTGAGGTTACTATTAAGTACAGCTAAAGTATATGTTTTTACTATAGTATTTTTATTATTATTGCTCTATAGTAAATTTGTAACTAACATTGTAATTTTTTGGCTTTGAAATCTACCATTAAAACAATAATAACAGTAGTCATATTTTCACATTATTTATTAAAATCTATTGGTTATAATTACCTTCTTTTATGTTCACTTGTTTTTATTTTGTAAATAAAATTATTTCCTTTATTTATAGTTTTATTTCATTATTATTGTTTAATTATTTAATGTAAACACATGTAAAATGTAAAACATTATGGAGAAAAGCTAATGAATAAAAAATAAATGTTTGACGTATTTTTTAAATAATACCTACCTTCCTGTATAACTTGATTATGATTAAGAAGACATTAATGGATTATTGGTAATACTTCATGTAACGTTTTATATTGATTTTTTAATTGTGTGTTCTTATTGTATGCCATACGATAAATAAATAAATAAATGGATTAAGTCACATTCAACAAAATATTTCTTGCTAATGACTCCATACTAGGTATTTGTATAATTTGTGTTATATCCAAATGTTTCTTAGTATTTAAATTTTTGCTTTAAAAAAAAAATTAGGAAGACTGTACCTTATCACCAAACCAAGCGTTTACGTCTTCCCTCTTTTACTCTCCGAATGCGCGCTCTCTCTGATCTCTGCGTCGACATCTAAGATTCTGAAACCTTTTCGTGTATTTGCCAAATGATACATTTGCTCGTTTTGTGACCAGTATGGCCCCTTTCTGTTTCAGCGTCATTTGTGGTACTTGGCTTTCTAGAGTTCATTTGACTAAAGCTTGTAAAATTTTCTGATGTGCTTTAAGCGGTCAACTGGTGATGACGTTCATATTCAATACACTTAGCTCTGTCTCTGCCCTGATTTTTTCATTTTTCCTGGCATTACAATTATGAGAAATTATGTATTGATTAATATTTGCAGTTGAATCGTATTTTTGGCCTACCTATGTAACTCTATTATCTTTGCCCGTATCCTTCAGATTATTATTACAATCATTACATTATTACATTATTATTAAAACGAAAATTAAAGTAACAAAAATTTTTTACCTTATTGTGGATAAAAAAGGATAAAACTCACACCTAAACGTTGATATAATACTTCTATCAGGAGTGTTGTTTTTCACAGACCTAATTAATTATAATTAATAATGACAACACCAAAACGACTATTCCAAGGTAGATACTATTTATTTTATTTGTTTTGGTAAAATTACCTCTTTAGAAAATTTATAACTAGACTGAAAAATGAAAAGTTAAAATAAAAAGTAAAAATTTTTAACCAAATGCTAAATAAGGATAATTTCAAAAGGGAAAAATATATGCCACGAAATAACTTTTAATTAAAAGCTGCTGTGGGACGAGCAAAAATTTTTTGAGTCATCACGAAAAAAGTAGAAACCAGCGCGTGAAATTTAAACTTATCCCTTTAGAGACCAGAACGAGACACGAGGAATAACCTAAAATGGGATTACCTAAAAGCAGTGGCATCCCGGATAATCCTGCTAATGATTAGAAAGCTCTTTATTCGCAACCTTTTATCTTTTAGTGGGTTCTTTATTACCCTCGTCTTATAGAGGCAATAAGTTAATAAGCTTTATTAACCTTTTTTAACTACGTATAAAACGTAATAATATGAGGTGAGGTTATAAGACTACTAATAAATATTACACATTAGTTTTCTCAAAATATTGTACTGTTTAGGGTAATTTATCCTTTGTTACAGAGTTTAAATATATATATATTAGTAAATAAGTATTTCTAGTTTTAGACTGTGTGTTAGTTTACAGAAAGTAGTGTCTGAGTACACATGATTTTTTTGCTTTTATAAAAAATGTTCGTTTTGCTTAAGAAATGCTAATCATATTTTAGTGAAATTTTTACACAGTGTCCCAAAACTTGCAGTCTTCAAGTGTGAGTACCTGTTTTATTATTTTACATCGCTAAAGTTATAGTATTTGCAATTATTAAATTCCCATAGGATGTTCTCGTATTGCAAGCATTTCCTATCTGTCAACGGACAAACCGGTATAAAAAAACTGTCCTTTTTGGTAACAGTTTGGTAACTGGTAAATAAAAAAATGAAACCTATTTTTGTTCATGTCTTTAAATTTAAAAGAAAATACAATTTATTTAACTGCTATTTGTAAACAATCTACTGCCAATTCGGAAACGATAAAATGTTAAGGTTGTGCAAATATCTTCATACTTCGTGCAGTAGTTTACAGGGTGATAATTCTAATCAAATTACCAGAATGAGAAGTAAAAATATTAAAGTAATTTTGAATATATGTGATGCTAATGATAAAAAAAGATTTCTAATCTGTTTGCGTTTTTGAGATTGATTTGAGAGTTTGGCCATAATAAACAAATTGCTCTTTCATTTGATCTCAGTTTCGCCTAGATATTCACGCAGGAAATAAGAATATTTTCGCTTATGAATGATTTGACCTCTCAGGGGAGTGGTCGTGACAAATAGTCGCTTTCATTGTAGATGTCAAAATTTTGTTAACGTAGACTTCGATTTTAACAGCCGTTAGGATACGATGGAGTACGTGTGGAGTACCTCAGGTTTGGCCTGATTTTAGTTTTTGTTGCAATTGGGCACCTAGACTGTTCATAATAAGGATAGGAAAATTTAAAATGTTGTGCAGTGTACTACGAATAAAGTACAGTTTAATCAAGATAACATGAAATGATAACTTTTAATTGAGTTGAAAATTAGTCAATAAAGCATACAGCAGTAAAATGTAAGTTAAAATTAATTTTACAATTTGTCCGAATATTGAAGAGAGTACTAGTTCCATATTTGCTTTATTTCAATATCGGTTCTTAACACTCTTTCATCCGCACTCTTAATCTGCCTCACGTAGGTCAAGTCTTTCGATGACTTGACCCTTGCTTAAGCAATGCTGTATAACCCTTTCACTCCTTTGACTGTTCCCAATACTTTATACTACCGAGAATCTTCTAATAAACGGAACCAACGTCGAATAAGTGGACAAATATGCATATCTTGGAACAATGATTAACTCCACAAATGATTATAATCAGAAAATAAAAATAAGAATAGAAAAAGCTAGAGCAAATTTCAATAAATGAGAAGAGTGCCGTGTACCAGGGATTTAAAACTGGAACTACGAGTTAGGTTGGCGAGGTGCTATGTTTTTTCGACTTTATTTTATGGAATGGAATCTTGGACTTTAAATGCGACATCAATAAAAAAAATGGAATCATTTGAGCTGTGGGTGTACAGAAGGATGAATTAAGGAATGGAAATTTTAAATACAATAAAAGCAAGAAAATTAGAATATCTCGTACATATAAAATGTGAAGAGAAATACACCTTTCTCCAACTAATTATGCAGGGAAAGGTTCAAGGAAAGAGAAGCATAGGGAGGCGTAGAATGTTATAGCTGCGCAACCTGAGAGAGTGGTACGGATGTATATCAAATAAACTTTTCAGAGCAGCCGTCTCAAAAGTCCGAACAGCTACGATGATCGCCGACCTCCGCCGCGGCGATGGCATTTGAAGAAGAATACTTTATACAGCTCTGCAGACGATCTTTCCTTAGCAGTAGCTACAGCGCGTGCTTTTCTTCCATATTTGCTACCTCGTATATATCTTTATACTCTGTCTTACCCCTTTCTAGCCTGCTTTTTCTCTTTAACGTACTGTTGCACTTTATCGTTTCACCATCAAGTTTCTTTTTTTCTCTAGAATGTCCTATACTAGTTTTTTTTTCCTAAGACTTTCTCTTCCACTCGCACTACAACTTTACTATTGGATTTCTACTAATAATTTATTGTATACTTTTTCTAAAACTCTTTAAGCACTATACTCTTAACCTTTATCATCGGACGGTCTTTAAAATATTACACAAGAGACGGGCCTGAGTTTGAACGGATCCCAGTCTTAAATAAGTGAACTATGCTTACACGAAAAAAACAACTGTGCCAGTAACACATTATTTTTATAGAATTGAAGATTTACTAGACTAAGGCATACAATTTACTACAAAATACATTCTACTGTTGACGCTAACAGACTAAATAACAACTACATACTATTTGTACAATGTATACAAACTATCTCTGATTTTGCGTGTTCTAGATATACAAAATTGTTACATTTTATACATATTTTACTAATTTTTCTGTCTGTGCTTCTACAACACACATGGCACCTCTCCCGTGAAATTTTTGTTTCTTCTACTCTGGGCTCAGTAATATACAAAAGCTCTGGGAATACATCTGCCATATGATGCTTTTTATTCTTTGCGATGTACTTATTGTTATAACGTCTAAAGGCATATTCCGTTATAAGTTTCTTACCCAGTATCAAAATATACATTTTACGCTTACTCATATTGTGCTTTTTCCAGACAGGATATTTTAGTCGCCACAATTTATGTAAATTAACTCCTACGACATCAATAAGATGAGAGAATATAGCCATAAACAGACAATGGTTTGTTTTTTTTTGTACTTACCGTATATTATTTAGCTAACTTATCGGTTGTATCTACGGTTCCTTTCCTTTTTGTTGTAATGTAGAATAATTTCAGATTTATAGGAGTGTTTTTTACCAGCCACTTTGTCCTCAACATGCTCACTTGAAAGTAAGATGACTGCATTCTTATGTTTTAAAACATAAGAGACGTTCCATGTTTTCTAAAAGCAAACATACTTGAATAATCTGTTTTATATGATGGTGGTAGAAGCTCCCTTGAAATTAACGTTTGAATTTTTCGAAGAGTTCGCCATAAAGTTATATTCTACTCCCATAACTTATCCGCAATTTGTAAACTCGTAAAAAAATGGTCAGTTGTTATTCCAAACCCTCCATCCAAATGGTCTATCAAGTTTAGCACAACTCTTTGACCTTGAGCTTTTTCCACCTTAGGACCTTGTTTTCCTAAAAATTAATAGATTTAAAAATTTGCTTGTTTTCTTATTAGCAGTTCCAAAACTTACCCTTCTTCTTCTTCGTCTAGATATTCACGTCCACATTTGAACATAAGTCTCTTCCAGTCTTCCTTACCATTGAAAAACTTACCCACATGTTGAAAATAAAAGAAGTAGTGCAGTTCACAAGGGACCACATCTTTAATCCGTACTTGTAAGATTCTTTCTTCATATAAACTCAGAAAGGTGCTTTACCTCGTAAAGGCACGAGCTGCTAATCTACACATAGATATTTGCCTGGATTAAGGGATTTATTAGAATTAGAAATAAAAATATCCTATACATCTCTTATTGTGGCCACTTTATCTTGTTATTTTCGTTCTTGTCTGATTTTAAAATTGTCAAAACGTATAAATGATGTTATGTGTTTGAAACTATCTCTAGACATAGCAGCTGATATTATAGAACGGTAGTAAGCAATATCGTCACGCCAAAGCATATAAATCGCTTTTTTCGATCCATGAAAAGCTCCAAGTATAAGCAATACTCCTATATAGGCTTAAATCTGCGCGGAATCAACGCAAACAGATACTTATTTGGGTTTTCACTATTCCAGTTATCGTATACGCTTGAGCCTTCCGATTAGTTGCCATGACATTTATGTTTAGAATTTCGTCTGAAAATAAAATAAAAGGAAAGAATTTTTATTACTTGATATATACTGTAACTTGTAAGTCCTAGAGCATTTCTTCGAATATTGGCGTTTCACTTTTCTTTGTTTTTTGGCAACCTTGACCACTCAGTTTCATCTTTAGCTACATATACAGGTTATTCTTCGGAGTCAATCACTGTTCATTTTTCTCTATGCTTTAATCAATAATAAGGTAATTTTCTTCTTTTGCTTCTGTTTTATTGTCTTCAACTTCTAAATACCTTATCTATATCAAGCTCTGTATCATCACTTTCCAGTAAACGTAAAAGTTCATCTTCAGTCAGTTGCTTTCGGCTAGACAAAAATAAAACCTAACTCATGTTAAGAATGTTATGCACTATTCACAAATACGACAAGAAACCAACTCACACTGAAACTCAATATATTTATATTATTTCATTAAATTTTATCGCAGCTCGGGGAATTTTCCATTTAAACATGTAAGACCCTTACATAAAACTATAGTAGGACTAGTGGTGGGTAGTTCCGGAACGAACTAGTTCCTGGAACTAGTTCATTTTAGATTATAAATGAAATAGTTCCGAAAATTAAATGGAACTAGTTCCGAGGAACTATTAACGTCACTCATGATCTTCTATTTGATACCGTCATTTGTGCACGAACTGCATCTCTAAGTATTCCTTCGATCGACGAAAACGAAAAAGGAACTAGTTCCGAGCCGGAGCCGATTAGTGGATGAACTAACATAGTTCCGAGGAACTGTATGATAATCGTGATCGGTCCGGTATGCGATGCTTGATCGTTGGCTGTAACTTCAGCTTGTAGGTACATACGGATATACATTATACTGTGCTTAGATTAATTTATTATAATTGTGTGTAGTAGCCGTGTTATATTTATGTTATAATTATTGTTAAATTATTTACTGGTCATGATATTTTTAGAGTTTAGTTTAATTGTGATTTAATGATTAAATTTTAAGAAATTCTTACGCTTATAGTTTCAAAAGTAAATATTTTTAAAAATCATATGATACACATCAGTATGATCCTGTTTGTCTTTCACGTGCTTGTATTGACAATTGGGAATATTGTAAAATGAATGTAGTTCTTACACCCAACAATATAATTAAATTTTACGACTTCCTGTCTTCTATGTCGAAAAAAATTGCTATGTAAGTAAAGTATATAAATATATACTTACAATGTGTTTAACATCGCACAGATTTTGTTTATAAATAAATCTTTGAAGAAAAAAAAATCTTAGAGAGAAAATAAATAAATAACAAATCAACAATCATAGAAAAATAATAGCATTTTGATTTAAAATTCAGCAAAATATGTTTAGATAAAGTAAAAAACCACTTCGTTATTTTCGTGAAATAATTATTTAAACCAATGCCTTCGAATTTAGTTTCCCATCGTTTACCATATTTTACTTTTATTTTATTTGTGATGTCGAATATCGAACCTAAACACTCGATCCGATTCATATCAAGATTGATCATACCGATCCGATCGCAAAGTTAGTCATAGTTCCAAAGAACTAGTTCCAGGAACTAGTTCCTTTTTAGGAACTAGATCTAAGGAACTAGTTCCTAGAAAGGAACTATGAAGCCCACCACTAAGTAGGACACTCATAGTTGGTACAAATCCGTAAAATCTATGGGATTCTCACATTATTAAAACTTTATTAGAATTCATTTTATATGACATGAAAGGCTGGCCGGGGTATTAGAAGACCCGAGCCTATAAAATTTAAGTTTAATTTAAACTAACCGTTAAAAATGTTCTTGTTGGCACAATTTGTTATCAATACAATACAGGGTGGTCCTTAAGTATTTATACAAAAAAAAGTAGATTTTAAACTTTAAAATATTACGATTTCAGTCAAGTTACTTTAATAAAATGTTGATATTAAGAAAGATACAGGGTGTTAAAGTGGAAATTTAGAATTTTATTTTTCGCTATAACTTTTATGTTTGCAAACATTTATGTATAAAAATTTACTATTGGGTACTAATAAATATCAGAAATTATAATTTGATGTATAATTTGATGTAACTGATAGAGGGCACCACATATGCCACATATGTGGCATACACTTGCACGTAATTTTTTACTCTTTTAGTTACCGGTATTTTTAATAAAAAATATTAAAGATACATTATTTTAACAAAAGAAGGTATACCTACTTGTTAATATCTTCAAAATTTAACAGTTTTCCAGATAATCGCATTTTATAAATCAACTACATAATTCTGATTTATCGCAATTACTCCAGGCAACGAAAGAAAATTAAAGAAAAACATCAATACTTCTGAAATTTGGTTTAAAATACCTTTAATAAAGTTAATAGTTAATGAATTATTAAATCAAATAAATATATCAGCAGGATAAAATAATAGGATTTGATAAATAACAGAATAATTGGATTTTACATAAAACATTTTACGTTTTGTATTAAATTAAAGTCATAATCAAAACATTTTATTTACAAACCAAATTAAGGAATAGTTAAAGTAAATAACCTTAAACTTTTTGTCAAAGTAAGTGTTCAATAACCATTTTCTTTAATTTATTTGTCAATAAATTCCATAAAATAGCGTCTCACATTAAATAGCGTCATTGGTTCTAAAGAAACTGCTGCAGTATTTAATATAAGTGTTATAAGTATAATAATAAGTAGTTTTTTGAAATGTTTATGAATTAAATAATTATATTAATATTTCACCACAAGAATACGACTACCATGAACAATCCAACATTTAGGAAAGTTGTATTTAAATACTGTCTCACTCCGCTTTCTTTGTAAGGTAATGGTGTACCATCTTGTAGAAACCACATATTTCGCCTTAAATTTGATGACAATTATACAATAAATCAATAAATATATTTTATAAAAAATGTAAATAAATCTCGACATTCAAATTGCAAGGTAATTCGCATATCCGTAAAAAATAATTATCAATGGTTCCAAACCATAGGACATGCATTTTAAATATGAATTTTGAATGATATTTTAGGGATATGCGAATTACCTTTCAATTTGAATGGTGAGATTTATTTGCATTTTTTATAAAATGATTTTATTGATTTAGTGTAAGAAATGTCATCAAACTTAAGGCGAAATATGTGGTTTCTACAAGATGGTACATCATTACATTACAGAGAAAGCGGATTGAGACAGTATAGAAAATACACTTTCCTGAACGTTGGATTGTTCGTGGTAGTAATATTCTTGTGGTGAGATAATATAATAATTATTTAATTCATAAAAATTTCAAAAAATTACTTACTATTATACGTAAAACAACTATAATAAATACTGCAGCAGTTTCTTTAGAACCAATGATGTTATTTAATAGAATTGAATTAAAGAAAATGGTGGACATATCGAACACATACTTTGACAAAAATTTTAATGTTATTTAGTTTAACTATTTGTTAATTTGGTTTGTAAATAAAATGTTTTGATTATGACTTTAATTGAATACAAAATGTAAAATGTTTGATGTAAAATCCAATTATTCTGTTATTTTATTAAATCCTATTATTAATTATCCTGCTGATATATTTATTTTGTTTAATATTTCGTTAACTATTGACTTTATTAAAGGAATTTTATAACAAAATTCCTTTAATAAAGTAAATAAAATTGAAAACCAGCAATCTGATACCTTCAAAACCAGCAGAGGTGTACGACAAGGCTGCATACTATCTCCAGACCTGTTCAATTTATATGGAGAATACATAATGAGGAACGCACTCGATGGATAAAGAGGCGGCATCTCCATTGCAGGAAAAAGATCTCAAACTTAAGATTCGCAGACGATACAACACTGATAGCAACATCTGAAGAGGAGATGTCGAGACTGATAAAGAGAGTAGAAACCGAAAGCAACAAGTGTGGGCTCAAGATTAATAATCAGAAAACAAAAATCATGATTGTGGACCACGCGAATATCCTCCAAACAACAGGCGCCCTAAATCAATTCGAGAAAGTAGACGAGTTCACGTATCTAGGATCTTCCTTAAGCAATGCAGCCTCCTGCCATACGGAAATTCGCAGAAGAATAGGAATGGCCAAGAACGCGATGAGTCGACTGTCAAAAATATGGAAGGACCGCTCTTTGTCCAAAAAACTCAAAATGAGACTGGTACGGACACTCGTTTTTTCAATCTTTAGTTACGGTGCCGAAACATGGACAATAAAATCAGAGGATAGGAAAAGGATTGACGCATTCGAAATGTGGTGCTGGAGACGAATGATCCAATCAGTCGATTCTCGAAGAGCTAAACATTCAGACCAGACTCTCCTCTCAGTGTCTTGCAAATGTTTTAAAGTTTTTTTGGCCACATTGCGAGAGGAGACAATGACAACTTAGAAAGACTAATTGTGTGCGGAAACGTAGAAGGACGTAGAGGCCGAGGACGCTCACCTATCCGATGGTCAGATCAAGTACAGAAAGGCACTGGAGAGACGTTTTCCGAGTCCATGAGAGCAGCCCAAAATCGAAAGAGATGGAGAGAATTGACAGCCCGCATTGTAGGGAATCACGATCCTCAGCAATGAGGAAACGACAAGAGAGAGATAACAAAATTCAGAAGTATTGATGTTTTTTCTTTGCGTTTCTTTCATTGCCTGGATTAATTGCGTTAAATCAGAATTATGCAGTTGATTTGTAAAATGCGATTATCCTAATATTTTAAAGTATATAATCTGCTGTTTCTTGTTGTACAATTGCTTAAGGAGCACCCTGTATATAAACTATAGATAGATAAAAGACTGCCGATTGAAAATTAAGATCTATAAAGTAACAGACAAAAATTGTGATCTGGGGTCAAAATAGACCCCGTCCTGTCCGATGAATGTTAAAGGCTACTGCCAAATCCTTATCCTTTAAGTTTCACCACTGCATTTTCTGCTACTTTTACAGTTTTGTCCTACTTGCTTTTCTTTTCGTCTCACATTTATCTCCTTATCCACTATCACCCATGGGTGTTGACAAGCTACATACTCACCCTTTATCAATTTTCAGTTGGTATTCACTTTTAACTGACTTCTTCTATACAGCACAAAATCTATCTGACTTTCCCTTTTTCTACTACTCCAGGTAACATACTAGTCTTTAGTCTTTATATAGAAAAAATTAATGACAGTCAAATCTTATGCCACTGCAAAGTGAATCACTTTATTTCCTGTATCATTTCTTAAGCATATCCCTAAACCTCTATAAACTCCTTCTATTCACGCTTTTTCTCTACCAATATGTCCATCCAACATGTTCCTTCTATTCGTTGTTCAAAATAACACCTGCTCCATTTATGCCGTGACTGTTCGAACTACTGTAAAATAACTTGTATTCCTCTCCCAGATCTCTCGACTTATTCTCGCAATAGTGTAAATGCAAGTGATTTAATTTGTCTGTACTTAAGGGTTAAATATCGCCTCATCCAACAAATTATTTATTCATTCTGTTTACGCACAGATTTTGTATCGCTCTTCTCCCATACAAAGTCTAATTTGTACATGTTCGAAAATTATTTGTCTGTTATTATGTTTGCAAAGTTTCATTAGTATTACTTGTTTTCTTATTCGCTATTAGTACAAAACTACTGGCCAAAAAAAATTCACGTTGTGTTTAAAGGTACAAATAGACATAAATAGAAATCTTAATTGTCAGTCCTTTCAATATGCTTCTTAGTAATATTTTACAACTGAACCGAACCCATTATGAACGCAACCATTACTTACATTAATTTATGAAAATTACGTAAAATTTTAGGCAAATAAATTGGAGAATACCATTTGTGTCAAACAACTGTACTATCAATAAATTTCAGCCGTAATATTAGCGATAAAATTATATAAGTACGAGTAATCAGTAACGTTTATATTTTTTAATAACATACATTATTGTTTAACTTTTAACGTATCTTTTTATTATTAATAAAAAACTGACACTATTCTATTCGAAAACCTTCACTGCTCCAATCCTGACATATTTCAAACCAGTACAGCTTACTTTTGCGGCATTCTGTTGATATCTCATACCGGTAATATGTATGAAAAGTTTTGTTGGCACGAATGGACCCACAGGAAACATATTTCAAATAAAATTTTTGAGTTATTTTTGTGTTGCGGGTTGAAATATTCGCAGCTGATGCTTCTCGCTCAACTCTTGGGAAATTATGTTCTAATTGCATTTTTTCAACTCCAGTATTTAACTCGATTAATGTTATGAGTTTTTGCTAAGTGGGACGATAATTTACATTTATTAACATATTAATTGATAAATAATTAGATGAGAAAAAAGCATAATCGCCTAGCGTTGAATATTAAATAGCTATAGTATAAATAGTCATATTTTGTTATTTTTAACATATTTTGGAAACATTTTTATATTGAAGATGAGTTATAATGGAAGTTTTATTCGCTATAAAGTATTTGTGGGGCGCGTTCCCCTAGGGTGGCGCGCTTTTACTAGTGAGAGGGCGTAAGAGTATAAAAAAACACTACAATCGCACCACTAAGAACAAAAACAGGAAAACGGGTAAAAAGTTATACACCTTAGGTTCGTCACTCTTAAAATGTGGGGCGCTCCCCTAGGGTGTCACGATTTTACTAGTGGGAGGGGCGTCAGAATATAAAACAGAAAACACCAAAAACATTGACTAATTTACTAAATCAAAGCAAAACAACATTCTGACAAAATAAAAAATAAAATACACACGAACACTGATAAAGAGGTACAATTATAAAGAGCACTAAATACTAAATTATCAACAAGTTTAATGTATATAAGTGACTTCCTTGGGCCTGTTTGGCAGCAGGAAGTTCAACGAAACAGGGTGTAATATTCAAAATAGACGCTCTCAGTTCTTTTTCCATATTTAGCTGTGATCTATATTTGATCTTAAAAGCAGCAATCGCGGAAAATCCTGTTTCGCAAAGGCAAGATGTTGAAAAGGTAATAATATACGGAAGGCTTTGGTTTTCAGCGCAGAAAACTCATCATTTACTCCTGACCAAAATTCAAAAAAGGGATTTATTATTAAACTGTCTGTTGATTTCACTTATAACTACGTATTAGTCCGTCGTCGGCAAAAAAATATCTTTTAAAATTTTTTGTCAGCATCGCTTAATGATTCTCAGTGGTTCCAAAAACAACTTTCACGTGTTTTTCTTTCATCTTGTGAGTTTTAATATATTCATCTACATTTTCAAACATTTCTAGGTTTTTCTGCTTTAAATTTTTGCTCAACGATTCCAATTTTTTACAACAAGCATTAACTTAATGACTCGTATCCAATATATGTATATTGGCTCCTTGAAGCTCAAGTTTTAGGACCGGAGACATTTCTTTGCAAGCCAGTGCTTCTCTGTGGATAATACAGTGTATTTATATACACATTGGAGACTTTTGTCTCACAAGCGCTTGTAGTATTTGAAATTTTCGGGACATTGCAAAAGCACCATCGGTGCATATTCAGACGCAATTCCTCCACTCTATTTTTGCCTCGTTTATATATACTCATTTCAGATAGTAAATGATGGAAGAGATGTTGCTTTCAATTCTATTCGTTTGTAGAAAAGTAGTTCTTCTACTATTACCATCAAGCTGAAACTAAAGCAGCTTGTCGCGCAACTTTCTGAGTAGCTGATCCTGTACATCCTCAGAAATATCACCAATCTTTAACCATAGTTTCTACAATTTGAATTGCAGCTGGCAAAATAAGCTCTTCACCAATACTCTAAGGCTTTTTATACAGTGTGGAAACCACTTATGGAATAAACTTGTTTGTGTCCTTATTATAGAAAATAATCAAAAACTCTGGGATACGTTAACTTTTAAATTTAAATGTGCGCTTTATAAACATAAGTTTAAATGTACAGGGTGATCCACGCACGTCTGGGATAGTCCTTAATCCTTATTTTTAATGAAACACATTGTATATTTTTATGTTTTTAAAATACTTTTAACAACCTGATTTCAATGAACTATATCATGTGGGGTCTATAATGAATAATACAAGGTAAAATTTTGAAATTAATAATTTATCACGTGTTATGGTATTATTTTAAATTAGCTAAATACAGACAATATACTTCTACTCTAAATTTCTGTTTAGTAACCGTGTTAACATTTTTTGTCGTGAATAGGTAAAAACTGTAGAGATAGTCTGCTAATTAAACTAGATCGGTAAATAATGCTGATTGTTATCAATCAGTTGACACGTTGTTGACAATTTACTTTAAAATAATAAATTCTTAATTAATAGTACATTGTTTACCGGGTAGGAAAAGCTTAACATTCCTGGACGACTGTGAAGATTGCTAAGTCGAGGCGCAAGCCGAGACTTAGCAACACAGAGTCCAGGAATGTGGCTTTTCCTACGAGGTAAACATACTATTTTTCCGCAAATCGTTTAAAATTCGACAGATCGACGGTTAAACTGCAAAACCTCGTAAGTCAGTTTTATGTAACTTTACAGGAGAGACGAAAAACGTTTTGGCTTCTTGACTTAACATTCAGTTTTCTCGTTTTTTTGAGTGTAGGGTTCTTTTGAAGTAACGATTACATTACTCTTAAGTAAAATTTAGTAACATTGTTTTTTTTTGTCAAAAAGCCACTTACGAGGTTTTGCAACTTAAAATCTTAAACTGTCAGTAAACTTAC
Organism: Diabrotica balteata; assembly: GCA_918026665.1. Classification (NCBI taxonomy): domain Eukaryota; kingdom Metazoa; phylum Arthropoda; class Insecta; order Coleoptera; family Chrysomelidae; genus Diabrotica; species Diabrotica balteata. The sequence continues at coordinate 60,216,981 of OU898280.1, forward strand.
GAGGTTTTGTCTCAAAAAACCACTTTCGAGGTTAAAAAAAAAAGCAATAAATTAAATTATTTTTAGTTAATTTATTACATTACATCACCTATGGTATAAAACTTATAAAATATTCTTAAAAACGAGTAGTGACAACCAATCTTTATACTTAAAAAGTAAAAAAATCAAAACCAAAATAGCCGTAGTTTATAAAACTTGCTAATATTCACTATTAAATTAAATTCTGTCCATAAGAATAAAAAAAAATAAAAAATAAAAATTGTGATAATTTATAACTGGCTAATATCCTCTATTTACTCATGAGCAAGAGACTCATAAAAATGCCGAAAATCTTTAGGAATAAAGTTTTTCATATCCTGCAAATCATTAAATTTAGAAAGTGTTATTTTTGGTGCAGTAGGATATGATAATGGCGGAGCATTATTTGCTTTTTCTTTGTTGCGTCGTTGCGGTAGTAGTTTCCAGTCATCTTCGTAATACAATTTGTACTCTATAAGACCATTCGGACGATATGCTAGACACCTTAAATTTGTGACTGTAGGATCACCTTTTTTCTTACCTGGACGAATTGAGGGATATGTTTCAATCTGGGAATAATCTTTAAAGAAAAGATGATCTAGGTAATGAACATCATAAGGATGCTGTAATTTTGAATTTTTACAAATTTGAACATAACAGCCAGGTACATAAATGTCCCTATTTTTCAGCTGACGCTCGATGCAGGCGTGCATCGAGTCGCACTCCATTTGAGTATGTCCTTTTTCCAAATAGTTTTGGTAAATTTGAATATTCTTTGCTGCTGCAAAATTGGATAAAGCACTACTCAAAGTTGAATTCCTGTTTTGGTAATTGCAGCCATCAGAAAAAAAATAACTTCTTTTGTTTCTTCTGTTACATACTTTTCAATCTGGTGAATGACAATTGATGTGAAGTCAGAAGCTTTTATATTTCCGGCTCTCTCATGCCAGATGTAACAGTCACCCTTATTTGATGCTAGATTAAAAAAGCACAAGTTGTGAACATTAAGTTTCTTTTATAGTACGAAACAGATACTTGCAATTTTGGCGCACTTAAAACCGTTTGTAAATCCATAGTGAACAACAATTTAGTTGAATCGTTTTTAGTGGACTGTTTTAATTTTTCCTTTTCTTGGCGAGCAGCATTTTTTCTAATAATATGTAACTGATAATCTTCATTACTTACAGTCCCAACAGTGTTACTAGTGCAGATATCACACTGGTCCTTCCTAAAAAAAATTGATTTATTGGAGGCAATAAAATAACAATAAGTAAACACTTACTTTGGCCTAAACAGAGACAAATTTTTGTCCTCAAATTGTCTTCTAAAATACGTGTGACTTACTGGAGCATGTTCGTTAGTTGATCGACATTCATTAGTGTAACATCTATATAATTCGTTTATATTTTGCCACATCGGTTCTAAATACAATTTAGATGTTTCTTTACGGCAATAGTGGCTTTCAAGTTTGGGCAACTTTTGAAAAAAGTTAATTAGGAACTTTTTCTTTTTCGTTGGCTCGGATTTACAATTAGTATTCAATTGCTCAATATTTTGGGTTTGAGTTACGTTTACCCAACTTGCTACACTCCACTCCCCTACACATAGTATCTCTAAAAACATTTTTTTGCATACATGAAGTCGTATACTATTCTTTTTTAAATGAAAACATAAGGTACCTTTCCGCTGTTTCTCAATGGCTTCTAAAATCAAATTTATTTTAGTAAACCTATTATAGAGTTTAAAATATTATTAGTTACCTGCTTTGCGTAGTTTAATTGGTGCTGTATCAACAAGGCCTTTTACAAACATTTTTTCTCGTCCCAATTCAACTGCCAAAAGTTATTGAATAACTGTAACCTATCTTCTTGACTAAATGTTCTGCAAAAGGGTTTTGATGATTTTAAAGACAATTTGCATTCACAAGCTGGACCCATTTGTCTTTGATTTCTTTCAACGGTTACGTACTTTTTAGTAGTTTTTTCGTACATTTTGGAATCATATTTCTCACCTCGCATTCTTTTTATTCTGTTGTTAGAGCGACCCCATTTTTCTTTGTGTACATTCCATTTTTTTGCCCTTTTCTTTTTGGTTTGATTTTTATTGTCAGTTTCAGCTTCATTGGTAAATTGGTCACTTTCATCAGTGTCATTGGTAGACACTATATATTCAGATCCACTGTCTTCAAATGGTTCCGTTTCTTCAGAATTTAAATTTATAACATCATCATTACTGTTATTTAAACTCTGAGATAAAGATTTTAAATCATGGGTTTTATCTGCATAATTATTATCACTAAGTGATGCCTGACCATCTTTTATACTAAAAAGATAACCTCGCTTTATTGATTACGAACAAATTACCTTAATATTACATTAAAAATAATTGTACAACAGTAAACTTACCCCTCTTGGCAATCTGCACTGTTTGTTTTTATTAAGCTTAAGATATATTTTCCTCTTGAATTCATTATCAAAATTATGTAATACCAATAGATATTATCTTCTCAAAATCTCATTAACACAACAACAAAATTGACAACCACCACTCAAGTAATGAAATAGTTTCTGGAAGTCCCACAAAATTAAACTCCAAAACCACGCAAGTCGAACTTAAGAGTTTTCTGCTAACAGTTAGTTTTACGAGGTTTTTGTAGATGTCGCTAGTACCATTAAATTTAAATATAGACTTACAAGATTTCGTAGTTTAAAAGATATGGAAAAATATAAACCAAAAAAGTATAAAAGTCATAATTGACCAAAAATCGACTTACGAGGTTTTGCAGTTTAACCGTCGAGATATTGATTGATTTTAAAAAAACGCGATAATTTTATTCCCAAATAAATGGTGCTTTGAAATTCCTAATAAAATTACTTGGGTTACTATGAAAACGTATTGAGGTTGAATTGTCAAACTTATGTAGATCACTAATAACTGTACGGAAATATCATTTCCTTACAGTAAGGAAATGACATTTCCTTACAGTAAGGAAGTCCTGACTTTTTCTTCAAGAAATTTTGACAGGAATCTCAAAATTTTCTGGCGATTTGCGGAAAAAACTATTTTTTTGCAGAAATAAAAATTAAATATTTAACTAAAGCCTACCGATTTGAGATTTTAATGATGATCGGTTACGGGGAGAATTGTAGAAGTCAAGTTGAAGTAGCAAACTTACTTAATCAGAGGTATCCTCAATTGCCTAATATTTCACAAGGTAATGTGTCTAAAATTTATGCATAATTCGGAGAACTTCATTGAATATGAAGTGAAAGTGGATATTTTGAAAGTGACGCAGAGAATCCAACGTCAAGTTTACGTCAAATTGCACGTCAAAATAATGTGAGTCACACAACTGTCCTAAGGTGTCTCCATGAAGAAAACTTTATCCATATAAATTGACATTTGTGCAGGAGCTAACCGAAGCCGGTCCGGATCGTAGAATGAATTTCTTCAAACCAATGATGGATAAAATTAACAAATGAAATAGCTCTTGGCACAATTCTTTTTTCTAATGAATCAACATTTACATTGAGCGGAGAGGAAAACTGACAAAACTGTAGATATTGGTCAGCGGAGAATCCTCATTGGATGTGTAAGACACACACTAATTACACACACTCAGAGACAATCAATCAATTGAATGAAATCTTCGTCAATAAGTGGATTTGATGAAGGGGACTAGTGAGCGGCCAGCTAGGTCGCTAGATCTTAAGCCTTTGGATTTTTTTGTGGGGTTATCTCAAGAACAAAGTATATGCAACACAATCAACTATCATTGAAGACCCCAAAAAGTAAAGATAACTACAGAAATACGGAATATTTCACCTCAAACTTTAAACAAAGTTCGAAACGAGTTTTATAGGAGACTGTGTTATTGCCAACAATAAGGTGGAGAACATGTTAAGCATTTATTTTAATGTAATCTAATCAATTACCTCGGATATTCTATGAATTTATTGTCTTGAAGAAAATACCTAATTTCAAAATTTCACCTTGTATTATTCATAATAGACCCTACATGATATTATAGTTCGTTGAAAGCAGGTTGTTAAGGATCTTTTAAAAACATGAAAATATACAGGGTGTTTCATTTAAAATAAAGATTATGCACTATGCCAGACTTGCATTGATCACCTTGTACATTCAAATTTATGTCTAAAAAGCGTACATTTAAATTTAAAAGTTAAGGTATCTCAACGTTTTTTATTATTTTCTAAAATAAGGACACAAACAATTTTATTCCATAAGTGGTTTCCACACTGTATCTGGCTATTTGATATGAGACGTAATAAGAGAGACAAGTAAAGCCGTTCTAATACACCGTAGCTTAAGACTGGTCACGGTTAGAACTGAGGAGTGTGGAGAGGAGATGCAGGTGGAGACGATCGAGAATGTTCAAAATATCGGAACTTCTTGAGAAGAAAGGCGATCGGTTCCGAATCGGTGTTGCTAGATATCAATAAATTTATTTATTCTCGGTAATATCGTAATTAGAGTAAGAATTTACTGTAAGTGTTTTGTCAAAATACTTAAGTTACATTGTTATTGCATAGATATATTTTTATTGAATATTGGGTCGCAAATGGTAGAAGGTTGCACAATTTTTTAAATTATTTCAGATTAATTATGCGATTACGATATAATTTTATTATATTTCTTGGAGGTTCACAACGAGATCCAATTCGTACCATTTGTTGATGTAGAACTACTAGATTTACTTTCGCATAGGCTCCCTCAATATCCATAAATAACGCTATGGTAGAACTATTAAATGAGAATGAAATATTATTATCAGTGACTAGGTAAGTAATATTTTCTATTATGATATAAGCTTTTCTAAATCAAAACTGATATTTTGGTAGTTGTTCATTCGTTCAAATATTTTTAGTATATAGGCTGCCAGTGATATACCTCTGTAGGATTCCATTAGATTTAAATCTTTTTGCGATTACAACATTGGCATCATAATAGATTTCTTCCAACACTCTAGGTATTAGATGGTTTCCCATATATTATTTCTAACAAAGTAATTTTGCATGACATTGGAAGGTTGTATAACATTATATAGTGAATGTTATCAATATTAGGAGCTGTATTTTTGTGCTTTTTAATACTGTTTTGCATTTCTTTTAGATACAAGTTCTTTAATAGGCTGTCCATTGCACTTTCATTGATATTTTCTACTTGGAGAGGGTAAACCGCTTCTTCTTCTTCAACCCATGGTGGCCTGACTTGTTTTATAAAGGTTGTTGTCCCCTCTACTGCTACTATCTTATTGATTGATTCTTTATAATTATTCTTTTCATTTTCTAACATCTGTCCATATTTATGTAATTGGTGTTTTTTTATTTAATGAAGTACAAAAATCCGTCTAACATCTTTTTTGCACCTTTTTATTATTTTTTTACAAAAAGCTATAGTTCTTTGTAGACAAATATAATTGTCTGCATTTGAGTTTGATTTAAATAACAAAAGAGCAACTTTTTGATTTTTCATTAATACGTCACATTCTTCATTCCATCTTCTTCTTCACGTGTCATCTCCTCTAAGAAGGTTGGCAACCATCATGGCAATTCGCACTTTCGACGCCGCTGCTCTAAAGAGGCCAGCAGAAGTGCAGTTAAACCAAGCTCTCAAATTATTCAATCAGGCGATGCGTCTTCTTCCGTGACTCCTTCTACCCTGTATTCTTCCTTGCATTATTAATTGCAACAAGTTATACTGCTCGCCCCTCATAAAATGTCTCAGATATTGCAGTTTTCTGACTTTAACTGTATTTAAGACCTCTTTTTCTTTACCCATGCTTCTCAACACCTCGACATTTGTGACTTTATCTACCCAACTTATTCTTAATATCCTTCTAAAGGCTCATAACTCGAAGGTTTCCAATTTGTCCGAAACATCTTTCTTTGAAGTCCAAGCCCTAACCCATAAAATAATACGGAGAACACGTAACATATCAGAAGTCTTATCTTTAAAGAAATTGATATGTCCCTGCTGCAGAGGTTTGTTGAAAGAATTTCTTGCCTGTCCTATTCTTGCCTTAATCTCTTCTGTGTACTCATTATTTTCATTAATTATTGTACCCAGATATTTATATTTTTCAATTTTTTTAATTTGTTCTCCATGTATTGTTATGCTTTCTTGGAGCTGTTGGGCTTTTGTTATTACCATAAATTGTGTCTTTTTTGTATTTAGGGACAGTCCGTTTTCTTCACTGACTTCTACCACTCTGTCAACCATTTGTTGTAAATCCTCAAGACATTCCGCTAATAAAATAGTGTCGTCGCAAACCGTATATTATTGATTGGTCGGCCATTAACTTTTATTTCCATAGTTAGTTCTTCTAGTGCTTCCTGGATTATTTCCTCTGAATACAAATTAAACAAAGTAGGAGACAGGACACAGCCCTGCCTGATGCCCCTCTGAATCTGTATTTTATTTGAAAAGACGTTGTTTTTTTTTACCACAGCGATCTCATTATAATAGATTGCGCTAATGATCCTGATGTCTCTCATATCTAAGTTTTTCTTTTCAAGTAATTCGATAAGACGGTTATGTCTGACCTTATCAAAGGCTTTGTTGTAATCCAAGAAACACATATATACTGGCTGATTAACATCCATGCACCTTTCCACAAGTACATTCACAGCGAACAGGGCTTCCCTCGTTCCCAGTGCATTTCTAAATCCAAATTATGTGTCACTTATGTCCTGCTCAAGTTTGTTGTGTATTCTCCAGTGTATAATTTTCAAAAATATTTTGAGCGTATGGCTCATTAAACTTATTATCCGGTGGTGTTGGCATTCTTTTGCATTTGGATTTTTTGGTAGTGTTATGAATGTTGCTATCAGCCAATATCTGAGAATGATTCCTGTACTATATATTGTATTAAATAAGTCGACCAATATTCCAATTTTCTGTTCTTCTATTAACCGTATTATGTCTACAGGTATTTCGTCAGGACCTATTGCTTTGTTATTCTTTGTTCGTTTGATCGCCTCTAATACTCATCTTCTGTTATGTCTGGGCCGTTGTCGAACTTTTCCTGCTTTAGTACTATCTCAGTCCGTTTGTCTTTAAATAGCTCTTGAATATAGTCCTGCCATCTTTTAAGCCTTTCACCGATGTCTATAATTATTTTTTTAATTAATTACGACGCCGTTTTTATCCAGCAGTATGTTTTATTTTTTAAATATTAGTGCCTGTTATTTCTCTAATTTTTTTTATGAAGGTTTAAGTTATCATGCTTCTCCACCAACTGTTTAATATCTTTGCATATGTCATTATACCATCTTGTAACTTGGGAAACCTTTTTTGGATGGTGCTAGAAAGGTCACCAATAGAGACACTGCGGACGGCAGCCAGATGGTTGGTTGAGTTCGAGTCGTGGGGTCGAAACTACCTTTTGGAACCGAGAATGAGTCCAACTTATAAAATAAGTAAAGATAATACAAGATAAGATATATGAGAAAAGATGCAGAAATAAACAAAAAGATAGATGGGTAAAATTACCAAAGATACGATAAGATAGAAACATGGCGCTACTCAATTTTTTGGGGTTAAGGAGAAAATTAAGAAAACTTAGAAAAGAAAAGAGATAAGGAAAGATATTTAGGTTCAGAGATCAAACCCAAGGAAAGATACCAACAGTTAATTATTAAATGAATTTGGTCAACACATTTTATAAACAAATATTAAATATCTTAGGTATTATACTTACTTACCTACAAAACTTAATGAGCCTAATCTTTCTCCTAGGTAAAAAGCAAATACTCAGAGTTACTATTTTATCAGGGAACTTGTTAGGAGCCGACAAATAAAATACAGACATAAAACAATAACAATATATTCAAAAACAAAATTATGACGCTGCTGTATGCAACACAAGTAATAAAAGTACACCAACAACTATTAAATGGTGGAATACATATAAAAATAAGCAGTAATATAATTAGAAAATACCTTTACAAAGATATATAATACAATCATGTACAGATAAAGTGTAATGGGCGTACCTCGAGATATTAGAATAAAAAATGAATAGAAATTATAACAAACACAAAAGCACAACTTTTCCAGCTGTTCTCCGTGCGTAGAGGTTTTCTCCCCGGCTCTGGAACTCAATTTTTACAATGTATGTTACCTGAAGTCATATTTAATTTAATACTGAACATTACAGTTTTTGTAACAACAAGATGTATAATCTAATCTCTAATAACTATGTAATTTAAAGGGTATTTTTGGTGGCTCAGGCATTTTAACCTAGCGATTTTAAACCTGATAATGGACTGTTTAGTCCAAAAACGTTTGTTTTTTTGATGTTGCCCTTTTAAGGGTTTTTAAATAAATATATCCACTTACGAAGACTAACCTCTTTTTTTGAAACACAAAAGATAATGAAAGGTAAATTTACAAAAATACAAAAAGGTTACAGACTTGTATCAAACACTGACTTTAATTAACGTTAAAGGAACTTAATAACTATATTTAATGTAATATAGTATAGAAAAAAAAACTCAAATATAAAGTGTATACACACGTAGAGAAAAAAAATGCACAGAGACGGTAAGAGACGGTAATTTTAGTCAAGCAACCTCACTCAATGATCGCCCCACTAAAAGTAAGTTGGTTCCTCTAAAATTTTACCAAACTTAAATAAAAAAACGAAGGGATATCTCCCACTCAAAAATCATAGGCCAGCCTATATCTATTTCTAAGAAGATAAGGTCTTAACGACTAACAATTAGACATGAGAAAATTAAAATCCTTTGGATTACCTTATTATAGAAAGATTACTATACGGGCCTTCGACGAAAATTACCAATTTATGAAAAAGAACCCGCATACCAAAAAGCATTAGTTCCTTTCATACTCGGGATTAAGAAGGAAATGATTAACAACCTTTCTTAATTAGGGGAATTCCGGGCATTCAATAAGATTTTGAAAATGGTAAACCGAACATGAGCGTATCATCACGACGATAAAAGAAATAAAAATAATTAATATTTTAATTATATAAAAAAATGTTACAATCTTTCCTTTGCATCTCTGATCTTTCTTCTTACTTCTGTGTGTATAATATTATATATGTTTTTGTCTTTGGTTTTATAGGATCTTCTTGCTTCCATGAGATCCAGAATCTCATCGGTCATCCATTCATTTTTGTTCTTGATCAGCTTAGGTGTTAGTGTTTTCTCACATGTGCTTGTAAGAGCATCTTTTAATATATGCCATTTCCTGTTGGCATCTTCAGTAGGAATAATTTCTATTTTGGTGAGCTCTTCTTTAATTTTTAGTGTGACTTGCTCTTTTGTTAATGGATCTTTCAAACGGAATACTTGCATCCTCTCTACTTTAGTTTTAGCCACAAGCTTTTTTAGATTAATTCTAAACCTTCCTACAACTGGGTTGTGATCTGATCTTACATCAGCTCCGGGGTATGATTTTACTGATTTTATGGAATTTCGGTATCGTTTGAAGATGAGAAGGTAGTCAATTTGGTTTCTGATGAGATTATGTTGGTTGTCTGCTGGAGATTTCCATGTATAGAGTCTCCTGTGTGGCAGATCATAATTAATAAGTATTCGCGACAATCAAATCGGTTTCTTGGCAGAATTGAGCCAATCTGCCTCCTCTCTCGTTACGGGAGCCCAGTCCAAAAGTTTCTAATAAAATCACCTTGACTTCCTCTACCGATTCTTGCATTCAGATCTCCCATGACTATTGTAACGTCTCTAGACTTGGTTACTTCTAAAGCTTGTTGTAATTCATTATAAAACTGTTCGAGCTCTTCATCCGACTTTTCTGCAGTGGGAGCGTATACTTGAATTCATTACATCAATGTTTATTAAATTTTGAATTGATCTCTGTTTTCCTGTTAGGTATTGAATTTTTTGATGCTTTCTTTAATTCTGCTAGGAATTTTTCATATCCTTTTAGATTATTTTGATTAAAACCGTGTTCAATATTTTCAGAAAAGAGTGACAATTTTCTTTGTTTAAATTCTATCTGTTTTTATTTGGTTTTGATAATGTGATTATTACTTTTGATCTCTATTAATATAGGAAAATGACTAGATCCTAAAGTAGTTGTTTTTATTGCCAATTACATAATGTAACCAAATCAGGAGATGAAAGGTCTAGAAATTAGGAATCTATTCTACCACTTAAAATTAGTAAATATCTAACACTATTTTTTATTGAGATAACATATATAAAATGACATAAGGTAAGATATTTTATGAGAGATATATTATGTATTATATATAACTGCAACGCATATAAATAGTATATGACACACGCAACACACACATATATGTATATATATATATATATATATATATATATATATATATATATATATATATATATATATATATATATATATATGTATAAGGATCACTCAGACGAGTGGTGGGTTCTTATATCGGTCTCTAGGTGGAGAAATAAAAGACAAAGTTGATAGGCTACTTTATCTATTTTGAAGACGTTTCGCTTTCGAGTTTTGAAAGCATCATCAGTTCATCTAAAAAATTATTACAATATGAGAACCACACAATCATGGAAACGATGTTAATTGTTACCTTAAAAAGATATGTAGCAGTCAATGTTATTAACAAACATGTGAATGAAACTAAGTAAATGGACATAGTACGCTGATCTTGTATAAACAGTTAAGCAACTAACAACATATATGAACTTGTAAAAAATTAGCACAGCAATTGACCATGTGGTCCAAAATACATTCAATGTTATTTAATGTTAATAAGTGAGCAAGAACCAAGAAAATCATAAATAACTTCCAACTATTTAATGGATATTAAGCTTTGATTTTAACTTTAGGTAGCATTATAAGTAATATTAATAAAATTCTAAAAAATAGTGAATATGAAGTTACCGATCAAAGCCCTATGGATGTCGCCGGGAAAATGGCGTTTAATGAAACAGGAACGAACTAAACTTGTAAAAAATTTTCAGTTTCATATATGTTGTTAGTTGCTTAACTGTTTATACAAGATCAGCGTACTATGTCCATTTACTTAGTTTCATTCACATATTTGTTAATAACATTGACTGCTACATATCTTTTTAAGGTAACAATTAACATCGTTTCCATGATTGTGTGGTTCTCATATTGTAATAATTTTTTAGATGAACTGATGATGCTTTCAAAACTCGAAAGCGAAACGTCTTCAAAATAGATAAAGTAGCCTACCAACTTTGTCTTTTATTTCTCCACCTAGAGACCGATATAAGAACCCACCACTCGTCTGAGTGATCCTTATATATATATTGGATTGACGGTCGTACTCCTTTTTCCGATGCTTTCTGTTTCAGAGGGGTTCTATGCTACCACCAGACGCATTCATGGAGACCTAGCAGTGAAGAAGCTGAAGAGATGGACAAGCCTTACAGAAAAGTTAGCAACAGCCGAAGCCAGAAGAACCTTTCTTCTTGAGTGTAGGAGAACTAAGAAAATCCCACGTTTCATTGTTGACACCACTTCCAACATCCTTACATCGACATCCAGTTCCACAGATAACGGACTGTACCGTAGAAGCCAAGCTTTAAATAGACAGGTGAGGGTGCGATTGCTTAATTTCCATATTTCTAAGGTTCACACAGATATTAAATCTTTAACTTTTCAAATAAATAATGTTACTTCGTTTCTGGATAGTCACCTACCTGACAATTTGTTGGACACTTTTGAGGCTTCTCTACATAGAAAATTTAATTACATTTATAATAAATCCATGATTAAACTTAAAAATAAACTTAATAACTTAGATACACCTGATTTCAAGAAAATCCCATTTAATCATAAGTGGATTAAGAATTTATCTAATATTGAGGTTCCTCCTGACATACTGAAGCTGTTATCTTTGGGTCCTAAATTTGGCCTTCAACCTTCGTTCAAGGACTACTCAATTAGTAGAATCTTAGCAGATGTTGAGAATATTTTGTCTCATGCGGACAATTCCGACCTTCTATCTCTCAGGTCTTCTTCGAACAACATCTTGTTGAATTTCACTAAACGCCCTAGGCAACCCTTATCAGAGTTAGATAAGATTTACAGGGAGACGGTATCGTTTTTAAAAAACCACCCTAATCTTCTCGTTCTTACGAGTGACAAAGGTAATGCTACTGTCCTTATGGACAAAGATCAATATTTCAGTTTGAGTAAATCACTGTTAGATGATGATAGATACTATCAACCACAGTAGATAGGCTATGTACTTCCTGGACCAACCCCTAAATTGCAACCCCTAAAATCGCAACCCCCGGTCGTAAGTTCCAAACGGCTTAACGTAGGATGACGTACGAGGGCTCGTTGGAAAGGGGATGAAAAATGGGGTTGAATGCAGTATGTGCCGTGCGCATCGGAGCATGCCAAAAGGTCATTATGGGGTATCTTCGTTTCTATTGGTCCGATCGTGACGTACGAGGGCTCGTTGGAAAGGGGATGAAAAATGGGGTTGAACGCAGTATGTGCCGTGCGCATAGGTCAATGCCAAAAGGTCATTATGGGGTATCTTCGTTTCTATTGGTCCGATCGTGACGTACGAGGTCTCGTTGGAACGGGGAGAAGGCAGGGAGACAAAAAACAAAGATGGAGGCGTTGCCAAATGGGCGCTAAAACGTATATTCGTTGCTATTGGTCTGATTTTGACGTATGAGGTGTCAAAGCGTTGGATGTCACGTGTCATTCGACGCAGGACGTGACATTTGTCACAGAACGTGACATTTGACGCAGGACGTGAAATGTCACGTGAAATGATGTGACATTCGACGTAGGACGTGACATTTGACGCAGGACATGTCATTTGACGCAGGATGTGACATTTGACATAGATCGTACAATGTCACGTGAATTGACGTGACATTCGACGCAGAACGTGAATTGACGTGATATTCAACGCAGGACGTGACACGAGGGCTTGATGGAACGGGGATGAGACGGGGAATACTTTGACACAAAAAACAAAGATGGCAGCATTGCCAAATGGGCGCTAGAATGCATCTTTGTTGCTATTGGCATGATTTTGACGTATGAGGTGTCAAAGCACAGATACCATGTCAACGATCGGTATGAACATTCTTCTTCTTCTTTTTCTTTTCCGGACAGTGGCTAAGAGAACGTTGACGAAGGACGTGACATTCGACGCAGGACGTGACAGTTATGTGACATTCAACACAGAACGTGAAATGTCGTGAAATTTGACGCAGGAGGTGACAGGTATGTGACATTCAACACAGAACGTGAAATGTCTCGTGACATTTGACGCAGGACGTGACATTCGACGTAAGACGTGTCATATATGTGGCATTCGACACAAAACGTGAAATGTCACGTGAATTGACGTGACATTCGACGCAGGACGTGACATTCGACGCAGGACGTGACATTTATGTGACATTCAACACAGGATGTGACATTCGACGTAAGACGTGTCATTTATGTGGCATTCGACACAAAACGTGATATGTCACGTGAATTGACGTGACATTCGACGCAGGACGTGACATTCGACGCAGGACGTGACATTTATGTGACATTCGACACAAAACGTGAAATGTCACGTGAATTGACGTGACATTCGACGTGGGACGTGAAATGTCGTGACGTGTGACGTTGTGACGTGACGTTTGACATTTTAAAAGACAAAGACACAATAACAGAGGACAACAGAGGGTAGCAGAGGGTAACAGAGGGTAGCAGAGGGTAACAGAGCGTAGCAGAGGTACACAGAGGGTAACAGAGCGTCATAACAGAGACATTCAGATGCCTTCAGTGACACATATGCAGCGGCACGAGGGAAATACCAGCGTAAAATCGTTTTATTCCACTTCGAACGAATGGCATAGTTATTGACGCTAACAGAACATCGAGGCTTATTCGTAATCATATTCATAACAATTCGGGTGATATACAAAATTAGCGAATACAAATGGTAAGTTGAATACTATATTTTATCTACGGCATTTCGGGCAATATTTTATTTGTAGGTTGGTATTGTGCTTCGGTAAATATATATTTCCACCAACAATCCGTACCAGTTAAACTGACACTACAGCATCTCATACAAAATAGGTTAAATATAGAATTAAAAACAATTAACATAAAAAAACCTATATAAGTATCAACGTTAAATTCGACGATAATGCTTAGTCACGGTACAGCTGAAAGTAAAAAACCATTGAAAAGCCACTCATAAATGTCAAATATGCTTTACAGAGGTACAATGCTAAACATATAATAAAACAATGTTAAATACTACCAAAATAAATACCTGCAAAAAAACACCCTACAAAGAAAGAAGAAGCAGAAAGAACGAAAAGCATATCTTAAAACAGAAGAGGTACTAATGTGTGCAACAAGTAAAAAAAAAAAGTAATAAACACGTACTGACAGATAGCAAATAACCTTCAAATAAAATCGAGATGCAATGAAGTAATAAAACACTTATCTACGGATAGGAACTAATAATCAAAGCAGTCAACATGCAATGAAAAATGCATTAAAAAACATCAAACTTATAAGAGGCATCATGCAAAAAGTAATAAGCACCAACAGACTAATAGGAAATAATAATCAAAGCATTTGATATGCAATGAATATACATTAAAAAAAATCATCAAAATTATAAGGGGAAACATGCAAAACAGTAATAATCACCTACCCGTCGGAAAGGTAATAAAATACAGTTAATACAATAAATCATAATGAAATATGTTAAAAACGAGACATGAGACAGAAAATTGGCGACAATTAACAAAGAACATAAAAAAAACGTTTACAAATAGCTGAGTACATATCCGATATACGTAATCTTTGAAAAACGAGACAAAAAGATGGAACTTCTGTGAAATATGTTAAAATACAATAAAACTATGTAAACTATAGTTAGAAAATTAATACCTACAAAGAAATAAGCAAAAAATATATATACCGAACAAACATATCTTAAAACAGAAGAGGTGCTAATGTGTAAAACAAGAAGGAATACAACCTCAAGGCAAATACACTGTCTCACAAAAAAAGCAAAGAACAAAGCCGCCTTGTAAATGTCGTGAAAAATACATTAAAAAACATCAAAAACATACACATAAAATGTAAAAAATGGAGAAAGCAATCTAGCATTTAACATGTAATCATATCAATAAAAAACAACACAAAGGACAAGAGGTGTTATACATAAACAAAAATTACTAGTTACTCCCCGACGGTAAAATAAATTACCAAAATACTGCTAAAGGTAAAGGTAAAAACAGTGCCAAAATAGTAGAGTATAGCTAGACGTAATCTTTGGAAAAAATGAGACAACCGAACGAAAATCTGTAAAATATGCTCAAATATAATAAACTTATGTAAACTGCCGTCGCAAATAAAGAACTACAAAGAAATACACAAATATACTTAGGTAATATGCTAAAAAATATAATAAATACTACATGCAAATTATTGACAAAAATAAATACCCGCAAAAGTAAAGCAAAAAAAAGTTAAATAAATACCGAATTACATGAAAACTATGTAAATTACAGTCACAAATAAATACGTGCAAAAAAAAAATAAGAAAAATAAAAACACATACCCTAAAATCCAGAATACAGCATGCGTGGATGTAAATACAAGCAACCGTATATCACATATTACCTTCTTTAGAACTGAAGACACTCTAGAAACAGGCAGTATGTAATACTCATTACTTGTCTGATTAAACACTATTTGCGAAAACACTTACACTAACACAGCGACCACAATGTTCTCAGAAAATAACACAGAAAACAGTAGACACACGCCGTTTTTACTGTTAAATATCACAGAATACTAGCGGTATGTAACAATATAGTTTCTGAAACGATACGACGTATAATTTTTATGACTGAACACTTACCTACATACTGATTTAAAAATGTATACCAAGTCTTTCCAGCCCGTGCATCTATAACAAAAATCCTTCAAAAAGCCGATAACTTGACCAAAGCACATAAACATGTTTACTACCTTTGAATAATAGTCTATAAGGAACTATGAAAAATAACTGAAGGCACGCTTCTTATCAGGATATGTGGTTTTCAATCTAACTACGAGACTGCAAGAAAACGATAACTAATAATGTACTACACAAAAAACAATTTTTATCATCTGTACTTTTAAAATGAAATTAGGAAATAGCAATTACCTAAATATGCATATTATTATACAGTAATGATGTCCGCTCGATTGCACCCCCCTAAAATAGTACCAGATAGCCAATAAGACCTGTCGTTCGATAGATCCAATAATATGTTATTGGTATTGACCAAAAATACAAACTTGTAAATTAACAACAAAGAATATTAAAAATGTAGCGAGTACATACCCAGACAGGCGTAATCTTTGAAAAAACAAACGACAACCAAAACAAAAATTTGTGAAATATGTTCAAATACAACAAAACTATGTAAACTACAGTCACAAATAAAGAACTGTAAAGAACTAGACAAATACTTATACAGGGGTAATAGGCTAAAGATATAATAAAACTATGTTAAATAATGTCAAAATAAATACCTGCAAAGAAAAAATACGCAAAATATAATGTAAAAAATACTAAAATATATAATAAACTATGTAAACTACAGTAAAAATAAACACTCTACAAAAAAGAAGAAGCAAAAAAAACAATAATGAAAAACATGGCTAAAATAAAAGAGGTACTAATGTGTACAACAAGTTAAAAAATAATAAACACGTACTGACAGGGGGCAAATGTTAAAATTATATCGACATGCAATGAAGTACTAAAACATCTATCGACAGATAGGAACTAATGATCAAAGCAGTCGACATTCAATGAAAAATACATTAAAACATTAAACTTATAAGAGGCAAGACGCAAAAAGTAATAAGCATCAACCGACTAATAGGAAATAATGATCAAAGCAGGTGACATGCAATGAAAATATATTAAAACAGATCAAAATTATAAGAAAAAACATGCAAACACCAATAAACACCTACTTGTTGGAAAGGTAATAAAATATGGTTAATACAATAAAAACATACCGAATTATGCTAAAAACGAGACATGAGTCGGAAAATTAGCTACAAATGACAAAGAACATCAAAAAACATTTACAAATAGCTGGGTAGATCTAGACGTAATCTTTCGAAAAACGAGTAAAAAAGGTTTGAAATAATGATCACAAGCAGTTCACATCAAAGAAAATACGGTAAACATACTTTACAACATACTCAATTACACAAACAGGACATGAACCTGTAAATTAACAAAAAAAAAAATATATTAAAAACGTAGCGAGTACATACATAGTCAGACGTAATCTTTGAAAAACGAGAGACAACCGAACAAAAATTTGTGAGATATGCTCAAATACAACAAAACTATGTAAACTACAATCAGAAATAAAGAACTGTAAAGAACTAGACAACTACTTATATTGGGGTAATATGCTAAATATATAATAAAACTATGTTAAATACTGTCAAAATAAATACACGCAAAGAAAAAAAAATAAGCAAAATATAACGTAAAAATGCTGAAATGTAATAAACTATGTAAAATACGGTAAAAAACACCCTACAAAGAAAGAAGAAGCAAAAAACAATGATGAAAATATTAGCTTAAATATAAGAGGTTCTAATGTGTAGAACAAGTAAATAAGTAATAACCACGTACTGACTGGTATCAAATAATGTTCAAATAAAATCGACATGCAATGAAGTACTAATATACTTATCGAGGGATAGGTACTAATGATCAAAGCAATCGACATTCAATGAAAAATACATTAAAAAACATCAAACTTATACCTAAAAAGTAATAAGCACCAACCGACTAATAGGAAATAATGATCAAAGCAGGTGACATGCAATCAAAATATATTAAAACATATCAAAATTATAAAAGGAAACATGCAAAACAGTAATAAACACCTAACCGTGGAAAAGGTAATACAATACAGTTAATACAATTAAAAGATATTGAATTGTGCTAAAAACGAGACTTGGGACAGAAAATTATTACCAATAGCTGAGTACATATCTGATAGACGTAATCTTTGAAAAAACGAGGCAAAAAAAAGGCGGTACTTCTGTGAAATATGTTAAATTAAAATAAAACCATGTAAACTACATTTAAAAAATAAATACCTGCAAAGAAATCAGAAAAAAAAATAATAATAACGAAGAAACATATCTTAAAACAGAAGAGATGCTAATGTGTAAAACAAAAAGAAATACAACCTCACAACAAATATATAGTCTCACGAAAAAAAGTAAAGGGCAAAGCACCCTAAACACATAATCAATAAAAAAAAACAGTAGAAATCATTATTCCTAGAAGCCGCAAAAAGAAATAATACATAAAGTTGTCGAAATACCGTGAAAAATACATTAAAAACATCACAAAACATACACACAAAATGTAAAAAGCAATCTGGCATTTAACATGTAATCGTAGTAATAAAAAACATCAAAAATACAAGAAGTGTTATGCATAATCAAAAATTACTAGTCACAATCTGACGACAAAAGAAATTAGTGCATATGTCGTCGAAATACAGTGAAAATACAAAAATATCTATCAAAATACCGCTAAAGGTACAGGTAATAACAGTGCCAAAATAGTAGACTAGAGCTAGACATAATCTTTGGAAAAAATGAGACAAACCGAACGAAAAATCTGTGAAATATGTTCAAATACAATAAACTTATGTAAACTGCTGTCACAAATAAAGAACCGCAAAGAAATACATAAATACTACATGTAAATTATTGTCAAAAATTAATACCTGCAAAGAAAGAAAGCAAAATATAACGTGAAAAATGCTAAAATATAATAAAACTAGGTAAATTACAGTCACAAATAAATACGTCCAAAAGAAATACACAAATATACAGGGTAATATGCTAAAAAATAATAATAAATACTTCATGTAAATTATTGTCAAAAATCAATACCTGCAAAAAAAGAAGCAAAATATAACGTGAAAAACTGCTAAAATATAATAAAACTATGTAAATTACATTCACAAATAAATATCTGCAAAAGAAATAAGCAAATATATGACGAAGAACACGCACACTACTGCTGCAGAAGCCTGATACTGTCTATGTACAAAACACGGCGACCTAAGTGTCCTCAGAAATTAACACAGAAACAGTAGACACACTAACAATGGAGATATGTTGGAAATGCTACAGACTCTGTCACTTTAGTCTCACACGCCGTTTGTACTGTTAAATATCAGAGAATACTAGCGGTGTGTAACAATATAGTTTCTGAACGATACAACATCTAATTTTGATGACTGAACACTTACATACTAATTTGAAAACTGTACAACCCATACATCGATAACAAAAAATCCTTCAAAAACAAACACTTAAACATATTTACTACTTTGGCAAATTTTCTAGACTGGGAATATGACCAAATAATGGACTACACAATATTCTTTCAGGAAATGCTCTTTTCGATCTAACACGAGACTACGAAAACGATAACTAGTAATGTACTATACAAAAAGCAATTAACTTTATCATCTGTAGTTTTAAAATAAAATTAGGAAATAACAAAAACCTAAATATGCATATAATTATTCAGCAATGATGTCTGCTAGATTGGACTACTAAAATAGTACCAAATAGCGAATAAGGCCTCTCGTTCGATAGATTCAATAATATGTTATTGTTATTAACCAAAAAATCAACAAAATCGACAGCTTTAACAAAAACACAAAAAATCAGTGTAATAAAACCACTGACATACGAAAAGACCGATATTATCGATCAACAAAACCAATAGCGATTGATAGGGTCTGTGACATGCAACCGCAAGGACAATACCTGAAGGTCACTAAGCCTGCAACATCCAAACGGTTCAACGTTCAAAAACGTGCAAAGTATTGATGGAAAGAGGAGGTGGTAACAAATATGTTAAGATAAAAATAAAACGCAAAGACATTGCCAAAACCATACCCAAACGGGTCAACGAATACAAAATGCAAGATATCGAAGGAAATGGAGGTGGTAACACATATGTTAAAATAAAAATAAAACGCAAAGACATTGAAAAAACGCTACTAAGCTTGTAACGTCCAAACGGCTCAACGTACAACAATCAGCTACTAAATGTCATCGGCAAATAGAATACCAAATTTTTTTAGTATCGAATACCGAATAAAGAAATTTTACGTTAGGAGCACATACTAAAAGAGGAAAGTCACTCACATTTAAGATTAACTGATACCATTCTTTTGGTGACTCTGCATAATTCTTTGCCATATCCTCTGGCGAAAGAGCATTAATGTCGTTGACACTCAAAAGACAGGATAGTCTTTTGTCTCTGTCTCATTAGACTCATTAGACTAAAAGAGTCCTTACGAAGTCGTTAAATATATCTTCCAGTACAGCATCGCCTCCGTAATTAATTATTTCGGGTATGAACAATTAACGCGGTCAAAGGTCAAAGTATGTCTTAAGATGGTAAATATATTAGGTTAGAAGGTCTCTGCGTACCGCTGTCTACGTGTCACAGATGGCTCTGTGCGCCTCTGCATGTCTCAGCGTACTTTTTGTCTACGTGTCATAGATGGCTCTGTGTGCTTCTGAATGTCTCTGCGTCAAATGTCGCGTGATTCACGTCATACGTCAAATATCACATAATATGTCACATTTTATGTCAAACGTCACGTTATATATCTAATGTCACGTATTATGTCACGTCATACGTCAAATATCACATAATATGTCATATTAATTTGTTGGGTTAGGTATTACTTAACAGACGCGTAGTTGTGGTTAATTTATTAGGTTAGGTCGGGTCGCTTCGCGGCACTACCTAACCTAATAAATTAACCACAACTACGCGTCTGTTAAGTAATACCTAACCCAACAAATTAATATGACATATTATGTGATATTTGACGTATGACGTGACATAATACGTGACATTAGATATATAACGTGACGTTTGACATAAAATGTGACATATTATGTGATATTTGACGTATGACGTGAATCACGCGACATTTGACGCAGAGACATTCAGAAGCACACAGAGCCATCTATGACACGTAGACAAAAAGTACGCTGAGACATGCAGAGGCGCACAGAGCCATCTGTGACACGTAGACAGCGGTACGCAGAGACCTTCTAACCTAATATATTTACCATCTTAAGACATACTTTGACCTTTGACCGCGTTAATTGTTCATACCCGAAATAATTAATTACGGAGGCGATGCTGTACTGGAAGATATATTTAACGACTTCGTAAGGACTCTTTTAGTCTAATGAGTCTAATGAGACAGAGACAAAAGACTATCCTGTCTTTTGAGTGTCAACGACATTAATGCTCTTTCGCCAGAGGATATGGCAAAGAATTATGCAGAGTCACCAAAAGAATGGTATCAGTTAATCTTAAATGTGAGTGACTTTCCTCTTTTAGTATGTGCTCCTAACGTAAAATTTCTTTATTCGGTATTCGATACTAAAAAAATTTGGTATTCTATTTGCCGATGACATTTAGTAGCTGATTGTTGTACGTTGAGCCGTTTGGACGTTACAAGCTTAGTAGCGTTTTTTCAATGTCTTTGCGTTTTATTTTTATTTTAACATATGTGTTACCACCTCCATTTCCTTCGATATCTTGCATTTTGTATTCGTTGACCCGTTTGGGTATGGTTTTGGCAATGTCTTTGCGTTTTATTTTTATCTTAACATATTTGTTACCACCTCCTCTTTCCATCAATACTTTGCACGTTTTTGAACGTTGAACCGTTTGGATGTTGCAGGCTTAGTGACCTTCAGGTATTGTCCTTGCGGTTGCATGTCACAGACCCTATCAATCGCTATTGGTTTTGTTGATCGATAATATCGGTCTTTTCGTATGTCAGTGGTTTTATTACACTGATTTTTTGTGTTTTTGTTAAAGCTGTCGATTTTGTTGATTTTTTGGTTAATAACAATAACATATTATTGAATCTATCGAACGAGAGGCCTTATTCGCTATTTGGTACTATTTTAGTAGTCCAATCTAGCAGACATCATTGCTGAATAATTATATGCATATTTAGGTTTTTGTTATTTCCTAATTTTATTTTAAAACTACAGATGATAAAGTTAATTGCTTTTTGTATAGTACATTACTAGTTATCGTTTTCGTAGTCTCGTGTTAGATCGAAAAGAGCATTTCCTGAAAGAATATTGTGTAGTCCATTATTTGGTCATATTCCCAGTCTAGAAAATTTGCCAAAGTAGTAAATATGTTTAAGTGTTTGTTTTTGAAGGATTTTTTGTTATCGATGTATGGGTTGTACAGTTTTCAAATTAGTATGTAAGTGTTCAGTCATCAAAATTAGATGTTGTATCGTTCAGAAACTATATTGTTACACACCGCTAGTATTCTCTGATATTTAACAGTACAAACGGCGTGTGAGACTAAAGTGACAGAGTCTGTAGCATTTCCAACATATCTCCATTGTTAGTGTGTCTACTGTTTCTGTGTTAATTTCTGAGGACACTTAGGTCGCCGTGTTTTGTACATAGACAGTATCAGGCTTCTGCAGCAGTAGTGTGCGTGTTCTTCGTCATATATTTGCTTATTTCTTTTGCAGATATTTATTTGTGAATGTAATTTACATAGTTTTATTATATTTTAGCAGTTTTTCACGTTATATTTTGCTTCTTTTTTTGCAGGTATTGATTTTTGACAATAATTTACATGAAGTATTTATTATTATTTTTTAGCATATTACCCTGTATATTTGTGTATTTCTTTTGGACGTATTTATTTGTGACTGTAATTTACCTAGTTTTATTATATTTTAGCATTTTTCACGTTATATTTTGCTTTCTTTCTTTGCAGGTATTAATTTTTGACAATAATTTACATGTAGTATTTATGTATTTCTTTGCGGTTCTTTATTTGTGACAGCAGTTTACATAAGTTTATTGTATTTGAACATATTTCACAGATTTTTCGTTCGGTTTGTCTCATTTTTTCCAAAGATTATGTCTAGCTCTAGTCTACTATTTTGGCACTGTTATTACCTGTACCTTTAGCGGTATTTTGATAGATATTTTTGTATTTTCACTGTATTTCGACGACATATGCACTAATTTCTTTTGTCGTCAGATTGTGACTAGTAATTTTTGATTATGCATAACACTTCTTGTATTTTTGATGTTTTTTATTACTACGATTACATGTTAAATGCCAGATTGCTTTTTACATTTTGTGTGTATGTTTTGTGATGTTTTTAATGTATTTTTCACGGTATTTCGACAACTTTATGTATTATTTCTTTTTGCGGCTTCTAGGAATAATGATTTCTACTGTTTTTTTTTATTGATTATGTGTTTAGGGTGCTTTGCCCTTTACTTTTTTTCGTGAGACTATATATTTGTTGTGAGGTTGTATTTCTTTTTGTTTTACACATTAGCATCTCTTCTGTTTTAAGATATGTTTCTTCGTTATTATTATTTTTTTTTCTGATTTCTTTGCAGGTATTTATTTTTTAAATGTAGTTTACATGGTTTTATTTTAATTTAACATATTTCACAGAAGTACCGCCTTTTTTTTGCCTCGTTTTTTCAAAGATTACGTCTATCAGATATGTACTCAGCTATTGGTAATAATTTTCTGTCCCAAGTCTCGTTTTTAGCACAATTCAATATCTTTTAATTGTATTAACTGTATTGTATTACCTTTTCCACGGTTAGGTGTTTATTACTGTTTTGCATGTTTCCTTTTATAATTTTGATATGTTTTAATATATTTTGATTGCATGTCACCTGCTTTGATCATTATTTCCTATTAGTCGGTTGGTGCTTATTACTTTTTAGGTATAAGTTTGATGTTTTTTAATGTATTTTTCATTGAATGTCGATTGCTTTGATCATTAGTACCTATCCCTCGATAAGTATATTAGTACTTCATTGCATGTCGATTTTATTTGAACATTATTTGATACCAGTCAGTACGTGGTTATTACTTATTTACTTGTTCTACACATTAGAACCTCTTATATTTAAGCTAATATTTTCATCATTGTTTTTTGCTTCTTCTTTCTTTGTAGGGTGTTTTTTACCGTATTTTACATAGTTTATTACATTTCAGCATTTTTACGTTATATTTTGCTTATTTTTTTTTCTTTGCGTGTATTTATTTTGACAGTATTTAACATAGTTTTATTATATATTTAGCATATTACCCCAATATAAGTAGTTGTCTAGTTCTTTACAGTTCTTTATTTCTGATTGTAGTTTACATAGTTTTGTTGTATTTGAGCATATCTCACAAATTTTTGTTCGGTTGTCTCTCGTTTTTCAAAGATTACGTCTGACTATGTATGTACTCGCTACGTTTTTAATATATTTTTTTTTTTGTTAATTTACAGGTTCATGTCCTGTTTGTGTAATTGAGTATGTTGTAAAGTATGTTTACCGTATTTTCTTTGATGTGAACTGCTTGTGATCATTATTTCAAACCTTTTTTACTCGTTTTTCGAAAGATTACGTCTAGATCTACCCAGCTATTTGTAAATGTTTTTTGATGTTCTTTGTCATTTGTAGCTAATTTTCCGACTCATGTCTCGTTTTTAGCATAATTCGGTATGTTTTTATTGTATTAACCATATTTTATTACCTTTCCAACAAGTAGGTGTTTATTGGTGTTTGCATGTTTTTTCTTATAATTTTGATCTGTTTTAATATATTTTCATTGCATGTCACCTGCTTTGATCATTATTTCCTATTAGTCGGTTGATGCTTATTACTTTTTGCGTCTTGCCTCTTATAAGTTTAATGTTTTAATGTATTTTTCATTGAATGTCGACTGCTTTGATCATTAGTTCCTATCTGTCGATAGATGTTTTAGTACTTCATTGCATGTCGATATAATTTTAACATTTGCCCCCTGTCAGTACGTGTTTATTATTTTTTAACTTGTTGTACACATTAGTACCTCTTTTATTTTAGCCATGTTTTTCATTATTGTTTTTTTTTGCTTCTTCTTTTTTGTAGAGTGTTTATTTTTACTGTAGTTTACATAGTTTATTATATATTTTAGTATTTTTTACATTATATTTTGCGTATTTTTTCTTTGCAGGTATTTATTTTGACATTATTTAACATAGTTTTATTATATCTTTAGCCTATTACCCCTGTATAAGTATTTGTCTAGTTCTTTACAGTTCTTTATTTGTGACTGTAGTTTACATAGTTTTGTTGTATTTGAACATATTTCACAAATTTTTGTTTTGGTTGTCGTTTGTTTTTTCAAAGATTACGCCTGTCTGGGTATGTACTCGCTACATTTTTAATATTCTTTGTTGTTAATTTACAAGTTTGTATTTTTGGTCAATACCAATAACATATTATTGGATCTATCGAACGACAGGTCTTATTGGCTATCTGGTACTATTTTAGGGGGGTGCAATCGAGCGGACATCATTACTGTATAATAATATGCATATTTAGGTAATTGCTATTTCCTAATTTCATTTTAAAAGTACAGATGATAAAAATTGTTTTTTGTGTAGTACATTATTAGTTATCGTTTTCTTGCAGTCTCGTAGTTAGATTGAAAACCACATATCCTGATAAGAAGCGTGCCTTCAGTTATTTTTCATAGTTCCTTATAGACTATTATTCAAAGGTAGTAAACATGTTTATGTGCTTTGGTCAAGTTATCGGCTTTTTGAAGGATTTTTGTTATAGATGCACGGGCTGGAAAGACTTGGTATACATTTTTAAATCAGTATGTAGGTAAGTGTTCAGTCATAAAAATTATACGTCGTATCGTTTCAGAAACTATATTGTTACATACCGCTAGTATTCTGTGATATTTAACAGTAAAAACGGCGTGTGTCTACTGTTTTCTGTGTTATTTTCTGAGAACATTGTGGTCGCTGTGTTAGTGTAAGTGTTTTCGCAAATAGTGTTTAATCAGACAAGTAATGAGTATTACATACTGCCTGTTTCTAGAGTGTCTTCAGTTCTAAAGAAGGTAATATGTGATATACGGTTGCTTGTATTTACATCCACGCATGCTGTATTCTGGATTTTAGGGTATGTGTTTTTATTTTTCTTATTTTTTTTTTGCACGTATTTATTTGTGACTGTAATTTACATAGTTTTCATGTAATTCGGTATTTATTTAACTTTTTTTTGCTTTACTTTTGCGGGTATTTATTTTTGTCAATAATTTGCATGTAGTATTTATTATATTTTTTAGCATATTACCTAAGTATATTTGTGTATTTCTTTGTAGTTCTTTATTTGCGACGGCAGTTTACATAAGTTTATTATATTTGAGCATATTTTACAGATTTTCGTTCGGTTGTCTCATTTTTTCCAAAGATTACGTCTAGCTATACTCTACTATTTTGGCACTGTTTTTACCTTTACCTTTAGCAGTATTTTGGTAATTTATTTTACCGTCGGGAGTAACTAGTAATTTTTGTTTATGTATAACACCTCTTGTCCTTTGTGTTGTTTTTTATTGATATGATTACATGTTAAATGCTAGATTGCTTTCTCCATTTTTTACATTTTATGTGTATGTTTTTGATGTTTTTTAATGTATTTTTCACGACATTTACAAGGCGGCTTTGTTCTTTGCTTTTTTTGTGAGACAGTGTATTTGCCTTGAGGTTGTATTCCTTCTTGTTTTACACATTAGCACCTCTTCTGTTTTAAGATATGTTTGTTCGGTATATATATTTTTTGCTTATTTCTTTGTAGGTATTAATTTTCTAACTATAGTTTACATAGTTTTATTGTATTTTAACATATTTCACAGAAGTTCCATCTTTTTGTCTCGTTTTTCAAAGATTACGTATATCGGATATGTACTCAGCTATTTGTAAACGTTTTTTTATGTTCTTTGTTAATTGTCGCCAATTTTCTGTCTCATGTCTCGTTTTTAACATATTTCATTATGATTTATTGTATTAACTGTATTTTATTACCTTTCCGACGGGTAGGTGATTATTACTGTTTTGCATGTTTCCCCTTATAATTTTGATGATTTTTTTTAATGTATATTCATTGCATATCAAATGCTTTGATTTTATTATTTCCTATTAGTCTGTTGGTGCTTATTACTTTTTGCATGATGCCTCTTATAAGTTTGATGTTTTTTAATGCATTTTTCATTGCATGTTGACTGCTTTGATTATTAGTTCCTATCCGTAGATAAGTGTTTTATTACTTCATTGCATCTCGATTTTATTTGAAGGTTATTTGCTATCTGTCAGTACGTGTTTATTACTTTTTTTTTTTACTTGTTGCACACATTAGTACCTCTTCTGTTTTAAGATATGCTTTTCGTTCTTTCTGCTTCTTCTTTCTTTGTAGGGTGTTTTTTTGCAGGTATTTATTTTGGTAGTATTTAACATTGTTTTATTATATGTTTAGCATTGTACCTCTGTAAAGCATATTTGACATTTATGAGTGGCTTTTCAATGGTTTTTTACTTTCAGCTGTACCGTGACTAAGCATTATCGTCGAATTTAACGTTGATACTTATATAGGTTTTTTTATGTTAATTGTTTTTAATTCTATATTTAACCTATTTTGTATGAGATGCTGTAGTGTCAGTTTAACTGGTACGGATTGTTGGTGGAAATATATATTTACCGAAGCACAATACCAACCTACAAATAAAATATTGCCCGAAATGCCGTAGATAAAATATAGTATTCAACTTACCATTTGTATTCGCTAATTTTGTATATCACCCGAATTGTTATGAATATGATTACGAATAAGCCTCGATGTTCTGTTAGCGTCAATAACTATGCCATTCGTTCGAAGTGGAATAAAACGATTTTACGCTGGTATTTCCCTCGTGCCGCTGCATATGTGTCACTGAAGGCATCTGAATGTCTCTGTTATGACGCTCTGTTACCCTCTGTGTACCTCTGCTACGCTCTGTTACCCTCTGCTACCCTCTGTTACCCTCTGCTACCCTCTGTTGTCCTCTGTTATTGTGTCTTTGTCTTTTAAAATGTCAAACGTCACGTCACAACGTCACACGTCACGACATTTCACGTCCCACGTCGAATGTCACGTCAATTCACGTGACATTTCACGTTTTGTGTCGAATGTCACATAAATGTCACGTCCTGCGTCGAATGTCACGTCCTGCGTCGAATGTCACGTCAATTCACGTGACATATCACGTTTTGTGTCGAATGCCACATAAATGACACGTCTTACGTCGAATGTCACATCCTGTGTTGAATGTCACATAAATGTCACGTCCTGCGTCGAATGTCACGTCCTGCGTCGAATGTCACGTCAATTCACGTGACATTTCACGTTTTGTGTCGAATGCCACATATATGACACGTCTTACGTCGAATGTCACGTCCTGCGTCAAATGTCACGAGACATTTCACGTTCTGTGTTGAATGTCACATACCTGTCACCTCCTGCGTCAAATTTCACGACATTTCACGTTCTGTGTTGAATGTCACATAACTGTCACGTCCTGCGTCGAATGTCACGTCCTTCGTCAACGTTCTCTTAGCCACTGTCCGGAAAAGAAAAAGAAGAAGAAGAATGTTCATACCGATCGTTGACATGGTATCTGTGCTTTGACACCTCATACGTCAAAATCATGCCAATAGCAACAAAGATGCATTCTAGCGCCCATTTGGCAATGCTGCCATCTTTGTTTTTTGTGTCAAAGTATTCCCCGTCTCATCCCCGTTCCATCAAGCCCTCGTGTCACGTCCTGCGTTGAATATCACGTCAATTCACGTTCTGCGTCGAATGTCACGTCAATTCACGTGACATTGTACGATCTATGTCAAATGTCACATCCTGCGTCAAATGACATGTCCTGCGTCAAATGTCACGTCCTACGTCGAATGTCACATCATTTCACGTGACATTTCACGTCCTGCGTCAAATGTCACGTTCTGTGACAAATGTCACGTCCTGCGTCGAATGACACGTGACATCCAACGCTTTGACACCTCATACGTCAAAATCAGACCAATAGCAACGAATATACGTTTTAGCGCCCATTTGGCAACGCCTCCATCTTTGTTTTTTGTCTCCCTGCCTTCTCCCCGTTCCAACGAGACCTCGTACGTCACGATCGGACCAATAGAAACGAAGATACCCCATAATGACCTTTTGGCATTGACCTATGCGCACGGCACATACTGCGTTCAACCCCATTTTTCATCCCCTTTCCAACGAGCCCTCGTACGTCACGATCGGACCAATAGAAACGAAGATACCCCATAATGACCTTTTGGCATGCTCCGATGCGCACGGCACATACTGCATTCAACCCCATTTTTCATCCCCTTTCCAACGAGCCCTCGTACGTCATCCTACGTTAAGCCGTTTGGAACTTACGACCGGGGGTTGCGATTTTAGGGGTTGCAATTTAGGGGTTGGTCCAGGAAGTACATAGCCTATCTACTACTTTCTTCTAATCCTTGTTCTAAATTCACAAATAAAATAAATAAATTTATAACACATTTAAAAAACATTAAGATCATAGATCAACCT
This sequence comes from Diabrotica balteata, assembly GCA_918026665.1. Taxonomy (NCBI): domain Eukaryota; kingdom Metazoa; phylum Arthropoda; class Insecta; order Coleoptera; family Chrysomelidae; genus Diabrotica; species Diabrotica balteata. The sequence continues at coordinate 60,246,552 of OU898280.1, forward strand.
TTAGCTAAGTCTTTACATAATTATGATGGATATGCTCCAAGATTCTATTGCTTACCAAAAATACATAAACCTACGTTGAGCATGAGACCTATTGTGTCATCTATTAACTCACCTAATATAAAAATAGCTAAATTTCTAACAGACATCTTGTCTAAATCATATAATTACAACAATGATTTCAACATTGTTGATTCTTTCAACTTTAGTGAATTTATTAACAATTTTCAACTACCTCAAGGTTACATTTTAGTAAGTTTTGATGTGGTATCTCTTTTCACTAACTTACCTCTGTCCAGTGTAATTACTTCCTTAAAAACCATTGGAATTCTATTAAACCTAACTGCCCGGTGTCTTGGGATATATTTGCAGAACTGTTGCAACTTGTGTTTGACACTAATTTTTTAGTCTTTGATGACAAATTTTACCTTCAAACATTTGGTACACCTATGGGTTCCTCAATCTCTCCCATCCTAGCTAACTTTGTATTGGATGATTTGATTTCTGACCGTTTGGGTCTTTTGGATTTTCGAATCCCTTTTATTAAAAGGTATGTGGATGATTTATTATTAGCCCTATCACCTGACAAGGTTCAGGATACCCTATCCCACTTTAATGAGTTTGATCCTCATTTACAGTTCACTGTTGAACTTGAGGACACTACCACTAATAGTATACCCTTCCTTGACATGCGTGTCATCAGAATGGGAGACAACACCCTAACCACAAGTTGGTATAGAAAATCAATGGCCTCTAATAGGTTCCTTAACTACCATTCCTGTCATCCCATGAAATATAAACTAAACCTTATAAAAGCTTTAAGCTATAGATTAAATAAATTGACACATCCAATTAATCGAAGGGAATCCTTTAAGTTATTGAGAAATATTCTAATAGAGAATTCATATCCTTCCTCTATCATCAATAAATACCTTTATTCGCATAGTTATGGATCCTCAATTTATGACATACCCGATGGTGACCAACTTAGAAACATCTCTAATAATTCTATAAATAGCACTGTTCTGCATAATACCGATCTTGAGAATACTATCACACATTACTCTTCCTTACCATATTTCCCTCAAGTTACTGAGAAACTTATTAAATTGTATAAACAAAATAATATACCTGTTAAAATTGCTGTTAAGAATGCAAAAACTGTTAGAAATTTGTTCTCTAAAACTAAAACACCCTTGTCCACCTTGGAACAAGTGAACACAATTTATAAAATTCCATGCGCTAATTGCGATTTATGTTACATTGGGCAATCTGGTAGATCTTTGAAAGGTCGTCTCACTTCACATCGTAGCGACATTAATTTATCGAAACACACTTGTGCTCTAGCACAACATGCGATAAATACAAAACATGAAGTGGATTTCAATGAAATTAAGATCCTTGCCACTGAACGCAATCTAGCTAAAAGACAGTTTTTGGAAATGTGTTCAATATTAAAACATCCTAATGCATTGAATAAGAGAACTGACATAAGTAACTTGAGCCAGATATATCATGCTTTAATTTTGCAGAATTAGGCTACTTAATCTTTTCACTACATTAATGTCATATTAGGTGTACTAGTTGAACTTTTTTCCACTTTTCATGAATAATTTATATACATAAATAGAAATAAAATAAATAAATATATCAATTAAATAACTTAATTTCTTTACTTAATTTTACTATTACATATGCAACCCATATTGCATTTCAATACACTAATTCCTTTAATTAGTGTTTCAAATTATATATAAAATAATACAAACATTGTAATTGATTCATAGAATCCTTTACAAATCACAGCTCCAAGTATATTGAACCTTGGGCTGTTTGGAAATTATAATATCGTTAACCACCTGGCTATTTAACTAGCCATAATGATTAACGTCATTACATAATTATGAGGTTGAATGAAAATCTCCGGTTTGTAAATTTGAGCTGATTAGTGAGGGGAGTTGTGTTTACACTACCAACTTTTTTCACTGTTTTGTCCTTTGCAACCTGGTAGTCATCCAAACTCAGTTAAACTTAAATTAACCGCCCAAAATTTGGGTTGGTATTTACACCTTGTTGATCTGTCAAAAGTAATTTTGACCTCAAGGTTGGCTGTCTTTTTGCGGTTAAGTTCGTTCCTGTTTCATTAAACGCCATTTTCCCGGCGACATCCATAGGGCTTTGATCGGTAACTTCATATTCACTATTTTTTAGAATTTTATTAATATTACTTATAATGCTACCTAAAGTTAAAATCAAAGCTTAATATCCATTAAATAGTTGGAAGTTATTTATAATTTTCTTGGTTCTTGCTCACTTATTAACATTAAATAACATTGAATGTATTTTGGACCACATGGTCAATTGCTGTGCTAATTTTTTACAAGTTCATATATGTTGTTAGTTGCTTAACTGTTTATACAAGATCAGCGTACTATGTCCATTTACTTAGTTTCATTCACATATTTGTTAATAACATTGACTGCTACATATCTTTTTAAGGTAACAATTAACATCGTTTCCATGATTGTGTGGTTCTCATATTGTAATAATTTTTTAGATGAACTGATGATGCTTTCAAAACTCGAAAGCGAAACGTCTTCAAAATAGATAAAGTAGCCTATCAACTTTGTCTTTTATTTCTCCACCTAGAGATCGATATAAGAACCCACCACTCGTCTGAGTGATCCTTATATATATATATATATATATATATATATATATATATATATATATATATATATATATATATATATATATTGGATTGACGGTCGTACTCCTTTTCCCGATATATATATATATATATATATATATATATATATATATATATATATATATATATATATATATATATATATATATATATATAGATATATATATATATATATATAATATATATATATATATATATATATATATATATATATATATATATATATTATATATATATACTTGGCAATACTTCAGCGGGCTGCTGGATTTTAAAATCATTCAAGAACAATTCAAAACTCTACCCAAATAGGTTGCCCCGCCCATCACGTATAAAAATTGAAAGCTACACATAAATCTAAGATTTTATTATGCTGTCAAACCACTTATCGCTTCCCATAGATAAATATTTTAAGCGGTGTTGCCAAAATCATTCCTCTAGATGTTTCTCAAATAAGTTGTGAACCATAAAATATTTACAGGAAAGAAATGAAATAACTACAAACCATTAAGTTTATTTTTGTTACAGTCTGTTGTAGTAGATTGGTAAATACAATGAAAAATATAGGCAAATATCCGATGTATTTAAAGATAAGAAGAAGATATAACTCTCAAAAAGATCCGCAAATCGGATTATTACACGGCAATTGGCAACATTGTTACGCAAACAACATTGTTGCGAGACAGATAGTTGAACGATATTTTATACAATGTCTATTGCCAGGTATGGATTTATATTTTTCCAAGTTTTATATTGGTCCACTATTTCAAATGCAGTTCAAACAGACATTATATTAAATTGTGTGATCCGTTTTAAATTCGTTCAATCTGTATATATATTATATACCATATACGAATATGGTTACTGTATGTCTTAAGTTCTTGGAAGACATATTTATATAATGACTTTTTATATCACGTTGAGAACACCTTTGAATAACTGTTCTGATGAGACCTATTAGGTCGAAATACGTATCAACAGATACAAAGGCGCTGTTTGCGTGAAATCAAATATTTGCTGTCTTTTTCACTTTTTTCGGATTTACTCTGTACGAGTACTAGAAACCAATTCGCTAAGGATTTCTGCTTAGTTGAAAAGATGTGTCGTGGAATGCAAATTTTAGATTCCCCACGTCTCTTTTAACACCTTTATCAACGTCTGTTTTGCTTTGCAATTTTTAGAAAGCACAGATAAAAGCAGAAATCTGAATTGTGTTTCGAAACTATTTTACGATTGTTAAATTAGATGTCGCTAGTGCGTCCGTATCGAAGCCATGTTATTGTTGCTTCTTAAAAGACAGAAAGTATTGATCTTTCACGTTGAGAACACCTTTGAATAACTGTTCTGATGAGACCTATTAGGTCGAAATACGTATCAACAGATACAAAGGCGCTGTTTGCGTGAAATCAAATATTTGCTGTCTTTTTCACTTTTTTCGGATTTACTCTGTACGAGTACTAGAAACCAATTCGCTAAGGATTTCTGCTTAGTTGAAAAGATGTGTCGTGGAATGCAAATTTTAGATTCCCCACGTCTCTTTTAACACCTTTATCAACGTCTGTTTTGCTTTGCAATTTTTAGAAAGCACAGATAAAAGCAGAAATCTGAATTGTGTTTCGAAACTATTTTACGATTGTTAAATTAGATGTCGCTAGTGCGTCCGTATAGAAGCCATGTTATTGTTGCTTTTTAAAAGACAGAAAGTATTGATCTTTCACGTTGAGAACACCTTTGAATAACTGTTCTGATGAGACCTATTAGGTCGAAATACGTATCAACAGATACAAAGGCGCTGTTTGCGTGAAATCAAATATTTGCTGTCTTTTTCACTTTTTTCGGATTTACTCTGTACGAGTACTAGAAACCAATTCGCTAAGTATTTCTGCTTAGTTGAAAAGATGTGTCGTGGAATGCAAATTTTAGATTCCCCACGTCTCTTTTAACACCTTTATCAACGTCTGTTTTGCTTTGCAATTTTTAGAAAGCACAGATAAAAGCAGAAATCTGAATTGTGTTTCGAAACTATTTTACGATTGTTAAATTAGATGTCGCTAGTGCGTCCGTATCGAAGCCATGTTATTGTTGCTTCTTAAAAGACAGAAAGTATTGATCTTTTACGTTGAGAACACCTTCGAATAACTGTTCTGATGAGACCTATTAGGTCGAAATACGTATCAACAGATACAAAGGCGCTGTTTGCGTGAAATCAAATATTTGCTGTCTTTTTCACATTTATATAATGCTTTGGAATAGTTATCTGCTTCTTTATATATGGAGAGTTCGGTATTGACGGATGGGATGGAAGCAGTCCAATGGAGAACAATGTTGATATCTGGTATACAATGGGTATGTTAAAATTTAAATTCAAGTTCACTGAGGTATCTATTTACCATTTATATAAACAGGAAGGTCAAGCCTAGCATTTGTTTTAAAAATATTTTAAAACGGTCTAAATTTACTAAAAAACTTGTCTAAATTTAGTGATTAACAAGATTCATAGGATTTATAGAAAAGTTCTTTTCTTCGGTATTCCAGGGGGACTTCTCCAGCTTCACAATGTAAACTTTCAGTAGGGCTAGTATAAAAGGCACCTTGGATGGTTCAAAAGGCACTATTTTGTATTCGATCAAGTTGTTTTATGATATATGGTTTTACTAAATCACAAATAATACAAGCGTAATCGAGTTTGAACCTGATCAATGACTTGTACATAAAGGTCAGTGTTTTACTGTCTGCTTCACACGTCTTGTGTGCAACAGTTTTTATAATGTTTAGTGCAGATTGACACGTACTTTTTAAAACATGAATGTTGTTGTTCCACGATAATCTATTGTCCAATGTCATGCCTAGTTATTTAGTTTTCTTATCATATTTTATTTCTTTATTTAATAGTCTGAAGTGATATTACTTCTTTTTTTTTTGAAAATTTTATAGCCTTTGATTTTGTTGTTGATAATTGAAGACCTGGGGAATTTGTCCATAATTGGAGATTCCATAGCACTTTCTGTATATGGTTCTGAAGGGTTTTATCGTTTATATAGCATTTAACAAAAATAATTAAGTCAACTGGAAAGAGTCCAGCTTTTATTGGTAAGTCACAAGTGGCGATAATATTATTTATTTCAATAATATATAGGGGGACGCTTAAATTAGATCCTTGGAGAATTCCGTTATTTTTTTAATTTTTGTATTAAATGAAGTACCGTTAACTCGTACCTTAAAAGTTTAATGAGATAGGAAATTTTTTATAAATTGTGCTATATTGTCTTCTATTCCCCATCGTTTAATTGTTTATAGATGAAGCACAGATTTTTGGATATTATTATAGATATTCAGCTAGTGTTTCTTTACAGATAAAGGAAGTTTTTAAAGAAATATTGCAGGGATATTATCAGGACCGAGAGAAGAGTTTTTCGTATTATTGAGTGAGTATTCTCATTCATTCATGGTTATGGGATAATTTAAAGAAGAAAGGTCATCAAGCGGTACATCAATACCTTTGGATTCCTCTATTTCTTTTTTGGTCAAAAAATCTGGAGGACGGACATCATGGCTTAAGAATCTTTCAAAACTATTAGCGAAAATATTGGTTTTGTCTAGAGGGGAAGTGTATATTTTTTGTTTTTCTTATAAGAAGTTGATGTGGTTTGGGGTATTTTTCCTGGATATCTGTCGTACCATTTGCCACACTTTATTAATTGGTATAGATGAATTTAATTCTGCAACAAACTTTTTCCATGATTCACGTTTATTTCTTTTAATAATGAATCTAGCTCGTTCTTCTAGTCGTTTGAATTTTAATTTATTTTGAAGCGTATTATATTTTCTCAATCGATTTAATGCTGTTTTTCAGAGTTTGATAGCTTTTTGGTATTCAGAATTCCACCAAGGGACTGACGAATTTAATTGTTGAGAATTCACCAACGGCTTTTTCGGCGGTATTTAATAATACATTGGAAAACTCTTGAATTTGACCATCAATATTATTATTTAATTGTAAAATTGCATGTAATGCATTCATTTCATATAAAACTAGATTATAATACCCTTGCCAATTTGCATTTTTGATATTGATTTTATAAGATAGGATATTTAAACACAATTCTATATATTAGTCTTTTTCGCTGTATTGTTTATTATTAATTGTATTTTTGATTTCATTATCGCAGCGTACATTACACCGATTTTATTAATTACCACAATATTTTTGTATACTGAATGTTTCTCGCACAAATATTTATAGACTGCCATATACTGAAATTTTGAACAGCTCGCGTAAACTATATAAAACGAGAAAAACAAATAATTTGTACTACATATTGTATTTCATGACTAAATAAGCTTTTTATGATTAAACAACAAGGGCGCACCATCATAAAAGTGATTGATTTTTAAAAAGGTAATTTATTTAACTCACAATTTTATAGATATTGAAGCGACGGTTTGTTTTCAATTTAATTTACTGCTTAAAAATTTTATACACAGCTTTTATATTAAACTGAAACGGTTCTTAATTCCAATATAAAAACATGCTCGTCAAATAACGAAGATAGTAAATTAAAACCGTAAATTTTTCCGACATCGGCACTACATTTTAGAAAGCAAATTGATTTGCGCAAGCGTTCTTAGATCAATCCTAATTCAATACTATAAAAATTTATTTATATATTTTAGGGGTAAACCGAGAAATTTGAAAAACCTTGTTTTATACGGATATTTTGGATATTATCCAAAATGACTTGGCTAAAGGCAAAAGAGATTGATAACTTCCTGCTTTATCCGGATTATTCTAAGTAATATCCAAGGTAGAATGGATAAGGCAGTATATTTTAAACTTATGCATAAATATCACTACTTACATTAAATTTTTATTGGCTTCTTTTCTTTATTAAGAATCAAGGAAAAATAATCAGTTTCGTCGATGACACTGCTATTTTGTATAGTGCAGACACAAGGAAAGATTTAAAAAATAAAATTAAAGTTGATATGTCTAAGATAGTTGAATGGTTCCATTATAAAGGATTAACAATCAATTTCGAAGAAACGTTTATTATTAAATTTTTAGTAACAAAGTATCACCACCTTTATTTTATCATATAAACATTAACTACATGGAAAGTTACATAAAGATAAAAACAGCTTGTAATATAAAATATCTGGGTATAACTATAGACTCACATCTAAGATGAGATAAGCATATATAAAATCAATAAATGATGTAAAATGTTTAAAAATATTATATCACTCTCTGTTGAGTCCAGAATTAAATACGGTGTACTTGGTTAGGGTTGTGTATTAATAACATACTTAAAAAATAGTTGATATTTTACAAAAGAGAATACTAAAAATAATATTATATAAACAACGTACTTACTCAAGTCATCTTCTATTTATTGAAGCCAAAGTAATTGGTACAAGAAAACTGTATATGTATATATTCTATGTCAGTCTACATATATAATAGGAAACATATACTTCTTAAAGTATGTCATCCCTATGGCATAAATATAAATATAAAATATACCTAACTAGTAACAAGACCGTCTACCGACTAAACCACCCTCTTTTTCTCCGAGCGACAGGCACGAAACCGCTCGTAGCGAGCAAATCTGGCTCGTCAGCCTTACTCTTAACTTCGCTCTAGAACTCTTTACGTACATTACATGGATTTGACGGCCTCCCGGCCTCCCTCACTCGCATAAGGCCCGGACGAGACTGGCCGGTGAAGCTACCGTCCTGCTCAACCCTTATGCCCGCGAGACAGCCTGGTTGCCCCCCCCTTCCACATTGGAACTAACTAGTAGAACCAGTTGGCAATTAAGAGTAATACCATTCATTCGTACTTCCATTAATTTAGTAATTTAGTCCCGCATTCATATCCTCATTCACTAATTTTCGGGTCATCGGGATCGGGCAAAAAAATTTTTCCCGTCCATTGTCCTACGGCCCCTACAACCCTATAAAATAAATAAATTAATTAATAAAAATAGATAAAAAAATAAGTTAAAAGTAATAAAGATAAAATAAAATTAAAAAACAGCTAAAATTTATATAGATAAAATATAGTTAAAACAAAAGTAACTTAAATAAATAAAATACAATAAAATAAGCAAATAAATAACATACATTTTTAAAAATAATAAATAAATATAGCATTCATCGCACCTGCAGTAGCCTCTCTTTATCTTCCTTGTGCTTTATGGTTTTTGTAACAAAAGCAATGATCAGTTCGAAATCGTTATTGCTGTCGATGGCTTTATCAATCAGCTTGTGAGGGTCGCCTAAGGGAGATCCCAGGTTCAGCTGCAGTTCGTTTCGCCCCGTGTGGTAGGAAAAGGACGCCCTAAATAAGGTATTTGAATATGTATATATAACAGATAGTATTTAATAAACATCGTGGGTATATTGTTGTAATACTTGGATGCCTTTGTTCATAAAAAGCTGGGAGAGATGGTTTCCTGTCCCGCCGGTGGGCTGTATAGAGGCCCACTCGCGTTCTCCAGGGAGCCACCTCTTGTTTTTCGCTTTCCTTCTTACATTTACCCACCCTTTGGGAGTTCCCTGTCCACTCCCCTGCCACTATAGGCTGGGCACTGCATCCTATCCCTTCAATGACCTTACTCATTACAGATGAGGTGAGGCAGTATGAAGTGCTGTCACACTGTACTACTATGTGCTCTGATTTTAAGCAGTTGTAGCAGCACGCTGCCCGGCTCTCACCTTTGCACTTATATGTCCTGTGGTCATAGTGAAGGCACTTGTAGCACCTTGGTGGGGTATATCCTTCACTGATAGGGCATGATACCAAGCCTTTAATTATGGAGCTGTATCTCCTCAGTTCTTCAGCTATTGAGGGGCGTACGGTTACGGTCGCCACCTGCTCCCCATGTTTACTTGTTCTAAGCGTCTTTGTATTAATTTCGTTCCTAGGTATTCCTGTGTACGTTTTTCTGAGACTTTTGAGTTATTCCTTTGTCACCCCTGGACCCAAACCTGTTATGTTAAAGAAACGTTCTTTGCGTTGAATTTCCATATTTATCCCTGTCATCCTTGTATCCATTTCTTTTCGTAATTTCCCGACAGCTCCCTTGCCCTTTAGGTTTACTAGGATATCCCCCTTTCTGTTTTTTTGAGCCTACCTACTTTAACCCCTATCTTTCCGATGTTAATTTTTTGGCTCATTTCCTTCAATACTTCCGTGTACGATTTGCCCCCTGTTTTGATTAGGAGGACTTCCTCTTGCTCGTTCTTTACGCCTTTAGCCATTTATTTACCTCTTACTTGGAGTTTCCATACGATGTTTTCTGCTCGGCCTACAAAATAATGATTTTATTACATTATCCCTCCAGAAACTGACAGAGAATGTAGCGTAGAAGTAATTTTAAACTGTTTGTCCTCGTTTTAGTGTAGTGTTTTGTACAATTTATGTTATTTTTAATGTTTCCACATCCTACGCTTGCCGGATAGTTCTTATTTTGACGAAATGCCCCTGAAGATGCTATTTTAAGCGAAAGTACTTGGGCTAGATTTAATTAACTTGTGCTCGATAATAGCCTTATTTTCAAAGTTTATTTATTAAATATTTATAATTATTTTAGACTTTTGTAGTTCAAAATAATCACTGTATGTCAGACAACTGTCAATTTTGAAATTCGTTAGTATCATGTCCAATTAGCAAATCTTTTACGTGTTTCTTTTATACGCTGGTGTACGTGAGTTTGAATTCCAATATGAATTTCCCTTTTTATTTTTGAAATGTTTGAAATATAAATATGAAAAACCTCACGTTAATGTTATTAAATATGTGTAATATTATGTATATATATATATATATATATATATATATATATATATATATATATATATATATATATATGTATGAAAATAAAAATATATATTTTCATTAAAATATTGATACAATCATTCATTTACTATACTCCTATTACAGGTCAAATGTTTATATACAGCAAATGATACACCATATACCTATGTACCTAATTATGTTTCTCTTTCTGCTCTCTTTCACCTATAGCATTAAAAGGTAATGATTGTGCAGATTGACTTCCATATAAATTTGTAACGGCGAACGCATGTATAGAAGTATAACTCCTAGCGGTAGTCCCACTGGACTACCACACCCGTTTTTTTCTGTTTCTTTTCTTTGCCTTTCTTGCAGTATTTTTATTTTACATTGCTTACACTTAGTTTCTTCATCCTCCCCTTTGGTCATTTTATTTTGACTGTGGCTAGATGCTGAATTTTGTTAATTTTTCCTATTAGTTTTCTTGCTTTTTCTTTTTGTTTCCTCTCGATGGGCCCTTTTCTATTTAGGATATCAATTACTTCTTTTAGTTTCCTCTGTATTATTTCACGTTCTGTCTCCTCTGGGTATTGCTCGCTTTCTCTTTCTTCTTTCTTTTCCTTCTTTAGTTTTTTATTTATTTCAATACTGTCCCTTTCCGCTTTCCGATTTAATTATCTTTTCCTACGCAAATCCCACGACCTGGTTATTTAGGCATCCGGAATGAACCCCGATTTGAAGGGTGGTCTTTAAATGATTGTAGCTTTTTAAACACATTAGTCATCAATATCTGAAACTGCGCTTTATCTTCGTCTTCTTCTTCCTCTTTATAAGCAATTCTGCTTGTTTATTGGCGAATTAATACCTCCGATTGGTTACTTATCTCTTGCTATTTTGACGATACCTATCTCCTTCATTCTGCTTATGTGCTTACTTCATTCTTTTTTTTAATTTAGTGTCTATTCGCTTATACACTGTACTTACGTTTTCTTCTAATGTCTTTAATTCTCTTTCGATCTGTGAGCAAATTTTCTGTAATTCTTCTCAGTACTCTTATCATTGCCGTTTCTAGTAGCCTTTGTGTTGTGGCTGTATCTGGTGTTTTGAGGCATATGTCATCATTGCTTTTACACTAGATTTATAAATTCTTGACTTCATCTTAGTGTGAATTTGTCTGGTTTGTCAGATGGTGTTATTAAGGCATATTCTTTTCGTCGTCATACAGTGTCATTAAGGCGTCTATTTTCTTTTTGTATTTAATTATTTTCTTCTATATTTATCGCTGGATAGTATAATTCTAAGGTATTTTAATTCCATTACTTGTTCAATACTTATACCATCAAATTTTATTTTACATCTGGTTGCTTCTTTGCTGATTACCATTGTTTTTGTTTTGGATCAGTCCTTGCATACTATCTTTATCATGGGCTATCGTTATTGCATCGTCTGTATCATAAAGTATTTTTACTTCTTTGTATATCCCAATTCTATATTCTCTTCCTTTGTTTTCGCTATTGATAATTTTATCCATGATTCACTTACAGAGCATAGGCCTTAATGATTTCTCCTTCTTATTCCGCTGACTATTTATATTTTGCGAAATTGCGTTTATGAGTAATTATATTGAGTTACCAATACATTACTTTTTCTCCACACTCCTACTATCGATAGCGTATTATTTTTATATTTCTTATCAACAACAAAGAATAAAAGAATACTCCATTTATACACATATTTACTACTTACAAACAAGGTATGAAAGAACTAAATGCACTCAATGTTACATCTAAGCAAAAATAGGGATATATAAATATCTCCCTTTTTTTTATAGACCTGATATATTCTCTCTACCCTTTGAACAATGGGTGCATATTGTATAGTTCACTTTTAAACTCCCAACTGTATCCCAATATATATATATATATATATATATATATATATATATATATATATATATATATATATATATAAGGTTCTTGAACTCCTAAGTGGAGCATAGAGCTTCAGTGAAAACGCGCCATCGGGTTCTATTTTGCGCTCGAGGTCGAGGTCTTAAAAACGGTAAATGGACGTATAATACCAAAAGAGAACCACGTACTATGAAACCGAGGTGCTCTTGTAAAAAAAGTACAGACCAAATGAAGTGCACAATAACTTCAGAAACAGCGCGAGAAAAGTATTTTTGATCATTTCTGGAGTTTGGAATGGGCAGCTAAAAAAGCACTTATTGATAGTGTTGTGTCAGTTTTATCAATCAACAGATTAGGAAATAGAAAAAATCATGACACTTCCAAAAGATCTCAATCAATTAAATATCAGTTAAGAATCGATGACAATTACCTAAGAGTATGAACAGTGCTACGTATGTGATATTGTGCTCAGTGTTCGCCATATTTTACTGGAATGTCCTTTATGTTGCATAAAGAAACTTCAATATAAATTACAGGATACATTACAGGCAATATTAAGTGACGGAATGACAATTTTGGGGCCCCAAAAAAGTAGCTGAGATAATTTTGAACAAAAATATTAATTAGATTTTCTTCCATGGAATAAATCGTTCTCTCAGAAACAATTCTTGAGACGACCGGTGATTTTAAATATCAGTTACTTGGGACGTGTACGACCTCATTACTTTATAGCCCCCATAAAATTATTAAACCCTCCGAGATATAGTAAACTGATCACCGGCATTCTTTCGAGATAGGTAAACTCATCACCGCAGATAGGTAAACTCATCACCGCAGATAGGTAAACTCATCACCGCAGATAGGTAAACTCATCACCAGTATTTTTTTCCCAAGGCGCTGGTTTCTAATGCAGAAGATTACCAATTACCTGTTACACCTGTCTCGTTTATGTGGTAATTTATTAAATTCAGAAATTATTTTAAGCAAATTGCTTTAAAATATATATTAATATCGATTTATTTACGGACGTATTTGCTAATTCGACGTATTCGACTTATTCGACGTATTTGCCAATCTAAGCGGTTTTGATATTTGAAAATTCAGTTGCGTGGGTTTTCGATAGTGACTTTATAATAAAAATATTTATGAGCAATTGCTGTTTCAGTTTATATTAGAAATAGTCCTTAACTTATTAACTAATTAGAAATCTATTTATTATAACAGAATGAATCAAAATGCTTAAGTACAGTCTACTGGCTTTTATAAACGGTTAAAGCCTACTTAAAGAAACATTATCCTGTGAAAACAGGACAGGTACATGTAATCTCTGCAGTTTTATGTACACCATTGTTTAGTACTGTAGAAGCGTAGGTACAAAAGTGAGAATATGGGGATAAAAATGGTAAAAATGGTTGGAAAAATGAGAATGAAAGAATTCGCATGAATTTGTGGTGAAATGCATATGGCTAGACTGGGGTGCCCAAACAGTTAGAGGGAAAAGAGACTCAATACTTGCGTATTTCTCTACAATATAATCAGACATTTTCATAAATGAAGGCAGGTTGGGGATATCCGCGTGAAATCGTGAACAAAAAAAACGCCGACTCGTTCTGGGTCCAAATATGGCCAGTCAAATAAGTGGTGCCGCCATTTTCCATTGGAATCTTCGCTATTGTAAGTGGTTAGCAACAAGTTTTTGGGTTTTGCGAAACCAACTCAAGTCAAGTAAAATAAACATCCAATTCTGTTCATAAATGGTCAAACAGCAATAACGAAATCAGCCACAAGTCTTAATGTATTTAAAACGATACCAACTTCTTTGAAGCAAAGAGTTAATTAAGTAATGCCCATTTAATTAGCTATCTTACGGTCCAAAAAATTTGGAGCGTATTGAAATATACCATCCAGGTAATAAATCTGCTTTTGCCAAGTATGCTTAATTCTCAAAAATGCCAAGAATAATAATATCTTGTTGCGAATCGTTATCCAACACAAAACATTTATCGCAGTCTGTCTTTAGATTCATCTGTTGGATTGCTTGATGCGCTTTCCCATTTCCTTAGGTACAGGTTACATAAAATGAAAACGATCGTTGCTCATATTTCTCCAAATACAAAGGTATGTCCGTTATTGTCATGTGTTCTTTAAAAGAAGAATTTGCAATCATTTGGTGTATGATTTTTGATGGTCTCTCTTGAGCTTTCATCTTGTAGGAGTTGCTGATGACTTACGGCTTTGTTTTTAAAGGTTGCTTACGTGATTGTGTCCCAAGATGCAATGCATAATATTTTCCGCAACTAAAATAATTATAGAAATATAAACGCATACTGGTCATTTTGACAAAACTGGACTTTATTACATAAAATACAGTCTTCTTTGGTTTTAAAATTTCAATAAGTTCTTTGCATATTTTTAATTGGTTAATGGTTTTAATTACTACGAGCATACGCGGATGACATTGACAATTATCACTAGCATAGGCGGATGACATTGACATTGTAGGAAATACCGTCACCAATGTAAAAGACACCTTCAATAAATTAGAGAGAGAGGCAAAAAATACCGGTCTAAGGGTCAATGAAGAGAAAACCAAATATATGTGCATTAACAGACAAAAGAAACGAGATAGAATAGGACAAAATGTAACAATAAGGGTAAGAAATGTAACTTTCAAAGTTATAGGACCCCTATAACTTTGAAAGAGTGGAGAGTTTTAAATATCTCGGAGCGACTATCACCACAGATAACGATATCACGGAAGAGATAAAAGGGGCAATTCAGGCAGCAAACAGATGTATGTATAGCCTCCACAACACTATTAAATCCAAGAGCCTAACACGAACATCCAAAATCAGGATATATAAAACAGTAATTAGACCGGTGCCCATGTATGGGTGTGAGACGTGGACGCTGACAAAAGCAATGGAAAGTAAACTCAGATGCTTTGAGAGAAAAATCCTTAGAAAAATTTTCGGTCCCTATCACAATCCGAATACTAATCAATACCGAATGAGAACAAATGCTGAGGTCAAACAAATGTATAGTGCTAGCGACGTAGTCCAAGAGATTAAATCCCAACGTCTAAGATGGGCTGGCCATGTTCATAGGCTCCCTAATAACCGCCTTACCAAGTTAATCTGGGAAGAAGTCCCGACAGGGAGAAGGCCCTTAGGACGTCCACGAATGCGATGGAGAGATAATATATGGTCAGATTTGAGAACAATAGGGCTACCCACTGACAGAAACATCATGGACGACCGTTCGAGATGGAAGCAGGTTGTGCAGTCAGCCAAGACCCACCCCGGGTTGTATTGCTGCCAGAAGAAGAAGAAGAAGATATTTTTAATTTGCTAACAGTTTTGTAAATATTAATTTTCTTGTGAAGTGAAAAGACAGCAAATATTTGATTTCACGCAAACAGCGCCTTTGTATCTGTTGATACGTATTTCGACCTAATAGGTCTCATCAGAACAGTTATTCAAAGGTGTTCTCAACGTGAAAGATCAATATTCCCTGTCTTTTAAGAAGCAACAATAACATGGCTTCGAATACGGACGCACTAGCGACATCTAATTTAACAATCGTAAAATAGTTTCGAAACACAATTCAGATTTCTGCTTTTATCTGTGCTTTCTAAAAATTGCAAAGCAAAACAGACGTTGATAAAGGTGTTAAAAGAGACGTGGGGAATCTAAAATTTGCATTCCACGACACATCTTTTCAACTAAGCAGAAATCCTTAGCGAATTGGTTTCTTGTACTCGTACAGAGTAAATCCGAAAAAAGTGAAAAGACAGCAAATATTTGATTTCACGCAAACAGCGCCTTTGTATCTGTTGATACGTATTTCGACCTAATAGGTCTCATCAGAACAGTTATTCAAAGGTGTTCTCAACGTGAAAGATCAATATTTCCTGTCTTTTAAGAAGCAACAATAACATGGCTTCGAATACGGACGCACTAGCGACATCTAATTTAACAATCGTAAAATAGTTTCGAAACACAATTCAGATTTCTGCTTTTATCTGTGCTTTCTAAAAATTGCAAAGCAAAACAGACGTTGATAAAGGTGTTAAAAGAGACGTGGGGAATCTAAAATTTGCATTCCACGACACATCTTTTCATCTAAGCAGAAATCCTTAGCGAATTGGTTTCTTGTACTCGTACAGAGTAAATCCGAAAAAAGTGAAAAGACAGCAAATATTTGATTTCACGCAAACAGCGCCTTTGTATCTGTTGATACGTATTTCGACCTAATAGGTCTCATCAGAACAGTTATTCAAAGGTGTTCTCAACGTGAAAGATCAATATTCCCTGTCTTTTAAGAAGCAACAATAACATGGCTTCGAATACGGACGCACTAGCGACATCTAATTTAACAATCGTAAAATAGTTTCGAAACACAATTCAGATTTCTGCTTTTATCTGTGCTTTCTAAAAATTGCAAAGCAAAACAGACGTTGATAAAGGTGTTAAAAGAGACGTGGGGAATCTAAAATTTGCATTCCACGACACATCTTTTCAACTAAGCAGAAATCCTTAGCGAATTGGTTTCTTGTACTCGTACAGAGTAAATCCGAAAAAAGTGAAAAGACAGCAAATATTTGATTTCACGCAAACAGCGCCTTTGTATCTGTTGATACGTATTTCGACCTAATAGGTCTCATCAGAACAGTTATTCAAAGGTGTTCTCAACGTGAAAGATCAATATTCCCTGTCTTTTAAGAAGCAACAATAACATGGCTTCGAATACGGACGCACTAGCGACATCTAATTTAACAATCGTAAAATAGTTTCGAAACACAATTCAGATTTCTGCTTTTATCTGTGCTTTCTAAAAATTGCAAAGCAAAACAGGCGTTGATAAAGGTGTTAAAAGAGACGTGGGGAATCTAAAATTTGCATTCCACGACACATCTTTTCAACTAAGCAGAAATCCTTAGCGAATTGGTTTCTTGTACTCGTACAGAGTAAATCCGAAAAAAGTGAAAAGACAGCAAATATTTGATTTCACGCAAACAGCGCCTTTGTATCTGTTGATACGTATTTCGACCTAATAGGTCTCATCAGAACAGTTATTCAAAGGTGTTCTCAACGTGAAAGATCAATATTCCCTGTCTTTTAAGAAGCAACAATAACATGGCTTCGAATACGGACGCACTAGCGACATCTAATTTAACAATCGTAAAATAGTTTCGAAACACAATTCAGATTTCTGCTTTTATCTGTGCTTTCTAAAAATTGCAAAGCAAAACAGACGTTGATAAAGGTGTTAAAAGAGACGTGGGGAATCTAAAATTTGCATTCCACGACACATCTTTTCAACTAAGCAGAAATCCTTAGCGAATTGGTTTCTTGTACTCGTACAGAGTAAATCCGAAAAAAGTGAAAAGACAGCAAATATTTGATTTCACGCAAACAGCGCCTTTGTATCTGTTGATACGTATTTCGACCTAATAGGTCTCATCAGAACAGTTATTCAAAGGTGTTCTCAACGTGAAAGATCAATATTCCCTGTCTTTTAAGAAGCAACAATAACATGGCTTCGAATACGGACGCACTAGCGACATCTAATTTAACAATCGTAAAATAGTTTCGAAACACAATTCAGATTTCTGCTTTTATCTGTGCTTTCTAAAAATTGCAAAGCAAAACAGACGTTGATAAAGGTGTTAAAAGAGACGTGGGGAATCTAAAATTTGCATTCCACGACACATCTTTTCATCTAAGCAGAAATCCTTAGCGAATTGGTTTCTTGTACTCGTACAGAGTAAATCCGAAAAAAGTGAAAAGACAGCAAATATTTGATTTCACGCAAACAGCGCCTTTGTATCTGTTGATACGTATTTCGACCTAATAGGTCTCATCAGAACAGTTATTCAAAGGTGTTCTCAACGTGAAAGATCAATATTCCCTGTCTTTTAAGAAGCAACAATAACATGGCTTCGAATACGGACGCACTAGCGACATCTAATTTAACAATCGTAAAATAGTTTCGAAACACAATTCAGATTTCTGCTTTTATCTGTGCTTTCTAAAAATTGCAAAGCAAAACAGACGTTGATAAAGGTGTTAAAAGAGACGTGGGGAATCTAAAATTTGCATTCCACGACACATCTTTTCAACTAAGCAGAAATCCTTAGCGAATTGGTTTCTTGTACTCGTACAGAGTAAATCCGAAAAAAGTGAAAAGACAGCAAATATTTGATTTCACGCAAACAGCGCCTTTGTATCTGTTGATACGTATTTCGACCTAATAGGTCTCATCAGAACAGTTATTCAAAGGTGTTCTCAACGTGAAAGATCAATATTCCCTGTCTTTTAAGAAGCAACAATAACATGGCTTCGAATACGGACGCACTAGCGACATCTAATTTAACAATCGTAAAATAGTTTCGAAACACAATTCAGATTTCTGCTTTTATCTGTGCTTTCTAAAAATTGCAAAGCAAAACAGACGTTGATAAAGGTGTTAAAAGAGACGTGGGGAATCTAAAATTTGCATTCCACGACACATCTTTTCAACTAAGCAGAAATCCTTAGCGAATTGGTTTCTTGTACTCGTACAGAGTAAATCCGAAAAAAGTGAAAAGACAGCAAATATTTGATTTCACGCAAACAGCGCCTTTGTATCTGTTGATACGTATTTCGACCTAATAGGTCTCATCAGAACAGTTATTCAAAGGTGTTCTCAACGTGAAAGATCAATATTCCCTGTCTTTTAAGAAGCAACAATAACATGGCTTCGAATACGGACGCACTAGCGACATCTAATTTAACAATCGTAAAATAGTTTCGAAACACAATTCAGATTTCTGCTTTTATCTGTGCTTTCTAAAAATTGCAAAGCAAAACAGACGTTGATAAAGGTGTTAAAAGAGACGTGGGGAATCTAAAATTTGCATTCCACGACACATCTTTTCAACTAAGCAGAAATCCTTAGCGAATTGGTTTCTTGTACTCGTACAGAGTAAATCCGAAAAAAGTGAAAAGACAGCAAATATTTGATTTCACGCAAACAGCGCCTTTGTATCTGTTGATACGTATTTCGACCTAATAGGTCTCATCAGAACAGTTATTCAAAGGTGTTCTCAACGTGAAAGATCAATATTCCCTGTCAAGCAACAATAACATGGCTTCGAATACGGACGCACTAGCGACATCTAATTTAACAATCGTAAAATAGTTTCGAAACACAATTCAGATTTCTGCTTTTATCTGTGCTTTCTAAAAAAATATGATCTTTCACGTTGAGAACACCTTTGAATAACTGTTCTGATGAGACCTATTAGGTCGAAATACGTATCAACAGATACAAAGGCGCTGTTTGCGTGAAATCAAATATTTGCTGTCTTTTCACTTTTTTCGGATTTACTCTGTACGAGTACAAGAAACCAATTCGCTAAGGATTTCTGCTTAGTTGAAAAGATGTGTCGTGGAATGCAAATTTTAGATTCCCCACGTCTCTTTTAACACCTTTATCAACGTCTGTTTTGCTTTGCAATTTTTAGAAAGCACAGATAAAAGCAGAAATCTGAATTGTGTTTCGAAACTATTTTACGATTGTTAAATTAGATGTCGCTAGTGCGTCCGTATTCGAAGCCATGTTATTGTTGCTTCTTAAAAGACAGGGAATATTGATCTTTCACGTTGAGAACACCTTTGAATAACTGTTCTGATGAGACCTATTAGGTCGAAATACGTATCAACAGATACAAAGGCGCTGTTTGCGTGAAATCAAATATTTGCTGTCTTTTCACTTTTTTCGGATTTACTCTGTACGAGTACAAGAAACCAATTCGCTAAGGATTTCTGCTTAGTTGAAAAGATGTGTCGTGGAATGCAAATTTTAGATTCCCCACGTCTCTTTTAACACCTTTATCAACGTCTGTTTTGCTTTGCAATTTTTAGAAAGCACAGATAAAAGCAGAAATCTGAATTGTGTTTCGAAACTATTTTACGATTGTTAAATTAGATGTCGCTAGTGCGTCCGTATTCGAAGCCATGTTATTGTTGCTTCTTAAAAGACAGGGAATATTGATCTTTCACGTTGAGAACACCTTTGAATAACTGTTCTGATGAGACCTATTAGGTCGAAATACGTATCAACAGATACAAAGGCGCTGTTTGCGTGAAATCAAATATTTGCTGTCTTTTCACTTTTTTCGGATTTACTCTGTACGAGTACAAGAAACCAATTCGCTAAGGATTTCTGCTTAGTTGAAAAGATGTGTCGTGGAATGCAAATTTTAGATTCCCCACGTCTCTTTTAACACCTTTATCAACGTCTGTTTTGCTTTGCAATTTTTAGAAAGCACAGATAAAAGCAGAAATCTGAATTGTGTTTCGAAACTATTTTACGATTATTAATTTTCTTATTTATATTGCAATTGTCCACAAAAGTAATTTGATTTTAGAGTCTTTCAAATGAAATTTGAAATTATTGATATCTATGATTTTTCGCCCGTGTTGGCTCAAGACGTAATGAGCTGGTCACTAGGTATCCATGTTAAAGGAACAAGGGCAAATTTATCGATTAAAAATATAATGTATTTTAATAAACACTGCAGCTTTCTCGTATACAATTTTTGCATATTGCTGCAATTTAAGTCAGTGTCTATAAAGCTGTTAACTAAATAAACGTTGCACGAATTTTGCCATTTTTACGATTCTCATGAGATCGATGAATTGTTCATCTTGTTTTTAGAGATCAAATATCGAACGACTATTAGACTATTAAAAAACCTATTAATTTTGTAACGCTACGCTAGTGCTGGTCAATCATAAATACCTGCAATTATCAACTAGTGTGGGTATGCAGTATTAAATATTTATTTGGCACGTTTGGTTAAAAATTTTATTTTATGGATACCTATAAATAATTCTGTGGGAAACATTTTTTACACAAACATTTACTGTAATTTATATAAACCGTCCAATGCACGAGTGTCAAAAATAAAATTAAACTCATAATTTTATTAGCTAGAATAAATATCGCGGTTCAAAAAATTATACATTCAACCAAATGTGAACAAAAAATAATTTTAGTAAAAGATTTCAAGTTAAAGGTGGAAGAAAATAAAATAGAAAATGATTGGAGAACTAATAATAAACTAATAACTAATAAACTAATAATAAATTTAGGATATGAGATATTTATATCGTCACCTATTTATCAGACAACGAACAAGGCACCCTTTGTGTCAATATTACCAACTTTTTAAGGCTGATTTATAAACTTTACGTTGGCGTTGGCGCTGGCGTTGACGTTCGCGTTACAACATGGTCAAATGGAAAACTCGTATGTCTATTTATAAACATCGTTCGCCGTTGGCGTCGGCGTTCGGTTCCGTTCAAGATGAACCAACTTTATCTTTTGCCGTTGGCCGTTGTATACACAATACACAAACCCTTCTGTGGTTGTAGTCACGATCTCAGAACATAAAATAAAACTGTATCTTTGTCATCGCAGCCAATAGCAATATCAAAAAAGTGACAAGGTTTGTCAAACAAATCAAACAAAATTAATTGTTTATGTTTCCACGTGTTTATAAAGTGAAAAAGTTTAGATAATAACAAGCCTCGCTTTAACAGAAATTCCATCAGAGCGATAGTTTACATTTTTTTTTGGTTTTACCATTTGCAGTAATTTTTCAAATGCTGAAAACTGTATCCTGGTGTATTTAAAAAACTGCTGGGTATCCCAGTTTTTCATATTTTTATAATAATTAAAATTACTCCTTGTCTTTCTGTTCTGGTTAATGGGCCTCCGTTTGTATCGACGTTGTCTTTTATTTCGAAGGCTCAGTGCTGCTCGAATACAAAGTATCAGTGTCACTGCACCTAACAAAGGCCGAGCATTTTCCATTGTATTAATTTTCAAGCAAAAATTAATAATACCAAATCAAAAATTGTAAGGCAAGAAATGTTGTAAGATGTGATCTTTAATGCCAACGCCAACCGAAAGTTTATAAATGCAGTGTATGATAGCTAGCGCCAAGGTCAACGGCGAACGCCAGCGCCAACGCCAACGTAAAGTTTATAAATCAGCCTTTAAAATAGACAACTTTGTAACTCATCAATTGTTTGATACTAAAAATCGATTATCTTAAATCATCTAGTTGTTTAGATTTTAATTGTTAATTTTTTTGATGTTTTAGCTCTTGAACTATACAACTACACTTACCTAGTTGTAGCACATACACACACATAAGTAGGGTCACTTAAAAACTACGGGTATTGGATTAGCAGCATGGACGAAAACTTTGGCAGTTGGAGAATAAAGTCTAATTTGCATTAAAAGTACAGAAGAGATGGTTTTAACTACTAACATAAATAAAGAAGATAACATTTGTTTAAAGACACTCCAATATTAAGTCAGGTGGCTCCAACAACTGAGGTGTGTAATGCAAATAATGTAAAATATTTGTTCATCGAGGCTGTCAAAGAGCCTTTTGCTTATAATCATTCAGATTATTTATTTGGTGAAGAAAAAGCATCATCATGAAGTTGATAAAATCTTTCACGTAAGAATAGGTTGGTAAAATGAAGGTATAATATCAACACAATTCTAGGTGATATGAAAATATTTTCTGAAGTAACTAATCATCCACGAAAGTTAGGTCGCGAACTAGATAAATTTGCACTAAATCTGCATAAAGAGAAACATGCCACAGGAAAGCTTATATTGTTTCAGAAAATAAAAGCATTCATAAAGTACTAATGTCGCACCAGCTGCCGAAACTAGTGGTATAGTGTAATCATGAATTAGACACAATAAACATTTTCCAAGGTTAATATTTACCGGTAGGTTATACTAGGCAATGTGTTTTTATCAATAGTAATACAAACAAATGTTTTAAAAAATATTGCAATGTTTATAATTACATTGGGAGTTAACAGAGAAGTAATAATTAATATTATTCATGAAAAACATGTCAACAAAGTAACTGATTCAATAATTTTGGAAAATGTTAAGTCTCATGTTGAAACCTTTTCTACTGCACCTGCCTATTATTGTCGAACATCTACTAAACGACATTATCTTGACTTGCCCTTGAGTATTACTTTGGTTTAAGTATAAACTTCTTGGTGAATTATGTAATACATTTAAAAAAAAATTAAAATGTAGTTTTCTATAATCCTAAAAAGACAAGTATTATATTTGTTCTCATTCTATCTGTGCAGCCTATCTATCTATCTATTTATCTATCTATCTATTTATCTATACAGCCCCTGGTGTCAAATTTTGGACATGGGCCTCCTCTTCCTTCTTCCACGTCTCTCTATTGTAGGCAGTTTGTATCCACTTCGGCCCTGTGTGTTTCTTCAAGTCATCTGACCATCTCATTTGTGGCCTGCCTCTTTTTCGTTTGTAACTATATAATCTCCAGTGTATAATCATCTTATTCCATCTGTCGTCTTTTTGTCTTATGATATGTCCAGCAAACTTCCACTTAAGTTTGGTTATATGCGTTGAAACATCGGTGACTTTTGTTTTGTTGCGGATCCAACTATTTCTTTTCTTGTCTGATAGCCTAATGTTCAGCATTTGCCCTTCCATTTTCTCTTTGGGTCTTTACTACTTTTTCCATGTTTTTCTTTGTAAACGTCAAAGTTTGAGAACCGTAGGTGAGAACAGGAAGTATACATATATTGAAGACTCTTGTCTTTTCTATTTTTTAGTATATAGGAAAGTTTTTCGAAGGATACCCAAGCCAACCATATCCTCTTTATTTCTCCGGTCTGATTTACATTATTTAATTTAACTAGTAGTCCCAAATATACATATTCTTTTACTTGATCTATAGTTGTTTGTGCAATTGTAATTATTAATTCTTTTGTTTGGTTGGTTGGTCATAATTTTTGTTTTATTATAATTTATTTACTATTGCAACCATTAATAAAAAGGTGTTGCTTAGTATAGAATATGAAAATCTTTGCTTACTTAAGTAAAGAGCTAGAAACGAAAAACCTAAATTTCAAGCAGATATGCAGGCTCCAGTAAATTTCATAATACAAAAAATAATGCATTATTTTATACGCGTAGGTTTACTAACTAGAACTTTACCATCAGCAACATAGGATCAGAATAAAAAAGTTTCATGCGTACCACTCATACGAAATGCCGATAGACAAAAAGCTTGAGGTAATACGAAAGCTTTTTCTGTCCGGCAGACGGCATGAAATGTGTAAAGACGAGGGAGCTGAGTGGGCCATACCCTTTACCATGGATAAATTAGTCCTTTGGAGCATATGAGTGCATTGCTTAAGACATTTTAATTTGGTAATACCAAGTTGGTTTGTGAATACATTTTAATTGCGATGGAGAAATGGGTTTGGGCAGTACCAGATTATCTCTTTTGGAGCTCTATCTTTGATATCTAGATTGTTTCTTTAGAATAATCTTGTGTTTTTAAAAATACCAATAACGCTGTTTGTTTTTAATTTTTTCCATTAGCTTACACACAGTGAATATGAGAGAGATGGGCATGTAAGATTGTGGAAAGATAGCTGGCTGAATTGGCTTGAGTAGTGATATAACAATAGATTTGCTCCACTGAGAGGGAAATTTATCAGAACTCCAGATTATATTGAATAAATTAAGGAATTTATTAAGACCATAATTAGACAAGTAGTTTAGAAATTCTTCTTCTCATGGTGCCGTCTTTTTTCAAAGGTTGGTGATCCAAATGACAATTGTGGTTTTGGAAACTGCTGTGTGAAAGATTTTTGTGGATAAGCGGTCAAACCATCTCCTCTGGAGTCTTCCAACTGATCTTTTGCCCTGTACTTTTCCTTCCAGTATAACTTGAAGTAATTCATATTTTTCGCCTCTCAACAAGTGACACAAGGAATGCATAAGGAATATCATCAGAGACAGCTGCGCTGTTTCTACATTAGCCAAAGCAAATATTAGCTCGTAGATAGTGCAAGTAGAATTAAGGAATCTATTATATTCAGATGACATCAGATGATTTCTGTCTAAATATAAGTCATAATGAGATAAAATAATATTATTTGTTTTATTCCCGAACTTCTCTTCGAAATGTTTTGCCAAAGATTATTTTTGTTTTTCTCTTAAGTTTATTAAGTAATATGAGATTTTTTCTAATCTGTGCCACTTTTTGGTCCGTGAACACAGTGCCGTCCCAGTATAGCTTGTAATTGTTATTCTCAAGTATACTTTTAGTAATGTATTAATAATATGGAAGATGGTTTGTTTGGAGAAGTCCCAGTTTGATGGTTCTCTTGATAAAGGATCTTTCCTACTGAGTCGGGTGTTTCTTTATATTCAGTTGCAGTAAATTCCTGGCAGCCCCGGTAAGATATTGGATGGTTGCTTGAGTTTGACATCCATATCTACATTTGTCATTTTGGACCTAAGGGTCTTTCATGATACTCAGGTACTTTTTAGTTGCCGTAACCTGTTCCTGAATAGCGAGGAATGAACCTTCTCTTTCAGAGAACATCTTTCCAGATATCAGCCAATAGTTCTATGCTATATTGTTGACATGGTCTTGACTGACCTCATTGTTCTGGTCCTTTTAAATACCGCGGTAATGTCGTTCTTTCTACTTTACTTCGAGGATGGTGTTTTTGTGCCTTTGTGAGGTGTGTTCGTACTCTGCGCTGAAGATTTTCTATATCTGTTTTTGTCCACTTAACAATACCAAATGAATCGCTAAGCGCAGGACATGCGTAGGTGTTTACTGATTCAAACAAATTTTTACTGTTAACGTGTAAAAAAAGCAGCTATTTTATCCTTCCTATATACTCAGTATTTATGTCAGTTTTCATTGGTTTTTGGTCAATCTTCCGCGCTTGCTTTATTCCGAGGTATTTATACATATCATTTTCATCCATGACCGTGATGTTCTTGCCGTTTTACATATCGAATCCGCCGGGCTGAACCGTTTCTTTAAGTGTATTTAAAAATCGGTACTTGTCAAGACCAAACTGCATACTGATATTATTAGAAAGATTTTATCACCAGGTGTTTGGAGGTGAAATGTTTTCTTCCAATCTGACATTATATGTTTTGTTAAATTAAATTAATTAATTAGATTAAATTTCTTTTTATTTTCTATAATCTTGGTTAGAAATAAGAGAATTGGTGATAAGTTGTTCTTTGCAGCCCATGGAATCCTTAGCGCATCCTTTCTGTTGAGGCTCTATAATACTGTTGAGCACAGTGTTGGTCGACACGCCATATACTGTGATTAATGAATGCTGATTAGCTCTCATGAATACTCCAGAACTGGTTAAGCCGTACGTTCTGGATGACGTCTGGTCCAGGATATTTCCAGTTATGAAGCTCGAAACTCTTGTACCGCACTGGTCATTTCTCTTATCAGGCTATCGTGCAACTCGTTGTCCTGCTGCGGTCCTATTCAATGTTAATATTTATATAATTGTTATTGTTATAAAAAAATGTTTCTTT
Organism: Diabrotica balteata; assembly: GCA_918026665.1. Lineage (NCBI taxonomy): Eukaryota > Metazoa > Arthropoda > Insecta > Coleoptera > Chrysomelidae > Diabrotica > Diabrotica balteata. The sequence goes on from OU898280.1 coordinate 60,273,409, forward strand.
CAGTTTTTTTACCAATATTGGATGTTAAAGTTCAAGATATCCAGCAATTAAAACCATTTGTGGACCAAAAGCAACGTCATATTTTGAAAATTTACTAGTCGCAGAAGCCACTAAGAAAAAAAAGAAAAGGGGCATAGTTTAACTAGTTAAAGTTTTATAGTTCTAAACAAGTACCTCATTATTTATTAATAAATACTACAATAACAGCGGTTTTTAATTTTTACACCACTCTAAAAATGTTGGACCACCACCAAGAGAAAAAGGTTGAAGACACCACCAAGAAATAGATAATGCCAAAAATAAATAATGATTACAATATCGCCGTTCCAGTGAAACAATGACGTCATTGTAAAATTATAAATTTTTCAGGGAACACGAATTAAAATTATTATTTTTTGCAATTTACTTTTAGAGAAGTAAGTGAATGTCATTTGTAGTGATTTTATTTGGAGAACAAGTTAAATATGACCTAAGACTCTTAGGACCTGGGGATCTTTTTGGTTGGTCAACTACAACAATCGCGGAAATTGTCAAATGTCACTCCCATGCTCAAACCGTAAAAAGATGGGAAGAAGGGAAGGGACGTAAACTTGCCAGAATAACACTAAGTAACCTTGAAGAGTCAACATCAAAGAAGTACTTGGGAATGACCAGGAAAATTCTACGTTTGGCAGTTGATTTTTTAACTGGTCATTGTGAACTAAGCAAACACCTCCACACACTGGGGCTAGTAGACACACCTCTATGTAGGAAGTGTGAACGAGAAGACAAAACTGTAGAGCATGTCCTATGTGAATGCCCAGAGTTATCGTTAATACGAGAGTACGCGTTTGGCTAGTCCTGGCCTACACCTGCCCACATAAGTGAGATGTCTTCTGGTGACTTGTCCACCTTCCTAGAAATGGCAGGATGGACAATGAGCTAAGGGTGACAGCTCCCTGGGAGGATACATAATGGGTCAATTATGGCCTAAGTGCTGTGAAACTTAACTCGCCCTCCATACTTTACAGATACAGATACAGAAGTTAAATATAAACCGTTTTGACTGATACGTATCCAAATTAGGTAGTGTACGTAGAATAATTTGATTTTGTAATTAGGTCATTGTTTTTCCAAAAGTGTATAATTAAAACGCAACATTTTGGTCGATATTTTTATAAGTAATGTATGAAATGTACATTCACAGAAAAATTGAACGTAATACATGGTACAACTAAATTAATCTAAATAAAAAATATCAACACTATTGAGATCAAAATAATGTACTATTTTGTTATACTATATTGTATATACTGTAAACTATTTTTTAAATTTATAAAAGTTAAAATCGAAACTAAACAAGAAAATCCACAAAAAACTTTAAACAATAGATAAAAATGAAATTTAATCAATAACTTAATCAAAGAAATAATTATAAAATTGGAAAATAATTCGACTGTCCACTAAACTTTTTAAGTCAATCGTTTTTTATCTGTTAAGGGAATTTTGTTGGTGTACAGATTGTGTCGTAATTTTCTTAATAGATTTTACTTAGAAACACGCCTCTTCTTAGGTTTAAATTCTACGCTGTCCCATTTCTCTTGTTTAAAACTTAATTTGTTACGGAATACTTCGCATACTTTTTCAAACTGAAGTAATTTTAAATCGCTAATTTTGAATTCTTCTCCGTTAACATTTTAAATAAACTAGGAGCTAGTTCTCCATATAAAGCTTTCAAATCAAAAAAATCAGTAAAACTCATTTCCTTAGCAACCAGCGGATTTCCTTTGTTTTTGGCATATCTTATTAATAAAATATACTATATATTTACAGCTTTTTCTATTATTCTGAGGACAGCATCGCCCTCGTTTTGGATATGACCGCGAACTAAATATTTATGGGTAATGGAGTTAATATTGTACACTTCCACCGCATACAAATAGGCTGCAATCATGTATCTGAAAAAAAAAACAAAATGAAATTAAAGGAGATTATTTTTACATTATTTTCTAATTGAAGTTGACTACTCGTACAGTGCAGAACATACCTATTTTTTTGTTTTCCGTCACAATTGTCAGAGTAAAACACCACATCAAGACCTGGTTTCAATCTATAGTTTATTTTTATAAACAAGAGAGTAATTAGCATAATTTTAACGGGTACCTCCGACCACTCCATGGGCGTGCTCAAGATTAATTGAAAAATTACTTTGAATAATTGTAAAAAATAAATGAATTATTTCAGTGCTATAAAGTGTTATGTGTAAGTAAACAAAAATGACTTTTTTTATCACACACTATATTAGTACTGACTGGCCTACATTAAAAAGGGTTTTAAAAAATTCACATTTTTTTTAATTTTTAAAAATTACAAAAGAGAAAGAGTTTTTAAAACCGTCTAAGGTATGTTAAATAGATAAATAAAAATATTAATATAAAACTTACAGCTACTTGTTACAAATCCAAATCAGATTCAGAAGATCAACTTTCAAAACCAAGATTTATAATAACTGGCTCGATCATTTTATCAGTAATATTGTCCAGCTTCCACATTTTTTCCTCTTCTTTAATAGTGTGATTTACTACCTTTTCCCAGTTTTCAAGTTTTACATTATTTACGGCCTCCAAAAACAACTGTTTAACATCATGAATTTTAAAAGTGGTATTTTTTCTTGAAACTTCACTCTTTATCTGTGCCCATACCAGTTCAATCGGGTTTAATTCACAATGATATGGTGGGGATCTAAGTATTGTCATTCCACGATTTTTGGCAATTTCATCAATTTCGTTTTTTTTTTAATTTTTCTTTATGAAGGGCACACAACGAATAAAGTTTCTTTCTTATAGATCCGGGATGGTACGTAATATTTTTTGAACTCAGCTAATTCTGCAAGTCTTTTTTTAACCACTTGGTTGTGGGCAGTCCTATAAGTCTGGAGTGATAACTTGCATTATCCATTACTATTACATAGTTCTTAGGAAGAAGATCTATCATTTGTTCGAACCATTCTTGAAAGACATCAGCGTTCATGTCTTCATGGTAGTTACCGGTACAAGTTGATTCCAAAGTTAATAAACCACCTTCAACAAAACCGTCTGAACTGCCAATGTGTACTATTATCAGCCTGCGTTCATTTCCTGATGGTGGGTTTAAACCAGTAAATAAGTTATTTACAAAAGCGTACCTTTGACTTGTAATAGTTTTATCCTGCCAAAATTTATTTGGTGTATGACCCTCGTTGATCCATATTTCATCAAGATAAAATATTTTTCTTTTTTGGTTTCTCATTTCCTTTATGGTTCTTAGAAAATGTCTTCTCCATATGACAATATCGCTTCTTTCTAATAAAATAGACTTTCTGGGATTTTTTTTTTCAGCGGAAGCCTATTTCTTTTAAAAGTTTCCATAACGTACTTCGACTCATTTCTGGGTAATCCTTATCATCTCGAACTGAGACAAGAACTTTATCCAATGTTGGAAATTCTTGTCTAAAGAAGAATTCATGCACTTTCCGTCGAAGTCCTTCTTTAAAATGATATTCTATTTGAAATTTTGGTTTCCCTGGAGCATTACGTGGCATTTGAAAACTACCACATTTCTTTTCTTTAATAACTCTGTAAATCGTAGATTTCCCAACACCAAGTGTACTGCTAACTAACTCAACGGTCTCATCAACACTTTCACATAAACGTTTGTCTGTAAATGATTTAAAACAATTAAATATTAATGTTTTTTCATTAACTGTTAAAGGACCAATTTTTCGGCGTTTACACGGTACCTCCAAATTTTCCATAATACTAGTATACACAATAAACTGCACCTTGCAACTGAAGTACCTACTTTTAGTGAACTGTTAAGAATTTTGAATACGCCACTTGGACCTTCCTACAAAATGGAAAAACCCACTATCACATTTTCTGTGGAATAAGTTTAGAAGGTAATTATCTAGTCAATTACTGTCGTAGATTCCTGGAATTAAAGAATTAAATGTTTGATTGTTGAAACTCTTACTTCGTGGAATGCACTCATTTCAGATAAAATAAAACGTTTTATTTTATCTAAAGAATTAAACTTTATTTTGCAAATAGGTAGGTACTTATTAAACTTTTATTGGTTATATATAACCAATAAAATAAACATCTTACATTTCTTGCAAATTCATTAGTACCTGTTAACCTCCATCACTCCGACACTGGCAACCTTATTTAGGGATTAGTAACCCTCACAACTATTGTATTCTATTCTGCTCCAAACTTTATACCTGGTGGTCATACTCAATTTAAAATTGTTTTCCTATATACTTCTGTAAACTTGTTGACAAATATCTGTTTTTCATTGAGTCACCCGTATCAACAGTTTAGGGATTTGCATACATAAATTATTGTTTTATTACTCTCTCATACATAAAAATACACAGGATCCAAGTTTTGTTACCCCTCTGTGGCCTAAGCCTTCATGCCTAAAAAAGCAGTCGGTCTTGTCATTTCCAATTTCAGTTACCTGTAAGATTTTCTTGGTTAAAAATCATTACACAAAAGAAGAACATGTTAAGGAGTATACATTAAGAGTATTATAGGATTCATATTTAGACATCTTAAGATAGATGTTATAAAATGCCCAAATATGAATGCTTAATTTTGAAAGATAAAATTTTCGATATTTTTCGAAGTTCTATTATACCCTTAACAAAATGTAAAAAAGTATTACATTACTATCATGTTTTAGACCAATGGTAGTTTACTTACCGTAAAGTTGTAACAGTTGAGTCGACTTATATAAAAAAAAAGCAGAGGTTTGTCCCGTTGGAACAGGTAACACAGCCTGTAGATCGTATACATCTAACACAATTTCTTTGTTTTTGGCTTTTTCTTTATTTTTCTCCTTTTCCTCTTTACTTAATTCTTTTTCATCTAGATGTTCCCGATATTTAGTCTCTAAGGTTTGCTTTTCCATATCTACTGAATTCCGGTAGGTTTGGCAGAGATCACATTGATCCTTTTTCGGAATAAAAAAAAATCCTAAATTGTATTATGTATTGAATATTCGCTCATACGTATAATAGGTATCGGATTTTTTTGAGCTGAAAGACTTTCGCTCGAATAATTTCGATGTTATTCAGAAATAGACAAACCGCCATCTATAAATTCCCTGCTAGTCTCCTTTCGGACATAATGACTCTCAACTCTAGGAATAGAACTGATGTGATTCCGTACTGATTGTATTACTTTTTTATCCACCTTTCTATGTTTGCCGTGCTTTCCTCTTTTATCTTCTAGCACAATTCCATTACCTGCTGCTCTTGACTCGATAACTGTTCGGATATTTCTTTCTGTTATTCCAAGAGTATTAATTAGTAATGTTTTTCATACTTGGGTTTTTTTTTCAATAATTATAAGATAGAAGGCACAGTTTGGTATTCGAGGTACTCCAGCGGTGATTCGTCTATATTTAGGTTGGAGTGGTTGAATAAAGGAACCCAAGAAATCACGTTCCCTCTGCATTGAAGCCATCTTCCAATAGTCCTTTATAATCTGAGCTTTATACTTCTCAGACACTTTATTTGAACACGCAAGTGTACACTTCTCAGGACAAGGTGGTCCCTTTTTTTCCCTGCATCACTTTTTCCAATCTAAATACATAGCTCTTTCCACTACTCTTTAATCTTTTAGCTTTTACGCTTTTCCAATTTTTAGTGCTTTTTACCCTTTTTTTTTCTTTCTGAACATTTGCTAAATTATCATCAAATTCTACGACATCTGTAGTATTTGAAGTGTTAACTAACTCTTGCAGAACAGTTTTTTTGTGCCTGATTCTGAAGTTGACGAGCAGCTTGAATTGTCTTCAACAACGAAAGGCTCATAATTATCACTCGAACCTGAATAAAACTCTTTTAAGCTTTGTGAACTCATCGCATTGTACGATTTTTTACCAACTTTTCTTATTCTAAGTCTAGTTGCATTTTCATTTTGTATAACATATGAATCGGAAGTAGAATTTTTTACTCCAGAATCTGAATTTGCGTTCAAACATCCAGGCATTTCATAAATATCATCTTGATTTTATTTAAAGAAAGAGCAAAATTAACTAGCCTATCAGCTCTTGCACCCATATTAGATGCAGTCTTTCTGTAACAAAATAGTTAAGATTATTATTTGACAAAGAATTATTAATAACGTCAAAGAATACCTAAATTAACATATAAAATTTCAGGTAACAACGTCAGAAAGAACACTTACGTCAAATTAAAGAAGATTAATTAGACAATACTGTCATAAAGAACAGTTGTAACATCAAAAATTTTAAAATTTGTAATTCAAATGACATCATGTACACTTACGTCGTTATTCATTCAAATTTGCACACACAAAAATCCACAACGATATCGAATTATACAATTGCGTCATTCTTCAACTGAAACAGTAACGTCTAACGTCGAGGTTTACACACAACTGAATCACACGTCAATGTTTTGACGAAGGAGGCCTGACAGGCACCAATATTCAAGCAACGATGTATCTTCATGGTGTAGATACAAGCATGCTATTTAGGGTGGCAGTGAATAAAATTAAAATAGCTATAATGGTAACCAACGTTCTGAAAGGATATGGTACATGAAGAAGAAGATGTATCTGCTATCTAGCGGCCGAGTGACGTAGTACATTTACGTCATTATTTTTCCTCATAGGGGCGTTTATTAAGAACCTAATACAGTTGTTAAGTCAAATTGTTATAAATTTGCAGTTACGTCATTCGGCTGTCCCATTGCAAAACACAGTAACTGTCAAAACGCCATTTTTGCCAAAATCGAGTTTGTTATACATTTGAAGTTGCTGTGTTTTGCTCTACCTTCTGATAGTTTTAAAACTAAGATCGGACCATAAATACGCAAAACACAGTAACTGACAGTCGAACGAGGCTTCTTCCAGTGCAAAACACAGTAACTAACAAAACCCATATTAAAACCAAGTAACTGCTACGTAGTTACTGGGTTTGGTAATGGTTTTTGTAGTTACTGTGTTTTGACTTGAGAAATTGTCTTCAATTTATACGGAAATTCCAACCCCTGCCTCCTACTCTGTAACCACGTAACTGTAAACACAGCGTGTTTTTCAAGCAGCTATTCGACTCTACTCACCAAAGCGACAGGATTCTGCCCCGTGACACGATGCTATAAAAAAAATAGCATGTAGTACGCGAACTAAAAATATAGTTTCTTCGGCACGTTCGTGTTTAAAGAAGGTAAGTTAAAATATTTCTAAAACATCTTATATTTATTATTGCTTCGTCGATAGATCCTTATGTTTTTAGAATGTCGCTGAGCTTCCGCTTTTTCCAAAGATAAATTTTGAAACATCTTCATTTTTTATGTCCAATTATGAAAGTGGAAATCAAAAGAAAATATACTTAAAAAGGCTGCAAACTTTTTGCTCTTCAGATGATTTGGTACAGGAAATGAAATATTTGAAAGTTAATCGCATAGAAAGCCCAGTCGATGACAGTGACCAAGATAAGAATTATTACTGCCCCACTCCAGAATCATATTCTAGCGATAGCGAAAATTATGACGAAATTAAAATTAAGGCAAAGAAAAGAAAATTGAATACCAAGAAAAAGCCAGTTCAGGAGTCACGTCAGGTAATTAAGGGTTTTTATTAATGTAGTTTAAGACATTAAAATGGTGTCTACAATCCATTAGGTACATTAAATAATTTTTTAGAATGAGAACAAAGAGAACAATAATGTTAAGGCCGAATCGCCCAATGCCCTTGGATATCTCCAAAATAAAGAAGATACTACTTGGTTGGTAAGTTTCTGGTTTATTTTTAATTAACCTTTACTATATACTTTCTATTGTTTTAGGTTAATAGTACTGTGGACGGAATAATTAACGAAATGAATCGAACAACACAAACAAGGAAGAATAAAAATAGACCAAGGGGAAAAGAAAAAACTGAAAGGGACAAGAAAAAACATCCTATGAGAGCCATCTGTGAAGTTAAATGTGGTAGGATGTGCAAAAAAATAACAGAAGAACACCGAAACAATATCTGGATAGGTTACTGGAATTTAGAGTATACGAGTAGACGAAAGTGGTTGTACAAACAAGTAAAGCTGGTTCCTGTTAAACGTAGAACCAAGTCAGCAAAACGTGAGAGGTGTGAATCAAGGAGTTACACTTTACCGCTAGAAAATTCTACTGACATAGAGGTATGCAGACATACTTTTTTGAATACCTTAGGGTATACCAACGATTCTGTAATAACAGAATTAGTAGCAGTAGTTAAAAAAGGGCATTGTGGAGATCGTGTAAAAAGGAACGTAGAGGTGGCTGCCGTAAGCAATCCAATAGAGAAATAATGAAGGACCATATTGAGTCATTTAAGCCATCAGTGAGTCATTATCGTAGAAAAAATGCCCCTAATGTTAAGTATTTATCGAAAGAGTTGACATATAAGAAAATGTTTGATGATTTTGTAACAAAAACATCCCTCTGTTTGTAAAATCGAAGTATACCGTCAAGTTCTAAAGGAAATGAATATTTTACTTTGCCAACCCAAATTGGATATCTGTGAAGAGTACAAAATGTTAAAGAACACGTTGGAAAATAAAGAAGACGGTGAAATTCAAGATCAGCTAAATTCCCACCGTGCTAAAGTAGAAAAGGCAAATCTGGAATATAAAAAAGACCCTACCGAAATAGCATGTTTGACGAAACGTATATACTCTATGGCTTTACAAAAAGTGATTATTTTACCTATTATGCCTCAAAGTAAAAGTGCAATTTTTACTAGTTGACTTGTTGTATTCAACCTTACGTTTGCTACTTTAAGTAAACAATCTAAAAATAACAGCTTATGTGTACTCTGGCATGAAGCTTTAGGTGGACGTAAAGCTGAGTCGATTGTTGACGCTTTATTTAAAGTAATAAGAAAAGAAAGATATGTCTCTTATTTTGTATTTTGGGCAGTTAACTGTACATCACAGAATAAAAATTGGGTTCTATATAGTTCCTTGATAACTGAAGTAAATGGTTCTTACGGACCACATGAAATCGTTATAAGATATCTTACAAAGGGCCATACGCACATGTCTGCTGATGGAATTCATGGCAATATCGAGCAAAAAATACTAAGGAACAGAAATATCTACGATTTTCAGGAACTGACTGAACTTGTAAATAACTCTAGAAAAAATGTAGAGGTACTTGAGTTAAAAGAGTTTCACTTGTGGCAAAATAAAAAAAGGACAACTAAGAAGCTAGAGGATCCTTTAAAGGGTTTTCTATTACAAAATTGGGTAGAAGTTCTTTTTACACGAGGAAGTAATTTTATAAAATGTAAAACAAATTTTGAGGACGATTATAAGGAACTAGATTTTTTACAAAAAACACACTGTCCAAGCACGTTTACGCCCAAAACTTTAAATATGCGTGGAATCTCAAGCGACAAAAAGGCAATTATTTTGAAAAATAATTTTAATATGTGCTGATCACAGATTCATAACTTTGACTGCCTATCAAAGTTGTCATATGTCACATGTCACCGTTACATTTCCGCTTAGATCATTATCCCTCCAGATACTGACAAAGAATGTAGCGTAGAATCTTCAAAGTAATTTTAAACTGTTTGTCCTCGTTTTAGTATAGTGTTTTGTACAATTTTATGTCATTATTAATGTTTCCACATTCTACGCTTGCCGGATAGTTTATATTTGACGAAGTAAGTCTAAAACGTTAATCTCAAAAACTTTTTTTCATCCATTAACTTTGAGTTTTTTATCGAAGTTAACTAATTTCCTTCATCTAAAAAACGTTTTCTTGGCTTATTTCAGATGCCCCTGAAGATGCTATTTTAAGCGAAAGTACTTGGGCTAGATTTAATTTATTTTGTGCTCGATAATAGCCTTATTTTTCAAAGTTCGATGTATTTTTGTTTAATTCGTCCCTTTTGTCGTTTTAGTAATATTACCCATTTTTGTTTTAAGTACAGATTGTTTATTTTGTCCGCTTTGTTAGTTCCAAATTTTTATTCATAGTTTTTACATTAGGTAAGTTTGTATTTTGTATTCTATATTATTAAAATAAATATCTTTTATCATAGACATAGTTTTAATTTACTTTTGCAAAACACACTAACAGCACTTACTGTTTCGTAAAATGGAGTATTTTTTAAGTATGTACTAGTTACAAAACATAGCAAAGGCAATTACTGAATTACTAAAAATCTATGCAAAGTTAGTTTTCACTGGCGATCTCTACTTCTAAGGCTGATTATTCCGTTCAATAATATTTAAAAAAATGTGAATAAAGGTTCTCTAACACACCGTCAAGTTTGTATTTAAATTTATTTAATAATTTCTCCATTGTTGTAAAACTGCAATTACTGTGTTTTGCCATGGGACAGCCGCATTGTTTCACCGGAACGGCGATATAATCTTTTAAAAAGATTCTAACAATCAAAACTATATATAGAAGTTGTCAAAAGTAACAATTTTTAAAATGTGGTGCTCTAAACCTTTTAAACCAGTTTTCTAACAATTGTACTTGATTGACATTCCTCTTTTTTGCAGTGTACTCTTCATATGCATTTAATATTTCATCTATAATTTAATTAAAATCTATTAATTTTTATATCAATTCAATGCATTTTTAATATATATCTGTATAAAATAACTGAGGATATGGCAACTATGACATCATTTAAGCTTGCATTCAAATATATATTTTATGTTTGGTTACGTTCATTGCACTAAACTAATTATTGACCTTTTACTGTAATGTAGTTTATCTTATTGATTTTAGCAATGTTTTATTTTCGGTCGATCTCAAATCACCTATTTTACTATTAACTGAGTATGGATGTACTATACAATCAATTATTATTTTCCCATATTTTAAACATCTCGAGATACAAAATTCAGTAAAGTTTATGGTCCCATAAATGACAAAGTTTAAGTAAGGTACAATGACGTCATAAACTCATATAATCGAATATAACCCAGTTGTAATAATACTGAATTGAATTTACCACATAAAACAAGTTATTATCCGTTCACAAAGCACCCAGCCGAAAGGGTCCGATGGGTCCAAGCAATAAAATAGTAACTTTGGTTTCAAATTGTCAAAGTTAGAATTTAATTAAATAATAAATAATTGGTTAAAAGATGTAGATGTTACTAAGTTTTCTAAAACTATTCCTATATATTGATCAGTTCAAATTATTATTTAAGATAAAAAAAATGTATAGGGGAAAATAAATTTACAAATATCTAAGTTATGAAGATACGCATGTTCAATATCGAAGTAATAGCATCCAAAATGAAAAATTGGTTAGTTGTAAGTTTCCGAAAGAAGTTGTGAAAAAAGTTTAAAGAAGACCTAATAATAATAATAATTATAGTAATAATATTGCATTGTTTTCAATACCATGTCTAATTCTTGAAGTGAAAACTGGTTGCTGAGATAATATCCACTAATACTATGTTCTCTTATATCTACACAATCAAGAAAAGCTAAGTCAGAGGATACATATGGAGGGGTTAAATTGCTGTGAAATTCAGCAAGCCATTCATCATGATCTGATTGATTTTGATTTGAATATTTTCGATTTTTCAAACTATTTAAATTTTTCCATATATTCTTAAAAGGTACTGATGTGTTGAGAGATTTACAATAATTTTCCCAACTACCTTTTTTATTTGTTTGAAGGTTTTTTATTGCTATAGCATCAGTTCATTAATATTCGGACAAATTATTTAGTGTGAGATTGCTCATATATTTATGCAAACTGTTTCTTCGTTTCTGTATTAGAAATTGACATTGTTCATTCCACCATTGTTTATTTTTATTTGAACTTTGATTTGATTTAAATTTAGGTATAGAATAGTTTGCTGCATTTTCAGCTATTCTTATAAAAGAATTGTAACCACCAACTTCTGTTTTGTTGAACAGTTCTTAAAATTCCATATGATATATATATCCCAGTTTGCTTTTCTAATATTCCATTTTCTACAATATATTACTTTATTAACTTTGGGTGCCATATATATATATATATATATATATATATATATATATATATATATATATATAATATATATATATATATATATATATATATATATATATCTGTGTAATGCATGGTACATGATCAGACCCATAAAGACCTTTTATTGTGTGCCAATATAGTAAATGTTTTACACAAGGAGAACCAATTATCAGATCGATAGCAGAATGAGATTGCAAATAATTTCCTACGAATGTAGGTGATCTATCGTAGCCCAGGGAAATAAGCATTTTTTCATGACACTCGTCCGGCCAGGCAAACAACAGTTGTTTTAAGTAGTATGGACCTCTGTAACAAAAACCTATATGTTTCCTGCAGTCGATGTTTTGTACTTAATTAGTTATTAACAAATTAAGGTCAAAATATGGAAAATTTTTGCTTTTTTCGTCTATCAGCAAAAAGTGAAGCAAGTTAAACAAATTTTAGAAGAAAGGAAACTTATAAGTTATATAAAAAACCTTCAAAATGGCGTTTTCAAAATGATTCTATCCTTATTTGTTGCTTAGAAAGTTGCAAAATAAGTCAAAAATTTCGGTTTTTTATAAATGTTAATAACTTTTTTAAAAATAAACTTATAATATTTATATTTCATGGAATGATGTGTCTTGTAGTTTCCAAAATAGGGTCAAAATTTCAAAGTGATCGGTCTAATAGTTTAAAAGTTATTTTATCTGTTTATCCCAAATTAACATTTTTTGCAACAATATAAGTCAGAAATTTATACAGTTTTAGTAATTCTAAGGGTTGTTTCTGACAGAAAAAAGACTTGTTTTATTAATAACAATAAAAAAAATTAGGAAATTTAATTTTAAATATTGCAAAATAATTTTGCAGAAACATGTCGATGTTTTGCTTAAAAACAATTAGAATACCTTTTTAACCGTTGACTGTAAAAATATTATTTTTACATATTTAAAAAGCTTGAATTTTTTCACAAATTTAAATAAAAAAAAGTTTGTCCTAAAATAATTTGGTATAAAGTTAGCCCTTTTTTTTATTTAATTCATAGCACCTTTGTTTATAACAATTAAGAAATCTAATTAGCGCTATTTGAAAGAATGTACATTATAGTTTTAAAGTACTAAATTTTAAAATTATTGCCCCTTAATGGAATCCTCCACAAAGCTTCAAAATGTATGTAAAATCGGTCTTCTTTGAAACTCTCGGGAGCTGAAGGAGGGGGAAGGCGCTGTTATCTGTTACTCTGTTCCTTTTTTATGTATTTCAACGTTTCTTTTTGAACTTGTATGTACTTTTTGCGTACATTACGAATATGCATTATTTCAATAAATAAATTGTCAAATAAACCACCTAATTTGTTTAAAAACAATTTTTTTTATTTTTTTTAATAGTATTTAAGTTAAGTTTGAATGTAAACCAGAAGTATTTGTCATTTCCTATATTTTGGGGAATAAGCCACAATTTAAGTTTATAATAAGTTTATTTTTGACGTTTCGATTTCTACTTCGGAAATCTTTCTCAGAATACAGCACATTAATAAATTAATCAAATTTTGTTTTTGGTTACTTGGTAGAAAATTTTTCTGATAACTCTTTTGGGTGATTGATTAGTGTGAGGAAGCTCAGTAGATCTGTTATAGTAAAAATTCCAAAAAAAATGTAATGGACAAAAATTGTAGACAGCTTTAAATTCCATATTTTAAAATTAGTTACAATCTTACAGGGTGTTCTATAAGATGGTGGCAGACCAAACTTATGTTTTTTTAAATAAAACACCCCGTATTTTATTTTAAATTTAAAATCTGCTTTACTTCCACATCACAATAATGTAAACTTTTATTATGTTATACCGGGTATTTAAAAAGTTATAACCAGTATTACCTGAAAATCGTATCAAGTTTAACTCCCTGTATCAGTAAAAAGGAATATAGGACCATTGATCTATTGCAATCATAGTTTTTTAATAAATGTTAAAAATTATAAAACATATTCGTTTTCATAATATTCGTTAAATCAAATATATGGTAAGTCAAAATGCAAGTACATTATTTTCTTGATAATTTTAAATGGAACACTCTGTATTTTAAGTCACTATCGAAAAGTACTAATATTGTACTTCACATTTTATAGAATACTCCCTATACCTAAAGTTATCAATTTTCTAGATAAGTATTAATTTGGTAGCTATTTTAACTTTTACCACTAATTATCGGGAGTTGGACATGATTGATTTGTCAGAAACTGACAGTTTGACATTATTGTTTTTAATTTAGTAACGAGATAACGACACAGAAAAGAAAACAATTTGTTTCAAATAAAATTAATAAAAAATAACCGACAGAAAATAAAAAAAATAACAACACATAAAAAAATAAAAAAACAACTGTAATTTTAACTAATCATACTTAAGTAAGGTGTTCAAAATGACCTCCAAAAACATCTATGCATACTTGAAAGCAGTCATTGAAAGAGTTACTTACATTACTAAGCATTTTTAAAGAAATATTTTGAAATGCAATTTGGATTCTATTTTTTATATCTCTTGTTGTTGAAGGTATTTTTTTTTGTTTTTAAACAAATTAGGTGGTTTATTTGACTATTTATTTACTGAAATAATGCATATTCGTAATGTACGCAAAAAGTACATACAAGTTCAAAAAGAAACGTTGAAATACATAAAAAAGGAACAAAGATACAGTTAACAGCGCCTTCCCCCTCCCTTCAGCTCCCGAGTCTTTCAAAGAAGACCGATTTTACATACATTTGGAAGCTTTGTGGAGGATTCCATTAAGGGGCAATAATTTTATAATTTAGTACTTTAAATCTATAATGTACATTCTTTTAAATAGCGCTAATTAGATTTCTTAATTGTTATAAACAAAGGTGCTATGAATTAAATAAAAAAAGGGGCTAACTTTATACCAAATTATTTTAGGACAAACTTTTTTTTATTTAAATTTGTGAAAAAATTCAAGCTTTTTAAATATGTAAAAATAATATTTTTACAGTCAATGGTTAAACAGTTATTCCAATTGTTTATAAGCAAAAAATCGACATGTTTTTGCAAAATTATTTTGCAATATTTAAAATTAATTTTCTTAATTTTTTTTTAATGTAAATAATAAAAAGTGTTCTTCTACCAGAAACAACCCTTACAATTACTAAAACTGTATAAATTTCTGACTTATATTGTTGCAAAAATGTTAATTTGGGATAAACAAATAAAATAACTTTTAAACTATTGGACCTATCGCTTTAAAATTTTGACTCTATTTTAAGCACTACAAGACACATCACTCTATGAAATATAAATATTATAAGTTTATTTTCAAAAAAGGTATTAAAATTTATAAAAAACAGAAATTTTTGACTTATTTTGCAAGTTTCTAAGCAAACCAATAAGGATAGAAACATATTGAAAACGCCATTATGAAGGTTTTTATATAACTTATTTCCTTTCTTTTAAAATTTGTTTAAATTGCTTCACTTTTTGCTGATAGACCAAAAAAGCAAAAATTTTCCGTTTTTTGACCTTAATTTGTTAATAACTAATTAAGTACAAAAAATCGACTGCAGGAAACATATAGGTTTTTGTTACAGAGGTCCATACTACTCAAGACAAGTATCTTTTGCCTGGCCGAACGAGTGTCAAAAACAGGGTATTTTTTTGCTTATTTCCCTGGCTTAATATAGGTAATTCTGTATACAAAAGTTTCGATTTAATAAGGATGGTCGTTCCCCCGCCACTGCGGTTTAAACGGTCATCCCTCACAATGTTGTAACCTGGAAGATTAAAATATTTATTGGATGTAAATCTAGTTTCTGACCAGCAAACTATATCGATGTTATGATCATTTGACAAATATTGTAAATTTTCTTTATTTGAATTTGCCGATTTAAGGTTCCATTGACATAGAGTTATTTAAATTTGTAATTTCGTTTTCTTGTATGTCTAATTTATTTGTGTTCTTTATTGTATTTATGGTTGATAAAACTATTCGAAAAATGACATTTGCAATTTCAATATTTTCGGTTTGTCTTATGACAATTTCTGATTTATTTTCATTTTGAATATTGGACTGATATTGTTCTGAACTCAAAATTCCCCCTTTCTTAAAAGGAAGATTAACTGAACTAATAATGGATCGATGCTCTGACAATGTAGGATCGGAAGATAAAGGATTGCTTTTTTTTGTTAAGTTATTTAATTGGGCTTGATAGTATGAATGGAAGTTCGATCTTTGAGAAATGGATTGCGTATTAGATTGATGTGATATATGTGAAAAGGGCTTGGACGATGTTGAAGCTACATGAACATTTACTAACTCTAATGAAGAATTTTGTTGTAAATTAGAATTAACTATTTTATTATCAACTGCATTGGAAGGTTAATGCTTAGATACAATATCTGCATAACTTTTTTTTGGAATACTACTATTAGCATCCTTGAAAGAAACAATTTGTCTGTGACATCATTTGTTTAATTTGTTCTTGTCTCTTGTACTCCTGGCATACATTAAAATCGTTAGTAAAATTGTTTACATTACAAGGAAAACACTTTACTATAAATTCGTCTAATGAGCAGGTAACTGTATCATGACTCCGGGAGCTTTTAAGACATCTTATTTTACTTCTACATTGTTTACTAATATGCCCATAACGGAAACAATTATTACACATTACAACTCTTTGTTTATAAACTTCTACCTTGTAAAGAACTTTGTTAATTTCTATATACTTAGGTAAAGTTTGACTTTTAAAGGAAACCAAAATAGTACTTGTAGGTAATAATTCTGTTTCGTTATTCGAGTTTTTTACTTTTCTGTTCATTCTTTTAACAAATTCCACTTCAAATTTAAAATGAAAATCATAGGCCCTAATTTTATTGTTTTAAAATAATTCCCTAAGGCCCTAATTAATGAATCTAATAATTCCTAATCGAAATATTAAAAATTTGGGAATATATGCAGACAAGTTTTTATTTTCTAAAATGTGAGATTTTAACAATACATTAGCGCTCAAATAATCCTTACAAAAAATGCGAATTCGATTCCTCCCTGTGGATTGAATTTGTTTAATTTTTTTATCTTATTCCGGATGGGAAGTTAAAATTATTTCTCCAATTTTTGTTGCGTTTAAGTGGCCTGTGTAATTATCCATATTATGTTCAATGTAAATCTCAAACGGGCCTATATCAGCAGACTGGTAAAGAAATGTTGATATTACTTTTTTATTCGATTCATTATTATTGTGAACGGAAAAACTTGATTCTGGATTAGAACTAGCCTCAAATATCTTATCTTTAATATAATTTGTTTTTTTTTTTCGTTAGTATTCGGATTCAATGCAGAAGAATCTATAATTAAATTTAAATGATTTGAACCACTTATCTGATTATTTCCTAGATCTAAGTTTTCTAGAGGATCCGGGAGAAGAGGGGGTTTCCCCCCATCATTCATTTCCATATGAATGCACTAAGCTTTAATTAGCTTATAACCACAATTATAACTAATTTTCAAATAATTAATATTGTCTTCTAAAACGATTGATTGTACTAAACTTAACAGATACACTTGTAAGCAGGACAACTGTTCACACACGAAAGATATTCTCACAATGATAACTGATTTTCGTTGTATCATAAAAATTAACCTTCATTTTATACTATTATATTATTTAGATATCAGCTTTTTATTTCCTTTGTAACATTTTTTTTATTATTAAAATATTAATTATTATTAATTACTTTTACCCCCATGCGATACGCCGATGATTAGGAATTCCCGTGTTTACGATAAGAAAATAATATTGGATCTACTAAATTATAATGGACTTCCCTAATTACTAAAGGTAGTTAATCCTTTCCGTCTTGATCTAATTGATAATTTTCGCCGAAGGCCCGTATCTTTTGACAATAACTTAATCCCAAGTATTGTCTGCTTCTCATGTCCAATTGTTGGTACCGGTAACTCCAAACTTTTGGAATTTTTACTTCCTTAGAATTACCTACAACTGTTCGATGATTTTAAGTGGGGGAATACCTTCTTTTTCTTTTTTCTTGGATAGTTGGTGAAGTTTTTAGTGGAACCGACTTACTTCTCAGTGAACTCTCGTGAGCACAGGTCGATTATCTCGTGAGACTTCTCGGTCGGCTCTCGTTGAGCACAGGTCGATTATCTCATGAGACTTCTCGGTGGCCTCTCGTTGAGTGTGGTCGCTTGCCTGAAATTATCGTTTCTGTGAATTATTTTCTAAGTTTGTATACACTCTATATTTCAGTTTTCTTGTTTTAGACTATATTAAGTTATATATAGTTCTACACTACCTTTAATGGTACCTAATTAAATTCAGTGTTAAATATCAGTACAGTATATTAAATTCAGTGAAGTAAGCTGCCGTCATCAGGAATTATGTAAGTTACCATAATCTTTATCTGCAAATTATCTGGGCGAGTAATATGGTATGGTATCATACCACCTGCCATTATCTGGACGTATCACCCATCATTCATTAATATCTTCATCTGTAGATTGCCGATTTTTATATTTAATTTAAAGAACAATTCAAGAACTTTCCATAAATAATAACTATGAACATCTCAGTTTAGCATTAATTAATAGTGCGAGATAGTAACCCACCTAGCCAAGTGCGGTTTGGCTAGTTAATGTTTTCACCTCTGTAACGTGTTTGTTGTTTTTTGTAAATTTAGAGTTAAGAAATTTTTGCTATCTTTTGTATTTACTATAATTTTTGCTCACTATGTTTCCTATAATATCTCGAGATAAGCCAAACTATATTTGTATATGATTGCCTTATATATCTTGGTAAAAGTATTTTTTATTATATTATTGCTTAATTTTATACATATATAATACCATTTCATAGTTGTGTATTTTTATTACTTGTGTTGCATTTAGCAGCATCATAATTTTGTGTTTAATATATTGTTTATGTTTTATGCATGTATTTTATTTGTCGGCTCCTAATAAGCTCCCTGATAAAATACTAGCTCTAAATATTTGCTTAGTATATTAATTTATTACTATACCTTTGACCAGTAGAAAGATCAGGCTGATTATGTTTCGTAGGTAAGTAAGTATAATACGTAATATATTTATTATTTGTTTATATATTATGTTGACCAAATTTATTTGATAATTAACTGTGGGTATCTTTCCTTGGGTTTGATCTCTGATCTCTGAAGGATATCTTTCCTTATCTCTTTACTTTTCTAAGGTTTTTTAATTTTCTCCTTAACCCCAAAAAATTGAGTGGCGCCCTGTTTCTATCTTCTCTTATCTTTGGTAATTTTACCCATCTATCTTTTTGTTTATTTCTATATCTTTTCTAATATCTCTTATCCTATCTTTACTTATTTCGTCCGTTAGATCCAATCCCGGTTTCAAAAGCTAGTTTCGAACCCACGACTCGCTCTCCACCAACCATCTGGCTGCCGTCCGCAGTGTCTCCATAGGTTATCTTTCTAGCACCATCCAAAAAAGATTTCCGAGGTTACACCTTAAGAAAACTCTTTAGTTTCCAAGTGGTATCATGTCACTGACTTGAAAAATATTCTTGGGGAGGCTAGGACCCACACAGGGTTGTAAAGCCAAAATGATCATCATGTCAAAAACATTGCATTTAAAAAAAATACTTAATAAAAATAATAACGATACACCGTTAGAAAGACTGGAAATGATATGCCATTTGGGATGCAATATTAAAGATACTTGGGATCACAGCTACGAAATCAAAACTTGAAAAAACCAGAAGCTCTTTTAACATCCTTAGGAATATCAATATAAGTATAAGAATTCTTATATGTTACGTCTTTAGTGTACTCTATTCTCCTCTATGGAGTAGATTAGAGTAGAGTAGTTTTAATAATAAAGTTTCTGTTTCTGTATCTGTTTTTATCTTTATATACCGTTCTATATATTTCTATATAAAGGTCGATACCTTTTTCATGGTATAATTTAAATCAATAAATTACACAACAAAACAAATTATTGTTATAAATTCCATGGCTACTTTTTTCCTATAATGACACAAAAATTTGATTAAGTGATAAAATCAACTGTGCTAGGTAAAAAAATTTCAATAAAGCTAAAATTTTAACAAAAACGTCAATAATTATAAAATAAATGAACTTGGCGTATCAAATGTCTCGTTAGCGTGCATGTACTTCAACAGCGAATATAAATTGTAATGAAAAAATAACGACAACAATACTGGAGAACAAAGGTGACAGAACCATTATGAGTTATATCGCCAGTCAGTGGACAATACCAAAATAATTTTTAACCCCGTTGCGGAGTTTTGATTAACTTAAAAATTCGATAGATCATAAAACAAAACATTTGCGTGTTTTTCTCGATAAATATGTTAGCATATGATTATATGTTATATTATATATATATATATATATATATATATATTTACATCCTGCTATTCTTACGGACTCAAACCACATCGCAACCTTACAGCCTCTCCTATTTAGAGGTGTATATAACATTTTAGTCATCATATATATTGAATCAAGGGACAAAACATTCTTAATGCAAAAATTTCTATTTGGATAAGATGAAATTTAATATATACTTGTCTGTTCGGTTCTCCTATCCTTACGAACTCATTACAATTTGCGACCTTTAAAGCCTCATTAGTATAATTTTTATCAGTATTGTGGTATTATGGCCTCATATACACGACCTTACAGACTCATACAGTGTTGTCAATATGCTCACTGTGTATTTAGATAATTTGGGATTTCCCCCATGCATTTGATGTGTAAGTGAATGAAGTTATTTCGCATTTCGCGAGTGTTTAAGTAATTGATACCTTAAAACGGAGATATTGTTTATTTTAAAAACAGCAAGAGTATATTATTTACGTAATCTATATTTAAACTAGCAGTCATAAATTTGAACCTGATATTTGTTGAAAGAAAAATAATAATTTTGGTTAAGATAAGTCAATGTATTTTTTAAGAATATTTCACGTTTTTCTGTCGTTAATTTCCAGACGGAAATTAGGAAATTTAACAAATCTAGAATTCCTAATAATTAATATAGAGTGAGGAAATTTCTTAAATTTTAATTAGAAGTTTTTTTTTGTATAGACAAATTGCCTGTTTTTGTTCGACGGTGCCTTCTACAAAAGTGGATTATCCCGTTTTTATCGTGATAGATCTATGCTTTTTTTTAATGGAGACTTATCCAGTATTATTCTAAATATTTTGTTCTCTTCAATTCTTTTAGGCTAAGCCTGTTTCATTCTCGTTTTCTTGTTTGATTTCATTATTTAATGTGGTTTATCCTACATAGGTTTTTAATCTCATTACTCATTTATCTGTCGAATGGGGTCTTTGCGATTATTTCTCTTACTATTCTTATTAAACTTTTTACCGATTATCTTTTAGTCATGCTTGTGTCAAGTCTGATTTTTACTGTATATGTCATGACAGATCGGATTATACATTTCTATATTGTTTTTGTTTCGATTTTTAGTGTATGTTTTTCTATATTGTGTAGGTAAGATACTCCTGAATTTCTCCTTGCCACTGGCACTTGCTCCCTCACTTTCTCTTTAATGTTATTATGATCCGTTTATTCCCTAATATCAACTAGCAACTAGTCGTCTTTGAGCTAACGATTTTATTTCGCATCAGTGATGTTCCGTACACATATTTTTCGGAAATACTCCATGGATCTACCTATTTGCGAGTTATTGTTTATGTACTTTAGAAAGAAACTACAACTTTAAATTAATTTTATTATATCATATAGTCAATGGACCCCCAAATATGAAAAAAGTGCTGAGTGCCACCCTTTAAAGTGGTCCGTTTTTAAGAAAGGGGTGAATTAGTCCTATGCACTAAGGTGTATTTGGGTAAATACTATGCACTTTTAGTATATATACATCTACAGAAATGTTGTTCAAAGTTAAATTTTTTAATCTAAATGTCATCTATTATTATGTTATATGTCATCAAGTTAACAAAAATTCGTTTTAACAAAAAATATATTCAAAAAACGGGGCAAAAAAACACGAACATGCGCAATTTTTCTATTTTGTCCCATAACTTTTTTCTACGATATTCTAGGTATAGATATTCTTTCACAAAAAAGAACATATATCCTTTTCTTCAAAATGACGTATGGTAAGAGTCTTTACTATTCACAGTATTCGAGATATGATTTTTTAATATCACACACCATTTTTGGGCTATTTTTTCTATTCGTTCGCAAACATTATTCTATAACTTTTTATTACTTAGTTTTCGGTATATGCGTTGTTTAGGTAGGAAATCAAAAATTATTTCAAGTGTGAATATCCTGGAAAATATTTACTCAATGAGAAAAGTTTGTATAACACATTTTGCTATAAATTAAATTCTATATCGATTTAGGAGGTTATTTAATGGTTAAATATTGTGACCATCGAGAAGGAGTGACACTCACAGTCGCCTCTGGGATCTGCACTATATAACTTTTTCATATAAGTCATACCTACTTAAATACCAACTATATAATAGTGCACAAAACAAAGCAAAAATAATAACTTCTTAATAACATTTAAGTAAGTAGTGGGTAGGAACTCCTTAGACAGTCCTATCAGGGAGAATGAATCATTCCCTGCCCCCCACAGATTCCAGGTGTTTCTTGACCCGGGAAACTAGTACCTGCTCAGGGTCCCTTGATCAGGATCACGGATGAAGACCACAACGGCATTCAAGGCGAAGAAGGACACCTTCGGTACGGCGAGGATGGCGGAAGTGGCCCCCCTGATTTTAGGGTTAATATAAAATCAGTAGCGTCTGATCCAGAGTGGACGGCTACGAACAGCATCTGACACAGAGTGGGCGGCTAATTATACACTCACCAACCCGTCTGACCAGCGTGGTATTTTATGGTCAACACCTCCCTTCTCAAATGGCGAATACAAACCCGAACGGAACTGGTCCCCAGGTAGGTGGTTCACATTGTGGCAAATCCTATAGCTTATCTAATAAGGTCAGTCTCATCGGATCTGGGGGAGACAATACTTCATCAATACATACAACAAAAATGTATATCTCAGCTTTCAATGTAAGATCTTTGTCTAAAGACGAGAAACTCTATGAATTAGAGGAAGAAGTTAAAAACCTGCAATGGGACATAATCGGACTAGCAGAGGTAAAAAGAAAATATGAAAACTGCATCTCGCTAGAGTCCGGAAACATATTGTATCAAATATATAATTATATATTATATATTATTATATATTACATATTATACATACCGGAAACACATATTTATTAATCATAAATATGAGCGAAAAGGTCACTTTAAAAATAATTCAAATTTTTGCACCAACATCAACACACACAGACGAAGAAATGGAAGAATTCTATGAACACCTTAATACGAAAACTGTATTGGAGAATTTGGACATGGAGTAAGAAATGAAAGAGAAGGTCTACAGGTTAATTATCTAGAAAACAACAAATTATTTGCCATGAACTCTTTCTTCAAGAAAAAACCACATAGGAAATGGACGTGGATGTCGCCAGATGGGAACACTAAAAATTAAATTGACTACATACTAACAATCAAAAATAAGATTTTCGAAGAGGTCACAGTAATAAACTCAATCTCTACTGGTAGTGATCACAGAATGATACTGGCTAAAATAAGTACATATTAAACACAAAAAAGATCGAAGACAATATGTGCACTCTAAGAAAAAAGTGCACACAGAAAAATTAAAGGAGAATAAAGAATACCAAAACAAACTAAGAACAGCTGAAGAACTAAAGTTAAGAGACCTAAATCTAGATCAACTAAACAAAGCCATCACTGAAGAACTTCTAAAGACTAACTTAGAAGTAGCACCAGCAAAATCAGAAAAAAAATTAAAACTAAGTACCATATCTTTAGACATGCTACAACAACGGAAAAGTCTACTACAAGAAAATAAAAGAAATACAACTGAATCATCATCATCACACAGCCAAATTTGTAGACTGTCGAACATAGGCTTCCTCAAGATGTCTTCACTCTTCTCTGTCCTGTGCAGCTGCGATCCAGTTTGTCACTATTCTTTTAATGTCGTCCGTCCATCTGGTAGGTGGTCTTCCACGATTTCGCTTGTCTGCCCTTGGCCGCCATTCTAAAATCTTCTTTGTCCATTTGTTGTCTCTCTGTCTTGCGACGTGTCCTGACCATTTCCACTTTAACTTCGTAATCCGTTTTATGACGTCTTCCACTTCAGTTCTTCGCCGTATCTCATCATTTCGTATTTGGTCTCTCAAAGTTACGCCAAGCATAGATCTTTCCATTTTTCGTTGTGCTACTTGTAACTTTTTTATTGATGCTTTAGTCAATGTAAGTGTTTCAGCTCCATAAGTGAGCACCGGAAGTACGCACAGGTTAAATGCTTTTCTTTTTAGCTTTATTGGGATGTTTTCCTTAAACACCTCTTTTAGCTTGCCATAGGCTGCCCATTCTAAAGCTATTTTTCTAGATAATTCGCATGTTTGGTTGTCTCTACTTATTTGTATTTCGTGGCCCAGATATATGTATTTGTCAACCGTTTCAATATGCCAGTTTTCTAGTTTCAATGGTCCACTAGGTACTAAGTTGGTCATCATTTTAGTTTTCGCAAAGTTTATTTCCAGCCCTACTTTTTGGGAGACTCATTGCAAATCTTGTAGCGTTTCGTTGGCCTCCTTTAGGTCGTCGGTTATTAGAACTATGTCATCTGCAAATCGTAGGTGGTTCATCCTTTCGCCATCGACACTCAAACCTCTGTTTTCCCATTCTAACATCTGGAATGCATGCTGCATTACGGCATTGAATACAACTGAATACAAAACCCTTAATACAGAAATAAGAAGGCATAAAACAAGATCTTAAACGGCATCAAGAAGAACGAATCGAGAAGATTATAGAAGAAAATAGAAACTTAAGACATATCAAGTCCCACCTAGAAAGAAATAAAATCATAGAGATGGAAAATAAACAAGGTGTAATAGAAAAAACAGAACCCAAATATCTAAGATAACAAGGGAATATTATAGTGACCTCTACAGCTCTAAAAACAGTCTACCTGATACAACTCAACAAAACCTGAAGAAGAAAATAATGAATGTAAACTCTGAAATATTAACCCCCATAACCGGAGAAGAAATAGAAAAAACAATTAGAGATATAAATACAAATACCGCAAGAGTGGAACAAGGCAAATACAATTCTGATATATAAGAAAGGAAATAGATCAAAATTAGCTAACTATAATAGACCAATATCTCTCTTGTCACAAATCTATAAAACTTTCACTAAGGTGATCACAACTAGACTAAACAACAAATTTGATGCATACCAACCAGTTGAGCAGCCAGGATTTAGAAAGGGGTACAGCACAACCGACCACCTTCACACCCTTAAAATATTGATAGAAAAGACCTAGCGTTTGTTGCCTATGAAAAAGCGTTTGACAGCATAGAACGATGGGCAGTGGAAGAAGCGCTAATTAATTGCTGAATAGATTCATGGCACAGAATGTTAATCCACAATATATATCAAAACGCCACTATGAGAATTCAGCTACACAGAGATTTGCAAACTTCATTAATTAGAATTTGTAAAGGTGTCAGACAAGGGGATACAATCTCACCCAAACTATTTACTCTGGCGTTGGAAGACATTTTTAAATCTATAGACTGGGACAATAAAGGGATTTGTATAAACGGAAAATATTTGAATCGTCTAAGATTCGCCGATGATGTACTCCTGATAGCAACAACTATGGAACAACTACGAATAATGATTTCAGACCTAGAAAAAACATCTCAAGAGATGTTTTTAAATGAAGGACTAAAAATGAAAACTAGAATAATGACTAATACAGAAGACAGATCAGTAATTACCATAGGTAGAACAAACATAGAACACGTCCAAGAATATATTTACTTAGAACAAGCTATCAGAGCAGACAAAAGTAACCAGACTAAAGAAATTCGGAATAATAGCATTCGGAAAACTCTCATATACTATCAAAAACCAAAAAATACCTTTAATAATTAAGAATGAAGGTATTTAATGCATGAGTCCTACCTGTTCTGACATACGATGCCCAGACGTGGACGTGTACCAAGAACAACTTAGATAGAATAAAGAAAACTCAAAGAGCTATGGAAAGAAAAATGTTGGGAATATCGTTGAGAGATAAAAAGAACAACGAGTGGATAAGATGCAAAACCGAAACAACAGACGCTGTCGAACATACATTGAAATTAAAATTGAAATGGTCTGGGCATAACGAAAGATATCAGGATGGAAGATGGAATAAAAAAATTGGTCGCTTGAGACCATATACTGTTAAAAGGTCAAGAGGTCGACCGCAAATGAGATGGAAAGATGACATTGAGCAAAGCGCAGGTCCAATGTGGAAAAGACAAACAGAAGACAGAGACATATGGAGACAATTGGGAGAGGCCTATATTCAACACATGAATAGATTTTGGGCTATAGATAGATAGAATAACATTTAATATTAAAGTTACAAAATATGGAATTAAATTATTATAACTACATAACATTATTTAGTGGAATTCATTAAAACACTGGCAATTTTGGAAAAAGATCCGGTGATAGATAAATTTGACATTTTCCCTTTTTATGTTTGACAGCCTTTTTTAATTCTGAGATTTTATATTTTCTCCCGAAAGAACGAACTAATAACACAATTTATCTTTAATTTCCGTTACCATCAAAAACATTTTCATTAGTTTTTCAATACGTTTGTATAATACATTTTAATACATTTCATACAAATCAACTGATAGGGAAATCCCTGGAGATTCGTAATTTTGTACTTTTTAAAAATTAGTTTTAAAAGAAAGGGAAATTCCCGGAGATTGGCAATTTTGCACTTTTTAAAAAATTGATTTTGTAAAGACAGTAAAATCCCCGAAGATTCGTAATTCTGTACTTTTAAAAAATTGCTTTTCACAAGATAGAGGAAGCCCCGAAAATATTACATGCTCTGGGTCTATAAATAGTGCCAGCCACAATTTTCCCTTCATTTTATTTAAATTTAAAGTTCGTTAAGGCAACAAAGTGTTGTGTAAGAATATTTTTAAAATATTGGATAGTTTAGCATTTCGATGAAGTAATGGATACCTCAAAACGGAGCTACATGATTCTAAGAGCGGCGAAAATCAATCAAAGTAAGTAATTTTACATTATTTAAGTAATCTATATTGTAAACAAACTCTTATAAATGAAATATATTAATATATGGATATAATAATTTTGGTTAATTTAAGTCAATGTAATATTTTATTTAAGAATATTTCACGTTCTTCTGTCGTTTAATTTCCGGACGGAAATTTAACAAATCTACAATTTCTAATTAATATGTTCAACTGTCAAATAAACGTCAAAGTTTTAAATACACATTTTAAATTTCCTCACGGATTTTAAAGATTTAAACAGTATTAAACAGATAAATTAATCCACCGACGAGTTAAAAATACGAAGAAATTCCCACTCAGGTAGCCTACGAGTAAACATTACCGTGCCTTATCGGTAATAATCGATTTCTACCAGTTTACGAACCAGTAACAATTATGTGAAAATTCGAATTATTTTGTGTGTTATGGAAACAGCAATTATCATTGAACTATAATATTATTATATTCAACTGACCGAAAACTGCAGATACAGGTAACTGTTATATCACTATTTTTTACCCACAGTGTCCTACTAGGACGTCTGTTCCAATATTAAAAATTAAGTGAAGTGTTTTTGGTATCCAGGAACACTCACAATAATGAACCCAAATCCAAAACTCATAACTCCACAAGTCCACCCACAAAATCATATGTCGCTGCTACTTTATCCAAACCTCCACCTCCTACTTTCCCACGGAAGGAGCAAGCCATTTTAATACACGCTATTCCAAATACTGTTTTATTTGACTATGTTAAAGCTATAGGAGACATTGTAATCCCAAAAAATATTACCTTTGCATCACGTATCCCAAATAACCGCATCTGTATTTATCTTTCCTCGCCTACAGTTGTTGATAACCTTCTAAAAACACATCAAAATATCTCTATCAACTCTACAGTAGTTCCCATCAGAAGACTTATCACCCCAGCTAAACGCCTTCTTATATCTAACGTATCTCCTTCAATTCCACATTCCATAATTGAGAAAGCCCTTAAAGATATTGGATTACAGCTGGTCTCTCCTGTGTCATTTGTGAAATGTGGTGCACTCGGAGAAGGTTATGCACACATAATGAGCTTCCGAAGAGTAACGTATATTATCCCCGATAAGGAGAACTTTTCACTAGATAGTAACTTCGTTATTACATACGAAAACACTCCTTATAGAATATTTATTTCTACGGATAAATTGCATTGTTTTTTATGTAAAGAGGTCGGACATACCGCTGACTCATGTACCAATAATACAACTACTTTTTCTCAAACTGAACTACCCCATCTAGAGCCCTCTTCATCTGAAACTACTGATATAATTTCTGACGTAAGCACTCCTGATCAATTAGACCTAACTACCCCAAACTGCACAGAAACCCCTACTGACATAGATACTGAAACTATACTCCCATCAATTCCACCCACAAAAAGACAAAAAAGAGCTATATCAACAGACAGCAATTCTGATATTCCTTCTCTTTTATCTTCAGCAAGTACACCCGAACCACCGTCTAACCAAATGTTTCCTCCGTTATCCACAAAAACAAACACTGTCTCCAAACCTCACAAGAAAAAAACAAAAACTACAAAATCAGAGGAACATATTCTAACAGCTAGTTCACTACAATCCGTAGCGGCCATTTATGAAAATAATCCATCTGGTCTAACTTTGACCGAGACTCAGTTTATTGCTTTCCTAGAAAATACACATGGTAATCCTAGTCCACTTAATGAAGCTTTTGTGTTTACTTCAAATATTGAAGGACTCTTACACGACATAACAGTTCTCCATTCAGAAACTAAGGAAAGATCCCTTAAAAATCGACTTACCAGACTTCAAAAGAAAATCAAAAGACAGCTAAACTCAGATGACTCTGATAATATCAGCGTCTCATCTGAACTTCTAACCGATAATGAAACCAATACCCTCCTCTCCCAACAGCCAGAACAACCATCTCAGTTGACCCTTTCCCCTTCAACTCAAGCTTCACCTTCAATTTAATCCAATGGAATTGCGATGGGTTCTTTCCCCGTATTGAAAGAATCCAACAACTAGTGACAGAAAAACAACCTGATATCATATGTCTACAAGAAACAAACTCAAAAATATCTAAGCTTCCCACATTAAAAAAGTTCGAAGGATACCATTATATCAGAACTAATTGTAACAGAGCCAGTGGTGGGACATCTATTTTTATTTCCAGTGAAATATATTCATCCCATCTCCTCATCACCACGGAACTCGAGGCTATAGCCGTAACTACTTGGTGTCCAAATAAACTTACGATATGCAGTGTATACATTCCTCCTAACTACCCTC
This sequence comes from Diabrotica balteata, assembly GCA_918026665.1. Lineage (NCBI taxonomy): Eukaryota > Metazoa > Arthropoda > Insecta > Coleoptera > Chrysomelidae > Diabrotica > Diabrotica balteata. The sequence continues at coordinate 60,302,947 of OU898280.1, forward strand.
TTCAAGAAATCGAAATTCTAAATCTTATCTATCAGCTCCCCGCTCCATATATTCTAGTAGGTGACTTCAATGCTCATAACTTTATGTGGGGGTCAAACCACACTAATAGCAAAGGTAAAACTATAGAAAACGTTATCAATTGCACAGGCTCCTGTCTACTAAATACAGGCTCTAATACGCATTTGAACTTTTCCTCTGGCACATTTTCGGCTATAGATCTTAGTTTTAGCGACCCAAAAACATATACTTCACTATCTTGGAAAACTTCAGATGATCTTTATGACAGCAACCACTTTCCAATATTTGTATCATCTGATAGCTCCAACCATGAACAAACTATAACCAGAAACTTCTGGCGACTAAAAAATGCCGACTGGAATGACTATACTTCACAAACAGATAACACCTTACCTTTTCTATCCCTATCCGACAATATTAACAATAATCTATTATTAATCACCGATTCCATACTTAAAGCTGCAAATTTGCACATAGGCAAAAATAATATTTCACATAAAAGAAAGGCAGTACCTTGGTGGAATACATCTTGCCAAACCGCAACAGAACAACAAAAATTAGCTCTTAAAAATTACCGTAAAAACAAAAATCTGGAGAATCTCATTGAACTAAAGAAAACCAGAGCCAAAGCCCGATTTATTATAAAACAAAGTAAAAAATCATCTTGGAGAGAATATGTTTCTTCCATTAATTCAAGAACCAATCCGGTGGATCTTTGGAAAAAGATTAGACAAATCCAAGGAAACAACACCAACCTCAAAATCTCTAGCATTGCTGTAAATAGCACTACAATCACTGACAATCAAGAAATCGGCGAAACCTTAGCAAAGCACTTCGACAATAAATTTAAAAGTAAAATAGATACCTCCTTACGAAATCCATTACCTAACGCCCCACCTTGTTCCTCACCCGATACAATAATGGACATCACACATCTTAATTCTCCCTTTCTTTTTGAAGAACTAGTATCAGTTATTCAAACCTGTAAAAACAATGCCGCTGGTCCTGACGACATTCCTTACATATTTATCAAAAAGCTCTCCAATTGTAGCCTACTCAAAATACTTGAGATGTATAATTTAATCTGGTCATCTAACCAATTTCCCAAACAATGGCAAACCTCTATCGTAATACCCATTAAAAAGCCTAACCTAGATCGTTCCTTGGCCAACTCTTATAGGCCTATATCACTAACTTGTACGATGTGCAAAATATTTGAAAAAATGATTAATAAAAGACTTCTATGGTTCATTGAAAAACATAAGATATTCGCTAGTGAACAGTCAGGATTTCGTCGAAACCGTTCAACCCAAGACAACCTTGTAATCCTCCAAACTCATATATCAGAAGCCTTAAACAAAAAACAAGAAGTCGTAGCTGCCATATTTGATATTGAAGGTGCTTTTGATACTATAAGTAGGCAATGTTTAATAAACAAACTTATCCTTCTTAATATTAATGGTAATATATTTAACTTCATACAAAATTTTCTATCTTCTAGATCGTTCAGAGTCTCTGTCAACGGTATTTTATCTTCTACTTATACTCAAACTGATGGCGTACCTCAGGGATCGGTACTAAGTCCTACACTTTTTAATCTAGCAATAAGTGATTTATGCTCTCATCTCATTTCCCCTATTAAACAAATCATGTATGCTGATGATCTAGTAATTTACTGTCATGGACAAAACTCTTTTACCACCTCGAAGCTTATTCAAGCTGCTGTTGACACACTTTTAAAAAAAACTAGTGACATGGGGTTATCTTTATCCTATGTAAAATCTAAAATTATAAACTTTAGTAGACGTCCCCCTTCTCCATCTCCACTTATTTTGATTAACAATGTCCCTATTCCTGTTGTTAAACAATGCAAAATTCTCGGATTAACGTTTGACGCACGACTAACTTGGAAGCAACATATATTTGCAATAAAAGGAGAAACGTGCAAAAGACTAAACATAATAAAAACTTTATCACATCATTATTGGGGATCTGACGAAAACTCACTTCTTAAAATATACAGATCACTAATACGTTCCAAGCTAGATTATGGTTGTCACATATATATATCCGCCTCCAAAACATATATTAACCTTCTAAACTCAATTCACAACACAGCCCTTCGTCTTTGTATTGGCGCTTTTCGATCTAGTCCTATAGATAATCTTTATTGCGAAGCTAACGAACCTCCTCTTTATATAAGACGAAAACAACTGCTACTCTCTTATGCAGCATCGGTATCAGCTAACCCCTCTAATCCAGTGCATCCCTTATTTGTAATGTCCACATACAATTTACACAATACCAATTCCTTACCACCAATAAAACCTATTCCACTAATTTTAGCACAGACACTTAATGATATCTCTCTTACACATACCCTTCCTCTTTATCCCCCTATATCTCCTCCTTGGATCATCTCCACGCCCAAATTTAACACCTCGCTCACCAACTTCGATAAAAATAAACATCCGAAAGAGATCATTATAAATGCATTTAAAGACATTATATGTACAAATAGTTACGACCTAATATTATACACGGATGCCTCAAAAAATGACACAGGAGTAGGCTGCTCTGTCACAACCTCTCATTCATTAATTAAATCATCACTTATACCATCCGTTTGCAGCGTTCATACTGGCGAATTATTTAGTATATTGCAAGCTTTCAACCACATATCTCCACTTAATAAGCAGGTTGCCATATGCACAGACTCTTTAGCATCAATCCATTCTATCAAAAATATATTTACCGATCATCCAATCGTCCAAAAGATCCTAGACTCTTACCAAATTATCTTGTCCCAAAACATAACAGTTACCATAATTTGGCTGCCATCTCACATTGGTATAGAAGGCAATGAAACTGCAGATCACTATGCTAAACTTGCTACAGCATCACCTGAAATCACCGATAAAATTCAAATTTGTAAGAACCTAAAATTATATACTAAAAGAAGAACCAGACTCCTTTGGCAGCAGCATTGGAACTATAACCGTTCGATCTTACACGAAATACAACCGTCAATAACCAGTCAGCCTACATTTGACTATTCAGCCCTGTCAAGACGAGATCTCATTGTGATAAGACGACTTCGGATAGGACATTCAAAACTCACTCACGGCTACCTAATGTCCTCTAGCATCCGTCCCTCCTGTCAAAGCTGCCAATCATATTTGACAATCAAACATATTCTCACTGAATGCCATCAACATTCGGCCAGAAGATTACAATACAAACTCAAAAGTGAAGTACGAGATATCCTAAGCGACCCTGACCAAATAAAAGCTGTGCTACAATTCCTTAGAGATGAACACTTATATCAAAAAATATAATTAGATTTTAATTTAGACATTGTGTAACATATTATTATCATTCCGTATTATTGTAACATATTCTTAATGTAACATTTATTGTTTGTATAATGAAAACTCATGTTATAGTACCTGTGTAAGTGGCCATAGCAGCCGAGCACGTTAAAGTCGAAATAAAAAAAAAAAAAAAAATAATTAATATGTTATAGTGGAAAAATTTCTTAAATTTAATTAGTCTATATAGGCAAATTGTCTGATTTTCTTCGAAGGTGCCTCCTACCAAGTTTTAATATTATCATCTCATCTCTTTGTTTTACAGTTTTAAGTGCTTCTAATGTTAACTCATTATTAAGAAATAAATTTGATTGTCGCTTCCACACGTTTAAGAGCTTTTCTCCAATATATTTTTTTTTCATTTATTTGTTTTTTAAGTTCAGTGCGTCCGGTAATTTTAGATCTTGTAATAAAAATTAAAATGGAGTTAATGTGGTCACTACTAGAGTTACCAATCTCTTTTAACATTTTCTTCGCTATTATTTGTTCTAAAGAACGAGGAAATAGTTAATTTTCTTAAATTCTTAAATTAATTTTTACTCAATATTTCAATCACAAATAAAATCACAATTTGTGATATTTTATATTATACTCTGTGTATAAGTAACTTGAAACCATATGAAAAGAATTATTCTTTATAAAAAGCTATGCACGATCTAAAACCTGAGATGAACCCATTAAATATCAAATTGTATCGAGGTATGTTGAAAATTATGAATTTATCATTAATAGTAAAGTACCTGTAAATTTCACAATATCGAAAATTGTTATTATGAAAACTTGTTTGTAATTAAAAATTATGTTTAAATATGCAAATACATTGTTCTAACTGAAAATTTTTTTTTCTCAAATTACCGATACCTAACATAATTTTTATTTATTGCTAATATGAGTAGTACTCTTCCGTTCCCATAAAAAATGATAAGCAAATTTTCACAAAACAAAATGCATTAAAAATCTAATAAGCATTGAAGAGTTATTAACCTTTTTTCTATTGGAATGGAAGAATTATCATATTTCTAATAAATAAAAATTATGTTCTATATATAAGTAATTTGAAATTTTTTTTTTTTAATTAAACGAATTTAATTCCATATTAAAATATAGTTTTTAATTCCAAAAAAATGTCTTCAATAATTTTCGATATTGTGAAATAAAAGGTAATTTATTTTTGAGCGAAATTCATAATTTCGGAGGTACCTCCTATAAGATTAATAAAGATTTGATATCTGATGGATACATCTTAAGTTTTAGTAGACAATGCAGAGATTTGTGTGAAGAATAACTTTTTACAATTATTAATAAAAAAGTTTCCCATATGGTTTAAAGTTAAATATTCACTCTATATATTAATTTAATTAAATAGTGTTATAAATACTTAAATACTAAAAATATACTATACTAAGTAAATATACATTATAGTAAGTAATTTTTAGTAAAATTACTAAAAAAAAGATATACATTTTTAATTTAGGAATTCCAGAAAGTATTAACTATAAATCCGAAACAATCTATTTGCATTAAAGTCTAATAGGTACTTAGGTCTTCGTTACACAATTTTCAACGTTACATCGATACAATAGATAATAAAAATGGATATCGCTCACACGCTATTAATATATTTTATGATATTGTCTTGTACCTGTGTAATATAATCCAGAACAAGAATATTATATACTATAAAAACAAACTATTTAAAAAATTAATAGTCTCTTGATGTCTCAGCACTCATTGCTAAGATCTATATCCACTTCAAATTATGTCATAGAATGCATGTAATAAGTATCGAGTTTCCTTTCCTGTTTTGGCACAGTAATATCGATGTATAATTTTTTTGCGTAAACGCAATCAACGATTTTGCATAATTTAGATACGTTTCAGCAATAATTATGAATATCACGTTTTTCTGTTAAATAGAAATAAAAATAAATTATAAAAATTAAAATCCTCATTCTCGGGCCCAAAAATTACGGGCCCTTAGGCACGTGCCTAGGTTGCCTAGGCCTTAGTTCGCTCTTGAAGAAAGTAAAAATACATATTATATTGATTCATATCTACGCATCTCTGGGATGTTACATTATGTGTGAACAATGCTTCACGAGTGTGTCCATTTCACGATTGACGATTTCATTCACAATTGTTATACCGTAATTTTATCTTTTTATGTCCGTTCCACGTTTCTTTGCCTATAGTCGTCCAATAGCTCATGATTATGTGTATATTCTTTGCACTTTATTATTTATTCCCACTTTAATAATAATAGAGTTAATTTATAACAAAAAAATTGTGTTACAATATAAATTTACATATTTTATACAATATATAAATCAACCCAGTTTCTCACATAACTTGTGTGTCACAGGGACTACAACTTATATGTGAGGGTTGAATTTTTCGTAACATATTTTTATTGCACAAATTACAATTATAAAACATATTAATCACTCTACGTATTTGGTGCGTTAGTGCTTTGTATTTTTCAGATTCACTGTTATATATTATATTTATTTTATTCAATCAGCTAATTTAGAGTCGTACCATTTTTTGTTTGTTTTTTTTGCCACTTTTATGTTATAATGTTATATATGTTATAATGTTCTATGTTATAATGTTATATATGTTATAATACGTGTGTATTGTGTTACTGCTTACTGCTTCATATTATTCGTATTTACCTTTATATATTCTTTGTTATAAAGGAGTTAAACATTTTCATCACTAATCCATTCTTGTTCTGCTGTGTGTATTTTCTTCTTCACTTATTGTCTTTAAATATTCTTTCAGGGCTAATTTAGTCATAAAATATTTAGTTTACATTCTGTTCGATTTCATGTTGTGTTTTATAATCATCATCATCATCATCATCAATGGCGCTACAACTCTTAGTGAGTCTTTGCCGCGTTTACTATTGCCTTCCATGTTTGTCGGTCCTGTGCCAGTAATTCCCATTGTCGCACTCCCATTTTCTCTAGATCTTCTTTGACTACATCTTTCTACCTTTTTCTAGGCCTCCCTACAGACCTTCTTCCATCTGGCCTTTCCCAGAACACATTGTTTATAAGTTTTATAATATAATGATGAAATTTTTATATTAAATTCCTTGGCCTTATCATTAAACTGGTGTTCCATTTTTTTGTACATCATTTTCATTTAATGCTAAGCATTGCTTTATCGACATAGTATATGATTTTCATTTAATTATAGCCTCATTGTGTCAAAGGCCTTTTCTAAGTCTGAAAAACCTAAGTAGGGTAATTTATTGTATTAGAGATGTGAGTACCTATTGTAGAGATTTTATTATTTTATAAATGTGATTTACTTCTATTAATTTATTTATATTGTGTTCTTTGTCCTCTTATTGCCTTTTACATTTCATTCTGTAATTTATAAAAATCACGTTCTATTTCTTTCAAAAACCTTTATCCCACTGTTTTGTTTTTCTCTGTCTGACTTGTATATGTGTCCTGTTGCGAACCCCCTTATACTAAGTCTCCTGCGTTGGAGGAGATACATATTATTTAAGATTTTTAAGATTTTTTATACAAGATTTTTATATCAGATACATATAATTTTTTCTTGCATTTTATTTAATTTGTTTGAAAATCAAGGCATAAGTTTTCTTTAATTTATGTTTTTGTTTATTTTTCTTTGTCAAAGGGCCTATTTTGCGCATTTGTTATCCTAGTTTCAATTTTTTTCTTTTCACGTGATTCATTGCCGTTAAATTTTTTAGTCTAGCCTACTTTGATTTACTACCAACTTTAGCTTTTTTGTCGAATTATCATACAGTTTTTCAAAATTAATTTTAGTTTCTAGTTTTGATGGCTTAATTTTATGTTCCCTCGTCATACTAAAATAAATTGTTCTCAAAATTAACTTGTGATTGATGCGTAGGTACGTTGCTGAGCTTTTTTATTACTTGGTTCCTTTTCATATAATACTTGTTTATAGTGTTTATTTCTGTTTATAAGAATGTAGTTAGTCATTAATTTGTATCCTCTTGTATTAATAAAATTTGTGGTTGAAATTGTATTTCTGTATCCTTTTTGGACGTAGAGGAAGAAGTTGCTCATTTTGTATACTTCCATTAAATTTTTACATTACGCCTAGTATCAGACCATTGCCAATTATAGGTATGTCTACCACGATAATTATTACTGCAGACGTTTTTGGTATTGCATCTCCCACTTTTTGGAAATCTTCATAAAATTTAACAGTTTGCAGTTTTCAGGCCAGTATACACTTATTATTTGTAGTCTTTGTTGTTCTGTTTTTAGTTAGCCCATTAAAATTTGCTCTGAGACTTATTCTACATATTCGATGTTATTTGTTAGTTCTTTTTAGTTGACCTACGTGTTTCTTTTTTCTGTTATTCTTGAGAACTTGCCTAGCCACTGTTGCTCTTTTTGCCTTTTTTTTTGTTTTAAACGCATTCTAAACCATATTCTTTTAATTCCACTACCAAGTCCTGGCCCTTGTCGTTCAGAGCTGTTAAATGGCAAGTAGCCATGCTCAAGATTCTCTTTCTGTTTTTCTTTCTTCGAGCCAATTTCATCTCTAAAAATCAGTCCGGTTCCGAGGCTTACTGCCGTTTCTGAGCCATTTTAGTTTTACTCTTGGTATGGAGATAAACTTTTAAGAGCCTCTCCTCCTTTTTCCTGGATTGGGATAGGCAATAACATTATGCAAGAGGTACTTAATTCCCTCCTTCGTCAAAGTCCATGATTATTGGCATAGTGATCAGTAGTCTACTTATTGCTGACAGTACTAACTTATTTTATTTATCTTCATGGATATATAAATTTAAATTAGGTATACCTATAATTTGACAAAATTTTTCAATGTTTTAGTTTCTAGGTTAGTTCTAATCTAGGATGAAATATTTTGAGTATTAGTTAACACTTTTCGTGATCAATTAATATATTTCATTTATTTTGTTTTTGTATAATTTAAATTGTATTATTTTTTATAGTCATAGTTTTTTTTTAATTTTGCAGATAATGATGAGACTTCAAATAAAGTGGAAAAAAAATTGAATATCACACAAGATATTGGTTTAAAAAGTTGTACCATCCCGGAGATCAAAAGCAAAACTAAAAAACTTAAAAATTTTTGTTACTACTGCGAAACTGATGTTACTAATTTTGCACGACACATAACTGTGCATCATTCAACAGAATTCGATGTCATTCAAATAAATTCCAAGCCAATAAACAGTTTAGAGAGAAAGCGTTTACTGGCAAAATTAAGAAACAAAGGAAACTATCTCAAACATGAAGAAGATGGACCAAGAAAAGTTAGACGATCCACGGTTCCAGGCAGATCTTCGTTACCATGTGATAGTTGCTTGGGGTATTTCTCTTCGAAGTTATTGTATCGGCATAGAAAAAAATGTTCAGGAAAATCAGGCTCAGCGCAAAGTGCTGGTCAAAATATATTAGCGGGCCACATTAAAGTTGATGAAAGGTTGAAGCGTGAAATTTTTCCACGTATGCGCGCAGACAAAATATCTCTAGAAGCAAAGACAGATACGTTAATTTGCGCTTTTGGCTCTCGTTTTTTACGAGTGCACAGAGAATATCATTTTGCCTCAGTGACATCAAGGAAAATGAGGGAGTTAGCCAGGATACTTATTCAACTTAAAAAAATAAATCCTAACATAAAATCATTGTTTGATGCATTACAGCCTAAATATTTTGACAATATTGTACAGGCAACACAAAATGCCTCAGGATATAAATCTTCTAATGATAGCTTTGATGCTCCTTCTTATGCTATGAATATAGTAAATTCACTTAAACAATGCTGTGACATTGCCATTAACTTTGTTATTAAAAAGGCAGCAAACTACGAATCCATTACAGCAGCGGAAGCGGAAGCGCAGCTTAGAACAATGCTCCACTTGTTCACTACGAATTGGAGATATGAGATATCTAGTCAAGCAGCCAACAATTTAAATCTAAAGAGATGGAACAAGATTACAATTGTTCCTTTAGCAACTGATCTCAAAATTATGAAAGATTTTTTGATTGACTTATCTAAAAAAGCAGCTACTGAACTTCAAATTACTAACAACAAAGTATCCGCATACAATACCTTACTCGAAACATCATATTGCCAAGTTCTTTTACTTAATCGAAGGCGCCCAGGAGAACTTCAAAGAATGAAGTTGGATACATATTTGAGTTGTAGTAATGATAAAAGTACGTATGAAGAATTTTCACTCATTACCAGCCCATCTGAACAAATTTTACTCAAAACTTTCAAGAGAGTTGTGATAAGAGGAAAAAGACACAGGGGCGTACCTGTGTTGTTTAGTAAAGATGTACAACATAATATTAATTTATTGATTAGAGTCAGAGAAAATATCGTTCCTGAAACAAATATTTTTTTATTTGGAAAGCCAAATTCCATATCTGAGATAAGTGGATATAAAGTCTTAAGAAAATATGCTAGATTATCAGGAGCCCGAAATCCTGACGCTATTTCATCAACGAGACTACGGAAACACTTAGCTACATTGAGTCAATTATTTAATATGACGGAATCCGATATTGAACAACTTGCATTATTCATGGGCCATACAGTAGGTGTCCACAGAGGATCTTATAGGCTACCAGATGATGTTTACCAAACTGCTAAGTTAGCAAAACTTTTATTGGTTATGGAAACTGGAAGTGGTAAATCATTCAAAGGCAAAAGCCTTGACGATATTCAACTAAATATGGATGAAACTTTAATGACTGAAACCAACGAACAAGAAGACAAGGAAGATGACAATTTGCAAGAAGACGTAGTGATAGTAGAATCTGAGAAATCGAAACCAAAGGATGTTAAAAATTCCATTGTGAAGTCAACCATTAAAAAAAGGACACTAGTTCCATGGACCCAGGAACAAAAAGGTTTTGCTAAAAGATTTTTTGCCAAGAATATCAAAAATTGCAAAGCTCCAAACAGGAGAGAATGTGAAAATTTAATTGAAAAATATCCAGATGTTTTCAAAAATAAAAGTTGGTTAAAAATTAAAGTTTTTATTCAAAATCAATATTCAAGAAAGCCATGATTGATGAAAATAATTGTTTTGTTTTTCTTTCATGTAAGCTTAGTTTAAATTCTTCATTTTTTTATTTGTGTAATAGTTAATTTTTATTTCAGTGTATTTTTAATTTTATTTTATTAAAGATTTTAATAAAATTTTTATAAAATGATTAATAAAGATTGTTTCAATATACCTATAAACCTAGTTAAGGCAAGGAAACAAAGTATTAGGACTAAATTCCCAGAAAAATATGTTTTCTCGATTGGGTACTATCAAAATTTTAAAAATTCAAATTTGGTCCCTACTTATAAATATCGCAAACAATCAAAGAATATCAGTATTTCTGAAATAAATATTTATTTTTATTCATTCATCTAAAGTATAATCAATTTTCTAAATCTGTTTTCTTGTGACACTGCAATTTTTTGGGAGTAAGCATCATAGATTGGAGTTCGTTTTCAAAAAATATATAAAAAAAGTTTTTACAAATTGTTATATCAAAAGTGAAGGTAAAAAACGAAGAGGTATGCAAAGGATGGCATAAACACACCCATACAAAGATTTTACCTCGCGTTTTTGATACAACAGCTGGTAAAAACTTTTTATATATTGTTTCTGGTTTGAAGCCGGTAACGGTAAAAATAACATGTAAATAAATGTATCGAGGTAGTGTGTCACTGTGTTCCTTCTGAAATATCAAGACAAAAACAGACAGAAGCCAGAGGGAAATTTTATGAAGGTCTGCAAGAGGTGGTAGATGCAATACCAAAACATGTGCAGTTATTATCATGGTAGACATAAATATAAGAATTAGCAATGATCTGATACTGGACATAAAGCAAAATTTTAATAAAATCATACAAGATAAATATGGAAAACTCTTTTTGAACTTCTGTGTACAAAGTTAGTTCGGAAGTTAGTTGCAAAAAAATTTAAACTAAATAAAACCAGCAAAAAACGAGGCTCTTAAAGAACTAAAAATAAACATAAACTTAAACAACACAAAGCGTACACATTGGTTCTCAGAAGAGGGAAAATTATAATACTTATCTAAAGTATAGAAATATATCTGAAGAAATAAGAAAGCTTATCTGAAGTATAGATCTGAAAAAACGCAGGACTTATGAATATGAGAGAGTTCGTAACGAGAAATATGCTCTAGAAAGACCCAAGAAAGCGAGAAATGAGACATGCCTGTTACGTACAACAAAAAGAGATGTGAAACTTTATAAGAGGGAAAAAGAATAGAAATTAATAAAATATATTCACATCAATAAAAGAGAAGGAAGAACATATATTATACAAATAAACGGAAAAACGAAAACTCAACATTCTCTTGAAACCCCAGAAATAACATCAAATGAATAATTAACGCAAATACTAAAAGCATGAGATAAAAGAAGTCATCATAAAGTTTAAAAACAGAATTACTTCAAGAAATAATCGAATCGCAAACAAACTAATAAAATATGGCAGAGTATAACTTATAATAACAGTTAACCGTAACATTTGATAAAGGGTTAAGTTCATCAAGAATACCTGAGAAGTGGAGAACATGGACCCAAAAGACACAAGATCGAAACAGATGGAAAATTATAAGGGAGATCTATGTTAAACAGTGGACAAGCGAATATGAACAGATGTAAAATTCGACCCAAATAGTTACAAAGAAACAAATTTGTTAAGTACTATTTTTAAATTATTAATAAAAGTAATAACAAATAAACTGACGAAAATGATTAGCATATCAGACGAACAAGTTTTCTGTAGAAGAACATCATGTAACGTTGCTGTCTTTGAAGTTAGGCAAATATCAGAGTATAGAATACAATATACCTATGTTTTGTCGATTTGGGAAAGTCCCTTGACAGAGTGAGACTATCGGATGCGATACACCTACAATACCTAATACTTCACAAAAATAATAGAGAACATATATATGTAAAAAACAGAATCAAAGTAAAAGTTCAAATAAAAACAACAGAATATATAAACAATACCTCCAACTGAAATCAAACAGGAGACAGACAGTAATATTTAATGTCTTATATTTAATATAATATTAGACGAGTTTTTAAGGAAGTAAAAAATTAAAAAAAAAAAGATACCAAACGAGAAACACAAAGTAATAAAAATAATACGCGATGTTGATGAAACGTTTTTGATAACAGAGTCAAACTATTTAATACGAAAATTTTATCACAGATTACGAAAAGTTTAGTATTTTCGAAGGAACCAAAAAGGTCTAAGCTTAAGATTGAAAACCAACTGATAAAACAAGTATTAAAATTTAAATATCTGAAAATAAACGTATTGACGAGCAACAATAATATTAAGGTGAAAGTAATTGGATACGTGACACAGGCAAGCGAAACAGCACGGCGACTTTAATGACACAATATGGCGAAACAAACAGTTAAAACTAGATACAAAAACGTGAATAAACATATCTGTAATCCCACTTGAATAACTGGAAAAATACTGTTCAAAAAAGAAACCTATGCAGACTAAATAATATAAATGTATTGGTAAATTAGCAGAATGCTAAAGAACATATAAGTTAGAATAGCCTTGGATAAGTCTACAATTGAAAGAAGCACAGGTCCTCCAAGAAAAGATGGAATGATAATATCCCACCTGAATAGGATGCACCGTCGAAGAAAAACGGGTAATTTGCCTATATCAAAAAAGAAGAAGAAGACACAGAAGAATTGAAAGAAGCACAGGTCTTCTAAGAAAAATATGGAATGATAATATTCCACCTGCATAGGATGCACCGTCGAAGAAAAACGGGTAATTTGCCTATATCAAAAAAGAAGAAGAAGACACAGAAGAACTGAAAGAAGCACAGGTCCTCTAAGAAAAATATGGAATGGTAATATTCCAGCTGAATAGGATGCACCGTCGAAGAAAAACGGGTAATTTGCCTATATCAAAAAAGAAGAAGAAGACACAGAAGAATTAAAAGAAGCACAGGTCCTCCAAGAAAAATATGGAATGGTAATATTCCACCTGAATAGGATGCACCGTCGAAGAAAAACGGGTAATTTGCCTATATCAAAAAAGAAGAAGAAGACACAGAAGAACTGAAAGAAGCACAGGTCCTCTAAGAAAAATATGGAATGGTAATATTCCACCTGAATAGGATGCACCGTCGAAGAAAAACGGGTAATTTGCCTATATCAAAAAAGAAGAAGAAGACACAGAAGAATTAAAAGAAGCACAGGTCCTCCAAGAAAAATATGGAATGGTAATATTCCACCTGAATAGGATGCACCGTCGAAGAAAAACGGGTAATTTGCCTATATCAAAAAAGAAGAAGAAGACACAGAAGAACTGAAAGAAGCACAGGTCCTCCAAGAAAAATATGGAATGGTAATATTCCACCTGAATAGGATGCACCGTCGAAGAAAAACGGGTAATTTGCCTATATCAAAAAAGAAGAAGAAGACACAGAAGAACTGAAAGAAGTACAGGTCCTCCAAGAAAAATATGGAATGGTAATATTCTATCTGAATAGGATGCACCGTCGAAGAAAAACGGGTAATTTGCCTATATCAAAAAAGAAGAAGAAGACACAGAAGAATTGAAAGAAGCACAGGTCCTCCAAGAAAAAGATGGAATGATAGTATTCCACCTGAATGGGATGCACCGTCGAAGAAAAACGGGCACTTTGTCTATATCAAAAAAGAAGAAGAAGACATTAATATTAATTTTTATTTATATAACAATTAATTATATTCTGAATTACAAAAATATATGACTTATTGTGTATATAAATAGAAATAATGTGTTTTCACATGAAACAAAATACCTGAAAGAGTATCTTCGTTTATTACTATTAAATAAATGTACCCAATGTATATCAATACATTTTTCAACACATAAAAATTAACAATAACATTACCAGATGATCGTAAAAAACCTTAGTCCGCAATTTGTGCCAGATGGGAAGATATAATTTGTTAGAATATTCGAGCAACAGTGTTGCCAGCGGAGTTGAGTCTATAATATGATGTTATGGTTTAACACATAAGTGATATACACATTCAGTATACTCATAAAAGCGCCCTCCACGGCAAATGGCTGAATTAAAAGCGACTTTACGGACTCATTTTGTTTTAAGATTTGCAGCTATTCTATAATACCCACAATTTTTGTAATAGATTTGTGCCGTAGGTAGAGGTCTCTAGTTTCTCATTCAGCAAAATTTTGGTAGAAAATAACAATCAGTTAACAGAAATACGTGAAAAACATTACGGACTCCGTATAATGAGTCCATAAATCGCTCGAGTCCGTTGTGTATGGTCAAAACCTTAATGCAGAGTCTGCAATGTTAGCAGGATATATATATATATATATATATATATATATATATATATATATATATATATATATATTATATATGTATGTATATGTATGTATATATCGGAAAAAGGAGTACGACCGTCAATCCAATATATTATAAGGATCACTCAGAAGAGTGGTGGGTTCTTATATCGGTCTCAAGGTGGAGAAATGAAAGACAAAGTTGATAGGCTACTTTATCTATTTTGAAGACGTTTCGCTTTCGTATTCTGAAAGCATCATCAGTTTATCTAAAAAGTACAATATAAGAACCACACAATCATGGAAAAGATGTTATAAGTGTTACCTTAAAAAGACATGTAGCAGTCAAAGATATTAACAAGTTTGTGAATAAAACTCAAGTAAATGGACATTATACGGTAGTATTGTATAAACAATCAATTAACTAACAACATTTAGCAACTTTAGCAATTAAAAAATTAGCGCAGCAACTGACCATATGGTCTAAAGTATAAGTAATATTTTATTTTATCTTAAATAGTGAAAAAGAACCAAGAAAATCATAGATTTACTTCCAACTATTTGATAATTATTTAGCTTTGATTTTAACTTTAAGTAGCATTATTAAAGTGATGTTAATAAAAAATTATCTTAAAAAGTAGTGTAAATGAAGTTACCGATCAAAGCCTTACAGCTGCTGCCGGGAAAATGGCGTTAATTGAAACAGACCGAACTAAATCGTGAAAAGACAACTAACCTTGAGGTCAAAAATTTGACAGAGCAACAAGGTAGAAGTACCACCCCAAATAATTGGTCGGTCTATTTAAAAGTTTAAATGAGTTTTGATGACAACCCGCTTGTAATAGACAAACCAATGAAAGAAATTGGTATTATAATAGCAATTCCTCGTATTAACCAGTCTAGAACGAACAAACAGGAGAAGTTCAGTCAATCTCAGATGATCATCTTCAGATGAGATTAAAAAAGGTGGGATGGTTGGTTTGAGAATGAGACTTTAGTTAGTTTTTGAAGAAAAAAATAGAGGCAGTTGGTTTCCAAGGGTGCAAGGCGAACGGCCGTTGTTCTCGGGTAGTTTCCCAGAGGTAGGAAGCAGTAGCAGTGAAAGTTTGTCAGTTTCGTGTAGTTAGTGTATCTGACAGAAGCTGATCCAGTAAAAGATTGTAGGTCATATTTTTCTACTTATATTCAAAGAGTCACTATTCAGGCCAACGAAAGATTCAGTTTATCGTAAAGAGAAGATATTCCAAGAGTCATTTTTTACTCAGGCCAACGAGAGATTCAGTTTATCGAGAGGAGAAGAGGCTAGCATAATGTGAACGATTCGTGCATTTGAAGAAGATCATTAAGGACGATAAACTTGCAACAATTTGTTGTAAGATTGCTGATTGCCTAGGGAGCTACTAAGAATAGATAGCGTAGGCTACAATGAACAATGATTTGGACCACTCATCGTCATAGAGAGATAGTTTTGTTTTCTGCAGTTTTTCTTTTATTGATAACACAATTTTTACAATTACTTTAGAAAAGATATAAATATTTTGATTAGGAGAGTTAGAATATTAATTGTGATTTTGAGATTTTAACTAATATTGTTTGTACCATTAATTTTCAAGGTTCACGTACGTAGAACAAAATTTTGAGAATCATTATATGAGATATTGTTTATTGAAAACATTTGAGTGTGAATTTTATTTCATTATTTTTATTTCAATATATAATATTATAGCATATATTTTTTTTATTATTCCGGTATTCTTTGGACCTTACCTTTTACATGTAAAGCATAGATATTGAAGCACGAATATAACCCTGAGATAAGAGAATTAAAAAGTGTGATAGAATCATAATCATATCATTTAAATAATTGTAATTAATTAAGTAATTAATTAGCTAATTAATTGCTTGGCGCACTAAGATTTTGAATATCACAATAATGTATAACATATATATATATATATATATATATATATATATATATATATATATATATATTACTTATTCGGGATCTAACTGCATCTAGCAATGAAGTTGACCCAAAAGTAAACTCGATAAAAACAAAATCCATATACAACGAAATAGTAAATCTTTAAGATGTAATAATAAACAAAAATGCTTTTGTTACAGTAGACGAATATGTACACCTGGGACAATAATTATATAAATCTAGCTCCTTACTCCCAGAAATCAACAGAATAATGGTTGGGACATCTTTTATTGCAATTTAATCATTTACTAGCTTAATATTATATGAATGTTTAAGTTTCCAAAATATATTTAAGAAAAGTTTAATTGGCTAAAAAAGCTTGCTTGGCTTACCTACTGACGTTAAACACAACATACCTGAAAATAAAACAAATCGTCAATATCTGTGTCAATACACTTTATTGAGAATATTTTAAAAAATGTTATATAAAATTTGTTTATAAACGATAAAGAGGTTATTATTAATCAAAATTCATAAGGAAAATAAACTTCCTGTAGTTGGCTGTATACCAATAATAACAAAAATTTTTGTTAAAAAAATCCTTTATAAAAGATATAATAATATAAAAAAACCCTTTCGGGCTACATAACAGACCATTTTCGGAATGACTATTCCATCACCAGTGCTTTTACTAGGAATACATGAGCAAAAGCAATATACGGGTAAAACCCTTTAAATATAATTAAATTAATTTGATATTAAATTGTTGCTAATAAGATGTTTAAGTTTTCGACAAAACTTGCTGCTGTAGAGATGATACCTACAAGTTCCCGCACACACTTCCTCTCAGGGCCACCAACGCGATTTTAGGAATCTTCCGATACCATGACTGACAATATTTGTTAAAATGTGTTTCTTGAAGGAATTTTAAATAAACTGTCTTCTATCGTTTATATATTTCTATGTTATTAAAGTGTAGCTTCTTTGTAGCAGTTAAAAATATACAGTAGAATATTGGTTCTGATATTGGCGATGTCAGTAGGTTCCTATACTAGTGTACTAAAACTTTCGATTTATAAAATAAAGCAAGAAACGTTTAAAGTAAAGTTAAAGTAAATATTTCGGACAATGTGTTTAACTCCTTGGACAAAATATGATTATTTTGTAATAAAATGCATAAAGGCTTTTACATGCAGTGATTGTACCCTAAAGAAATTCTAGATCTGGAAAACTGAAAAGACTCGAAGTTCAAAAGAAATTTGAAAAAGAAATACAGAGGAAGCTGCCAATATGTGAAAAAATAAAGACATATTATTAAAAGATCAGTGGAATCTAATAAGTACAACTACATTAACTGCAAGAAAACCGATGTTAAGAACAAAAAAAGGAAAGATAAGTAATTTTTTGATGGTGAGTTTAGGGCGGCAAGTGAAGAACGAAATAGAGTACATATAATATATTTGTCTTGACGAACCAAAGAAAGAAAAATAGAGTTCAAAAACAAAAGACGAAGAGCTGATAAACTGTGTAGACAAAAAAAAGAAAGAACTATTTGAGAACTTTTTGAGTTAGGAGAAACAGAAATTACGAAAAAAAATATGAGGTCATACATAAAATACGAAGATCAGAGAAAATGCCAAAAGAGTGGAACAAGAATATCATCTGCCTAATCTATAAAATGAGCGATGAGCTTCTCTCAAAACTATAGAGAAATCTCTTGCTGTGTTGTGGATATAAAATATTTAAAAATATACTTACCTGTAGACTACAAACCCTTCGAGATAAGATAATCGGAGAATATCAGGCAGGATTTAGGCAGGGAGAATCAACTATCGACTAACTATTTACGGTTAAGCAGATAGGTATATAATATTTATGTTGATATTCTTATATATAAAAAAATCACCTTAATTTCAATATGTTCACCTAGGGCATCTTCACTGGGTAGGACCTGTATTTAGGATGGAAGAAAACAGGCTTCAAAAAAAACTGTTGAATACAATAATGTAGGGAAAGCCACCCATTGGAAGATCTAGAGAAGGATTGGAGAATGATGTAGATGAGGATACCAAGGTAAGCTCTGCATTTATGATGTAAGAAAACAGGTTCTTAAAGAAACTATTGAATGAATGAATTCAGGGAAGGCGACCTATTCTAAGATGGAGAAAAGGATTGGAGGATGATGTAGATGAGGATACCCGGGTAGGCTCTGTACTTATGACGGATGAAAACAGGCTCTTAAAGAAACTATTGAATGAAAGAATGCAGGGAAAGCGACCTATTCGAAGATGGAGAAAAGGATTGGAGGATGATGTAGATGAGGATACCAGAAATCTCATTGGCAGTCAATCATGGAGCAGAATGGCTACATGTCATAACGGATGGAGAGCTTTGATGAGGGTAGCCAGGGCTCGAATTGGGCTGTAAAGCTATAGAATGGTATATTGTACCCTAAAATATCCAAATGACAGATTCTTCAACGCGGAACCGTAAAGCATCGTAATCTAGGATGGATCGAACATAAGACCGATAAAACAGTAAATATGTTATTATTGAAATTAATAAAGACGTATCCTATATGTTGTTTCTACGTAAACTTTTTGTCTATGATAAGCTTAAAATATTTGACGTAATTTTTATGGTTTATAAAAGTAATGAGTAATTAATTCAAGATGGCCGCTGTCGAAGACGTACGGCCAATTGATGGTGAAAACTTGGAAATAAATTTTAAATGCTGCACTAAAAAGAGTGTAAAATAGTTGTGTGTAAACATTGTTATAGTGTTTTCCACTCTAGCTGTGCAAAAAGATGTGGATTTAAAACAAGTGAGAGAAATATCATAATATGCTGTGACAAAAAAGTCGGTGATATCGAAACAAACGAGATGTCAACTACAGAAGAATTATCCAAACTGAGATTAGAATATGGCCTCTTAAAAAGACTAATTATGGAAATGGAAGACAAAAATGTTGTATTAAAATAAAACAATAATTTATTTCGCCAAAATGTAAGTTATCTAGAGCAAAAAACCGCAAAAAAAAACTGAATACGAAAGTGTAAATAAACAAGATCAGATAATGGATCACTGTGTTGATAAAAAATTCTCAAGGTCGGTACCACCTCGTACACAAAATAAATCATTCACAGAAGTAGTAGCTCAAACGTCAAAAAGTTTAAGTAGTTCCTATGAACAGAAGACAAGTGACAACATTAATGTCAACCTTAAAAATAAACAAACAACTGAGGTTAATGAGCAAATAAAAAAACATAAAATCACTGAGGAAAACAGCAATAGTGACTGAGATGGGTTCCAAAAAGTTATACACAGGAGACATCGGTACATAATTAAAAAAAAATATAGGAACGGCAGTAAGCAATGACGATAGCACAAGTGGTTTTGCAGGGGAAAAGAAAAAAGTGTGGCTATACTTGTATAGAGTGAAGAGAACAACAAAACAAGAGGAGAGGCACAACAGAACATTGGAAATCTAAAGAAGAATTAAGTGAATATGGAATTAACAATTTTGTGCTAACAGCTAGTCATTGTAGAAATAATGTAAATGAACATGGAGCAACAGCTATATATCTTAGTAAAGACATCATTGGCGAGGAAAGAAAGGATATACAAGAGTTATCAGTAGATAGGGTAATAGAGTGTGCTGTATGCGAAGCTAATATAGGTAATAACAAACTCATTATAGCATCAGTTTACAGACCATCAGTTAGCGATCTGGCAATTTTTTTAAACAAATTTGATATTATACTGGGACGAATTATGATAGAAAACACAATTATAACTATAGGGGGAGATTTCAATATCGATCTTAAGAATAACACATTAGATAATGTAAAATTTTGTATGTTAATTAACTCATATATTTGTCATGTAATTGAAGACTACACTAGAGTAACTGCCACACCTAAAACTTATATAGATATAATACTAACAAATATGCAATCATATGTGTCAGTAGAAGTCTTGCACGCCGGAATCTCTGATCATTCTGCCCAAAAATTAACTTTTCAGGTAGAGGAAGCAGAAACGAATACTCTTCAAATGAAAAGACATTTTAGTACAAATAATATTGAAACCTTTATAAGTAAATTACATAATCATGACTGGCTTCATTTAAGTTACAAATGTGTAAATGATCAATGCAATACTTTCTTAAATCAGTTTCTGTATATATTTAATCAGTGCTTTCCTTTTAAAAAGTTAGATTCTAGGCAACGTAAAAAAGGCCTTAATAAAAGAGATGATCCAGAGATAATAGAATGTAAGACTCGTTTAGACATCTTGTTTACAATAAGCAGAGTTAACAATAAATTCTATGATTCCTTCTTCTTCTTTAAGTTCCATCTTCTATCGAAGGTTGGAAATCATCATGGCTATGCGGACTCTGTTGACTGCCGCTCTAAAAAGTTCTGCACTACTGCATTCAAACCATTCCCTTAAGTTCTTAAGCCAGGATATTCTTCGTCTTTCCACATTTTGCTTTCCTCGGATTTTGCCCTGCATAATAAGTTGTAATAATGCGTATTTTTGCCCTCTCATCACATGTCCCAAGTACTCAAGTTTTCGTC
Organism: Diabrotica balteata; assembly: GCA_918026665.1. Taxonomy (NCBI): domain Eukaryota; kingdom Metazoa; phylum Arthropoda; class Insecta; order Coleoptera; family Chrysomelidae; genus Diabrotica; species Diabrotica balteata. The sequence goes on from OU898280.1 coordinate 60,324,212, forward strand.
TTTTAATAGTTAATATTATTTCCGCCTCATTTCCTATCCTTTTAGTTACTTCCATGTTTGACATTCTTTGAATCCATGATATTCGTAGGATTCTTCTGTAACACCAAAATTCAAAGGCGGCCAGCTTATTTAGATGAACTTGTTTTAGTGTCCAAGCTTCCAGACCATAAAGAAGAGTAGAGAACACGTAACATCGAAGCATTCTCAGGCGTAGTTCTAACCTTATATCCCGACAACAAAGAAACTTTTTAAGTTTAATAAATGATGTACGTGCTATTTCAATACGTGTCTTAATTTCTTTGGTTTGGTCTACATCTGATGTTATCCATGTTCCTAAATATTTATAGTTATTAACATTCTCAATTGCAGTACCTTCAATAGTCAATTGGATATTTGCATATGCAGATTTAGTCATGATCATGCATTTAGTTTTCTTTAAATTTATCTTCAGTCCGTACTCATGACAGCGTTCATTAAGGCGTTGCATTAGGTTCTGTAAATCATTGTTGTTATCCGTATTTATTACTGTATCGTCTGCAAAACGTAAGTTATTCAAAACTTCTCCATTGATAGGTATACCTTCTATTGAGTCTGAGAGCGCTTCTTGAAATACCGCTTCACTGTAGACATTGAAAAGTAGTGGGGACAGCACGCAACCCTGGCGGACTCCTCTCTGTATTTTGATATTTTCGGTGTACTGGCTGTCAACTCTTACCTTGGCAGTTTGATTCCAATATAAATTAGATATAATTTTCAGATCACGACTGTCAATATTTTTGCTTTTTAATATATCTACAAGCTTTTTATGTTGAACTTTATCAAATGCCTTTTCAAAGTCTACAAAACATAAGTACATATCCTGATTCATGTCCATGCATCTCTGAGCCAGCACATTCAAGCCGAACAAAGCATCTCTTGTACTCATACCATTTCTAAAGCCAAATTGTGTGTCACTAATCTCATATTCAAGAGTTTTAACAATTCTGCTGTGAATTATTTTCAAAAATGTTTCAAGTGTGTGACTCATTAAAGCTATTGTTCTGTGGTCTGAGCAAGTTGTTGAACTTGGTTTTTTGGGAATTGCTACAAAGGTTGATTGCAGCCATTGTCTGGGGATTGTGGCAGTCTGATATATTAGATTAAAGAGTTCAACCAGTACATCAATAACATCTTCATCGATGAGTTTTAATAATTCGATGGGCACCTCATCTGGTCCAGTAGCTTTACCCTCTTTTGTGTTTTTGATGGCATAGATGACTTCTTCTCTTAATATTGGTGGTCCAGTATCCTCGGTGATTTCTAATGACAGTTCTTCTTTTTCATCATTAAATAGTTGTTGAATGTAACTGGTCCAGTGACATAATCTCTCCTTCATATCAGTAATAATATCCCCTTTATCATTATGATTCCTATAGACAGGTAAAAAAAGAATATAATAAGAAACTAATAACAAAACGATCAAAACTATATGAAAACAGGATGTCTGAAGCTGCCAACAAAAATAAATGCATGTGGCAAATTGTTAGTGAAATTAATGGTCAATTAAAACGTGTAAATTCAATAAAAGTAGAGGGTAGTCCTCAAGAGATTGCTGATAAATACATGATCCACTTAAATACTTCTTTAAATAACACTGTTTCTCAATTACAATACACTCAATATAAAGACAACATTGCAAGTAACATAAGTTCAGTGTTTGTCGCACCTGTGACAGAAACTGAAATTATGGATATAACTAAACATTTAAAAAACAAAATGAGTTGAGGAATTGATGAAATACCCACTAAAATCCTTAAACTTTGTATAAAGGAGATAGTGAATCCTCTCACTACAATCATAAATAATTCACTAAAATCTGGTGTATTTCCTGAATGCCTGAAAACTGCCATAGTAACACCTGTTTACAAAAAGGGTAATCCTAAATTAATTAATAACTATAGACCAATTAGCCTTCTATGTTCCTTTTCAAAAATCGTAGAAATGACTATGCATAGGCGGATAACAGAATTATTAACAAAATGTCATATTATTAGTGAAATTCAGCATGATTATCAACAGGGAAAAACAACTCAGACTGCGATTTTTCAATTTGTCTGGGATATTTTGAAATGTACTGAGATTGGTCATATGGCTTTGGGTCTCTTTTTGGACCTATCAAAGGCATATGACTGTTTAGTGCATGACATATTATTTGATAAATTGGAGAAATATGGTATACGTGGACCAGCATTGAACTGGTTTAAGTGCTACTTGGCAAATAGGAGACATTTAGTAAAAATACATAAAAATACTGAAATAGGCATCTCAGCTGAAAGCACTATCAATATTGGAGTACCACAAGAAAGTGTGATTGGTCCTTTACTGTTACATTGGTACAATATATATTGACAGTTTTTTATGTTGGGATAAACATCTTAATCAGTTATGTATGTCTTTGAGTAAAGTGATTTACAGCTTTAGAGTTCTAAAAAAATACATGAATAGTAACTCATTAAAAACAGTGTATCATGCTAATTTTGAAGCAAAATTTAGATATGGTCTAATAAATTTTGGCCACAGTAGGGACATAAATAATGTGTTTCTGGTTCAGAAAAAAATAATCAGAGTTATGATTGACTTAAAAAGTAGGGAATCATGTTGAGGGCATTTTAGGAGAAATAATATTTTAACAGTTTACGCTGTATTTATTGAAGAATGCTTACTGTTTCTATATAAAAATAAAATACTCTTTAGGAACTTTGAGCAAAATAGTATAGTAAATACCAGGTTACATAATTATAAAATTCCAATACACAGGTTAAGTATAACAGAAAAAAACGCTCTTTATTGCTGCATCAAATTGTTTAATAAACTGCCTGAACCTATTAAAAAGGAGGAAAGATTAAGTTTGTATAAAGATCAAATATTTAAATTACTGGTAGCTCTTGAGCCATATTCTGTGGAGGACTATTTGTATATGTAACGGTTAGGAATAAGTAAATAATATTTTCGTTTGTGACACTGTTTTTTTTTTAATAATTTTATGTTCACGGAATTTATATTATTTTCTAAAAATAAAGATATTGTTATGTTATGTTAATAATTTTTTATGTTGTAACATTGAATAATGCTAATTTCGTGACAGATAAATTCTATATGAAAACCACGAAAAAATAAAATCACATACTTTACTTTATTTTATATGTCCTGTAAATATTGAATAAACTTGGAGATAAAACGAAACCTTGTGGTATTCGTAAATTGCAATATTCAGATTATATTAGCTAGGCCTACCATACGTCGCGGTTTAACCGGGATTATCTCGGTTTTAGACATCGGTCCCGGAGTCCCGGCTGGTTTGTCATTTTGTCTCTGTTTGACAAAACTGTCGTATTTTTGAATTTTTGTTAAGTGATTTCATACGAATGATTTTTTTTTTGGTCCTGGATTCATATTTACTGATAATAATAAATAAGATTATTCACTTTCGTATTATATAAAAAATTTTAATAATGATGACTGCACATCTGATTGCTAAGATATTTATTCGTGCTTCATTCTCGAAATAATCAAAACAACCAATCACCGTATCACATTTGAATATTAAAAAAACCAAGAATTAATGTATTTAAGAAAAAGATCTCAGTTTACCCTAATCATTTGCAGTGCGATTACATTTCGTTTTTTTTTTGTAAAAGGTGATAAAATACGAAAACACTTAGTCTTATTAATAAAAATTGCTTAGTCCGAAGTTATTCTCGGACTAATTAGTCCAAGATTAAGCGAGTCCTAACTTCATTTTTAGAATGTTATTAATAAACATGGACTAAGCTCAGACTAACTAAACCTTCCTTAGTCCTAGGTACAACAAATTTATGTTGGCAAAGAAGAAAAATCTAGAGAATTTTATAAAAAAGTAAAAAAATAATTAAGAATTTGACGGTTAGCATAAGTTGGAGCACGTGGAGTTAATTTTAGTTGGACTGTGTTCTGAGAAAGTTTGTTTATATTTTATATTATTTTTTAAATTTTTAAAACTTTTAAATGAGGAGGTATATGTCCACCTCTGGAATTACCAGATAAATCATCTCTAAGCATATATATTATAAAAACTGCTGTAGCTTTTAAAAAGCGATATTTCCACTTAAATTCATTTTCTTTTAATTCTTCTAGACGATTTTTTCTTCTTCTTCTTAAAGTGTCCTCTCCTCAATGGAGGTTGGCTACTACAATTTTAAACTCTTCTCCATCTTCAGCTGTTCTTATTAGCTGTTCAAAATTTAGCTGTGTCCATTCTCGGATGTTTCTGAGCCACGATAGTCTTTTCCTTCCTAGGCCTCTCTTTCCCTCGATTTTTCCTTTCACTATAAGTTGGGTGGAACAACAACAGTAAATCAACAATGGGATCACTCACAGGAAATAAAATGTAGAATAGAGAAGGCTAGGAGTGCATTCAATAACATGGCCAAACTCTTTAAAAGCCAAAATCTTAATCTGGAGATAAAAGTAAGGCTCCTACGATGTTATATCTTCTCAATATTGTATTACGGAGTTGAATCCTGGACACTAACTGAAGCAATGGAGAAAAAACTTGAAGCCTTCGAGATGTGGCTATACAGGCGAATTCTAAGGATATCATGGACAGAGAAGATAACCAACGAGACCGTATTACGAAGAGTGGTCAAAGAAAGAGAGATGATGTATACCATTAACAGGAGAAAGTTGGAATATCTCGGACATATAATGAAAAACAGCACTAAATACAGATTACTGAAGGTCATCCTACAGGGTTAAGTATTCGGAAAGCGAGGAATTGGGAGAAGAGGAATATCATAGTTGAAGAACCTGAGGAAATGGTTCTCCACAACAACAACGAATCTATTTAAAGCATCAGTTAATAAAATAATTATAGCCAGAATGATTGCCAATATTCGGAACGAATAGGCACTGAAAGAAGAAGATAAGTTGGCATATTGATACTTATTATTTCTCAGTATGTGGCCTAGGTATGAAGTTTTTCTAACTTTTACTGTGTTAAAAAGTTCTCTTTCCTTGTCTATTCTATGCAGCACTTCTTCGTTTGAGGTATGCGATGTCCATGAAATTTTGAGTATTCTCCGGTAGATCCACATTTCAAAGGCCTCCAATTTGTTTACGGTTGATGTTTTAAGGGTCCACGTTTCAACTGCATACAGAAGAGTCGACTAGACGTACCATTTTGATAAACGTAGTCGAATTTCGAGTTTTATTTGAGAATCACAAACCAGTTTTTTTTATTTTTTCGAACGATTTTCTGGCCTGTTCTATTCTTAATCTTATTTCTTGATCAGGATTTAGGCTGCTATCGATCCAACATCACAGGTACTTAAATCTATTGACCTGTTCTAAGATGTGCCCATTTATTGTGCAAGGTTGAGGTACGTTTTGGTTTTTTCGGATTGACATCACTTTGGTTTTTTTAATGTTTATTTTCATATCAAATTGCTCATAGGTCGAGTTGGTCTTGTCGATGAGTCGTTGTAGACCTGAGTCGGAATCCGCAATTAACACTGTATCATCGGCATATCTGATACTGTTGATATTTACGCCATTCACCTTGACTCCATCCTTGGAATCCTCCAATGCTTCTTTAAATAGAAACTCGGAGTAAAGATTAAACAGCAGAGGCGACAGAACACATTCTTGTCTAACTCCCCTCCTAATTTCTACTTCTGCGGATGTGGAACCTTCGATCCTAACTCTGGACTTTTGGTTCCAGTACAAGTTTTTTTAAGAATTTGATGTCTTTTCCATCTAAACCGACTTCTTGCAAACGTTCTAATAGTAAGTCGTGGCCTACTCCATCAAATGCTTTTTCGAAGTCTATAAAGCATATAAATATATCTTTCTGTTGGTCGTAACATTTTTGGGCGAGAACTAGTAAACTGAACAGGGCTTCTCTCGTTCCCATGCCGGCTCTGAATCCAAACTGATCGTCTCCGATGATTGTTTCGCACTTTCTATAGATACGATTATGTACGATTTTAAGTAGGACTTTTACTGCATAACTCATAAGGCCTATCAGACGAAACTCATTGCAGTGTTGTGGGTTTGGCTTTTTTGGTAGTGGGATGAATATTGACTCCAGCCAATCTTGGGGTATTTTACCTGTATCATAAATGCGATTGAATAAATGGACAAATAATTTGATATTTTCTTCGCTGATTAATTTGAGCGTTTCTGTGTATATTCCGTCTGGACCTGGGCTTTTATTTGTTTTGAGATGTATAATTGCATTTATGATTTCAGATTTCAGAATTGTTGGCCCTTCGTTGTTATTTTCCAATCTTGGTTCTTCTCGTATGTCGTAAAAAACAATTTTAGTATAGTTTTCCCATTCTTCTATTTTTTTTTTCTAATTTTTTATAATTTAATATATGTCTTAGATGAATATTATTTCGCTCATTTCTATATGGTCATTAAGTTGTTCTATTAATCTTAAGTCGTTGATAAAATAATCTTCCATTATTAAATAATGTATAAATAATCAAAAACAATTCAAGTTATGAATACCAAAACGAAATTCAACTCAATGTCAATGTCAAGTCACTTTCTAAACCTGCCACTACCTCAGAATAAATGTTAGTCCGACACTAGCGAAGGATTAGCTTAGTCTGTCCTTAGTGGCTGTTTATTAATACGAAAAATGAATGTTATTGGTGTAGTCCTGGGACTAATGTTAGTTCAAGGTTAGTCTGTGTTTATTAATAAGGGAGTTTGTGTTTTATTTAAGTGCTGTGTTTGATTTAAAATGCCGAAAAAAATTGCAAATTCACAAGCGAACTTGAAAAAGATTATCCTTTTATAAAAAAGCTTTGTAGTGATAATAGCAAAGTAAAATGCCAGCAATGTTTTTAGAATTATCAATTAGAAATATCAATATTAAAGATCACTTAAAGTGTGGAAAACACACGACTGGTGTAACGGCGATTGCAAGTACTTCTTCCATCAAAAATTGTTTTTAAAAATGATGATCCCATTCAAAACGATTTAATGATTGCAGCTAAAGAGGCCACCTTCGCTTGTCACACGGCAATGCATGGTATAAGCTTCAAAACATCCAACTGTACGTCGAAATTGATTTCAAAATTTTTTGAATCAAAATTTGGGGTTGCGAAAACCAACTGTGAAGCGGTCATTTTAAATGAGTTGACAACTTTGTCTTTGTCACACCGACTTACAAAAGGCTTTTTTCGTAAGTGTTACTAACGATATCTCAAATAAAAAGTACATCAAACTGGCACCGATTATTGTTAGATACTTTTTACCATTAGAAGGTGTACATGTGAAACTATTAAATTTTAAGTCTGTTCAGGGTGAGACATTGGAAATGTTGACTCAAAATATAATTTCAACATTACGTCGTAGCTGCAACAACAAAACAACAACAAAAAAAGTAGCTGCGAAAAAATTTTGTGGCGACAATAATTATTGTAATACAAATTTTGAAGTTGTGCATAGAAGAGGACAAAATAATGTTTACAGAAGACCTCGGTGTAGATATTGTAGGATATAGTGCACATATTGTACACAATTCACTTCAAAATGCTGTGGATGGTATACCAATCGAAATTAAAGCACTGGTTGTCAAAATATATAAACATTTTCATATCGACAAAGTTCGAGTATTTCAGTTAAAGGAATTCTATGAATGTATTGATGTGGAATATAAAAACCTAATCCAACATGGAAGTGTCAGATTTCTTTCTCTTTTGCCGGCAATTAAGAAAATTCTAAATATATTCGAAGGACTAAAAGCATATTTCCTTTCCCAAGATAACGTCCACGTCTTATGCGAGATTTTTTGAAAGTAAAACGGGTGAGTTACCTATATTTTTGGTTTGTGCATGGACAATGAAACAATTTTAATAAGACTGTACTACTCATCGAAAAAACTGAAGCAAGTGCGACTGACATAATTTTCTAGTTAAGAAGATTGAAATCTAATCTTCAAGAAGGCATGGACAGCAATTTTGTACCATAAAGAGCAAAATAATTATTATTATAGAATCTTGGTAGTAGCCAGGATATTGATAAATTTCAAACAGGAGTAATTGATTTTTACCGACGATGAATTTTATAACATTGAATTGTGGGAAGACAGTTTCGGAGGAGCCGACATTTTCGAATGAATTGGATTGAATCACGTATAGAAATGGAAAGAAATGGAAGGATCTGCTGAAATTTTAAACAAAATACACGGTTCCGACGATCGACAAAATATTAATACTGACACGACGATACAAATTGATTATGTTCACAAATGGGTTCTACTGTTTAAACATTTTCATGAACAAAACATCGATACACCCGACCTGGTAAAAATGGTGCAATATATTTTGTGCTTACCACGCACCTCTGCTCCTTTAGAATGTGTCTTCTCGATGATACATATTTGGTCTAATGATAGAAGCCGTATGTTGGAGTCTACCGTACAAGCATTACTATATTGAAAATTGAAATTTAATATGACATGTAACGATTTTTACGAAAAAATTTTAAAAAATAAACATTTATTAAAAAAAGTAAATACAAGCGAGGAGTATGGATTGTACAAACAATAGGAATTTTATTATTAAAAATTTTTGGCAGAAGCTTAATCGTTTTTTTATACTTTACCCTATCCACCATTAACTGTGCCTGTTAAGAGTTTCGTAATTATAGTAAGCCTAATATGAGATTGTTATTATGATCTCTGACGTAGTCTGTATCTTGGCCTTTAACCTAATATTTGTTAATGTTCAAATTAAGCGCCTTGCAAAATCTTCTGAGGCGTGTTTTTTAGTTAAGTAAGCTTGGTCAAGGCTAGTAATGACTTTCTAAATTTTGTCCATCTGCGCCGAGAGCAGACATAGAAAGTATTCGGGAAAAAAGTATTGGACAAACGCCTGGACTCCATACTCCATATATGGAATACCAAACATGGTATTTTTACGCACAACAGGCCGTTAAGACCTAGGTCATTTTTTTACAACATAAGCATAATATTAACTAATTAAAATTATTTTAAACAAAATTTTAACTTAAATATGTATATATAACATTCTCAACTACTCTGAAGGACCTGGTGTACAATATTTCTCCATTCCCTTCTATTTTTTGCTTTTATTTTCCAGTCCCTCACCTTCACGTGTTTAAGGTCTACCTCCGCTTTACTAATCCACCTCGTTCTGAGTCTACCTCTTCTTATGGGGCCGATTAATTTTCTGGTTATTACTAGTTTACGTATTCTGTTTGCTGCCATTCTTTCCACCTGTCCCAACCATTGTATTCTTTGTGCCTTGACGAACTTGGTAATGGTAGGTTATTTGTGTAAAGCCAATAATTCATTGTTGGTTCTTCTCCTTTAACCATTTTCTGTCTTCCGTCCTCCGAATATGCGTCTCAATATTTTACTTTCCCATCTTTCCAGAGTATCCTCTTCCTTTTTTTCATGTCGATATCTCACCAGCATATGTTACTGTGGGTCGAATTACTGTTTTATATATTCTAAGTTTAACTTGTCTAAAAACGTATTTTGAGTTCAGTAGAGCTCTTGAACTACCTACTTCTTTATTCCCTTTTGCTATTCTGGCTTCGAGCTCCCATTGTTCTTTTCCATTTTCATCGAAAACTACTCCCAGGCATTCAAATTTGTCCACCCTTTTAAAACTATAGCTTTTATCACTTACTGACCTCACACTAAAGTCTTCTTTTTTCCCTTCTGTCCCTCCCATAATCATATATTTGGTTTTGTCTTCATTTAGTTCCAATCCGAATTTCTGTGCTTCTTCGATGATTTTCTTCACAACTCTGCTTAATTATTTCTCGGTTTTTGTTAGGATCGTTAGATCGTCAGCAAATGCCAAGCACTGGTGCTCATTTTCCATAATCGATTCTTCCACATTCTTGCTACATTTTCTGATTACACTTTCTAACACTAAGTTGAATAATGTAGTGGATAAATGATCTTCCTGTCTCAAGCCCTTTGCAACCGTAAATTGATCTAATATGTGACGATGCCAAGCAATTTTAGACGTAGAGTTATTAAATCTCATTTTAACTAGCCGGATCAGTTTCTTTGGTATACCCAAATGTTCCATTGTTCGATACATTTTGAGTCTATCGGCTCTATCATATGCTTGTCTAAAACATATAGGGGAACTTTACCTTCATAACAAGCTTTTGTATGTCCTTTAATGAGAAGATTGGGTCTACAGTATATCTGTCCTTTCTAAAGCCGGCATGATATTCATGCAGTATCCTTTCCGTGTAGAAATTTAGTTTATTTCTCAATATTCTTGCCAAGATTTTGTATACCCCGTCTAACAAGGCTATACCTCTATAGTTGTCACACTTTAGTTTGTCTCCTTTTCTATGCAGAGCGCCTATGCGGGCCTCACACCACTCCGATTTCATTACTTTCTTTTCCCATACTTGCACTATTAGCTGATTTTTCTTTATAGTTGTTCTCCACCAAACTTGATCATTTGTATGCGTATATTATTTTTACAAGAACTTCTGTTATTTTTCATTTCTTGTATTACTGTCACCACCTCCTTATTTGTAGGCTGCCTTTCAACTACCGCATCTTCTCCAACTGTCCAGTTGTCTACTGCCTCGTGGTCCTCCTCGCCATTTAATAATTCTTCAAAATGTTTTTTCCGTTACGTCACTATTTCTGTCGGATCGCTAATTAAATTTCCATCTTTACCTTTCATATAATGACAGTGGCTTTCTTAACCTTTTCCCATTTTTTTAACTTCTTGATAAAACGACCTTACCTCTTTGTTTTAAACTTCTCTTCTATCTATTTAATTTCAACTCATTGTGGTTTCTGTTTCTCCTTCTACACAGAGCTTTCAATCTTCCTCAAAAAATTCTATATTCTGGTTTTTTTACACTTTCTATTATTTGTTAATATTTGTTGTCTGATCTTCTTGTTTTCCTTTGCTATCGCCTGACACTCTTCGTCAAACCCATCTTTGTCCGTGCTTCTCTTGGAGTCGCACTTAACTATTTTCTCGCTAGCTTCGTAGAATTTTATTTATTTCTTCTTTATATTTATTTCTATTTCTACTTCCTTAAGTTTTTCAATATTGTACTTTCTCTTCGTTTTATTGTTCGATTTCTATTTTTCTTCCAGCCTCCTTCCACGAGGTGATTTGACATGTGATTTTAACGAGGTAATGGTCCAAGTCCATTTCAGCTCCTCTCATACTTCGTACCTTCTAAACGATATTAATATATTCACTTTCAATCATGATATTTTTTCGTTTTTCAATCGGTTACAAACATGGTATTTTTTTATGAAGAAATAATTCTTTTAGTGTTGTTTTCATACGTACGTAGGTTTTATTATTTTACAAACCGGTACATAATTTTAGGTATATTATGTTCGATATATACCTAGAATTAACAGATATAAGATGTTCATATTTTGATATGGATACGTAAAGTTTGTAATAAGGAAACTTATTAAGCACTGTCAAGTTATAAAATGAGAAGATTTACATATTCTCCACACTAAGTATATATTATCTTAATATAGTAAAGGTAAATATTTTATCCTCTAAAAGTTTTATTAAAATAGTGCAGGTTCGTTGCAGATTTTAAACAAATCCTACAAGTAATTTAAATTTAAAATTATTCTCTTTTGCATTTTCAATTTTAATGACTAAAAATTTTTTTTGTAAAACTTATGTCGGATATCGGCAAAGACAAACCGGAAAAATCATCGGGAGAATACCACTACCCCTTGTAATAAAGAAAAATTTACCAGAAAGAAGAATTTAGACGATCTTCTATTTTTTAAACCTAAATCGTATATATCTAACTCTGTTGAGTGAACTAAAATATCTTAGGGTGATACTTAGACTTACTTGGGCATGGAATCATCAGATAGAAGGCATAAATAAAAAAGCGTTATGCTCATTAATAAATGTGGAATTTAAATACATACATGTCATACTAAAGTTATAAAACCAATAATTACATATCCATCAGTAGTATAGTGTCTAAACGTATAGTAAAAAAAGAATTAAGCTCGGTTCAAAGATATGCTGACCTATCTCCTTCTCATATGGTTGTAAGCGGGAGTCGCTAAATGAACCCTAAAAAAACCTAAGAAACGTAATGGTTAAATCAGGATATAGTACCATCATAAATGAAATTAGGGATACCAAATAAAGAACGAGTTCTGACTATATGGTATCCAGATACAAGCTTTAAGTACCTTTCTAAGTGTACATTTGCTCACTAAAGGGATGTGGCAGTGAAACACTTTACTTTGAGTGGTACACAGAACGGTCTAAACCTGCAGAAGGATCGGAAGTACGAATATTCAATAGTAGAGCCTGTATTTCAGCAGAAATTTTTGCAATTTTGTAATGTGCTAAGGAAATTTACATTAGGGCTTTCAAACTAAAGTAGATTAGTATATACAAAGATAGCCGAACAGCGATTAGGTCCCCTATAAGTTTTAAGGTCTAGACAAGCCAGAAAGCTGAACAAAACTTGAGACACTGGCTAAAAATATCAGTGTTACACTGGTATGAATTTCAGGTCAGCAGGAAATACATTTCAATAAAAAAGTTAATAAGCTTGCTATACAAGGATCAGCTACAAAATACCTCGATTCCGAGCCGACAGTGATAGTGCCAAAAACATTGCCCGCGACCATAATAAACCATGGATCCACATTTTTCTTGCCAACAATATATTCTATGCGCAAATCATAAGGCAATAATTCTAGAGCCCATCTGGCGAGGCGTCCGGTTGGTGATTTAATAGACATCAACCATTTGAGGGGCTGATGGTCGCTTTGAACAACAGTGGTGGTAGCGTCTTCCAAGTAACCTCTGAATTTCTTTACAGCCCACACGACAGCAAGAGCTTTCTGTTCCGTTGTGCTGTAGTTCTGCTCTGCGGAAGTCAAGAGCCTTAATGCATATTCCACTGGTCGTTCATCGTCGTTCTCCCCCTGGAGTAAACATGCACCGATTGCATAACCACTAGCATCTGTGCGTAATATATGGGGTAGTGTGCTATCCGCTTGTCTTAAAATTGGAGGCGAACACAGTAGAGTTTTAAGTGCTTCAAAAGCTTCGTGTTGCTTGTGGCCTCAGGTCCATTTAAAGTTCTTCTTCGTCAGAGTGCTTAACGGCTTTGAAATCTCAGCGAAGTTTTCTATGAAACGCCTGTACCATGAGCAAGTTTGTAAAAAACTTAAGAGTTGTTTTACTTCATTAGCTACTTTTTCGTTATTCGGCGAAATTCCTTCGAGGGTACTAATGTGGCCTAAGTAGTGCACTATTTCACATACAAACGAACATTTCTCCCGATTTAGTGTGAGTTTGTATAAGATCAGCCTTTCGAATACCTTCTTCAGGTCTCTTAGGTGTTCTTCAAAACTGGACGAAATAACTGTTAGGTCATCAAGATAGGCTAGTATAAAGACATCTTTCAGGCCTGATCTGAAGCGGTCAATCAGACGCTGAAAAGTAGATGGCGCATTACGGAGTCCAAATGGCATGCGTGTGTACCTAAATGTACCAAAAGGTGTCACAAAAGCAGTTTTGTCTCGATCACTTTCTTTGACGCTAACCAAATGATATCCACTACGAAGATCAAGAGTTGTCATACATCCTGTCTTCTTGGCGGCATGTAAAAGATCATCTATTCTTGTTATGGGATACCGGTCTGCCCATAGGGAGGTGATGCTATTGAAGATTCAGCTAATAGTACGATGGAATGTTCTGCATAAGGTGTAGGTTCATCATTTGGCTCAAAAACCTTGCTAAACTCATGCAAACGATCATTAAGCATACTTTTTTGTTCGTCTTTAAGAACAAGTCATCATCTCGTAGTTTGATATTTTCAAATTTTACATTATTAACAGAACATAAAGGATCTAGATCAGTGTCAAAAATAAAAGTGAGCTGTGGATATTCACCAAAATAATACTGATTACTAGGTTAGTCTAAAATTATGTTTGCTTGTTGAATAAAGTCGCACCCGAGCAAGGTTCGACTGTTTTCATGGTCTGGTACAGATATAAAACCTGTAAGAATAGTTTTATGTTGTAACTTAACATCTACTTCAAAAATATTTACGTTTACACGACGTTGTAGACCACCTGCTAATGTCGTTAACATGATATCTTCAGTATAGGGTACGTTATCCTACAATAATAGTTTAGCAAGAGAAGATCCGGCAATACTGGTTTTAGCCCCGGTGTCTATATAAGCGTAACCATTATAATTAAAAATAGCAATCGAAACTAATGGTCTGACCATGGTTAAATTTTCATCAAAAGTATTGTACATAAAGTCTGCAGCACGAGCGTCAGCTGTTTTAGAACTACAATCTGGACAATTGCTTTTAATATTGCCAAGTTTATCACAGCCATAACATGTTATACTGAAAGACGTAAAATTATTATTACAAGCAGGCTCCTTTTTAACGACAAAGTCCATTTTAGCCAAAGGGGCAGCGCTAGTAGGTTTATTTCTACTGTTTGCTAGCTTACGACACTCTTTGATAGAATGTTTTGTGTATTTACAATATGCGCATCTAAGTTTTTTGTGAGACGGAAGTTTTTGTTCGCTAAAAACTTTGTTTTCCGGTGTATTATCGAATGTTTCTTCGACTAATCGCGCACGAGTGAGAAGTTCACCAAAAGTTTGTATTTTATCGCGAGGAACCTTTTCCCGAATTCTGAGATTTAAAAGGTTATACACCATGTCAAGTTGTATAGCCTCTGTCAACGTACCGGCAGGCAGCTGCGCTAAAATTGACCTAGCCTTACATATAAAAACGTCGGTTTGGCCTTAGTGTCTTGTTCATTACTAAATAATTCACGATATACGCGATGAGGAGGTTTATTCGGACCTCGTTGAACGTAATACGTCAATAGCTGAGTTCCAGTCAGTTAGAGTAGTTCTGACTCCACGGAACCCATCAAGCAACATAGAAAGTCCCATGAGAGCGTTCTCATCAGAAATACCCGTACAGTTTTTGTATACTACAATAGCATCAATAAAAGCATTGACATCAGTCTCCGAACTCCCGTTAAATCGCGAATTGCACTTTGCAAAGTTACCGCTTTGTACATTTACTGGAGGAATATTGTGTTGAAGATTACCACCAACAATTCGAGTTAAAAGTTCTTGAAATTGTTCTTGCGAAAGCGTCACTGGAGCAGTATTAGCCATCTTATCTTTCGATCTAAGATTGTACGAATGGTTTACGTCCAGAATGCAGCAGGAAACAGGTAAAAATATTAAAAGAAAAACTTACAGTTTAAAACAGTTTACCTTACTGTTTTTCCTAGATTCCATAAACAAAGTCCTGTTCTGTCTCTGGTAAACCTGATGTAAAATATTTCCAAAAGTATTTCATATCGAATGTACCCAGGAACGTAATTTACGCGGCAATTTGTGGAACAGTCTGTATACACAATTAGCCTCTACGCAGGGATATGCGTTACCGGCAGAATTAAGCGTCAAACGTTTTATCTTGTAACTTTAATAATTGTTCCGCGAACGATTTATTTTTTCCGGTGATAGCTTACACGAAAAACAAATAACATAATATAGTCCACAGATAGTCCACAGATAGGTTGCAATAGCAGAAAAGTCCTATATATCACTGGAAACTAAAATCCCGCTAAAACTTCAATACACAAAGTTATAACGTTTATTTATTCCGTGCCACTCATTGGGGCGCCAATATAAGGGAAATTTTGGGGTAGTTACACGAAATACACCTTAAACACTTGTTACTGTAAATTTTATTGAGATTAAAACATTAAAGTTGACAAAAAATAAAAGTCATAGCTCGGGGATGTTTCTTCGTTGGCTTGCTCTTTTATCTGCATCTCTCGGGGGACTTCGTGTCGGCTCGAGCAGTCGGCACAGCCACTGAGATTATAGTAAGGGATATTAGTGGGTACATAGTAGGAGGGATTACAGGTTAATACACAGGTGGCTGTTATATATTCCTATTAATAAATAATACTATCCTTAATACTAATAATATTGGAAATAAGGATAAAAATTATATTAGCAATAAAAAAATAAATAAAAAATAAACAATGAAGTTGTCGGCAATTAGTTCAAATGTAAAATAAACTTCTGAGCTACAGTTTAAAGTTAAGTTTCCTTATATTCTGTTTCAGACGAATTGTTATCCGATCCGGGATGAATTATTATAGGTTCTATACTGCTATCTATTATATGATCAAGCTTCTACATATTTTTCTCAATATCCATAACGTGATTAATACATTTTTGCCAATATTCCAATGTTTTGCCAATGATTTATGAAAAAGAATAGTAACATCTGACAATTTTCGAGCAACGTTAGTTTTAACTTCGGCCCATACTAATTCAATTGGGTTTAGCTCGAAATGATACGGTGGTAGGCGAAGTATTTTAATTTCTCTTTTTTTGGCTATTTGCTCAATGACATATTTTTATAATTTTGTTTATTTATTTTAGCAAGCTCTAATAATTCTGCTTTCGTCAGTGTATCGTCAAAGATTAAATTCTTAGAAGTTAACCACATTGCAATTTCATCTTTGCTCCATTAAGTAGTTGGTAAACGTTCAACTAATCTAGAGTGGTAACTTGCATTATCCATCACAATGACTGAATTTTTAGGTATGAATTCAATCATCTATTCGAAATATTCTTTAAACACGTCTCCGTTCATCTCTTCATGATAATCGCAAATTTTTTTTTATTTAAACAAAAGTAAACCCTCCTTAAGAAATCCATTCATACTACCTAAATGGGTAACAATTAATCGTCGACCTTTACCTGTTGGTTCCTTAAAACCAGGTGAATATCCTTCCAGAAATGCTTGTCGACATGTTTTTATAGTTTTGTTTTTGCAAACACTCCGTACAGTATGCCCTTCACTAACCCACGTTTCATCTAAATAATAAATGTTCTTATTTTTTGTCCTAATTTTTTTTATTTTTCTGAGGTAGTCTCGTCTCCAACAAACAATTTCTTTGGAATCGATAAGCATTGACTGTCTGCCCACTTTTTCATACTTAAAGTTTAACTCATGCAAGACTTTCCAAAGTTTGTCTCTACTTATTGTGGGTTAATCGAAATGGTCGGTAATGGCTTGTAAAACTTTATCTAAAGTTGGTATTTGTTTGTTAAAAAAAAAAATGAGTGGACCATTCTACGAATTGCATTTTTGAAAAATTCATCCACATTCACTTTCGACAATTTTGGTCTTCCTGGTCTTGGTTTGGGTGGCGTAATACCAGCTGATTTTTCCTTTTTTTAAATGTTATATACAGTTGATTTTGAATATCCCGTTACTTAAGACGAAATTTCAACTATACTATCAACAGTATTGGAAGGATTGTGTTATAACACTCTTTTCGCTAAGTGATAAATGATTAAACTTTAATTTTTTAACTGGTGTATAATCACACGGTAATTCCATATTCTATAAACTCGCCAAAAAACAACTGTGTCAGATCTCTTCACTCGCTTGTAATCGACTAACCAAAAAATTTCTGGTATTAATGAATGACTATTTAATTCTAAACGATAATCAACTAAAAGTTCAAGTTTAAACAATTAAACTGTATAATATCATTATAAAAGCATTAAATGAAAAGAAAAGTTAATACCGCATATACAGAAAAAAGAGATAGGGTAAACCTTCTAATTGTTGGCGCTAACCCAAATAAAGGCAGTGGACACTTTATTTTTAAATAATTATGGAGCAATTCAATGTAAGTACATACTTCCACTGTTATATTAATAAGGTAACATGTATTATTTATGGTACGGCGTAGAATACTATAATCATCAATATCCCGCCGAATATTCAAGATTGAAGGTTAGAGGTTAAGATTTTACCTGCCACCTACCAGTGCTGCCAATAGTTAGGTAGCCGAGGTATTTATTTACATTTAGTGATTGGCACCTTTAATTTAAGGAAGAAAAAAGGCCAAAAGTACAATAGAAAAGCAAATATACAAAAAAATATAGTGAAGAAATTCTTCAAGAAACTTTACGGGAAATAATTATTGGCATGCCAAAGGTGACGGCACCAGTTAAATAAGGGATACCCAGAGGTACTCTCCAATTTGGACTAAGCAAAAAATGTAAAAAAGTAGCACATGGTCCAAATACTTATTTACGTATTTCAGAAAATACTGTATTAGAAAAATGGGTAGTAGATTGTAACAGAAGAGTGTTTTTGAAGAGAAAATAGGACATCCAATTTTCTGTTAAGTAATTTTTGCATTAGAATCCCCGACCAAATCCATTTAAAACCAATCTTCCTAGGAATCATTCGTATCAATCGTTTTTAAGAAGACACCCTAATTTAATAAATAGAATTTCTGAAGCTGTAAATAATGCCAGTGGAAACGTATCGGAAAATGATACTAGAAAGTGGTTTAATAATATACAAGAATATTTAATGGAAAAAAACTATTGTGACAATATTTCTGATCCTAGCAGAGTCTGCAACTGAGATTAAACTTATTTTACCCTTTTTTCAAAAGAAGATAAGGTTTTTGCACCAAAAGGTGTCAAAAATGTTTATCAGATAGAGCAAGGTCCATCGAAAACAAATATTACTATCATGTTTAGATTTTCTGCTGCGGAAGTTCCAACGCCACTGATGATCGTTTATGCTTATTAAATATTACCCAAAACTATCGCAGAAGGTGTTTCAGATGGGTGGGACATTGCTACTAGTGAAAAAGGTTGGATGCAAGCAGATGTTAACCATGTATAACCATGGCCACATGGATGTATTAAAATAAATTTAAATATTTAATAAGGGCTTTATTTTCCATTCTTCCTTCAGTTGGGAGATGCAATTGGTTTGTTTTTAATACTATATCTATTTCAACATAGATTTTTCAACATCGAGCAACCGTTTTTTATTGCTTCCTTAATTATTGCATCGTTCACGGTTACCTTCAACTGTCTGTTGTTTACCAGTAGCCCGTTACTGTCCTTGACTTTCTTTTTATATACTATCTACAATGGGAACATTCTACAACAACATCAACACACGATATGGAACAGAGACTATGGTCACACTTAAACAAGCGACCAACCGACGGATTTTCCTCCTGGAGTGCAGACGCAACAAAGTCATACCTAAATTCATTACCCACAACACCAAGAATATATGGAGCACATCATAACACCTAGGCACTACTAATATCACACAGTTAGAAAATATTACACACCAGGTAAATAGTAGGCTCTCGAATATAACTATTAACGACACAATCCGGTACATTTCTAAACTTTAATTAAATATTGATCAGTGCATAGACAAACTCAGTTTTTTACTTCCACATGATATTTTGGATGAATTCCTTTTCAAAATAATTTATATAATAAAGTATTCAATTAAAAAAAATTGATAGCATTAATAAACTTAAAAACTTAATAAAAACAAAAAACAACATCTACGGTAGTTCCAATAACAAATGGATAAAAAACATCTCCAATGTTGAGGTACCCCCTCAAATTTTAGGCTTTTTAGCTCTAGATCCTAAAATTTTACCTACAACACCCAAAGACATTGACATCTATTAGTTAATTAGTTAAGTACATCACATTATCACTTGGACACCACAGAAACATTAGAATCTTATTAGAAGTTTTGCTACTAATCATATTACATATTTTATACAAAACAATAAACATCTCCAGTCACCTTCTTTTGCTATTGAAAAAGAAACTAAAATCTTCCTTAAAACTAATCCTAATCTTGTTGTCACAAAATCAGACAAAGACACAACTGTCCTTATGAATAGAGACACCTCCTGAATGATCGCGATACGTATGTTTTGATTGATAAAGATCCGACCACTTTAATGGAGAATACGTGCAATTAAGTTAATTAAACGACTCAAAGGAAAAGACTACATCTCTTCCAAGGTAGCCAAATCTATTACTACATATAACAGCATCTGTCCAATCTGTAGTAGATGACATCCTTGACACAATTATTTCTTCTTCTTCTTCACGTGCCATCTCCGCTACGAAGGTTGGCTATCATCATGGCATTTTTGACCCTGGAGGCTGCCGCTCTTAACAATTTTATGGAAGTGCAAGCAAACCACTATGGGTAACGGGTAGGAACTCTTTAAATTCTTAAAGATAGTCCTATCAGGGAAAATGAATCAATCCCTGCCCTCCGCACATTCCGGGGGTTTCCTGACCCGGGAAACTAGTACCTGTTTAGGGTCCCTTGTCCAGGGTTACGGATGAAGTCCACAACGGCGGCCACGACGGAGAAGCGGAGCTTCGGTACGGTGCGGATGGCGAAAGTGGCAACCCTCGATTTTAGGGTTGATATAGAATCAAGTCACCGAATGATTGCCGGTATAAGCAGTCCATCAATTACTGGCCAACGGCTTCGGGCGGATGAACTGGTAAATGGAAGGGCACTCTTTTGTCCTGAGACTAAGAAATCGATCTCAAAGGCGGAGGAACTAAGAAATGGTCAACGGCATAAGGATGCAGAAGGCAAGGAGAAACCACTGCATTAAAGATCCTAAGGGATATCTCTAGTAAAATTATCATGGCTGTGCGAAGCGAAATGATTTCTAGTACTGATCATGGTTACCGGATACCAAGATCCGGCAGGATAGGTATACTTCATGACAACAGGGCCTCTCAGGTCGTAATTCTGCGAAATCCCTGTGTTAAAAATACAATAAATATTGGTACATGGAACGTCAGAAGCATGTACGAGCCTGGGAAAATTCACAACGTTATACAAGAGATGCAAAGATTAAACATCGATATCCTCGGCATCAGCGATACAAGATGGTCGGGTGCAGGCAACGTCTCGACAAGCAACGGTATGATCTATTTCTCAGGAAATGAATACCCACATCACAGATATGGTGTAGCAATTGTCGTTTCAAGAAGAATGACACAGTCTGTCACTAATTTTTCGCCAGTGTCAGACAGGATCCTGCTCCTACAACTGCATACAAAAACTGCAAAACTTAATATTATACAGGTATATGCCCCTACTGCAGATAGATCAGATGAAGAGATTGAGCAGTTTTATGAACAAATAAATCAAGTTCTAAAGTCTAAAAAGACAAAAGATGTTACACTTATCCTTGGAGACTTCAACTCCAAAATTGGCAAAGGAAAAAGCGGAAGAAATGTGGGAGAATATGGTTTAGGGGCAAGAAACGACAGAGGAGACAAACTTTTACAGTTCTGTCAAGAGAATGATATGATAATTTCAAATACATTCTTTAAGCTACCCAAACGAAGACTGTACACATGGACGTCCCCTCAACACACTAGGGAAAAAACAATTAGGAATCAGATAGATTATATTTTAATAAATGAGCGATACAGAAACTGTATAAGATCAGTTAAGGCTTATCCAGGCGCAGATGTTTCTTCAGATCATAACCCCCTGATAGCGCGGGTACACATTAGACTCAAAAGACCTTCAAATAAAACAAAAAAAGATCACATAGATACCAGCCGCTTACAAGATCCAACAATTAAAGAAGATTTAAAACAACATATCAATGATAACTTACGAATGCTTTCTACAAAGACAGAGGACACGCATGTAGAAGACAAGTGGCAAGATTTAAAAGACGCCATAATAAAACCTGCCCAGAAAATGCTTACCAAAGAGAAACAGAAAAAAGGACGAGAATGGATAACAGAAAAAATTTAGGTCTCATGGAAGAGCGAAGACAGTTAAAGGGAAAATGCAGCCAAAAATATAATGAAGTAAACAAACAAATCAGAAAAGAAATAAGAACTGCAAAGGAAAATTTTTATACAAGAAAATGCGAGGAAATCGAAGAACTACATCTCAAACATGACACATTTAACTTACATAAAAAGATAAAGGAACTGACAGGTACACAAAAACGAAAACATCCCAATCTCCTATGCAACGCAAATGGTGAAATAATAGCCGATCTACAAGAAAAGCTTAGGACCTGGAAGAACTATGTAGAAGAATTGTTCGACGATGAAAGACAAGAACCTAATATAGATAACTTGCAAGGCGACGAAGGACCAGAAATAACTAAAGAAGAACTATTATACGCTCTAAAAATAATAAAAAATGGTAAATCACCGGGTCCAGACGGGCTCACATCAGAACTTCTTAAGCTTGTGGAAGGCGAATCAGTGAATATTCTACTCGACCTTTTTAACTGCATCTACAAAAGAGGAGAAATACCAAAGGAATGGCTACTTTCAACTTTTGTAACCTTACCAAAAAAGACAAATGCAAAACAGTGCACTGACTACCGCACTATAAGCTTAATGGGGCATACATTAAAAGTATTCATCAAAGTAATCCACTCAAGAATTAACAGAAAACTAGATGCAGATATTAGTAATACTCAATTCGGATTTCGGAACGGGCTTGGAACAAGAGAAGCACTATTTGCACTTAACGTCATATGCCAAAGATGTCTAGATATAATCCAAGATATATATATGTGCTTCATTGATTACAACGAAGCGTTTGATAAAGTTCGTCACGATCACTTAATGAAACTGCTAGTAGAAAAAAACTTGGATAAAAGGGACATTCGAATTATCTCTAAGATTTACTATAACCAGAAAGCAAATATCCGAATAGAGCAAGAGACAACGGAGGAAATCGAGATCAAGAAAGGCGTACGACAGGGTTGTATACTCTCACCGACCTTATTCAATCTATACTCCGAAGACATTATAAACACAGCACTTTCGGATAAAAATATAGGTATTAAGATAAATGGCATCCGAATGAACAACTTGAGATATGCCGATGATACGGTACTAATCGCAGAAACTTGGGAAGATCTTCAAATACTAATTAACAAAATAGTAGAATGCAGTGAAGAACACGGATTATCACTTAACATAAGCAAAACAAAAATAATGCTAATATCTAAATCTCCACAAAACTTCCCTGACATAACCGTGCATGATCAAAGAATCGAACGTGTAAGAAGATATAATTACCTGGGAACTGTTATCAACGAAAATAATGATTGCTCTGAAGAAATCAGAACCAGAATAGAGAAAGCTTGAGCCACATTTACTAAATTGAAAAAGGTGTTCTGCGGAAGAGATCTAAGTCTAAAGCTTAAAATTCGCCTTTTGAGATGTTACGTAGATTTGAGTTGTGGATGTATCGTAGAATATTAAGAATACCCTGGACAGAGAAAGTAACAAATATGGAGGTTTTGCGGAGAGTGCGGAAAGAGAATGAGCTGATACTTACTGTTAAAAAGCGCAAACTACAATATTTGGGACATGTTATGAGGGGAGATAAATACCAGTTGCTGCAATTGATTATACAGGGAAAGATAATGGGAAAGAGATCTATAGGAAGAAGAAGGCATTTATGGTTGAAAAAACTTGAGAGAATGGTACAATTGCACCAATTACCAACTGTTTAGATCTGCAGCATCAAAAATACGCATAGCTTTGATGATAGCCAAACTTCGGAACGAAGACGGCACTTGAAGAAGAAGAAGCAAACCACTCCCTGAGGTTTCTCAACCATGACATTCTTCTCCTACCTATGCTGCGCCTACCTTCAATCTTTCCTTGCATAATTAGTTGTAACAGTTGATATTTATTCCCACGTGTAATATGTCCCAGGTATTATTGTAGTTTCCTCATTTTAACACTCAATACGACCTCCTTTGGTTTGTTCATCCTGCCTAGTACAACTTGGTTAGTCATCTTATCCTTCCAGGAGATTTTTAACATTCTTCGATACGCCCACATCTCAAATGCCTCCAGCTTACCCATACATTGCTTATTTAGTCTCCACGCCTCCACCCCATATAACAGGACCGAGAAAACATAACATTTAAGCATTCGTATTTTCAGCTTTAGGCTTAGGTTTCGGCTACTCAACATTTGTTTCATATTGTTAAAGGCACTGCGGGCTTTCTCTATTCTTATTTCTCTGGTGTATTCGTTTGACTCGTTAATATTTGTTCCGAGGTAATTGTAATTTTGTACTCGTTTAATGAGATTCTGTCCTACATGTAAGTTGATATTATTGATACGTTTCTTTGTAATTATCATGAATTTGGTCTTCTTTGTATTCAGTGACAGATCAAATTCTTGTCACAATTATTCCAGTCTTACCCTATAACGTTACTTTTGTGAAGAAATATATTGACAAGATCATCCTGGCACTTCTAAAATTTTTTAAATACGACATCATTCTATACTACTCTTCAACCTCTACATAATAACTATATATATTAACTGGTTGATTCCAAGACATAATTATCAAACTCTTGATAATATGATCTTCAATCGCTTTAACAATTTCAATTGTTCTTTAAATAGCTCCGACTTGACCAACAGACTGTCAATTTTTCATGTAAAACTATTTGCAGCTTATCCTTGATGATGTCGATGACTATCGACGAAATACTTGAATAATAAAGAAATAAAGAGTACATTTAGCCTATCCTTCCAGCTGTTTTCCCATAAGATAAGATAGTTTCGTGCTGTAAACTTATAAATAAATATATTTATATAAATTAAGAACCGCTCGTTTTCTATAATTCCGCTACAGTGGTGCCCGGTGTGAGATTTAAAAAATAAATTCAGCAGTGACTTTTGAAAACGACTTTTGAACTTTTGAAAAGTATTTTTCGTCGGGAACATCCGTGTAATTCGGTAGTATCTTTGTAAAAAAAAAGATCATTTAAAAATACGTGTGTGCCTGACCAAAGATGCTGCTAGTGTAACTTTCAGTAAAACAGTTGCGTGAGAAATTAAAAGAACGCGATAAAGACTGCAGCGGGTCCAAAAAGATCGTCCCAGAATGACTGAAGAATGTTCTTAACAAGAATGGAAATGAACCAGAGATATTCCAGTTCCAGTCAGCAGAAGAAGCAGTTTTAACGAAAATAAAAAATGTGTCGCAAATGATCGAAGAGAGTGCTAAAAAAAATAATGAGAAATTTGAAACCATTTCTTAAGTGATTAAAAAAACTTCTAGAAAAAATGATAATAAAATGAAAATGTTTCTAGAAGATTCGACAAGAAATTTGAAAATGTCTCACAAATGATTGAAGAAACTTCTAGAAGAATGATGAAAGATTCGATCAAACGTATGAAATTATTAAATAAGACGAACAAGAAGACTAAAGAAAATGACGAGAAATTCGAAAATGCCCCTAGAAGTTTCTAGAACATTCGCTAAGGTAGAAGAGAAGATCAAACAATTAGAGAGCATAATAACTAACACCAACTACCACTAGTTAATGCAGTAGCTTTACATCCGGTAGTGAAAAAATAATCACCTAAAGACGAAACGATACATCATAAGATTCAAATTGGCAGTATTTGATTTGGCACAAAACAAGAAAAGGATGTTTCCTTGACTGCTGCTTTACGAGGTGAGTCTGCGGATATCTTAAGATAAATTCCTAAGAGACAAGAAAAAGTTACCAGACCTTTTTATTCGACTAGATAAACTTTACGGAAATGCCCATCTACAACAAGTCTACAAATTTACAACTATAAGTAGAATTCAAAAATCAAGTGAAAATTTGCCAGAGTTTAAAGCAGATGTTGCTTGTGTAGTACGGTTAGCTTATCCAGAGGCACCAGATAACAGTTTAAAAGAAGTGGTTGTAAATATCTACGTCAATGGATTAAAAGACAATGAACTGCAGAAAGCTTTACGACTGGCAAGACCCAAAGTTCCAGATGAACCGCTCGCTATTGCCTTGGAACATGAAATAGCTAGTCAAACTTCACGGACCCATCGAGTAAGAACCATTAAAGAAGGCGAGGAGCCAAACGATAAACGTCTGGAAGAAATGATACAAAAAGTAGTTCGTAACACGATGCCGTAGAGGGGCGAGCTCAGATGTTAGAATTGTGATTCAGGTGTTGGAATTGTAGGTCACATTCACCGTAATTGCAAAAAAATGATGCAACAGTCGGAAAACTAGAACGGGTCGACACAAAGGGGCAACTGCTGACCTCGGGAAACACAGCCCCACAGTAACTGTGAACATTACGTCCTCCAGTGGAATTCATAGCTAGCTTATACATCAAGGGTCGTATCAATAATAAATGTAGATCGTTTTTGGAGATAAAGGTGCAACAACCACTATTGCACGTCCCGAAGTAGTACGAGGCTATCTTATCTGATCGCCTGCAACACAAGAACAGCAACTGGTAAGATAATTAATACATATGGTGAGGTTAATATGTCAGTATCCATTGACCAGATCACAGTGAAACATAAAATATTAATAGCAGAGACGCTCTCGTAGTAACGCAAGAAACTATTGCGTTAC
Organism: Diabrotica balteata; assembly: GCA_918026665.1. Lineage (NCBI taxonomy): Eukaryota > Metazoa > Arthropoda > Insecta > Coleoptera > Chrysomelidae > Diabrotica > Diabrotica balteata. The sequence goes on from OU898280.1 coordinate 60,350,547, forward strand.
TACGAGAGAATTGCTAGGCGAAGTGAAAGCTTGCGAGCATTTTCATAAATACTTTTATGGCAAAAACTTTTTTCTCCATACATATTACGCTGCTCTAAAATGGCTCCTACAATTCTCTAATACAAAGGGCTAGATGTCAAGATTGGTAGTGCGATGACAAGAATATGATTACGGGATCAAACACAGGGCTGAAAGAGTTCACATAATGCTGATGCCTTTTGAAGACGACCGTGCAGTGCAAATTGTAATCACTGTCTTAAATTAGAAGAACGACTTTGCTTCGTAAGACGTCACCATGGTAGCCTGAACAGCTACAAGACACTCAAGCAGATGATCCATATATAAAAAAGTATTGGATTGGATGCGTAGAGGTAAAAGACCTTCTTGACAAGATATTAGTGCATGTAGTCCAGAAGTCAAGTGTTACTGGGGCCAATGGAATGGCCTAGTGCTAAAAAAAGATCTTGTGTATAGAACCTTTGAGAACAATGATGGTAGAGAATCTAAGCTTAAGTTGACTGTACCTTAAAGTAAAGTGTCAGAAGTATTGCGTCAGTTGCATGACGGTGAATCAGGAGGACACTTTGATGTTATGAAGTCTCTTTTATTGGGTAAACTGTAAAGATGACGTACGAAGATGGTGCCAGAAATGTAAACTGTATGCAACCAGTAATGGTCCAGTTTGGTAGAAATAGGGCACGCATGAAACATTACAATGATAGCAGTCTTATGGAAAGAGTAGTAATCGACATTGCAGGTCTACTTCCAGGGACGAATGACGGAAATAAATATATCCTGGTAGCCATGGATCATTTTACGAAATGGACTGATGCGTATGCGATACCAAATCAAGAAGCTTCTACCGTTGCAGAGGTACTTTTTAAACAATTCATTATCCCATTTGGTGTTCCCTTGGAGAACCACTTCGATCAAGGCCAAAACTTCAAGTCAACCCCTTTCCAAAACGTTTATAAATTGATTGGTGTCAATAAGACCAGAACGACACCCCTGCATCCTCAATCAGATGAAAAGTTCGAGAGGATGAATCGAACTATGGGTAAATACCTATCCAAAGTTTTATCAGAACATTAAAGAGATTGGGACCAGCACATTTATTTATTCTTTATGGCATTTTTTCTTAGTTTCAGGCGAAGATTACGTCAACCGCCTGAAGTTAAAAATAAACAACATTTATGAACTTGCCCGACAACACATCCAGTTAGCCAGTGACAGAATGAAACATCAATATGATTCTCGATGCAAGAATGAAAGCTATTAAGTAGGTGATCTTGATTTTCTCTATAATCCACAACGTCGTCGCGGCTTGTCTTCTAAACTGCAAAGACAATGGAAAGGTCTGTATGAAATTATAAAGAGAAAAAATAACGTAATATACCGAATAGAGAAGTGCACAATATCCTGAACAGATAGGCACCGTAAGAAAAAGATCCATTCAGAACTATCTTGCGCAGTTGCAATCCAGTTGGTATATATCCTCTTTACGTCTTCAGTCCATCTCGTAGATGGTCTTCCCGGGTTTCGTCTATCCGCTATAAGTTCCCATTTCAAGATTTTTTTCTACGATATGTCACGTGTAATTTTCGTACAGATGTCCTTGTTAGAGTAAGTTTCTCTGCGCCATATGGAAGAAAAGGCATGAGAGATAAGTAAAAGCCTCTTCTTTTTAAGCTAATAGGTATATGACCTTTCAAAATATCACGTAATGTTCCAGACGTTGCCAATCTCAGACTTTTTTTCCTTTGCAGCTTAGCAGTTTGATTATCTCTAAAAATGTTTACCATATGTCTATCATATATGTTTACTATTTTTTTACCATATGTTTATCATATGGTAAATGCAGATATCAAATATATATTTACTTCCGACGGCGTTTACCGTTAAAGAAAGGCTCGGAAATAAATTCATTATTTTTTTTTTTTTTTTTTAGAATTTCCGCATCAACCATTAAAGGTTATTAGCGGGTTTTACAGATTTTACAGTTGTTATTACAAATATAAATTTACTAATTACAAATTGCGTATTAAATTACACATAATAAATTACAAATTACAAAGAGATACATATAATATAACTTAAATTTTGTGTAGTAAACGTATGTCCTTAAGGAATTTGATTGTATTAGATACATTACTGTTTAAAATATCTTTAAGTTTCTTTGCTTCTTCTGGTACGTTGTTGATGGCTCTTTCGTAGGAATAAAGAGGACATTCAATCAATACATGTTGAACAGTTATTGGACATTCACAATAGGAACATTCAGGTGGTAGTTCTTTTGTTATGAGATGCTGGTGAGTTAACGCTGTGTGTCCAATTCTTAGTCGGTTTATAATCACTTGTTGCCTTCTGTTTTCTGGAAATGATAGTTTAGTGCCAATCCTAGTTTTCACGTTTTTAAGGTTAGCCTTAGTAGAATTCCACATTTGTTGCCAATTTTTTACACAGTGCTGTTTAATATTGAGCTGGATATCACTGAATGGAATTGTAGTCATAATTTCAGTTTGCTCGTCAGTAGCAGCTTTCTTTGCTAATTCATCTACTTTTTGATTTCCTGCGATACCTGTATGTGATGGTACCCAGAGAAATGTAACGTTCACGTGTCTGTTTTGTAGGTGATAAAGTGCTAATTGTATTTGTTGCAGGATACCACGTACTGAATTTGCCTTAAGCTCTGAAGAACAGATAAAGAGTCAGTAATGATAAGAAAATCTAAGCTTGCATGACTCTTACACATGTCTAAAGCCTTTAAAATGGCGATTGCCTCTCCCGTGAAAATGCTGCAGAATTGAGGGATGCGAACTGCATATTCAGACTTTCCTAGAATAAAGGCCGCTGCGTGTCCGTTTTCAGTACTTGACGCATCGGTAAAAATCTTGTTATGGCCAGTGTATTCTAATATCCGTTCTTGATATAATTTGTTAATGATTATGGGATTTGTGGTACTCTTTGGATAGGCCGTGAGGGATAGATCAATAGTGGGAAAATTAATAGTCCAGAGAGGTATAGTTCGTTGTGTAGAGTAAGAATGTGTCAGCTACTCCATGTCAAAACCATATCTCGTTAGACGTTCTTTAAGGAGTGGATATTTAATTTGTTGATGGCAACGAGTAGGTGGATATATGTTATAAAGAAGTGGATAGTTTATGTTATTAGGATTGGAAGACAATCTCGCGGCATAATTTAAAGAAATGTGTTGTCTTCGTATTGATAGGGGAGATTCGTTTAAGATAACCTGAAAACTTGAAACAGGACTAGTTCGGTAAGCACCCAGAATTAGTCTTAAACATGTGTTTTGTATAATGTCTAGTTTTTTAAATATATAATTACTCGCAGTTGAATAGCATATTGCACCATAATCCAGTTTACTTCGGATTAATGATTGGTATATATGCAGCAATTTTATGGTGTCCGCTCCCCAAGATCGGTTTGATAGCATTTTAAGGAGATTTATTTTAGATTGGCAGGATATGACTAGCTTTTTAATATGTTCTGCCCATGTTAACTGACTGTCCAGTCTTAGGCCAAGAAAGTCAATGCTCTCTACTTGTTCTAAGTTGATACCATTTAGAGTAAGTGTTGTTTTGCAATCAGTTTTTCTTTTATTGAATACGATGAAACGAGATTTATCACCTGAGAACGTAAAACCAGTCTTTTGGGACCAGTCTTCTAGTTTATGCAGAAATGATTGCAAAATGTTTGAGGCTAGTGTAATATTGCAGCTACTAGTATATACAACTAAGTCATCTGCATACAGACCTGCTTTCAAAGGTAGCTTTATCTCTTGAGCGATATTATTAATTGCTATTAAGAATAAAGTGGGGCTTAAGGTTGAGCCCTGTGGAATACCGTTTTCAAGACATTCTGTTTTGGAGGTAATTCCATTTACACGTACTTCAAATATCCTATTATTCATGAAATGTTTTACAAAGGCAAGAAAATTTCCCTGGATACCCCAATTGGACATGGTTTGTAAAATGTTGTATCTCCATGCAGTGTCAAATGCTTTATTTATATCAAAAAATATGGCAATTACTTTCTGGTTATTTCTAAAGGACTCGCATATAATATTGTCAATAGCTACTAAGGCATCGTGAGTTGATCTGCCTTTTCTGAAACCGCTTTGGATATGGCTTAATAATTGGTTTTTTTCAAGAAACCACATTAATCTGTTATTTAAAATTTTTTCTAGTAGTTTGCATGTATTATTTGTAAGAGAAACTGGTCTATAGGAAAGGGGGTCAGTTTTTGATTTGAAAGGTTTTAATATGGGAATAATTGTTGATTCAGACCAGATTGAAGGAAATTTTTTATTAAGGTAAATGTGATTGAAAATGTCTAAGAGAATTAATTTTCCTATGTACGGCAAGTTTTTGATAAATATGATTGGTATATTATCAGGACCCGATGAAGTGTTTTTTGATTTATCTAGAGCTTCTTCAAATTCTTGATATGTGATGGGGAAATTTAGTGGATTATCACTATCTATTATAGATATATCTGTCATTTCACGTTTATTTTTGAAATCTAAAAATGCGGGATTGAAGTTTGCATTGCTTGAATTATTCTTATATACATCTAACATAATATTACTAATTTCTTGTTTGGAAGATATTAATTTGTTTTTATAATAAAGAGTGTTAATATGAATTGAGTTTTGTTCACCTTTTAATGTACGAACTTTATTCCAGATTGTAGTCATAGGTGTTGATGAATTTATGGTAGAGACATAATTTGACCATATTTCTTTTTTACTTTTCTTAATAAGATATTTAGTTTTTGCTCTAAGTTTTTTAAAATTGATAACATTTTCTGTTGTTTTATGTCTTTTTAAAACATTGAAAGTATGTTTGCTAGATTTCATAGCTAAGGCTATTTCTTCACTCCACCATGGTACTGGTTTTCGTTTACAAGGTTTTGTTTTTCCCAGTGCAATATTAGCGCATTTTACTATAGTATCATTGAAATGATAAAGAGATGAATCTATGCTATCTTCTAGAGTAAAGTTCGTAAGATAATTATTTAATAGATCTCTATATAAGTCCCAGTTTGCTGAGTTTAATTTCCATTTTTGGTAAACAGGAATATTTGGTTGATCATGCAAAATGGTTTCAATTGTTACAGGAAAATGATCGCTATTATATAGATAATCAAGACTATTCCAAGAAAACCTTGTAGCTAATGTGTGATCACACAATGAAATATCGATGGCAGAAAAAGTACTTACTATTGTGGTAGCTGAAATGAGTAGATTTACCAGTATTCATTAAAATTAGATTTTGATTGTCTATTAATTTCTGAAGAATTCTACCACATTTGTCTGTTATTATACTACCCCATGTGATATTATAACAATTTAAGTCACCAAGTATTAGTTTGGGAGCAGGAATATCATTGATTAAGCGATGTAATTCTTCAAGTACATTTTCATTTGGATGAGGGAGGTAAATGTTACATATGTTAATAGGTCTGCAGTTGATATTGCATGACACTGATACAGCTACAGCCTCTAGATTAGTGTGTAGCTTAATTTCTTTGGTCTGAATGTGATTTTTAACAAAAATACCAACACCTCCACTAGTATATGTTGCGTCTCGATTTTTAAGGAAATGGGAATAATTTTTTATATTAAAGTTATTACTTTTAAGGTGAGTTTCCTGTAAACATATTATAAGAGGAGAAAGATCGTTTATAAGTAGATTAAGGGATTCTAAATTATTAAAATAATCATTAAGATTCCACTGTAATAGAAATGTATTATCCATTTTATTTTACAACGTTAGAAAGGGAGTTATCGCTTTCAATATCCGAGGATGAATCGGTAACTAAGGATTGTATCTTTTTTCGAAGTCTTGTTAGTTTATTTTTTATTATGCGATCAGGAATATGGTCGTGGGCGAATAGAAGTATCTCTTTAAAAGAACTTATATCGGTTGTGTAATTTTCTACTATGGGGGTAGGATAATTTGAGTTTAATGCGTTACATATCGCGTCACAACGAACTGTAAATTTAAGAGGAAATGTCGGGTATTTAGATTCGATTTTACCTTTAATAGATTCAAGTGACTCAAGTTTCATGTATCTCAGGAGAGTCAGTAGATATTTGTCTCTTTGTTTTTTGATGGGAGGCATCAGTGTTCAAAGTAATAGGATTGTTATTTTTAGTCGTTTCGTTGTGAATATCTTCTGTTGTTATTTGAAAGTTAGTGGTATTATTAATAGGATTTTCTGCTTCTGTTGTGAGATTTTGAGGTTTAGACGGAAGTGATATTGTAGATTGAGATTCAATGGGCGTTTCAGTTGATGTCAATTGTGATAGAACAGGGCAGTCTGTTTCGCGATGACCTTTTGACATACACTTAGGGCAATTTAAGTCAGTGGATAGATAAATTCGATAGTTGGTGTTGTCGAAGGATATTGTAATGAAATCTGGGATAGTGATATTTTCAATGGGAGTGATAAAAATTTGTCTTCGAAAGCTTAAAACATGGTAATAGGCAGTGTCCGGCATTCCAACTCGCAGAAAAGTCATCTGGGATACAGTATTAAGTCCTAATTTTTTCAGCTCAACTTCAAGTACTGAGTTTGGTATGGTGGGACAGACATTTGAGATGACCAGTCTTGTAGCAGGAGTAATTAGACGTCTTACTTCAACTTCTGAATCATTAATGGATATTGATGTATGTGTCTTCAGCAATGTATTGACGACTTCGGTACTGGAGAGATAAATACAAATTCTGTTATTTGAGATGCGGGATGCAAATAATATATTTTCTGGTTTTACTATATTTCCCATTGCTATCACGTATTCATTTATTTTTATTCCATTGAGAGCAGATAGGACAATGGCTTGGTTTTTGGTTGGATATTTAAATGCAGTAACAGCGTTGGAATATGAACATGGTTGATTATTGTTAGGAGAAGAAACAGAACCAACAGAATCTTCATCCATTTTTAAAAATATTATTCATATTTTGGTACCTCTATTCTTCAGACGGTCCTGTTTGTCACAACAGAATCGGTAATGAGGTACCAAAAGTTGTGTAGTTGATAAATCCGGTAGCAGGAACTTGTTTTGATATAAGTATCTTTAATTATATTATAATAAATACTACTTACAGTTTTTTTCCAAGTAGTTCAAATTTATTTTTATATTAACACTACACTTTATTGCAATTTTATCAACTGAATATAAATAATATCGCAAAATACTAGGTGTAATTAGGCTAGCTATTAAACACGTCTGTTAACGACAAAGGTTCGACGTGAAGTCAATACTCTATCTTGGTAATTAATATTCAGACCTGCTTTAAATGCTGCATGGCTAAGTTTATTTAGTATTTTATTAGAAATTTTTAGGTCATTTGAAATCAGGAAAATATCATCTAACCATCGATATGTATTTCATTATTTTCATTTTCCAACGATTTCAAAGAAAGTTTAAGTACAGTAATAAAAAACTTGGTACATAGACTCCCTGTCGAATATTATCTTCTGATATGTATCTTTGCTGTATATATTTTCTATAATGGTGGTGCACCTATGATTAATTGGATACTTTTTCAATGCCTTTAGAAGTTCCGGTGCATGAAAGTCTATTTTCACTTTATATTAAAATTGCATAAATAATGACTCACTGTTAAATTTATTGGTGTAACTAAGGGTCCAATATCAGTTTAAAATTGCAATTTTCTTTCCCACAGCATTGTTTATAGGGTCGTTGAAATGTTATTAAGTTTATGATCGTGTAACAAGGCACAAAAGATCTCTATTTCACAACTTTATCGTTTTATAAGATAAATCGTATAAACAGAGTTAATAGTTTAGCTTGACTTTTTTAATTTTCTTTTAGAGATTGGAAAAATTCCGAGAGTGAAGATACTTTACAAACATATAGCACGCATGTCAAATAATTTTATTGCCGTTTTGGGATAACCTTTATAGCAATGTATGTATAATAAAGTATATATATATATATATATATATATATATATATATATATATACATATATATATACATATATATATATAATATATATATATATATATATATATATATATATGTATATATATATATACATATACATATATATATATATATATATATATATATATATATATATACATATATATATATATATATATATATATATATATATATATATATATATATATATATATTGGATTTGAAATTTCCGCGGGAGCTATATGTGATTTCAGTTGTTTTCCGGGTTTGACTCCGCGTTAATTAATGTTGGTTTTTAGAAAAACGACGACGTTTCGGCAAGGTCACACTTGCCATTGCCAAGTCAGATTAGTTCTGCTTTGTCTTGATGTTTCAGGAAAACTGATTTCTCGATCTACTCCATTGTCGCGTTGGTTTTTCTTTTTTCTTTGTGATGGTTCTTTTCGTTGTGGTTTTGTCATTTCTCGATCGCTGATCGCTAAGTTTAAATACCTTGAAGCGCTTTTTGTGATTGGTCCTGTGCGCAGAGTGGGTGGGGTCTTCTTCGCTATTTTAATTTTTACGTTTTTCTGCAGAATTGGTTTCCACGTATTTGGGAGTCTTTGGGCATCGTCTCTGGTATTTAAATTTTTTGGATGTTTTTCGACCTCTATGGCTTCCCTGATTACACGTTTGGTCTTATTTTCGATATTGGCTAGCATTGTTGTTCCATAGTGTCCTGTGTTGATGGCATGTTGTGTTAGAGATGAAGTTTTCTGTTTTCTTCGCGAAGAACATCGAAACGCCATCGAAAGAGACCTTAAAAAGGCCTCCTCGATAACGGAAGTCAGTCTAGTGATGAAATCAACAGATGACTCCGTATTGGCAGGGGGGGGGGATCTAGCGTAGGCCTGCTAGGCCTAGTAGGAGTTGACGACATTAATAAGGCGATGGAATCTTCACCTCAGGTGTCCAGTAGCTGCGTGAGCCAGGGCCCGAATTGGGAATGAATGTGGTAAATGAGCGGATTTTTTGCCTGCGTTTCTTGCTAGTCGAAGGCAGACTCACCGATGGCAACGAGGGAACCTCGCTAGAAATAAAGTCTTGATCTTCATAAGAAACGCTTCAGTGATCGCTAGTCACTTATCGAACCCTCGCGAGCTGTCTAAGAACGCCTCCGAGGGACGTCCTAAAAGGATCACTACCCTTGAAGACGATTTATTAGTATTCCCAGTATAACGTACCTCTGTCCTCGCAACATCTTCCAGTACTAAGTGGATTTCTTATATTTATTAATTGGACTGCTTTTCTTATATTTCTTGGATTGGTGTCTTCTATATATTAATTCCTATTTGGAAGTGGATTTTCTATAGTTATCGGTTGTTACTTAACTTCTCAATTATATTTCTTCAGTATACTATTGCATTCTCACTGTTTTCTACTTACATTCAACTACTGTGAGCCGGTATGCAGCAGTGACCCTTTCACGTTGAATGTCTGAATCGCCTTTGGTGGCAAATTTTTTGCTTGCAAGTATTGTCCAACATCCAGTATAAAAACATAAAAATCAAGACGTTAGAAAAAGAGATAAACAAATTTTGGTTTGCAGTACATACCTTTTTGAACTAGTCAGCGAATATTTCCTAAAATATCCGTGCATTATATTTTGCGTGGTAGTAATCGGAAAGCGCATTCATATTTGTGCCCTTAAAACAACGTGCATTTTTGCTGTACCAATCAATAATATAGGAAGGCGATGGTCACCACTTTTATTTGAACATATCATTGCTGTGATTCGTTGCTTTTGCAGTTTACATTTTTACAGGTTTATAGATTTATATTTTTCAGGCATTTTCAGTGCAGTGAGTGTTTTCGTTGGCAATGCTTTGTAGTTTAAACTAGTTTCATCCACATTGAACACATGAATCGTACCAAACCAATTTTTCACCTTCGAGTTTCAGTTCTTGTCTACCGCAGCGATTTTTGAACTTTTTGAACTCATCGCTGCTTCCTTTGAATGAAGGATCGCCATTCAATTTCGTGTTGAGAAACAACGCTTTTTCGGTCACAGTTGGTCCAGAAATAGGAACACCTTGATTTTTTTTAACGAACCGCAAATACAGAGTGTCGTGTGGTGCCGTATCAAGTGATTTATTTGTGGCTTTTTTTCATTGTCTAATTACGTTTTATCTGGCCAACGATACAAAGCAAGTGACACAATCACTCAATATTGACTGTAATAATATTGTGCTCTGCGTTTTTATGTTCGGCTTGCGATTCTAAAAATGAAACTCAAAAAGCACGGTATTATTTATCGTTACCCATTTAAATTGAAATTTAATCCAGAGCCCTGAATAAGAACAATAATTATTTACATAAAAAAAATGCCGTGGTGGCATAACTTCACGTGCACATTTCAACGAATTTCGTTTGGCTTATCGCAATGCTTAAACAAAATGAACTGATGGCTAAATTTTTACTTATATTGTCAGTCAATATAACTTATGTATAGACCCTGATGGTTAACAGAGGTGACCGTTAATAGAGAGATGGATAATCGAGGTCCCACTGTATATAGAAAGACAAAATAAAATATCTTTTTGTCCGCAAGTTCTAAAGTAATATAATAAGCACAACTTTAGCAGTCAACTTAACCACTCAACTTAATAGTCAAAATATAAAATTATTATCTGTCATTACGGCATTCATTAGAAAAAGGCCTTATCCTGACTATAGCAATTCAAATAGAAAACCCTTTTTAAATTTTACCTAAACATGTCAACTCGTTTATTTGACTCTTGTTGAGCTTTGTTGGATAATTCAAAGAAAGCCGTCTATGGTTGTAATCGACTTATTCCTTTTTATTAAACGTTTATTATATTTAATTTAAAATATTATTTAATCTCGATATTTAATTTCTTTGACGGCAAAATTTAAATTATAATTATACCTTTTGTTACGTATAACCATTCAGCTACTTAACATCAGACAAACAGGTAAGCTTACTTTCTACAAAACAAAAATACATCAAAGAAAAATGTTTCGTTAAAATTAATTAACTCGTGCTTTTATTATTTCTTTGCAGCATTGTCCTTTTTAGTAGGTGACAGCCACCAAAATCACACTAATCTAGAGTTGTACTTAAAATTTATTGTATATTCAAAAAAATTGTTTGATGGTACCATAAATGTTTTAATTAAAAAGTTATTTTGCTTGACATGACTTGCTCTAATTTTAAATGTTTTGGTTTTATATTCTTTAAAATGTTTTTAGTCTTAAAACATCACAAATCCGAAGTGTATAGGTATTTTACGTTGCCGGGGAAAACTTTTAAAATTAAGTACATTTTGAAGAAAATGGAAAACAAAAACATTGTAGAAAGCTTTAATTCGAGAAGTAACGTAAAATATTAAAAGTATTGTGGCAGTATTATACGGAAAATGTAAAATATAAATTATTCACATAAAGTAATTCAAATATCAAAAAATATTGAAAAGTAAATACGAGTAACTATAGTAAACAATTTTTTGACTGTGTACTTGTGAGATGTTCAAGTTAAATATTATGTTTAGATTTATTTTTATAAGTAGATGATAATTTTTACAAACAAAATTTCGAACTAGCTATGAGATCATTCTTATCTCCAATATAAACAAATATATCAATAGCACAAACTACACAAAACATCGCACAAACAAGACAAACAATAAAAAGTATGGTGAAGTAATTAGATGATTTGTGCTCTAGTGGGACTTATGGACCGAAAACATTGAATAAATTTTTAAAAAAAATATTAAAATTCTTTGTAGCAATTCAATGCTTGTTGTTTATAAAGTCCTCGTAGACACACCGTCTCAGGACTAGCAACTTCACGTGGAGTCATATGTCGCCATGTTACCAAATCCAATGGTAACTTTAACATCTTAATAGTTTATAAGAAATAATGTAATCTAAACTAAACTAAATTTAACTAAATAATTTTTAACGGGTTTTTATCCACATATTTAATGTCTACATTCATGTACACCTAGACACTGATGATGGAATATGGATTCCGAAAACGTTTTGTCTCACATAGCCTCTTTGGGTTTTTAAATAGATACCTTTTACAAAGGATTTTAATAATTTTTTATTATATGGTATACAGCCAACTACTGAACATTAATAGTAAAGGAGAATCAATAATTTTTACCAAGAAAAAAGAAAACAACAATTTACTCACTTTTCTGGATATGTTAATTACAAAAGAGAACGCAGTATATTATGCAACTCAAGTTTACAGAAAACCAACCTTCACCAACACATATTTAAATTATCACTAAAACTATATGCAACGTCAAGAAAAGAAATTCCATACCTCAAAGCAACAGTGGGATAATTCCCAAATATTATTTTTTTAAGTACGCTGTCTTCTTAGGGTGCCTGTCCGTTCCGAACGTTGGCGATCATTCGGAATCATCTATACTGGTAGCACGAAGATATGTATAACTACATAGAATTTTGCCCTACAATCATTAAACCACTGTATTTTTTTAATTCATACACAGTGAAAACAACAACAGTGAGATATCTCAGTGTTGAAGGAAATCGTGGTTTCAATTTATTTTCGATGTCCCAGCAACACTGGGATATCTTACGAGAGACACACCGTCGTAGACTTGTTGCAACAGGTTTTTCGCATTTAGTCTCATATTAATAATATGTTATTACTAGTAAAAGGTCATAGCTGTGAAAAATATTTACAGAGAATGAATGGAAGAGGAAAATTTATCGTGTCCCGGTTAAAGGATAATACAAATAAATTAAAAGGTAAGTGATATTCATTAATAATGTTTATGCTATGCTATCCAGTTTCTTTACTGGCTAAGTAGGGTTAGCAAACTTATTATAAATTTTATAAAAACTTCTTTTATTAAAAAACTTCTAAAAAACAAACGGTTCATTCCTAGAAGTGGAACAGAAATGTAAAGAAACATAAGATTGCAACAGGGCAGAGCTATTTGTCAAGACTGCGCAGGTTGCACGAAGCTAAAAAACTAAAACGGCCACTCCACAACTGCTTATATAAATGTCCAGAAAAATTAAATGAAGATCACACTGCTGTAGAGCGGGAACAAAAAAAAATACCTGAAAGGGTCACTGAATTTATCAATGATGTATAGGCTCTACAAAGAAAAATGTATTGAAGAAAAACAAGATTATGTAAAAAAATCAGTTTATGAAAGAATTTTCAATACAAAATTCAATATAGAAAGATCCATAAACCAAAGAAGGATCAATGCTTAACATGCAAATCGTTTAAAAATAGTGCAAGAAAACAGGAAGATATATTATTTGAACATAAGAATCATCTTGGATCAGTAAATGGTATTTAGTTCTTGGGCGTTACGTAGATTTTCAGTAAGAGTTTTTACAGTTTGTTCCTTTGTCTGATGTCTGCTCCAGGATAAGTTTTAGCGGACAGTATATAATTACGAAATCTTTGTCTAATGAGGACAAAGTCAATTTGATTTAGGATTATTCTATTGGTTGTATCATCGGGAGAATTCATGAATACAATTTTCTTTTTGGTAGCTTAAAAAGTCTATTAGCTATTACAAATTCTTCCGTCTGGCAAAATTGTATCAAACGGTCATCACGTTCATTTCTATTTCCTAGAGCATGTTCCCCCACATATCCATCCACTCTTCCCTGGCAAACTTTGGCATTGAACCTGGCCTGAACTTTGGCATTTGTTTGCCTGACTGTGGCCACTGTACGTCACTTTGCTTCAAGCAAAGCAGTTCGTTCGCTAATTTACCATTTGCGTATAGACTTCTGTGCTGCTTGGATAACTCGAAACCCGTAACTGTCTACTACTGTATATACGTTGGACACAAAATGTCCTTATTTTATAATTCTTGTTGCGTTTAGACCTGCGGTTGAGAAATTGTTGGAGTTCCTCTAGCTACTTGGACAATAAAACGATGGTGGTAAGCCGTTATTACTTTTTGGCATCTTTGACTTGGTTTATTCTTAAGCGTACCTAATTTCTAGTACCTAGGCCTGTCATAGATATATGGCGTAGGTTTTTGACCTAACGCCCTGTGTTATGCCTACTACTGCAGCTATGTCCCTCTGAGACATTACTTGCTTTGCAGGAGCTATAATCCTTCCCTTTTGCACATTCTATAACCGCACATAAGGCATATTTTCGTTTTTAAATGCAAAAGTTAATATATTAATAAATTAATTTATTTTCGGGCAATTTACAACTAAAGCAAATAATCTCTAACGTACCCAGCTTTGTTATCTAATTGCTTTATTGGTTTGTTTATTTTCAATAAAAACCTTTAATATTCGCAACAATAACAAGTTTTACACAAGTAATTCCATATACACCATAAACACGCTCATAAACACCATAAAGAGGAGAAAAACAGAATACTTCGGCCATATAATTAAAGGACCCAAATACCATTTACTTCGCCTTATAATACAAGGAAAAGTGGAAGGAAAGAGATGGATTGGTCGAAAGAAACTTTCATGGCTGCGGAATATTAGACAGTGGTGTGGTTTCACAGTAGAAGAATTATTTCGCGCAGCAGCCGACAGAGAAAGGTTTCAGGAAATTGTAAACATGATGACGGCCAACGTCTGAATACGGACACGGCACCCAAAGAAGAAGAAGAATTCCATATAAATTTGGATAAGTGCATACATAACGCTTATACAACATACAATATATAAACATATAATACACATAATACTCACACAAAAATTCAACATACATCTATCCAAAAAGTAACAAAAGAAACATTAAAAATGCCAATTGGGAAAAATACTGTTCAAAAATAGAAGAACTAATGAAAAGTGGGTGTAAAGAATATAGCACCTTTATGCAAATTATGGAGAAGGTGAGTGATGAAGAAATACCCTTTTTGGAAACAAAAAAGCACACAGGAAAAAAGAAAAGTCCTCCATGGTGGGACACGGAATGCTCAAATTTAACTAAAATGAGGAAAGAAAAAATCAAAAAATACAAAGAAGATGCAAGTACAGATAATTATATAGAAATCAAAAAAATCTTTGCCTACAGTAACAAAATATTTAAAAATAAAAAAAGAAATAGTTTTAGATGCTGTTGTAATGGATTAAACAGGGACACTCCTCTAGCAGAAACATGGCGAACTGTTAAACAGTTCTCCACACATCAAAATGCAATAATTCCTGCCAAACTTCCCAGTAAACACATAGCTTTGGATATATTATATAAATTGATAATTGATATAACAGATCCAGAATTTACTGTTATCCAATCCAATGAGAATGTGGAGGACATTTCTAGAGAGGAAATAATAAGTGTCAGTAAAAAAAAAGGATAAGGCTACTGGCTTAGATCTAATATATAGTATGATTGGCAGACTTCCTCAGGTAGCATGAGAATCACTCTCAATAATCTTTAATTAAATAATGAACAGAAAAGATGGATTTCCACAAGAATGGTAAAATACTCTTGTTATACCTTTCTTAAACCCTATAAAAATCCATTATGTGCAGACAACTATAGAAATATCACCCTAGAGTCATATGTGGGCAAAATACTCCAAAATATAATTAAATTAAGAATTGAACAAATAATTGAAAAAAATTGTATATTGACTCCAAAAGAGATATGATTTAGAAGAAATAAAGGATATAACGATAATTTAGCTCTAACAATAAATTATATTAGAACAGGATTTAGTAAAAATTTAAATACAATCGCAATTTTTTTGGATATTAGTAGAGCATATGATACTGTCAATACGTTTTTGCTATATAAATATCTAATAAAGTATGGTATTTCAACAACCTATACAAAACTTAATTCTGCAATTCTTGCTCAATAGAAATATTTATATTAAAGATAAATCAAACAATATACTAGGTTCAATTCAAGCATCAGCTGGATTGCCACAAGGGTCACCTCTCAGTCCAATATTGTTTAATTTGTACTCAAAGTCTTTACATGATTTAGTCAAACCTGAAATGGAATGCTTCCAATATGCAGATGATTTTCTAATTCTGGTACAAGTATCAGATAGATATATTAATCAATTAATTGCTTAAATACTTACATACAAAAATTACAGGAGTGGTTTGAAACACACATCTTTAAAATCTCAGCACATAAATCAAAAGCAATAATATTTAGAAAAAGAGCTCAAGCTTATAACTTCCCCCACCTTATGTACCAAAACATGGAAATCCCATAGAAAAATAAAATAAAGTATCTGGGGTTCCATCTACAGTGTAACTTGAATATGACAATTCAAATAAATCATATGATAGCTAAAGCAAACAAAGGAATTAATGTTATGGGATACAAACATTCTTTTACGCCTATATAAAGGGATAATAAGATCTCATTTAGATTATGCAGCCAATCTTTTAAATCCTTGCAGTAAAAGTCTGATGATGAAGTTGGAACAAGTACGAAATGTGGCCTTAAGGATTTTAACAGGTTGTCTACGTTCTACACCAATTTTAATATTACAAGCGGAATGTTCAGTATTCACACTAAAAGTTAGAAGGGAAATATTGTCTCATAAGTATATATTGAAACAAATGTCTGAAAAAAATAACATAGTAATAAGAAGTTTAAGCAAGTTAAATGAAGCTATAAATGCAAATAGTAAATTTTGAAAGAATAAAGCTGTACCAGACTACTCATTAGCATATACAGACATACTCAAAAAATCAAAAAATATAATTCGATACAAAATTAATCCCATATATGAAGTAGAAAGAAAAATTCTTTTATATCCTATTACAATTAAGAGCTTAGAATATGAAAAATATGAAAGTGAACCTAGTGAAATGTTTTTAGCAAAATACGGTGGAATATATAGTAATCATACCTATGTATATACAGATGGATCTATCTATCTATGGTATATACAGATGGCTGGCTAATATTGGGAGAGAATTAAGAGTACCATATGATATAAAAAAATTTGGTACAGATATCTTTTGCGTTACAAAAAAAGATATTTTAACACAATTCTACAATGAATGGCATTCCCAACTTAAAGATAAGGATCCAAATTATTGCAGATTGCAGTGTGATTTCCCCATAAAACCATGGTATTCAAAATGTGGGTATATAGGCAGAAATACTGTAACAAATATTAATCGTTTACGTAGTGGACATTGCAAAACTCCTTGTTATCTCTACAAAATAGGTAAAACAGAAACACCGATATGTGAATGCGGAACCATTGGAACAGTTATCCATATCTTCTTTGAATGTCCCATAAATAAACACAAAAATATGGATCTGTATTTAGAACTAATAAAAGCAGGAATACAGGGTCCTATATCTTTAAATAGTATTCTATATAAACCCTCTGACAAAGTTATAAAAATAATTATTAAATTCATCAATTTTTTTTTCAAATCGATCTATAAAAATTTTTTTTTACTGTTTACTTATTGTCAAATAACAAAATAAATGTAGAAAATACTGGAAATACCCTAACATACAAGAATGTACGTCCTTAAAATCCTTAATCCTAACGGAAGGTAGCATTATCCATAAACTTATGTGACAATGTTTGGAAGCTACCCCCAAACGAAAAGTCTAATCCAACCTTAAATGAAGAAGATAAACAAATGAAAAAGTTCATCTTTCAGTATCACCCAGATATCAATTAGCAGTAAACAGTAACCTTAAATAAAGAAGATAAATAAATGGAAAGCTGATCTTTCAGTATCACCCAGTTGTCAATTAGCAGAAAACAGTAACCTTAAATGAAGACGATAAACAAATGGAAAAGCTGATCTTTCAGTATCACCCAGTTGTCAGTTAGCAGTAAACAGTAACCTTAAATGAAGAAGATAAACAAATGGAAAAGCTGATATTTCAGTACCACCCAGCTGTCAATTAGCAGTGCACAGAAGTGGAATTTTATCCCTGGTTGTGCATTGCCTAGAGCAAGACAAGCATAACAGTAGATAGGCTATGTACTTCCTGGACCAACCCCTAAATTGCAACCCCTAAAATCGCAACCCCCGGTCGTAAGTTCCAAACGGCTAAACGTAGGATGACGTACGAGGGCTCGTTGGAAAGGGGATGAAAAATGGGGTTGAACGCGGTATGTGCCGTGCGCATCGGAGCATGCCAAAAGGTCATTATGAGGTATCTTCGTTTCCATTGGTCCGATCGTGACGTACGAGGGCTCGTTGGAACGGGGAGAAGGCGGGGAGACAAAAAACAAAGATGGCGGCGTTGCCAAATGGGCGTTAAAACGTATCTTCGTTGCTATTGATTGGATTTTGACGTATGAGGTGTCAAAGCGTTGGATGTCACGTGACATTCGACGCAGGACGTGACATTTGTCACAGAACGTGACATTCGACGCAGGACGTGAAATGTCACGTGAAATGATGTGACATTCGACGTAGGACGTGACATTTGACGCAGGACGTGACATTTATGTGACATTTGACATAGAACGTACAATGACACGTGAATTGACGTGACATTCGACGCAGGACGTGACATTTATGTGACATTCGACGCAGGACATGACATTTATGTGACATTTGACGCAGAACGTGAAATGACGTGACATTTTTCACAGAACGTGACATTCGACGCAGGACGTGAAATGTCACGTGAATTGACGTGTCATTCGACGTAGGACGTGACATTTGACGCAGAACGTGAAATGTCACGTGAAATGATGTGTCATTCGACGCAAGACATCAGTCAACATACATATAGAGTAATGGAATTTAAATAAAACAACATCATAAACGGAGCATTTTTTATTCATATATATTTACAATTTTGTTTAACAAAGTTTTTAATTGTTTTAATAGCCCGTCGTTGGGGCAGGGTATCCCAAAAAGTTCCCAGCTAAACGTTCCTGCTGCTACAACTTTACGTGTGTATTCGCTGTACTTATAATAGGTGTTGTTCTGAAAAAAGTAAATAAACCCATCAGTATAGCGGAATGCTGATGTTATTGTATCTGGTAGTCCGGGTAAGAGATAATTCATGGGTCCACGGTTTAAGACATCTCCAGCTTCATTAAATTCAATATAAGAATCATCATTGTATAATAAATACGTTTGACCGCTGTTTGTTTGAAATAATGCATTTATTTTGGTTTTCGCAGGTATAGAAGGAAACATAAAACGTTTTTGAATTTTTAAATTGGGGAAAGATGCAGCGTAATACTGATTATTGCGTATGGTTACTAAGTGTCCCTCGGAATTCTGAAAAACATGTGAAACGTGCGCAGACCTCAACTCTTTAGGGAGATAATCGGTAATTAATTCGGGATGTTTTGGAAGGCGCATCTCATTTAAATCAAATTTCCATATATATGGACCATATCCAACGTACATTCTATAATTTGGAAACTGAGGAGACGTAGCTAAAAACATGAAATCTGGATATGGAATTAGACATAATATGTTTTGTAGGGCAGGTGTGGTTGTTGTTGTTGGCAAAGAGGTCCTGTGTTTGATGGTAGATGTTTTCGACATATGGTTCTTGTTGTGCGGAACTGGTGTTGTTGGTGGTATGTAAGAGGGTGTTGTTTTTGGCCCATATAGAATACTCATTGCCTTTTTATCATCATCACCAAAAGGTTGTACATCTTGTTGATACCAAGGATACATAATAGACGAATCAATAGTACTGTGTGCTAGTCCGAGAGAATGACCAATTTCATGCATTAGAACAGCCAAAAAATTGACTTCACCATTGGGAGCGCTGCCATTTCCTACATACCATCGTTCACTAACATCAAGATGAATTTCGGTACACTCTGCGTGTGCGCTTGGAAAGTATGCGTGAGCCAACACTTTTCCAGGACCATCGAAATTAAATGAACATTTAGAGGTTCCTTGACAACTTGCTCGAAAATTATGAGTATTTGGTACCACAGTTATAGTAATATCAGGCCTCGGGGAAGGTATTATTACTTGTTTAAACTTTAAATTAGATATTGTCTCCCATCTAGCGAAAGCTTCTGCAGCAAGGTTTATATAATCAGGATTACTAATAGCCTGAGGGAAATACCAGCGTAAAGTCGTTTTATTCCACTTCGAACGAATCTCATAGTTATTGTCGCCAACAGAACATCGAGGCTTATTCATCATCATATTTATAGTATCATTATTTAATGTTCCAGTCACAGGAAGATTGTATTTTTCCTGAAAAGCAACTAGGGCCATATCTATACTAGAAAGAGCATTATTTGATGTATTTAGATATCCGAAACGTTTAAGAAAAGAACTAGCATACGCCAGAGTGCTATTCTCTGCACACACAGATACAGAGAGCAACAATAAGACATGTAAACAGACCAGCATCTTGATTTATACTAATATCCAAAAATTTGTACTATAGTTATTTATACAAAATTCACAAAAACGGAATTATATACTGAAATATTAAGACAGAAATATTTTAAATAATAATATGTTAAAATTGTGCATTTGATAGCAAACCGGATGAAGCCTCATGATAACAATACACCGCGTTGTTCAAAACACGTAAACAAGTGTGATAACAAATTTTATTTTAATCATTGGAAAAACAAGTACACCGGAAAGAAAACCGCAGTTGCTACATTTTGTAAAATGTATGAAGATATCAGCAACCACATCAACAAAATTCTAAATTGATAACAACGATTCTCTTACCGCAATATCAATTTATTATATTACCATAAATATTAGTTGAAGAAATAAAAATAAATATAAAAATATTAGCATTTCTAGAACAGCACACGTTGCTTATCTATGAAACGAATCAGTTGATGGTACCGTATGCACATTAGGTTGACGCAACTCGGGCTCGGGTGGGGCGATATGCTGTTCTGTTCTTTAAAAGGCCGAGGAGCGCATACGTTGTCACAGTTCGCTTCGCAAACGTACTACAACAACAAGTTCGCAGTAGTCAATACGGTGTGCAGTGACTTACATATATCTGATAAAGGTAAGCGGTTTTTGTCTTTTGTATATTTCTATGTATTTATTATGTCCTTTTTATCATTGTATTTTATGAGAATTGTACATCTCTCTGGTTGTATTTCATGCAGTATTTTATGAAAAATGTATACTGTTTTTGTATTTATTATGTCCTTTTTATCTATGTGGGTGTTGTAAAACATTTCACGTCTGCTATTTTTTATAAGAAGTATTCTCCGCTGTTCGTATTTCGATTTCTTGTAGTATATGGTTCTTCTCTATTCCCAAGTATGTAATGCATCTCTCCATTCACGTTAAGCGGAAAAACTATAGTTTTTTGTTATTATTGTAGATGGATCTATCAAAACTAAATAATGCATCCTTGGTTGCAGAACGTAAGCCAATAAAAAAACTTAAAGATCTACAAATTGGAAAAAAATTTACCATCCACAGTGCAAAGGTGGTAACAACACAATTTGGGGAGACAGTTCTGCTGGATTTGGGTGCTGAAGTTGTCTTCTTACCACAGCGGGTAACCAAAGCCTACCAAGCAGCAATAACGGACCTCAACAGCGGAAACTATTCGCTGATATACGAAGGGGAAGTTGATATTGGAAAAAGCAGACTCCTTGCATCCTTTAAGATAGTTGAATAAGGTAAGTGATTTTTTCTTATTGTTTGTTTGTGAGTAACCATGCATATAAAACAAGTGATTAAACAGTCTGATGATTTGATGCACATTATTAAAAAGCTTAGTAAAATAATTTTCGATAAATTCACTGAAAGAGATCGTAAAGTTTGGACAAGACGGTTAAATAGTCACATTTTTAGATGTAGTAAAGTAATTAAAAACCATAAACTATCCGTAGGAACAGTTAGAAAATTGCAAACTTACATAGGACATTTTAAGCATTTTAGGCAAATTATTTTAAATTTCAATAATAAGTACGTTGGGTTGGGGCTTAATTCAAAATTACGCAATAGAGTTAAATGGGAAAATGTCATTTCATGTTTTGCTAGTCGAATTAAAACTGGAGTTATAGTTAATTTAGTGCATAAGGACTTAACACAGTTCCTAAATGATTGTTATATTATTTTTAGTAGAAAAATTAACAGTAATTTACAAACAAATAGATTGCTTAAAGTCAATACTACATTTTGCGGTGAATTCATTAAAAAATCGAGTGATAGCGAAAGTTTAGATTTAAAATATTTTAACACTAAAAATGCTATTATAGACGCATCGACCGATTTACATCTTTGGTTCAGTGAAAATGTTAAGGATAAAATTTTTACAAAGCTGTCGGAGTTTGCAGAAAAAGATTCTGGTGCTGCTCTGTCTAAAGTAATCTCATTAGAAGTCAATATTAATAAAGTAGAAATAGGAAACGGTTCATCGTTCATTGACTTGCCAAAAGAGATTAGCAATAAAAAGGCTTGTATTAATGTGCATAACTTCGATCAGGCTTGTTTTTATTGGTCAATTGTTAGCGCTCTGTATCCAGCAAAAGATCATCCACAACGAGTTTCAAAATATCCGCATTATTCTACTGTTTTACTAACTGACAAATTAGAAAGCCCAATGCCATTAAGCCAAATTTCCAAATTTGAAAAATTAAACGCCATATCAGTCAATGTTTTTGCATTAGAATTAAACGTAGTGAAGGACAAACAATTTTATGAAGTAGTACCTGCCAGACTGACACCGCAAAAGATGGAAAAGCATGTAAATTTGCTCCTATTACAAGATAAATATTTCCCAAAGTTAAACGATTACGATGCTCCTCCAGAAGATGATGATCAGACTGAAATACGCCTTCATTATTGTTGGATTAAGGATTTAGGAAAATTAGTAAAATCGCAATTAAACAAAAACAATCGTAAAAAATATATATGTGATAGATGTTTGAACTATTTTAGCAGTGAAAGCAAACTAGCAGAGCACGAAGAAATGTGTTCAGATGTGAATAAATGCAAGATGACTGTTCCCAAATATGATCATGTGGCTTTTCGCAATTTTACATACAAACAAACAACTCCGTTTATAGTTTATGCCGATTTTGAATGCCAATTACATAATTTTACAGATTCAAATGTCTCAGTGAGTAAAACAGCAAAATATCAGAAACATGTACCTTTTAGTGCAGGTTATTATTTGAAATGTGCTTACGATGATAGTTTATCTTATTTTAATAGCTATAGAGGTGAAAATTGCATGGAGTGGTTCGCAAAAGAAATGACCGAAATTTCCAAATTTGTAAATTCCAAAATAAAGACAATTGTACCTATGGTCGAAAAACCCAACACAAATGGAGCAACTGTTTGCCATATTTGTGAGAAACGCTTTTTGGCTACAGATACAGTTGTTGTAGATCACGATCATTTTACGGGACAAGTACGGGGATTTGCGCACCAAGCATGTAATTTGAACTTTAAAAAATTGTTTGTCGTCCCAATCGTATTTCATAATTTTAGTGGCTACGATTCGCATTTTATGATTATAGATCTTTGCAAGCATGGGCACTTGAGCTTACTTCCCATTAATAAAGAAAAATACATTTCATTTACATTACAATCTGACGAACATCAAATTAAATTACGATTTATTGATTCTCTAAGATTTATGGGAGCTTCACTCGATGAATTGGCATCTCTTTTAGATACATCTGAAAAAAAGATTTTGAAAAGAGAATTTAGTCAATTAGATAATGATACATTTAATTTGTTAACTTGTAAAGGAGTATTTTGTTATGATTATATTGATAGTTTGGAAAAATTGGATGAAACTTCTTTACCCACAATTAACCATTTTTATAGTAAGTTAAATAATGAATACATTAGTGAAGCGAAGTATGCTCATGCCCAAAATGTTTGGAAGAAATTTAATTGTAAAAATTTGGGAGAATACAGCGATTTGTATTTGAAAACAGATATTCTGCTGCTGGCTGATGTGTTTGAACAGTTCCGACAAAAATGTCGAGACACATATAAATTAGATCCAGCATGGTATTATACCATGCCAGGATACACGTGGGATTGTATGTTGAGATACACACAATGTAAATTAGAATTGCTAAAAGATGTGGATATGATCTTGTTTATGGAAAAAGCCATCAGAGGTGGAATATCTGTTTGTAGCAACAGATATTCTGAGGCCAACAACAAATACATTTCGTCGTATGATCCCACACGGCCCTCTAAGTACATCCTCTATTTAGATGTGAACAATCTGTATGGCTGGGCAATGTTACAATTGCTTCCATATGGAGGGTTCAAGTGGATTGAAGATGTTACCAAATTTGGTGTTGGTAATCTTCCCGAAGGCCATATAGATATTATGTCAATACAGGATGATGCAAAGGAGGGCTATTTTTTCCAAGTTGACTTGGAGTATCCACGCGAATTACACGACAAACATAAAGATTTTCCATTTGCTGCCGAACACCGCATTCCGCCCGGTTCAAAATTGCCAAAGTTAATACCAACCTTATATCACAAAACCAAATATATTATGCATTATAGAACTCTTAAACAGGCATTGGCTAACGGGTTAATTTTAACAAAGATACATAAAGTTTTGAAATTTAATCAATCTGCGTGGCTGCGACCGTATATCGAATTAAATACAAATTTACGGGCGGCAGCCACCAACAGTTTTGAGAAAAATCTCTACAAGCTAATGAACAATGCGGTGTTCGGAAAAACTTTACAGAACCAAAGACGTCATCGTATTGTAAAATTATGTAAAAAATGGCATGGAAGGTACGGAGCTAGAAATTTGATTGCGAGTAGTCGATTTCACAGTCGTACGATCTTTAGCGAAAATTTGGTAGCTATCGAACTTAAGAAATCAGAAGTATGCTTTAATAAACCCCTGTATATAGGCGCAGCAATCCTCGATATATCAAAAGTATGTATGTACGATTTTCACTACAACTTTATGCTTCCAACGATGGGAGAGAACAACTGTTCATTGTTGTACATGGACACCGACAGCTTTATTTATGAATTGAAATGTTCAGATGCATATAGAGAGGTTATAAGAGCGCATCCAAATAAATTTGATACCTCCGACTATGCCGAAAACAACTCATATGAGATAGAACGGTTAAATACAAAAATCCCAGGATTAATGAAGGACGAGGCAAATGGGAAAATAATTACACATTTTATTGGATTACGATCAAAAATGTACACATTTAAACTGCAAATAACTGACGAGGAGAGGGAAAAAGAGAGACAGCGCCTAGAAAGAAAACAACTAAACAAAGAGAGAATTGAATGTGACTTGGGAAATTTGGGAATAACAAAAAAGGCAAAAGGAGTGAAATATAACGTTGTTCGAAATAAAATTACGTACGAAGACTATGAAAAATGTCTTTAAGAATTCAAAATTCAAACCGCGAGCCAAAGATGTATTAGGTCATACCAACATTCTGTATTTAGCATCGAGCAATCCAAAACGGCTCTAAGTCCTTATGACGATAAGAGGTACTTAATACCAAAATCATTTAATACGCTTCCGTGGGGACATTATCTTGTCGATTAACATTTATTATAAATAATTTTCTTTTTCTTGTAGTATATGGTTACTCATAAGAACAAAAAAAAAAAGAGAAAAGATCACTTATCTCACAGTTTTTGTATATTGTAGATTTAACTAGTATTTTAGAATTGTATAATTTAATTTTTAATAATAAATTTGTGTAATCTTACATTTTTGGTTTTATTTATAATAGAATAAAAGACAACATATCTAATGAATTATATATTTATTTAGTTAAATGATTTACATGTCTATGTTCATAATAATATACATATTCCTTTAGAGCTAAACTTAACAAAGTGTTTGGACAAATATCGATATATGCTGCGAAGGCTGTAACTGGTCCATGTACAGAGTCTTTAGCACAAAAATTTTGTTTAATGAAAGTTGAAATATTTATATAGTATTTCTGGAATTGTAAACTCTGTAACAATGCCACTCTATGGTACAGTATTCTGTAGTTTGCGTTTAAAATGTGGTAGGCGTCATCTTCACGTAAATAATAGTCGACTCCAAATTTTTCAATGGTCAGCAACTTTACATTGTCTTTTACCAATTGTCTTAGTTTGCAAAAATCACCATTCATAAATTCGATTGGAACATACCCATCCGCATATGTAGCATGGAAAAAGTCACTCATTTTTTCTTTTAACCACACAATTATGACGTTCCACTCGCTTATACTTAAACTGATTCTTCTAAAATCATCACGTTGACACAGAATGATGGATGGTAGAAAATCTCGAGCTGGAGATAGACCAATTTTTATGTGGAGAGAGCTGCTGATTGGATATGTAGTTTCCAATAAACAATATTGCTCGTTTGTGGCAGCTGCTTCATATTTAGCCAATACTCGATCTAATTCCGCACCAGGACTAGGTGGTTGTTGACTATCTTCATCGTAGTTAAATTCTATGCTAAATTCACTACCATCATCATCATCGAAATTATTAGGTTGGCTGTTGTATCCGCTATCTTGAGAGCTCATGGTACTACTGTGTGTGTGTGTGTGTGTTTCTAACGTCGTTAACGAGGTGGATGTAAACTGAACATATTATCGTAGTTTGTCCTACATTTATACCATTGTCTTCTCCCACTTCTTGTGGTTAATTATCGGTCTTTTCACAAAAAATGTATGTCTACGCGGCGTATCGAAATATAGATCCTCAAACTATATTCGAGTTATTTATCCAGCTGTTGTGTTTGTTGTCCATTCCTAACCATTTAACGTACATCTTATTGCCTTTTCGTCTGAGTACTTTTTCGACCAGGTATATGTCAGGGTTTGATGTTTTCTGCAATTCTTCTTCGTAAAAACCGCCACTAATCGGCGCACCTTGCATGTCTTCGAGCAAATACGTTATAGGATTTGTTATCTTAACTTGTACAATTCTAAATAATTCAGTAGTCCAATTGGGCGTGTATGCCTTTTCGAAGAAATGTTTTGCCTTTGATACACGTACAATGTCGCCAACTTTAAACTTTCGTGGACCTGCAATCTTTAAATAAGTATAACTTTTGTTTAAAATAGTTTTTTCGTTGGATTTGTTAACCTGAGACGGTTTGTATCCTGTTTTACTGTGTTTTGTGTTGTTGTATTCCTCTGTAATTATGTGTAGAGCATCTAACCATTTGTACGATCCATGTAAACTGAAATACTTGTACAACTTTGCTTTCAACGTTCTAATAACTCGCTCGCAAATGGCTGCTTTTTTGATCGTGTAGGTGCTGTAATGATTAATCTCGTGTTTTTTCATTAAATTTTGAAATGTTCTGTTGTAAAATTCGGTTCCCTGATCAGATTGTAGGTTCTTCGGATGTCGTCGAGTATGTGCGAGAATATCCGAAAATGCCCGAGTAATTTCCTCGCCAGTCTTCGTTTTTAGAGGTCGTGTCCACACAAATTTTGAAAAGCAATCAATTACAACTAGTATTAGTTTGTAATTTTTATTTTGATGTGCATAAGGACGCATTTCAGCCAAATCCATTTGCCACAAGTCATCGATTCCTTTGATTATTGTTCGTCGACGAGGATAGTTTTTTCGTGCCGGTTTATGCAATTCGTTTATCAGCTGTTCTTTAGACATTATTATTTTTTTAACGCACCTTCAACTACCGTAAGACGTTTGTCTATATCCCATGAATGAATGCTATCTACTACGCTTTTTAATGATTGTTCCACTTGTTTTATCCGCTGTTCCATCTGTATATCGTACATAGAATGCTTTGCAACTGTTTCTGCAGCAGATTTTAGATTGTTCTCCGTATCCTTTTTCAGTGCATTCATATCATCTTTGATTATTTTTTTCAATTTTTGCTCGAGAAGTGGAACCGTAGTTTTATGAAGCTCCTTTCTCACATCGTTAAGGCCAATGGCTAAATCATGTATGTCATTAGTTTTTTGCTGTAACAGCACACCATGTGTTTGAATTAATGGATGGTGCAGGTTACGCAACCCATTAATTTGTTCATCAACGTATTTATTCGTATCCTTTTTCAGTACATTCAAATCATCTTTGATTATTTTTTTCAATTTTTGCTCGAGAAGTGGAACTGTAGTTTTATGAAGCTCCTTTCTCACATCGTTAAGGCCAATAGCTAAATCCTGTATGTCATCAGTTTTTTGTTGCAATAGCACACCATGTGTTTGAATTAATGGATAGTGAAGGTTACGCAACTCATTGATTTGTCCATCAACGTATTTTTTCGTTGCAGCATCGCCACTATCTGATGGATCCTTGACATTGGATATTTTCACATTTTCGGCATTAATATTTCCGTCAGACGTATGTGGAAATGTGACTCGCGCCACCTTTTGGGCATTACTACTACTACTATAACGAGAGTGATGTCCGAATTTGTCGACACTCATAGTGGAAATGATAATGACATTCCCAGTTACTCTATTATATTGGCTTCTCTTAGTTCATTGATGATGGCTACGATTTCGTTGTCGAGAGATGTGTTGCCGGCGTCTTTCGAAGCCACCAAGAGTTTAAGACGTTCAACTAACTCATTTGGATCATCCCAATAAATATACTCCATGGGTGCAGTGTTGTATGTTAATCGTGAGTCATCCAATCCCGTTCCTTTGGCCGTAGATGAAGATGATCGTGTTGTTTTCGTTCTGTGTTCGAGTTCTTTTTTGGATCGAGTTGCAGGTGGTGCATGCTTTTTCATTGCTGCATCAGATGGTTTGAATAGAGGTTTAATAATAGAATGGTATTTTTCTCCGCTGGAACCTTTAAGACGTCCCAAGGTATCCAGATGAATCTCTGTGTTTTTCAACAGTGTTTTGTACTTTTGTAAATCCTCATCATTATACTGGTCGGGGTTGGCATAAAATAAAAGTTGATATAGACCTGGCGTACCACCTAACCTACGTTCTTCTAAATTACGTTCTCGAATTATTATTATGTCTCCATTGCGTTTGTCAAAGTTTATTCGACGTTTTCCCATTATCCAACCACTAATAGAATCGTAAAATGGACCATAGTTTTTATCAATTCTATCGTCTTTTTTCAAATATTCTTTTATATACTTGTGACTTATTGGAGGATATTGATCCATATATTCATCGGCGGCATCCATCGAAATCTCGTCAGAGATTGGTTCTTGAATAATGTTTTCATGAGGTATCGCTTGATCAGGTGCGTCAAGAAATACATCGTCATTCTCCTCCTCCTCCTCCTCCTCCTCCTTGTCCTCCTTTTTCACCTCTTCTTTTTTAACTTGTTCAAACTTGTTAGTGATAGCATGATGTAACGTTTTTGATGATTGTGCAATATCTTTGAGAGGCTTCGAGAGTGGTTTAAACAGTTTATTTAGGGACTCGTCTTGTTCTGTTCGACCTAATTTCAATGCCAAATATTTTTTGCGAATTGATCTAGCCAATTCGGCGACTTTCTTCTTGCGAAGGGCAATGGCAACCGCATCATCTGACATGTTGTTAACGACTAACCAATCACCTTATAATTTTATATATTTATCAAATCCTTTGCGATATCGGCCATTGTTGAGAGCAAAATCTTTTATAATTACCAAAGTACCATAACTATCACACCAACATTCAGAACAAATTTTTTTAAATTCATCAAATGACATGTCTGGTGATACGTGCTCATCAAATACATGCTTCAAATTTATCTCGTCTTGCTTGAATAGTACAATCATGTTACAGTTGTCTCTAATTAGCTGCTTTGGTATTTTTGAATATGTTTGACATAAATAAGCGGCATCGATATCTTTATGTCTGCACATGGAATAATACTCGCGAATCTTTTGCTGACCATCACATGCAACATCGTCAAATAAAAACACAGAGTGGGGTTTAGCGTCGCTGGGACTAATAATTTCTTCGTTGTCTTTAAACGGGTAATATCCTACACCTTTCACTTGTGCTATTACATCTTGCAGTAGTTGGTATTTCGGTTGAAAGAGGGATTTGGAATAAACATAGACATTTTTAAACTTGGCGCCATTCGGATTGAATAGAAGAGATAGCATGACATTCGTTTTCCCGCATCCACTTGGACCGCAAATAATGGCTCTAAACGAGTTTGGTAGTAATTTACCATGTTTACTGACTGTCACTTTCTGGACAATGTCCAGATTATCAATTGGTAGCGTCTGCTCTTGCTGAACGATCTTCATCGTGTGACAAGTGTAGTACATATGTACGACAATATATTATAGATGTCACCACTTGCATGGTATCAGTCCAATGTTGGTCGTTGAAGGAGGAGGTCTCGTTAACTCTCTAATTAATAAACTGCCAATTGAGCTGCATATTCCCGGTTATCAGTACTGCGGTCCCGGAACAAAACTACAAAAACGTCTTGCACGTGGAGATCCAGGAATTAACCCGTTAGACGCAGCTTGCAAACGACACGATATCGCTTATTCACAGCATTCATCTCTCGAAGAACGTCACAAGGCCGATAAAGAATTGGAAGATAGAGCCTGGGAGCGCTTCAAGTCGAAAGA
Source organism: Diabrotica balteata (assembly GCA_918026665.1). Classification (NCBI taxonomy): domain Eukaryota; kingdom Metazoa; phylum Arthropoda; class Insecta; order Coleoptera; family Chrysomelidae; genus Diabrotica; species Diabrotica balteata. The sequence goes on from OU898280.1 coordinate 60,380,990, forward strand.
CGCTAGCATTGGTGAAAAAAGTGCTGCTTTAATTGTAACAGGCGGAATGAAGACGAAGAGAAAGTTGGGAATGGGATGTTCTCGTCGTGGACGACGGGGACGTTACTCATTCAATCGAGATGTTGTCTCAAAAATTGCAAAGTCCCTGAAGAGAGGAGCATCGTTAACAGATACTGCTTTGACTGCTGTACGAATAGCAAAATCCATAATCAAACGACTTGGTGGTCGTAAAGAAGTTGATGTTCCACGAGTACTTCCACTAAAATCCGGCGGTTTCCTACCCCTCATACCTCTATTTGCAGGCCTTTCCGCTTTGGGGGCCTTAGCGGGGGGTGCTGCCGGAGTGGCCAAGACAGTAGTCGACGCAAAGAATGCCCAAAAGAAATTGGAAGAAGATATACGTCATAATAAAGCAATGGAACACATAGGTTCGGGTCTGTACCTACGTAAGAAACCCAGAGGTGGATTCGGCTTGTATTTGAAAAAAAACTTCCAATAAAGCTACCCAATCGTCCGCTATATGATGTGGAGATTGCACATTATGCGAAAATACTTAAAATACCACATTTTCGAGGCGTTTTCATGAATGACGCTCTGCCTAGAGACGGTCCACGACAACGAGAATGTGCAATAGTAAACTTGGATGTGTCCACACATAACGGGACACATTGGGTAGCATATAGAAAGATAAACAGCGACGTAGAGTATTTCGATTCATTTGGTAATTTAAAGCCGACCAAAGAACTTGTTAAGTATCTGGGTGGTGCCAACATTTCCTATAATAACCATCAGTATCAAACGTACAATCAAATTATTTGTGGACATTTATGCTTAAAGTTTTTATATAATGGAGCCTACTAAAAGTACGAAACTGCTTATGGACCATATGTTTCGCAAAAAATATTTTACAGAATTCAGTGAAGAAGAACTAAAATACATACCGCTCGATTATCTTATACGAACTGTACGACCTTCAGAATTGTTAAGTATATGGCATAAATTGCCTGAAGACTATCGAGGAGAATTTAACTTGCAGATACTACTTCCCTGCTATGTACATTACAACAGACCTGATTGGAAGACTCACTGGGATGGTCCACCTGATTCTCAAGCTAAATGTCATTTATGTAAACTTGTTTTGGAACAAATAAAACTATTAAAGTAAATATTGTTTTTCTAATATAATAACCTATTACTAGATTGACGTGAGTCAGTCATCATGTCGCAGTTGTTGAGAGTAGACAGCACCAATTACATATTCTCATTTCAACCTCCCACACCGATCGTGTTGGATCCGAACAAAGATTATGAAATAGCTCTTCGTGCTTTCCATTCCTACAACAGTATACCAAACATTGAAAATAACAAGTTTTATTACTACGATGACACAAACCAATTACAACACTTTGATTTCCCCGATGGATGTTATGAAATTGCCGATATTGAAGAATATATACAAAAGAAATTGGGTGCTGATAATGTGCTTAAGCCTGAAACGATATTTAGTCTGAAACCTAACCACAACACGTTGCAATGTCAAATTTTCAGCAAATATAAGATTTCGTTTACGCACCCTGACAGTCTTGGTACAGTATTGGGATTTTCTCCTGCAATTCTCACTCCAGGACAGACACATTCTTCAGATCGACCTGTTAGGATTATTAAAGTATCTAGCATACGCTTTGAATGCAACATTAGTACCGGAGCCTTCGATGGTAACAGACCTGCTCACACGATCTACGAATTTGTCATACAATCAAATCCTGGGTACGCAATTGACGAAACTCCACACAATTTGTTGTATTTACCTGTTGTACCGCAACGAGAAATTACCAATATCACTGTGTTGGCTGTCGATCAAGACGGACGCCCTGTAAACTTTCGAGGAGAACAGAGCACATTGGTGTTGGAACTTAGATCACGTGGGAAATGGGATTAGTAATAAGACAATCTACTGCCCATAGTACACCATTAGTTGTGCAGCCGTCTGAGCGACAACATCGTACGTCCTCATCTAAGCAGCAACATCTTACGTTTGCAAACAAATTGTTTTTACAATCACTTGGTTTTAAGCTGAAAAAATGACAACCATGTATGGAAAACGATCCCGTTCAAACAGCATAATGCCTCCAATATTTGATATTTATCGTAAGCCGATGTTTGACGAATCGATTCGAAAGGCCGAATACCGAACATATGCACCATTCATCAAATCATTCAACTGTAATGACATTGTAGAATTTAGCATCAATCAAGTTGACTCGTTTTTTGCAATGAGTGAAACCTTGTTATGCATTAAAGGATCGCTCGCAATAAACGGCAATGGTGAAGTCAAACTAGCAAATAATGTGGGTGCTTTTCTTTTCGATTCGTGTACGTACAGCGAAAGCGCAAGGGAGATGGAAACAGTGCGGGATCCTGGTATCGTAAGCGCTGTACGTGCTATGACATGTTATACTCAAGAAGATTCCAGTCATATGGCAATGGCGGGGTGGAATTACCCTAAGGATCCAATTCTACATGCTGCCGATCATTCATTCAACATACAGATGCCTCTTAAGCATGTTTTCAACATTTTCAATGATTATCCTATGATTACGTGTGGTCGTCAAACAATAAGACTAGTTCGAGCTCGAAATGACAACGATTGCATAATTGTCAAAGAAAAAACTCCAGGTCATGTTACAACTGTTAAGATTAACATTACCAATATTGAGCTTAGAGTCAAGCACATATTTCCCAATGATGATATTAAATTGGAACTTATGAAATCCATTCAACAAGATCAACCTATAGTTATTCCTTTTAGAAAGTGGGAATTGCATGAATTACCAGCACTTACCAAAGGCGCTAGACGTGAAGTTTGGGCTGTAAAAACTAGCAATGCAGTGGAAAGACCTCGTTATGTCATTGTTTTCTTTCAAACCAATAAACGTGACAAAAGCGACGCCGATCCCACCTTATTTGACAATATCCACATACAAAGTATCAGATTATCTTTAAATGGAGAATATTGGCCGAACGAGAGAATGCAGTTGGATTTTAGCAGAACTGACTACAATGAGGCCTATTTCAATTATACCGAATTCTATCCTAGCTACATACAATCCCAACAAAAGCGACCTCTACTCGATTTCTCAGGTTTCGCACAACACACATTATTCGTTATCGATTGTTCGAAGCAAGAAGAAAGCATGAAAGCATCCACTGTTGACGTAAAACTCGATATTGAAGCGAATAATGGTTTTCCCGAAAATACCAAGGCTTATTGCATTATAATTCACGACTGCGTAATGGAGTACTTCCCTCTCACTGAAATTGTAAAAAGTCTAAATTAGATGCATAACTTGTTAGTAGTACACGAGCAGTCATCATGAGAGTAGCATTCGTAGACATTCAGGGATTCAATGTGGACGGATGGTTTGTTCCCAAAGAACTTACCATTGAAATAGGATTTAAACGAAGTCATTACATATTTTTACCTCAGAAACCTTTTACTGCGCTCACTAGTGAGGATAAGAAGACTGCATCATACGTGGAGAAAAAACTGCTTGGAATTCGATACTCTGATGGACACGTAGAATTGTCCAAAATCAATGAAATACTAGAATCCAAGTTGTTGTATGCAGCAGATTACATCTACGTTCGAGGAGAACAAAAAGCAGAATATTTGGATAAGAAACGTCACGTTTTTGGAGTTTTTCCCATTATTATTGATGTTTGCAAGTTTGATGGTACACCTCATGCTACTGGAAACGTTGGCCCTACTGCAAACCCATGTCATGCCTCTGGATTATTTTCATGCACCGAAAGAAATGTGGATCGTCTACGTCACTGGTTTGCCAATAACATAATGCCATTGTAATTTTATGTATAAATAAATATATTAGAAATTAAACGCTTTTTTTATTTATCACATCTTTATTGATCGAGTCTTATATTACAAGAAGATTCAAATTTTCTCCTTACAATTTCGAAAATAATTTTTAAAATTAGAATAAATACAGATGCTAATATTACACAAGACATTGCAAAGACATTGTCTATTTCACTTTTCATATGCTCGCTGGTGTTGTTACTAACGTCCATGGTATTGGTTGAATACGTCTCAATGGATATGAAGCTGGTGGCAGTTTTCTGCAGGCGTAAATCCAGGTGTCTTGCTGTTGCTGCTGCTGTAGATTCAACTCTTTTGGTTTCCACGTTTTGTCCTCAATATGCAGGCTATCTAATTGTCTTTTAATTTGTTTTATATTCTCATATGATTTAATGTCTCTATTTAACTGATCAAGTTTACGTTGAAATTCCATAACCCTATGTATGTACTCGATGGAATTCATAGTACTACTGAATATGTCCTATGTTGAATGTCACGTTTTATGTCAAGCGATGTCTTGACTGACACATAACTGTTACGTCAAAAGGTCTCACGTCACGTAATTCCTACATTTCACGTTCTGCGTCAAATGTCACATATATGTCACGTCCTGCGTCGAATGTCACGTCCTGCGTCGAATGTCACGTCAATTCACGTGACATTTCACGTTTTGTGTCGAATGCCACATAAATGACACGTCTTACGTCGAATGTCACGTCCTGCGTCAAATGTCACGAGACATTTCACGTTCTGTGTTGAATGTCACATACCTGTCACCTCCTGCGTCAAATTTCACGACATTTCACGTTCTGTGTTGAATGTCACATACCTGTCACCTCCTGCGTCAAATTTCACGACATTTCACGTTCTGTGTTGAATGTCACATACCTGTCAACTCCTGCGTCAAATTTCACGACATTTCACGTTCTGTGTTGAATGTCACATAACTGTCACGTCCTGCGACAAATGTCACGTCCTACGTCAACGTTCTCTTAGCCACTGTACTGAAACGAAGAAGAAGAATGTTCAAGCGTTGACATGGCTTCTGTGTGTGTGTGTGTATGTGTCACCAACGCTTTCATTTGACACTTCATACGTCAAAATCAAGCCAATAGCAACAAAGATACGTTTTAACGCCCATTTGGCAACGTCGCCATCTTTGTTTTTTGTGTCAAAGTATTCCCCGTCTTATCCCCGTTCCATCGAGCCCTCGTACGCCCCGATCGGACCAATAGAAACGAAGATACCCCATAATGACCTTTTGGCATGCTCCGATGCGCACGGCACATACTGCATTCAACCCCATTTTTCATCCCCTTTCCAACGAGCCCTCGTACGTCATCCTACGTTTAGCCGTTTGGAACTTACGACCGGGGGTTGCGATTTTAGGGGTTGCAATTTAGGGGTTGGTCCAGGAAGTACATAGCCTATCTACTCATAACCTTCCTTATATGTACTGGGTAAATGATTATATAATCGAAACCCAAAAACAAACAAATGAAGAAGAAGAAGAAGAAACATAACCCTAAACAACTTTTGGTTATAAAAACACCCCTTACTATTTTACGAAATATTCTTTTTTAAAAACGATTTCAAAAGTGAACATCGAAATGTCAAAGAGCTGTTGCAAATGTTATGTTATGCTATATAGGGCGACCAGCCCTATCCCTAAAAAGGATCTTACCAGCTAAAAACTGAAGTACCTGAGAGCCCTTACAGATACGAGAATACTTTTTAGGGAGAACGTAAAATACGTCATTTGCAGGGTAGAGAAGAAGAGCTAGGTGCTGATAAGGATAATTTTCAATGTACGGAGACCAGCGACTACCAAAAGGAGAATTTTGATGGAAATAATCCACTCTACTGTATTTTACGCGGTACCGGTGTGGAAACAAATGCTTACTTACATTATGAAGTTACCACCCTTTAGGTTTTAGCCTATTTGACAACATGTCTAAATTCCTTCTTGTCTTGGGCGATCTACGCCCATAGCTTTAATATCTAGCTATACTATCACGACATCGGAGTCGAGGTCGTCCACAGGGTCTTCTTACAGTTTAGGTTTTTTACCATACCAGTCCTACTATTCTTTTGTCAGAATGTCTTCTGAGATATCGTGCCCACTGGAGTTTTCTGTATTATATTTTTTATTATTATATTAACGTTTGGATACAGTTGTTAGGGTTCTTTGTTAGTCCTTTCTATCGCATAGTGTCCTGATGCTCTGTCAAATTCTGCTTTCCATAGTCGCTATTCGTTTGCTTTTCGTCCAAGCTTCACTACAATATATTTTGACAGGTCATATGATAATATATATATATATATATATATATATATATATATATATATATATATATATATATATACATGGATATACATATATATATATATATATATATATATATATATATATATATACATGGATATACATATATATATATATATATATATATATATATACATCCCACCATCATTTCGAACTCTTTTCACGTTGCAGTAATTTAGCATCACCCAGAAATACTATCATATTCAAATTATAAGTCATGTATATTCGTTTAGTGTATGTTTTTAGGCTTGACATTGTTGTCAGTTTTTTAATATATCGATTTTTCTATATATTTATTTTTTTACACTCAACAGACATTTTAACTCCCTATAGGTCAAATCACTGTGTCTTGCGTCAATACAGTATCACGAGATGTTGCCAAAATATATATATTTATTTGAAACATAGATACATACATATCGATCCGTTTTAGTATAGTTCACCGACCGACATTCAACCTTACAGACCGGTTTAGGGTTCTCGGATTTATTATTATGGTTTGGTTGTATATTTATTTAGCAGGTAATTTTTCCCAGAGAATTGTGAAAAATTATGAATGAACGATCGAAACGAATTTTGCCGCTGGCAGCAACAGATGAGTAATACTTGTATTATTCTTGTAAAATTGACAAATACGAGAAAAACGTTCGTCTCCAATAAAATATGTTGATGTACAGACGGTGCCGGTTAGTTTTTTAAAATTAGTATTAATTTTTGGTTAAATTTTGTTTGTTTATGTAGAATATAATTTTTTTTGTTTCAAATTAAATTTAAAATATATTGTATATGCTACCAGTGCACTGTTCATGTTTATTTGTTTTCTATTAAAATAATAAATAACTATGTAAATGTATAATTTTTTATTTACTATAATAAAATTTGTGGAAATGTTGCTTTAAAAGTTAAAAATACTTAAAGAAAAATAAAAAAATAATAATAAAAAACTTTTTACATTAGAATGAATAACTGATACTATTTTGCAGCACCTTCTTCTTCTTCTTCTTTTGGCATCATAACCCTGGACGGGTCTTTGCCTGTCTGGCTATGTCCTTTCATTCAGATCTCTCTTGTGCCCTTCTTCTCCATTGTCTTATGTTGATTGTTTTCAGGTCGTCTTCCACGTCATCCAACCATCTCGTTCTGGGCCTTCCTTTTTTTCGCCTTTCTATGGGCTTCCATTGTAACATTTTCTTTGTTGTTTTTGCATCGTTTTGTCTCTGCACATGTCCCAGCCATGACAGTCTTTGACTTTTCACAAATCTTACAATGTCATAATCTTCATTTAACTCATTAACCTCCTGATTCCTGATTCTCCATGTGCCATCTTCTTCTTGTACCGGACCTTATACTTTCCTCAGTATTTTTCTCTCGAATGTCCTGAGTTGGGCTTCATCTTTTTGCGCCATTACCCAAGTTTCACATCCATAGGTTACTACGGGTCTAATCAGTGTTCTGTAGATAGTCATTTTGGTTCTTTTGTCTAATAATTTCGATGTCATCAATCTTTTATTAGCATAGTATGTACGATTCCCGCTGGAAATACGTGCATTAATTTCGCTACTTACGGAGTTTTTCTGATTGATTTCTGTGCCGAGATATGTAAAGGCATCCACTCGTTCGATAGTATAGTTGTCTATTGTGATATTATTTTCATTGTCAGTTATTCTTTTGACTGTCATATACTTCGTTTTTGCTTCGTTTATTTTGAGACCTTTTTTTCTTGCTTCAGGATCAATTTGTTTAAACACTTCCATTAGTCGTAGCTTATTCCTACTAATGATGGCTACATCGTCTGCATATGCAGTAATTTGTACTGATTTGGTGTTTATATGGCCGGTTATATTGGTTTTTCTGATGACTGCCTCAAGAACTTGGTTGAATAGCATGGTTGATAGGGCATCTCCCTGTCTTACTCCCATGTTGATGTTAAACAGGGGAGTCAGTTCTCCATCTACTCTGACTGCGGCTTTTGAACCCTGCAACGTCATTTTTATGAAGCTGATGTATTGCTTAGGTATACCTAGATTATAAAGGTCTTCCAGCATTCTGTCTCTTTTCACACTATCAAAAGATTGTTTAAAGTCTTTATACATATTATATAGGTCCATGTCGTATTCATAAGCTTTTTCTTGTATCGTTCTTAGTATAAATATGTTATCTGTAGTGGCTCTATTTGGTCTGAATCCATTTTGATAATCACCAATTATATTTTCGAAGTATTCTAATAATCTATTGTAGATTATATCAGAAAGAATTTTGTATATTACTTAGCAATGTAATTGGCCTATAATTCTGGCATTCTCTCTTATCTCCTTTTTTATATATTGGCTGTATGAGGCCAACTGTCCATTCCTCTGGCATTTGCTCCTTCGTCCATATTAATGTTATTAGGTAATGGATTCTTTCCCAGAGTTAGGATCCTCCATGCTTTAATAATTCTGCCGAAATTCCGTCCGTTCCTGGTGCTTTATTGTTTTTTACTTTATTTATTATCTGAACTACTTCTTCATAACTCGGATTTTCGATGTGCAGCTCCGCCGTATAATATTTTGTCTCGTTCTGATCATTTTCGTTGTCTGCATTTAGATTTTCTTCGAAATATTGTTTCCATCTCATTATAATTTTTTGCTTATTTGTTAGTAGTTCTCGGTCCTTGTCTTTGCATATCGTTAGTTTTGGTCTAAATGACTGTGTGCTTTCTTTTATGCATTTATAGAATTTTCTGCTTCTCTGTTAGTAGTTCTCCGTCCTTGTCTTTGCATATCGTTAGTTTTGGTCTAAATGACTGTGTGCTGTCTTTTATGCATTTATAGAATTTTCTGCTTTCGCGTCTGTTGTTATGCTTTACGATTCCTTGTACTTGTTTTTTCATAGCCTCCTTTTTCTTTCTTCTGCATATTCTAGTCGCTTGTATTCTTTTTTCGTTATAAATCTCACTGCTATTTCTTGTGTTTCTTTGAAGTTGGTTAAGCCTAGCTTGCCTTTTTTCCTCTACTGCAGTTCTGCATTCATCATCATACCATTCCGCATTTCTTTGCCTTTTGGCAGTTTCCTCTGCTGACTCTGTTATAATTGTTTCTAATTGTCTAAATTCCTCCTCTGCAGTATCTTCCTCTCTAGTTCAGTTGAGTTTTATTTGGAGAGCATTTCTGTAATCTTGTCTCTTTGTTGCGCTTTTGAATTCTTCGACATTCCATTTTTTGATTTGAATATTTTTCCCTTTTGCTACTGTCGCTATTTTCTACCGTAATTTTGCCTCTACAAGATAATGATCTGAGTCAGAGTTCGTCCCGCAATATGTTCTGACATTAGTTATGTCTGTTGCCCATCTTTTTGAGATGAGTATATGGTCAATTTGATTTGCTTCCTTAGTTCCTGGTATTTTCCATGTTCCTTTATGGATATCTTTTCTCTGAAAGTTAGTACTGACAACTACGTAATTATTTGCTGCTCCGGACTGTGCCACCCTGAGTCCATTTTGACTGGTTTCAGTGTGCAAACTGTGTTTCCCAAATATATTTGCAAACGTTTCTTCTTTCCCCAGTTTAGCATTAAAATCGCCTAACGTTATAACAGCATCGTGTCTTTGGATTTTATCACATACATCCTGTAGTTCTCCGTAGAATCTTTCAACGTCTTCTTCATCAGCCTCTTCCGTCGGTGCATATACATTAATCATTGTCACGTTATGAAATTTACCTTTAAATCTTATGGTGCAAATTCAATCTGATATTGGTGTAAATGCGATAATGGCTTTCCGCAGTTTTTTGGTTATTATAAACCCTACTCCTCTTTCACCTTGTCTCATTTCATTTCCGGAGTAGTATAGTGAGAATTTATTCTTATGAATTTCTCCCTGGCTCTTCCATCTGATTTCCTGCAGTGCCAATATTTCAACTCCGTATTTTTCAAGTTCTTCTGCCATACTTATCATAGCTCCTGCCTTTAAGAAGGTTCACACGTTCCGGGTTCTAAATTTTAAATCCATAATCATGTCCATTTTTCTGTGCTGAGTTCGTTGTTATGAGATCCGTCCGTTTGTTTCATTAGCCATTGTATTCGCAACAATTGAGTTCTACAAGGAAGGGTTGTTAACCCTTCGCTCAACCCCCTTTTCATCGGAGGACCAAGGCTCCCTTCTTCGTCTGCCCTGACCCCACCATCCACTGGGGTTGGTTACCCAGTCTTCAGTGGGGTTGCTCAGGTTACCGGTGTGTACCAGCTTGGAGGTGAAGATAGGAATTGAGTAGGAGAGGCTAAGTGATGCCAACAGGATACGACATCATGTATTGCGCTTCACTAGTTTTTCTTAAAACAGTTTTTGGAAAATTTTAATATAAATGGTGGACTACCAGTTTTTAATAGGTAGGTACTTGGAATTTGGTCCTTAAAGACTCCCATTGACTGAAAGTTTAAAATCGCAAAGGGAAATCTTCTTTTGATATCCACTGTTACATAAGAAATATGTTATATGTTCACATGAATAGTAGCTCAGCATTTGTTCACGTAAGTGTATACCATATTTATATTTATTATATTAATCAATTAACTCTTTTAAATATCAATCCTCTTCTTGATCTAATTCTAACCCTCTGACAACGAAATTCTGAATATATCATGTATATATCTCGTTTATCTCTGCATTTGGTCACACATATTTCTTCAGGACTGTAAATACTGACCATCTCACGTTGTTTTTAGTTTCTTTGACAAGTAGAGATTGTCTATTCGGTTATTTCTTAATATAGACTATGAGCAATTGTCTAGATTGTCTAGCTAATTGAACACTATTATAGAAGTTATCAGTGGTCAATCTACGTTTATGTTCACATCTAGCTTTTTTAGATGTCGAAAGCATATTATTTACATCTATTTTTTTTTACAAATATAATACAATTTACAAAAACAATTTTATAACTCACTTTTACAGAGGTAATTAACAATAAAAACGTACTAATAGAAACTAATAATTTACGATTTTCAATACTATAAGGGTACTTGAGGAACAATTACGTTTTCACGTAATAATAGTTCCTGTATAAGTGAAATTGTATTTTAATGTGCTTTATTGAAGCACACTAGACATATTGCAGTTTTACCATCACATGCTCCACAGTATGTTTTAACTATTTTAACTTTTCTATCGGTCTTTCTACTAGTCATGTTCCTTCTTAAACTTTTGTAATATCTTGTACACTTTCTTCTCTTTTTATTACCTACGTCGCTTTGCCTAAGATGGTATTTTTTGGGTGTAACTGGTCGTGAGCGTTCCAACATTTATTTATTTGCAAATGTCTTCGCGAACACCAATCTGAACTCAATGATAGGTTGTCGCTTTTTCGCCTTTCCTATTATTTAACAACTAAGCATTGGCTACTGCGGTATTAAATATTAATTTCACTGCCACTTTCCGGTACCACTTCAGAATTTTGGATATTGGGTTCTGGTAAGAAGCAATTTGATTACTAAAATCAACACTCTTTTTCACCAAGTTAAAATCGAGAATAGCTTGTGGTTTTAGCACTTGTGTATAATTTTTCTTTCCACCTGATTAAACCAAGATAAAACTATTATGTTGAAATATTGTAATAATTAAAACTGGTTTTTTGTTGACACATTTTTTCACTTGTGAAATCAATAATGGGGGTAAATTTCATTATAAGTAACCGGTTGCCACTTTTTTAATCAAGATTTTGGTTTTACATTTTTTGTAGTAGACCATATGCACATAAATTCGTTTTTTAAACTATGATTATAATTCATCGACCAATATTCTTATAAAAAAGTGTTTTTGCGTCGTCCGGAATGTTATAAACTGGTTCTCTTTAACAAAGCATACGAAATATGGTTTACATTCTACATTTAGAAAAATCTTTTATAATGCAAGTCTTGTTCGTTTACCTAAACTTAATTAATACACAAAACAAATAATCTATTGTTTTTATAGAAATGCATATTCCTGTCGGATTTGTATCAGTGGGGCATGAGTCACTGGTGTCTCGTATATCAGGACCTCTTATTGCATTACAAACATAGTTCTCAATTAGCAGTGTGGTACAAATTAAAGCCGTAATACTGTTCGTAAGACCATAAGACCGTATGTTATAAATAAATATATCCCTACAAGAATTATCTTAAAAAATGGGAAAAATACAATAAAAAAAAGCAATATCAAAAGGTATTTAAAAATGGCTAGTCATTCATGGGCGTACAGTTAAAAACAAAAGTTTTCAGTGTTCTATTGCTTGATTATTATTATCTGGTTGGTATATTTTAAAAATACTATCTAAGTATTCTGCAAATGTTGACATTTTTTTCTGGTCTGATCTGCCTCAACTAACGTCATTTTTTTTAAATGGTGTATTATTTCATATTCTTAAATGTATATTATATATTTCACGTTCTACGATGCATTCCACGTTTGACACACTGTCTTATTTAATTTTCTGTCATTCTATTTGTTAAATCCTATCCAATTTACGTCACAGCGTCAAGGAGCAGTAAATGTGTGCAGTGAACGGGAGGCATATGTCTAACAGTGAATGTTGGAACTTTTTCGCGTTTATCATATGTACAGTAGTTGACTAAAAGTAGACGTATGCAAATCATATGCTATTCGCTAAATTCTGTCACGTAATATGCCATAGACCTCTGTGGGTTATTACGTTTTATTGCTGCCAGTTTACCGTGATATTACATGCCGCCATGTTTACTTTGTCTCCACCATCGTATTATCTCCATTAAATGTTATCATTTAGGCTCCATATGTCATGATTAGACCTATAGGACAGGAGATACATAACTAAGGCTCTTTTGACATAGCATATATACGAGCAAATATTTATACCTAAGGTCTTTTTGACGTGTTGCTGTATTTGATCTACGTCGTAGCATTCTATTGGTTAAATGATATCATTTGAGGTACTGTATGTCACGATTGGACTAATAGGATAGAAGATACATAACTAGGCCCTTTCACGATTGGACTAATAGGACCGCGGATGCATAACTAAGGCCCTTTTGACAGGCTGATGTATGCTGTATTTTATTTTTCTGTCTCATAGTATTTGATTGGTTAAATCCTATCATTTGAGGTATTGTACGTCACGATTGTGCCACTACAAACGAAGATACGTAAATAGGGCCCTTTTGACATGTTGCTGTATTTGATTTCTAAGTCATTGTATTCTATTAGTTAAGTGCTACCATTTGCTATATCGTACGTGACGATTGGACTAATAGGACCGAAGATACATAACTAAGGCCCTTTTGACATGCTACTCCATTTAATTTTTATACCTTATTGTATTTTATTAGCTAAAACCTTTCATTTGAGGTGCTGCACGTCATGATTAGAATAATAGACCCGAAGATACACAACTAAGGCCCTTTTGGCATGTTGCTGTATCCGATTTTTCTATTTCATTGTTTTCCATTGGTTAAATCCTATCATTTGAGATACTGTACGTCACGATTGGACTTATAGAAACGAAGATATATAACTAAGGCCTTTTTGACATGCTGCTGTATTTGATTTTTCTGTCTTATTGTATTTTATTGGTTAAATCCTATCATTTGAGATACTGTACGTCACGACTGGACCAATTGGAGCGATGATACAATAGGTAGGTACAATATATCATAAGTCGTTACTTTTAACAAAACATGATGCCAGAATGATTTATGGATGAAAAAAATATATATATTTTTAAATTTACTATTTCGTTGTGGGTAATATTATATTCAACAGCGATGCCAAATTTCTGATGCTAAAATGATTGATAATGAAAGTTGGATATACATTTTTATGTATATAATGACATCGAGTAAACGGTAAAACCCTGAACTAAATATATATAATATTTTCACCGTACCATCATTTTAGACTCAAACATTTTCTGGAATAAACTTATATAACTCAGTAAGGGATAAAAAGAGAAAGCCGATATTTTAAAATACCAACACGGTATCAAATCTCTAATCAGTGAGATGGTTAAAATTCTTGTAACAGGTACAGAAAAAAAGTTATTAGGGTGTTGTAAAGTAGCGTCGATATACAGATGCTACTTTGCAAGACGATGCTAAATTGATGGTAAAAGCATAATGTATCGATGCCAAAATGATAGTAGGATGTATATATATATATATATCCATGTATATATATATATATATATACATGGATATACATATATATATATATATATATATATATATATATATATATATATATATATATATATATATATATATATACATATATGTATATATATATATATATATATATATATATATATATATATATATATTGTTATGCTATTTAAATTGTATTCTATTGCTTATTTAGAAAAGATCCTGTCTATATTTATTAAGGCTGTTTTATCGGTGCACCAAAATTTTTTCTCTGTTATTTACCGACGAAATGTCTCGAAATTTGGACATGTTATACGAAATTATGTTGCCTTTAAACTGATGGTTTTACTTTTTTTATTTTTTTGAATTTTCCGTTGAAAAATTGGATTATACTGTTTAACGTTCTATTATAACCAAACTTTTCACGCCCATCAGTTGAAAGAGTTTTTTTTTCTGTAATCGTTGATTCTTTTTTCACCTTTCTGTGTCCAGTAATAATCGAGAAAAGCGTATTCAAACTTTGAAGAAAATTGCTAAAAAATACTGAAATCTAATAGTGAAACGTGTTCCTCATCATTGTCGCTGAGCTTGATCGATAGTGACGTCATATCTCATGAACGTACGGTACGGTCTTATTTTTATTTTCTATGGGTACGGTCAGTTAGTTCGCTTGAATTAATCCATTTTAGTTCTTTCATTCTTGTATTTTCTTTATCAACTTGCTTAGTTTTTACAGTTTACAGTATTCTTATTTATTTTGAAAACATTGAAATTATTTAGTTTACGCGGTATGTTAAGTAATATATTATTAGTTTAGTGGTATAAGTTAAAAGTTCTTTAGTTTACGCGTATTTTTAAGTATTACATTAGGTTAGTGATATAAGTTATAAGAGACAAGATAAAAAATGAGTCCCAGTAAACGTCCTATGTCAAGGAAAACGAGAGCAATTGCACTGCAGTAAGTATTTATTATTTATATTACAACCGTTTTTAAAAGCTTTTATTTAACTTTATATATATATATATATATATATATATATATATATATAATATATATATATATATATATATATATAATATATATACATATATATATATACATATATATATATATATATATATATATATATATATATATATATATATATATATATATATATCTGACATTCGAAATGTCAGTTTTTTGTATGTGTCAACAAATAATCTTTAATAAATAGTTTGGAGATATCCTTATGTGTACAATTATTGTAATTATTGAACCTCTTAACTTATTTTCGTCTAGTAATTTCATTACAGAATGCATACAAATCCCATTTAACTTTAACAAGAATTCAAATTCTACTCTCCAATGACAGCATGCGCGAACACGACCGATTTTGTGATACGGGAAGAGCCTATCTTGTTATTCATAGTATCATGGTTCAATCCATCAAGAATTAGCAGAAACATCTACTTTACCTAGTTGTAGTGTCGATTCGTAAGTAACCCTTTTTACTTTTTTTTTATTTACTTACCGTAAAGTAAGTAAATAGAGGGTTCATGACCTTACATATTATTTGTTTATGGTCAAAATATTACCAATGTTTTACTCTTAAATAATAATAATAACAAATAATATCATTTGCAGAAAATACTTTAAGTTTTATCGTTATTTCTAGTAATAGCTGTCATTCTCAGTCAGTTGAGATTGCCTCTCCGCAAAAACCATCTTTTTCGGTAGAAGACAGAAGAATAGTGGACATAAACTTTTTCATTAAATCTATTCAAGGTTTGAATAATCATTCTCCATTTTCATGCAACTTTTCTAATATGGAGATTATCAAAGAAAAAATGGACGGATTGATAAGTACATTGACTTTTAAATGTTAAATGAGGAATATTGAAAAGGAGATAGCAACATAGGATTCTGGTAACAATTCACTGAACTTGAATGGTTCTGGTTATTCAGACATACAGCAGCAGCACGCTGCATTAAATATACCTGTGATGTCCTACAAACAGTATGCAAAACATACGGAAATAGTTGCAGATATCATCAGCCAAACACTTTGTGATTCCTTAGAAGAGGCTGGACGGGAGGAATTAGCTTTAGCCAAAGAAATTGGTGAAGTAGATTCCGACGGAAATGGGTTAATAACCGTTATAGCTGATGGTGCTTGGTCAAAAAGATCGTATAAAGTAAACTATGATGCTTCTTCAGGTGTAGTACCTGACGTTGTAAAATTTATTAAATTAGTACGCCTTTGATGGATAGGACATGTAATTAGGCGAGATGAAGATGAAACGATCAGAAAAATTTTCGACCGAAGAGGACCAGTGGGAAAACGATCCAGAGGAAGACCAAAACTTAGGTATCAAGATAACATAGAGGATGATCTAAAATCCATCGGAGTTAAAGCATGGAGAAAGTTGCCAGAGGCAGGGGCGAATGGAAGATTGTTCTGAAGAAGCCTTTGGCTCATGACGAGCTGTAATGCCACTGATGATGATGAAATAACTATCCACGATTTGTATTTTATTCATCAATTGGATACTTTTCTTATGTAACTGCAACCTATAAATATATTAAAATAATGTATATTCCATTCAGAGAACTTTTTCCTCGCAGTGCGTCGCCTCGAAATACTTGCCAAATAAATACATTTACTATTATGATGGTTTCGCAGGTACCAATTTTTTATAGATAAATAAAAATATTTTTTGTTTAATTTTTACTACGCTAATATCAGTTTTCTCTAACAAATAAATAATTTATTGAAATAATTTTCAAGCTATAACTGCGAAATTGTTTATTTGTTTGTGACAACAAATTGTAATTTTTTTGATAATAATATTCGTATGTTCTTTTAAATTTATTATAAATAAACACCATGGTGTTTTTTGCAGTCACGTTTCACAAATTTTTATTTAATACTATGTTTAGCTAAGACATATAAATTAAAAATGTGATTAATTCTTTTTAAAACATTATCGACGATAATTAATAAAAAAAAAAGTATTCCGACAAAACTAATTTGAATGGAGAATAATGCATTTATTATCATTAAACAACCCGTCGGCCGGCGCCACTGAATAAACATCCAAACTTTTAAATTCGGTACGGCACGTACGGTCTGACATAAGCAAGTACATATTAGAAAAGTAAGTGATACGCCCACTTCAAATCGCAGTATGCTATAACTGCGAAAACAGCCTTAAATGATCTAATCTCCAATTAATCACAATAAATCAGCATTAATTAATTACAATCTCAGGCTATTTAACTTGTACTATTTACCTTTGATCGTGGATTCAAAATATTTTCCAATTGGCTTCCTAATTGGGATAGGTAATATGACCTGAATAAAATACACAGAATTTCAACTGAAGTATATGTGAGATGTCCTTTATTTTAATGAAATTTTATATAACAATCAATCCTGTAATATTTGCAATATAATACTTTAAATATATGAGAAGTTGTTTTCTATCATGGACCCAAATGTTATTTTACATTGATTTTTAATATGTGTTATAACTAAGCTCTCTTTATAATTTTTTTCTTTAAATGATCGCAAAATTAACTGTCTCTATTATTTATTCAATTTATTTAATAATTAAATGAAAACCACACTCCTGCTCTAATGAAAATTGACTGACCTTTCGTTATCTGCCGTTGCAATTCTATGGCCACGCCATAAAAAAAAAAACCTTTCTCTGCTTCTGCTCCTATTTTGGGTCCAGAAGACGTACACCTTTCTCCTATCTGTCCTTGTATCTGCAACCCAACAACTCGTGTAATTCTATGCAGCCTCCTTTTGAACCAATCTCCGCGCCTGTTTATAACTTCAAATGTTTCCGGCTTCGTCTGATATTAATATTCTTATACCCTTTGGTTTTTCTATCTCTCTGTACCCCGTTCCTCACACTGATCAGCTTTTACACAGCAAATAAACACACCCGGTAAACTACGTCTTCGGGACTTCAAACAAACACAAACCACAAAGCTCCTTCCTTCTTGGGCGACGAAAACTGACTAACTCCTTTCCTCTCTCCTATCTCATAGCTAAAACCACTCCCTCCTTGCATTCAAAAATTGACCAATAAAAATCTTCTACCTCTGTCACATATATCGTTACCAACCAACTCTCTCTATAAAACGTCATTCGGGTAATTCCAGAAAACAACATTCTTTAATTATTCTAACTAAATCTATCTGCTTTACAAATATTTCTTACTAATAGCTACAAACGATACCTGTTTCTCAATTCAATGTCTTTTGTTAATAAACTTTTACCGATATAATCTTTCGGGGGGAAAACCACCGCACATCCCGGTCTATTGTTTAAACACTTTCTATATACACTTTTATTACGGGTAAATCCATTTCACAATAACCGACTTATTTAAATTTCTTATCGATAATATTTGAAAGTCTTGTCTCTGAGGCCTAATGAACAATTCTTTGAACAACTTAAAATACATATTTTGTCTTATACAGGATGTTTGAAAATTTATATGCCCGTGTCATTATGAAATATCAATAATTTTAATTTTTATTTAAGTAATAAAATTTGTATATCGGTTTTTTATTGCTAACAGACATTCAAAAGTACAACAAATCCCCGCCTTTGTAATCGATAAAATTTATCAATCTATGCAACTAAATTTTCTCGAGGCAAACTAAAACGCACTTCCTGTATGCTAGCTGTACTTATGCTACGTATTATCCTATCCTACTATCTACTTTATACAAATTTAAATCTTCATTCGTGATATTTATATACATCATGGATATTATAAATACCTCTGATCTTTTCAGAATCCATATGTTTCAACTCATAGCTGTTTACTCCATCTTCGTTGTTTACTATGTATGGCCCTTCGAAAACAGGCATCAATTTTGCGCAAATACCGCTCTGAAGATTTGACACTCTTAATGCTCTTACCATTACTTTGTCACCCTTTTGGAAAGTTACTGGTCTTCGTTTCCTATTATGACCCTGTCTCTGGATGTATTTCTCATTGCTTCTTCTTAATCTCCTCTGAACCGTTTCTATAACCTGTCGATACTCTCTTTGTTCTGGATCTTCCCACGGTCTTATCGGCATGACGCCTTTCATGATGTATTCTGGTGTTTCTTTCGTTACTGTACTTGGCATGGAATTTAGGTACATCTCTATTTCTCCCAATTTTCTGTCCCATCGCCGATGTTGACCATCCGTTGCAATGCGAAGAAATTTCGTTACCTCTTGTATAAATCGCTCAGAAGGATTACTTTGGGGATGCCTGATGCTTACAAAGTTCGTCTCGATTCCCCGTTCTCTAAGCTGTCCCTTGAAACGATCATTTCGGAAGTACGTTGCATTGTCTAGTAAAATTTTTCTTGGGGTTCCTACCGTAGCGATGAAATTGTCTATTTTTCTCAATATTTCTTCCCCTTTTGTGGTGCGGCAACTATATAATTTCACGTATTTTGAGAACACATCCACCATCACCAGAATATGCTTGTTCCTTTGGGTGGTCACAATTAGATCGCTTAACATGTCGATGGCTATAATGTCCGTTCCGGGATACAATGCTCTTTGCAATATTTTCGTTTTTAAAATTCCTGCTCTTGTATTTCTGGCATACTTCGCATTTCTATGTGATCTCTTTTGCAATGCGGTAATCTTGTCGACTGATGTAGTTTTCCCTAAACACAAGCCATACCTTTCTACTGCCAATATGTCCATTTTCCTCGTGTAGCTTCTTTATGATTTTTTCTGCCAATGTCGGTGTCACTAAATATAATTCCTTTCCGTCTATTCTCTTAAAAAATATCCCGTTTTCTAGCTCCGCTCTTCTCTTTTCTCTTTCTTCTAGGCCTTCCTGGTCGGTCCTTATCTCATTTAATGAAAATATTCCTTCGGCTTGTGTCAATATATTCAATCCCACATGTAATGTAATTGTCTCTTTTTTTTTCTGTATCTTCGTCCCGTGTTAAAGCGTCAGCTATTATGTTGTCTTTCCCTTTGATGTATCGGAATTCGAAATCATAATCTTGTAAGAGCAGAATGCCTCTGTGTATTCTGTTATTTACCAATCGATTCTTCATGATGTGTATCAATGCTGCATGATCCGTTTCGATGGTGAATTTAGCTCCCAATAAGTAAAACCTTAATTTGTTTACGCAAAATAGTACACTGGCGAATTCCAACTCGGTGACACTGTATTTTCTCTCATGTGTTTTAGTCACTCGAGATATAAAACATATCATATAAAACACATACATCCGTACGGAGTATAAACGGCAAATTGTAAATAGGGTGATATATTTTCGTTCCTTTAGCAAATTCTTGTTTCAATATTTTGAAAGCTTCCTCCTGTTCTTCTTTCCAATTCTATTTTGTCCCTTTCTTTAACAATTTTATTAAAGGAATTTCTTTTTGGCTTAAATCGGGAATTAATTTCTTGAAATAATTTATCGTACCGAGAAACCCTCGCAATGTTTTTAGATTTGTTGGTCTTGGGTATTCGTCGATGAGCTTTACTCTGTCCTCGGCTAGACTTACAGTTTTGGTGTCAAGTTTGAAACCCAAATAAATCACTTCCTTTTGAAAAAATTGACATTTTTCAATGTTTAGTTTTAATCCCGCTGTGTCCAATTCTTTCAAAATTATTTTGATATGTTCCACATGACTCTGCATATCTTGTGAAAAAATTAATAAATCGTCGATGTAATGGACGATGAACTCTTCATGGTGATTCAAAATGGTATGCAAAGCTCGTACAAGTGCTGCATAAGCGCTTTGTAATCCAAACGGAACTACCTTAAATCGGTATACTATACCATCAATTGAAAAGGCAGTGTAGTTTCTACACTTTTCAGCCAAAGGTATTAACCAAAAACTATGCTTTAGATCAATTTTTGAAAAAATATGTGATCCCGTGATTCTTCCAAAAATGGCCTCGATATTTAACGGTGATTCATATTGTGATACTGTGTGTTGGTTGATATTTCGGGCATCTAAACAGAGTCTTAACTCTCCACTGCTCTTCTTCACTATCACAATTGGGTTAATATAGGGTGAGTCACATCTCTCAATGATTTGATCTTCCAACATTTTTTTGATTTCTTGCTTTACTTCTTGCCGATACTTGTAAGGAATTGGATAAGTCTTCGATCGAAAATTTCCCAAGTTTTTCACCTCAAATGAGTGCTCGTATTTTGTGGCCACTCGGTTTTCCTCATTTATCAGCATTTCGTAGTCTCTTAAAATTAGACGCAAATCATTTTCTTTGCCTTCTCCACATATCAATTTTTTGTCTCTCCCATCAAATTCTTCGCACATATTCACCGTGTACTCCGTGTCTTCTTCAAACACCACTGTCTCCATTGTGTCCTCTTCATTTTCCTTTGTTTTTTTTTCTGTTGGGCTCGTCTCTTCTTTTGAGGAATCCCATATGTTCTTTTCAACTGAATCCTTTTCCTTTTCTTTCATTTCCTTTGTTTCTTCTTCTGTTGGGCTCGTCTCTTCTTTTGAGGAATCCCAAGTTTTGCTTTCATTTCTTGTCAAAATCTTCCCATCTTCTTCTCCTGAGCTCGTCTCATCTTTTGAGGAATCCCAGGTTTTTTTTTCTTTGATCTTTTTCTGACCTTTTCCCCTCTTTCTTCCTTTTCCTTTGTTCGTCACCAGGTTCATTTCCACCGTTTGTTCTTTCTCTGATTCGTCCGTAATTTGTTTCTCTTGTTCCTTATCCTGTTCTTCTTCTTTTTCCTTTGTTATTTTCATCGTATTGGTTTTGAAGTCGATCACTACATGTTTTTCCGTTAATTCGTCAACGCCTACAATCATGTCATGTGACATATTCGGCATTATTACACATTGAAGTGCATACATATTTTTTTTCAATCGTACCATTACTCGTATACCTTCATTTATTGTTGCCAATGTCCGTTTATTTGCGCCCACTAAATTCACCCTAGGTATTTTATAAATTAGACTTGTTAAATTTACTTCTTCGATTAATTTTCTGTTGACCAGTGTTATTTCAGAGCCTGTGTCTATCATAATTTTAATTGGTTTCTCATTTATAAATCCATCCACAAATTTTAAATTAACTCCATTTCTCTTTTCATTGTTTCCTGCCAGTTTAATAAATTCCTTGGGGTGACAAAAAATTCCTGTTTGTTTCTTCGTTTTTAGTGAGCGCCTTCTTGAAAACACGCCTGTTGTTCTTCTGTGTTTTCTCGCCCGTCATCTTCTCTCTCATATTCATTTTCTTCTCTTTGCGTATTATTTATTTCTCTTCTGTTCTCTTTTGGTCTATCATTCCCGTATCGGTTACCGCGAGATTCCTGTTCATTCCGTGGGTTATTGTATCGGTTTCCTTGGTATGGGCGGTTATTTCTACTCTGATTTTCCCGATCCCTGTTTTCATTCCATCTCTGGGTTCTGGGTTCATAATTCTCTCTTCCGTTCGGTCTATTTTCGTATCCCTGTCTAGGTATGAATTCTCGTCTTGTATAATCTCTTCTAAAATTTTGACCTCTATCTCTATATTCTTGGTTTTCTCTTTGTCTATAATTTTCTTGCGGTCTTCTTTCTCTTCTTTCATGCCTACGTGATTCTCTCATTTGCAAAAATTGACATAAGCTATCAATGTCCTTGTAATTTTGGAGATTTATGTGGTCTTCCAAGGTATCTTCAAAGTGTCGCGATATCAACTCTACCAATTGTTCTGATGAATAATTATATTGCAAATGTTTTGCATTATTATAGAGTTGTAATGCGTACATCTTTTCTGATACGCCCATCCTCTCATGGTATTTTCCATTTTGTAACTCTTTATTTACTTGTAGTTGCTGGATTTTTCCCCAGAAATAATTTAAGAATCTTCTCTCAAAATCTTGCCAATTGTCAAATTCGTCTTCCTTGCTGACAAACCCAAGGTTTGCCTCTTCTTTGAGATGGTTTCTGATGGTTTCCTTTGCTGTTGCAAACGGTCCTATGTATTTGACTTTTTCCTTTAGGATATTTATAAAAGGCACTGGGTGTAGTTTCCTTATATCCCCGCCAAATCGTACTTTTACGTCTTCTGTGCTATGTACGATAACTTCCTTTCTTTCTATTCCTCTTATCTCCATCTCTGCAATTTGTTTAAATCTCCTTTCCGTTTCTTTCCGGTCTTCTTGTAGCGCATTTTCAAATTTTATTTCTATCTGTTCTAATTCCCTTTCTTGCATACTCTGAATATCCTTCATTTTAGTTTCGATTTCTTCTCTCTGCAATTTTAGTTTCCTCTCTGTTTCTTCCCTACTTCTTTCTAAACAGACTTTTATTTCGTTTTCATATTTGTCCATACGCGTTTCCATTTTTTGTTCCATTTTTCTTTGGTTTTCTTCCAATTTGTCCAATTTTTGTTCCGTTCTTTGTTGTGATTCATCCAATTTTTGTTCCGTTCTTTGTTGTGATTCATCCATCTTCTGTGATTGGAGTTGCATCATTTGTATTAATTTTTCTATTCCCGATTCTTGTTTTTCTGTCTCCATTACTGTTGTGTCTAATACGTCTTCCTGGTCTGAATATTCTTCCTGTTCTGATTTATCTTCTTGTTTTTTGTTCTCTTTGCTCTTGTTTCTTGTGTTTGGCATTTATTCTGTTTTTATCCCCGCCAAATATAAAATTCTACTGGTCTGTTGCAACAAACGGGACTTTTCTTGTTCAAATGTAATAACTCTTGAGTACGAGTATCAAATTTCAATATCCCACAAATAAATCAAATGGTAAAATATCAAATGTCAAAATCAATCAAATAAATCAAGTATGGTAAAATTATCAAATGTAAATATCACACAAATAAATCAATTATGGTAACCTATAAATTGTCAATATCACGAATAAATCAATTATGGTAAATTGTATCTTAAAAAAATATATAAATCTTTATGTCCTCAAATTTTACATAATATTTCACTTTATCCACGGCATATAAACTTTCAAATATCTGCTCGTCTACTCCTATCCTTTCAAATTTGCCAACTAGAAATATTTTTCAAAGCTTTACACGTTGGGGGCCATTTTTGTTATGCTATTTAAATTGTATTCTATTGCTTATTTAGAAAAGATCCTGTCTATATTTATTAAATGATCTAATCTCCAATTAATCACAATAAATCAGCATTAATTAATTACAATCTCAGGCTATTTAACTTGTACTATTTACCTTTGATCGTGGATTCAAAATATTTTCCAATTGGCTTCCTAATTGGGATAGGTAATATGACCTGAATAAAATACACAGAATTTCAACTGAAGTATATGTGAGATGTCCTTTATTTTAATGAAATTTTATATAACAATCAATCCTGTAATATTTGCAATATAATACTTTAAATATATGAGAAGTTGTTTTCTATCATGGACCCAAATGTTATTTTACATTGATTTTTAATATGTGTTATAACTAAGCTCTCTTTATAATTTTTTTCTTTAAATGATCGCAAAATTAACTGTCTCTATTATTTATTCAATTTATTTAATAATTAAATGAAAACCACACTCCTGCTCTAATGAAAATTGACTGACCTTTCGTTATCTGCCGTTGCAATTCTATGGCCACGCCATAAAAAAAAAACCTTTCTCTGCTTCTGCTCCTATTTTGGGTCCAGAAGACGTACACCTTTCTCCTATCTGTCCTTGTATCTGCAACCCAACAACTCGTGTAATTCTATGCAGCCTCCTTTTGAACCAATCTCCGCGCCTGTTTATAACTTCAAATGTTTCCGGCTTCGTCTGATATTAATATTCTTATACCCTTTGGTTTTTCTATCTCTCTGTACCCCGTTCCTCACACTGATCAGCTTTTACACAGCAAATAAACACACCCGGTAAACTACGTCTTCGGGACTTCAAACAAACACAAACCACAAAGCTCCTTCCTTCTTGGGCGACGAAAACTGACTAACTCCTTTCCTCTCTCCTATCTCATAACTAAAACCACTCCCTCCTTGCATTCAAAAATTGACCAATAAAAATCTTCTACCTCTGTCACATATATCGTTACCAACCAACTCTCTCTATAAAACGTCATTCGGGTAATTCCAGAAAACAACATTCTTTAATTATTCTAACTAAATCTATCTGCTTTACAAATATTTCTTACTAATAGCTACAAACGATACCTGTTTCTCAATTCAATGTCTTTTGTTAATAAACTTTTACCGATATAATCTTTCGGGGGGAAAACCACCGCACATCCCGGTCTATTGTTTAAACACTTTCTATATACACTTTTATTACGGGTAAATCCATTTCACAATAACCGACTTATTTAAATTTCTTATCGATAATATTTGAAAGTCTTGTCTCTGAGGCCTAATGAACAATTCTTTGAACAACTTAAAATACATATTTTGTCTTATACAGGATGTTTGAAAATTTATATGCCCGTGTCATTATGAAATATCAATAATTTTAATTTTTATTTAAGTAATAAAATTTGTATATCGGTTTTTTATTGCTAACAGACATTCAAAAGTACAACAAATCCCGCCTTTGTAATCGATAAAATTTATCAATCTATGCAACTAAATTTTCTCGAGGCAAACTAAAACGCACTTCCTGTATGCTAGCTGTACTTATGCTACGTATTATCCTATCCTACTATCTACTTTATACAAATTTAAATCTTCATTCGTGATATTTATATACATCATGGATATTATAAATACCTCTGATCTTTTCAGAATCCATATGTTTCAACTCATAGCTGTTTACTCCATCTTCGTTGTTTACTATGTATGGCCCTTCGAAAACAGGCATCAATTTTGCGCAAATACCGCTCTGAAGATTTGACACTCTTAATGCTCTTACCATTACTTTGTCACCCTTTTGGAAAGTTACTGGTCTTCGTTTCCTATTATGACCCTGTCTCTGGATGTATTTCTCATTGCTTCTTCTTAATCTCCTCTGAACCGTTTCTATAACCTGTCGATACTCTCTTTGTTCTGGATCTTCCCACGGTCTTATCGGCATGACGCCTTTCATGATGTATTCTGGTGTTTCTTTCGTTACTGTACTTGGCATGGAATTTAGGTACATCTCTATTTCTCCCAATTTTCTGTCCCATCGCCGATGTTGACCATCCGTTGCAATGCGAAGAAATTTCGTTACCTCTTGTATAAATCGCTCAGAAGGATTACTTTGGGGATGCCTGATGCTTACAAAGTTCGTCTCGATTCCCCGTTCTCTAAGCTGTCCCTTGAAACGATCATTTCGGAAGTACGTTGCATTGTCTAGTAAAATTTTTCTTGGGGTTCCTACCGTAGCGATGAAATTGTCTATTTTTCTCAATATTTCTTCCCCTTTTGTGGTGCGGCAACTATATAATTTCACGTATTTTGAGAACACATCCACCATCACCAGAATATGCTTGTTCCTTTGGGTGGTCACAATTAGATCGCTTAACATGTCGATGGCTATAATGTCCGTTCCGGGATACAATGCTCTTTGCAATATTTTCGTTTTTAAAATTCCTGCTCTTGTATTTCTGGCATACTTCGCATTTCTATGTGATCTCTTTTGCAATGCGGTAATCTTGTCGACTGATGTAGTTTTCCCTAAACACAAGCCATACCTTTCTACTGCCAATATGTCCATTTTCCTCGTGTAGCTTCTTTATGATTTTTTCTGCCAATGTCGGTGTCACTAAATATAATTCCTTTCCGTCTATTCTCTTAAAAAATATCCCGTTTTCTAGCTCCGCTCTTCTCTTTTCTCTTTCTTCTAGGCCTTCCTGGTCGGTCCTTATCTCATTTAATGAAAATATTCCTTCGGCTTGTGTCAATATATTCAATCCCACATGTAATGTAATTGTCTCTTTTTTTTTCCTGTATCTTCGTCCCGTGTTAAAGCGTCAGCTATTATGTTGTCTTTCCCTTTGATGTATCGGAATTCGAAATCATACTCTTGTAAGAGCAGAATGCCTCTGTGTATTCTGTTATTTACCAATCGATTCTTCATGATGTGTATCAATGCTGCATGATCCGTTTCGATGGTGAATTTAGCTCCCAATAAGTAAAACCTTAATTTGTTTACGCAAAATAGTACACTGGCGAATTCCAACTCGGTGACACTGTATTTTCTCTCATGTGTTTTAGTCACTCGAGATATAAAACATATCATATAAAACACATACATCCGTACGGAGTATAAACGGCAAATTGTAAATAGGGTGATATATTTTCGTTCCTTTAGCAAATTCTTGTTTCAATATTTTGAAAGCTTCCTCCTGTTCTTCTTTCCAATTCCATTTTGTCCCTTTCTTTAACAATTTTATTAAAGGAATTTCTTTTTGGCTTAAATCGGGAATTAATTTCTTGAAATAATTTATCGTACCGAGAAACCCTCGCAATGTTTTTAGATTTGTTGGTCTTGGGTATTCGTCGATGAGCTTTACTCTGTCCTCGGCTAGACTTACAGTTTTGGTGTCAAGTTTGAAACCCAAATAAATCACTTCCTTTTGAAAAAATTGACATTTTTCAATGTTTAGTTTTAATCCCGCTGTGTCCAATTCTTTCAAAATTATTTTGATATGTTCCACATGACTCTGCATATCTTGTGAAAAAATTAATAAATCGTCGATGTAATGGACGATGAACTCTTCATGGTGATTCAAAATGGTATGCAAAGCTCGTACAAGTGCTGCACAAGCGCTTTGTAATCCAAACGGAACTACCTTAAATCGGTATACTATACCATCAATTGAAAAGGCAGTGTAGTTTCTACACTTTTCAGCCAAAGGTATTAACCAAAAACTATGCTTTAGATCAATTTTTGAAAAAATATGTGATCCCGTGATTCTTCCAAAAATGGCCTCGATATTTAACGGTGATTCATATTGTGATACTGTGTGTTGGTTGATATTTCGGGCATCTAAACAGAGTCTTAACTCTCCACTGCTCTTCTTCACTATCACAATTGGGTTAATATAGGGTGAGTCACATCTCTCAATGATTTGATCTTCCAACATTTTTTTGATTTCTTGCTTTACTTCTTGCCGATACTTGTAAGGAATTGGATAAGTCTTCGATCGAAAATTTCCCAAGTTTTTCACCTCAAATGAGTGCTCGTATTTTGTGGCCACTCGGTTTTCCTCATTTATCAGCATTTCGTAGTCTCTTAAAATTAGACGCAAATCATTTTCTTTGCCTTCTCCACATATCAATTTTTTGTCTCTCCCATCAAATTCTTCGCACATATTCACCGTGTACTCCGTGTCTTCTTCAAACACCACTGTCTCCATTGTGTCCTCTTCATTTTCCTTTGTTTTTTTTTCTGTTGGGCTCGTCTCTTCTTTTGAGGAATCCCATATGTTCTTTTCAACTGAATCCTTTTCCTTTTCTTTCATTTCCTTTGTTTCTTCTTCTGTTGGGCTCGTCTCTTCTTTTGAGGAATCCCAAGTTTTGCTTTCATTTCTTGTCAAAATCTTCCCATCTTCTTCTCCTGAGCTCGTCTCATCTTTTGAGGAATCCCAGGTTTTTTTTTCTTTGATCTTTTTCTGACCTTTTCCCCTCTTTCTTCCTTTTCCTTTGTTCGTCACCAGGTTCATTTCCACCGTTTGTTCTTTCTCTGATTCGTCCGTAATTTGTTTCTCTTGTTCCTTATCCTGTTCTTCTTCTTTTTCCTTTGTTATTTTCATCGTATTGGTTTTGAAGTCGATCACTACATGTTTTTCCGTTAATTCGTCAACGCCTACAATCATGTCATGTGACATATTCGGCATTATTACACATTGAAGTGCATACATATTTTTTTTCAATCGTACCATTACTCGTATACCTTCATTTATTGTTGCCAATGTCCGTTTATTTGCGCCCACTAAATTCACCCTAGGTATTTTATAAATTAGACTTGTTAAATTTACTTCTTCGATTAATTTTCTGTTGACCAGTGTTATTTCAGAGCCTGTGTCTATCATAATTTTAATTGGTTTCTCATTTATAAATCCATCCACAAATTTTAAATTAACTCCATTTCTCTTTTCATTGTTTCCTGCCAGTTTAATAAATTCCTTGGGGTGACAAAAAATTCCTGTTTGTTTCTTCGTTTTTAGTGAGCGCCTTCTTGAAAACACGCCTGTTGTTCTTCTGTGTTTTCTCGCCCGTCATCTTCTCTCTCATATTCATTTTCTTCTCTTTGCGTATTATTTATTTCTCTTCTGTTCTCTTTTGGTCTATCATTCCCGTATCGGTTACCGCGAGATTCCTGTTCATTCCGTGGGTTATTGTATCGGTTTCCTTGGTATGGGCGGTTATTTCTACTCTGATTTTCCCGATCCCTGTTTTCATTCCATCTCTGGGTTCTGGGTTCATAATTCTCTCTTCCGTTCGGTCTATTTTCGTATCCCTGTCTAGGTATGAATTCTCGTCTTGTATAATCTCTTCTAAAATTTTGACCTCTATCTCTATATTCTTGGTTTTCTCTTTGTCTATAATTTTCTTGCGGTCTTCTTTCTCTTCTTTCATGCCTACGTGATTCTCTCATTTGCAAAAATTGACATAAGCTATCAATGTCCTTGTAATTTTGGAGATTTATGTGGTCTTCCAAGGTATCTTCAAAGTGTCGCGATATCAACTCTACCAATTGTTCTGATGAATAATTATATTGCAAATGTTTTGCATTATTATAGAGTTGTAATGCGTACATCTTTTCTGATACGCCCATCCTCTCATGGTATTTTCCATTTTGTAACTCTTTATTTACTTGTAGTTGCTGGATTTTTCCCCAGAAATAATTTAAGAATCTTCTCTCAAAATCTTGCCAATTGTCAAATTCGTCTTCCTTGCTGACAAACCCAAGGTTTGCCTCTTCTTTGAGATGGTTTCTGATGGTTTCCTTTGCTGTTGCAAACGGTCCTATGTATTTGACTTTTTCCTTTAGGATATTTATAAAAGGCACTGGGTGTAGTTTCCTTATATCCCCGCCAAATCGTACTTTTACGTCTTCTGTGCTATGTACGATAACTTCCTTTCTTTCTATTCCTCTTATCTCCATCTCTGCAATTTGTTTAAATCTCCTTTCCGTTTCTTTCCGGTCTTCTTGTAGCGCATTTTCAAATTTTATTTCTATCTGTTCTAATTCCCTTTCTTGCATACTCTGAATATCCTTCATTTTAGTTTCGATTTCTTCTCTCTGCAATTTTAGTTTCCTCTCTGTTTCTTCCCTACTTCTTTCTAAACAGACTTTTATTTCGTTTTCATATTTGTCCATACGCGTTTCCATTTTTTGTTCCATTTTTCTTTGGTTTTCTTCCAATTTGTCCAATTTTTGTTCCGTTCTTTGTTGTGATTCATCCAATTTTTGTTCCGTTCTTTGTTGTGATTCATCCATCTTCTGTGATTGGAGTTGCATCATTTGTATTAATTTTTCTATTCCCGATTCTTGTTTTTCTGTCTCCATTACTGTTGTGTCTAATACGTCTTCCTGGTCTGAATATTCTTCCTGTTCTGATTTATCTTCTTGTTTTTTGTTCTCTTTGCTCTTGTTTCTTGTGTTTGGCATTTATTCTGTTTTTATCCCCGCCAAATATAAAATTCTACTGGTCTGTTGCAACAAACGGGACTTTTCTTGTTCAAATGTAATAACTCTTGAGTACGAGTATCAAATTTCAATATCCCACAAATAAATCAAATGGTAAAATATCAAATGTCAAAATCAATCAAATAAATCAAGTATGGTAAAATTATCAAATGTAAATATCACACAAATAAATCAATTATGGTAACCTATAAATTGTCAATATCACGAATAAATCAATTATGGTAAATTGTATCTTAAAAAAATATATAAATCTTTATGTCCTCAAATTTTACATAATATTTCACTTTATCCACGGCATATAAACTTTCAAATATCTGCTCGTCTACTCCTATCCTTTCAAATTTGCCAACTAGAAATATTTTTCAAAGCTTTACACGTTGGGGGCCATTTTTGTTATGCTATTTAAATTGTATTCTATTGCTTATTTAGAAAAGATCCTGTCTATATTTATTAAATGATCTAATCTCCAATTAATCACAATAAATCAGCATTAATTAATTACAATCTCAGGCTATTTAACTTGTACTATTTACCTTTGATCGTGGATTCAAAATATTTTCCAATTGGCTTCCTAATTGGGATAGGTAATATGACCTGAATAAAATACACAGAATTTCAACTGAAGTATATGTGAGATGTCCTTTATTTTAATGAAATTTTATATAACAATCAATCCTGTAATATTTGCAATATAATACTTTAAATATATGAGAAGTTGTTTTCTATCATGGACCCAAATGTTATTTTACATTGATTTTTAATATGTGTTATAACTAAGCTCTCTTTATAATTTTTTTCTTTAAATGATCGCAAAATTAACTGTCTCTATTATTTATTCAATTTATTTAATAATTAAATGAAAACCACACTCCTGCTCTAATGAAAATTGACTGACCTTTCGTTATCTGCCGTTGCAATTCTATGGCCACGCCATAAAAAAAAAACCTTTCTCTGCTTCTGCTCCTATTTTGGGTCCAGAAGACGTACACCTTTCTCCTATCTGTCCTTGTATCTGCAACCCAACAACTCGTGTAATTCTATGCAGCCTCCTTTTGAACCAATCTCCGCGCCTGTTTATAACTTCAAATGTTTCCGGCTTCGTCTGATATTAATATTCTTATACCCTTTGGTTTTTCTATCTCTCTGTACCCCGTTCCTCACACTGATCAGCTTTTACACAGCAAATAAACACACCCGGTAAACTACGTCTTCGGGACTTCAAACAAACACAAACCACAAAGCTCCTTCCTTCTTGGGCGACGAAAACTGACTAACTCCTTTCCTCTCTCCTATCTCATAGCTAAAACCACTCCCTCCTTGCATTCAAAAATTGACCAATAAAAATCTTCTACCTCTGTCACATATATCGTTACCAACCAACTCTCTCTATAAAACGTCATTCGGGTAATTCCAGAAAACAACATTCTTTAATTATTCTAACTAAATCTATCTGCTTTACAAATATTTCTTACTAATAGCTACAAACGATACCTGTTTCTCAATTCAATGTCTTTTGTTAATAAACTTTTACCGATATAATCTTTCGGGGGGAAAACCACCGCACATCCCGGTCTATTGTTTAAACACTTTCTATATACACTTTTATTACGGGTAAATCCAGTTCACAATAACCGACTTATTTAAATTTCTTATCGATAATATTTGAAAGTCTTGTCTCTGAGGCCTAATGAACAATTCTTTGAACAACTTAAAATACATATTTTGTCTTATACAGGATGTTTGAAAATTTATATGCCCGTGTCATTATGAAATATCAATAATTTTAATTTTTATTTAAGTAATAAAATTTGTATATCGGTTTTTTATTGCTAACAGACATTCAAAAGTACAACAAAATATATATATATATATATATATATATATATATATATATATATATATATATATATATATATATATCTTTTAGATATAACGAGCGCTTAGCATCAAGAAAAATGCTAGACAAAGCCTAAATAAAAGCAGTACTAAAAGTAGTACGTGCATACAGAATAACATCAACGATGACCATACAAGTGATTGGAGGTATGAGAAAAGTGAGGAAAGCTATAGAAATAATAAGCAGTAAAAAACATTAGCTAGGAGTAGCAGCACAACGTAGTAGCAGGAGGAGTGGATGAATCCACAGTGGGGTCTGAATGAGAATATTCATTCGAAATATCGCAGAATCGACGAACTGCGATTACAGAGAGAATAAATACTTTTAGTCTTACAGCTCTGCTCCATGCAAATGGAGGTAACAATTTATCCGGTAGATAAAAATATGTTGAACCGGAGATACAGAGAGAGCTGAAGAAAATTTCGCGATAGATACTCAGTGACATTAGAAGTGTTACACCCAGAAGGAATCATTTCTTGAACCTAGTTTTTTGGCAACATGGTAGACTTACATCAAGAATGAAACGGTAATGTTGTCAAGAATTTTTAATAACAAGTCATCAAAAAAAATAATAATAATAATTTGTTTGGCGATCCCGTAGCTGAATACACTCTTGTATACGTCTAGTTATTGACAAAATCAGATAATCGATGTCTGCCTATGGTACTTCGTTCATAGCAACTTAAGGTTTATGTATTAACTGTGCCAGAGTCTGTGGAGGATAATACAAAGCGGACAGTCTCCTTTCCATCATATTCGATAGAATTCAAATCCGGTGCGCGGGGCGGCCATGGCAAAACAATAACTCCAGTTTCTTGGAGAATGTCCATAGTTTAAAAAGCAATATGGGGACGCGCATTGTCGTGTTAAAAAAGGGGTCTTGATGGCCGTCGAAATAAAGCAGTAAAGTCGTTTGTAAGATGGCATCAACATAACGCGCAACTATCATAGTTCGAATCATCATCATATAAACACAAGTGGAGATGGGCGACCATAGGCAATAACCCTCCAAAACATTAATCCAACTGACCTGTGTACATGCCTCTCAACAGCAAACCCGATATCTCGGCGCTCTCCACGATTACATCTTACCATCCTAGGACCAACGTGCATTTCTAAACAGAATCATGATTTATCGCCGAATGCTAAATTACACCAGTCTGCCACCCAATGCTACCATTCTCTGCACCAATTCAAACGTTGATAATAATGATCCGCAGTCAAACGATCCACTAGTTGTGGGCAGAATAAAGCCAGTCCAAAGGTTCCAATGTGACAGAATAGTCTACGCCTACTAACAGGTCTACCTACTACTTCAAACCATTGGTTAGCAATTTGACGCGTAGTACTAAAACGGTCTCACAGAGCCAGTAATCTAAAGCTCCCATCTTGATGCTTTGTGGTACGCCTCGGTTGATCAGTTGATTTTCTTTGTGTTCCTCTATCTTCGTTTGTCCACACACGATAGACACTCATAACCGTCATTTCCGTACAATTAACGCGACGGCCAATTCTAACCCTGCCAAAATTGCTAACATTATGGTAATTTTAGTGTCTTCAAACTCGAGGCATTTTCTTACACTGAAAACAATTAGACTGAGGAATAACTAATAAATTTCTATACAAACCGGTTTTCACAAATCGGTCTATTCACAAAAAAATTAAAAGATAAAACTTTTTTTTTTAACAAAAAGTAGAAGAGATATAAAACACTGGTATTATTATTATAGCATGTCTTAAATATAGTCATTCTGTTGCCAAAAATTCAAGTTCAACAAATTATTCCTTCGGGGTGTCACACTTCTAATGTCACTGAGTATATTAGTTGTCTGTTAACTTAAAAAATATAAAGAAATCTGTTTTTGATATTTATTGTCGATATTTTGTGTTATTTTATATTTTTAAAGACAATCGCCTATTCGCCCGATTCTTTAACAAAAAATATTGCTATTAAATAAACTTGACAAATAAATCAGTATTCATACAAGGCTTTAATACCTAGAGTGATCTTAAAATCGAAGAAGAAAATTAGCAACATTAAAGGGATAAGCGATAAAATAGAAAAACTTTTCTTTTTTGTTAAAAGGATATTACACATTTAAAGTTAAAGATGTAAACCAAAACAAATTAAATCAGCTTTATCACAATGCTAGAAATGTATACTTTGGCTGTTTTTAATATGTATCTGATTTTTAATGGTGATAAGTAGTATTTACTTAATAATGTGCAATATTAATATGAATTATCTAGTAATAAGAAAATTTCATTTCTTATTATAATTTTACCCATTCACACTATTCACTTCACTTTTAATACACGTGTACACATGTATTATTGACAGTCCATTCTATGTAAAATGCTAAGAAGTTTTTCAGTTCTATAAAAATCTTACCAGCCTTTTCAGTTTTTAATAGGACCTCTTTCATCGAATCGCCACTACAATCAATTAGTGATTGCAAGTAAGCAATAGTATTAAACCCAACTTATAAGATTAATTATAATGGTATTTGGGTGCTACTATTCATTGGGGTAAGGGTGGATTAGCTCTCAGAAGCCACTTTAGTCCGTTCCAATGTTTCAGATCATCCTAAACCCCCGATAACACGCTAATGCACTAAAGAGGCTTCATACCATGAAAAAGCTTGTTATGTGAAAGGCCTGTCTAAAAATGGCTATCTGAGACATATAAAATCAACATTAGTAAATACTCTGCGATGCGCGTAGCCGTCGCGGTATTATATGCTGTGAATGTTAAACTTATTAAACTGTGAATGCTAGCTTCATTTTGTCCTTTTATTGGTCTATTTTATACTGTTAGCTATTCTTCCTTGTTACTTCTTTCCTTTTTTGATGATAACCGCTTGGGTATTCTTTGCATTTATTGCTATTTTTTAGTAGATACTCCATTCGTCTATTGTATAGAGTACAGTCTGTATATTTCTCACAGCTATTTTCAGGTTCCTGTGTTTTACAGTGTCGTCTGTCTAGCTCCCTATAAAACTTCAGCTTCCAGGTTTCCGTGTTTATATACAACTGGTCTTATCAACCTTGAAACTCCGGTAGTTTAGTTACGAGATGATTAGTTCGGTCATGGCACCGTTCTATCCATATTCTCCCATTTTGTATGGTAAACCTTTATGCCACACTCTGTAAAAGGCTTTGCTTATATCCAGGAAGGCTGATTCTGTATACTGCTTGTCATTAAATATAACTGCTATGTACTTTGTAAGTCTTAGTACGTGCAGTTCGTTGGAATATTGAGCTCTGAAGTTAAATTTGGCCTTAGAGATTATTTCTATCTTGTCTGTCTCTAAGTGAAGTCTGGTTTAAATAATTCGCTCTATTTTATTGCCTACTACTAAAAGTCAGCTAATTGGTCTGTAATTTTGCTAAAATAAATTGTTCTTTCCCGGCTTTGATCTCATGATTACATGGAATTCCTTCCTTCTGTTTGGGAAGAGCCTATATCTTAGTACTGCGTTTGTATGTTTGTTAAATATATAATGGCTTTTAAAGAAAGATACTTCAGAGCCCTGTTAGTGATTTTGTTTGGACCAGGTGCTTCGTGAAGTTTTTCTAATTAGTTCTTTAATTTTTTTTTGGTGATATGAGATTTATTATTTTTTCTCGTTCTTCGGGCGTTTCTAGTTTTATTTTTTTGAGTTCTTTAATGAAGTGTATACCTTTGTCTTGGTGATAATGCAGTGTATACACTTTCTCTCAATAGTCCTTCTTATTAGAATAGAATAAAATAAAAATATGCTTGATTGTCACCGAAAATTTTACAATTTTATGGACAAAGCTTACAGAAGGTCAAAAAAATAACAATAACTATTAAAAATTACTAAAATTATATAACTCATCAATATTACGAAATAAAGTAAAGTAAAGAAAAGTAAAGGACCCAGTAATAAACCTTGTGGTACTTCACATACAATGCTTTTTTGACTAGAGTCAGTATCAGTTGCTCTAATTAGTTGTTTACTATTCCTCAAGTAAGATTGGAACAAATTTAAAGAAATACCTTGAATTCTGTAAAAATTTAGGTTTGTTATCAAAATATCGTGATTTACACAATCAAAAGCTTTGCCATAATCACAAAAAATAGTGGCAGTATAAAGAATATTTTTTAGTGCTTGATAGGCCTGATGTAGTACAAAAAAAACATATCATCGCTGGTACATTTATTAGATAAAAAGCGGAACTGACTTTGTGATAAAACGTTGCTTTAAAAAAAAGTCCGGCTTTTATAATAAGTATCCCAATAATTTTAAGTAGGAGGCAATAGGTCTATAGTTGCAGACATTTAGGTAGAGTTTTTTAGAATTTTTATGGATAGTCCATCAGTACTATAGGAAGATTTGCTTTTGATACTACTGATTGTTTGGATCAGTTTACATTCTTGTTGTCGCAAAATTAGTAAATAGTCTAGACGGGATCTGTTTTGGATTGGACATTTTCCATAGGAAGCTATTTTTTTGCTGGAATCCCTTCAGGATGTGCCCAATATCGATAATCACGATATGCGCCAGTCGCAAACCCTGTGCTAAATTTTTTATTTAACAAAATCTGAAAACAATTGAAAATTTCTCATTTTATTGCTCCTATTTTCGTTTATAATTCGGAAAATATTGATCCTAGAGAAAAAATTATACGAAGATAAAAGTTACGTAATTCAATTTTACACAATATTTCGTTAGCTAGAAATTGAAAATTTAATGTTTATTGTTGACAAAATAGCAATAATTGGAAAAAAAGTACAAAAAAATGAAGTTAATCCTTTAAATGTTTTTGACTTTCTAAACTTGACTTACAAGCTCCATATTCCGCCTAGAAAAACTTTTTAATATGCTTAAAACGTGTGCTAAATTTTGTTAAGATCGGTCGGATAGGTTTTGCATAATAATTGTGCAATCCAGCCTACTGTAAAAAAATCGCAAATTTTCAAATTTATAGTAGGCCCTAAATAAGGCCCTCAGATAGTTGCAATTTTTTTACATATAAAGGAAGGATTAAACTTCCAAACGCTTTTTGTAAAATTCAAATCGGTTCACCAGGAGAGTCTAGAAGTTTTTTAAAAGTTTTAAACATTTTTTAGGCTTATTAGCAGGGAAATAAGCATTTTTTCATGACACTCGTCCGGCCAGGTAAACGACAGTTGTTTTGAGTAGTACGGACCTCTGTAACAAAAACCTATATGTTTCCTGCAGTCGATTTTTTGGACTTAATTAGTTATTAACAAATTAAGGTCAAAAAACGGAAAATTTTTGCTTGTTTCGTCTATCAGCAAAAAGTGAAGCAATTTATATATGAAGCAAAGTTATATAAAAACCTTCAAAATGGCGTTTTCAAAATGTTTCTATCCTTATTTGTTGCTTAGAAAGTTGCAAAATAAGTCAAAAATTTCGGTTTTTTATAAATGTTAATAACTTTTTTGAAAATAAACTTATAATATTTATATTTCATGAAATGATGTATCTTGTAGTGCTTAAAATAGGGTTAAAATTTCAAAGTGATCGGTCCAATAGTTTAAAAGTTATTGTATTTGTTTATCCCAAATTAACATTTTTTGCAACAATATAAGTCAGAAATGTATACAGTTTTAGAAATTGTAAGGGTTGTTACTGGTAGAAGAAGACTTGTTTTAATATTTACATTAAAAAAAATTAAGAAAATTAATTTAAAATATTGCAAAATAATTTTGCAAAAACATGTCGATTTTTAGCTTATAAACAATTAGAATAACTTTTTAACCATTGACTGTAAAATATTATTTTTACATATTTAAAAAGCTTGAATTTTTTCACAAATTTAAAATAAAAAAAAGTTTGTCCTAAAATAATGTGGTACAAAGTTAGCCTCTTTTTTTATTTAATTCATAGCACCTTTGTTTATTACAATTAAGAAATCTAATTAGCGCTATTTGAAAGAATATACATTATAGTTTAAAACTACTAAATTTTAAAATTATTACCCTCTAATGGAATCCTCCACAAAGCTTCAAAATGTATATCCGTCGGCTTTGAAACTCTCGGGAGCTGAAGGGAGGGGGAAGGCGCTGTTAACTGTATCTCTGTTCCTTTTTTATGTATTTCAACGTTTCTTTTTGAACTTGTACGTACTTTTTGCGAACATTACGAATATGCATTATTTCAATAAATAAATTGTCAAATAAACCACATAATTTGTTTAAAAACAATTTTTTTAAATTTTTTTAGTAGTATTTAAGTTAAGTTTGAATGTAAAACAGAAGTACTTGACATTTCCTATATTTTGGGGAATAAGCCACAATTTAAGTTTATATTAAGTTTATTTTTCACGTTTCGATTTCTACTTCGGAAATCTTTCTCAGAATACAGAACATTAATAAATTAATTAAATTCTGTTTTTGGTTAATTGGTAGAAAATTTGGTTGGAAAACTTTTCTGATAACTCTTCTGGGTGATTGATTAGGGTGAGGAACCTCAGTAGATCTGTTTTAGTAAAAATTACAAAAAAAAGTTATTGACAAAACTTGTAGACAGCTTTAAACTCGACATTTTAAAATTAGTTACAATCTTACAGGGTGTTCTATAAGATGGTGGCAGACCAAACTTATGTTTTTTAAATGAAACACCCTGTATTTTATTTTGAATTTGAAATCTGCTTCACTTCCACATCACAACAATGTAAAGTTTTATTATGTTATACCGGGTATTTAAAAAGTTATAACCAATATTACCTGAAAATCGCATGAAGTTTAACTCCCTGTATAATTAAAAAGGAGTATAGTTCCATTGATCTATTGCAACCATAGTTTTTTAATAATTGTTAAAAATTATAAAACATGTTCGTTTTCATAATATTCGTTAAATCAAATACATGGTAAGTCAAAATGCAAGTACATTATTTTCTTGGTAATTTTAAATAGAACACCCTGTATTTTATATCACTATCGAAAAGTGCTAATATCGTACTTCAAATTTTATAGAGTACTCCCTATACATAAAGTTATTAGTTTTCTAGATATTTTTATTTTTCCATCAAAGTATAAATTTTGAAGATATTTTAACGTTAACCAATAATTATTGTGAGTTGACCATGATTGATTTGTCAGAAACTGACAAATTGACATTATTGTTTATTAATTTAGTATTGGGGTACATCGTAAATTAGCAACAATTATTATTAAGCAATTCAATAATTTATTCAATTTAAATTAGTAATAATGAATTTTACTACTGATGAAATGATAGATAAATATGATCTGGATATTGGGGGAATGCAATAAAAATTCATTACTATCAGCTAGAATTTATCATGAACGGTTTCCAGATAGGCGGCAACCTAGACAAGATACATTTGAAAAATTGAAAGATCGATTTAACCGCACTGGTTGAGTGATTTATGAAAAACATGAACGAAAACAAAAACTAGTGTGACAGAGGAAAACGAAATGAGTGTGTTGATGGCAGTTACAGAAAACCCACTCACAAGTATAAGGAGTATTTCCAATAAGCAAGAACTTAGTTACTACTCTGTTCAAAACATTCTATCTAAAAACAAGATCCACCCATATCATATTTAAAAGCACCAAGAATGAAATGATGATGATTTTCAGAAACGAATAGTATTTTGTGAATGGGCCTTAAAAAAAATTAATGAACAGAGATTTTTTTTGATTATATCATATTTGGTGATGAAGCTGCATTCCACTGAAACGGTTCTGTTAGTAGGCATAAATAACTTTCAGTACTATTCAACAAGTAATCCATACCAAATAGTAACACATAGTCAAACAAGATAATCTTTAATTGTGTGGGGAAGTATCGTGGGTAACCATGTAGTAGGACCATATTTGTTTAAATATAACCTAAATGGTAAGATTTATTTAGATTTTATCAGTTACCGATATTATTAGAAGAGGTTCCACTTAATATACGTGAACAAATGTGGTTTCTACATGGAGGTGCTTCTGCGTACCACAACGAATTAGTACGTGGTGAACTTAATGATCAGTTTGGTGAAAGATGGATCTTAAGGGGTGGCCCAAGGTCACCAGAATTCAATAAAGTTGACTCATTTTTTTGGGGTTACATTAAGAACGAAGTATATAAAATACCTTCAACAAAAAGAGATACAAAAATTTGAATCCGAATTGCATTTCAAAATATTTCTTTACGAATGCTTAGTAATGTAAGTAACTCTTTTAATGACCGCTTTCAAGTATGCGTAGATGTTTTGGGAGGTCATTTTGAACACCTTACTTACCTAAGTATGGTTAGTTAAAATTACAGTCGTTTTTTATTTTTTTATGTGTTGTTATTTTTTTTATTTTCGGTCGGTTATTTTTTATAAATTTTATTTGAAACAAATTGTTTTCTTTTCTGTGTCGTTATCTCGTTACTGAATTAAAAAACAATAATGTCAAACGGTCAGTTTCTGACAAATCAATCATGGCCAACTCCCAATAATTATTGGTAAAAGTTCAAATATCTACCAAATTAATACTTATCTAGAAAATTGATAACTTTAGGTATAGGGAGTATTCCATAAAATGTAAAGTACGATATTAGTACTTTTCGATAGTGACTTAAAATACAGGGTGTTCTATTTAAAATTATCAAGAAAATAATGTACTTGCATTTTGACTTACCCTGTATTTGAATTAACGAATATTATGAAAACGAATATGTTTTACAATTTTTAACAGTTATTAAAACACTATGGTTGCTATAGATCAATGGTCCTATACGCCTTTTTAATGATACAGGAAGTTAAACTTGATACGATTTTCAGGTAATATTGGTTATAACTTTTTAAATATCCGGTATAACATAACAAAACTTTACATTATTGTGATGTGGAAGTGTAGCAGATTTCAAATTTAAAATAAAATACATGGTGTTTCATTAAAAAAACATAAGTTTGGTCTGCGACAATCTTATAGAACACCCTGTAAGATTGTATCTAATTTTAAAATTTGGAGTTTAAAGCTGTCTACAATTTTTGTAAATAATTTTTATTGTAATTTTTACTATAACAGATCTACCGAGTTTCCTCATACTAATCAATCACCCAAAAGAGTTATCAGAAAAATTTTCTACTAAGTAACCAAAAATAAAATATGATTAATTTATTAATGTTCTGCATTCTGAGAAAGATTTCCGAAGTAGAAATCGAAACATCAAAAATAAACTTATTATAAACTTAAATTGTGGCTTATTCCCCAAAATATAGGAAATGACAAGTACTTCTGTTTTACATTCAAACTTAACTTAAATACTACTAAAAAAAATAAAAAAAAATTGTTTTTAAACAAATTAGGTGGTTTATTTGACAATTTATTTATTGAAATAATGCATATTCGTAATGTACGCAAAAAGTACATACAAGTTCAAAAAGAAACGTTGAAATACATAAAAAAGAAACAGAGATACAGTTAACAGCGCCTTCCCCCTCCCTTCAGCTCCCGAGAGTTTTAAAGCCGACGGATTTTACATACATTTTGAAGCTTTGTGAAGGATTCCATTAAAGGGTAATAATTTCAAAAATTTAGAAGTTTAAAACAATAATGTATATTCTTTAAAATAGCGCTAATTAGATTTCTTATATGTTATAAACAAAGGTGCTATGAATTAAATAAAAAAAAAGCTAACTTTGTACCAAATTATTTTAGGACAAACTTTTTTTTATTTAAATTTGTGAAAAAATTTAAGCTTTTTAAATATGTAAAAATAATATTTTACAGTCAATGGTTAAAAAGTTATTCTAATTGTTTATAAGCAAAAAATCGACATGTTTTTGCAAAATTATTTTGCAATATTTAAAATTAATTGTCTTAATTTTTTTTAATGTAAATAATAAAACAAGTCTTCTTCTACCAGAAACAACCCTTACAATTTCTAAAACTGTATAAATTTCTGACTTATATTGTTGCAAAAAATGTAAATTTGGGATAAACAAATAAAATAACTTTTAAACTATTAG
Source organism: Diabrotica balteata (assembly GCA_918026665.1). Taxonomy (NCBI): domain Eukaryota; kingdom Metazoa; phylum Arthropoda; class Insecta; order Coleoptera; family Chrysomelidae; genus Diabrotica; species Diabrotica balteata. Next base: position 60,423,754 of record OU898280.1, read on the forward strand.
ATCGATGACTTTGAAATTTTAACCCTATTTTGTGCACTACAGGACACATCATTCCATGAAATATTAATATTATAAGTTTATTTTTAAAAAAGTTATTAACATTTATAAAAAACCGAAATTTTTGACTTATTTTGCATATTTCTAAGCAACAAATAAGGATAGAACCATTTTGAAAACGCCATTTTGAAGGTTTTTATATAACTTATAAGTTTTCTCTCTTGTAAAATTTGTTTAAATTGCTTCACTTTTTGCTGATAGCCGAAAAAAGCAAAAATTTTCCGTTTTTTGAACTTAATTTGTTAATAACTAATTTAGTCCAAAAAAATCGACTGCAGGAAACATATAGGTTTTTATAACAGAGGTTCACACTACTCAAAACAACTGTCGTTTGCCTGACCGGACGAGTGTCAAAAAAACTTTACGAGCTTTAAACGTAAAAAATATTTAAAAAATATTAAAATAGAATATTATAATTCTATTATTACTGTTATTATATATTGTTACTTTTAGTAAACAAATATGTATTTATAAATTGTTAATAAATAATTTGAATCGTTAAAACAAAGGCGAAAGAATTTTTTTCAAACTTTTTAAAATAATTAATTTCTGCAGTTTTATCATAATAGTGACATTATTCGATTTGAGAATATATTTTGATTCGAAAATGATACGTTTAAAGCTCGTAAACTTATAAAATTTGTTTATAAGCCTAAAAAATGTTTAAAACTTTTAAAAATTTCTAGGCGCTCCTAGTGAACCGATTTAAATTTTACAAAAAGCGTTTGGAACTTTGAGCTTTCCTTTATACGTAAAAAAAATTGCAACTATCTGAGGGCCTATTTAGGGCCTACTATAAATTTGAAAATTTGCGATTTTTTTTTCCAGTAAACTGGATTGCAAAATTATTATGCAAAACCTATCCGACCGATCTTAAAAAAATTTAGCACACGTTTTAAACATATTACAAAGTTTTTTTAGGCGGAATATGGAGCTTGTAAGTCAAGTTTAAAAAGTCGAAAACATTTAAAGGATTAACTTCATTTTTTTGTACTTTTTTTTTCCAATTATTGCTATTTTTTCAACAATAAACAGTAAATTTTCAATTTCTAGTTAACGACATATTATGTAAAATTGAATAACGAAACTTTTAACTTCTTAAAATTTTTTCTCTAGGATCAATATTTTCCGAATTAAAAACGAAAATAAGAGCAAAAAAATGAGAAATGTTCAATTGTTTTCAGATTTTGTTAAATAAAAAATTTAGCACAGGGTTTGCGACTGGGGCATATCGTGATTATCGATATTGGGCCCATCCCGAAGGGATTCCAGCAAAAAAATAGCTTCCTATGGAAAATGTCCATTATGGTCTGAATTTTTACAGATCCCGCCTAGTCTAAAAGTTATATTTTTAATTACATTAACGTAGTATTCATTTAAATTTTTGGGGTTTGAAAGAGAAAATGTTTGTGCAGTGTTAGTTTTATTTTGAAGATCGTTTATTATGAACTAAATTTCTCTTGCATTATTTTTAGAGGTTACCAGGCGATTCTAACAGTACACTTATTTAGCTGTTTTGGTAAATTTTAGATAGGTTCCTCTGTACTTGGAGATATATTCAGTGACAAAGACATTGGTAGTAAATTTCTTGACATACAGTAGTAAACGATATTCTTGACCGATATGCGGATACCTTTGTTTGTCCAGAGTTTGAGATGTTTTAACTTAATTGTAATTTAAGAAATGCCCTATTGAAAATATAGACAAGTATATTTTAAAAATCACCGAAATTATAGTCCTCGTCCACAGAAGTCAAGCACAAATTTTGGAATTTACCAAAGTTTTGAGCGGAAAAAATCCTACTCAAACATTGGGTTTTTGAGGATTGTTTGTTAAGCGTGTTATACTTGGTATATACATATACTGCTTTATGATTAGATACTCCTGCATTATCAATTGTAGAGCGTACATCAAGGGGTAAAAAATCTGAGACAACATAATTAATTATGGTAGATGTTGTTTTAGTAATTCTTGTAGGAGAATTAACGTTGATTGTGAAACCATACGATTCCAATATGTTGACCAAGGATAATTGGGTAGCACAAGCAACAGCGTAATTAATATTCAAATCGTTGCATAGAATATTTTGTCTGCTTTTATTGGGCAAGTCGTCTAACAGATGTAAGAGGCTCCGAAAAAAATATCTGTGGAATAATCAGGCGATCCATAAATTCAATGATAGATTAAGATTCGCGTGATAAACCAATAAAAACTCAAAGAATAATTCATTCAACACAAAGTCATATTTTGTTGTTGGAGAAAAATCATTATTTGTCGAAAGAATTAGGGTGTCACCATGAGCTGAACTTGTAGAATCATACCTAGCAATTGTGGTATATTTTATACAAAAAAAGATCGTTAACTTTAAGCCAGTGCTCGGTAACCGCAACTATCGAAAGAAATCCTAATTTCTCTAGAAACAAAAATTATCTTAGAGTCCAACCCTGTGGTCTTACTAAAACTAACCTTTCAGCGGTTTATAATCAAGAAACGTAAAATATTGTTAGCTAACTTATTTATTTAAACAACAAAGTTTCTTCACACAAAAAATAAACTGTGTGTAGATTACCAATTTAATACAAATTCAATATTATTAAATATTATACATATAACCCATAATTCAATACAACACATCAATTAATCCTGTTTCTGGTTTTTTGGCAACTTCGATAAGTCGAACTAATTAGCCGATACAGGACCGACTCTGGAAAAAATTCATCAAATGAAGAAAACAAAAATTAAAAATAAATGATTCTGAAAATATTAGCATACCTACTACATCATCAACATCGACATATTCCAATACAGTAGGCAACTTGAATTTTCCTTCAAAAGAACAAGCCATTATTCTGTCAGCTATCCAAGGTATTAAAATACATGAATACATAGTAGCCATAGAGTCTCTACTCACACCAAAAAATATTATCTTTGCATCACGAATAGCTAACAACCGAGTTTATATTTACCTGAACAATACTAGCATAGTAGACACCTCACTAAACAACCATAAAACTGTAGTCATCCAAGGCAATGAGATAGAAATTCGAACACTCATTACGCCAGCAAGGAGACTAGTAATATGAAACATCTACCCCAGTATCTCGAACAGTATTCTAGAAGATAAACTGAAACAACCAGAACTAACTACAACTAGAACCAACTACAGTATCCAAATTAACGTTTTTAAAAGTTGGCATGCCCGAGACTGAGTATAGTCATGTCTTAAGCTTTAGGCGGCAAATATTTGTCTCTGCGATAATCACCAAACCAATTTCAAATACAATCTTAATAACCTATCCTTACAAAATCTTCCTATCCCTAGATGGTTTAAATTGCTCTAGATGTAATACTACTGGCTACAATGATGAAAACTGCACATCAACATCAACTGGTGCAAAAGCACTTAAAGATTCATCTCAAGTGATACAAACATATACCTCAGAACTCGAATTCATCGAAGTAAATCAGAATAATTCAGCAACAAATATTTCAAGTGATACAACCAACTGTTTCAACTCTATTTCTGCAAATAACCCAACAACAAATGATTCGCAATCAAGCAAAAATGCCAATTTCAACTTCTTCTAAAATCTCAGAAACAAAAAACCTAAACGAAACTTTTATAACTCCAAAAAAATCCGCACCCCAAAAAGAAAAAGAAAAAGGCTTTAGATGTCAAACCCACATTAAAACCAATTGAAAATATTTTAATGACAGCATCTCCATCATATACGCTAAATTTCTATGAATTATGCGACTTCGTTATAAACGCAATGGGATTAAAATTTTCTGAAGTCACCGCTAAAAACTATACAGAAGGTTTGACGGCTTATACCCCTTATTATAGTTCACTCAAAATTAAATGATAGACGCATGAAAAATAATATCACAAGAATTATAAAAATAATAAATCCAACATGTGAATCTTCCCTCACTGAAGAAAGCGACTACGATTTATCTCAAAAGTGCAATTAAATTCACTCTTCAATGGAACTTGAATGGCTATTATAGCCACATTCAAAACATTAAAATGCTAATCAATAAACTGTCACCACTAATAATATGTCTACAAGAAACTCGTCTTTCCAACAATTAAGCAAAACTAAAAAATAATACAAAAAAATCGAGCAGTACAGCAAATATCCAGTGGTGGATTCGGAATTTTTGTACACTCAACTATCCAATCCAAAGAAATTCTATTAAATACAAATTTGAAAGTAGTAGAAGTTTCGGTAATACATCATTTTAAAATCAATATATGTAATATATATTTACCACATCCTGACGAAACTACTCTATTAGAACTTCAAAATCTAATTAACAAATTCCATCTCCAAAATTAATTTTGGGTGACACAAACTGTCACAACATCGCACGGGGATCCCAAAAAACAGATAAAAATGGACGAATATTATTTGAAGTAATTAATAACATTAAACTAGTTTTGTTAAATACAGGAACACCTACTAGATTCAATGCACATAATGGCACATTTTCCTTCATAGACTTATCTATCGGTGATGTAACTTTAGCTCCATTTTTACAGTGGAATACATTGGACCACCTATATGACAGTGATCATTTTCCAGTAATAATTACTCATGACAGAGATGAAAAACCTGTACAACACCATATGAAACGTGGAAATCTAAGACAGTTGATTGGGAAAAATACTCGAACTTAGTAAGCATACGTATACCAAATCTCGTTATATCAGATAATATAGATACTACTGTATCATCTTTTAACGGTATAATTTAAGACGTAGGCAAAGATTCCATAGGGAAAACCAAAAATATCACAAAAGCTCCTCTTCCTTGGACGAACACTGAAATCGCATTCGCTTTAAAGCAAACAAAACATGCGTTTAATATAATACAAGAAGTTTAACACACCTAATAACTTAAACAATTTTAGATCTTCAAGGGCCAGATCTAGATTTTTAATAAAGCAGGCAAAAAAAGAGAGCTGGACCAATAACGTGTCGTCAATTGACTTGTCTACGGCCATAACGGATATATGGCAAAAAATAAAGAAAATAAAAGGTTCAAAAAATTTAACCATATTGACACAATAAATATAAATGATCTAAAAACTTTAGACCACCATGAAATCTCAGAAAATCAGTAGTATTTAAGCAATCAGCAGTACCACCCAAATTTCTTAGAACATAAAGAAAGAACAGAAGCATCAAAAATTAATATAGAAGATGCTGCTCGTCCACTAAACACTTCCATAACACTTGATTAATTAAATGAAAGTCTTAATAACCTTAAAAATACCTCACCTGGACCTGATGACATACCACCAATTTTCATCGAAAAACTACCTATTAGCGCTTTAGTTACTTTAATAGAGATCTTGAACAAAATTTATTCGACCCATAAATTTCCATCTTTCTGGCGCGAAGCAATTATAATACCATGTTTAAAAGACAATAAACCAAAAAAACTTATCTTCTTCGTATCGATTAATATCGCTTACCTGTAGCATCTGCAAAATAATGGAAAAGATTCTTAGCAAAAGATTAAAATGGTACTTTGAAAAGAAAAATCTCTCCTTACATCCATCCAAAGTGGGTACCGATCAAAACGGTCTACAACAGATAATATTATAGCATTAGAATCTGAAATATACGCAGCTTTTATACATAACCAAAAATTAATAGCAATTTTCCTTTGAGATCACAAAAGCATTTAACACGACGTGGGCATATCACATCTTAAAAACAATGAAAAGTTGGAAAATAGATGGCAAATTCTTAGCCTTCACCAAAAACTTCCTGGAGAACAGAAGTATAAAAGTTAAAACAAACGGTGTCATGTTAACTAAAAAATCACTGGAAAATGGTATCCCTCAAGGTACTAAGCCCCCTGCTGTTTTTATTAGCAATCAACAACGTATCTAACCATTTTATGCTTCCATTAAAAGCAAACCTTTACGCCGATGATCTTGTAATATATATATATGAGAAGTAAAAACCTAAAATCAGCTGCTTCAATATTACAAAATACACTAAATAAATTAGAAGGGTGGTCTTTAGATATAGGCTTGAAATTTTTAACCGAACAAACTAAAGTAATAATACTCGAAGAAAAGGAAAACACAACACCACTTAAATTTAAAACTACACGTAAATACTCTTATAACAACCAACGAAATCAAATTTTTGGGAATAACATTCGACTCTCAACTCAAATGGACATTGCACATAAATAAATTAATTAAATCATGTCAACATAGAATAAATCTTCTAAAAGTTCTTTGCAATCACAAATGGGGCGCAGGCACAACTATTCTTCTACGATTATATCAAGCTCTAATTAGAAGAAAACTAGATTACGGATGTATATGCTACGAAACTGCTACTAAAAGTCAATTGAACAAACTGGACATCATCCAATCCACAGAATTACGCATAGTTTTCGAAACTTTCAGAACCACAGTTAGCAGATACCTCAGTTCAAATGAAAACCCGTTTATAATAAGCCTAATAAGGCCTAACCTGTACTCCAACCCTCAATATCTGTACTCAAATTATTGTCCTAGAAACTTACCTTTCAATGAACGAATAAATCGATTTGAATTCGATATACATCAATTGAGAACCACAAACAGATGCCAGTCTCCTCCCTGGAAAGTTCAAATACTAAAAGTATATTTTACCTTACTTAACTATCCCAAACATTCACAGAATCCTTCAGAAATAAAACAACACTTCCGGTCTACCATCTCCAGATACCCTGATTTCAAACTAATTTCCTACTCATGCCAATGTAGCACTAATAGAAGACATGCTACACAATGCCCAAACACGTGGTGAAAACATAACATTTTTATGGGTACCATCCCATGTTGGGATAAAGGGTAATGAAGCAGCTGATAAAGCAGCAACAGAAACTATGAATAACATGACTATTCATGGAGCCAAACAGAAGCAAAATTAAAAATTATCAAACCAGATGTTACTTCTGCTTTACTACCGCTTTTACACTAAGTGTAAGTTTTCTAAAATAAAAATATACCACCCCGCTAATAACCCTAGGGGTTGATGCTGTAAAAAAAATTATTTATCTGTCTTATATCTTATAAAACGCCTATTAATTAGAACCATGCTAAAGTTGTAATCACTAAAATAGTTTAAGGTTTCTAGTCCCACAGAACACTTATATTATTTAAAAATTTAGTTTTGAAGAGGCAACGGAATAGTAGTTTTCCCTTGAATTTTGTAGGTGAATAATGCTTTATGAAGTGAGAAAGGACCTAAAAACAGCAATATCAGCTTCCACCTTAGTTGGACACAGGCATCGGTAAATTCTAAAAAGATTTTTCGTAGATCTTTAGTCTTAGTGGGAAGTCCTTTGGAAGCTAAAAACAGTTTAAAACTTGTGATGTTGAATCCTTCAAAACTACCTAGGCATTTTCTTCTACACAATAGGCACAGTCTACACAGTAAACAATTCTTTTTTTTTTTTTTTTTTTTTTGATTCTATGTTTGACCAGCAAGCGAGTAAGACGTGTTTTAGGCACTAATTTATCGTGCTCGTTAAATAGTAATTATTGAAGTATATTTAAAAGTAATTAAGTATAAAAGTGAAAGTGATTTGTATACTGAATATTGGAATCGTGAGTAGATAATATATACTTTTTTCATCTATTTGGATTTATATATTTAAGTAAACAACTGCAACTAGTTATAAATATTATCCAATTTCTATGAACTGGTATAACAACGAAAGCTGTAAAACAGCACCGGTTTTAGTCGGATTTTAAATCCATTTAAAAGATGTCATCTACCAGTCAACTACCACAAAATGCATCATACTCAAAAGCAGTTAGTAAACCACGTAGTATATTAATCCCAGGCAGAGATCAAGCTATTTTATTTAACACTCTAGAAAATTGTACAATTAATGACTATCTTGAAGGATTGAGTCAGCATATAGAACCGAAAAATATAATTTTTGCATCCCGTATATCAAACGGTAGAATATGCATATATCTATCATCCAAAAACCTAGTAGATAAATTCATAGCAGAAACAAAGAAGATAATAGTAAATGGAAATATACTAGAAGCGAGAAGATTAATAACTCCATCAGTCCGGTTAATTCTGTCCAATGCATGTCCAAGCATACCTTTTAACTTAATAATGGACGAATTATTAAAACTAGGTTTAAATCCCCTCTCAGACATATCATACCTACGGATAGGAGCAACCAATCCTGCCTTCAGTCATATTCTAAGCTTCCGAAGACAAATTTTCGTTTCACCTTTTCCAGACAACTTTGTACTACCTGAATCTTTTATTATCGAGTTGGAACAAACATCATACCGCATATTTATAGCCCAAAACGAAAATTGTTGCAAATGCAAATTAACTGGACACCATGCAGCTAATTGTCCAAATATTTCACCTTCTACCCATTCTCACAATGATAGTGCAATACAAACAGAAATGAGACAAAATTCATCAATAAATCATACTCAACAAGATAATTCACAAAATACTCCCGCAATCTCAAATACCACTCCCTCCACACTTAATACGTCTTCTCAAACCACATTACAAACAGTAGCAATCCCAAATTTATCAATAAACCAAACCCAACAGTGCTCACTACAAAATACATCTATACATTTGACCACTTCTCCAGTTAACACTACAATCGCAACACCTACATCGTCTGAGTCATCCTCTAATACCCAAAAACATAAATCAACCTTACCCGAACCAAGTCAACACTTACCTCCAAATAAAAACACACATTTGAATTCCTACGAACCCCAAATAACTTCGAACAAAGCAACCGGAAAAAGAACCCTAGAAGATGCAATCACGCCACCCTCCGAAGAAAACTTTGAAAAACCTAAGCTTCAACTAAATAAAAAAACCAAAACTGATGACAAAAATTTAGGAACTGATATACCAAATCTCCAAACATTACTAGAACCAGTTAGAGAATATATAGAAAGGGAAAAGCAATTGTTAAGCTTCGATCAAGTAGTGGATCTATTCGAAAATATACAAGGATCAAAAGACATAATCAGCGTAACAAAATTGTACTCAGAAGACTCTCATGCACTTATAAAGTTTCTATCGGAATTACATCCATACTACATCGACAGAAGAATGAAAACCAAAAGCACCAAATTAATACGAAAACTTGGCAAACACATAGGTTTTCTCTCTGCAGTGAAAACTCCATTGTCGGAAGAAGATTCCGACTCATCGATAAATAATTCCTCTAAAGAATAATTACATTCACTTCTCTGCTTCAATGGAACTTAAATGGGTTTTACACCCATTTCGAAAAACTAAAACATATTATCTCTGAAACACACCCATCTATTATCTGTCTACAGGAAACAAATTTTAAAAATCCAAACCATGTATATAACTTTCGTAATTATTTATGTTTTTATAATAACAGATTAAACCAAAACATTGCCAGTGGAGGAGTAGCAATTTACGTGGATGAAAAATTCATGAGCAGACAGTTACCAGTGACTTCAAATAACATTGAATTAATAACTATTGCAATAAATATACCTTAAAAGATTTATATATGTAATATGTACATCCCACCAAATCAAACTATATCCCAAGAAGACTTAACAGCTATTTTAAAACAAATTCCTTCACCTAGAATTATCGTTGGAGATCTTAACTGCCACAATCCGATGTGGGGTTCCATAAAACTCAACCAAAAAGGGCGAATTATAGAAGATATTATAACATCCCAAAATCTGAATCTACTTAACGACGGAAGACCAACCAGATTCAACATACATAATGGCACATCATCGGCAATTGATATTTCGCTGTGTGACCCAGTTCTGTCCACTACGTTAACATGGGACGTTCTACCCTACTTATATGGTAGTGACCATTACCCCATTATAATGTCTTTAACGCATCAAAAAACCACAAATATCGAATCGCCTATCTCAAAATGGAATATTAAAAATGCTGATTGGACTAATTTTAGCAAACAGATTGAACAGGATATTAACCAAACCAACTTTACATCATCAAACGATATTGACAAGTTTTTAAACACATTTTTACAAATCATCACAGCAGCCGCGGAGACGTATGTAAGAAAAACGAAAATTTTAAAAAAACATAAACCTCTGCCGTGGTGGACATCTGAATGCAGCCAAGCTACAAGAGCGTATAAGAAATCTTTCAATAAACTAAAGCACCATAAAACAGACGAGAACATAATGGACTACAAAAAACGAAGAGCTGAGGTAAGATACATTCTAAAAAAGAATAGAAAAGAATCCTGGAGAAAATTCATCTCATCTCTTAATACCTCTTCATGCATAAGTACAGTTTGGAAAAACTTAAAGAAAATCTCTGGCAAAAGCCAACCATATAAGATTCCTTTTTTAGCAAAAAATAACAAAATAATTAGTGATAGAAAAGAAATCGTAGATTTGTTAGCAGACCAATACGAATTAAATTCCAGCGACGAAAATTACACTGACAGTTTTAAAATACATAAAAACAACGTAGAAAAAAAAACGTATTGGGATTCGACGGACATGAGATTCACAACCTTAACGTTCCTTTTTCCTTCATAGAACTTGCTGAAGCCTTAAACTCTTCCAAAGATTCAAGCCCAGGACCAGACGGTATCCCCTTAGCATTTCTACTACATCTACCAGACAATGGAAAAATTTATTACTAGACCTTTATAATTTTATCTGGAGTAACCAGGTTTTCCCATCAACTTGGTCCGAAGTAATAATACTACCACTTCTTAAACCTGAGAAATCCCGGACATCACCTGAGTCATATCGACCAATATCTTTAACCAATATTATATGTAAAGTGTTAGAGAAAATGGTAAATAAAAGGCTGAGATGGTATTTAGAACAACAAAAACTCCTTATACCACAAAAAAGCGGATTTAGGCAAAATAGATCCACTATAGATAACCTAATAGACTTAGAGTCAGGAATACATGAAGCATTTGCAAATAAGCAAGATTGTATCGCAGTTTTTTTTGATATTAATAAAGCTTATGATACTGTCTGGCGATACAATATCATATCAAAATTGCATAATTGGAATATCAGAGGCAATATGTTAAAATTTATTTCCAATTTTCTTCATTCTCGCAGCTTCATAGTTCGATCAGACAACGCTAACTCAGATAAAAAAGTTCAAAAGAACGGAGTACCACAAGGATCAGTTATAAGCTCAACCCTTTTTCTAATAGCCATAAACGACATACTTCAACAATGCTCACCGATTGTTAAAGGAAGATTATATGCTGATGACTTGGTTTTATTTGCCAAAGGAAAAAACCCTACATCTATTCAAAAACATTTACAACAAACAATTAATAATTTAGAATCATGGTCTAAGACTACCGGATTACAATTTTCACCCACAAAAACTAAATGTATTTTATTCACACGAAAACATAACACTCTAATTCCACATCTAAAGCTATATAATCAAACCCTTAGTTTCACAAATAATATCAGATTTTTAGGTATGGTTTTCGACCAAAAGCTCTCATGGAAAAAACATACAGAAGAACTTAAAAAATCATGCCAAGCAGGACTAAATTTCATGAAAACTATTTCCAGCAAAAACTGGGGAGCAGATCAAAATACACTATTACATGTATATAAATCTTTAATTAGATCCAAACTCGACTATGGTGCAATAGTTTATTCATCAAGCAAAGTATCAGTATTGAAAACGTTAGAAACTGTTCAAAACACAGCTTTACGAATAGCTACAGGCGCGTTTCGCACGACACCAGTTGAAAGTTTACAATGCTTAACAGGAGAACCACCACTAAGTTTACGACGCAAATACCTTTCTCTCTCATATGCTTCTAAAATAGCTAGTAATAAAGAACACCCTACTTATACCAATACGTTCACAGATCGATTTCAAGACACTTTCTCTACAAGAAGACTAGATCCACCATTTTACGAAAGAATTAGAAGAAATCTTCATGACCTACATCTTAAATTTCCTGAAATTCTTCCAACAAATTTCTTAACTTCTCCACCTTGGTTAATACCAATTCCCAAGATTAATGCTAACCTTAGTATATATAAAAAACGTGAGACTATAACAGGCCTGATCAAACAATCATTCTTAACAGAAATGGAAACTTATAAAAATCACTATAAGATATACACTGACGCATCCAGATCTTCAGACGGTGTTGGTGCAGCCATCCTGACACCCAATACATCTTTAAAATTTAAATTCAATCCCATTACTTCGTCGTATACTGCGGAGTTGTTTGCAATAGTACAAGCACTTATTCACATAAAAGAGACGAAACAGTCCCCGTCTCTCATAATAACCGATTCACTAAGCTCACTTCACACTATAAAACGTTTATATACCAATAATCCAATTTCCTCACGTATCAAATCAGAAATAGAGATTCTAAATAATAATAAGATCACTGTTGACTTCATGTTTGTTCCATCACATTCAGGTATACAAGGAAATGAAGAAGCAGATAAACTAGCCCGCTTAGCATCCTCCAGCCAGGACTCCATTCTCATTAATGAGGTTCCTTCAGATGACTTTAGGTCAGAAATAAAACATAAAGTGTTAAGTGCGTGGCAAAATAAGTGGAGTGTATCACAAAATAAACTAAAAGAAATAAAACAATTAGTGAAACCGTGGCTCCAACCCACAGCGAATAGACAAGTTCAAGTGAAAATAACACGTTTGCGACTAGGACATAGTAACTTTACACATAAACACCTCTTTAAGCGAACTGTTGAAACGAATTTCGTGTGTGAATTGACAAAGTTCAGAAGAACTGAAAGAGAAGTGATGGAAAAAAAAATACTAAAAATAGGGCTAAGCTCAGAGGAACAAATTTAAATGGCCAAAGAGACACTAAATCTCAAGTGAGTGTTCGGGCTAGCTTCAATGCACTGGATTGTGGCTTTAAAGATTTAAACGGATAGCAAGGATACTGAGCTAATGAGACAAGAAACGAAATGAGACCTGGTAATATCAAACGTGATACAACTAAAGAAGGTCACTGGGAATAAATTTATAGAAAGAGAACAATAAGAAGAGAAAAGAAGGGCGCCAACTCAACGATAGTTGAGATTTTGAAGTAACAAATGAATCTGGAGGTAATACTCTGAAATACAAAAATACTAAATATTAATCTTGTTTTGCTATGTTATGTACTGGTTAGTAGAACTGAAATAAAACTCAAAATAGCAACAATAAATATATTTATAAACAAATGTATATAGGTATATGTGTATAAACAATTTACATATAATGCAAAGCCAAATAACAGTGGTAGTGGATGGTGTACAGATACAATAGGACCTAATAGCCCCTCAACAAATGAATAGTAACTACCACTGGCCAAATAAAATATGAAATATTAGTATACAACAAGAATAGTCCGTAGGGTAGCCAAAGTCTTAAAACAAAAAGGTAGTCATTTAAATTTAAATTAGTTCTACTAAAATGAGGTACTAATGACAATATTGTAAAGATATCAAACTTGATAAATCTCTATTACAATTATATTAAATATATATATTACATCCAAAAAATGAGTTGTTCCATACTCATTATATAATATTTAAAAACAAACCACATTAAATTTATGTCCCTCTTAATATCAAATTGTATTATATTAACAAAAATATTATATCCAAAAAAAAGTGAGTTTGGTCAGACTCTCTAAATCCTAGTTAAAACCTAATAACACATGAAGTGTCCCCTTTTCCTCCCGAATATTTTATAATTAAATTATCAAAAAAAAAATTATCATAAAGGTATTGACCTTATCATATGCATATGATCAGTTAACAGTAAATATAAAGTAATACGTAATACAAAAGGTCAAATAGTTAAACGACTTATCTTTACAGCACTATAAGTCCATAGGAAAAACTCCTCTTGGCACGGCTACATCAGTTTGTGGCTGTAAAGACGAATCCTGGTCACAAAAGCCACAACCAGTCACTGGTCTCTGGGTGACAGCAAAATCCACGGGTTTGCTAACTATGTATCTAAGGATTCTGTTACTAGTATCCTTGAGGGAATATTCTCAAGAGAAAATCCATGCTGTAGCAGCATGGATTGACTGCACCAAAACAAAACATCAAAATATCAGGTATTAGGTTAAGTAAACATCATGTCAAATTTATGAAGTTACTTTCGTAGGCATGGCAAGCTTGCGCCATGAAAAGAACATGCGCAGAATACAGAAGGCTGTACCACATTTGTAGAACCTTTTATATTCCACCAAAAAAATTAGGTAAAAAAAAAGAACCAAAAAAACTTAATGATAAGATATGGACTAGATCGGACTTTAGTTTGACTATATAAAAAAAATGACCTTATGTTCTTTGTAAGTAAATGAAGGAAATTTTATATTTAAATTATTTCGGAACTCAAAAATAAATCTCTAAAGAAATACTAAATACAATGATAAATTTGATTATATGATAAAGAGATAATACGTATGAAATGATTTACTTACATGGAACTGCAACACGCCAAAAAAAATCTTCCTTTTCTGTGGAACTCTTTAGATTATTGTTTATTTAAAAAAAATTATTATTATAAATATTTCTATTTTATTCTTCTCCAAATTATTTTTTTGTTCCAATTCCGTCACTTTGAAGGTGAAAAATTTCACCGGTTGGCGTGGCTGCAATCAGTTCTGACCAAAATTAACCGCTTCGCTTCCGCACAAAATCGATCTTCCTTTCAAAGCGATAACAGCGCGTGTGGGGGAAAATGTCGATTCAAAATCGATCGTAGGCGGGTAATAAGAAATTTCTTGAGGGGTTTAAATTGGACTAGTCAGTAGCGTAAACGCTACATTCTCCCTCATCTCCAGCAAAAAAAAAGGAACTTTTTTTTTTTTTTTTTTTTTTTTTTTTTTTTTTTTTTTTTTTTTTTTTTTTTTGGCAGAACGATCTAGCGCTGGGTCGACAATGAACGTTGATACGTTAAAATTAAACATTTTCCTCACCAGTCAACCATTTGCTCAGGAATTGGAACAAAATCAAGGACGAAATAAAAATATGGAACGAAGAATATGAGACAAAGTCATACATTTTTTTTTTTTTAATGCGATAATGTATGTTAATTTAGTATAAACCAAAGATAGAAAAAATAAAAAGGTATACATATTAAGTTAAATTCTATAACCTTACAGATCAAGTTAACTTTTAACACTACTTATCTACATTCTCAAGTATTAGTAAAAACAACCATCGTTAAAACTACATTATATATGTGTATTAACAACCCCTAACACAATATCTCCAAGAACCATTCATAACAACGAAATTCAAACAAAGTCCTATGAACTTTACCCAACGTTGAGACTAGAGCGACCAGATTCTATTCGTCACCATAGAGTTCAATGAGGGCCTAATTATTCAGGACTAGTTGAAACTACAAACCTAAACAGATATATATGGTTCGGGATATCAACAACATATTGAAAATCCAAGGTAAAAGCTAATTCAATACACCTACTTGCTTTTGCCGCGGTAGGGAAACACACAATCGGCAAAGGCACAAGTAAGCCTAGATACTAGCAAGCTCACTATACTCATGGTATAGGGTATGCTAAAAAAAGGTAAGTAAGATAACTGCAATCCCAACTCATAGTAAAGGATATGCACAAAAGGTAAAAGATAATTGCACGTCCAGATCTACTCATGGTAGAGGATATGCACAAAACTCACTTCTACCAGCTATACACTTGGTAGAAGGAAAGATAAAAGAGATCCTAACTGTAATACCTAAACTGTACTATTGACGTGTTCCAATTCTTTACTCACGACAAGACAGTAAAGGACAGATTTTTAGGACTCTATAATCAAGATATAGGTAAGAAATAACCTTATCCAGGTAAAGGTAAAGATAATTAACTTCAGGTAAAGGTACGAGATAAACTCAATTAAGGTAAAGATACACATACACTCAAGGTAAAGGTACGAGATAAACTCCATCAAGGTAAAGATAAACTCAATTAAGATACAGATAAAGATAACTCCCATCTACCAATCCATATGACTAGTAGGGAGACAGGTAAACAAACAGTATACAATAAGATATGTTACAACTCAAATACTTTGAGAAGGTAATAACATAGGAGATAACAAACTAAGTTAAACAGACTTACATACTGCTGAATATCAGAACGATCCAATTCTAAATGACACATTCTAATTTCAACCTAAGAGACACTCAAGGAACAACTAATATGTATTGATATATTTCTGAGCCAAGTGAGGGCACACATCCAGGGTGATCAATCCTGAACCCACGCTAAAACACCGACACAGTAAGTGAATGTGAATGCATAAGCTTTATGGTCATGATCCACAAAACTATACAACACTAATAAAGAAAATATTTGGAATGTTTTCCTAATTATCCCTGTAAATATCTATTCAACTCAGAACTCAAGATGGGGAAATTCCCATATATCCATCCTGTACTCCTATGATATGCAGTTGGACTTTTAAGAGAAAACAAACAACAAAATTAACAAGTCCATAAACTAAGATAATAACCAACATTAAGATAAGATAAAAAAAAAAATAGAAGGCAAAATAGCACAACATCTTATGATTTTTTTTTCAGGTAAACAAAATTGATAAACAGATCTTAAAAACCAAACTGGAACAGAAGTGATAAGGGACCAGTTAATCTTCATCTGAAGATGAAGAATCCGAATTATCTGACAAGTTATGTGGACCTACTGTCTTATCCTCCAGTAAGTCTTTGACATGAAACCTTCCTAGTTTCCTACCAGTAGAAGTTTCCTTCAGCTCGTATATTAAAGGAGAAATAACTTTAATAACCGTACAAGGTATGTACTTCTGACATAACTTAGCAGATTGGAAGTTCAATTTATCAGACTTGACAAAGTTCCTCTTTAAAACAGAATCTCCAACTCTGAAAGATAAGGCTCGCTTTCTCAGGTCATACTGGCATTTATTTCTAGCATAAGATGCTTTCAACCGTTTGCGAACATCCACATAAATATCAGGAAGATGCTTAATATCTTCTAAACGGTGTAATTTATCTGATATAGTGGGAAAGTTATTGGCATTCTCTGAAATCTTACCAAAATAATCACCAGAAAGAGGGACATGACGACCAAACATCAAATAAGATGGAGGACATTTGGTTATTTCGTGAGAAGAAGTCCTGATGGCTTGTACTGTAGAGTGGATATGAGTATCCCAAGCTCTCTGATCAGGAAAAGAATAAGATCGTAAAGCGGTCACGATTGATTTGTTCACTCTTTCGGTATGGTTGACTTGTGGATGATAGTTCGCATTGTACCAGATCTTTTGGACATTGTATTTAGCCATGAGATCGCGGAAAGCCTTAGCTGTGAACTGAGGTCCATTATCGCAAGACACGATCTGGGGAACACCATAAATTAAGAAAACCTCATTCTCGAGGTATTTAATAATAGAAGAAGTAGTTGCCTTCGACATGGTATGGACCAAAGGAAATTTAGTAAAATAATCAACAACTACTAAAGCGTATTGGGAACCTTTATAGGACCTAGGGTACGGACCAATGAGATCTAAAGATATCAGTTGAAATGGAAAATCAATCCGTCGATAATTACCCATTAAACCTGGTTGGGGAAGATTTGTCGGTTTGCATGTAGCACAGATTTTGCATTTTGCGATATAGCTACGTACAGTTTGACGCATCTTCGGCCAGTAATAGAGTTCCGATATACGACGGAGAGTTTTGTAAAAACCAAAATGAGCTGCAGTAGGATGGTCATGAAAAGTGGCCAAAACCTCTGCTCTATTAGGAGTTGGAACGACTATCTTCCAATCCGACATTCCAGTAAGGGCATCCATGGAACTTAAGACATGTTTATACAAAACACCATGTTCAACTTTAAAATCAGGAAATTTACCTGGTACATTCTGTACATCATACAACATTTTTCGATACCAGTCATCTGGTTGTAAGGAAGATAAGTCTAACAAATTAATATCGAAAGTTCTAGAGAGTGCATCAGCAACTACTACACCTGAAGCTTTACGATGAACAATTTTATAATCGTATTGTGCCAATTTTAAAATCCACCTAGCCAAACGAGGAGATGGGTTCTTCATACTTTGTAACCACACCAAACTACTATGGTCAGTTATGACCGTAAACGAACGACCTTCAAGAAAATATCTAAAATGTTCAATACCCGTAATTATAGCTAACAACTCTTTTTCAGTTGTAGTATAATTTTTCTGGGCTTTATTTAATTTCTTGCTGGTGTAGGCTATAGGGTGTTCTTCTCCATCAACAATTTGATAGAGTACCCCACCAGATGCTGTGTTTGAACAATCTGTCATCAGATAAAAAGGCTTAGTAAAATCTGGGGCTACCATAACAGGAGAATTTGTGAGAGCCTCCTTGATTTTAATGAAAGCTTCATTAGCCTCAGGAGTCCACACAATATTTTGTCCCTTTTTCCGATTTTGAAGTAAATCTGTGATAGGAGACAACAAGGTAGAATAAGATTTAACAAACTTCTTATAATAACCCACCATTCCTAACAATCGACGGACCTGAGTGGTATTTTTAGGCACAGGAAAATCACGAATAACTGATACCTTATCAGGATCAGTACGAAGACCCTGAGAATCTACAACATATCCTAAAAACTTAATAGATTCACGACAAAAGCTACTTTTATCTAAGTTAATAGTCAAATTTGCGTCTTTTAAACGCTGAAACAGCTGCTGCAATACAGAGATATGAGTTTCGAAATCGGGAGTAATGACAAGAATGTCATCAAGATAGTATTGGCAAAATGGATCTAAAGCAGGACCAATTACCAAATCCATTAACCGACACATAGTCTGTGGAGCAGACACAAGACCAAAAGGCATTGTAGTGAATTGGTACAATCCTTTTCCATTGACCGCAAAGGCAGTGAGCTTTTTACTCTCTTCGCTGAGAGGAATCTGTAAAAACGCCTTCTTCAAGTCAATAGATGAAATGAATTTAGCATTCTGTAACTTACTCAGGATGATATCTATACGAGGTATAGGATACGCATCTCTGTTCATAGTTATACTGTTAAGTTTACGTCCGTCAAAACAGACACGAAAAGTCCCATCTTTCTTTTTTGTCAGCCACAAAGGACTACAAAAAGAAGAAGTACTGGGCTCAATAATACCTAACTTAAGCATTTCATCTACCTCCTTTACTAGGCTTTCATGCCAGGCTTGAGGCAAAGGATATTGATATTGCCGGAAGGGCTTGGACGAACCCACATCAATGTGATGTTCGATGAGATGAGTTCTACCCAACTTATTTTTCGAAGATATAGAAGAGAATGATTTGATGACATTATTTAACTTTTCTAATTCATGAGCATTAAGTCGACTCATATCTTTAACCGCATTGACACAAGAGATATTAAATGAAGAAACAGATAAGGAAAATTCAGGAAAATTTAACTCACTATTAAAAGTTTTCAGAAAATCCATACCTAGGATGACTGAATTCTTAACTGACGGAATAACAAAGAATGTAACCATTCTTTTACAAAAACTAACACAAATCTCAGTAGTGAATTGACCTAAAATTGGTTGAACTTGACCATCAGCTGTAGTCACTTGCAAACTTTGATCTATTCCTATATTTACATTGGAATTCTGGAGAAATTCCATACCGAGAGAACCTAAAATAGAGATATTGGAACCTGTGTCCAGTAAAGCTAAACAAGAATGTCCTAAGATAGATATTTCAAGATATGGACGATTATCCTTGTTTTTTCGAACCAACAATGAGTTTATATCTAAATCAACAAACGAAGACAAGGGATTACAGGAAGAAACTACAGAAGAAGTACGGTGCTCGTGCTCAACTAACGTTGTCCCCTCTTCGGTTGGTATTTGCCGTTCTGTGGTCTTTTGTCTTTCGGTGGAGGGTAAGATGTTTGGCTTGTGGAAGCTTGGGCATCCAGACTCGAGAAACTGGTTCCTTGGTTTTGAGGAGTTTGGACAGTGTTTGTATTCCCTGTATTTTGACGAGGAGTAGGAGCCAGGGCCAACCCACCCCTTCTGTCGTTTCCCGAACAGAATTGACATTCAAATTTGCGGACACCTTGACGTCCACATCCATAACAAAACCGAATTCTAGGTTCAGAACATTCGTAATAACCATGTCCTGACTGACGACAATTCCAACAGGTAAGCTTCGAATTAAAAGAAGAGACATTACCAGACCAAGAATAATTAGGCCTACCAGAATAGGATGAGTCATTATTCCTGAAATTCTGATGAATAGGAGCTCTAGACACGCTGTCAGAAGACCATGACAAAACTTCTTCCAGCTTCTTACATTTTTCAGTAAGATCAGCAATCGAGGGAATATCTGTAAGTGCCAGACTAGAATGGTACGATGGCAACAAGTTTTTCTTAATAATCCTGACAATATGAGGTTCAGAAAGAGGAGTCTCCAGACGTTTACACATACTTCTTCTTCTTCTTCAAGTGCCATCTTCGTTCCGAAGGTTGGCGATCATCAGGGCTATACGTATTTTCGAAACTGCTGACCGAAACAATTCGTTGTTGCTACAACTATACCATTCCCGTAGATTCTTTAGCCAGGAGTTTCGTCTTCTTCCTATGGACCTTTTTCCTGCTATTTTCCCTTGCATAATTATTCGAAGCAGTTCATATCTTTCGCCTCTTGTAATGTGGCCCAAGTATTGCAGTTTTCGTTTTTTGATTGTAAATATGACTTCCTTTTCTTTGTTCATTCTTCTCAAGACCTCGACATTTGTGACTCTCTCGGTCCATGATATTCTCAGGATTCTGCGATACATCCACAGTTCAAATGCCTCTAATTTTTTGGTATCAATCTTTTTTAACGTCCATGACTCCATTCCGTAAAACAGCACAGAAAGTACGTAACATCTCATCAGGCGAAGTTTCATTTCAAGGCTCAAATCTCTTCCGCAGAACACTCTCTTCATTTTAGTGAATATGGATCTGGCTTTTTCTATTCTTATTTTGATTTCCGCTGAGCTATCGTTGTCTTCATTTATAAAAGTGCCTAAATATTTGTATTTGCTAACTCGATCGATAATTTCATTGTGTAAATATAAATTTTGGACATTTTGTGTTGATTTCGATATTACCATAAATTTCGTTTTCTTTATGTTCAAAGATAGTCCATATTCTTCGCTGCAGTCTGCTATCTTATTCACCAATGTCTGTAGCTCTTCAAGTGTTTCTGCGATCAGAACGGTGTCGTCGGCAAATCTCAGATTGTTTAATCTAACACCATTTATTTTAATACCTACGGATTGCTCAGAGAGTGTTCTATTCATTACGTCTTCGGAATAGAGATTAAACAGGGTTGGTGACAGTATACACCCTTGTCTCACACCTCGCTTTATTTCAATTTCTTCAGTGGTATTATTCTCTACTCTCACTACTGCTTTCTGATTGTAGTACATATTTGCTATTAGTCGGATGTCTCGTTTATCTAAATTCTTTTCTGTCAGGAGTCTGATTAGGTGATCATGCCGCACTTTATCAAAGGCCTTGTTGTAATCTATGAAACACATGAATACATCTTGATTTATGTCAAGACATCTTTGAGACATAACGTTCAGTGCAAACAACGCCTCTCTTGTTCCGAGTCCATTTCGGAACAAGAGAGGCGTTGTTTGCATACTAACAATCTCATTAATAAAAATTGTAACTTTCTCCTGTAAAGCTTGTTTACGAGACTTGATTTCGTCAAGGAGATTATCCTCATAATTATATGGAAGAAAATCTGATCTGAGTTTGGCAACTAACTCTTGCCAAGAAGCAAAACTACCGCGGTTATTGAGGTACCAAGTAAAAGCTGAATCTTTAAATAAATCTGCAGCAGAAGAGTAACACTCTTCCTCACTGTTACCACGTTGGGCGCCAACTGAAACGAATTTCGTGTGTGAATTGACAAAGTTCAGAAGAACTGAAAGAGAAGTGATGGAAAAAAAAAATACTAAAAATAGGGCTAAGCTCAGAGGAACAAATTTAAATGGCCAAAGAGACACTAAATCTCAAGTGAGTGTTCGGGCTAGCTTCAATGCACTGGATTGTGGCTTTAAAGATTTAAACGGATAGCAAGGATACTGAGCTAATGAGACAAGAAACGAAATGAGACCTGGTAATATCAAACGTGATACAACTAAAGAAGGTCACTGGGAATAAATTTATAGAAAGAGAACAATAAGAAGAGAAAAGAAGGGCGCCAACTCAACGATAGTTGAGATTTTGAAGTAACAAATGAATCTGGAGGTAATACTCTGAAATACAAAAATACTAAATATTAATCTTGTTTTGCTATGTTATATACTGGTTAGTAGAACTGAAATAAAACTCAAAATAGCAACAATAAATATATTTATAAACAAATGTATATAGGTATATGTGTATAAACAATTTACATATAATGCAAAGCCAAATAACAGTGGTAGTGGATGGTGTACAGATACAATAGGACCTAATAGCCCCTCAACAAATGAATAGTCACTACCACTGGCCAAATAAAATATGAAATATTAGTATACAACAAGAATAGTCCGTAGGGTAGCCAAAGTCTTAAAACAAAAAGGTAGTCATTTAAATTTAAATTAGTTCTACTAAAATGAGGTACTAATGACAATATTGTAAAGATATCAAACTTGATAAATCTCTATTACAATTATATTAAATATATATATTACATCCAAAAAATGAGTTGTTCCATACTCATTATATAATATTTAAAAACAAACCACATTAAATTTATGTCCCTCTTAATATCAAATTGTATTATATTAACAAAAATATTATATCCAAAAAAAAGTGAGTTTGGTCAGACTCTCTAAATCCTAGTTAAAACCTAATAACACATGAAGTGTCCCCTTTTCCTCCCGAATATTTTATAATTAAATTATCAAAAAAAAATTATCATAAAGGTATTCACCTTATCATATGCATATGATCAGTTAACAGTAAATATAAAGTAATACGTAATACAAAAGGTCAAATAGTTAAACGACTTATCTTTACAGCACTATAAGTCCATAGGAAAAACTCCTCTTGGCACGGCTACATCAGTTTGTGGCTGTAAAGACGAATCCTGGTCACAAAAGCCACAACCAGTCACTGGTCTCTGGGTGACAGCAAAATCCACGGGTTTGCTAACTATGTATCTAAGGATTCTGTTACTAGTATCCTTGAGGGAATATTCTCAAGAGAATATCCTCAAGTAAAGTGAAATTAATATTTTCACGTGACGGAATCTAAAATGATTATTTAATTTAATAAATACAATTCAATAGGTGTAGCAGCATGGATTGACTGCACCAAAACAAAACATCAAAATATCAGGTATTAGGTTAAGTAAACATCATGTCAAATTTATGAAGTTACTTTCGTAGGCATGGCAAGCTTGCGCCATGAAAAGAACATGCGCAGAATACAGAAGGCTGTACCACATTTGTAGAACCTTTTATATTCCACCAAAAAAATTAGGTAAAAAAAAAGAACCAAAAAAACTTAATGATAAGATATGGACTAGATCGGACTTTAGTTTGACTATATAAAAAAAATGACCTTATGTTCTTTGTAAGTAAATCAAGGAAATTTTATATTTAAATTATTTCGGAACTCAAAAATAAATCTCTAAAGAAATACTAAATACAATGATAAATTTGATTATATGATAAAGAGATAATACGTATGAAATGATTTACTTACATGGAACTGCAACACGCCAAAAAAAATCTTCCTTTTCTGTGGAACTCTTTAGATTATTGTTTATTTAAAAAAAATTATTATTATAAATATTTCTATTTTATTCTTCTCCAAATTATTTTTTTGTTCCAATTCCGTCACTTTGAAGGTGAAAAATTTCACCGGTTGGCGTGGCTGCAATCAGTTCTGACCAAAACTAACCGCTTCGCTTCCGCACAAAATCGATCTTCCTTTCAAAGCGATAACAGCGCGTGTGGGGGAAAATGTCGATTCAAAATCGATCGTAGGCGGGTAATAAGAAATTTCTTGAGGGGTTTAAATTGGACTAGTCAGTAGCGTAAACGCTACACTGTGCCGCCAATATGTGAAACGTGTCAAATAACACTCTCCGTTAAACATATACTAACTCAGTGCAAAAAATATGAAGCAGCAAGAAAGAAGCACACTATACCAAATAACATGAAGGAAGCCCTAGGAAAAAATATGAACATTAAAAACACAATAAGTTACCTTAAAGACTCAGGACTATATCATTTATTGTAATTTTTTTCTAACTGTACCTGTATTTTACATTTAGGTCGCTAATAACCCTGGTGGTTACAGCGTAAATAAATAAAAAAAAAAAATTCTTTTTTTTGTGTAGCAGTGAAATGGGTATGACTGAGGAGGGCAGCTTTTGTTTGTAATTTAAATAAAACAATAAGTTTCGTTTTGGTTTATTATATTCTATATCGTATATAAGTGCATGTGGTTTATAGAAGATATATGATTTTTGTTTTTACTTTTCGTCTTTTATTAACAGAAGTATAGTCCAATAGTCAGTTTATTTTACGATAATTAGTACCACATTCTAATTTGTCGAAAATATGTTTTTGCAAAGTGTTTAGAATGATCTTTTTGTATCAAAAATAAAATTACAGAATATTTACTATTTAAATTTCCTTTTGAAAGTGATGATAGCTAGTTGTAGTGCCGTACGCCACTGATAATTTATTAGTCCATAGAGCCACAATGGGGCACTAAAACAAAAAACACACTCACTACTATTCAATATGTATTATTCAATAGTCATTATATTCGTAATTATTAGGTATATAATGATGGATTTAAATATGATTCTACTACAAAGTCAACTATGTTTAATTTTACAGAAAATATAATTTTATTTTCGAGCGTTAAATTACATCATGCCGCTTGCTAGTATCCCATTTCTTGATGATTTGTAGTTGGGTTTTATAATAAGAATTTTTAATGATGCTATGGCGTTATTATAGTCTATTTAAGCAGGTTTTAGTTTTAAATATACCCTTACTATAAAATATTATATTATTAAACATAAGAAGAAAACTTTGTCAAATTTTCAATTAATTTTTTAACCTAAATTTACCAAAAGTACTCTATATCGACTATTGCGAGAAATGGGGTTTATTTATGAAAAAAGAGGAAAGAAAGCAGTAATGATGAAACGTTCTGACATAAGAAATTGGAGGCATAAATTTCTTAGAAAAATACAGAATTATCGAAATCTAGGATACAATACTTTCTATTTGGATAAAAGTTGGGTACATATCGGACATACAGTAAATAAGGTATGGATGGATTTAACCATAACCAGTTATAAGAATGCATTTTTAAAAAGCTTGACTACTGTTCTAAATTATCCAAAACAAAGAGGTCCGAGATTTGTCTTGCTACATGTTGGATCTGATAGAGGTTTTCTACCAAATTCAGAATGTGTATTTTTAGCATAAAAAGATTCAGGCGACTACCATGATGAAACGAACGGCGAGTCTTTCGAAGACTGGTTTGAAAATAAACTAATTGAAAACTTCCCAAAATGAGAAAAAAATGTGGTAGTAATGCCACCATATCATTTATGCAAACAAAATTTCCCAAAAAGCTTCTGGAATAAACAACAAATTCAAGAATGATTACGAGAGAAGGATATACTTTATGAAGAAAATTATTTAAAGTTAGAACTATTGGATGTAGCAAACAGTTATGCAGATATATACGACGAATTCTAACACGAAGTATAACATCGAAACTTTGGTCGAGAAATACAGCGTAGAAGTATTACGATTGCCTCCCTATCACTGTAAGCTTAATCCAATAGACATGGTTTGAAGCCAAATTAAACATTACGTTGCAGCCCGAAACACTGACTTTAAAAAAGATCGTGTGCAACAACTCATCCATGAAGCGTTTGCCAATGTCTCTGCAGAACAGTGGCAAAATTATATACAGCATGTGAATTGAAAAAGAAATGTGGATATCTGACAACCTACAAGAAGATATCCTACTGGTGATTATCACAGCCGGCAATTCCAGTGAGGACAATTTTTCCGAAATGGAGTAGAGACTAGACACTGATATTGTAAGTCTTTTTTATTCTTTTATTAGCGTAATTTTATTCTTTGGTGTATACACACTTTTCTTTGTAATACTTGTTGAGACTGTTAATAGTAATAATCTATCCAAGTTGGCAAATATTCTTTTTTTTCTGTAATATGGCTTTGACAGAGCCAATTAGCCAGACTTGTTTGTTTTTATTGTTAAAATTGATTGAATTTTAATTATTAGTGATTGCAGATTCATAGTCAAAATCTTCTTGTTATAAGTTATCAATGTTAGTACTACATATTGTACATATACCTAACTATTTGTACATAAATTATATTTTGATATATTTTTTTTTATTTTTTTTATTCTTTTATTATCTTCTTTTTTTGTTTTGATTTCTTTTTTTGTATTGTTGTTTTTTTTTGTTTCTTTTTTTTTGTATTTATTTTTTTTTGTTTTTTTTGGTTTCTTTTTTCAAACCATATTAACAGATTATGTCTATAGACTATTTACATCTTGTATGTGTTTGTAAATGCAATGAAGAATTTCCATATTATTTGAAAATATTAAAAGATTAAGGTTTATTGGGAAACAACACTTAGAATTTATTAATTCCTTATAAAGTTCGTTTATATTATTAATTTGTAAATCACATTCTAATATAATATGTGTTAGATCGCCTATTTTGCCACAAGTACAATTGGGAGTATTTGATAAGCCGATTCCATGCATGTAAGATGGCGTATGACTTGCTCGCAGCCGATTAATGGTCTTTATAAAATGTCGATTAGATTATGTGTAGAACCATCTTCTTGAGGGTATCCTAGTGTTACAATGATAAAAATTTAAGCCAGTCTTAAATTCTGTGTAATGTAAATGCCAATTATTTTTAAGTTTTTGTCTACTAACGGTGTCAATATCTGTCGCTGGAATTAAATTTTTGTTTATTTTTGCTCCAAGCATATATGCCGATTTAGCCAAATTGTCAACGATCTCATTGCCTTTTATTTCCGAATGGCCCTTGATCCATGTAATTATTACATTTATTCCTAATTGTATAGTTTCATAAAAAATTTTAAGATTTTCAGTTCAATGTGGTTTATGTGTTTGACTGTTTGTATGTTGTTAAATCTGTCTACCACGCTTTTACTGTCAGTAAATATAACATAGTTGTTAGTAGGATTTTGTACTACATACTAAAGAACAAATAATATTGTCATCATTTCTGCTGTATATATTGAGCATTCACTGGGTAAGCTATACTGATGATGGCAATTTTTATTTTCGTGGAACATTGCACAGCCCGTTTCATTTGAATTTTTTGACTTATCAGTAAAAATGTACTGATAATTTGATCATTTTTCTTTAATAATTATATCAAACATATTTGGGAGTAAATGTGAGTTTAAGTAACATATCCTAACTTTTCTAGAAAATAGTGTTTTGGCCATTTCACCATAGTAGGGCGGAATTTGACTTTTATAGAGAATATCGTTGTATTTTACAGTACTTACATAGCTTTCTACCAAAGGTATAGATTTTTTAGTTCTCCAGTACCTATGAGTAATTGGCGTCGTAAATGCAATGGATGTTCCACCGCTTCATTTTCCATTATTTGAACTGGAGTGGATTTTAAATAACCGAGACATAATCTCAGGCATTTATTTTTTTGAACTTCAAGTTTGTTTGTGTGTATTGGCCGCTGATCCAAATAAATGACAGTTATAGTCGAAAATCGGCCTAATCATTTTACGGTAAAACATCAAAGCAATATTTGGATCTGCTCCCCAATTTGTTTTAGAGAAAGCTCTTAAAATGTTTATTGAGTTTTCCGATTTTTAACAATTTGATGAATGTGATCTTTCCATAACAATTTCCTGTCTAGATACATACCAAGATACTTAATACAGTTTTTTATAGGGAAATTAAATTTTCCCACAGTAAGATTGCCTTGTGGAACTCTATGGTTTTGTGAAAAATAGCACACTTCAGTTTTTGTGTCAGAAATTGATAAGCCTATTTCTTCATAGTACTGATTTACGATTTCTAATGTGACTTTTAAATTCTCCTCACAGGTACTTAACAATTTTCCTGCTGTATATAAAACAACATCATCAGCATATTGAAGAATATTTGTATGGTTGGGTATACTAACTTCAAGATCTATGTTATACAGGATATATAAAATCAGGCTTAAAATACTCCCCTGTGGCAATTCAATGTTAGTTAGTCAGGGGTATGAAAATTCCTCATTATTAATTTTTAAAAAAGTTAGTCTGTTAGAATATAAAGATTTTAAAAAGAGAGCAAATAATCTAGGGATTCCGATATACAACATTTTTTGGTAAAGACTGTCTAAATTGACATTATCAAAAGCAGCAGAAATGTCAAGGAATGCAGCTGCTGTAGACTTATTTGATGTGAAATTAAGCTGAATTGAAGTAACTAGAGCTGTACTTGCATCTTGATTGGACCTAGACTTGCGAAAACCATATTGGGAACTTGGAAGTATACCATCGTGTTCTAGCCAATGTTCAAATCTATTTTTAATTATTCTTTCAAATGTTTTTAAAAGACATGAAGATAAAGAGATAGGTCTGTAAGAACTTGGATCACCTTCTGGTCTGCCAGGTTTTTTAATGGGAATTACCAGATACTCTTTCCAACTATTTGGTACTGGTGTCTTATTTGTCCAAATATTGTTGAAAATGTTTACTAGTGAAATTTTATATTCTATAGGTAGGTTGTATAATAGCGAATATGACACATTATCAATACCTGGAGAAGTATTATTTCTTTGTTCAAGGGCACGATGCAATTCCCATAAATGAAAATTCTCGTCAAAATTGTGGTTTTGTCTGGGTACTGTCTGGATATGTTTTTGTACAGTGTCGTCATTTGGAACCCATGTCGGTTCTCATAGGCACTATACCTGTGGACTACGAACACACTGTGTGTTCGTAGTTCTCTGACTGTACTGAAATACTCTCGTGAATTTGTCTACACTTTTTATACATTTACATTTTATAAATGTATAGCGAACATATAAGCGTTTATTTCTTCTTTCTATATTTTAAATTAGCATTTTAAATAATAAAATTGCCAGTTTTATCTTTGTGTTTCAACATTTTATTTATTTTGATTATTTAATCCATTACCGTTACCAAACAGAATTAAGTTAATATACAAAAACGAATCAAGCAAACAGCTTATTGAAAACAGAAGCTTTATCGCAAATAAGGTATTTACGTCAAACTACCTTTCATAAATATATCGTAAGCAGACCAAATAAAAGAGCCAATAAAAAATTTATAAAAACGCCCACAAGCGATTTTAAAAATGTGTATGTTATATGTCAGATTACAAATAAAACCTCTTTTACTTCAGCAAACATTCTGAAAAAGTAACAGGCTAATAATAAGCGCATTAAATTATTGAAACAAATTATTTCCTTTGAAGGTAACGTTACATATCTAATTTTTTTTACTTAAATTTTAAATATAAGAAAATAAAAATATTTTTGCTTTATCAGTGCGATTCGTTTTTTATCAGGATTTTATACTTTTATACCTAACGCTGGTAGTATAGGCGAACTGGTTAGGAAAAATATTATCATTTCATATTTTTGCACAATCTTACTTGGAATAGTCCCCTTATAGCAAAAGTTCATGTTGCTAAAAGAAAATTTTGGTCAGAAATTATTTAAACAATTTTTAAACAAATTTTAAAATTTTAATTTTTTGCCAGTTCCGGTTTTTAGGATTAACTGGCTCATTTTGAGCCACAAAGTCCCTAGTAACTTTTCTCTAAAATGCATCGTATTTAAGTTGCATAAATAAATTAAGATTTTAAAAAGCGCAAAACTTTTGGTCTTGTTAAGAGTTGACTGACCTTATTAAGAGCTGGTTGACATTATAAACAATTTATTGACATAATCCTTTAAACTATTTTTTCTTTGCAGATATGTACACCAGGAAAAAAACACAGTGGACAAAAGAGAAGCTGAAATGAATGCCGTAAGAAATGGCATGGCTGTTCATAAGGCAACACTTACATTTAATATTCTTTTGCATACGTTACGTAACCATCTAGCTAGTAGCAGTTTACCAAAACGACTTGGGTGGCCTCCAGTACTTACAGAATCTCATAAAGATGAATTTGGTAGGAGCATAGAACGATTGAGTGACGTGAATATGTCAGGTACAACATTATTAGAATTTAGTATTAGAGATTCTCCTGATCCTTAAGTAATAATATTCAATTTGAAAAATGAACCAAATATATAACATTATTTTTTTGCCGCTGGTTCTTTTTAAACAAACATTATAAAAGCAGAATGTTTTTTTAAAAAGCCAAGCGACAAAAAATACTGGGGTTTCGTTCATTTCAAAATCGATATACCTGGGTTAACTGGGGTAGTGCTACGTATGTAGATTTATTAGACTGAATTTTATATATTCCATTATTTTCTACTGTTCCTACTTCAAAAGTAACATTTTTTCATCTCGAATCCTAAACAAATTTTATATCGGAGAATGCTCACAAACTGTGATCAGCTTCGACAATTATTGTATCACCGGTAATCCAGACGGAAGCGAGCTGGTCGATAAAATAATATGATAATGTAGATTTGACGCCTCAAGTTGTATATGTGAGCAGCTTTGACAATTTTATTACTGTTAATCCAGTTGGAAGCGAGGTCGTCGATAACATAATTGGCAATAATATGGATGTAACTCCACAAGTTAACAAAAATACTCTGTGACGGGTAACTGTTTTAGACAGCAGACTCAGTAAAACACAGGTTTAAATTAAATACAAATATATTTAAAATAAATAAATATTAAAATAAAATTGCATCAGTAGAGGGCAAATGAGAGTTCTAGCCGCACCGTTCGTATACCCCCCACCACCGACCCCCCCACCATTATTATACCTCCCTCCAATGATAAGGTAAGGGGTGAGAGTTCTAGCCGCACCGTCCGTATACCCCCCACTATTGACCCCCACCATTTTGTATACCCCCCACCACACCTCATACTCCCCACCACTGACGAGGTCAACGACCGGTCAAGGTTAAGGGGGCAACGACCGGTAAATGGGTCAAAAACCGGTCCAGGGGGTCGATGAACGGTCAAGGGGTCAACGACCAGTCAAGGGGTCAATAACCGGTCAAGGGGTCAACGACCGGTCAAGGTCAAAGGGTAAACGACCGGTAAAGGGGTCAAAGACCGGTTAGGGGGTTAATGAACGGTCAGGGAGTCAATGAACGGTCAAGGGGTCAATAGCCGGTCAAGGGGTCAACGACCAGTAAAGGGGTGAAAGACCGGTCAAGGAGTCAATGAACGGTCAAGGTTAACGGTCAAGGTTAATGGTCAAGGGGTTAATGAACGTTACACACGAAGAATAAAAATATACATTACCAGTGAAAGTCAAACAGTTCAGGTATGTAAAAACAAGAAATAGTAATAGATAACTTTATTTTATAAGGTAAAATAAGGAAAAAAACAAGAAGTAGGTAAATAGTGAAACAGAATAGTGAAGTACAATAGTGTTCCAAACACGGTAGCTTTATTTGGATAAATTCAATATATAGAATATGTGGTGAAAACAAGATACATTTTACACTCACACCTTATTAATAAATGCTAAATACGCAAATAAAACAAATATTATTAGTACAGAAATGCTTTTATTAAATACATTATACCGTTAATACAATAAAGTCTAAATATAAGATTATTAAGTTTGTGATTTACTTGAACCATCTTCAACCATACCATCAATGTCTGTATCAATAACTTCATTATTGGAAGTATCATCTTCGCTATTTTCTTCTTTTTCGTATAAAACAGATGGAAGATAGTCTTTTATTCGAATTAAATAACCATCCAACTTTACAGCTTTTAGTAACGATACAAATCCATATAAACATATTTGGTTTTTAAGATACAAGTTGATTTCTTGAGTTTAAGTTGAGTTGAGTTTAAGTACACAGATTTTAGCACCTTTTTCATATTTTTTAGCTAATTCTGTACAAAATTCTGGAGAATAAGATGATGGACGCACTGCACCATAAACGGCTTCATGAGAAGCATCAAACTCCAGATTTGAAAAAAGTTGGTGTAAGTTTTGAACACCACTTTTTAAATCCGTAACTTCAATTTCGGTAACGTAACACATCCACATTGTAAATACTAGCAGTAAAGCTGATGAAGAACTGTAGGAATTAGCTCTACAACGTGTTATTAAACAAACACCCCACCAACAAACTCCCCCACTACGATAAAAAATCCATTTCAAAACTGTCTACATAAAATTCATCCCCACCATCATTTTTTGCTTCTGGTAGAAGTAGTTTAGCTTGCTGGATTAAATAATCGAGATTTTGTTGTTGTTGGTTAGGTATAAACGTATCTATTTTGTAATGACCCCACGCTAATGTATTAATAGTTCCGGGTATAACATATCTCTTATCATCGTGGGAAGTTAAAGCAACCTTATTTTTTAATTCAGTATACATTTCATGTAAATGTGACTTAAATGTATACATTTTACGATAAATTTTCGCATTAGTATTATCAACTACTTGTTTATAATCCGTAAATGTTAAAGATTTATTTATAACGTTTTTGGAAATTCCCTTAGCTTTTTTAAGGTTATCATTGTTACTTAATGTCACACAATAAGCTTTGGCACCAGTACCACAAAAATTTTTAATTGGTTTACCTTTAAACTCATCCTTTAATTTACCAACCACTGATGGTGTTTTTGGTATATTAAAGATATTATCGGCGGGGTAATTGGATGTATCAAATAAATGAAGGTTTTCTTTGATATCGCGGTAAACGTTTTCTGTTTGAATGTGTAAAATTAATGAATCAGTGTCGGTATACAAAAGTGAGGCATTATCTACATATTTAGCTTTAATGTAATTGTAAAAAAAATCATACATACGAATTTTGGATATTTCTAAAATTGAAAAACCGACATACACCGGTTTGTCGTAAATTATTTTTAGGATATTCATTTGAATTGCAACTAAATTATCAGAAAATATTGAAACAGAGTGAAAATTCGGCATACTAATAAACCCTTCAGCACCGACGCTTCCAGGCAAGTTTTTCCAGTGGGATAAAAGTTTAATATCAACCCTCTTATCAACGTTTTCCATAGTTTTCCCGTAAATGGAGTTTGTGTAATTTTTA
The DNA here is from genome assembly GCA_918026665.1 of Diabrotica balteata. Lineage (NCBI taxonomy): Eukaryota > Metazoa > Arthropoda > Insecta > Coleoptera > Chrysomelidae > Diabrotica > Diabrotica balteata. The sequence goes on from OU898280.1 coordinate 60,457,143, forward strand.
TATGTACTTTTATCAAATTCATTATTTGAAGAATTACGTAAATTTGTGTTTAATTCAATATAAGGTTTTAACCACGGTGATTGAGAAAATTCTAGAATTCGATGAATTTTAGTTATCTTTAAACCTTGTTCAGTACACTGTTTCAAATTTCTATAATGGATAATATATTTATTTTTCGGTAATAACGTTAATACAAGCTTGGGATCTTTACTATTAGGAGGAATCAGATTTTCAGGACAAAACGGTAAGTCGTTATGGAAATCATGTAATGTTTCAGGATAAGCTAAATTAACTTCTAAGACATACCCCTTTGGAGATTCATCATCGACTGATAAACAATCAAAATGAGTGATTTCTACATCATCTAACCATCGAAAATCACCATGCGGAAGGAATTGACTCATAGCGTAACCATAAAGGTTTGTAGCATCTAGCATACTGATTATTTGCAGCAGCAAATCTAGTGCTACACTGACTTATACCTCCACGTATACCCTTTTTAAAAAAATGGAGCATGTCTATATCCGTCAATAATTCAAGCTGAACATTAGTTTTACGCAACATAGCATCCCAGCTAAGTGATGGAGCTGTTAAATATTGAGCAGGATCTAGTTTATAGTTAAATAAACAATTACGTCGAAAGTTTTCGAACACATCAGCTAATAATAAAATATCTGATTTTAAATAAACATCTGAGTACTCTCCTAATGTGTTACAATTAAAAACTTCCCAAACTCGCTTAGCTCGTAAGTACTTTTCATCGGAAATGCCTTCACCTTTTAAAATATCGAAAAATTCTTCTTGTGTGGGTAAAGATACCTCACCAAGTTTTGAAAAGTTATCCAGGTATGAATAAAGAAAAACACCTTTTTGTCGTAACAATCCGAACTCTTCATTTGATCGACAATATTTTTGTAACTCTAGACATTGATTATTATTTAGGGTTTTACTTAAATTATCCAGTGAATGAGGTAGAAATCTGAAAGAATCCACAAACCTTAATTTTAAATATATATTTTGCTCTAAATCACCACGATCAACTAAAAGTAGTTTGGTGAATGATATATATTTTTCTTTAGTCTGTGCAATAACATCAATTTTTTCGTTATTTTGAGCTAATTTTGTTATAAACAGATGTGAATCGTAATTGGTTAAATTATGCATGAAAACAGGTATGAACTTAGGTAATTTGTAATTTAAATTACAAGCGTTATGCGCTGCGCCAGAAAACAACCCTGTTAGATGTGAATGATCTCTGACTTTAATTTCGTTAATATCGAACGGTTTATCACAAATGTGGCAACATTTACTAGTAAAAAATTGTAATTCCTCTTCTGGCGTGAGTTTTTTCATAGGTTTAATATATTTAAGATATTTATGATAAATAGTGTAAACTTTTTCTTCTAGTTTTTGAATAAACTTCTCAACCACGTTGTCACCGCGATAAATGATAAGTTCTGATAAACTGTCATCAAAATAACATTTAACATAAAAACCGAATGAATATGGTGTATGCTGATAGGTTTTGACAGTAAACGAGGAATTATCAGAAGGTGTTGCATATTGTATCGGTTGCAGTATACTTTCAAAATCAGCATATATAACAAACGGAACTTGCATTTGTTTCTGAAAGTTGGAAAATTGTAAAATATTTTCTTTTTGTAAATGTCCATATTTATTGAGAATCATGTTGGTAGTTGGAAGCTTAGTATATAGAAAGTTGCAATCGTTATCTTCATGTTTGCGAAGACGTTCTAAGGATGAGAAAAATTGTAAGCAACCATTGCATAGAAAAGTCTGACCATTATGGTGTGATTTTTGTTTTGATATTAACCGCGATAAATTTTTAATGTAACAATAATGACTATTCCCGTACTCATCAAAAATAAGTAATAGGTTAACATGTGTAGCTTTTTTAGATTTTGTATGGTATAACGGCCCAACGATTTCCAATTGTGTGATATTATTTTTAAAACATTCACTAATCCCAAAAACGTTAATCGAAATATTATTAAGTAATTCAAATTTTGGTATATCTGAGAGTTTCATAGGGAATTCTATATTATGGAACTTTAAGAGACTAGTATAATGCGGATAAGAAGTAGTAAGATTGGATTTACCTGTTGGGTCAAAAATTGATGCGTTTACCGCCCAACCAAAACATGCTTCATCTTTATTCGTTATATTAATAATTGCTTTCTTCATCTCGATTTGTCGTGGTAACCTGATATATGAAGAAGATCGTAGAGGGTTGTACTTATTAATGTTAACTTCTAATGATTGGATTTGTAAAAGACTCCATCCAGATTCCTTTTCTTGTATTTCCGAAACCTTGGGTAATATCTCCCTAATAAAATCTTGATATGCTTGTTTCAAATTAGTAGAAATAGTAATAATCTGATTTTTTGTATTAAATGATTTTAAATCATAAGTATCTTTTTCAGGTATTGTGTACATAGAGTAAAGTTCGAAATTAACTTTTAACACTTTAAATTTATGTAAATAGTTATGTAGGAGCTTCAAAACGTTACCTTCAATTTCACTAAAAAATTCTAAGTAATCAGTATGATGTTTGTTGCTAGAAAGGCGGTAACTACCGATACGATTTTTAAACGCACTTGATAGTTTCTCAACCCCACTATCATTACTAATAACACTTTTGTGCGAATTACTACGTAAATGTCCTGTTAGCCCTCTCCCAGAAATTTTTTTATAACAATCTTGACATTCGATAACATTGGATGTAGTGGTAACTGGATGAACAATAGATCTAAAGGGAGTTGCTTCTACAATGGTTGAATTGTAATTATTAGCTGATCTAACAACATCTGGGTCATCATTAAGTTTCACATTTTTCCCTTTATTGAATCGTTCCGGACAACTTTCCCGTTTATGCCTACTTACACTGCTTTTGTTGGATAAAACTTTTAAACAAGAGTTACACTGCATGGTTGTTGACTGAAGCTAGGTGACTGTACGACACAAGAATGAACAATAACGAAAGAAGTGTGGGGTATAAATATAAACTTGTTTTGATTACCGGTTTTAAACTGGAAATACCGGTTTTATGGTATTATTAGAGTAAATAATTACAAAAATTAACAATATATTCCAAATATAGATAATTACCGCATTTATAAGCAGGGTTAAAAGTAAAATTTAACAAAAAATAGTTTTTTTACCGCTTTTTACCGCTTTACTACTATATGCATAATTTTTTTTAAAGAATAATAACATATTCGTATTCCTGGCATCAATACGTTTCATTAGAGTGGTTGAAACGTGATGTAGGACTAAAAATACGCTTTTTAGCGTTTTACCGCTTTACGCGTTAATTTTTTCTCAAAGTAATAACATATTCATATTCCTGGCGTCAATACCTTTCATTAGAGTGGTCGAAACGTGATGTAGGACTAAAAATACGCTTTTTAGCGTTTTACCGCTTTACGCGTTAATTTTTTCTCAAAGTAATAACATATTCATATTCCTGGCGTCAATACCTTTCATTAGAGTGGTCGAAACGTGATGTAGGACTAAAAATACGCTTTTTAGCGTTTTACCGCTTTACGCGTTTAGTTTTTCTCAAAGTAATAACATATTCGTATTCCTGGCGTCAAGACCTTTCATTAGAGTGGTTGGAAGGTGGGTGTAGGACTAAAAATAAAGAAAAAAAAAAACCTCAAAAATAAAAAAATATAAAAAATGAAAAAAAAAAAAAAAAAATTAAAAAAAAAAAAATTTAAAAAAAAAAAAATTAAAAAAAAAAAAAAAATTAAAAAAAAAAAAAAAAAAATTAAAAAACCACTGATGTGCAAACCAACAATAAGTGCAAAGCTGTGCAGACATAAACTCAACTATAGCCGGTCAATACCCTTTCTTTGTTTATGTAGAGGTCATGGAAGAGTATTCACTTCATTTGCGAGAGCTTACATCGCCTTCGAGTATTCACCTTTCATTGTTACAGCAAGAGTAGATCCTGTTTTACCCACCATTTCGCGTTGCTTGGCTTGGGTTCGGTTTGTTGTATATAACCCCGTTTAAGTTCATGCAATTTCAAATAGTCTCTTCTGTTCACAATGAAAACCGAACAACGTTCTGCGCGTCGCGAGCCGGGGTTATTGGCAAAGAAAAGAATTTTATTTGAAAGTGGGCCGGAGTTTGTGAAACCATTCAATAAAAAACAATGTATTACTAATAAAAGTGTACTTCAATCTTTAATCGAGTCGCCGCCGCCGGTGTGTGAAAATTCAATTCCGTCCGCGATCGCATCGCTATCACCAAGATCGGTCCCGTCTTCGATTTCTTCTCCGGTCTGCGAAATAAGGGATAGGCAGCGTGCACCGTCGGAAGAGAGTGTTGTTTTCGTCAGCGCAAAAAAAATTAGTGAGGCCCAGCGCCTTATTTTTAAAATAAACAGTCAAAAAAAATTAAAAACTAAAGCGACGGTGCACTCCGCGGTTAATAAGAATGTAGTTCAGCCATCCACATTTATTAAGGATGACATTCTTCATGCCGCCGAAGAGGCTGCACGCAGACATGAAATGGTTGAGCAAGTAGCGGCGGAGGTGCACACTTCTCCAAGCACCTCTACACCTTTCGAGGATATCTCCGACCCTGAAGACGGACCTGATGATGAAAACCACTACAAACCCATGACTAAGGTTCAAGTCTGGGAAAAAAAACTAATCGAGACAGAGCCGTTATTTAGTAAAGTAGTGGCCAGCGCTCTCCAAATCCCAAACAGAGTGAAGGCTCAAAACCAACAATTTTGTGAGGATTTTAAAGGAGGGCTTGTGTCGGCACTTGAACGTCATCAGGACCGTCTCCAGGACAGTTTGGACAGGAGTTTAAAGGATAGTGAGCTCCTTAAGAAAGCTGTCCAAAACATTTTTTCATATGCGGAAAAACTGTCGGAGGCTTTCCACGAAGAACAACGCCGTTTTATAGAAAATTCAGAATACACCAAAACTCTCCTGACCAACGCTCTGAGATCAGATTCTGAAGGTAAGAATTTTTATTATAATATATTGCAACAATTTTACTAAAAAATTTACGCAATGATAATAATGATAATTACAATACTAATAATGTTTTTTGTTTGTTACAGACTTGCTCAACAAAAATGCTGGTGGCGATGTCCTGCGATGCTGGGGGACAAGTAAACCGTGAGTTAACCAATTTTTTACCTTAACTTTTACTTTTTACGATCACAATTAAAACAGTTTTCACAAATTTTTACAAGTGAAAATTTCATTTATTATTTATTACAGAATTTTAATTTATTCTTTATTAAGTACCACCTTTAATTTTGTACACCAACCTTCCCTTCTTTAGGATTATAATAAAACAGGTCCATGAATTTTTACAAGGAAAATTTAGTTTATTCTCTATTGTGAAATTTTAATTTTTTCTTCATTAAGTGTCACCTTTAATTTTATACATCATTATGATATTTTATGTGGTTTTACATTCTGCTATTTCTTTGTTACAGATCCCACCCCGACGACCCTGTAAATTAAATTTAGTTTTAGTCTATTTTTTAGTCTATTTTTGTATATAATATTTAGTTTTAGTTGTGTATATAGGTATATATAGTCTATATAGTTTATTTTTAATTGTGTTTAGATATTTATATAAATATATTGTTTCATTTTGAATAAAAAATATGTAAAAATTGTTGTTTCTGTATTTTCTTCTTCTTTATTTTGTGTATATAAGTATATATAGTTTACTTTTAATTATGTTTATATTTGTATATATTGTTTATTTTTTAATAAAAAATATCTAAAAATTGTTGTTTTTATATTTTCTTCTTCTTCTTCACTTTGTGTATACATGACTTTCATTGTGATTTTCTATATCGTTTTTAATAAAAAACATCTAAAAATTGTGTTTCTATATTTTCTTCTTCTTTATTTCGTGTAGATATGACTCTATACGTTTTTCAATGCTCCTCCAGTAAGTTGTCGCTCCATCGTTTTCATGGTCTTTCCGCTAATCACCCCCATTAGGTGACAGTCTCTTACCATCTTTACTACTCTATTTTTTGTTATTAGACTCATATAATTATTTCATTCTACTCTTCTATTTCCCCTATTTCTTGATGTTCTCCACCGTACATCCCCGTAGTATATCTGTACTTCTAGCTTTCTCCCACAGTGTCTTACTATCGATTTTTCTGAGGGTTTTTATCTATGCTGTTTCTAGCATTCTTTTCAAGATTTAGACTTCTAGCTCTATCCCATAGTACCCTACCATCGATTTTTCTGAGGGTTTTTATCTTTGCTGTTTCTAACATTCTTTTTGTTCTCTCTGTGTCAGGTTGTGTTTCTATTGCGTATGTCATTATTGACCTGATGACTGTTTTGTAAATCCTACCTTTCATTTCTTTCCTAATATTTTTTTTTCCATATTGTTTCATTCAGGTAACCTTCAGCTCTGCTCTATAAACATGATCTTCCACTTCTGTTTTAAGCTTTCCATAGCTAGATAGTGCGACGCCTAGATAGTAAAACCTGATCACTTGTGCTATTTTTTAACCCTCCAGCTCAAATTTATAACTTAGTAGATTTGTTGTTATAACCATGTATTTTGTTTTTGTATGTAATAAAGGAGAAAACATAAAAGCATTAAGACATTTATTTTAAATTTTTAAATACAGTTATTAAAAAGAGATTTCAATAAAACTTCATGGTAAGTATATGGTTATAAGTATAGAATTTGAGTACAAAAATAACTAATAAGGATTTGCAACATAATTGAATTACAAATATATTACCATAATAAAGTACAATATTTAAACGATTAATAGATAATTATCGGTTCATTAATTAGTTCGAATGGTGTTATCTCTGGGTCGCAAAACATATTACTTTCCGATACATCCTCAATCAGTTCGGGTGGTGCTATCACAGGTTCCAAAAACACATCATTTTCCGATACATCCTGAAATTCCACGTCACTATACAATAAACTGTCATTCTCTACATCAGACATGTCACTCTCCGACAAAGAAGATAAGTCCTCTGACAGCTCGAGTGTTGATGAACTCCATACAGATAGATTACTTGTTGGATTTTTTCTTTTAATTCTATAGTCCGACCATAGACAAGAAAAAGTGAATATGCATTCAAAAAACCGGTTCAAACAAAGATAGGTGAATAACCGGTCAAGGTTTTATTCTTTTTATTATATGAACGTGGGTAACAAATGTGAACAAACGGTCAAGGTCTTATTGGTTTTGTATCTTGTTGTCAGTTTTTTTGTTAATATAAATTTTTTTATAGCACAATTAGTGTTATTAATGTGATAATTGTTTAAAAATTTCAAGCTTATACCTCCCTCCAATATAAGTTTACATATATAGATTATTTTCCGAACTAACTTATTAGTCAAATATGTGTCTTGACGACGGTAACAATGATAGTATATCTCGTACTGGGCGGCAATTTGAAGACCGTTTACTTTCTTTTAAATATTGGAAGGGTGCAGTTGAACCCCTGTTGTTAAGCAAAGCTGGGTTTTACTATACAGGGGTTAGTGATGTAGTTCGATGTTTCTACTGCAATACTGAAATATATAAATGGGAACCTTCCGATATACCAATTGAAGAACATTTAAAGTACAGCGACTGTTTTTTTGCAAAAATGTTGGCGACGAAATATCGAAGTTCAAAAAAAAAATGTGTTCAACGAAGTTTTAACAATGTAATACCATATATTTTAATAATATGTATAATTATTTTTTTTATTTTGTTAATAAATAATTAAAATATTTTTATATATATTTTAATTAAAAATGTGTCTTGACGATGGTAACTTTGGTAGTATACATCTGTTTTAAGATCGTTTACCGTCCTTTAAATATTGAAAAGGTGCAGTTAACTCGTGTTGTTAAGCAAAGCAGGGTTCTAGCATATAGGGAATGTCGATGTCGTTAGCTGTTTCTACTGTAAGGTCGAAATACATAAATGGGAGCCATACGATATACCTATTGATGAGTGCATAAAGCATTCTACATGTCTGTTTGCAAGACTGATGAAATGTAATTCTATCTTTTTATATATAATTTGTAATAAATTATAAAATATTTTTGTACTACTTATTATAGAGTTGAATATATTATTGGTAACAAATAAAGGTGGGGATATTAGCGACACGAGCTTTAAAACCGGTTTCGATATGGTTTAGTGGGAGTCGATGGTATATAACTTCTTTGATGTAATTCCAAAATCAGTTTAGACTATAATCATGTTTCAAGAAAGTATTAAAATTACTATGGAGAAAGTGAAATTACTTAGTGAAAAATCAACACCTAATTTAACATCTATTGAATATTATACCAACAAAAAAAAATGAATAAAATTTGTGTATACTGTTGGGTGGAGACACTTTGTGAACTCGGTCAAAACAACATGTTTGATGATGTGTGCCTACCCATAAAATTACGTGTGTTTGTTAACGAATACCTGACGAAGCGTTATCTATTAGACACAGCTTTGGAAAGAATTTTCAAATTTTCCGATGTTTGGTTGTGGGTGGACCAATTCTTAAAAAAGACGTCAACTTTCGACACCCTTTTTCAAAAACTTGTCCAATACCAACAATTGGAATCTCTTAAACCAATAGAAGACCTGCTACCACCAAGGATTCTGAAACGGTTGCAGTTTAAGGGGTATCAACACCCCTTCAAATGTGAAGGTTGTTTAGGTTCTGTAAGTAGGTTATAGACAAAACTTATAGCTGTAGTTTGAATCAAAAAATAAAAAAGTAAAAAATATAATGTTTTTATTCAAATTTACTCCATTACAAAATTTTCATAAATAAAAAATACATTTGAAAGGGCGCATATACATTTCTGTTTAGAGTGGTAAAAACATTTTGCTTCTGATACTGGTAGTGGTGGAAATTCACCTACTTCAATTACAGGTGTGGAAGAATATTTTCTTATGTAATTCGCTTTTTCCATTCCTTTTACATAAACAATTTCAGCTTTGTCTGTTAATTCCTTTATAATTTTTTTTAATTCGTATAAGGGGGTATAACCTTCACTCCAAGAGATGCAGTGGTGGTGTTTGCTTAACCATGTCGCTTGCTGAATTAAATTAGGAGGTAACATTCGTAATGGGAAAGGTGGTTTAAATAGATATACTACACATTTATCTCCTGAATAACACGCTAATTCTTTACAAATAAACCTATTATTCTCAATTTTAAAACCTTGGATGTCAATAACAAGTTTCATATTTGCAATTGTTTAAATTTTTGTATAACCTCTTTAAAAGCCTCGTACTGCTGAATTTGTTCTTTAAGTTTTTTTAAATTATCTATAAAGTTGTCTATTGTGTTTTCGTGTAAACGTTTCATCATGAACTAACGTTTTTAATTATTACCATTAATTAATATACAGTTATAACACATGCGTATTAATACTGCTTTACTATTTTTGTTAATGGATTATATGTAAATTCCTTCTCATGTAAAATTAAACAATATGCTGATACATCAGGTGTTGAAGGTGTATTTGTTTCAAATTCGATACGTAGAACAATGGACCCATTTTGGATCACTTCTTTCTGCCTAGAGCAATCTATATGTTTGAGTGGTGTTTTAGTTTTAAAATCTTGAGGACTAAATATCGGTTGGTTTAAACTTAAATTATAATAACTTGTCTGAAAACTTCCAAACATCTCATAAATTTGAGCGAACTTGTTGGTGTCAAAATCAATGTGTAAGTCATTATAAGGGTATCTTTCAGAATTTAAAAATACCTTTATATTTTTGAGGTCGTTATGGTCAAATTTGCTCATATCTTTAGTAATTTTGGATTTTCTTCCTTTTTGGAATGCGATAATGATATGTCTTGGTGTCTCAATGTTAGTACTAGTTTTTACCGCCCACGTATGTCGTGTTGTATTATTTAATGATGGATATTCAATCATTTGCCACGAACGGAATTTAATTGGTAGCTCAATATTTTTATGAGCTATGCCATTCAATCGTAGTTGTTCACGCATGCTTGGGCTAACATGGGCAACATTCCATTGTAATTTTGTAATTTCAACTTTAGGTCGTTCGCTGTCGTCTATACTTACAACAGAGTCCACATCATCATTCGATCGTATTAAAATAAGCTCCTGCTTTACATTCATAATAATTTTTCTAAAATCTTCAAAAAATCCTGATAAGAATCGTAATGGGATACACACGTTAAAGTTTCCATGGGCGTCCACTATTATTTTTTCATCTCCTGCTTTTGGAAACCATCCAGCATTTTGGAACAGAATACTTTCGTTTTCGTTAAGACTTAAATAATTTTTAATCGTTGATACCAGTCCAACCTCTCGAACAGAGTCTATAATAACTCCATTTAACTCATATCGTAGCTCTCGAAATAAAAAAGAAATAGCGTTATTTATAAATTTAAGTTTTGTTGGTTCCTTATCGTCGTGGGTGAGTAGCTTTCCTTCTATATCTAAGTATGATGTTGAAGGGAGCGTATATGTGTCAAGGTCATATATGGGAATTTTTATCTCGTCGTTATAGTTCAACTTTCCGGGAATGTATGGTGAATAACTGTGAAATTGATATTCCTGTATAGTTGTATTGTTATAAGGTTGACCCGTTACTTGTAACACTTCCATCACACTAAAAGTTTAAAACCAAGATTTTTTAATAATAAGCGATTAGATGGTGTTAATATTCCAATCGTTTTTTTTAAACTGTTCAATTTTTGTTTCTTGGCGGTTCTTTTATAGTTTTTTATGTAATCGGGTTGTTGACGGGAAAAGTTTAGGACCATTATAATCGCTGTCGTAAATGTAAATTAATAGTTATCTCTTCTTGTCGAAAATTAAGTAGTTTACCGTTTTGATCAACAATTTTTACACTAATGTTGTTGATTGTCTTAACGCTGATGGGATAATATAAAATATTTTGAGGTGACTCGACTATTTTATACCCACTAGGTACGGTTGGAAAAAATTGGTAGATTATATGAACCGGGTCTCCATTTAAATACGAGCCTGAAGCGATATTGCAATCAACACAGATAGCATTTGTCACTGAAATATTTACTGGCTCATCAGAAACATGAATTTTATTTGCTTCCAGTTCTCTTTTCTTAAACCCAAAAATTTTACCTATAGAGTTTTTAATACCGAAATATAGTGAACAATTACTTTTAATAGATACTTTAGATGTGTTTTTATCTGGAATAATATCTATATAAGCATCTTTATCTCTTTTTTTCATCAACCCCGTTAAAAGCTGAATTATATCTTCCAATTCATACGAGCCCAGTGGGATAACAGTTGTATAAGTAATGTTACCGCGACCAAAGAGAAATACATTATTAGATTCATCAATGTTGGGTATGGAATTAAAAGAATAAAAGTTCGTTAAACCAACTTCATATTCAAGACTTTCATCCAGGTAAATGGGAGGATTAAAATTATAACTTAAAATACACGACTTCCCGGTCAGGGTGAAATTATACGACATATTTGCTGAACGGTTCTATTGTTTAGACTGATTCACACATCCTTATTATAATGGTTATATAGAAACTGTAATGCCAATTGACCGCAATTGTAAGAATGATGTTGGAACCTTTTATAATTATAATTTATATTTACAGGGCCACCAGTTTTAAAGTATTTGATTACATTACGTGGTGGTGATAAATCACCATAAGAATCAAAATATATTATATTGTTGTTCTCTTTCGTATAAGCTGTCCAGTGCGTGCCTTTACCTTTATTTAAATCCATATTTATAACACCGCTTTCATATTTTTGAATTTTACTTGGTAAGGTATCTCTCATGAATACGTCTCTAAAATATGGGATTTTTAATAATTTTGCGTATTTTCTTATATCGACATCTGTTAGTGGGTGATGAGGAAATATTAGTTTTTTGAATACGGTTTTAAATACATCCCATACCCTTTAGCAGGTTTCAAATATAACCCCTTACCTCCTTTTTCCATAGCAAGATTGTGACGTTTCTGTTCAGCTATTTGTTCACGGTTGGTTTTTGAGTCGTTAATAACCTTCATAATTGATGCAGTACCCCCTCCAATTGCACTTAAAGCTCCGATTAACGGTAATAATAAAGGTAGAAAACCTCCTTTTTTGGGGGTTTTAATAATACGTTTTTTCAAATTTATTCTTTTTCTTTTAAGGGATCCACCTTTTTTATTTAACCGACGTCTAATCTTACGTAACTTCATCCCCAATTTACGTTTACCCTTCATCGTCGTTGTAACTAACCAAGCTGCTGCTTTTTCACCAAATGTAGCGTCCTTGGATTTTACTCGATCCCAAGCTTTGTTCTCTAATATTTTATCAGCTTCGTGCCTTTTACTAAGTTCTTTATGTAGGGAATATGCGATGTCGTGTTCTTTACAGGCTTTATCTAATAAATTTATTCCTGAATTACCAAGTGTGTCTTTTTTCTAGCTTAGTCCCCGGTCCACAATACGAATAACCTGGAATGTGTACCTCGACTGGTAGTGTATTGATGACGGAATTTAATAATCCGCAACCTCTTCTTTCAACTGTTCGATGTCTACTAATCCTTTTTCGCCTCATTATACTTTCTTTTATATATAATCTGATACCCTATATATACTCACATCATTCCCAGATACAATGAAGATTGAAAAACAACAACTGTCGCTACCTATTACAAACCATGATATAGTTGCACAAGATAATAAAATAAAAAAACACGGTAATTTATTTGGTGGTGATTCAAAACGGTGTCTTATTATTGGACCAAGTGGATGTGGTAAGACTAATACATTATTATCGTTGATTGAGCATCCTAATGGTTTAAGATTTCAAAACATATATGTTTATTTTAAATCACTTCACCAACCAAAATATATATACCTACGTAACTTAATTAAACCGATGTCTGAGATTGGGTATGAAGAATATGGTGATTCTGCAAACATACCTACTCCAGAAGATATTAAAAATCATTCAATAATAATCTTTGATGATGTTGCTTCGTGTGATCAAAAACTTATTTAAAGTTATTTTTGTTTTGGTAGACATAAATTTACCGACTGTTTTTACTTGTGTCAAACTTATAGCGCTATACCAAAACAGTTAGTGCGGGATAATGCCAATCTTTTAGTGATTTTTCAACAAGATATGACGAATTTAAAACACATATATGACGACCATGTCAATATTGATATGAGTTTTCAACAATTTAAAGATTTTTGTTCTTTTTGTTGGAAAGATAAATATGGATTTGTAGTGATTGATAAGGATTGTTTGTTATCTTCAGGAAAATATCGCAAAGGGTTTGATACATTTGTACATATATAAAAGAAGAAGTACACCTTTTTAGTGTTAGTAAAAATGGATACTCGAATCGCTAAACAACTGTTAAAAACCCGCCAAGCATTAAAACGAAAATATCGTAGTTTAAAAAGTGATATTATCAAGTCTCAGAGTCAGTTAGAAAAAAATTATCAACCCATAACAAAACCTCTCAAGGAGTTGTTGTTAAAATTAGAACCTACAAGTAATGTAAAACAAGAACCTACAAGTAATATAAAACAAGAATCTGTCCCACTTAAACTACCTAAATCACCTAAATTAGGATCTCCCAAGTCTAATCCTCATCGATTAAGCACACCAAATCTTAGTTTATATCAACTTGCGGCTTCATCACCAAATAAACGTTCTCCTTCATCTAAAACACTTGCCAACTTTGGAGAACTTTCTTTTATCCCACCTAGCGGGATCGAAGAAACATTTGAATCACGACTTGGAGAAAATAGTGCAGAAGATACCTTTACATCACAACCTGTAAGGGGTAATAGTAGTGAAGATATAAATCGATATTTTGAAGAAACTGTATTAGAGTTTAACAATATGGTTAATAATCCTGACGTAATGGGTGCATATTATGAGCAATTTACTGAACCTTTACCTCGTGTGTACGTTAAAGCTAATATAGAGGATACAAAAGGTGAATTTGATCATACATTAGGAGTGTATCATGATTTGGCCAACGAAAAATTTTCAATCGGTGATTCAAATATCGACTTTGTCGGATCAGATATGATTATAAAAGGGGTTAAGTATATAGGGACACCTGGTCTCTATGAATTAATGTTTAAGGCTAATCCCGTTAGTTTTAAACAGGGGGATGTTAACGAATACTTGGATATTTTACGACGAACCAATGCTCTTCATAGAAACAATAATCCTGAATTACCAATTAGAAAAATGGAATCTAAAATAAAAGATAAATATTATTTTATGATTAAGCCAGTATTGGAAACTAGACCCCAACCTAACAGACAAAGATTAACTTCTTTACCTTCAAGTCTTGGTGCGACAACTAGAAATCGAGCCAAACAATTTACTGGTAAAAAAGGTGGGGCTTTACTAACAAAACAATACACTACGAAACCAACTGAGTATAAATACTTTGACAATTTTAATGAGATATTAGATAGACTTCGACTACTTCTAGCATCACAATCTGCGGGAAATAACGGTCACGGTAACGAAATCATTTCCATTATCGAGGAACTTCGAGAAGGTGGTATAATTCAATAATAATGCCCATTAATAAATTTGGCAACCATTTTCTAACTGATTTAAAATCTCACGGTAATTCTACAAATCCACTATATTTTATTTGTGATCCATCTTCTTACCACACCAAATGTATAATAGCTTTAAAAGGAGAAGAAAAAACAAGTTTAAACAAGGACTTTTATGTGTTGGATCATGGAGGGACGTCGTATGTATTTTCTGTAAACGCTAAAATTGAAACAGTACAACATTACAGTTTTAATGGATTAGTTTTAATAAATTCGATAGAGTATAAATATCATGAATTACCTGGTTTACATGTAAAGAAAGGTGATAAACTTTCGTTTAAACTTGATACGAATCCTAACGTTTTTGTCCATATTACTCTTCAGTGTCCACTAGAAAAAAATGTCTAACCCCAAAGAACAAGTCGTTAATGAACTTCATAAACCCGCAAAAAAAAACTTTAAACGGAGGCATGTTATTATTAAAGGTTTGCATGATTTGTGTCAAGCAGATTTAGCTGTTATGACTCCTTTTGTTAAATACAACAGCGGATATAACTATATTCTTATTGTCATAAATGCATTTAGTAAATATGTTTGGGCGTCACCGATTAAAAGAAAAACGGGGTCTGAAGTTACCAATTGTATGAAGAAAATTTTATCTCAAATGCCTAAAATTCCTAAACATTTACAAACAGATAATGGGACTGAATTTTATAATTCCCACTTTAAAAACCTAATGTCATCTTATGGTATAAATCATTACAGCACATATTCTAATTTAAAAGCAAGTATTGCTGAACGTGTGATACGAACTCTTAAGTCAAAGTTGTGGAAACAATTTAGTTTGCAAGGTTCTTATAAATGGGTTAACATACTACCATCTATCGTTGAACAGTACAATAACACCAAACATTCAACTACGGGTGTCATTCCAAGTAAAGTAACTAATCGAAATGCAAAGCAGATAATTGCTTACAACTGGTTAAAAACCGTTGATAAACGTAAACCAAAATTTCAAAGAGGGGATTATGTTCGTATAAGTAAATATCGCCACGCATTTGCTAAAGGATATACACCATCTTGGAGTACTGAAATATTTAAGATTAAAAAAGTTCAGTTAACCAATCCAACTACTTACTTACTCGAGGATTCTAAACAAGAGGAAATTAATGGGGCATTTTACACCGAAGAACTTCAAAAAGTTAAATTTTCAGACGTCTATCTTGTGGAACGGATATTAAAACGCAAAGCTAACCAAGTTTATGTTAAATGGTTGGGATTAGATAAAAGTCACAACTCGTGGATTAGTAAAAATAATGTTGTATAAATATAGAAAATTTATCTAACAGAATTTAGTTCGCGATAAAATAATGCCTGGAGCAGGTCTACTTATTTTACATGCTGTTTTGCAGGGAGTACTTTATATTTACCAACCTTATGCTGTAAACGATATTCATATATGTTTTGATAGAAATGGAATAAAAAATGATAGTTGGCCATCGCAGTGGACTAACATGAGTCTTTATAAGCTAAATGGAGTAGATCTTAGATTCGCTTATATACCATATAACAGTACAGTATACAAACTACGATTACCTTTTCCCAATTACCTTAATGATGAAACAGAATGGCGTCAGCTCTACATCTCTTCTGGTGCTACTCAAGTTGGTGGGGAATATCTATCAAATATTTGTTTATCCTGGTATTTAGTTATTTGTGTTACTTTTTTACTTTTAAATGTAATTATAAAATATGTTAAACATTTTTTATTTAATAAATTTTTAAAATAAAAAACTTTTGTGATTTAATATTTATTTAAACCTACTATTGTATACAAACATTCTATGATTTATATTTAAAATCGGAGATAATATTTTCGAAGTTTCTTCGATTCGTTTTTTAAACCTTATTGAATCTATTACAAATATTTCCCAGTACCTTTGTCGTGCTTGACGATATGCGTGGTTCCAAACTCGTAGAACATGTGTTTTGTTAAGATTATCATTAAAAGTTACTCTTTTTCCCGTTTGTGCAGACATCTTTTAATGCTTCTGGATACACGTACACCAATTCCAAAATATTACTTATATCTTCAAAGCAAACTTGAGTGTTTGCGTTGACACTTCTTAACACGTTTTCATAAAAATCACCTTTGTTGTTTTGTAATCGTGGATATATACTCTTTAAATATTCCGAGAAATTTCCTTGTTTCAAATGGCTAATATGATGTTGTATAAGCGGTAACACCTCCCATAATTTACAGATGGTTTCATACCCTAAATAAATGTAGGAGTTACTTTGTGATATCTTTATTACTTTCGCTTCCAGTACCTTTTCAAATTCTATACTATAGCTTTTTCTTCTTATAGACTCACTGCTTTCTACCGTGTACAGATAATTAGTAATTACTCCTTGGTAGTATAAAAATTCTTTCCAATCTTCTTCCGTGAATACTACTCGTTGTCCTTGATTTCCATATAGTGATATCACTGGTGTACACTCCGCACCGTACTTTAACCCAATAGACACAAATTTGCTTTTCGATCTGTTTAACTGAAAACTTTTTTCTCCTATTATTACATCTTTTCTATTCTCTACCCGATATTTTTGAACGGGTGTGTTATCACTAAAGTCGTATTGAGACATGTTTACTAACTCGATACACAGGTCACTTCACCTTATATCATTTATGTCTAGTAAGTGGGTGGTCTCAGTGGGTTATCAGTAAGAGGGAGGTATCTGTGAGTGGGGGGTATAACCAGTTATTCTTGCGGTAATATTTTACATGTAATCAAACAGTATTCAACATGACTTCTTACAGTAAACACTTTCCTGCTGTTCCATTGAGCGCATTTTCTTTCGAAGAATTACGAGATTTTCCATTACAATATCTCCGGTATATGAAAGCGTCAGAGTTACGAGATATTGAACATAAACTGCCAGATGAAGTGAAAAATGATCCTCATATTCTAACGAAAATTACTCGCTGTTTTAATCATTGGCCTTCCACCTTTGATGGAGTGATGTACCCACCTTCCGTCAGCGACTGCTATATTTGTATTCTAAATCTTATTCAACACGATCCTTTATTAGAACAAGTGATAACGGATCATTATCTTCGCCGTAAAAATTTTTGTTTATTTAACAAACAAGAGTTAGAACGATTTCCGGCGTGGTACCTTCTGAATCATGTTGATGGGTCTGATCTATTGGATAAATGGAATGAACTTCCACCACATATTCGACGTAATGAAGTCGTCCAAATGAAGCTACCTTGTTTGGAGCACTATCCAATCTCGCTATTTAACACTTACCTACCATACAAATACCAATGTCATAAATGTATTACATAAAATAAATATGGAATATTTACTTTTTGTTTTTTACCTTATGAAAACAACGTTATCTATTACTATTGTTTCTAAATACCTTTCACTGGTAATGTATATTTTAATCGTTCGTGTGTAACAGGCATTGAACCAATTGACCGGTTATTTACACCCTGACCGTTCATTGACCCCCTGACCGTCCATTGACCCCCTAACCGGTCTTTGACCCCTTTAATGGTCGTTGACCCCTTGACCGGCTATTGACCCCTTGACTGGTCGTTGACCCCTTGACCGTTCATCGACCCCCTGGACCGGTTTTTGACCCATTTACCGGTCGTTGCCCCCTTGACCTTGACCGGTCGTTGACCTCGTCAGTGGTGGGGGGTATGAGGTGTGGTGGGGGGTATACAAAATGGTGGGGGTCAATAGTGGGGGGTATACGGACGGTGCGGCTAGAACTCTCACCCCTTACCTTATCATTGGAGGGAGGTATAATAATGGTGGGGGGGTCGGTGGTGGGGGGTATACGAACGGTGCGGCTAGAACTCTCATTTGCCCTCTACTTGCATCTTATGTAATAATACAATAACAACTAAATCAGTAATCCTGGCGATGACGGCGAAATATCCCACTGTTTTATATCTGAGAATAATAAAATAAAATTATTGATATAAAATCTGAATAGCAATTATGTTGCGTTAGCAGTAGGGCACGAGTCGAAGAAATTGACATGAAACGAGCCAATCTACTTTCGGCCCAGCGGGAAACGGACGGTGTTCAATCAGTACTTACTACAGATGATAACAGATATGTCTCAGATGAATACTTGAAGACTGGGTACGGAACTGCCACTAGATCAATACTCTAGCAGAAGCAGTTGGCCTTTAGTCAATGCCCTAGGGCCAGTAGAGTTGTTGTCAGATCAATACTCCAACATAACTTTGCTTTATCTTGCAGTGGCTGCTCTTTTATACGGTCGACGGCATTTCATCTCCTCTAGTTCACTTCGATGGAGAAGGGACTTTGTTGTCATTTCGAGTGAATATATTTTTTTCTCACTCATGTTGGGTTTATCTTAAGGTATTACCCAAGTATTATGTTTTTAGCTTGTTTAAAATACAAGTAAGTAGTGCAAATTTCAATCCTGATCTAGTCAAAGGATTGTCATGTCGCTTTGACAAAATATGAATTATTTCGGTTAGTCTTCAAATTTGTTTTAAAAGACAAAACAGTGCGTGTAACAGCACATCGATAATTTATCGCACAATCAGAGAATGTGAAGAAGGGATATCACGTGTTAACTTGCGTAAAAGTGGCCGACCGCGGATTTTGAACCATATAAGGGAAGCAAGACTGATTGAAGCAGTTAAGAACAAAATTGGGGTCTCACAGCGAAAACTGGCCAAAAGATTTCATACTGGAAAGACTACAGTATACAGGACACTATCGAGTAATAATATTATTTACCGGAAAAGAAGGAAAGCTCCAAAATACACAGAGAATAAATTATAGAGAATTCCGAGATGTTGCCGCGCGTTAAGGCGAGTGCAATCAGTCTTGCTTTTTTTATATGGTTCAAAATCAGCGGTCGGCCAATTTTACGCAAGTCAACCTATGGTATCCCTTTTTCACATTCTCTGATTGTACGATAAATTGTCGATTTGCTCCTGTTTTAATCTCGATAAATATTAACAATATCTCGTTTCGACATTCGCCCAACCATAATATAAACACCTCGGCGAATATCAATGTTATAAGACATTTTGCAGAGCACAAACCAAAATATTCTGCTTTGTTTATTAAATGTAAATAACTAATGACATTTTAATTCCATGGCCTTCTTTGTTAAATGCATTTTGCTTCTTAATCAGACCAGGTGAAATTTTTCCCAAAACTTTAGGACAATACATTATATATTTTCCTTGGGTACTTATAATCGTCTGCCTAAATCTTAGCATGTTAATAATTAAATCGTAACATGAAGTTTGTCCAATGTATCCCATATTGTCTAAAGAACTACACTTGGCTGAGTCAAATTTTCTGGCTGAAGTTGAATTCGTCTGACCAGTGTTCGATTAGATGTTTGATAGATGTTTGATTGAAAGAAGATAAGAATTAGAGGCTGGCACAATTCAAAAGACAATCCCAACGTTTTCTTATCATTTTTAGGATATCAGCACGGTGGAGACGTGCGTTATCGGTTATACAAATAAAATTATAAATGGCGTAAAAGGTATCACATTCTCGTCTAAAATGGTTGTTATATACCTTGTTCTTGTCATAAAACCTTCATCCACAAGAACCAAGTCATTAAGGGAATCGGAACTTTTACCAGCTCAAACCACAGCGGAGTCTCCTCGATAGGGTACACTATTGGCTATATTGCATTGGGTAAATTGTGTTTCTTGTCTTCTTTAGATTTTTTTGTGACCCTCAAGCAAAACCTGGACTCATCAAAAAATAAAACATTACTCCAATCTGAGCAATTCAATTTTTCGTGTTCCCTTGCTAAAGCCAGTCAAGTTCTGCGGTATTCCAAGTATGTCTGTAGACATAGGACTGGTCTTCTGAATAATATATTCGCTTTATGAAGTCGTCGACAAACTGTCTATCTAATTATATCTTACATTTTGGACTTCGTTCAGGCGATTTGTCAGCTTAATTGGACCTAGATATACCCAAATATAAAGATATTAAAAGTCGTTCCTCGCATGCGGTATTGTTCTGCTAAGGCGTTGTTCTGACCATCTAGTGTATTTGCTGTTTTTTTATTAAACCGCTAAATAGCTGCTTAAAGATCACAACAACTAACACAACTAAACTGATAAATTTGTATTCACGTTCTTAAAAGTGGTTCTGAAACAGATGTCCTAAAAATCTGTAGTAAATTGTAAAAAAACTACCTTTGAAAATAAAACTGCAGTTTAATTTAGTTTTTATGAATAGGTAAAAAATTTAGAAAATTTTGTTTTTGGCATTTGAATTATGGTGTAAAGCTTTCTTGTATTTACTTTCAAAAGGATTCTTAATACCGAAAGGGGAGAAAATTATTCAGATTTTTTTAAACTGCGTTCAGTTGCACCGATAAACTAAATCGAGCCCTTGTATGCAGAAGTGTCCAGGTACTAAAACCCTCATTTGAATTTTTTTTAAGTTGGCATTAGCTTTTAAAGTATGTGCGAGAGCCAAACTTATAAAATCCCGGCCCGACCATCCATTGCCTTTGACCATATGGCGCAATAAATAGTTCGGTTTATGGAAAGGTGCGATGTCATGTTATATTCCTTTAGCTTACTTATATAAAAGAAATTTTTGACGTCTCCTTTGGACATGTCAATACATTGTGTAAGTCAAATCACAGCTTTTTTACTTATAACTAGTGTTCCGCAGTAAAACTGTTTGCAAACCTGTATTTTGTTATTACCTAAAATAAAGAAAAATTTACAGGTTTTAGTTTATTTAGAGTATTTGCTATATTCCCTTTCTTATTCTCTTTCTCTTTTCCTGCCTTATTTGTTTCTATTTTTGGCACATTTATAAATGCATTTCTTGAAGCAGTCTTTCGGTGTTTTTATCCCTTTTGTTGGTATTAACTTTGTTTGTTTTCGATTATTAAAGGCCCAGCGCTTAAGATTTCTAGATCTTATTCTAGTACATTTTTTTCTCTTATAGTTACCATAGTTTTTCTCTGACCTTTTTCTATAGTTTCTAGTAAACTGTTACTATTGTTCTGCAGTTTTTTTTGGTCATAGTCTTCAAAAGTTGGAACATTGATATCATAAATAAATACACATCGCAACAGCAAGTAAAGGTAAACTTCCCAACAATATCAGTTAAATTTTCTTAGGTAATTGTGCTACAAGTATTAGTTTAATTATTATGTGTTATTGTAACTTTTTCTAATTAGTTGTTAGACTCATTCGGGTAATTCAACAAAGACATATCAATGGACTTTTCTCAAATTTTTATTCTGACAAAAACTAACTATAAGGTTATTCCACGAAGTTACGACTATTTTAGATTATTGCGACAACGAATATTTTACTGTGCAAGTAGAAGTATGAAAGTAAATTGGTCAAAACAGTATTCCAATAGAATGGATTTACTGTTGGTTTGACACTTAAACTAAAATTATTTCAGTTAATAGATGTTCAGATAGACGTAAAAATTTATTGTGAAATTTAATCCGAAAATAACAAAAATGTTTACGCAAACGGTCCTACAAATAAATACAATAAGTTCTATAAAGCCAAAATGTGTTCGTAAGTCATTTGGGTTGGGTTTCCGTGAAATGTAAACACCAAAGAGGCGTTCAGGGTTTCTTTGATATTACACTATTTTCTTACTTGATTAGGTACTACAACTGTAATAAAAATAAATATACTATTTTCAATATAAATGAAAAGAAATTGGCCGAACGATGGTTCAGAAACCAAAAAAGGATCTAATATTTCACTTTGTTAGTTGTAAATATGTGTTTGCTTTAAGTGGATGTACACCTGAAGTTCCGAAAGTAACGAATATAACATATCGGCTATTGATAGTTAAAGTATCAAGTCGTTACAGATATTAAAAAGTAACGAAAATTTATATACAGTTTCATATATCGCCGACTGATTTTACTTTTTAAAAACCGTCCGTATAGAGGTGTCCAGTGAAGTAAGGTTCCGTTGAGACAGAGTTTAGTGTAGTGTATTTGTATATTGATGCCAAAAATATCGAGGCGTGTTATAGATGTAGACAACTTTATATTTAATGTACTTTCTTATGGTAAGGTTCTGTGAATCTGATGGTTAATGATAGTTTTAGGAGATTAGGAGAATAAGTAAGATTTTTTTGTTTTCTTAATACTAATTGAATATTCGACTAAATAAATTAGACTGTTTAATCACCTAAGTATTGTTACACTTCGTTTAAATCACCTAATTCAAAAATCAACTTGTTTACAATACTAAAATTAATGATAGTAATTATATACTTCAAAATCTGAATTACAACTGATCACTATCAACTATCAACTCTATATTATTTATATCACGACTTCATATTTAAATCTAAGTCATAACAGTATTTTAAAAAGGGGGGAATTTACTATTGTACAATTCAGCACATTGGACCATTCCAATCGATACCTTAAACCAAATGTAAAACAGTCGTATATTCGTGGAATGGAGTATATTAGAACGCAGTCACATAAGAGCATATATAATGTGGAATGTTTAACTGAACTCTAAACTCTTGTCTGCACGTTTATTTGCTTAGGACACAAACAATAATATGGTATGATCTGTATAACTTAAAATAAACTTCGAGTTCTCCTAAAGATATGTAAACAAAATGATGCAAAAGCCGTAGAATACATAATTACCGTTTACATTTTTATTTTTGTGGTTTTCTATTCTGGGACATAATACGTCTTTTTATCAGAAT
This sequence comes from Diabrotica balteata, assembly GCA_918026665.1. Classification (NCBI taxonomy): domain Eukaryota; kingdom Metazoa; phylum Arthropoda; class Insecta; order Coleoptera; family Chrysomelidae; genus Diabrotica; species Diabrotica balteata. The sequence goes on from OU898280.1 coordinate 60,480,476, forward strand.
CACCACCATTCCAAAAATTACTATTGTCACTATATTTGGCCATCATATCACTCATTTATTATATAAATTAACAAAGAAAGAAAGCAACACACACGTTTTGTACATTCACCACAATCTGTAAATCGAGTAATAAAATTAATGACAGTTACTTTGGTTTCCTCATAGCTACTACATAGGACGTGTAATTCTAGGTTCACTAACATGTTTCAGAAAACAAAGTCGTATGTTTAATATCGGACTATGTTGCGCTCTTTTCATATTTTCAAAACGCCGTAATTTCGAGATTTGTAAATGGTAACATTGGCAATACTGTATTGCGTCAGGATTTATCTAGTCCGTCTTCTTGATTCAACGAAAATAGCACCAACAAACCCAAAACGTAGGGTGGTGGTGCCACAAAATCAGGTGTAATGAAAGTTTGTAAACGATATTATATCATTGGAACGACTAAATCAGCAAAAATAAAAGGCAGAAAACCGAAAGTTAGTCAACATAATGATGGTAGAATGTGCCGACTTTCTTTATAAAATCGTCGCATCGCAAATCCACACAATAAATTAATATTATAGTAAAATCAACTGGCTTACAAATATTGGACCGCACTATCAGAAGAAAGTTGTGTGGAAAATGGTTTGCAAGCAAAAACTATTAGAAAGAAGCCGTTCCTGAACTAGAAAAACAGATGCAAAAACGCATTGATTTGGCACACGGAGAGTAGACAGAAGAACATTGGGGTAAGGTAAATTGGAGTAATGAAATCAGAATCTCGATTTTTGAGAGTGACAAAGAGAAGCTTGATCAGCGTCGACTGGGGGAAGAGCTTTTGCCCCAGTGTACTACGGTCATTATAAAGCATCCTGTAAGTGTCATCGTGTAGGTTTGTATGACCACGAATGAAGTTGGACGTTTAGCAGCAATAGAAGGAAATATTAATGTAAAAAAATCTCAAAAAAAGATAGTGCAAGCCAAACTCCTGCCGGTTAATAGATATTTGTTTGAAAATGATGCTCAACACTGCATCTTCTAGTAGGATGAAGCACCTTGTCACACGACTAAGACTTCCATGGAATGGTTGAGAAACCATGACGTTACTGTCCTGCCTTGGCCAATAGAAAGTTTATGGTCATGGCTAAAACTTAAGTACTAGAGAGATCTGATAAAAGCCACAATTCAAAACTGGTTTATAATTATGACACCAGAAGATTTGTCACGTCTCTTCAACTCCATACCTCGCAGAGTCTGTCCCAAAAAGCAAAGGTTACCTCAACAAATACTAAGTTCCTTGATAATAACCATTTCACCATTGTTTTTAAAATATATCAACTAATAGCTAATACCTGTTGTTTTTTTTATTTTTATTTTAATTTAAGAGGGTTTTTTCTCTTAAAATAGATGTTACATATTAATTAGAAGCACAAGACGATGAAATAAAAGTTACTAAAAGTTTCCAGAATTTTGGCAATTAGTGTAGAACCGTTTACCATAAAATTGCTGATTTCTCAATTTTATTAAATACACTCTTGTTATGCGCAGACAGCGTTTAGTCAAAAGCATTTAAAATTATAAATCGTAGATACGTTCTTTACTTATTATTTTAGTATACAAATTGTTAATTACTTTCACGGATAAGTCACATTTTACCCAACAGCTATTAAATTAAATTACTCATTATAAATTCTAAACACGAGCGTTGACAATTTATATATAAATAATGTCACTAATTATTAGAAATGAACAAAACGTAGCAGAATAGAAGTTCTCGGGTTCGACCACCCGTGAAGTTTCTAAACTACGTGACCACAATTTCGCCGTCACAGGATATAGCTCAACTTTATTAAGTAGCAATTGTTTATGAACCCCTACAGTCATCTAGAAAAGAAATGACCGCGCTTGTTGTGATGTTTTATTGCAGTTTTAAAACACGTCTGTATTGCGACGAAAGTGCCGTCAGATAAAAATTTCCGCAATAACATAAATAACCGTTATGTAGGTACGCTACAATTTTATATTTTGTCGACATTTCGCCGTGTAACAGGGTCCACAACTTACTTTTATCCACTGTAAAATAATAAATAAAGCTAAAATAAAGGCAAATGTATACGCTGTGAATAAAATAATAGAAATTAAATGCAAAATTATAGCAGAGAGTTTAATGCACTTTACATTATTTTAAACGGAAAGGATTGCTTATTACACTTATCTTGAAATTAATCGTCATAAACCTTGTTGTTTTAACAAAATACCTTAGACATTATTAGTTATATTTTTATATTCAGAATTAAAATTAGATAGATAGTTTAATTTACCTCTTTATCTTAAAAAAATATTTTTGACTGATGAAAAGTTTTCTATTAGCACTACTTTGTCTAATTTTTGACAAAAACTATATGAACTTTGATCAAACAAAAGGCAGATATCGAGCACAGTTTCATTAATTTAATTTTGCCCAAGTACTTTTGCTCCCTTGAGCATCTTCAGGGGCATCTGAAATAAGCCAAGAAACATTTTTTAACTAAAGAAATTAATTTATCATCATCTTTGGCTCTACAACCCTGGGTGGGTCTTGGCCTGTTCAAAAATTTGTCTCCATTCCCTCCTATCTTTCGCCCTGGCTTTCCAATTTCTGACCCCTAGATTCCTCAAGTCTTCTTTGACTTGAGGAATCTGGTGCCTACCTCTCTTCCTGGTTCCTACTGGCTCTTGATAGAATATCTGTCTTTGGAGGTCTCCAGTGTCCATTCTTTTAATGTGTTCTAGCCACCTTAGTCTGTTAATTTTAATATACCGGACGATGTTGCATTTTATATAGCATTGATACAACTCAAAATTGTAGCGCCTGCGCCATATTCCGCTTTCTTGTACTCCTCCGTACATGTGTCCAAGTATTCGTCTTTCAAAGTGGCCTAGCAGTTCTTCGTCGCTTTTTACCATGATACATATCTCTGACGCGTATGTCAGGACAGGTTTAATAAGAGTTTCATATATTAGTATCTTAATTTCATGCTAATTAAGTGTGATGTTAAGAACTGCTTTAGTCTAAAGTAAGCTCTTTTCGCCAGGTATATTCTTCTCTTAACCTTCGGTTACTCGCGCACGGTGTATGAGACCGGCCCTGTAAATAATTTCAAGTAACTCTGATTGTAGTGGGGATTTGGAATTGCTGCTTCATTTCATGTACCTCTTCAGTCGTCGGTCACTTATCGTTGAAGTCTGTGTGTAGCGTAAAGAAGAGCATTATAATTTTATTATTAGGCAACACGGTCCGGTACACCGGGTGCGAGTATGGTGGACACATTTTTGTGCTTTGGATCAGACATTGAAAGTTTTACTCTGCAAGGTGATTTAAGTTCTTTTTATTATTTTCAATGTTTATATATTTGTATATTTATAGATATATAAATATGGATTACGAGAAGGAGAAAAAGAGATTATTAAAATTATTTGAGGAAGTATCGACTGACGAGGAAACGTATGAAGATGATGATCAACAAAATAAAATTGACCATGTAAAAGAACGATCGGAATGTAGTGATACTGAACAGGAATTTGAAGCCGATCAAACAGAGGAAGAAAATGTTAGTTTCAGAAGGGAGCCGTACTTTATGGGTAAAGATAAATTAACAAAGTGGAAAAAACATTGTCCATCAAAGAATGTAAGAACACGCAGTACCAATATATTTGTACGATTGCCAGCTATAAAACAATCTGTTAAAACTCAGTCAACACCTATTGACATCTGGAATTGCATTTTTGATGAAGAAATGCTAAATCTAGTTGTTGACTGTACAAATATAAAAATTCAGAGTGTTACAGATGACTACAGTAGACAAAGAGATGCGAAACCTACCGATATTGTCAAAATCAAAGCCCTAATTGGTCTCTTTATCTTGCTGGTATTAGAAAAGCAAATCACATGAATTTAGAGGATCTCTGGAGACCAGATGGCACTGGCGTTGAAACTTTTCGACTTGTAATGAGTAAGCCTCGATTTCAATTTCTTTTGCAATGTCTGCGATTTGATAACATTCACATGAGACATGAAAGAATAACTGGCTCCAATACGAACATTGTTAGAAAAGTTTAACAGCAACATTAAAAAATGCTATTCTCATTCTGGTTATGTTACCACAGATGAGAAACTAGAAGAATTTAGAACCAAATGGCCCTTTTCAAGTTAGTACAGCGACGCAAGACGTAGTAGAAAGACATTGTGCACACATTTATGGGAGTAATAGGAATGTTACTGTAGATAATTGGTTTTGTAGTGTGCCTCTAGCTGATAGCCTTAAATAAAAAAATTAACTTTAGTGGGTACTATTCGAAAAAATAAAAAACAGTTGCCATTAGAATTTATACAAAATAACGGCAGGTGCATTGGCTCTTCAATGTTTGAATGTTTGAATCAATGACGGAATCACCTTGGTTTCGCATATGCCAAAAATAAATCGAAACGTCCTACTTATCTCTACAATGCACCATGGAGATGATATTGAACCTACCACAGGTAAACCTGAGATGATAATTACATATAATGAAACGAAGAGCGGAGTAGATGTGGTAGATAAATTATGCGCGCAATATAATTGCGCCCGTGCCACAAGACGATGGCCCATGGTTCCTTTTTTTAGTTTGTTGAATGTAGCAGAAATAAACTCTTTTGTAGTTTATACTATTCTAGATAAAGAATCTAAAACACCACGTAAAGAATTTTTACTAAAACTCCCGTTGTTACTAACCAGTGACTACCAAAAAGTACGGGCTATTTCTACCAGTTTACCCAGAACCATCAGAATGAGGCTTAGGGTGATATGTAGCTTACCAGCGGAACAAGTACCAGTCATGACACCTGAACCTCAAGGTCGCTGTGCTGTTTGTCATTGGCGGAAAAATAGAAAAACAAAATATTACTGCCAAATATGCACAAAATATCTGTGTTTGGAACATGTTACATCATTCTGTAATTCATGTTATGAAAATTTTAATTAATATTTCTTATGTTTTTTTTGTTGCAATTACTCTTCATTTTTTATTTTTTTGTGTATTAAATTAATTTCTTGAAGTTCCTAGTAAACAAATTTAACAATATTCAATGTATTTTTTTAATTTTTAAAGCTTTTGTATATATAAATGGATAATAATGAAAATTAGTTAATTTTTCATTAAACTAATATAATGTTGAAACAAACGCCTATCTACAAAATGATATGATCATATATTCAATAAATAATATACTTGTACACAATTTTCAAAAAAAGAAAATTAAAAAATATTACTGACCCCATTTTTTCGGATCCGGTCTTCTGCACCGTGCGCGAGTATTCGATCACACGATAGATTGTCTTCCTAGTATAATCCAGTATGTGTTTGAAAAAACCTTGACACTATGTTTTGTACCTTGATTTTGCAATCAACTTTCGAAAGAGTTATTGTCATACCAACCAATGTTATTAGATGCGACAGAATATCTAGTTCTGCCATGGCATTATAAAGTGCGCTTTTGTCTACAATGTTATAAGCACTTTTAAAATCTATGAAGAGGTGATGGGTATCAATTCCATATTCATATGTCTTTTTTATGGTTTGTCTGAAAAGGAAAATCTGATCAAATGTTGACGTTTCTATTCTGAATCCACATTGGTATTTGCTCATTTTTTCATCAGTATATACTAGTACATGATCATAAAGTGTATAAGCCAGTACTGTGTAAGCCGTATTTAGAATGGTAATGCCTCGATAGTTATCACATACTAGTGGATCTAGGTGTTTTCTGACCCGGGAATCTAGAACCTGCTAAGGGTCCCTTGTCCAGGGTCACGGATGAAGTCCACAACGGTATCCAGGGCGGAGGAGAAGGTTTTCACAATGGTCTGGAGAGCGGAGGTGGCAGCCCAATGGTTTTAGGGATTGTATAAAATTAGCACTGGAAAGTGGCATCTGGTTAATCCAACACTAACCACAGACAGACTGAAATGGCTGTGAATTAGACAGCATGTGGCGTGGTGATATTCACAGAAGCGGCACATGTACAGCGGTGTAGAAGGCAACGGGAAACTACTACACTAATATTTTTCCCAGCAAAATTACATAATGCTCATGGAACCTAAAACAACGGCCCTCAGCCCCGGGCACCTCTTAAATGAGGGGAGGGTGCTAAGAATCCCCCGGAGAAAAACAAAAAGAATAGGCACATGGAATGTGAGAAGTCTATATAAAGCGGGAAAGGCCAAAAATTTAATTCAAGAAATGGAAAGACTTGATATCGATATACTGGAATGCAGTGAGGTAAGATGGAATACAGGTACCTGTGTGATGGGCAACTATACAGTATTCTATCCTAGAGATGAAGGCACTCAAAATAAAAACGGTGTAGCAATAATTACATCTAATGAAATTGCAAAATTAGTTTCTGGATTACTATCAACATCAAATAGAATAATGCTAATAAAAATAGACAGCAAACCAGTCAATATGAATATTATTCAGGTATCCAGGTATATGCCCCAACTAGTCAAAGCACAGACAAAGAAATAGAACAATTTTACAAAGACCTAAAAAAAATTCTACTGCAGACAAAGAAGCATGAAACCAACATAATATTAGAAGACTTTAACGCCAAGATTGGAAAAGGAAGATAAGATGACACGGTGGGGGAGTTTGGCCTCGGAATAATAAATAAGAGGGGAGATAGATTGTTTCAGTTCTGTAAAGAAAATCAGTATAGTATAATGAACAGCTTTTTCAAGTTACCACCCAGACGTCTCTATACGTGGAAATCTGAAGCAGATGGAATAGAAGGACGCATCACAAGAAATCAAATCGATTACATAATGGTCAACAAAAGATACAAAAACGCAGTAAAAACGTAAACTAATAGATATTTTAAGGTCATGTAATATCGACGATAAAGACTTAAGGATCATTTCAAACCTCTACCAAGAACAAAAGGCTAAAATCAGAATAAAAAGCGAAACATCTGGAAAAATCAGAATAAAAAGCGAAACATCTGGAAAATACCCGGGAGAAAGACAGGTATGTGTCCTATCACCAATGTTTACTCTGAGAAGATATTTCAGAAAGCCAAGATACAAAGAAGATACAAAGAAGACAAAAACCATGGTCATCAGCAAGCACCAAAACAGAAGGGTGAAGGTCAATGTCGACGGAACATATCTGGAAAGAGTAATAAGAACAACGTACCTTGGAAGTAATCTTGATGGAACTTAGGACCACTCACTAGAGATAAGAATACGCCTGGAAAAGGCACGTACAATGTTTTACAAATCAAGAATAGTAATTTTATTATTTTAATATGTTCTTCTATTTTATAAGTAAATTGAATGAATTATAAAAATTATTGAAGATTCTAAAACTATGATCGATTTCACTATCCGGAATGCCGAGTAAGCAGTCATCAACAGATTATTTGTAGAAATGTATGTTGTACTTCAATTTGGAGATGACTGTTGTTTCTAATATTTCCATTACTAAGTTTGCCATTGTCACTAGGATAGGCAAACCCATAGACACTTAAGAAATCTGAGAATAGTATTCATGTTCATGTTGAAAGAACGTTGAGTTGAAGCAGAATTGTACACAATCTAAGAATCCTTTAAGAGGAAGAAAAGTATGTGTTTGGATATCATTACATCTAGTCTTGACACTATTTTAAGCTTTTTTGATAAGAATGTTAGTGTATAATGATTTTACGTTGAAAGATATAAGTTTGTAATTAATTGGTACAGACTATTTTGAAAAAAATCCCATGAATGCTATATATATGATAGTTGCTTTTACCTACCAATTGCATTTCCAAAATGTTTGCAAAATATTCGGAGAGGTCGTATGTTGGACTTTCAATATTACTAATAATTGGGCGAAGAAGAGTGTTGTTTTTATGTACTTTTGGAAGTCCGTGAATATAAGATGAAAATGTAACATTGTGAGATATTAATTTATTTTTTAAGTTTAAGTCTATTTATTTCTTATTATACCATTTGTTAATCAGAGAATTTAAACGAGTTTGGATTTGATTTGTAAGATTTGGTTTTTATTTTCGAGTGTTCAATAATTTTCACAATAACATTTAATTTACTTATAAGCTAGAAGAAAATAATAAAATAATTTTCTTGATTTAGGTTTAGAATATAACAACACTAACCGAACGATAACAACTAACTGGTTTACAACAGATGTTTGGTCTAGAAGATATCTAAATTTTAATACCAACGCACCCATAGCCCATAAAAGAGATGTTGTATTCAGTCTTACTTACAGAACTATTAAGCTATCTAGTCCACAATACCATTCTACAAATTTAAGAAAAGTTTAAAAAAAAAATAATTATCCACCAGAATTTAAGAACCCTCTAATTAAAAGAAGAAATTATATTATCCGAAATCAATCTAATTCCAATACCAAACCAAAACAACCCAAAGCATACCCAGCAATAATAATAATAATTATGTCACTGTACTGCCCTCAACATCCAGACGTGTACGAAAATTTTTGGGAGATACTCCAGCATACCAAGTCACCTTAGGCTCCATAACACGGAGAGTCCCACCAGAGCTCAATCCTTTTGATACCGTAGGTATCTGGGATGAGTGAATTTTCCCCTTCGAGGGAGTGTGAGCCATATCACTAAATCTGAAATATCACTAGCTCAAATACCTAATATATATCCTCACCATATATTAATGAATTTTCCGAACAAATGTCAAAAATGGTGGCAAAGTATGATATTAATGTTAGACCTGAATCATCAGAATCATATGGAAAATATTTTTCAAAATTGAAACCCATTGTTAATATAATAAATTGTAAACACTGTAGTTCAACGTATATTGGGCAAACACACTAATAACTGCATAGAAGAATTGTTGCATACAAACAAAGTATACAGATTAATGCATTATGTATAACAGTCCTAGCTAAAATTTCTTTAGAAAATAGCCATTCTTTTCATTTTAAAAATGTACAGATTTTGGAAAAAGGACAAAATTACAACAAAATATGCATATTGAAGATGATTCACATAAAAAGATCCAAATTCTATCAATAATAAGACTGACATAAAAGATCTTTCCAATATGTATCACAATTTAATAAAATAAGTTGTTTTTAAACTCATTATGGCAGACATTTAATATACGACCCTGACCCTCTCCTATTTTAAGATACCTGCCAGATGTCATTTGTTAAGGTTAGATACCAATTTTTTAATCCATGTTGAACTTTTAAAAAGTGTGAATATAAAATTTAATTATTTAATGTAATGTTTATAAATTAAAGTTAATAAAGTGTTTATTGAAAATGACAAATTAAATTAAATAGTTTTACTTACAGAGCGACATACCCAGGAAATAAAAAGTTTCTATTTACCATATACTTTTATATATTTATAATATACATATCACCATCATCATCATCATCATTGAATCTTTGCTTATCCACTGCTGGACATAGATCTCCCTCATAATTTTCAATCTATTTCGATCTTTTGCCTCTTGCATCCAATTGCTATGATCCTCAGATCAAATGGCGGGGATTTGTTATGATATGTAAAATCAAGAAAAATATTGGTTTGCTTAAAATATTTCAGAGTTCCAAAAAATTAAAATAATTCAGATAAGTAGGATAATAAACAACAAACATTTTGAAGAAGGAAAGTTTTTTAATTTTGGATTACCTGTATTTGAACAAAACGTAAGATATGCATAAATTATTTTCTTTGTTAAAATATATTTGAGTGACCCGCATAAGCTTAAGTGAAATCCTAGACATTGGAAGCGGTTTTTCCAAATAAATTTGTGCAGTAATTAGGACAATAGAATAGAATTTAGAAAGATATATTTTTTTTTGTTAGTTCTTAAGAATTGGTAGGAAAAGATTATTTTGTAAATAATTTTTATGAAATTTTATAATTGTAGGTAAAAATTTGTGTGTTATCGAAATAAAGAAATGGGAGATCTATGATGCGTTTTGATTGGATGAGAGTAAAAAAGGTGGGATGGTTGGTTTGAGAATGAGACTTTAGTTAGTTTTTGAAGAAAAAAAGATCAGTTGGTTTCTAAGGGTGCAAGGCGAACGGCCGTTGTTCTCGGGTAGTTTCTCAGAGGCAGGAAGCACTAGCAGTGAAAGTTTGTAAGTTTTCGTGTAGTTAGTGTATCTGACAGAAGCTGATCCAGTAAAAGATTGTAAGTTATATTTTCTCCTTATTTTCCAAGAGTCACTGTTCAGGCCAACGAGAGATTCAGTTTATCATAAAGAGAAAAAATTCCAAGAGTCATTTTTCACTCAGGCCAACGAGAGATTCAGTTTATTGAGAGAAGAAGAAGCTAGCATAATTTAAACGATTCGTGCATTTGAAGGAGATCATTAAGGACGATAAACTTGCAATAATTTGTTGTAAGATTGCTGATTACATAGGGAACTGCTAAGAAGAGATAGTGTAGGCTACAAGGAACAAGGATTTGGACCAGTCATCATGATAGAGAGATAGTTTTGTTTTTCTGCAGTTTTTTCTTTCATTGATAACACAATTTTTACAATTACTTTGGAAAAGATATAAAGATTTTGATTAGGACATTTAGAATAATAATTGGGATTTTAAGAGTTTAACTAATATTGTTTGTACCATTAATATTGAAGGTTCACGTACGTAGAACAAAATTTTGAGAATCATTATATGAGATATTGTTTATTGAAAACATTTGAGTGTGAATTTTATTTCATTATTTTTATTTCAATATATAATGTTAGATCCTATATGTTTTTTATTATTCCGGTATTCTTTGGACCTTACCTTCACATGTAATAGCATAGATATTGAAGCACGAATATAACCCTGAGATAAGAGAATTAAAAAGTGTGATAGAATCATAGTCATATCATTTAAATAATTTTAATTAATTAATTAATTAGCAAATTAATTGCTTGGCGCACTAAGACTTTAAATATCACAATAATATATATGTATATATATATATATATATATATATATATATATATATATATATATACATTTATATATAAAATATATATAATATTTGTGTATGTCTTTTTATACTTAATTACTGCAATCTAACGATGCATTATCCAGCAAGAACTAATTCTGCATGTCTTGGATGATCCAATGTAATTAGTGAACTAGAGCATATAACGTATTTAACCAAATGTAAACTGCACACTTAGTAAATATATTATTAGAGACATACGTCAGAAGTAAACAAATTAATGAAAACAGGGTAAATGGAGCTGGATCTCTAGCTAGATTTTGTAGTTGGAAATTTGCAGTTTTTTAATTTAGACAACTGATGTATTACTTTGTGTTTTAATTTTTGCTTGTATATTTTAAATTTAAAATCAAAATAAATTAATTTCAATATTTGTGACGTATCTTAAATACGGGTAAAAGTAATTTAATAAAGAAATTGATAGTGTTAACAACGTCTAAAAATAGAATAGAGACGCTGGGAGCAAACAGTAAAAGTTTAAAAGAAATAATACATTTGTTGAAGGATCGTAAAGTATGTTAAAAATGAATTCAGAAATAATAATGATAAATCCGACATGTCAATATCTTAATTTGCAGTACATTTGCAATCCGACATGTCAATAACTTAATATGAGTTTTATATGAAGCAGCAAAATATAAACAAGAAAAAGTTAGCTTCTCTTAGACCTAGAATAGATCACGAATTCGAAGTGAGAAGTTTTACTTTATTAATAAGTTTTGTACAAAAACATTTAATTTTTAACATAGATTTAACTCATATATGAGATAGGTTTCCCATAAATCCTTTTTTTAGGTTCCTAAAGTTGTTTTTATCTTTATTTCATTATTTTTTCTTTCTCTATACTTATACATCTCTTTTACAGTACATCGATGCACAATATTGTTTATCCCATAAATCGCTCCAGATGGTTTATACGTTAACACCAGCAAATCTGTAACCCAAAAATAGTTGGAATATACATCAATCGTCGCCTAGAAAGAATGCCAAATAATCGAGCTGTAAAAGTATTCCAGAGATGGAAGCTGCAAGGAAGACGTAGAGAGACGAATTAGAGAGAAATCTTAAAACTATGAACATCAGGCAGTGGCGAAGGAAAGTATCCGACAGGGCAGAATGGAAGAATATTGTTAAGCAGGCCAAGACTCACAAAGGGTTGTAGCGCCATTAAAAGAACAAGAAGATACATTAATCGTCAAGACAGTAAAACAATTTTAGTATAAACAATTTAAAACAAAAGATATTAGCACAAAAGTCAAGGCATCTATTGTATCGTGGAATCAGTTTTACAATGCAGTCTTGCACCGCCAAACGTCTGAGCCAAGCAACCATTTCATTTTTGAGCCCTTCTTCGTTTCCAAATTTCTTTTCATCCAAAGAATTCCTTTAATTTCGGGAACAGATAATAGTCGGAAGGTGCAAGATCTGAGCTATAAGGAGGGTGCTGGAAAATTTGTTCTTTTGTAGGCGTTAAACTCTTACTGCGTTATTGCAGATGCATAAGGCCGAACATTGTCATCAATCAGGAACATCTTCGAGGAAAACAGACTATGCCGTTTATTCTGTATTACGTTTTTTAGCCTTTGGGGTGTTTTCAAAAGGGCTTTTTAATTTATGGAACCCTCTTCTTCTTCTTCTTCTTCGTCTAGCCATTCACGTCCACATCTGAACATAAGCCTCTTCAAGTCTTCCTTTCCATTGTTTTTTATTGTACGCTACTTTGTAGCCAATTTTTCCCGGCAGTCCTTTTCAGATCATCTGTCCATCTTATAGGAGGTCTGCCTCTGGGTCTTTTGTGTTGGTATGGTCTCCAGGTTCTGATCTGTGCCATTTGTTTAGATCGCTCCTAGCTACATGTCCGGCGTATTCCCATTTCAGCTTTACCTAATGCTTTTTGCACCACATCGGTGACTTTGGTTTTCTGTCTTATCCATGTGTTTGTTTTCTTGTCCTTAAGTGATATACCTAGCATTGCTCTTTCCATCGCGTGTTGAGTGTCTCTAAGTATATTCATATTCTTTTTTGTGATTGTCCATGTTTGTGCCGCATAAGTTAATATCGGAATAATGCATGGATCAAAAACTTTAGATCTAAGATGTAATTGAATTTGTTGATTTCTGAGTATATAGTTCAGTTTACCGAATGCTGCCCAAGCTAACTTTCTTCTTCTTTTTTTTTATGGAACCCTACGTGGAATAAATCATTACGTTTTTAAAAATATAGCTGCCATCAGTTTTCATGTGTCCAGATCCGGATTTTATTTTTCGAGTTTTAGGGGTGAGTTTACATGATGGCATTCCACGGATTTTCGTTTTATTTTAGGAAATAGATAGTAGATTCTTACGGTGCCTTATCCTTAAGGACGTTGGCCATTACATTTGCCCATTTAATCTTATTTGTAGCAGCCCTGAACAGTTCTATGTAGGTCATGTTCGTCTATTGCCGTAGGTTTTTAAGCCAAGAGTTGCATCTTCTTCCTGGTCCTCTTTTGCTATTGACTTTGCCTTCGATTATAAGTTGGAGCAGTTCATACTTTTGATTTCTTATGATGTGACCAAAATATTGTGTTTTCCGTTCTTTTATTATAAGCATAAGCTCTCATTCCTTATTCATCCTCCGCAAGACTTCCGCATTTGTCATATGGCTCATGTAGGATATTCTGAGCATTTTACGGTAACAACAGAGTTCAAATGCTTGGATTCTTTTTTGTGTTACTTCTGTCATTGTCCAGGATTCAACACCATAAAGCAAATGGGAGAAAACATAGCACTTAAGTATTCTAGTTCTCAATGAGATGCCCAGCTGGCGGTTGCATAGAACTTTTTGCATTTTGTAAAACATTGTACGTGCCTTTTCCAGGCGTATTCTTATCTCTAGTGAGTAGTCCCAAGTTTCATCAAGATTACTTCCAAGGTACGTTGTTCTTGTTACTCTTTCCAGATCTGTTCCGTCGACATTGACCTTCACCCTTCTGTTTTGGTGCTTGCTGATAACCATCGTTTTTGTCTTCTTTGTATTCAATTTCATTCCAAATTCTCTACAGGCTATCGTTACTCGGTCCATTAAGCGTTGCAGTGCTTCAGCATTATCTGCCAGTATGACAGTGTCATCAGCATATCGCAGGTTATTTATACATTGCCTGTTTATAATTATACCATCCGTGGTGCCTTCCAAATCTTTCTGAAATATATTCTCAGAGTAAACATTGAACAGCAAAGGTGATAGGACACATCGCTGTCTTACTTCCTTCTCGATATTGATTTTTCCAGATGTTTCGCGTTTTATTCTGATTTTAGCCTTTTGTTCTTCGTAGAGGTTTGAAATGATCCTTAAGTCTTTATCGTCGATATTACATGACCTTAAAATATTTATTAGTTTATCATGTTTCACCAGGTCAAACGCCTTCTTAAAGTCTATAAAACATAAGTATACATCAGAATCGACATCTCTACATCTCTTGTTCCGAACCCATTCTTCAAAACAAACTGAGTTTGACCAGTGTGTTCGTCTAGTTTATGGTATACTATATTGTGTATTACTCGTAGGAAAACTTCAACATATGATTCATCAGGCTAATAATCCTATGGTCTTCACATTTCTTAGAGTTTCTCTTCTTTTGTAGTGGTATAAACACCGATGTCAGCCAATCATTTGGTATTTTGCCTGTTTCGTATATTTTGTTAAATATATCTTCCATTACTTCAATGTGTTCGTCTAGTAATATCTTTATTATTTCAATTGGGATATTATCTTCCCCAACAGCTTTTCCGTTCTTTAACTGATTAGCCGCTTTGATAATTTCTTGCTTTGTGATATAAGGTCCAGTCGCTGCTTCCTGCATGTAAATGTTCGTCCTCTCTCGGTTTTGAAACATCTCTTCCACGTATTCTCTCCATCTACCTATTTGATCTTCTATGTTCAGTAGCGGGTTCCCATGTTTATCTTTGATGAAAGACGTAGGAGTTTGTTTAAATATTCCAGCGGCTTCTTTTACTTTTTTATGTGTTCAATTTCTTGGCATCTTTCGCTTATCCAGGTTTCTTTGGCTTGTTGGATCTTTATTCTGATATTCTTGTTTATTTGCTTGTATGCTGAGGGCCGTTGGTTTAGGTTGCATGAGCATTATGTAATTTTTCTGGGGAAATATTAGTGTAGTGGTTTCCCGTTGCCTTCTACACCGCTGTACATGTGCCGCTTCTGTGAATGTCACCACGCCACATGCTGTCTGTCTAATTCACAGCCATTTCAGTCTACCTGTGGTTAGTGTTGGATCAGCCAGCTGTCACTTTCCAGTGCTAGTTTTATACAATCCCCAAAACCATTGGGCTGCCACCTCCGCTCTCCAGACCGTTGTGAAGACCTTCTCCTCCGCCCTGGATACCGTTGTGGACTTCATCCGTGACCCTGAACAAGGGACCCTAAGCAGGTTCTAGTTTCCCGGGTCAGGAAACACCTGAAATCTGCGGAAGGCAGGGATTGATTTACTTCCCCTGATAGGACTATCCGAAAGGAGTTCCTACCCGCTACCCCAGATAGGAGATAGAAGTTAAATTAGTTAGGAGTAGGATAAACTTAGATTTCGTCTTTTATGAACATGCATGCGGTCGAGAAATTTGTCACTATGACATCATTATTACGTCATCAAACCTTAGTAGACCAAGGAAAAATGCAAAATATTCTTGTGCCTTTTAGAAAAATACATATTTCAAATGCAAAATGTAAATAAACAATTAAATATTCCAAAATATCTGTTTTTCGATTCCATTTTTTATTATGTTGGACACCAAATTAAAAAAAAAACAAAAAATATGAGACCAAGTCAAGGATTTT
Source organism: Diabrotica balteata (assembly GCA_918026665.1). Taxonomy (NCBI): domain Eukaryota; kingdom Metazoa; phylum Arthropoda; class Insecta; order Coleoptera; family Chrysomelidae; genus Diabrotica; species Diabrotica balteata. Next base: position 60,496,321 of record OU898280.1, read on the forward strand.
GAAAATATGCAATTTTATTTTGATTTTATATTGCAAAAGTCAGTTTAAAATATCCTTAAACAAATTGATAAAGCCAGAATTGACGATCATCTAAACTCTAATGTTCGAAACACATTGCTAATTTCTTACTCACAAGCTGAATCTTATTTTGGTAGAACGAATATGATGCTGCTACCAGAATTAGCTTATTATACCCAAAAGAATAAATTAGTTTCAAATACAAATGAATTTTTTTATCTGGTAAAAAACTGTTAATAATAAACAGCCGATGTACAGTTTGGTGGATATTTATTTTACTGTAATGTTATGGTATCATATTCTTTCGATTAACATAAGTTTAATCTTGTAGGTAAAAAAATAAACAATATGTTTCAAACGTTAAAGTTTAGACGTTTAGACGTATAATATATATATATATATATATATATATATATATATATATATATATATATATATATATATATATATATATATATATATATATATATATATATATATATATATATATATATATATAGGGACTCTACAGTATTCACTGCCTACATTCGCTCAACCGTTTCCATCTCTTTCATGGTGTCATCTACTTCGTTTCTCCATGATCTTTGGGGTCGTACTCTTTTCCTTTTTCCTATGGGGCTCCTCCATTCGGTTATTCTCTTTATCCATCTGCTGTCGCTAGTTCTTCTTACATGTCCATATCACTTCAGTCCTTTTTGTTCTATACATGTAAATATGTCTGTTTCTATTGATGTTCTTAGATTTATTTTGTCATTACTTCTTCTATCCATTCTTGTTACTCTGCAGCATCTTTGCAGGCATTCCATCTCTACTGCTACTATCTTACTGCTCTTTTTAGTTTATAATCCAATTTTCACTAACGTTTTATAAATCTGTGTTTTTGTCTTCATATTTCGGTGTCTATCCTATGGTACTGAGTTAAGTTATCGGATTTTTGTTCTTGTTTGTCTTAATCTTAGCGTAATTTCTTTCTCTGTTATTACATTTTTTGTGAATATACAGCCCAAGTATTTGAATTTGTTCTTTCCTTTGATTGTTACGTTATCATCAATCTGTAGATCTTCTATGTGCTCTTCACTTGTAGATAGGTACTCTGTTTTCGCGAGGTTAATATCTAGGTCAGTCCTGGTATATTCTTCTTGTAGTTTCTTCATCATGTAGCTGAGGTCGTCTTGGTCTTATGCAAACACTACTTGATCGTTTGCAAAGCTTAACGTATGTAGATATTCGTTCCGTACCGGTACTCCCATGCCTTCGCATTTTCTTTTCCATGTAGTCAATGATTTCAATTATATTCGTTTGTTTCCACTTTAATGAATACTTTATTTTCTTTACACGAAGCTTTTGTAGCTTCTATGAGTTTCGTCTCTATTTCTAGTTTGTAAATTGCCTCCCATAGTTCTGACCTTGGTACGGAGTCATACACCTTTCTCAGGTTCACAAATGCCAAATGTATATTTTTATTTTTTGCTTTTTTCTTTTCCAATAGTTGTTCTAATGTGTACATGTGGTCTATGCATGATCTTCCGGCCGAAAAGCCTGTCTGATCCTCCCCGATTTTGCCTTTTATCGCTTGCTCTATCTTTTCTGGCAGTATCTTCTAATGTAATCTTCCTATTGATGATATTACCCTTATTCCTACCCATACTGACACGACTATACACAATTCATCAAATCATCCCACCCAACAACAGCTGGCAGCCTATTATAGTATGTTACATAGATTATCAGAAATTCTGATGTCAAAATAAAACTTTGAAACAGAAATAAATATCATTAAGTAAATAGCAGTAAACAATGGTTACAACGAACAAGGAACTAATAAAATTTTAAATCAAAAACTACACAAGAAAGCTCTGAAATGAGTATTTTCACCCCCAGAAAAAAAAACCCAGTACCTTCTCCTCGATTACACATACAGGCAAAATATCAACAAAAATAGCCAAACACTTAAAAAAAAGGAACAACACCAGCTTTCAGAATGAATAACAACTTGGGCAAATATATTAAAAACCACAAGAGCCAAAATAAAAAGCACTTACACAGTTGTGTCTGTAAACTTAAATGTGGCGACTGCCAAAAACTTACATTGGTTAAACTGGTAGAAATTTTAATAAACGAATAGCAGAACATAAAAGGGCTTTCAGTAATAGAAAAACAGATTCTACATACGCACTTCACCTTCTAGATCATAATCATTCTTTTAATGACAAATTAAAAATTCTTCAAATTCAAAATAGCCTTTGGCTATCTTTTTTAGAATCTATGGAAATTAACAAATTAAAAATCACAGATATAATTCTAAATGACCAGCTTAAGACAAACAGTTCTCCCCTCCTCAACCTATTTCATTAAAGACCATAAAGTGTAAACGTTTTCCAAAAAATAGATCACTTCAGAAAAGCAAACAACCCAAACAGCTATAGTAATAAGAGTTTATAATAAATTTTGTAGAAATTTTGAAAACAAAGTTTTAATTGTTTTATTGTTACATATAGGTTTTTGCAGAGGTCCATACTACTTAAAACAACTGTCGTGTGCCTGAGCGGATTTGTGAAAAGAAAAAAAAGCTTATTTCACTGGTATATACGAGATATTGCTCATTGTCGTATTTGGATTTGATATATGCAAATATCTAAAAAAATAATAGCTTCTACTATTACGCAAATTATTTACACTTGGCTTTGTTTTAATATATTGACTAGATATACTGAAATGTTATGCTAATAATATAGCCTGAATATCTGTGGTGAAAACATATTCTTTATTTTGCCTGCCATTCTTCTTTTCGGCTTATGATTGCTTTCTTTTGCTCTGTGATCCTCATATAAAATATGTCTAGTATTGCTATATAGCTGTATAGCCAACATCGAGTTAGAATATATGGAGAGGGCATCACGTGACTAAAAACGACCTAACTTCGGCCATATTGGTATTATTGTTTTGAAACTTTTGACAGATCGCATATGTTTTGTTATATTTGTTGTTTTTCGAATATGTTTAGTTTTATAATACTTTTATAGAAACTGTAATATATTGTGATAGTGCATAATAGTGGTTTCTTGTTCTCAACGTAGTTGAATAGCAGAAGTAATGTTAATAAAAAATCTTCAGGAATATCGTTCCACAGGTTAGTATACAAATATGTAAACAAAGTAATGGCCCGTATTTCAGAGAATAAATTAGTAGTATTTGACTGTATTAATTTACCTTTATGTATAATATATCGTGTTTTTAGTGTTTACCGCGGGATAAATAAATTATAGTTTATTAAAAATGTATTGCACTTTTTTAGATTATGATTAAATCTTCTGAATAACTAGTCATATTTGTATAGTAGTTTTATTATTATTGAGTCTGGCCCTTATGTCACCGCCATATTGGTATTATCGTTAGCCACTCCTACCTATGCCGTTTTTAATACATACGTTAATATGCTCATAGCTTCTCCATAGATTCTAACTCGATGACAGCCATATAGCTATACAGTATGTAGTGTATAGCCTTGATATTTCAAAAACAAATGTCAATTATTTTTTAAACCATAATATACTTTTTAAAGTTGGTATATTATATCATTTAGGATTAAATATATTTAACATTGTCCATAAGAATACTAAATTAATGTTTTAAAAGCATTTTTTGTATACCATGAACCGTTGACTGAATGACTGTCGATTTTACAGGTCAGTTACGAGCGCGTAATCAATGTTGAATAAAATTTGTATCAGCTTGACGGTAAAAATTTAATATTTTTTTATCCAATTGGTGTATCGATAAATATTAAGATGCGTTTTGAAGAGTGCAGCTTTCATATACAGTCTTTGTATTTCAACGAGAATAAATTTAGTTTTTTTAAAGGTTTTAAATAAATTGACGTATCACGATTTATTTTGCCATTATTTATGATTCTCGTGAGATCAATAAAATTGATCACTTTAATTGACCATTTTGTACTAAAATTTTCATTTTTAAATAAAACCTATAAAACGAAATTTCAATTTTGAGTTGTGGTGACAAATCGTCGCCTTAGTGACACAAAAATATAACTACATTTTTTCCCGTTTTGAGATATCTACACCACTGAACTTACTTTAGTGAGTTCTATTGAGTGACACAAAATTATATCTCTCCAGGCACTTAAAACCCCAATTAGGAGTTTTCGTAACTACATTTTTTAGTAATTTTTTAGTGTCACAGAAATGTAAGTGCTGTTTCATTTCTGTGATACTAAGTTTTCGTACTATAAATAAGCTGATATTGAGTTACCTTTTTGTGGCATAAATTTTATTGCACTGAATGGTGGTTGCAGGTAGTAACTGTGGATTCGATAATTTGTTTATTATGTTTAGCAGGGTGGCCTGTTGTATTTGTAGTTTTGTTATAGCTGTGAAACACGTGAATCAGTTTATAATTTGTTTATTATATTCATCAGGGTGGTCCGTTGCCTTTCCAGTTCTGTTACAACTGTGAAGACGTTATAAACACGTGAATCAGTTTTAAGTTAATTATAGTAGAGATTGTTATAATTATCGTTATAATACTGTTTTATAATTTTATTATTACACAATAATGGATTCAAGAGGGAAGAAGTTAGTTTTGTTAGCTCTTAACAAATCGGTACGAGATGATGAAACGCATAGTCATAATTTAGCGCTTTCATCACAACAAATGACATATTCAGATAGTGTCTCTCATGTTTCTACCAGTAAACCTAATTTATCAGGGTATGAACAAAGTGAGAATATATTTTTTGATGTCGATTCTGATTAAACACATTCATAATTTACCGTTCTTATCATAAGTGATACATTCAAATAGTGCCTCGCATATTCTATCAGTGAACCTAATGGATCAGGATATGAACAAGAGTTGTGTAATAAAGGCATTATTCCTTCCCAGTATCATCTCTTCTTTAAGTCGTTGGTCACCAACAATATGGACAATCAATCAGATGTGCAAAGTGATTAACATAATTAAAATTATTGTTTGAAAATGTTTTTAAAATTTATGTTTAATTAAAAAAAAATATTTTATGATTTAAATAATGGTATAAACGTCTCAATGGAAATAACCACAATCTGTTTATTAAAAAAAAAACTTTATTGACGTTTCTCCATTGAATTCAGAAATCGTTATCTAAACATTTTATAAAGTTTCTTTTTTTTAATAAAGAATATTGTGGTTATTTCCATCGAGACTTATAAATAGTATTTAATGCCACAAGAAAATATCGTCAGAACAATAAAAAGTTATAAAATGAATTACGATTATTAGTTTTATTTTATTATTAGTAAATTGTTATATATTATAATATTGGTTATAATGCTATAGCAACAAATTACAAGTAGGTACCATTTCATTTTAGAAAAGCTTAGTCTGAATCCTATTAAAAATCATTTGTATTTAAATGGCGTGGTTAAGTTTTCGGACCAGGTAGAGATTAATAAATTTTAATTTATTGTACTTTTATTTATTATACCTGCCACTCAGTTTGTTCACCTCTCGAAATTTATCGATAACACTCCAATACAAATGACTAATAGGATTAAGATTAAGCTTTTCGATAATTAAATGGTACTCACGTAAGTCTCAATAGACTTTTCAGGTAGAGACACAAAAATGTATCTCCGCTACTTTATCTAATTGTTGATATTTTGAGAACACAATTTATGCATTGTTGCGTATGATTGTATTACGGCAATGAAAACATTCCTAAGATTAATAATTCTGAACAAAAAAGTCGAGAATAAACTACAGGTCATTACAAAATGCAAATCATCTTTTTAAAAACCTTAAATATGCTCTCCTCAAAAGTAGTCATTTTTGAGATACATTTTTGTGTCACTAAGCCGACGAAATATGAGGCATTTGAAGTGCGCATAAAAATCGCGAATTTAATGTTTTACATTACAAACACGTCACGGTTAATGAATTTAAGAAGATGATTTTGGGTATGGTTTATTGCAGAAGTTTTGCTCTTTTGAATAACGTACTAGTGTAGTAAAAAAAATTTTAATGTTTTAGATCGTTTGTTGTAAAGTTTAAATGCAGCATTTTTTAAGCATATTTCAAATGCCTTACATTTGTTGTGAAGACTCTAAACTAAAATTTCATACTACAGGTTTTAAAGGTTAGGCACTAGTAATCGAAACTTCATAGTGGCCAGTCAATGAAAGAAATTAATTATAGTAATCTCATGAGAATCATAAAAAATGGCAAATATCGCGTCACTTTTATTTATTTAACACTTATATAAAATTTGAGTTTATTTGCGGTAAAAGTGGCAAATTTTTTTGCACCTTTGTTGGATACCCAATATTAACATTATCTGCAAAATTTAGCTTGTTCGTATGATTTTTTGAGGTTCGGTGCCATTTTCGTCTCTGACGATTGGAGTAAAGTTTGACAGAGATTAAAGTGAGATACAGTGCAAACACCATGTACATGGTTGTACTGCTATTCGCATTTCCAATTTGCCGATCAAAATCGAAGCAGTTAATGTTGTTCGACTTTATGACAGGCTATTTTAAGCCAAAGACTGTTAATGCGGAAAGTATTATATGTAGAACGTTCTACGTTACATGGAGTGGAAGGCATTGCTTTGCTACTCGTAAAAAGCGTTGGTTTCGATTTAACCTTACACTAGTTTCACTTATTTTTGCGACACTTGGATTAACAAATTATAACCAATTAGAAAATTAGTTATAAGTTGTATTCTATATAAAACATAATATATTTTCACATAAAATAATAAACAGAGAATGCCAACAAAAACCTAAAAGTTTAAGAAATAATTATATAATAAAATTATTTCTTTCTCAACTAAGTTGACAAAGAAAAGAAAGTCAAGTAGTAATCACATTAATATAAAATCACAATTTGTTTTTTACTCCAAAACATCTTTAGAAAAATCAATATAAATAATTATTGTGGAATTATTAGGCATACAAATATAATGAAAATATGGGAGGATTAGACCGTGTAGGCCAAAACATAAGCTTATATAGAACAGGTAATAAAAGAAAGAAAGAAATGGCACTTTAGTTTATTTTCGCATTACCATGATATGGCAGAGCACAATGCCTAACAATTGCATAAAAGTAATGGTCGGAAAATGGATCATCTATCTTTCAGAACATACATTTGAGCCAAGGTACGATAGATTAGACCATATTGTTATTTATCAAGACAAACCAACAAAGTATTGTGTATGTTATAAGCAGGCAATGTTCAGATTAAAAATATTAAAGATCTTTTTATGGACACAACAACGGAACCAATACAAATTGATAACGAGAAAGCTCCAATAATATTAAAATCTGAAGTCCAACATGCTATAAAAAACTCAAAAACTGGCAGAGCCCCTGGGCCAGACAAAATTCGTATCTAGCTGATTAAACATATACAAATCTGGTGAGATACCTAGAGAATGGCTGCTATCGACCTTTCTTCCGCCAGCAAGAACCAAGAACCCCAAACACTGTAATGATTATAGATTAATCAGCTTAATGTCAAACATATTAAAAACCTTTTTAAAGATTATACATGCAAGAATATTCAGAAAGTGCGAAACAAATATCAGTAATAGACAGTTTGGCTTTCGTGACGGCTTCGGAACAATGGAAGCTCTGTATCGTTTCACAACTCTTGCCCAAAAATGTCGAGACCAACAAAAAGATATTTTCGTTGCGTTTATAGACTAAGAGAAAGCATTCGACAGAGTTAAACATAACATTTTTATGGAACGTCCAAAGAGAAAAAGACTCGATTAAAATGACATTAACATATTGGGAAATCTCCATTTGAATCAACAGGCTGTGGTAAAATTAGATGAAAATAGCACGGATGAGCAACAAATGAGACAGGGCTGTGTTCTTTTACCATTACTATTTAATATATATTTCGAAGAGTATAAAAAGCAAGCACTTAAAAACTCTACAGAAGGGATTAAGATAAATGTTGAAAATATACATAACATAAATGTTCAGATGTAACAAGTGTGCTGCTGCACTTTTCTTAAAATATTTGTGATACTGTGAAAAAAATGTTCAGATGTAACAAGTGTGATGTTGCACTTCTCTATAAATGTTTATTGCTTGCCTATGTTTCTTAAATTATCATAAAAACAAATTTTAGGAACTTAAATTTTTAATTACTATTTAACTGGGAATAAGCCACAATTAAAAATAAAAATACGTTTATTGACGTTTCAATTTCTACTTTGGAAATCGTTCTCAAAATACAAACAGTAAATTAAACAAATTTTGTTTTGTGTTACATAGTGAAAAATTCTTCTAATAATTTAATTTTATATGACTCATTTATATTGACAATTCAGACATACATTATGCATTTTAAAGTAGACGACTTTAAAATGATATTGCCAATATTGTTGAGTTGCGCTCCTCGGACGACTTTACTTATAAGATAGTTCACTCGATTACATGAAATCAACTTTAATTTGAGAATATCCGTCAGAGAAAATCATAGCATGTAATTCGTCTTTAAAAGACAAACACATGACATGATGACGGTAAAATTCTCCTGTTAGTGATTCCATAGTAAATTATGAGGGAAAAACCAGGAAAAAAACCTCATAATACTATCCCGAAAACGAAACGTAACGAAAATTCGTTCTTGGAGAAGAAACATTTGTTAACATCTGTTTTATTAAAAAATGATTATCCTTTATCGTTTATAAATAAGGAATTTTCAACAATTGATCGAATAGAACAGAACAACTTAGAACGAGATCCTACTGAATACACAAGAAATAATATGAGGAAAATAACAATACCGAACATAAAAGGATTATCAGAAAAACTTAGGAAACAAATTCAACATTTCAACAACATTCAAAACAACAAACACGTTGAGATCTATTTTATCCAAAACCAAACTTAACAATGAACAAGAAAGGACAAAGAATTGCATTTATAAAATACCTTGCGAATGCCATCACTTTAATTTGGGTGAATCATCAAGGTTATTAAATGTTAGAATAAGTGAACATCAATCTTATATTAAAAATAGAAAATTTGATAGATCTCAAATATGTAAACACGCATGGGAAAATAAACATAGGGTTCGATGGAATAATTCAAATGTAGTCCTAACAGAAACGGTTGGTAAAAAAAGAAAAATCAAAGAAGCGGCTCTAATTATGTTAAATGAGGCCAATTGTGTTGCAAATTCCTCGGCAGAATGTAGTAGGATCTAGTTACCAATATTGAAAAAAGAAGTTATTAATAAGGAAATACCAGTATTAGTAAGTCAGTAACATATAGAAGATACATCATTTATGTTTTTTAAATAACGTAACATATAAAATCAGAATTTTGATGTGTGTTGAAGGTAAACTAAATTCACGAACAAATACTTAAAATGTCGGGATAGTATTATGAGGTTTTTTTCCTGGTTTTTCCCTCATAATTTACTATGGAATCACTAACAGGAGAATTTTACCGTCATCATGTCATGTGTTTGTTTTTATAAGACGAATTACATGCTATGATTTTTTCTGACGGATAATCTCAAGATAAAGTTGATTTCATGTAATCGAATGAACTATCTTATAGGTAAAGTCGTCCCAGGAGCGCAACTCAACAATATAGGCAATATCATTTTAAAGTCGTCTACTTTAAAATGCATAATGTATGTCTGAATTGTCAATATAAATGAGTCAGATAAAATTAAATTATTAGAAGAATTTTTCACTATGTAACAAAAAACAAAATTTGTTTAATTTACTGTTTGTATTTTAAGAACGATTTCCGAAGTGGAAATTGACACGTCAATAAACGTATTTTTATCTTTAATTGTGGCTTATTCCCAGTTAAATAGTAACTAACTTACAATGCCACAAGAAAATAGCTTCAGAACAATATTAAATTTTTATACTTAGTTTCATTTACTGTCAAATGAGACCATTATTTCTTGAGTAGCTGGATTCCTACTCTTGGCTCTAACATACAACTGATAACTCAAAAACAAGCAGTCTAAATAGAAAATTTTAGTTTTAAAATCTTTACATAATTTAAGTAGAAAGCTATTTAAAGCAGAATTAAGATCGCATTAAACCAGTAAAGTACATATAAATTATACATTGTAAGACCAATAATTCTCTAGGATATGCTGACGATATAGCAATCGTTGTCAGGGGCAGGTTTGCTCAGGTGGTGTCTGTGAGAATGCAAGCAGCCCTAAATATCGTTAACGACTGGTGTAAAGAAGAAAGACTGATAGTCAATGCTCAGAAACACAAATCGTAACTTTACCAGGAAAACAGCACTACGAGGCCTAAAACCACCGGTGCTGAGAAAAGCAGGGATTTCATTTGCCAAAAAAACAAAATACCTTGGGGTATATTTTGATCATAGGCTTACATGGAATACTTACATTCTAAAAACCACACAGAAAGCTACTGCATCCCTGGGCAGATGTAGAAGACTACGCGGTAATAATTGGGGACTTAACCCCAAAATGACTCTATGGTTATACACAAGGGTTATTAGACCCATGATAACCTATGGCTTGGTGACGTGGTGGACAAAGACGCAGCAATAAAGTGAGAGCAATAAGGCTGCTAGGTAATACGGGGGTCATACAAACAACTTATACTGCATCGTTGGAAGTCCTGTTTAATTAACCACCACTTCATATCTTTATAAAGGACGAAGCCAGATTAGTGATGCACAGATTAATCCATAGTCAGCGACATATAAGCCAGATGAATGGTACTGACAACACAAAGCTAATCGAGGAGCTAAAAGCCGATATTGTGATAGGGAAACCTATCGATGCAACAGCTACTGGGTATAGCTTTAACCATAAATTCACAATTAAGATACCAGGCAGGGAAGATTAGAATAAAGGTGTAACCATAAAAGCTGCTGCTACCTGGTACACGGATGTCTCAAAAACATCGGAGGGTGTTGGAGCCGGTATAGTAGCGACAAATCAAGGGATCCATTTTCCGGTAAGTCTATCTAAGGATGCGACAGTTTTCCAGGCAGAAATAACTGCAATTCATCACTGCGTGGAAGAAATAGAAAGACAGGAAAGAACGTTCTGTTCAGTTGCCATCTTCACAGATAGTCAGGCAGCGCTTAAGGCACTGAATTCTGTAGAGGTCCATTCTAAGCCAGTATGGGATTGCGTGTGTGCCCTAAATAAACTAGGAGACCGTAGCAAGATTACGGTAGCCTGGGTACCGGGGCACGAGGTTCATGAGGGCAATGAAAAAGCATATGCAATGGCCAAACAAGGCTCATCAATGCCATTCATAGGACCGGAACCCTTCTGCTGCGTTGCAAAGTCAATAACAAGAACGGCTACAAAGATGTAGGTAGGTCACACATCTCTGAAATGTTGGAGGAATTGACCAAAACAAAGACAGGCGAAACAATTCACTACAGAACATTCGCCAAAATTTACTGCAGACCTAATTAGCAAAGACAGGAAAACAGTAAAAGCCATAGTAGGTCTTCTAACAGGGCACTGTAATCTGAATAGGAACGTGAAGCTAATGGGATTATCAGATAATGACCTGTACAGATTGTGTCACCTCGAAGAAGTAACAGCAGAGCACATTTTATGTCAGTGTGACAGTCTGGCAAATGTGCGGTTTTTTGCATTAATAGAAGAAAATCCACTGGCAAATAGCTACATGGAAGGTACAGTCTCGAAGCTACTAAAATTTATAAAGAGGGTCAGGCTAGAGAATGTTATCTAGGGCTAGAGGACCCCAATAGATCTGAAAAGGTCGCAGTGGAATAGACCGAAAGGCCACATAATCTAATCTAATCTAAGACCAATAACGACATACTCAGACACAAGACCCTATACATCCAAAACACAGAAGATGCTGAAAATAGCAGATATGCTAATGCTCAGAGGATTTACAGGAAACAAGCTGAGACTGATGACTCGGAATGATGAATTCACAAAAAAGAAATCGTATATATATATATATATATATATATATATATATATATATATATATATATATATATATATATATATTGTTCTGAAGCTATTTTCTTGTGGCATTGTAAATTAATTACTATTTATAACTGGGAATAAGCCACATTAAAGATAAAAATACATTTATTGACGTTTCAATTTCCAATTTGGAAATCGTTCTCAAAATACAAATAGTAAATTAAACAAATTTTGTTTTTTGTTACATAGTGAAAAAATTCTTCTGATAATTTAATTTTATCTGACTCATTTATATTGACAATTCAGACATACATTATGCATTTTAAAGTAGACGACTTTAAAATGATATTGCCAATATTGTTGAGTTGCGCTCATGGGACGACTTTACTTATAAGATAGTTCATTCGATTACATGAAATCAACTTTAACTTGAGAATATCCGTCAGAAAAAATCATAGCATGTAATTCGTCTTTAAAAAGACAAACACATGACATGATGACAGTAAAATTCTCCTGTTAGTGATTCCATAGTAAATTATGAGGGAAAAACCAGGAAAAAAACCTCATAATACTATCCCGACATTGTAAGTATTTGTTCGTGAATTTAGTTTACCTTCAACAAACATCAAAATTCTGATTTTATGTTACGTTATTTAAAAAACATAAATGATGTATCCTCTATATGTTACTGACTTACTAATACTGGTATTTTCTTATTAATAACTTCCTCTTTCAATATTGGTAACAAGATCCTACTACATTCTGCCGAGGAATTTGCGACACAATTGGCCTCATTTAGCATAATTAGAGCCGCTTCTTTGATTTTTCTTTTTTTACCATCCGTTTCTTTTAGGACTATATTTGAATTATTCCATTGAACTCTATGTTCATTATCCCATGCGTGTTTACATATTTGAGATCTATCAAATTCTCTATTTTTAATATAAGATTAATGTTCACTTATTCTAACATTTAATGACCTTGATGATTCACCTAAATAAAACTGATCGCATTCACAAGGTATTTTATAAATGCAATTCTTTGTCCTTTCTTGTTCATTGTTAGGTTTACACAATTTTACAACACATTTGTTAGTTAACAATACCGTACATAAAAGGATTATCAGAAAAACTTAAAAGGATAGGAAATAAATTCAACATTTCAACAACATTCAAAACAACAAACACGTTGAGATCTATTTTGTCCAAAACCAAACCTAACAATGAACAAGAAAGGACAAAGAATTGCATTTATAAAATACCTTGTGAATGCGATCAGTTTTATTTAGGTGAATCATCAAGGCCATTAAATGTTAGAATAAGTGAACATCAATCTTATATTAAAAATAGAGAATTTGATAGATCTTAAATATGTAAACACGCATGGGATAATGAACATAGAGTTCAATGGAATAATTCAAATATAGTCCTAAAAGAAACGGATGGTAAAAAAAGAAAAATCAAAGAAGCGGCTCTAATTATGCTAAATGAGGCCAATTGTGTCGCAAATTCCTCGGCAGAATGTAGTAGGATCTGGTTACCAATATTGAAAGAGGAAGTTATTAATAAGAAAATACCAGTATTAGTAAGTCAGTAACATATAGAGGATACGAGGATACATCATTTATGTTTTTTAAATAACGTAACATAAAATCAGAATTTTGATGTTTGTTGAAGGTAAACTAAATTCACGAACAAATACTTACAATGTCGGGATAGTATTATGAGGTTTTTTTCCTGGTTTTTCCCTCATAATTTACTATGGAATCACTAACAGGAGAATTTTACTGTCATCATGTCATGTGTTTGTCTTTTTAAAGACGAATTACATGCTATGATTTTTTCTGACGGATATTCTCAAGTTAAAGTTGATTTCATGTAATCGAATGAACTATCTTATAAGTAAAGTCGTCCCATGAGCGCAACTCAACAATATTGGCAATATCATTTTAAAGTCGTCTACTTTAAAATGCATAATGTATGTCTGAATTGTCAATATAAATGAGTCAGATAAAATTAAATTATCAGAAGAATTTTTTCACTATGTAACAAAAAACAAAATTTGTTTAATTTACTATTTGTATTTTGAGAACGATTTCCGAATTGGAAATTGAAACGTCAATAAATGTATTTTTATCTTTAATGTGGCTTATTCCCAGTTATAAATAGTAATTATATATATATATATATATATATATATATATATATATATATATATATATATATATATATATAACAAGCGAGTCTTCTACAGCTGGAGCCGCTTCTCGCATCCTAATTTCCAGCGTTTTCTGTCGAAGCAATCTTCAGTTGTTAGATCTCTGGCGGTCATTGCATCGTCGACATCGTCTCTCCAGGATCGTCTTGGTCTACTTCGTTTTCTTCTAGTTGGCGGAGTCCATTCTTCTATTTTTTTTGGCCATCTATTTTCCGGCATTCTCTGAAGGTGTCCATACCAGTTAAGTCTTTTGGCTTCGATTGTGTCTATTATGTCAAGATCGATTTCCATTTCTCTCCGAATATCTTCGTTTCTCACCCTATCTAGTCTAGTGAGCTGGCAACATCGTCTCCAGTAGTTCATTTCCATGGCCTTAATTTTTGATTTGTTTCTTTGGTTTATTTCCCAGAGTTCGGCGCCATACAGTCCAATACTTTCTATTATTGTTTTATAAATTCTTCAAAAAAAAAAGAAATCACGAAGGTAAAAATAAATAGACACTAAACAGAAAAAAAGAATGGATATAAAATGAAAATAATAGAATGGCGGCCACAAAAGTGGTTAAAATAGAAAGGGACAAATCATTGAGTGATAGAACTATCGACCGACCCCGAAAGAAACGGAATGACAATCTTCCATAGGGGCAACAATCCGCCAGTAAATAAAAAAAAAGTTATTAAAGGAAAAAGAAGTAAAAGGTATATATTATTTAGAATTTGATCCTTTTTATAAAATTTATTCAATATTAAAATCAAATGTATGTTTACTTGTAAGTAGATTTTTCGGAATTATAGATTCTTTATTAGTTATTTTAATAAATTATTAAAAAGAACTTATATATTACAATATTTAGAGATAATGTAATGCTGTCTTTTTAAATAATAAACAATTTAATTATTATATAGTCAGTATTTACGAAGAAAAAGGTCTTAAAACTCTGTCAGTCAAGTTGACTTAGAAATTTATCCTCTACAAGGATAATTTTGCAATGATACAATTTCCAAAATTGTGTTAAGCGACCTAGAACCGAAACCCCAAACGAATACTTAGGGACAATTCCTGCCTAAACTTAATTAAACGTAATAAATTTCTGGCAAATATCAAAATCCTAAATAGATGTTCTGGACTTGACAAGACAAATACAGACCTGAGGATTACGTTTACCTGAACTGTTTGCAGAATTTATTTGTGCCGTAATTTAGACAGTAATATTCAGATGAAATATTCAAATTCGGAGAAGTGCTAGAAATTTTTAATGAACCCCTCTGGCTGTGAAAACTTTGCGATATTTGAAAAACTTTATTAAAACATTTTTCTTAACAAGTTAGAAAAGTTGCATAAGATATTTGAAATTCCTAAAAACATATTTGAATTTGAGTTAAAACTTATTACACGACTATTGTAGCGGTTTTAAAGAAAGTGATGTTTATTTAAAACTTAAAATATCAAAATTTTGTCCCAATTATTATCGTTATTAGTAACGCCAACATCCAGTTTCCATAAGACATAGTTACTAATAGCGCCAAGAGTTTTTAGTATTATTACCTAATACATTAACTAATCATATTCTGATGTTTTTTTAACTGTGTTACATTTTTGACATTTATATTTTACAATTTTATTTCTACGATAAGGTATATAATTACAAAGGTTAATTACAAAAGGATCTAAAAAGAACAACCATATATCAACAGAAACAAAGAAGCTTATAGATAAAAGAAGGAAGCTGAACGAAGGAGGCAAAAGGAAATATGTAGAATATGTAAAAATCAGTAAAAAAATAAGCAGAATGATAAAAGAAAATAAGAGAAAAGAACAAGAAATAAAAATAGAAGAAGTAATACAGATCAACAAAAATATAAAATGCTTAAGGCCGAAATTAGGTAAGTTTGAAATAAACAAAATAAAATATGTAAATAGAGTAGAAACAAACGTTAAAGATGACATCATAAATATAATCCACCATTTCTACTCAGAATTATATAAAACAAAAAAGGAACCACCAGAAGAAATTAAAAACCAACTTTGGTTAAATTAAAAAAATGTCAACTCAGAGCTATAGCCAGAAATAAGCAAATCAGAAATAAGGAAGGCATCGAAAGAAATGAAAAACAACAAATCGCCTGGAAAAGATGGAATAACTGCAGAGATGCTGAAATATGGTGGAAAAGTGGTAATTAATACTCTACATTCCCTTTTTAATAAAATATTAAAAGAAAAAAGAATCCCAAACAACTGGAAGGTATCAGTAACCATTGTCCTACACAAGAAAGGGGATAAAGCAGATACAAAAGACTACCGTCCTTTACACGCCTCAATAAAATGTGTAAACTCCTAACAAAAATTTTAACCAATAGATTGACGACAAAATTCGATGGATACCAGTCGAAAGAACAAGCTGGTTTTAGAAAGGGATTCAGCACAAGTGACCATTTACTATGTATGAAAATACTTATAGAATGAGCAAATGAATACCACATTACTCTTAGCGTTCATAGATTTCGCAAAGGCTTTCGACAGAATCGAACATTGGGCAGTGAAAATTTCTTTGATTAACAGCAGAATTGACCACATATATACGGAACTAATAGCCAATATATATAAGGAAGCCAAAACAACAATTAAAGTATATAAAGGAACAAAATCAATACAAATAAATAGAGGCGTGAGACAGGGTGATACAATATCACCAAGACTTTTTAATAAGGCTCTTGAAGATACTTTTAAAAGATTAGAATGGGAAGAAAAAGGTATAACAATGTGTGGACAACGCTTGAACCATCTAAGGTACGCTGATGACATCGTATTGATAACTGATAAAAAAGAAGAAATATTTGAAATGATGAAAGAACTGGACGTAAAAGCTAGAAAGATAGGCCTTAATATGAATTACAGCAAGAGACCAAAACCATAACAAATACAGATGAAGACATCACAATGAGAATCGGACAAGATGAAAAAGAACAAGTTCAGGATTATATATATATATATATATATATATATATATATATATATATATATATATATATATATATATATATATATATATCTTGGTTAATCTATAAAACTTAACAAAGAGAACCAAACAGAGATAAAGAGACATCTACATTATTAAAAACAAAAGATATTCACAGCATCTTAAGACCAAAGTCTTAAGTATTTAGTAACAATCAATGCGTACTCATTGTTCTTACTTATGGTTCCCAAACGTGGACATTTACAAAAGCAAACATAGATAAAATCATAAAAACCCAAAAAGCAATGGAAAAACAAATGTTGCACATACGACTAATGGATAAAAAGAGAAACGAGTGGATAAGAGAGAAAACAAAAGTGAGGGATGTTAGACAAAAGTTGCAAAATTGAAATGGAGATTTGCCGGACACAATAAATAAGACACAATAAGATAAAAAGAAGACCAATCGAACAAAATTCTTATAAGTTGGAGACCGTGGGAATATAAACTAAGCAGAGGAAGGCCCCAAATGGGGTGGGCAGATGATATCAAGAAGCACGTGGGCTCTAGGCGGATGACTGTAGCGACAGACAGAGAAGAATTGAAAGGATTTGGGAGCCCTATGTCCAAAGATTGACCGAAGCAGGCTAATTAGATAGATAGAATCACAAAAGAGCACCTTTGTGGGAAAACTCTGCTCAGGCTAAAAATGTCGATGTTGTGATAAATGAAACGGTTCTTTAATATTTGGTTGCCTAAAACCGACACCTATCGAAGAGGTCTACTCTATGGTTGGAATCGCTCCACCTACTATCAGAAGACAGGTTACGTCAGAGATAGAACAAAAGAAGCAGGAGACGGATCAAAGACACACCTTGTATGACCACCAAATTCAGCCAAAAGCTCTAAACACACTAAGGACTGGCGTTTCACATTGTGCTAGTAACCTGAAGAAGTGGGGATAATACCAAGAGGACATTACCTGTCAGAATAGTCACCATCTACTATCATGCACAAAGATGAGCAGGACCTGCACAGAAGAAGATCTATTTTTACCGAATGATAGGGCCATCTATGTGGCCAACCATTGGAAATACAAAATTCAAAGAAAGTTGGCTGATATCAATTTTTCGAGCAGGGATGATCGACCTTGTGTTACAACATTTTTAAAATTTATTATTATCGACATGTAATCAAAAGGTTATTATACCTTGATGTGACTTTATTATGTTTTAAGATGTTTTTACTGATGTTGGTTTGATAGGACCAAAAACGTTCTGAAAATTTTAATTCTTTTGTATAATTTAAATTTTATAATAAAAATGTTTTACTTTGGAAGTTTTACTTCATTGTAACTTTTTTTGGGAACAAAACTTAGTTTTATTAACTAGTCGAGCAATTTGGGTTAATAAAAGGCTTTGTACATTCGACCAAGTGAAAACACTAGGAACGGTAATTGAGAAATCCATCAAATGCAGCATTGCCCTACACGTGGCTTTTATAAAATAATAAAAGAGTTCTGAGGGTTTTGATACGATTGATTTCTAAGCATTTCTGTGGGCAATTGACTATGTAAGGCTAGCCAAAAGATATTCTAATCTCATTGATATTAGTTACAGAAATGCTACTTTGTACATATTAGTTAATTAAGATTAACATATAGAATTTATTCATGTGTTAAACAAGGTGATTGTACATCCCCGAACTTTTGACATGGGGCTTACAAAAATTGTCAGAATCAGAAAAAATATTCTTATTTGAAAAAAATATTTATAAAATAATTAAAATTCACGAATTACTTTGTTTTGACCAGAAAAATTATACTGAAGAGGTGGAATCCAAAACACAAGAACCAAATAAAAAATCAAAATGGATAGGGCTGTAATTTAATCTAAATAAACTTAGTTACCGGACTTAAAAAAGTACTCATTAATAAAGTGTCGATAAATTTCAGCTACGAATAAAACGTGTTTTTTGTTGGTTTATATCAAAAATTTAAATACAAGTTTGTACGAATAGTAAAATTAAAGTGTCTTCTAATTACGAAAGAGAAAAATTGTAAGTACAATTTTTATTTGATCCACATAAAACCCTTGAAAGGATTTTATTAAAAAATAAGTAGTACTAGATAAAAATACCCCCTTATGACAATACCCCCTACAAACTTTATCTTTCAGATTTTATCTTTTTTTAGATGGCCTAGATTGCTTTTAATGTAATACCACAGGACACAAACATGAAAACTGCACTATCGAACCAATTAATACACAAAATATTGACCTGCTATCTCAATCTATAAATGTTAATATTTCTGAAACGTACCCGAATAACTGTATATTAATACCAACATAATATCACATATATATATATATATATATATATATATATATATATATATATATATATATATATATATATATATATATATATATATATCGGTTTTAGAACGTCTTTCGACGTTGTCCGATGCCTAACTTCCACGTCCTTCTATCATCCCATTGGCTGTCTCTAAGATCTCTTGTACTCATTGCTTTAGTTACCCCTTCTTTCCATGTCTTTTGGGGTCTTCCTCGTTTTTTGCGGTTTGGTGGTACCCACTGCATAATCTTCTTGGGTAGTCTTGTGTCTTCCATTCTTTGAACATGACCATACCAAATCAACTGTTTCCTCTTAATGTCTGTTGTTAAGTAACCATCTATTCCAATTCTTCGTCTTACTTCCTCATTTCGAACTCTTTCCCTGCAGGATATACCTAACGATCTTCTAAACACATCCATTTCTACAGCTTCTTATTTTTTTCTGTTGTTCTCGGTTATTCTCCAAGTTTCTGCTCCATAAAGTAGACTGCTTTTAATTAGTGACTCATAGATGTTATATTTTCGCTTTATTTCTATTTCAGAGCTCCAAAGTATTCCATTTAGGCAGCCAATTGTTCTTCTAGCTTGTGTAACCCTTTTCTTTATTTCATCATCGTCTTTTCCCGTTCTATCGAAGATTACTCCCAGGTACGTATATTCACTACAGGATGTGATTTCTTCATTATTCTCTAGTTCGATATTGGATAACTCAGCTCCTATGGGTAGGTATTTAGTTTTTTCTACATTTATTTCCAATCCCCACTGTTCATATTGCTCCTTTAGTTTTCTTGCCATATACTCTAAATCGTCTTTATCATTGGCTATGATGACTTGGTCATCAGCAAATTGTAAGGTATATAAACAAACATCTCCGAGGTCTATACCCATACCGTGACATTTACGTTTCCACTGGTTTAGTGCTTTTGCAATATATATCTTAAACAACGTTGGTGAAATACAGCAGCCCTGGCGCAGACCCTTGTTAACGATGAACTTTTTAGATAGTGTGTTGCCAATTTTTACTTGTGATGTAGAATTTTCATATAGATTTTTTAAGGCTTTGATTAAAGTGTAGCTAATGTTAGTTTCTTGTAGTGATTTCCACAATTTAGTTACAGGCACGCTGTCGTATGCTTTACGGAGATCAACAAACATGAGTTGGGTCTCTTGATTGGTTGCTAATTTTTTTTTCAATTAATTGTTTTAGTCAGAAGACATTATCTGTGCAAGTTCTTCCAGCTCGGAAACCAGTCTGTTCTTCTTCTTCTTGTTCCCTATACTCCATCTCAATGAGATTTCTAAGAATGCGTCCGTACACCCGGCTTAGTGTACTAGTTACCGATATTCCTCTGTAATTTGAGCAATCCAACTTATCTCCTTTTTTATGGATGGAAGAAATATAAGCTACTTTCCATAAACTGGGTGGTGTGACACCGTTTATATATTTGTTCATACACCAAGTAAGTGCTAGAAATAGTTTATCTGTGCCACATTTTATTAATTCTGCTGGAATATTTTCTGGGCCTGGAGCTCTACCATTTTTTAGTTCAGTTACAGCTTTCTTCAGCATATCAACTCCCACTACTATCTCTTCGCCGTCAACTGATACTTCCGTTGGTGATTGTGCGGTATATTCTTCTCTACTTTCTGTTAGCAAACTCTCGTAGTGTTCTTTCCATTTTTTTGTTGGTATTAACTGGATAGAAGTAGTATTTCTTTCTGTGTTCTTTATTTTGTTTAAAAGTTTCCATGTCTCTGAACACTTTCTTCCGCCCATGTAAGTGTTGATCTCTTGGCATGTCCTATCCCACATTTCGTTTTTTGCTGTTATTACTGCTCTTCTTGTTGTTCTTCGTAAGTCTAAATACTTGTCTTTGTCTACTTGATGTTTAGTACTTAGCCACCGTGTGTACGCTTTCTTTTTCTCCATTACTAGGTTTTCTATGTCTTCGGTCCACCATAGCTTTTTACTGTGCCGTTCGGATTTTAAACCAAGCGTTTCTTTCGCAGCTTTTTGTATACTGTCTATTATATTTTTATATACTTCTTCCACGGATACATTTTGGATTATATCTTCTAATTTTTCATTTAGTCTTCGTTGATATACTATTCAACACATAATATCACATACTTCTATAAAAAGACAAATGTAAAGAGTACAAAGTGTATGGAGACGTAAGAACAAATAGAGTAAAAAATTAAAAAATAATAATGACTGTTCCAAAGAAATCTGCACAAGAAAGGATTAAAAAAGCTTTGAAAGCAATGAAACTTATCGAAGCCATTTTATCGACAACTACTACTACTTACACACTAAAATACACAGAACTATGCGACTATATTACAAATGATATAGGTTCAAAGTATATTTTGGCACCTTCACAAATAGAATAGGTAAATATGGCTCGGTAGACGGTACTGTTTGTACGGTACCGGATGCTCCCGCTCACATTTTTAACTGCCAAAGATGGGCAACTGAGATGGGAGATTTCAAGAGGCAAATGGGTTTTGGGCTGGATGAAAGAAACATTGTAAACATAATGTTGAGAGGAGAGAAAGAATGAGGAGAAGTGTACTCTCTGATTTCTGGGGTGATGAAGAAAAAGGAGCAGGAGGACAGAGGAGTACATTAATCCGGGGATCTAAAAATTTATAGTTAATACTGTTATTATTAGTTTATGGCCTAACGTATAAACATTTTCTTATTTGCGGCAATAGATATGGTTATATATAAACTTTTAGTTTTCTATTTTAGTTGTTTATTGAGTGGCAAGACCACCTCTCTGGAACGGTGGTTAATTTTAGCCGGAACACGGTTAATCCGATACTACCCTGGGGTCTTCTGGCTTAGTATCCCACTCAGCCGAAAGATACCAGGGTGTCTTGTTCCGTAACGTAGGCCAAAAAAATTTCCGCCACCGCTGCCTGTCAGAATTCAATGGATACCTTCTTAGGCTCTTACTGGTATCTGGCAATACGACAATTAGAAAAAAAAGTTTAAAGTATCCTGAAAACGTAAGAAAGAACTATACAAATAACCTAAAAGGACTAAGGCCCCAAATTAAAATGGTGCACACAAACTCAAACGACTGACGTCTTAAAAACAACATTTTAGGGATCTTAAAAAGGATACATGAAACAGACAACTCTTCTATTACTAAGGAAGAAAGCGACGACAACTCTATCTCAAACCCAAATTCATAGTTCAATGGACTTTGAATGACTTTCACAGCCATATCAAAAACTTAAAAATAATATTCAATGCATTCTCACCATTAGTAATATTACGTTTACAAGAAACATGAGTTTCTAATAATAATGTAAAATTGAAAAAATATACATCATATCAAAACTAGACCGATTCAGCAAATAGCTAACGGTATTGTTCGCATCTTTGTAAAATCTACGGTCGAGTCAAAAGAAATTCAGTTAGATACAAATCTTAAAGCTGTTGCAGTTTTATTAGTTCATCATTTCAAAGTTAACATTTGCAGTGTATATTTACCAGATTTGGAAGAATCTATACGGTTAGAACTACAAAAATTGATAGAACAAATTCCATCTCAAAAATTAATTCTTGCTGACACAAATTGCCATAACAAATCTTGGATATCTACGAAAACTGACAAAAATGGCAAAACTCTATTAAAAATATTTAACAACCTCAAACTGGTGCTATAAAACACATGAATGCCTACCCGTTTTAACTTACACAATTTTACGTTTTCAACCATCAATTTATTCCTCAGCAATTTAACTTTAGCACCACTACTTGAGTGGAATACACTTTCACATTTATTTCACAGCGACCATCTACCAATTTTGATTAATCATATTAAAGACAAAAACGTTAATACAAAACCAGATGAAACATGAAAATTTATATCAGCTGACTAGGAAAAGTATACTAGTTTAATAAGTAAACAAATGAAAGACTTTAAAATATTAGAAGATATAAACATCACAACAACTGATTTTAATAATATCCAAATAGGTTCAGCCAGAGAAGCGATTGGAAAAACTAAAGCTACCACAAAAACACCTCTACTCTGGTGAAATATCAAAATAGAAACTTCTTTGAAACAAACAAACCACTCCTTTAATATATTGAAAGAATAGAATTCCAAAACTACCTTAGCTAGATTTAGAGCATTAAGAGCCAGATTGGTTTCTAATCAAAAAATCTAAAAAAGAAAGCTGGACCGATTATGTATCATCAATGGGTGGAATGCATAAAAAGTAGTAGATGCTATTGCTTCAGCAAATAGTATCTGGTTTGTAGCATTTACTTTTACATAAAAGGAGGTGCTTTGTTGAAAAGACCGTACTACACAGCCGAAGTACTTGCTACTGACCTGAAGGTTCTACTACTAAACGTAACGCCAGCCGTAGTGCCCTCGTGCGCATCACACCAATCGTATCAGAACTATTTTTTCATGTGATTTTTCAACTTTTTATAAAGATTTTGTATTAATACCTAAATATATATACATATGCAGTAAGCTAAAATAAGTCTTACCCGCTCCCTACTCTCATACTTTCACATTTAAAAAAATCAAAGTTATGACTGTCACCTAAAGAAGGATTGCTTAAAGTTCGAAACATTGATGCTATAATATACTACGATTATTTTAAAAATCGACTCCTTTGAGTGTTTTGCTTATATACTAAAAATAAATGAGTTAATATGGGGGGTTACACTTATTTCAGCACACTGTATGAATAAAACTGCACAATTCATGATAATTACCTGAATATTTTACGATAAATATCGTCATTGCATATTCTTCCTGGTTTGTAGATTTTTCTACGACGAACATTCATAAATGCTGCCATTTAACAAACATAACAAAAAACACCTACGCCGAAGTTGTTTATCTACCAACTTCACCTAAACTGAAGCAAATTCTATTAAACTAGCAAATACTTCAAAAGCGTAGTACATCCTTCTATGTATCTGGTAAATAGTAGTAAATACTACGGAGGAAAGCAAAATGCTTTGTAAGTGTAGCAAGTACTACAAAAATGTAGAATTACTTGAAGCATTAGCAGATACTACGTTTTATGCATTCCATCCAATAAATTCATCTACACCAATAAGAGATATTTGAAAAAAAATAAGGAAAATAAAGGGCTCAACCAAAATTAATCATATCGACACCATTGCTACAGACAACTTAATTACTTCACATAAACTAGAAATTGTAGAAATCTTAGCTGATCACTATTAACAATATTCGAGCAATGATCCATACAACTCTACATTTTTAAAACACAAAGAAAAACCGAATTGTCACAAATCAAAAAAGAAGATTTTATGCTCTTTTAATATACCGGTTACACTAGACGAGTTAAACGAAATCCTAGGCAATGCTTAAAAAACTTCTTCAGGACCTGAGGATATTTCAACAATATTTATTAAAGTACCTGCTAGTAAAATGTGTACGACTTGTGGCGAAACTGCAGGTTAAACTGTCGTTTACGAACAAACGAGACATCAAGACAAGATATTTTTAATAAGTATTGGAATTTGGGCGATTTATAAAACCAAAAAATATTCATTATTAGACATACCATAGAAATTAAACCAAAATACAGATATTCTTCAATAAAAAATTTTCGCAAATCAAACACTGGATTTAATTTCACAGCAAACAACGATCACGTACGAGTTTGCAAAACATTTTTTAAAAATACTCTTGCTATAAACGATCAACATATTGCTACAGCTCTATCAAAAAAAAAGACAATGTGTGGTTTAATACAATATGAATTACGTGGAAAACATGGCAAACGACGTACTGTGGAACCGGAGATCTATGAAGGTGTTAAACATTTTATAAATGCAATACCACGCGACGAATCACATTACTCTAGAGTCCAGACGTCATGGGAATATATTCAGTGTGACCAGTCTTAATCTGATTTATATTAAGACTACAAAGATAAATCTACAGAAGAAAACTTATTATACCTTTAACCGCATTTTTAATGAAGACTTTAACATTTCCTTTCACACACCAAAAAATCAAAATTTTAAAAACGCTGATGAGGATGGAAATAGTACATTGTTTACCGGGTAGGAAAAGCTTAACGTTCCTGGACGACTGTGAAGATTGCTAAGTCGAGGCGCAACACAGAGTCCAGGAATGTGGCTTTTCCTACGAGGTAAACATACTATTTTTCGGCAAATCGTTTAAAATTCGACAGATATTGATTGATTTAAAAAAAAAAACGCGATAATTTTATTCCCAAATAAATGGTGCTTTAAAATTCCTAATAAAATACTTGGGTTACAATGGAAACGTATTGAGGTTGAATTGTCAAACTTGACGCTTATAAATTTAATTGCTGGTGTTCTCGAAAGTAAAATGATAATTGATGATGAAATTTCCATTCCTGGGACTCCTCCAGAGCTGGTTGAGGCAGTGAATACTGCTTCATTAGAATTATTGCCAAAGAAATCAAGAGAAAAGTACGAAAATGCATACAGACGTTTTATGGATTATCGCATGAGTAAAAATACGAGTTCTTTCTCAGAAAATGTTGTAATGGCATACTTCCTAGACCTTTGTTTAAAGATGAAATCTTCAACATTATGGGCCAATTATTCAATGCTGAAGTCAAGCCTTGCACTTAAACACAATGTAGATATATCTACATACTTAAAACTTCGTTCTTTATTGAAACGGCAAGCTCAAGGTTATAGGGCAAATAAATCTAAGATTTTAACGAAGGAAGAAATTGAAAAATTTATCCAGGAAGCTCCAGATAAAGAAAATTTAATGATTAAGGTAATTTACAAGGTTTTAATTTCTATTTAGATTATAGCTTTATTTATTTTTTAGGTGGCTGTAATATTTGGTATTTCTGGGGCCTGTAGAATGGACGAGTTAGTCCGAATGACTGTACACGATATAGTAGACTTAGAATCTAAGCTTTTAATCAGCATATCAGATTCGAAAACCAACAAACCAAGATCATTTGTAATTAATCAGATCTACTTGAATGTTTATCGAGAGTATGTTTCGTTAAGACCAGAAAATATGAACAGTGACCGATTTTTCTTTAAATATCAAAGCGGAAAGGGTTGTAGACAAGTGGTAGGAATTCATCAATTTAGAAAAATGCCCAAAATAATTGCTACTTATTTGAACTTGGTAAATCCGACAGAATATACTGGTCACTGCTTTCGTCGGTCTTCTGCAACAATATTGGTTGACTCTGGTGCCGACATAACTAGTTTAAAGAGGCATGGCGGATGGAAGTCATCAAACGTTGCTGAAGGATATATCGAAGAATCGTTTAACAATAAGGTTGAGGTGGCAAATAAAATTTTCACAGTACAAAATATTCAACAAAATGACACTTCCACCCTGCATGTTGTCCAAAATGTTTCTCATAGTTCTAAGAGTGTTCCTCCAATGTTCAATAATTGTACTAACTGTCAAATTACTGTAAATATATCAAATTGATCTTAAAAATGTATTCAGCAATGACTTGATGTTTTCAAAATATCAATTAATTCCTTATAAGCAATGTGTTTTCTATCATTTATGTAGAACACTAACAACTGTACGGAAATATCATTTTCTTACAGTAAGGAAATGACATTTCCTTACAGTAAGGAAGTCCTGACTTTTTCTTCAAGAAATTTTGACAGGAATGTCAAAATTTCCTGGCGATTTGCGGAAAAAATATTACTGTGGCTTACCAAAAACCACGAAAGCAAAAGAAGTGTCCAGAAAAAGAAAGAAAAAGACAAAAATACTAACATGGATTCAACAATAGTCACTGTATAGTATATGGCTTACAAGCTGTGATGCCAGTATCAAAAGGCCAAGTTTCGTTATGTTTTTATAAAAGCAGTGTTAACTTTTTAGTTTTACTGTCAGTGACTTATTCGCTAAAAATGTCGAATACTATTTTTGGGACGAAACGGAGGAAAAACGTGGTAAGAATGTAATTGGGGATTGTACACTGAAGTATATAAAAAAAATTATAAAGGTTAATTTTTATTAAAAACTGTACCTTATATTTTATTCTGATACCTAATTGTTGTGGGCATCAAAAAAATAAATACATCCTTACAGCATATGCGATAGGTTTATTTTGTTAAATATATAGATTAAGTACATAATGTTCAAGAATACTGTATTTAGTTATCTGTATTTAAATTTGTTTGATTAAAATATAAACGTAATTAAAATCAGTCTTGATATATTTATTAATATGAAAAACGATAATTGTTGGTAATTCTTAACGTGTAATATAATTTCTTTAGATTTAATGTTAACAAATATCAAGAATTAAGTTACCAAAATTGTTGTAAATCCAAAAACTAAAGTAAACCGCAGAAAAAAAAAGTAAATCAAATTGTAGTAACACAAAATATTTCATTGATAATGTCATAACTAAAAATAATATTTCATTTCGAACATTTTTCTCAGAGCAATACACTGTTAACTCAAAATTTTTAAGTAACTTTAGTGTAAATTTTTTTATTTAACTTAAAGTACAAAGAAACTTCCTTTAATATTAATTAGAAACATATTATGCATTAATTTTATTTTTACCTACAATAGGAAATGGTTAATAAGTTTTTCGTTGATTTTGAAAAATCATCTTTTTTTAGTTACGACACTATTGTATTATTAGTGCGATATATAAACTCGTCTGTATTCAGAAATCCAAAAAATCAAAAGTGTCCTTTTTTGTCCACTAGAGTCTTGACTGCATCAATAAAAATGTTATATATCATTTAAAATGAGACCAGTAATTAAGCTATAAAGATATTTACTTATATCTATTCCATCCTCAATTTGTATTTTACACAAATAAAATGCAATCGGTATTTCACTTTAACGTGTAAATGCTTGCAGAAATATTTTATTCAGCCTCACGTATACTGGCGTGCAGTTATCTGGCATGTATACGTGCCAATATCTGCTGGGCAAAAATTCCGGATTACGTAAAATCTATACTACGTGTTCTAAATTCACGTCAATATAATAAAGATTTTCAATATAGTCTCATAATGTTTGTGTATTATTTACCTTTAAAAACGAGCCTTTTATTCTTTATTAATTTTTTTTCATACATTTTCTAATTTTAAGTTCAAATTTATTCGTATTAATAAATTTTTCGGTACTGATGACATTTATAAGTGCTTGATACACATTTTTTGGAGAGCATTTTTTTCACAGCATATTAGGTTTGCTACCTGTATAATCAGGATTATTATTTAAACTTAAAATATTTACAGTAACTGCAGTATAGTATTTTTTACAGTAATAGCTATTTGTATAACAAGGGAGCAAAGTGTTACTTTTCATTCCGAGAATGAAGTGTCAGTAATCATTCAAGGGAGGAAAAGGCACTTTCCTTCCATGTTATACATATACAGATTGAACGAAATAAATTCGGAACAGACGAAATATTATGTATTTCGGCTCAATTCTGCTGTAGGTGGTTGGCTAACAAAAGGTTGTCTTATAATTATATTATAAAAATCCAATACTTCAGCGGGCTGCTGGATTCCGAAATCATAAAAATTGTAAGCTACATATAAATCTACGATTTTATTATGCTGTCAAACCACTTATAGTCCAGGAAATGAAGCATTTCACCTCGCAATTTTTTCGTCCTGCGTGGATTGACTTGGAAATTTTAACCGAAGATAGGTAATCGCCTAAGGATCAAAATCTATATCGAACCAAAGTGCGCCAAAGCCTTGGGGGTGGTTGTCATTCCATCTCGGGGGTGAAAATTGTTTTTTTATGTTTTAACTACAGCTTTCAATTAAAAAAGTGATTCTAAACAAAAAATGTTTTATACATTTTTTTCGTAAAACTGAGATTTTTCAAGTTATTCGCGATTGAAAGTAACGACTTTTAGACGAAAAAATCGACGTGTTTAATCGATTTTTCGCGAATAGGTAACTAGAAAATGGTGCATTTTATCGAAAAAATTGTAGAAAACAAATTTCTAGCTTTTAAAAAGACAAATATAGTTCATTTTTTAAAATGTTTTTGCGATATAATAGGAACCGAAATACGGCCTATCAATGTTCAGCGGTTTTCTTCAAATGACAAATTTGAAAGATTCAAAGTCAAATATCGGGAGAATGATGCATTTTTGGAAGAAAACCCACAGAATCTTTTTTAAAGAGCACAAATAGACCTATCAAAAAAAAAATGTAGCTAAAAAATTGAGTGAGTTATGATGAAAATAAGGTCAATATCTCATTTTTTTACGAAAAAGTCGATGAAAACAACTCCCTAATCACCCTCATAATTAAAATCGATCTTCACCCTTCTGCAATTCTCTTTGTACATGTATTGTTAATACGTCTAAGAAGTTTGACCCATTTAAAATGCTTAGTTTTAGAAAAAGTACAGCTTAAAGCGAGAAACGATTTACAATTTCATATTTTTTACCCTTCTTTTTTTAAATATCCCCGAAAATACCTAATATATGAAAAATATAAAAAGGTACTAAATTGTAGCTTTTCTGATGAAAATTTTCCTTTATTTAGATTTGTTGTGCAATGAATATTTGGCGAGATATAGCCGTTTAAAGCATCGATTTACGATCAAGCACCATCTTTTTCGAGCCCTTTAAACTCACCTCATTTAAAAACCAAGGGTTCCAAAAAGATTTAATTCACAGATCCTTGTAGCTCTGAAAAACCTCTACAAAATCGTTTTTGAAGAAACACTATTGTTAAAAATGAAGGAAATACGTTAAAAAAACCAAATAATTTTTTTCAGAAAATTCCATTAGTATAGTACAGTACATTTTGGAGCATAATAATCTACAAAACCGGTGTATTAGGTAGAGGGGCGTTATAAATTCGAAATTTTAAGCGTTCTTATTTTGAAATCCCATACAACAGAATAAAACATCTGCTCATATGTCTATGGCTTGGCAATGAAAATATCAGAGCAACAGATTGGGGATGGTATTCCAAAGATGATTTGTTATTACCCGTACGCATGAACAAACAACCTGCACCCAATGAACTTTTGAAAATTATTTTTTGCCAATGCAAAAAAGGATGCGGCGTTTCATGTGGGTGCAGAAAAGTTGGTTTATACTGTAAATCTACTCGTTCTGGATGTTTAGGTGAAGGGTGCAATAATAGTCCACCAATAATTGAAGATGAGGTTGACATAGATCACGATGAAGATGTAATTGATGACGAATAAAATTAATATTATAATTATTTTACCTATAAATGTGAATATTTTCAACTATTTATGTAAATATATAAGAATATATGGTGCCTTTTTATGTTGATAATTTTTTTTATATTTAATTCTACTTTTGTCAATTTATATCTATTAAATTAGTTTATAAAAACTGCAATGTTGTAAAGGGTGATTTTCAAAAGTTGAAAAGTTGCAAAATTTTCGCAAAAAATTGTTTTCACCTATAGCACTCATAACAATTGATTTTTAAGTGTTGAAAATATATTAAATTGTATTTTAAAGTACAAAAAAATCACTATTTAACTAATCCAAACCAAATTTTACTCATCTTAAAATTTGTAATGTTATTTTACAATTTTTAAAAATTAGGGGTAGTTTTCACCTCTAAGAACAATCAGGGTTCATCGGCATGACATAAACTATAAAGTAGAGGGTGAGTTGAGCTTAATTCCAAATTTTTATGCAAATCGTTTCAAGGCGAAATCATTTTCTTTGCATTACTAATTTTTGTTACATTAATCTCTAATAAGGTTCGCTTTTTAAGGGTTGAAATATGATGGAACTCTATTCAAAAGTATAAAATATTCATAACTAATTCAAACCTAATCTTACCCATATTCAGGTTTAATATGTTATTTTATAATTTTTGACAATTGGGAACAGTTTTCACCCCTAAAACCCATCAGCGCACTTTGCTTCGATATAGATTTTGATCCTTCGGCTATCACCTACCTTCTGTTAAAATTTCAACTTAATCCATGCAGGACGAAAAAATTGCGAGGTTTTAACTTTTTTCGAGCTTCATTTCCTGAACTAGTATCGTTTCCTTAAACAAGTCCTTCTTTGAGCGGTGTTGCCAACCTCATTGGTAAGGTGTTAACCAGAAAATATTTACAGGACAGAAAGGAAATAACTACAAACCATTAAGTTTATTTTTGTTATTAGTCTGTTGTAGTAGATTGGTAAATACAATGAAAAATATAGGCAAATATCCGCTTTATTTAAAGATACGAAGAAAATATAACTCTCAAAAAGATCCGCAAATCGGATTATTACACGGCGATTGGCAACATTGTTACGCAAACATTGTTGCGAGACAGATAGTTGAACGATATTTTATACAATGTCTATACCCAGGTATGGATATTGGTTCACTATTTCAAATGCAGTTCAAACAGACATATATTAAACTGTATGATCCGTTTTAAATTAGTTCAATCTGTATGATTTTTCCACCTCCCTTAAAGAGGTAAATTTGCCTCTAAAAATCTAATAGATACAAAAAACTAATTTTCTTCAGTTCCGTGATGTAGTACCAATAAGTCTCCCATTTTTAATTTAATATCTGTTTTGTCCTTTATAGTGTGTTCTGTTTGTCCCTAAGTGTCGTTGTTTTAGTTTTAATAATTTTAACATATTTGACATTACAATTATCTGCCAACAAACAGTAATCTAATTCAACTTTATCAAAGAAATTTTATAATTAAAAGTTAAAGGAATTGCACACCCACATAATTAAACATCTAATTTCATTCATTGTCATACAACAATCACCTTAATAAAAATTTTAATAAATTAACACACATCTCGAAAATATATCTCTTAAATAAATATAAATAACTTTTAATGAATTATCTAATACAGAACAACACTTAAATTTAACAAATAATCACATTATACCTTATTTCTACTTCACTGGTTATTATCTATCTCCTCAAGAAACTTCCCCGTTAAATATCAAACGGTTAAAATAGTAAAAACTAAAGATCCCCATCATCAGCAATTACAGGATAGTTTGAACTATGTTCTCCAAATCATTAATAAATCTTGTACCGGCATCATTTAATTAACTTTTTATCGACTGACCTGAAGATGCTTTGCAAATTGTAGAAAACGAAACCGGTCGTCTAGGTAGTTAAATTACACTGATTGTGAGTGAGTCTTATTTATTTCTTTTTTACCTATTTTAAATGGACTCACACAGAAAACACATTCATGATTTGAATATTACCTTTCGCCTAAATTCAGCGTATAAAGTATCTAAAAAGGCATATATAAAAGGGCCACTTACGATACCGGGCTAATATTGTTAAACCCCATCAGCAAGTATGCAAAAAATTATTATTTTATTTCCAAGCCTCCAAGTATTTGGTTCCTAATTAACCGCTACTTTTACATACCATATTCAGTTATTAAAGTTTATCATTGGGTTATTCACTTACTGTTTTTTGCTTTCTATTTTTCCTAATGTGTGATAGATTTTACCGTAGTCTACAAAAGCGTGCTTTAAAAATATTTGATGGAGTAAGATTAAAGGATCAGAATGGATGTTGCCTTCCATCACCTTCTGATACGGTCTGGATGATGTCTTTTAAAGATCATAACATGTACTAAAAATGTTAACGTAATCACTCTTTCAACCTTCAAAAGGACCTTTCTCTAATGCCATTTGTAATAGGTTTTCTTTAAATTCAACTTTAGATTTATTGATCTCAACTCTTTACCAAAAATACAGGTAAGGTTGAACTGATGGTCTCCAATGGTTTGGCTATAAGCGATAGCATTGTTCAGGTCCAAAAAGACAAAACCTTCAGTTTAGTTTCTTCAGTACTACATATTTACGTCAGATGTTCAAAGGTGACTGGGGATTTACAAAGTTTAGATAAAAGAATGTTGAATTATTATAATTCTTGATAAATCTTCTACGCTGCTTTTGCTTTGTTTGTTGGATAAATTTCTATCTGCTAGTTTCTACTTTTTAATATCTGTCAATTCTTTATGTTGTCTTTTTATGTGCTTATTTTTACAATACAATAATTTTTGGTCTCCCGCCTTCATTTTACTTTTGCGTTAATGTGTTGATATGTCCTTGTAGTTACTCAGCTTTAATAATTTATTTATATTATTCATGCAACGTATTCCTTTGCTCAGTCATGTTTTTAAAATGTAATCCAAATAAGTTACTAAATAAGTATTTTTTTTCTCTCGTATGTTTTATATCATCCAAATCTTCTGGTACGTTCCAGGTTTCTGCTACACCTTCTCACCCTCACACTTAAAGTCCTATAGTACATACCAGTAAGTAAGTTTTTTATTTTAAATTGATGACACCCTACTGCTCTCTGCTTGTTTACTTATAGCAACAAATATTCCCGTCTTTATCTCCTTTGCGTGTTGACTAATTGCATGTTAAATTCTTTTAAACAACAACGTCAAATTCAAACAACAAATCCAAACTACGTTGGTGTTAACATAGACGAGTAGGGATAATGATTTCATGTGTTCCCGTAGGATATTCCACTCTCATATTGTTATAAATTTAGAGATTTATATTAAAAATAAATGAACTTAGACTATTCACTTGAAGAAATTTTGCGTCACCATTAGATTAGACTAGATTATGAGAGATCGTTAAGGCCATGCAATCTCACCGCACCTCGACCTTTAGAGTGCTTTTAGGCATAACTTAATTTAGTAAAACTTTAGAATGCCACTACTACTAATGAAGGATAAGCTTATAGGGTGACTTGTTTCCTACGTCAGAGGGTGCTAGACTGTTAGAAATTTTAGTCGTTTGCAGAACAGTACTACACAGTTGTATAGTATAATGTTCTGCCGTTTCTTCGTTGTCACAGAAACGACAATTCTCACTAATTTGCCCATTTTTTAGGCAGATATCTCAAAAAAGGCCAGTGACCATCTTTTTTACTAATCTTTTTTACTAATTTGAAGGCGTGTTTGTTGCGGTAGGCGACGCTTTCATGAGTCTTTTGCTTGCCATTTACCTGGTGTGTAATTGAGTGTCCAGAAATTCTCACCAAATGGGGTGTTAGCCCCTTCTTTCGTGTGGCTGTCAGCTTCCTCATTTCCTGCAATTACCTCGTGACGTGGCACCCGCATCAAAGTTACTTTATTGCATGCCGCCAGCTTATTAAGGGATTGTTTACAGTTTCAAAATAACTTTGATTCAAAAATAAATGACTTTAGAGTCTTTAAGGTGATTTCTATCTCTATTTGTCAACCATTTTCCATCCACTAGGGAATGTAGGTCTCTCCCAATTGCTTCCATATTTTTTTATCTTGCGCCAATCCAATCTACTGTTTGCTTGCCACTGCTCTTATATCATTTACCCACCTTTTTTTGAGGTCTTCCTATGCTTCCCGTGCTTCCCATGCTTCCCATGCTTCTTGTTGTTGTCCTTTGTCTCCATTGTAAAATTCTCCGTATCGGCCTGTTCTCATTTTATCAGGATACGTGACCTGCCTAGCGCCATTTTATTTTTATAATTTCTTTTACAATATTCCTTATCCTCGTTCTACGTCTTATCTCGGTGTTTATAATCTTATCTCTCAGTGATATTACAAGCATGACTTTTTCCATTGCTCTTTGCGTTGTGTCAAATTTTTTAGCAGATTTTTTGGTAAAGACTACTATCTCCAAGCCGTAGGTACAAACTGGTAGTATACATGTGTTATTCACCTTTTTTTAAGTTTACAGGAATGTAGGTGTTTATAGGAATTTCGGCATCTTGATTTGGTTTTACTAGTTTGATGAAATGACCTAGATATATATATATATATATATATATATATATATATATATATATATATATATATATATATATATATATATATATATATATATATATATATATATATATATATATATATATAATGTTCAACATGTTTAAGGCGATTTGGCTGTCTGATAAAGCAAAGAGTTTTGCCCTGCGAGTGTCTCGAATAAGACATTTTTGGGCACCAGTAGAAGTCAACCTTGACTGTCATTCCATCTGTCGGCCTATCTTTAGAGTCCAATGGAATTTCTGTTTTTGAACGATTTTTAGGTACGTAACTAGATCTCCAGGTTTCATTACATGTGTCTGTCGCAGTTTTAAGGCGGTGGTTTCTGTTTCCCTTCTTATGCAGTACTGCAAGAAATAATGGTTAAGCATCGCCTCTAGAGCTGAAGTGGGGTATGTTGAAATTGCCTCTGTAATTCCCAGACAAGCTAGCTACAGCAATTTTTGCAGCTTTGCGTTGACTGTTAATTGTTATATTTAGGCCACCATACGAGTAATGCGTACATGACTATGGGCAAAATAGGTTATTTTTGGTTTTAGGCATCAAGTCTTTACAATATCTTGCAGCAGGTCAATCTTGCCATCATGGCTCTGGATAAGATTTGTTCAATATAACTACTTCAAATAAATTTTTAGTCTAGGGTTACCCACAGATGTTTTACTTCTTTAGAATAGTCTAATGTGATGCCATTTATAATTGTAGCATGTGTAAATTGTATTTACGTACTTTTCTTTTTGTAATCCCTCGTTTAAGTACCAACTTTTAATCTCGTTAGAGCAGTTTGCATGAGACTAGATAAAGTCAGGTAATGCCTTCGCCTAATTGTAACAACTAAGTCATCTGCGTAACCTTGAGTTGTAAAACCAGAATCATGCAACTTAATAAAGAGGTCATCCACGAAATGAGACCACAGCAGAGACCTTAATATTGCCCCTTTACTACTGCCATACTTACAAATTTTTTTCCAATGCCAGCAGTGATAATTCTGATTTTTAGCCTTGACTAAATCCATTGTATTAGTAAGGTTTCAGTGTTTTTTTTTTACTAGAGAACTTTTCATGGATTTCAATGAGTTATTATAAAACGCATCCTCTATGCCATTGAAAGCGCAACGATCTATTTTTTTACCACTAGTGTCCTTTTAATGCATTCGACTAGGGAGTTTGGAGCAGTTATAGTGGATTTGCTTGTCTCGTTTATTGATGTTTGTGAAGCGGTTTTCTCGTTAGAGTTTCGCTTCTTATGTAGTAAGTCTACTAGTTTCTTCATTGTTTTTAGGAGAACGGAGGCGTGAACTAACACAAAGCTTGTTAAGAAAAGCCGCTGTAGTTGCGGCTGTATTTGCACACCGTCATCATATAATCAGTTTTTAGCTGCATTGTCCTATTTTAATTCCTATCAATTATGAAACAATATTGCAATATATTATTATCACTTTACTTTTTTATTAAGATTAGAGTCCTATTTGATACATTTTTGTTTTGCCTAAAGTTGACTAGATTATTAAAGTTGGTACTATATGCATATTTCCTTGTTTTCAGACAGTTTTGTAGAGCTCTTATTTTCTGTAAAAAATGCACCCATTGTTTTATAAAAATTGGTTAGTTTTACGTAATTATAATTAAAATTTCATCGCATATTTAAAAAATTAAAATAATCTGAGTTTTTGACAGTTACTAATTCCATGCTAATATGGTATTGACAATATTATTCAAAAGGTTCTGAAAATGTTTTCTTTTGGCATGGTTAAGTTAGATATTGTATTTATACAAACCACAATTGCTGTAACAGAAAAAGTTATACTAAGTAACAAAAACCTAAATTTCTTTAATTTATTATTTCTTTGTATTTAAGAACGATTTTCAAAGTGGAAATTGAAACATCAAATATACTTATTTTAAACTAAAATTTTAGCTTATTCCCAGTAAAAATAGTAAAAATATTAACACTCTTTATAATTTCTCAATCATCTGTTTTCTATTTTGTGTACGATATTCATAAATCACAACTACCTGATCGAAAATAACAGTATGCATTTTGGACACACGAAACTTTCAGGCAATATCCTTTATAAATAACAAACACTAACAAAAGAATGACGAACAAAAACTGTGCCAGGATTTGAAATATTCAAATGATGGATGGTGTAGTTGCACTTGTGCGTGGCGGCTTATAACCATTTATCATGCCGCAATACTATATTCAAAGTTACGCTGCCATTCAAAAAAATGCACTGCACTTTTATAAAGAAAAGTTCACTTTTAAAATGCTTGAAATGCTTCAAATGAATCTCAAATATTTTATTTATCTTTTTCTAATTTGTAACAGGCCTTGTAAAATTTATTAAAATTAATATCATCTAATAAATTTTTTTTCTTCAAACGTCACATAATGATGACATTACTTATCTAACATGATCCTGCCAAAGCTTGATGTCTCTGCCGACAGCAGAAAAATGTTGTCATGGCAACAATATAAAACATGTCACAAAGCAACAATACAAATGTCATTAACAACAATTAAACGTCATTTTTATTTATAGTAATATTAAAAGTACAATTAGTTAATGAGGCATTTTCAACATTGAAACCGTGCAAAAATGTTCCCGACTCTTGTTGGCAAATCATGAGGGTTTAAAATTTTTTGAGCATTATCGTTCTTATTTCTTATTGAATCCTCTATCTATCCTTCGGCAACCGTGCTTGATTTCCAGCCCCCATGTCGTTTGAGGCATTCTAGATTTTCCGCCTACATCAATTAAAAGTGTTGCTGAAGTTCGTCGTAAAGAGTGACCCGTGTATTAGGGATGGCGGTTTTTGACAAAACACCGGTTTTTGGTTATACCGGTTTTTTTTGCTTACGGTTTAACCTGGCAGTTATAACCGGCCAAAAAACCGGTTTTTTCAAAAACCGGTTTTCGGTTTTTTTATTCCAATATATTAGAAAGTTACATTTACAATGCACTTTAGTTTGCGATACTACATTTGACTCGATATCAATATGATCAAAATTAGTACTATCGAAAGAACATCAATATCAATGTAAATACAACACAATTTTTTGTGTTTTTTGAGAAAAAAATTCCCCAACAAAAATTTTCCAGACTCTTTCAAATGGGATTTAAAGAAAATAATATCAACATAAATATTTTACTTAAAAATAAATTGGATAATGCAATTCATCTTTTATTTTTACTACCATCACAAAAAATTATCATGTATTACTTTTAACTCATTTACGACTTCCGGTATGGGTATAAATCGTTTTGAAAACGTAGGGAAATCCTTGGAGATTCGTATTCGTAATCGGTAACTCGATATTCATAGTCATTATTTTTGGTAATCAGAAAAAGCCATTTACCCACTTTCAATGTCAAGAGTCAAGTATGAAAAATAGATGATGTATAAATACCAGATCAGTTCTTATGTAAGAATATTATGATTACAAATACTTTTTCAACGAAATACTATAATAAAATTTAATTGTTTCTGGCTGATGTGAGTGACTTTGAGTTTGCTTCTGTATGTATAAAATAAAATAAAAATTGAATTTTAGTTTTGTTTGGAATAATTACTTGAGAATAATAATTATGATTGGGTGGGATCCAAAATAATAAAATAATACCTAACATAATCCTAATCACTGTAAAAACCTAATAACCGGTTTTTACTTTAAAAATAAAAAACCGGTTATAACCGGGACAAAAAAAACAGCCGATAAAACTGGTTATTTCGAAGTAAAAAACCGGTTTTCGCTTAAAACCGGTAGGTTTTTCCCATGCCTACGGTGTATGCGCTTGCATCGTTTAAATTAAAATAACTAGCTACTTTTTGGGCTACTGCGCTGATCGAATGTATTCGGTATGCTTCGGGTAACACTTTTTATTTTGGTATTTGATAAAAAATCGGTTTTCTGTGAAATTTTCAGGCCGCAGTGATGCATACTTTTTATACAGTTTAATGTAGTTTTGAGCAATTATCGTAAAAGATCTAATTTGTCTTGTTTTACTATCTGGGATTTTAATAATTATTACATTTTCGTCAATGTTATTTCGTCATTTTCCTCATTGTCCACAGTCGTCATTTTTACCATTTCGTCGCATCGTCAGGCGCCGGTAACCCCAATTAACAAAACAATCTGAAATATTTTTATAATTTAGTAGAGTATACTACATGCTTTGTAATATATTTTTTTTTACCTTTAATCCTAAATACAACTTATCTGGCGCTTCAAACAAATATTTGTCAAACTTGTCTTTAGTGAAAACTTTAGACTTCTTTGCAGTATATCCTTCGCTTGTTTTTTTCAGAAAGGCATTTTCTTTAAACTTTAAAAATTTGCTTATATCCATATTTTTTTTATTAATTAACTCGAATTTTATCATAGAGTATCGCGACCACATTGTAGAAGATTTCCATTTATTTTCATTTTCCATTAATTAAAATATGCCAGTAAAAAGTCTTCGGTAACTTTCCGTACTTCTCTTGTATCGCACCACTCTTGGAAGTGCTTGTACGCTAACCGATACTTTATTCTGGACTTTGAGTGCTCCAAACGTGCTACTGCATCATTAGCCGCGGACTCAATTTCGTTTAGGTTTTCCATTTTCGCACTAAATTTGCACTTGCGGTTGCAACAACAATAAGCTGTCTTTAATAATTGGTGTCAAACAACTGTAACCAGGGAGACGCAAATCCCACCGACGACTTAATTATTTTAATTTCTAACATCTAGACGACTTTGATAGTTGTCACAGTTAATTTCGAGTAAAAATAGCGTATGAATTGTACTATTTATGGTTGAAAATTGCTACGTTTGAAGAAAAAATAGTATACTTTATTCGGCAAGGAAGCGACTTTCTTGACTTGCCCTCTATCGGGCGCGTCAAGAAAAGTCATGCTTCTCCGCCTTATAAAGTAATATACTATTATTGCCTGCCAGGTTTCATATTTGGATTTTAATAATTTAAATTAAAAATTTATAATTCAGTATTAAACTTGACTTTCTCTATTTATACAAATAATTTGTTAAAACAGTATTTCAATAATTTGTCACATGGTATTGAAAAATTATAATAACGGATTAAAGTAATATAAATAAATGACTACTTATATAAATATATATATATATATATATATATATATATATATATATATATATATATATATAATACTTACACATATATATATATATATATATATATATATATATATATATATATATATATATATATATATATATATATATATAAAATAATAATAATAAATAAATAGTACAAAAACTAACGAAGCTGTCATAGTTACCGTAAGTAACAAATCGCGTCCACTGCTAAACATAGACCTCTTTAAGTCTCGTCCAATGTTTTCTACACTGGACATCTTGTATCTAGTTTCCCGCTATACCTCAGTCAATAAAGAAAAAAAGCTGAAAAATCTTAAATAGATATTTAAAGGTTCTAAAAGGTATATAAAGGTATAAAAGGTATAAAAGGTATAAAAGGTATAAAAGGTAAAAAAGGTATAAAAGGTATAAAAGGTATAAAAGGTATAAAAGGTATAAAAGGTATAAAAGGTATAAAAGGTATAAAAGGTATAAAAGGTATAAAAGGTATAAAAGGTACAAAAGGTATAAAAGGTATAAAAGGTATAAAAGGTATAAAAGGTATAAAAGGTATAAAAGGTATAAAAGGTATAAAAGGTACAACAGGTATAAAAGGTATAAAAGGTATAAAAGGTATAAAAGGTATAAAAGGTATAAAAGGTATAAAAGGTATAAAAGGTATAAAAGGTATAAAAGGTATGAAAGGTATAAAAGGTATAAAAGGTATAAAAGGTATAAAAGGTATAAAAGGTATAAAAGGTATAAAAGGTATAAAAGGTATAAAAGGTATAAAAGGTATAAAAGGTATAAAAGGTATAAAAGGTATAAAAGGTAGAAAAGGTATAAAAGGTAGAAAAGGTATAAAAGGTATAAAAGGTATAAAAGGTATAAAAGGTATAAAAGGTATAAAAGGTATAAAAGGTATAAAAGGTATAAAAGGTATAAAAGGTATAAAAGGTATAAAAGGTATAAAAGGTATAAAAGGTATAAAAGGTATAAAATGTATAAAAGGTATATAAGGTATAAAAGGTATAAAAGGTATAAAAGGTATAAAAGGTATAAAAGGTATAAAAGGTATAAAAGGTATAAAAGGTATAAAAGGTATAAAAGGTATAAAAGGTATAAAAGGTATAAAAGGTATAAAAGGTATAAAAGGTATAAAAGGTATAAAAGGTATAAAAGGTATAAAAGGTATAAAAGGTATAAAAGGTATAAAAGGTATAAAAGGTATATAAAGGGTGGCTGAAACAAATTCCGCGAAGATGTGTAGGTCATTTTGTCATGTTTTTTTAAACAGTCTTAAAAAGTGAAAGACATAGTTTTTTGCCTATTAAAAGTTTATTATATACTCTCTAGAGCAGCGTTTCCAAATGGTGGGTCGCAACCTGGTACCGGGCCACGAAAGCAAAAAGCAAATGCGTGTGTAGAAGTTATGCGTAATTTCATAACCCATACAAATCCTCAATCAAAAATTCAATATTCCTGTTGTTCGATAACTACGCAAGTAGTTATTCAATCTTTCAATTGAATGTGTGGATTTGGCCAAATCCAATGGAGTGCCTATTTTAATCTTTCCTCTCCATTGCAGTAATAAACTATAACCATTAGATGTTGGCGTTTATTTTTCATTTAAGACACACTATAATAGAGCTGTCGACTCTTGGCTCATGCATCACCCAGGTGATGACTATATACGATATACCAGAATGTATTACGAGTACATTTCAGCATTTAATAACTCCGATTAATATAACATCAGGATTCCGTAAATCGTGTATTTTCCCTTATGATCGGGATGTTTTTGCAGAAGAAGATTTTCTTCCTAGTTCCATCACAGACCGGCCTGAACAGTCAACATCTTCAAATGGTACTGTCGAATCTCTAGTTTCAGATTCCTGCAAAAATGACAAACATGGGGATTCTACTTCGAATCTTGATACTGTGATAACAACACTTACTATTGATCATAATTCTGAAGCAACCGTGATGACAACAAAATCGTTTTCATGCCCTCAAGAGTTTGGAGGCTACCAATGCTACTCCAAGAAAACGAGTGCAGAACAAAAAACGTGGAAGAAGTTTCATTCCAACAGATACTCCAAAAAAATTGAACTTCAAACAAAGAACCCCAAAAAACGCAAAGCTAGAGCTAAGACAGTAAAAAAACAATTTATCGCATCCGAAAATAGTTCTTCAAGTGACGAAGCAGAATCCCTGAACAGCTCATCTGAATTTATGATGCCGACCTTGATGCTCCAATAACAGGATTCGACGAACTGGATAGAAATACAGTCATTGATGACTTTGTTCTTGTAAAGTTCGCAAGCAAAAAGTCAGTAAAATATTTTGTTTGCAAAATTTTGACTAATCTTTTCGATGATTTAGAAAATGAGATCAATTATCTGAGAAGAAAAAATAAATCGAACAAGTTCTCTTATCCAAACGTTCCTGAAGTTGCTAGTGTTTTATCGCAAGACATAATGATGATTTTACCTGTACTAGCGTTATATGGAAAAACAAAGAGGCATAATAATTGTGTTCAGTTCGAAGTGAATTTTGGCGCACTGCATATTCAATGAACGATGTCTCGTTGTGGTCCACTGTGTGTCTCAGTGTGGACCACCGTGGGACACAGTGAGACACTTTGCGCAAAAAGAATTTTTTTACGACTTATGTTTTCAAGTTCAAATATATTTCTGT
Source organism: Diabrotica balteata (assembly GCA_918026665.1). Classification (NCBI taxonomy): domain Eukaryota; kingdom Metazoa; phylum Arthropoda; class Insecta; order Coleoptera; family Chrysomelidae; genus Diabrotica; species Diabrotica balteata. The sequence continues at coordinate 60,539,412 of OU898280.1, forward strand.
TGTGTATTTTTGTAAAATAAAGAACAATTTACAGGATAATTCGTTTGTTTTCAATATAAATAGAAAAAGTTGTGAAAAAATCTCCAATGACTAAAAACCGTGTCACTGTGGACCACTCTCCCCTACACGCATCCGTAATTCCTTGTTTTAATATATTAGTAAGAGCTTTATTTAGCAATAATTTTTTTAGAGTAAGAATTTTAATTTAAAAATAACAAATTATTAAATTTTATTTGATTTATATAGATTGTCAGTTTAAAAAATATTAGATTTTAATACCTCTATTTGAAATATTTCTAGCAAAACTTTAAGTGCAGCGTCTTCGCATTTTTAATAGTTTTAGGAACATTTACTGTAGCAAAATAGATACCTTTGGTACTATAACTATTATTAAATTCAAATTTGTTTCAAAAACCAAAAAGTGTACTGGACTTAGCTTTCTACGAAAAGTAATCATAAAATTTAATATTTTAGGATCACCCCAAAATGTATGAATTTAGACACTTTTCTAAACTGTATGTTTCAATAATATATTTAAATTTAATTATTGTCTGTTTTTAAAATTCGTATTACCAATCCCTATAGCAATCTGATTCGCTATAGAGGCACAACAATCAGCCAAGTGCTCTTCATGTGGAGGTCCTGGGTAATTGAACCCCAACATGGTTTCCTAACCGTATGTGAAAACTCAGGACAGCGCATCTCCGCTTTATTCCTGTTTATCTTAATGTAGCTTATCCGCGAACTAAAATTGCTTACTTGGGCCTCAAGTCTCCGCTCTGAGTCCCGGCTCAGTTCGGCGACTTGGTGCTCAAGGGGGTTGGGCCAATGAACGGTCAAACACGTCGATTAGTATTTATAGTTGCGCATTTTTTCCATAAAACTTTTTATACAAGGTGTCTCAGATAACGGTGGCCAAAACCAACTTGCTTATTTTAAATAGAAAACCTTGTATGTTAATTAATTTTTATATTACTTGGATCATTTTAGAAATTTTTTGAATACAATGTCCCATAACAATCTTTAACTGTTTCGGAAATATTAAGTAAAATGCAAAAATTCACATTTAGAAAAAAAAAATTATTTTGTCGAAAGTAGCTACTACCACTGTCTTAATACTTCTTGCCCGTTTAGGTGTTGGTACTGATAAAGTGAGCAAAAACTATTTATGCATTTCTTTTTATTAATACGATAAAAAAACAAAAAATTGTTTACTTGGGTTTAAAACGTTAACATTTTACACGTTAACAATTATACAGATGATTGGTTAAGGAGATAAGACACGGACGCAAATGTAATTAGCTCGTTTAATTCACGAAGCATTTCCTGATTTACCGCACATCTCTCTAGGGACAATTTAGTAAAATTGAGAAGCAATTCCATGACCTGGTCCATGTTAGAAAGGTAAAAAAATAAGCTGCCAATGCAATAAGTGAGGATACAAATTAGCTGTTATGCTTGAGTTTGAGAAACATCCTTGAATTTGAGAAACATTGAGATACATTTGTTCGAAAAGCAGCCTCAGTACTGGATATTAGCTATTCATCGGTTATTCGAATATTATAAGAAAACAAAATGCATCCCTATAAAATTATACACACTCAGGAGCTCATGGAAGATGATTTTGACAGAGGAACGTATTTTCGTGAACAAATGATGGCAATGTTAGACAGCAATGTGATCCAATAAGAACATGTTTTGTATTCTAATGAGTGCACCTTTACTCTTCACGGTCATGCAAATCGGCAAAATGGCCGCTATTGGTCCAGGGAAAATCGTCATTGGATGAAAGAAGACAATACTCAACACCTTGAGAAGGTTAACGTGTGGGCAGGAATTATTTAAGATCAGATCTTCGGTCCCTTTGTTATAGATTGCAATTTAAATGGCGACAATTATTTAGCAGTGCTCAAAAATAATGTAGTACCAACGTTGGCCAACTTGTATCCTGATCCAGGACAACCGCAAGTTCCAGCGAATATGATATGGTTTCAACAAGATGGAGCACCGCCCCACTTCCAAATCCATGTCCGGTAGTACCTCAACCAAATATTTCTCAATCGGTGGATAGGGTCACGGTCACGGTCTTGGACACATACTAAGAAATAATAAATATAGTCTTCTGCAGGTCATCATGCAGGGTAGAGTCGATGGCAAAAAGGGAATAGGTAGAAAAAGGAAGTCATGGCTGCGAAATATTCGAGACTGGACAAACATGACTGTAGACGAATTATTCCACGTTGCAAAAGACAGAGAAGCTTTTAAAAATGTGGTCGCCAACCTCCGTTAATGGGGACGGCATAGGAAGAAGAAGGTGGATAGGGTGGCGAGGATCGTTGAAATGGCCACCATAATTCCCCAAATTGACTCCATTAGACTTTTTTCTATGGGGATATGTGAAGAGTATTGTATACAACACTAAACTTACTGACTTACGAAGACGAATAACGCTTGCGATTAGATTGATAACATCTGAGATGTTGGAAGCATTTTGAACATCTCCTTCATTGACACTAATGTTTAGATTTGTATTTTTAGAAGTTTTTGAATATGTTGTAGCGACGTTCGGCAAATAGATAATTTTTGACATCGTTATCTGATACACCCCGTATAAAAAGTTTTTGTGCAAATAAATGCGTAACTATAAATACTAATCGAAGTGTTCGACGGTTTTTTCGAATACTCATTCATTTATTTATTAGCTAATTTATTCCATTTGGCTGGCACACAGTGTATATTCTTAAAATTTAGTCTTAATCGTAAAATACTTTATAACTATAATTTTTTTTATTTTTTATACTTTGAGTAATATAAATGAATAAACTTTTCATCTGAACTAAGAATCTTCCGTATATATTTATGGATTTATGTTTACGCATAAGCACAAAATTATGTACTCTGCCAAATAAAAAGTCGGTGAAGGTTATCATCGGTTTTAGCGAACGGGTAAGGGTGCGTTCCTATTGGAGACCAAGGCCTCGTATCCTCGCCTAGAGTATAGCACTGACAGTGAACGCTCGCATTTAATGTAATGCATTTATTTTACCGAAAATCGATTAAATGGTACCATCGCATGGCCCGATCGAGGGTCGGGGCCTCGTTACGAACGCACGCTTAGGAATTGACACGTATTTTAAAATTTTATTAACATTAGAATATCCTGTTTCTAATTTACAAGATTTATAATGGAAGTATTTAAAGTCTTTTTGTAGATTTTAATATTGCCCTTTTTTTCACACTATTTGTTATTCGTGATTATCAGACAGTTTTTTGTCTATGATTATTAAGTTTCTGGTTTCTTACAGGCCTCGTTGAATATTTGTACAACTAAAACGAATTAGACTTCGATTATTAGGGAATTATTTATAATATTTATTTATATATTTATTTAAATATTTATTTATTTAATAGATGGTTATTTTGGATTTTAATTTTTTAACCTACTTTATATTACAACAACCGTATCACACATGTTTAGAGGAAATTTTAGTCTTAAAATTAAACGGCAAGTTCCCGATAAGAACATTTTGATTACTTTGGAAACTTTCTGTAGATTAATCTAAATCAGATAATAACTTGCTGGTTTTATAAAGTAAACTAATTTAGAAGTCGCTGAAGTATTGACACAAGGGACGAGTCTGTCATGTGGGACAAGACATTCACAGAAAATTGGATTTGATGGCTGATAAACCATTATTGGCCTTTTAATAATATTTAGTACTACGTATAATATTATGTTTATAATGGATATTTAATTAGTATATGGCATCATTATCTCTTCTTACATGGATTACCTATTATTTTACTCAAAAACGATTTTCTATACTCGGTATTCTAATTTAATTAATATTAAACCATTTTTATCCACTAATATAAGGTTTTAATAAATCTTCTCATAATGTACTTACAATAAACTCACCCCCTCTGTGGCTCAGTGGTAAGAGCGCCTGCCTCTAAATCTAAAGGTCGTGAGTTCGAATCCCACCTGGGTGGAAATTTTCGTTTATTAAAAAAAATTAATAAATGAAAATAATTTCTATCCTTGTGTGATCGGTACACACCGGAGGGACCGCAGACGTTCGGATACAATAAGCGTCTCTTAGCAAAGGCAATGACGTCGACTTTGCTAAGTATCAAGACAATTACTCTACACACACACACACACACACACACTACACCTCAAATTGTAAGATTGGCGAATGGATTTAATGTCCGCAGTCATTTAAACACAAACAACAATACAATAAACTCAAAAACAGCTTAATAAATCTTGGGATATCCCGGAAGGAAGACTGTTGAGTTTAATATTATCATTATTAGTATATATATATAATATATATATATATATATATATATATATATATATATATATATTTCAAGCAAATAACGAACGTGGGTTTATATCCATTGTTTTCATATTCAAATAGTCTTTGTTAATTCCAGATGGAATATTACTGCTTGTGAAAACTATGGTGAAACTTTGATAGTCGAATACATCGTCAGCGACATGGTTTTGTCAGCGGAAATGTTCGACAAACAACACAAGCCATATAAAGACGAAGAACAAACAGGTCGGGCTTAGGGCTTGTTCCAGATTTTGGTTTCTATTCAAAGATTTAATATATTACAAATATTGCAAAACCTTGAAAGTTAAATTCTTTGGAAAACGATTGCAATATTTCATAGTATGCCATATATTTAGTAAAGTACGTTAAAATAGTTTTTTTAATAAATATTAATAAAAGATTATTAATGATATCTGTAATAATATATTAATATTAAGAGAATATACTTGTTTTCATCGTTCTTGGCGTGTGCCTGAAATAAGATACTACGGAATTTTTAATATTCGTATCTCTCTGATACACAGATGCGTAATTCAATTGTGCGAGTCACGTTCGTCATGGTAAAGTGCGATGAGAAGGGAATGAAGAAACCACTCACGTCCCCCAGTATTGTAGCAATAACACCGATGCGTTTGGCCGATACGGTGTCGGTGATAAGTTCGGCCTCTTTACGAATACATATAGCTCTCAGTGACGTCTTTTTTTTAACATGTTGTCTGATCTGTGCAGGTTTAAAGTAGCTGATGAAATAGTTTTTATAAGTAAACAGTTTTTAATTAATTAATATTTTGAGCTCTTACTGTGTGGAATTTGATTATATAAAATAATACTCTCGACACCTTAAAAATTCCAGTTTATTATAAATTTTATTATTTTATTATAAACTAACTCTCTCTCTTCCCATGCCCATTGCAATAATGACTTGTGGCATTGTTCTTGAATTAGCTTGTTTTAGTCGATTTTAGTCAGTCATTGTTGGAATTTGTTCCGAACAGTTTTACTTATTATTTTTTGTTGTGAATAACTAATTGTTTTATTTAATAAAAAAAATGCCGGGAAAAACGATAACAGGAGAAATGCGAAAATGTGTAGTTCATTTATTGGAGTATTTTAAAAAAGAAAAAGAAAACAACGGACCTTTGCTTTCGTTATCATCGGTACATGAACGAGTAGCGGACGCTTTGAAAATCAGTCTTCGCACAATAACAAGAATAAAGAGTGAATACAAGACAGGAGCAGCTCTTACTATACCAGGAGAGTCACGTTATGTACAAAAAAAAAAAGACTAATGATGTCAGCGATACTATAAAAGGAGAGATTAGAAATTTACTGTATGGCACGAAAGCAAAAGGAGAGCATGTTACAATTAAAGTTCTAAATACACAATTAAGAAACAAGCATCTCTATGATGGTTCTGATACAAGTTTTTGGCGTCTTATGAAAAATTGTGGGTTTTCATACAAACTAGAAAATAGTAGACGAGTGCTATGTGAGAAACCATGTATTGTTTCCAAACGACTGCATTTTTTTATGCATTGTATGAGTAATTTTTTAAGTCCAAGCCCACTTTAGTTTGTTTTATTAGATGAAACATGGATATTCCTAAAAGGGGCATATAAACGTACTTGGCAAGATGATTGTGTGAAAAGCATCAGAAAAGGACACGAAAATACAGGTAAACGCTTTGTTGTTTTACATGCCGGAAGTAGGCAAGGATTTGTTAAAGATGCTGGATTACTGTTTTCTACGAAATCGAAGAGTGCAGACTATCATGATTCTATGGATAAAGAGTCTTTTAAAAAGTGGGTCTCCGAAAAGCATACCAATGTTAGAGGAAACATCTCTAATAATTATGGATAATGCCTCATACCATAGCTCTTTAATAGAAAAGTTACCGAATGCCAGTTGAAAAAATTCGGACTTACAAGAATGGTTACGAGCGAATAAAATAATTTTTGACGACGATTCAAGCAAGACAGAGCTATTGAGTCGTCTTTGTCGCCAGAATAAACCACAAAATACCAGGTACGTTATAGACGAGCTACTCCAAGAACACGGGCATCAGGTTTTAAGATTGCCTCCATATCACTGTCAATATAATCCGATTCAGTTGGTCTGAAGCATTTCTAAACAATACTATGATCGTCATATTGGAGAAGATGGACGTGGAAATAAAACAGTGAAAAAAATTTGCAGCGATGCATTAGATGAGGCAATATCTGCAGTGTGGGCGAGTTGTGTTATCCATACTGAAAAATTAATTCAGGACGACTGGGCAAAAATGGTCACATATGATGAAAATGAAAGTAGGATTATCATCGATTTGGCGGAAGATTCCAATGATGAAGACAGTTCCAGTGAAGACGCTGACTGATTAGCTAATTAATCAAGGTCAGTACGTTGTAACAGTTCAGAATTTGCTACAGTGCTTAAAACTTAAAAAATCTGTATCATTTTTTAATTAAAGTGTGTTAAATAATTAACACTTTTTTGGGTATATTTCAAAATTATTTTAAAATATACTTTTCGTTATATTCTGTCCTATTGTAGTGCAAGCTAGAAAAATACTTCTTCGCAATTTATACGTATATTCCGGTATTAGAAATTTAATGAGAAATAATTTATAATTTTCTTTTATAACTATTTTTTCGTTTGAGATGCTACATTTTACTCCGCCACTGGAGGAGGTAAACGAATCGAGCTTAGACAAGGAAAGACAGATTAAATAACTTATTGCTTTTACACGCACACGCCAAGAACGATGAAAACGATTATATATGATAATATAACCAGATTATTATTTATTAATAAAGCGATTAATAAAACAATTAAAATGTTTACAATTTTATCAAAACATAGTAGAAGTAATCTGTCCTGTTATAGACGCATTACCCGAATTAACCTAGAGAGCGTAACAAAGCAGTTGACAGAATAAAAATTTAACCCTACAATGCGCAATTTTTTATTATCAAAGAAAAACATTTTAGGATATATTAACTGATATCAATGGTTCATAATAACAAAATTGTAAAACAAAATCAACCGCCAAAAAATTGTTTATAATTTTTATATTTAATTAGCGATGCATATATGCATCATTGAGCACAAAAGAGCAAAGCATAAAGTAGTAAGGTGAAAGTAACTAAGATTTGTGAAAGGTTTTGAAACAGTTGTTATTTTTGTTTAAGCACAAAGCTGTATTACATTTTACACACACTACCAAAGTTTACGTCTCACACACAGGATCTTTGCAGCGTAGCCGTGTATTGTTCCAAATGGGAAAATGATTTTGGTTGTTCAATCTGACATTATAATCATATTTATGAGCCAATAGCTCCTAATATGCTAAGTCAACTCTAAATTGTGCAAATTTTAAAACTTGCACAATTTGGCTTGTATTTATTGCATCGTCGATAGAGGAGCCAAGCGTTTATTAAAGTTATGTCAATAAGGTGATACAATATACTCATGTACCATTTTCTTGACGTCATCTTTATGTTGTATCTACCAATGATGCTATCAAGCAAATCAACCCCACCCATATGACGGTTATATCGCTTTACAATGGCAGAGCATAGCAACTGGATTTTCTTTTTCTGTTTTATGTCGTACCTCTCTAGAAAACATAACTTATATTTATACCTTTCTAATCTTCTACAAATTCTTTAGAAGTTTCTGCAGGTAATTTATTTAATACTGCTTCAGTTGGGAATAATATCAGCATGGATTTCGATTTCTGCGTACTGTCTCAAGACTATGAATTCCTTGTTACGCCAATAATCTAATTACAGATATAGATGTGTAGTGATTATCAAAATACTTGTGATAACAATTTATGAGAATCCCACGTACCAATCTCATGACAATATTTTTACTTGCGCCTCATTTAACTCAGGTTCATTTTGTAGTCGTTTTTTTTTATCATTTTTCGTGCCAGTGTATATTTTAAATTTATAACACAAACCTGAAACTTCAGAAAGCACAAAAAGCTTATATTCCCATTTGTGTGGTTTAAGCGGCAAGTACTACTTCATGCGGTGGCGAGCTTTTGTTGCACATATCTGCTGATCTATAGATAGTATTTCTTCCATATGCATTGTTAAACATTTTTATGATAGGAATTTATTATAGGTCGTAATTTGTGTAATTTATTACAGGCTTCATCTATCTGATTATTATTAAAATGTAAATTAGACCGAATTATTAGACCAAAATGCCATTAGACTATTGACTAATGGCATTTTGGACCATTGCTAACCCAATAGTATCATTCCAACACATTCTTATATTAGGTATTGAAACTACGGAAGTAATTATACAAATGACCAAATATTTGTCTAAGTCGTTCTTAGTAATTTTAAAAGGTTTAGCTGTATTTTTGTGAACGCTGTATCTATTTCTTTCTTCAACGATTTTTTCTATGACATCGCAATCAAAAAAATATTTAAAAAAATTGGTATGGTGTCTGTAAATATAAAACTGTAAATGTTGATGGTACCTGACCAATCTTTCTTTATAGCAACTTCTTACATTTTACTACTTCATATTTAGTAACACCATTGGTAGAAGTTTTATTGTTGGATTTAGTAGCAAGTTCTTTCACTCCATCTCCACTGTCATCTGAGTTATCCATGTTACAGTATTCACTTGACTGATTATGTTCGACATCAGATGCCGTCATCATATGCTGATTTAAATATTTATCCAACAGATCCGCCGAAATCCTCCCCCTCCTTAGTCCTAATCCCTTTTGGGATGTGGTGACACAATCAGGCCTTTACAGTTTTTTTACGATTACGAGTACCGAAGAAATAGGTACAGGTATAATTGTAGACTGTCCAGTTTTATCTTTGTCACTAAAATCGTATACTTTATCTTTACTGCGGATGTATAATGTTTACTAATGAATCAAGTAAACCATCGTTGTCAAATCCATCCAACCCAATTGTTTTATATACAACTTTATATATAAAAAAGACATCTGCAACAAAAAATTATAATATCAATGAAATTATCATTTTTGCTAACGTATTATATAATGTTCCAACTATTATTTGTTTATGTGCAATTATGTAACCGAAAGCGCAGTGAATCAAATATGAATCAATTGTTATTTCTCTAATTTCAAAAAAAGTAAATATGTTTTTCAATTATTATATCAACTAACACTATTGTATTATAGTTACAAATAGCTCAGTAATTTTTTTGTACACACCCTGGTAAGAATTAGTCACCTCGATATGTTATTTTCAAAATAAACCACCAGAAAAGCACAAACAATGTAACCACGTGAACTAACCCCTTTACGCTGAATAACGAAGACTAGTGTGCGGTCCACGATATTCTACGTGTGTTTACCAGTTGAAGTCGTCTTCTATGCTTAAAATTTATTACAGGGTACCGTGGAAGCGAAAATGCAGGGTGATGCAAATATACATCGCTGTGCATTGTAGGCTTAATGGTATAAGACAAAACAAAAGACTGAGAAAAATAAAAAGACTAAAGGGAATAGGGAAGAAAATAGACAAAATGGTAAATTTATAAAGACAAATATTCGAAAAACTTATTAACAAATTAACTATCAAAAAACTGGAAGAAGTCGATATACAAAAATTAAAAATTATGCCTCTCACATCGCTTAAAGTTATAAGAACTAGCAAAGATAGGAATAAAAAAATAGAAGTGTTTGAGTTATAATAACTTAACGCCTTAAGGTCTCCAAGAAAAGGAAAACGGACTTACTGTAGTTTATACACCACAGCAAAAAGCCAAATGACATCTATCAAGTGTTACAAGTACGAAAGTGCTTTGTGTGTGGCAATTATCACATAAAATGTTTTATACAATATGCAAATCTATAGAAGGTTATTGTTTCTATATTTGTGTGTGTATGTGTTTTGTTTTATGGCACTGGAACTAAGCCAATTAGCCATCTATATTTGTAATGGTTATTATAGATAGTGGCCCAAAAGTTTGGAAACGAAAAATTATTTTGTAAATTGCTAGTCATAATTTTACAAAATTTGAGATACACCTATTTTGAGATACGGAGATTCCATATTTAATATTTGCAATGTTGCCAGATTTGGTGTTTCTCTTACATTATTATTAGTAAATTTTGTTTTTAAATTCATTACTCTGTATATTCAGTCATTGTTGGATTCCCCTAATCAATGAGAGTTTAACCATATGTAACACTTATGATTTTATGTAGTATGGAAGGTCTTAAATACATAACACAGTGAAAAATATGTATATTTTAATAAATTTAAATGTAGAATGCTGTGATTTTGAGTTTTGTTCACCATTTACATTATTAACTAAAACTGACAGTAGTTGTGTTTCGAAAAGTTCTGCAAGATAAATTGATTCTCCAAAATGGCTCTTAACGAAAAAGACCGAATTACTATTCTAATGATGGGAGGGTATGGTGACCGAAAAAGATCTTATTGTGAAGTAGCCAACTTGTCCAACGATACTTTCTCAAACCGTTCTCCTATTCATAAGGCGACGGTACAACAAACGGTAAAGCGATTTGAGAAATCTGGAGAAGTAAAAGATATATACCGGTTAGGTAGACCGAAAGGAGTTATAAATGACAACAAAACATTAGATATAATTCAAAGTTTTGTGAAGATCTATATACATCCTCACGCAGGGTTGCACAAGTACATGATATAGGTTGTTCTTCAGTCTTACGTATATTACGTAAGAAGAAATTTAAACCATAAAAAAATTAACTTATTGAAAGAATTAGGTAAAGATGACTTCGATTTTAGACTACAGTTTACAGAGGTAATGATGAAAAAATTTAAAATTTCGTTAGCAAAATACGTTTTTCCGATTAAGCAACCTTAACAGTGTGTGGAAGTGTAAATTGACAAAATTGAAGGTCCTAGAGTGACGTAAATCCACACTGGATGCGTGAAAACCATACTCAAAGCCCACAAAAATTGAATGTATGCTGTATGGTCAGGTATCGTATGTAGGTACTAAGTTAATTGGACCATGTTTTATCGAAAGAAATTTATCGTCAGATAGTTACGATATGTTACTTATAAATAAAATTTTACCTACACTGTTTGGGGCCCATTTTAATCAGATATGGTTTAAGAAAGATGAAGCTTCAGGTCATTTTGGTGTAGATATTCGGCGTCATTTAGATGAGAAATTTCCTAGACAATGGATTGGTAGACAAGGTAGAATTAAATGACCCCTAAATTCACCTGATTTCAATTCGAAAGATTACTTTAATTGAGTATACTTAAAAAATTCAGTTTACAGAACTAAACCAGCAAGTCTTGCAGTGCTAAGGCAACGAATTATTGATCAATCTGGAATAATTTCTAGACAATCATGGAGAAATGTGGTAGGGGAAGGTGGGGGAATGGTGCGCACCTAAGCGAGAATCGTTGTGGTGGTCAACTCTTAAACATAAAAAATAAAATAAAAACGTTATCTGATACCCTAATTATTCTACTTTCAGTATGCACTATAATAGATATTGAATTTCTTAACATAATCATATATAATTAGAAAAAGTAAAAAATTGCATTTGCGCACCGTTCCCCACCCCATGGGGTAACTGTGCGCACAGGGTGGGGAACAGTGCGCAGTAGTTTGGAATATACAAGTACCTAATAATACAGTGGTATAAAAACAAATTCACATGCAAGAACAAATATTTATTGTACGAGTGATTATATACCTATAATGTTAAGTAGGTATCTGTTTAACCTTGACAAAAGTCGCAAATGTATTGTTCGGGGGCATCTTTACCGGTACATGCCGCGTGGTTCCATAAGCCACATGCAACACACCGGTACCATAGTTCGCTTTTTCCATGTTCTCCACATATGCCACATAATTCAGTCCGCACGTCAGGTTCTGCATCAAATGGAACATAGTTGGGGTTGATATCGTCTACTTCATCATCGTCACAAATGTCACTATCGTCTATGTCAGATACCTCTGATGATTCAGGCGTTGCTGGTTTCTTATTTCTCCCTCTTTTAATTTCCGGAGACTGACATATGCGTTTTTTTACTTTTTTTGCAACATTCTCTTTTGCCGTTATTTTTCTTGTAGTGGTTCCGTAGAAGGAGTGAGGTGGGATCGAGAAATAAGCATTCTCGATTTCATCTTCCTCGTCACGTTCTTGTGCATCAAGTTCAGGTGTTGGAGCCCTCTTCATTTTCTTATTATCTTTCTTAATATTGTTCTTTCCTAATGTTTTGACACTTTTTAATTTCATGTTTTTTTTCACGTCTTTTTCCCTTTTCTTTGCTTGAGCTTGTTCTAATCGTTCTTTTAGGGGTGTGCTAGTCAATATTTCAGAGTGTTGTTTCGAACGAGACACTGTTTTTACTCTTCCTTTTTCTTTTCTCCTTGGAATAGGTGCAAATTGGAAGAATGAATTATTTAATGTAGATGTCGATGGTAGATGGTTGTGTCCAGACTTAGATGTAGATGGTAGATGATCTTGTTCAGCGGTAGATGTACATGGTAGATGACCTTGAATAGGTAGATCCTGCTGCTGTTGTTTTGGCATATGAGCTGTCTGTCTATCTTCACCGTCTGAATTTTCACTAGGTTCGGGTGTTGCCGGATTAGGAATTTTTTGTAGATTTGGCTGAGATGCAAGTGTTAATAAATTAGCGCTACGTTCGGGAGAACCTTCTACTACAAACTGTCTCATTTCGTTGGCCGGAGCGAAATCATCTTCGTTGAATTTGTTAGGGTCAAATGGCCTTATTCCAGCAGAACGAAATCCCGAAACTGCTTTCTCCATCGATGCGACTTTTACGAACGCTTTATTTAACAGCTCAGCTACGTCATATTCAGTGATCTTTTCATGGCCTGTTGTAGTTAAATAAATATCATACTCCCTGTATAGCGCATTTTTTAAAGGACCAAAGAAGGATAGGTCAAGGGGTTGAAGGTGATGGGAAGTATGTGGCGGAAGGGACACCATATGAATATGATTTGACTTACAGAAATCGTATGCCTCTATGGATATATGGCTTGAATGGTTGTCAAGGATAAGGAGAATCGGGTCATTTAAAGTGGGATTTGCCTGTTTTTCGAAGTGCATTAACCAATCAAGAAAAAGTTCAGAATTCATCCATCCATTTTTGAACATTTATAGTTAGCACCAGTTGGCCCATTTTTCTGCAGCGCAGGAGCCATTCTCTTTCTGGGATATATCAGCATGGGCGCGATATAATTTCCTGTGGCACTCATGCAAAATACGGCTGTAATGGTCCTCCCTCTTTCACCTGAAATAGCAGCTCCTACTTTTTTTACACCCTTACGTCCATAAACCTTCGGGCACTTCTTCTGTACAGTGGTTACACCCGTCTCGTCCATATTATATATCCTGTTTGCTTCAAATTTAAATTTTTGTAAAACTTTCTCGAGATTTGAATAAAAAAGTTTTAACTCGTCCGCATTAAATGCAGCAATTCGATTAAGACTAGTCCCCTCAGGCTGTCTCAATGATATTTCAGGATTTCGCTTGAGAAACCCATACAACCAATCTTTGCCTGCTAACTGAGTTTGTTTATTGAAATTATTTGGAATATTTTTCTGTTGAGCATAATTAAACGCTAACTGCCTCAGTTGTCGGGGCGTTACGCCGTAAAACAATTTTGCGAGTGTCAGAATATAGTGGGTTAATTCAGCTTCCACTTCTGCTGTAAAAATCGCCTTTCTACCGAGATGGGGGATTTTTAGTTGATTTAGAGAAAGCTTTTTTCTGAGTGTTGATTCAGGAATACCAAAAGACCTCCCAACTTCTCGTATTTTCCTCCCATCGTTTCTAATTGCATTCAGTGCAGTCTCCAGCAATTCATCACTATATTGATGGATTTCAGTCTTTCGAACGTAATTTCGTGGCATCTGAAAATAAAAGACGGATTTTAGTACCCAAAAACGATAACAATATTGCTTCATATTTAATTGATTAGTGGGTAACCGTGCGCATTTTCGCGCACGGTTACCCCACTATGGTTTAAAAACGTAATTACATCATCCTACAAAAATTACTTATCTAAATGCAACCAAATGGTGTGCATATATGCAGCAGATGATATTCTTTAAGAATATAATTATTTCAAAACAAGTAGTTAAGATTTACGGACTCACCGTCTTAATTTGTGCAAGTGGAAAATAGTAACAAAAACCTCAAATGCACACTTTCGCCTTTCACTAAGTACACAACTCAACTGCAGTGGCAGTTAATGGCTTCAGAGACTCTGTGCATGTTCCCGCTTAAGCCTGTTCGGGAGGGGACTCTCAGTATGCCGCGTAATTTGAATTTTAATGGTGCGCACCGTTCCCCACCGCGCACGGTTCCCCCACTTTCCCCTAGACGCATTCTAGGTGTGGAGCACATTTTGAACACTTTATAAAGTAACAATTATGTTATAAAATGTTCTTCCGTTTATTATTACGTTTTAAAGCAGTTAAAAACAGTTTCTCTGAAAAAAATTATTGAGACAATTAAGCGTTGCCAGACCTCGGTTTTATGTATTTAAGACCTTTCAGACTACATAAAATTATAAGTGTTACATATCGTTGAACTCGTATTAAACACGAGATTTTAATATTGACTGAATATATAGGGTAATGAACTTAAAAAACCAAAGTGACTAATAATATAAGAGAAACCGCAAACCTGGCAACATTGCAAATATCAAATCAAATATGGAATGTCCGTATCCCAAAATAGGTATACCTCAAATGTTGTACAAATATGACAAGTAATTTACGAGATAATTAGCCGTTTCCAGATTTTTGGCCACTCTGTACATGCACAGGGTTATCATGTACCTATCATAGTATTCTCGTCTGTGCCAACAGTATCTATTTTATGTTGTTAACATCTAGAATATTATTACTCCAATGTTTTTTTTATTTGTATCGTTTCTAAATAAACTTTTTTTGGAATTCAATCATTTTTTTTTTAATTAGATTAAAAAAAAAACGAAAGAAAATACTAGACTTAAATCAGTGAGTAAAATTTACGTGTAGTTAGCATTTACGTATGTTAATCTGGTTGCTTTTTCATGTATCCTCCCAGATATTTAAGTCGAGTATCTCTCTTCAATAATTAATCTAACTTTACGAATGCATTGTTTTGTAGTTGGCAACCAAATATTGTAAATTATCTTAGATACAAAATGCACCAACAACGTAAAACGGGAATAAATTACTTACAGCTGTCTTTCAGCACGATATAGACGCAAAATATTTGCTAGATATTAAGGGTGGATTAATCTTTCCAGAAATATTTTTCATAAATTGATTATCCTTAAATGCTGTAGGCTGGTAAACATGAGGTAAATACCGGGGCTTTTGGATTGTTTTCTTTCGATTCACATCTCTCGCAGCTTCTTTAGCTAGAAATGTAAATTTTGATATATATATATATATATATATATATATATATATATATATATATATATATATATATAATATATATATTTAGATCACTTGTTCTTAGTTTGTCTTTAAGTTACAAGAAATATATTTAAATGAAAAAGTAATATCCAGAATAATCAAGAGCTACAGTGATTTACCAACCATTGAATTTTTTATTACGAAGGTAGAAGAAAGAAAAAGAATTTGGTTTTAGTCACTTACACCGGTAGTAGGTTGTTATAATTTCTCAAGTTAAAAGGCTCAATTTAATATTATCTTTAATTTGCCAAAACTTTCTCTGTCTGCTTCATACGCCAAGTTAATAATGTCTGCTGATATAGGTCAATGGTTGGCATCATCTTTTAATGTTCGGCTTGCTCGATATTGGTCACATTTTTATCATATATAATTGTGTTCTTACATTGTTAAAAAATTTGTGTTTTATAAAACAAAGCTGCTTTGATACTATTTTAAGCTAACGTGTATTTTCTACCTAAAATCTGACTAACAGGGAATCCTATGTAATACAGGGAATTTCGTCGCGTGCGACGAAAATTTTGGTGAATATGTTCGTATTTTATTGAATTAAAGTTAAAAATAGTTAATGCAACCCCTCTTCTATGTTGGAACATGGTATTTAATTATATAATAAGCATATACAATATCCGGTTAAGAAAAAAATTAAACCACTGTTGACATAAAGATATATAAAAAAATGACAAATATGTTCAAACTTTAATTGTATTTCTAAATGTGTTACTCAATATTAAAACTGACTGCTTTCCTGTTTATTTAGTGTAGACATATTCTATTCGCTTTACGAATTTCGGAGAAGCGAATGGAGTTTGCTGAATTTGCATAGGCCAAGATAAGGTTCTGTCGAGTTTAATGTTTTTAATCAGCGATGGTATCACAGCCAGTATCGTGGAGATTGGCAATTAGCTGTTTGCATACGCCTCCTTCAGAACATTGTATGTCGAAATTTGTTACATTGACGTACGTAGCAATGGCTTTACAACTTTACACAGTCTCTTTTGCGTCAAACGGAATTTTTAAATATTTAAAAATATTATTTTGTGTATATATATATATATATATATATATATATATATAATATATATATATATATATATATATATATATATATACAGTGTGTATACTTAAGTTCGCACCATATGGGAAACTTTTTTAATATTAGTTTTACGAAAAAAAGTTATTCTTCATAAAACGTTCTGCATGGTGTAAAAACTAAAATACAACCATCAGAATATAAAATTTTTCAGTCGTATACGAGGTATGTTCAAAAATATGAATTTTACCAAGAGCAAAGTACCTCAATTTTTTATAATTTCGAAAATTGTTATCAAAAAAATTTATTTAGAAGTCTACAACATGTTCAAATATATAGCCATGTATACAAAATGTTTAAAATGGAGATTTTCTACATTTTGCTAGTGCATGTCTACCCTACAACAGTAATAAATGCATAAGTACATTTTTAATCAAGTTGCCATGATATTTATATATCTGACATTAAACGTAAAATACATATTTGACAGTTACAATAAATTCTAATTAAAGATGCCAGTGGTATTGAATTTAGAAGAAAAAATAGAAATTGTGCTAATTGTGGGTGATAATTATAAAACGTATCGGGAAGCAGCTGAAATATTTAATAACAGACATCCAGGAAGAAATATGCAACATACAACAGTTATGAGACTTATGGTAAAATTTAAAGTATACGGAGATGTTAAAAATAAATTCAGCAACAAACGTGAAAAACGCGTTGCAAATGAGGCGACGAAATTAGATGTAATGTTATCTACAGTGCAAGGTCCTAAATATTCTCTACGAAAGAGGGCATTGTTGTTGCAAAATGCAGGTAAAAGTACAATTGCAAAAATTTTGAAGGAAAATCAGTTTAAACCATATAAGCCTAAATTTATTCATACATTGAAACCTAGAGACTACGATACGAGAATAGAATTTTGTTTTCTTATTCAAGAAAAAATTGAAGACGATCCTTTTTTTGTTAGAAAAATAATGTTTTCAGACAAAGCTACATTTAATTCAAATGGAACGGTGAGTTCTCAAAATTGTCGGTGGTGGAGTGACAACAATCCTAACTTCACAATTAGGACTCGTGATCAATATTCATTTAAAACAAATGTTTGGTGTGGCATTTACAAAGATAAAATAATTGGGCCATTTTTTTTCGACAATCCATGACCTCTCAGAATTACCTAAATTTCTTACAAACTCACTTATGTGTGATTTTATTGATGACCTATCACTACATGAACGGCAACAAATATGGTACCAGCAGGACGGCGCTACATGTCATAGTACATTGGAAGTAAGGCAGTATCTGGATCATTTGTTTAACGGAACAGTAATCCACAGATATTCAGAGACTTTTTGGCCAGCTAGGTCGCCAGATTTAACCCCGTTAGATTATTTCTTTTGGGGTTACTTGAAAGAGAATGTATACAAACAAGGGCCGTTTACAAACGTCCAACATTTGGAAAGGGTTATTACGGAAACCATTCAGACTATAACTCCCAACATGATTCGAAATGCGTTAAGAGAATTTTGTCCTAGAACGGAAACTTGTATTGAAAGAGAAAGTGGGTACGTTGAGGCAATGGCGGTTTGATCTAAGAAAATCTATTACTTAATATTTTTTGCAAATATTTTTAACAACTTATTGTTATAATTGCTATTCTTATTAGATTAATAACGTTGTTATGTGTACGAATTATTATAAAACATCAACAAAATGCTGCAACAGTCAAGTTGGGAAACTAAAAGGTTATCAAATTTTTGATAACAAATGAGTTAAATGTTTGTTAGATATGTTTACAATTTTAAATAAATTTTCTTGATAACAATTTTCGAAATTATAAAAAATTGAGGTACTTTGCTCTTGGTAAAATTCATATTTTTGAACATACCTCGTATACGACTGAAAAATTTTAATATCTGATGTTTGTATTTTAGTTTTTACACCATGCAGAACTTTTTATGAAGAATAACTTTTTTTCGTAAAACTAATAATAAGAAAGTTTCCCCATATGGTGCGAACTTAAGTGGACACACTGTATATATACTTCTTCAAGAAATTAACACACCACTTTAAAATAATAAAATATTTCATTAGAGTTAACAAACTTTCCATTGTAATGTTATAATTTGCAAGCCCCTTGTATATACTATTCTTACACTCTATATTTATTGGCTGTGTTTTATCGCTATAGTTTTTTTGCAACAAAACAAAAGAATAAAAAAATGTACTAATTCTATACATATACTATTTTTCAAGTATTTATTGGCTACCGTTTAATTGTTGATTATTGTTAATTTTTGTTTATTATGGAGCGTCAATCACGTAATTACCCGAGATGAATGTGCCCAAGCAGTGATACTTTCGGAAGGATGTTGGAGTTACCGAAGAATTGGTCATCGGTTTAATGTGTCCCACACATCCGTCTCACGGGTGTTAGAAAGATTCCTCGAAACAGGGGATCATACTCGCAGACCAGAGCAAGGACGAAACCGGGTAGCTACCCCTATTCAAGATCGATTTTTAAGAATGTTTGCTCTTCGACAACGTTTTGTATCACATCGAAGTCTACAAATTCAGCTTCGAGACGTACATGCTATACAAATTAGTACTAAAATTGCTCGCCTGCTACTTAGGGAATACAACTTAACACCTAGGATTGCCACCGAGGTCCTCTATTAACTACAGAGCATCGAAGGGGGAGACTACATTTTGTCAGAGAACACAATAATTGGTTAGAGGCTTACTGGGAACGAGTGATATTTACTGATGAATCTCGATTTTGTTTGTACAATAACAACAGACGTGTTTGTGTGTTGCGACGACCCAACGAACGATATGCTACGTGTAATTTCTCACACACCACATTTTTTTGGGGAGGATTCGTTATGGTGTGGGGTGGTATTTCTTTGACCGCACGTACGGACCTAGTGGTCATACAAAATGGAACTGTTACAGCTGAAAGGTACATATTGGAGATCCTGGAGCAACATTTATTACTATTCGCTCCTTATATCGGTGAAAATTTCGTACTAATGCAAGATAATGCTAGACCTCTCTCTGCACAGATCGTCAGAAATTGTGTAGAAGAGGTAGAAATTAACACTATGGATTGGCCAGCACATAGTCCGGATTTAAATCCGATTGGAAATCTCTGGGATATCCTTTTTGGGTGATTAAGAATAACACCGATCCAACCAAACAACTTACAGGAAGTGGAAGGGAGGCTGAAACACTCGTTTTTAGGACTTTTTTCATATTTTGATTATTTTCTTGTCATTATTTTTTTTTCGAATTTTCGGTTTTATTTATTTTTTTTTCCTGTACTTCAACATT
This sequence comes from Diabrotica balteata, assembly GCA_918026665.1. Lineage (NCBI taxonomy): Eukaryota > Metazoa > Arthropoda > Insecta > Coleoptera > Chrysomelidae > Diabrotica > Diabrotica balteata. Next base: position 60,559,584 of record OU898280.1, read on the forward strand.
TTCTGATGATTAAACAAATTGTTAGAATTACTAATAAAATGTAGAATAAATCTAGTAAAATTTTATTATTTATTCTTTGCCTGTTTACAAATAAAATTGATTTATTTCAGATTTGAAATAAAACTATCCACCTCAAACTTTTACTTTTACCACTTTCAAACTTTTAATTTTTAGGTAAAGCGCAAAAACACGTCAAGAACTATTTGAAAGAGGAGAAATTGAGGCATATTTAAGCTCGCTGGGAAAGACAACCTCTCACTTCCATATCATCCCTTAATTTTTTTAATTATTTTAAATGCACACTAAATACAAATATTAAAAATGAAGATTTCACTACAAAAAATATTTACAATAGTTGTTTAAAATAACTAGAGTGGAGAAGCTTTATCATATTAAAATACAACCAAATCTTTCAAAAGGTTATTACCGTTTTCTACTATTTTTCTAATATTATCAACCACTTGGCTTAGTAATTCAAGATACGATGCCCGATTTAAGTTTTCTTAATGT